>CAXKWD010000013.1:18335610-20735610 GCA_964059195.1 Ectobius pallidus
AGAGACAAGAATTAAAGAGTGACTAGATTGTAGAATTAGTACTTGTTTCAGGAATAACAAATAAAGTGAGTGCTAACTTGACACAAATTTTGAGTTAGGGTTTGAAGTTACTCTGCTACAGTCGGTCCCTGTTATGCAGCAAAGTTGTTTTGACCTATGAACCACTATACAATTTCTCTAACTCTATAATTTGTTTTGTTTCAGTTTCTCCAACCAGCTGAAAAGATGGGGATTTGAGCAGGTTTCTGGAGAGGAACATTTGCTTTTTATCTGCGAAGCACCAATTGAAAAGCTCCAATATCTGGTTGTAGATGATCGTACATATCAGTATGGGGTGGACGTTGAAGACCCTGAAAGAGTTCCTCGAGGGCCTTACTTTATTAAGCAGCCACGAGATGTTGTATTTGATCTGTCTAAGAGAGAGATTCTAAATGATGTTTCCCTAAGGTATGAATAATAGAGCAATGTTTTAATGATGAAAGTACACTATGATAGTTTCCAGTGAGTTTTCTATAGTTAAGATACACATAACATCAAGAGATTTAAAAAAGGGTGTGGTATTTACTTTCGTTATGTTAATGTTGCAGTTGTTTTGCTGGTGGTTATCCAACGCCAACATATGAGTGGTTTAAAGAAGATTATGAAAATGACAAACTAGTTTCAACAAAAGTGGATCCTCTAAGTGATCCTCGCTACACCCTAAGTGGTGGAACATTGATCATTAATCATCCAAGACAGGTATATTTTTCTGAATAAACTAATAAGTAGAGCTTTTTGTATAAATACCTGAACTAGTTTTTAAGACCATCATCTTTCATAATCATCAGAGTAACACCAACTGCTTGCTGGATGTTTGTGTTGCCCTCTTGGGGAAGTTTTCCACATTTGGTGATGAGACCTTCATCTGATGGGATATCGAAGTTCATGAGGTATTTTGAATTTAGGAAGTAGAGGTCTGTGAAATTCTCAAGATGCGATAACGTGAATTGTTCTCAATTTGACAAATATTTGCAGAATTTCATTTTACCACCCTCTATATTCCCAAAAACGGCACTTCTAAATTGCAAAATAATGCAAATTTTACATAATACAAAAAGTAAACATAATTCCGGTTTTTAGACAAATTTTGGCAATAATATTGTTTTATTTGAACAAATTAATCCAAAACCGACACCTCACTGAGAAGGCTAGAGAGGAAGAAATTTAGGGTCAATGTAGGCTACTGATAGTCTGCTCCATAAATGCTATGCTCCTTTGCCAGTGCCAATCTCTTTTTTTTCTAACGTTAAAAGAATATAAAATCAATTAAATTTTTAATTCATCATGATTGTATTTTAAAGAAATCCATAACAACAGTTCAGTTTTCAAGTAAAGTTTGTTTCCAAATTCCTTGCAGACATTCATTATGAACTTAAAAAAAATTAAAATCAATATTTCCTATAATAAACTAAAATATAAGCGATGGGATGTTCGGTTTAGGTTGAGAGTGACATTAGAAATTACTTGAGTAGTGCATAATGATTTTAATTGATGGATTATAAAATTTATATTATCTATATAAATTTAAAATATCCCCCTTCCACCGCCGATCTGTTGAAGTCGTCTTTCTCAGGTAGCTCCACCACCCTAAAGGTTGCTCACGTTAATGCTCAAAGTCTTCTTGCCCATTTCCAAGAACTGCACAACATCGTCTCTTCTCTAAATCTCCACTGTATTCTGTTGTCTGAATCCTGGCTTAAACCGTCCCTCCCTTCTTCACTTGTTTAATTGCATTCTTATTCTCTCCTCCGTAATGACAGAATAGGGAAAGGGGGAGGTGGGGTCGCTGCTTACATAAGAAGTGACCTCCAGCCTAAAATTGTATCGCAGTCTGCCTCTCAATATTCAGCCCGTCCCGAATTCTTGTTTATTGAAATATCCGCTGGTACACAAAAATGTCTTATTTGCATAGTTTATAGACCACCCAGAGTCGGTTACCTTTCAGATCTAGAAAATGCATTGATTGACTTAACCCCCTATTATGAGCACACACTCCTCCTAGGTGATATCAATACAGATCTTATTAAGGCTAACTCAACAGATGTATTGAAGCTAAATTCTATATTCCAATCCTGCAATATGACCATTCTGCCTCTTCAACCGACACACCACACTGGCACTACAGACACTCTACTTGACTTAATAGTGATCTCACAAACACATAGGGTTATAACGCATCGACAACTACCTGTGCCTGGAATTTCAGCACATGACCTAATTTACGTCGAATACTCGCTGCAGTGCCCGAAACGCGAATCCAAATTCATTACATACAGAGAGATTAAAAATATAGACGAACTACAACTGACTGAAGACGCCCTGCAACTGCCTTGGCACTCCATATGGAATCTGCGCACTGTTGACGAAAAAGTACAAGCTCTCAATGACCTGATAATACAGCTATATGACAAACACGCACCGTTACAGACTAAACGAGTAACCCGTCCCCCTGCACCATGGATGACTGAAGAAATACGTGAATATATGACAAGGAGAGACGCGGCATATCGTAAATATAAACACAATAAATGTGATGAAAACTGGCAACACTATAAGCGTTTCAGAAATAAGACGACCCAAATGATACGTAATGCTAAAATACAACATGGACACAAACTTGTTGTGCCAACTATGACGACTTGTGACGTATGGAAAAACTTACGTACAATGGGACTATGTAAACAAAAAACTGACTGTTCTTTTGACAATTTATCTCTCAACGAACTGAACGAGCATTTTACGTCAGTGCCTATCAGAACCTTAGACAATGCAACTAAACGACAAGCTATTGCTGAACTGACAACCTTACCTACACCAGATCGTGAAAAATTCTATTTCTCTCACGTATCTCCCATGCAAGTAAAGAAAGCTCTTCAACGGGTAAAAACTAATTCACAGGGCATTGACAGAATGAGTATAAGAATGCTAAACAGAATCATCCTTCCGACCATAACTCACATATTTAACGCTTCACTTGTTACATCCACATTTCCTCAACAATGGAAACATGCACTCGTTCGACCTATTGCTAAAGTAAATCGGCCAAGCACTCCTACAGACTACAGACCTATTAGTATTTTACCTACTTTATCTAAAGCACTAGAACGTATTGTTCACAAACAACTTACTGACTATTTACATACTTACAACTTGCTCGATCCACTCCAGTCTGGCTTTAGGACTTACCACAGTACCTCTACTGCACTCCTTAAAATCGTTGAAGATACTCGTGAGGCCATGGACAGACGTGAGTTGACTATATTATCCCTTCTTGACTTTTCCCATGCATTTGACACAGTCGATACTGACATTCTTATTGCAAAGTTGAAATCTTTGTATCTGTCTGACACTGCAATCAAATGGATGGAATCCTACCTTCGCAGTCATCAGCAATGTGTTACTGATAACAAGCGCTCTTCATCGTGGCGATGTGTGAAGGCAGGCGTTCCCCAGGGGTCTGTATTAGGGCCTCTCTTATTCTCCGTATTCATAAATGATATATCTAGTCACATAAGACACTCCCAACACCACCTGTACGCAGATGACCTTCAGATCTATATTCACTCACCTCCCGATGCAATTAATGACTCTTTAACATTCCTTAACGAAGATCTACAATCAATCGGAAACTGGGCACACAAATTTGGCTTACAACTTAACCCAAGCAAAACCCAAGTTATTGTATTAGGACAGCAAAGACTCGTGTCATCCATCAACAAGGCTACATTGCTACCAGTGACACTGAACAACACTATTATCCCGTACACAGAAACAGTAAAAAATCTAGGTATCTATCTCGACTCAAACATGAATTGGAATTCCCAAATCAAGCATATATGTAAAAAGGCTTTCTCTATCATGCATGCTCTAAAACGACTGAAAAACTTCCTTCCTACTAGAATAAAGCAAACCCTCATACAGACCCTAGTGATGCCTTATTTCGACTACTGCGACATCTTGTATGGAGATCTGAGTGTTGAATTGTCACAGAAACTTCAGCGTGTTCATAATACTTGTGTTCGTTTTATCTTTAACATTCGTTTCCACGATCATGTCTCAAAATATTTCAAGCATCTGTCTTGGCTTCGTTTGCAAAATAGACGTTTGGTCCACTCTCTGTGCTTATTATACCAAATTCTTAAGTTTTCCATACCTCTTTACATTTCTATCCTCCTACCATAATCATGGTACACGCTCGCAGCACAACTCTCTGTTATCAATTCCTAGTCATCATACAACCTCATACTCTCATTCATTCACCATAGCCACAGCCCGTTCTTGGAATTCCTTGTCACAAGATATTAGGGGTAGTCGGAGTGTACACTCTTTCAAATCTGCGCTTATTAAGGAATTATTGCCCACTGAACAGAACTAGCTCTTTGTAGTCACTCCATCTTTCACTGTATATAACATTACTTAGTCTCCTTATAACGTATCTATAGCTAGACTTAAATTTCCATTATAACATAATTTTACATATTCCTTGTTTTACTTGTAACATAATTACTATATTACTATTTTCTTTGATGACACTTACGCTCTCTATGAAGTCTAGGCCTATGCTTTTTATGAAACCTATGCTTTTTACTTATTTAATTTATTATTATGATTAGCCTTAACCTTAGTCTTAGTATTAGTCATAAGTCTCTTATTCACTAATTTGCTATTTATGTAAACCTACATTGTATATATTTTCTGAAACCTGGTTGAGTGGAAGAGAAGGCCTTATGGCCTTAACTCTGCCAGGCAAAATAAATCATTTACTACTACTACTACTACCACCAATTTAATAACAATACCGAAATATTAAGATTTTAAAATGAATTTTTCCCTAAAAATAAAATAACTTTCAATGGCCTATACTAATAAGTGAGGTTAATGTATTCAACAACAAAAAATACAATGAATTATGAACTACAATAACAATAATTAAAAGAAATACATTTCCTCAAGGGCTGAAGATGGAGGAAAGGTTCCCATGATACTGGTGGCATTCCCCCTTTGTATGGCAATGCTGATATGTTGCCTCAAATATTCGCCTGCCCTAGGATCCCCTGTTGCAGTAGCAAGTCTTCTACCTATCTCTGAAGTTAACTCCTTCGCTTCTGCACACCAAGTACCAAGTGTCTCGACAGCAAACACAATGATACTGGTCAATTATGTGAGAGTACTTCTTTAACTTCAAAGATACAGCAGAAATCGCAGCCGAGCCAGGATTTTTGCAGGTGACCGGCAAATGTGATGAAGCTAGTGTGTCGACACAGGTTGCATCCCATAAAAGTGATTTACCCCTGACCCAAGGGATCAAGGTCAATCCGTCGGGTCTCTTGCCATCAGATCGACTAAGGCCAACTGGCTCCAAGATAGTCGGGACACCAGCAGAGACTAAGGCTCTTTTAATGAGGTCGTTGATCATGGAATGCCTGGAAAACCTTCCTGTGTTCTTCGGACAGCTTAACCCATGATGGCCGTAAGGGTCAACACTGGCATAGGTGTGGATGACAGATTTTACTACCAAGCCGCAAGCCTACAGCGATCCTGAAAGGCACATCATCCATTAGAGTACCTAAGTTAGATGAAGGTAAAGCTCTCAGCCAGGAGCCAGCTTCGTATTCACGAATGGCAAGAAAACGTGCTTGATCAAGGTCAGAAGGAGAAGAAGAAACAAGAAGTTGGTGTATACGTATGGTGTTTATATGATCCCACTCTTTCTGTACCTCAGGATGAGTCGGAAAATCCTGTTCAGAGTTTAAAAGTCTCCAACTTGCAAGAGCCTCCGACAAATGGCAGATCTCAATTTCATCACCATGATTTAAAAGAACTGATTTGACAAAATCAGAAACGCCATGAGCCGAAGCCAAGAAAGCAGGAATACAAATATCGTTGATCTTGCGCACACCAACTCCTCCAAACTTAATAGGTAAACTTGTCAGTAACCAGCTTTTATCATCAAGAGTCAGATTAAGTATGGATTGTAAGCAATTTCTCACAGTATCATCAGCTTCATTGACAATAGATGGATATAACCACAAAGGGGTGGTGCGAAGAAAGTATGTTAATTTGGGAACAAAAAAACTACTTTTTAGGAGAAAATACGCCGTGTGAGAATGAAGCGAATGCAAACATTCAAACATTTTCTTCATCAACTCCAAGTTCTGCCTTGCAGTATGTTCCACAGCATCAAGCCTGATGGGAGAACCAAGTAGGTTTAACTCAGAACTAGATACTATTTTAATTCCTGGTGTAATTTTCTGAAAAGCAGAAACAACGTCTTCATCTCTGGCAGAGCAAAAGTATAGCTCACATTTATTAGGATTAATTTCCAATCCAATTGCCCCACATTCATCAATGATCTTCTGAAGATCCTCAAGTACTATATGTGGTTCGTCTCCTAGAGTTCCATCGTCCAGATAGAAAAAATTTAACTTACTCTGTAAGTGTGAAATTGTGGGATGAATTGCAAGACTAAAAACCATAGGGCCCGTGGGATCACCTTGTTGTGCTCCTCGCTGAGATGGAATAGTTTCGGAATTGAAGAAAAGGTGTGATTGTGTCCTATATGCTTGCCATAGAAAGGGGAATAGGTTGGGAACTTTCTCCTTAACCATTGCTAACAAAGAATCTCGTTCGATACAATTGAATGCATTTCTGAAATCAATTTTAAGGAGAACCTTATTACTACCTGCGTTCTGGCTAAGGTATGTGCGAACGGTGTGAATAATTTTCTCGCATCCCTTTGGAGTTCCAAATCCTAGTTGATGAGGGCGAAAATATTCCCCTATTCCCCTTGTAGATGTACAAGCCAATTTAGCCACAAGCCTCCGGAATGTATTTCCAATTGCAATTGGACGGATGCCACCATCTTTCTTCTGAAGCGATATAAGTGAAGCTCCAAATAAATAAGGTGCAATGGCTTCAGGAACAATGCCTTCTAAGATGAGGTTACATAGTTTTGTTATGCTGTGTAATAGCCGTCTGCCAGCATCCCCTGCGGATAGAGAGGTAAGATCTTTCAGATGTTGAGGCCGTATGCCATCTAACCCAGCAGCAGAACCAGACGGGAAACTTCTTATTGCTTGCAAAACACTGTCTTCGGAAACTGATAAATGGGGATCTTCAGGAGAAGGGGGATCGGGAAATGACAAAGACCTGGAAGGAGAAGGATGTTTTTTAAGAAGTGCCTCAAAAGTCTCTCTGCTATTATTCGCAACACCTAAATCAGAAGAGAGGAGTCTGACGGCTCCTCGAATATCACCATCTGAAACTTTGGCTTCAACTATGTGGGGAAGGGACAGTTTTGTCATAGATCTATTAGATGCAGGTGTCAAAGTTGATTCTCGAAGATTGTCTTTAATTTTTGAAACCAAAGACTTTTCAGGTCCTTTATTGGTTTTTCCTGGAACGCGGAAGGCTATGTATGCGAATAACAGGAGATCTTGCCAACTTTTCTCTGAATTTTGTGTTAGACATAGTTCAATGAGATTATGTAATTTATCTGCTGCACAGCTTCTTGCACCCTTAGGTATTCTTCGTAAAACCTTTATATTTAAATTGAAACTTGAGATGGAGGTTTAACATACGTAACTTCACTTAATTCAAGCACTAACCTGAACATGTTTCGAGCAAACTTCATGACTCATCATCAGCTATACTCCATCTGTCTGTTGTATATTGGCAGCAATTCCTGGTGGTTGTTTAATGAACTGAATTGCTGCCAATATACAACAGACAGATGGAGTATAGCTGATGATGAGTCATGAAGTTTGCTCGAAACATGTTCAGGTTAGTGCTTGAATTAAGTGAAGTTACGTATGTTAAACCTCCATCTCAAGTTTCAATTTGATTATAACTTCACTATATAAACTTCCTTCAAATTCTAGGACCTTTATATTTGTTTTACAAGTCGACAAATTAGCGTGAAAACAGCTTGTGAAAGAATCTGGCGTAGGTATGTCCCCATGGAGAAAAGGTTCGTTAGGGTGGGTCCTTGCCCAATGAATTTTCAGACCCTTCAAACCTTTGAAAGATTTCTCATTCTCAAAACAAAGCGAACAGGGTACTTGTTCAGTATTGGTATCCTGAGAAATATGAATTGGCACATTAGTTGCACAAGATTTACATATCCATGAGGAACTTTTCTGGAAGGAATCCTTGATTTCACCATCACAGAAACCTGAACATTTTTCATGAAACCACGTTTTACATTGATCACACAAAATTAAATTGTTGTCTTCTAAAGTGTCCTTGGAATTGCAAATTGAGCAAGCGATATTGACACTATCTTCCATTAGCAAATATTAATTTAAAGAGTACATGTAATGGTTGCTAAGGATAACAAACCATTTTGCTTTATGGAATGTCCAAAAACAGAAAAATATCTTGAAATATACCTAAGATCAAGACACTAACACTCCTTCAAGTGTGCTGACACATATAAGTAAGAAATATTTAACAATATTCAGATTTCAAGCTTATATCAATTAAAAAACCTGAAAAAACAAGCAAGATTGCAGTTCACTACATTCAGCTCATTCCATGGCCTTCGCACTAATAAGTTAAATTCAAGTGAATTCATTTCCCTGAAAAATTTTCAGCTATTTTATTCTCTATAAAAAACCTTGTAATTTTATAGTTTTTATGCTATTTTATGCTATTAAGGAATATAGTGACGAATGTTTTAAGTTGTATAATGGAATCCTACAGAGAAGTATAACAACATTAATTTAAAAGTGTAAAACAAGTTGATGGAACACAAGAACTTTGCTCACTTTCTGGATAAATATCCAGAAAGTGTTTCTTTCGCCATTGACCACACATCCAGCTATTTGTCATGGAACTTCTGAATCTGGAGAATGTATATATTTTTGGTGATTTTATTAATTTTGTGATTGGAAGGTAATGAATTTCAGCAAACCATAAAATTCTCAACTCATTGCAAACTCATTCAAATGCCACCAGTGGTGCATTGAGATTTTCCAAAGAAATTCCAGTAGTTGATAAATAATTAAAATGTAGCCAAAAACCTAAAAGCTGTGCACTAGGTACAACCAACTGAATACACGCTCTTTGCAATATGGCCTCTTATTCTATATCAGAATGTGAAGTGATAAAGATGTTTTTGTTTGACCATACTGTAATACGTAACGGTATCATAATGACACTTATTTTGACACTGTTTCTTATTTTGAAACTGATGTGGTATTGATTATTATCAAACATGGAATGGTCTTGAAATCTTCACAGCAGGAAATGAAAATGCATAATTAAACAACTTGTATTTAAAATAAAATCAATTATGTTCATCTTAATTTTAATGTTATACTACATTGAATTTATTTCCTGTGTTTTAATATCTGTTGTTTGACATTTATGCTCAAGAGAAGCGCTTGCAAGCCTACATGCCTTGCGGCCTGCCATCTGTCATAGAAGACATGAACTGTGACAAACCATCTGATGCAAAGGTCATGGCAGGCTTGTTATTGTTTGAGTGAATCTAAAATCTCAAAATTTAAACATTCAGACTAATTATGGTCGAACAAAAAGTCGTATGCAACTTGCCTATAATGGTAATAATTAAAATACTCTGAAAATTATGAAACTCGCGTTGCTCCTTTCATAAACATACTCATATCTTAATAAATTCCGTTACAAACTTGTTGCATAATGTACTAATTTGCCATGATTACTGTGAAGGAAGTTATGTGAGTGGATTAATCAGATTTTATTTGGGTTACATATTCTTTGGGGATGCGGTACTATGTGGTTACAAAATACTGTTCATTTTTACAACCAATTTACATGAAGAGAATGTCATACATAATATAGAGGCAAACTTTTATTTAGCAGAGAAATTTATGTGAGTTTCACATCAGATTTTTTTTTTCATTCATTTTTTTCATTCTTAACAAAAATATTTGTGTGTTCGCAGATTGAAGATAGAGGTACCTATCACTGCACGGCCACAAACAAATTTGGTTCAATCATTTCAGAGAGTGTACAGCTTGCATTTGGTTTCATTGGAGAATTCAACTTGAAGAGGTCTCCTGAAAGCGGAAATCAGAACTGGGGAAAATCAATTTACTGTGATCCTCCCCAACATTTCCCGGGTGAGTTTCCTTATCTAAGATTTCACAAAATGCTATATAAATGGCAGTATTTTAGAATTAGTTGAAACTTTTATTTATTTAACTTGTGCTGAAATAGTAGTGATGTTTATTTAATTTGACAGGTGTGAACTATTACTGGGCTCGCGACTACTTTCCAAATTTTGTGGAAGAGGACAAACGTGTATTTGTATCTTATGATGGAGCCCTATATTTCTCAGCACTGGAGCACATTGATCGTGGAAATTACAGTTGCAATGTGCAGAGCAAAGTTTCTGACAAGGGTAGAAATGGACCCTTCTTCCCTCTTCGTGTTTTATCGTACCGTAAGTACCAGTGGTTTAGTTGGGAACACTATTCCCAAATATATGTTTTAATTTATTTTTAAGATTTGAAGACCATGTCTCTAATCAATGAGGATGGTGCTATTTTTTTAAACAGTACTGTTTACTTCAGTAAATGCCAGGAAGATCACAAATTGTATTTCAGTTATCACTAGATCTCATACTTTAAGGCAAATGTCTATTTATGTAAATTAAATAAGATGTTGACATATAAACACTTTAAACTTTACTTTTACTTACATTTCTGAAGAGTGTACTTTTCGTGGGCTTTGCCCACATTTTCAACTGCTACTCAACTGTCAAATTCTTGCTTGGAGAATACTGATAAGCTCTCTGGTGTAGATTTTACAAACTTCTTGATCAAGTTTTCTTCTTGAGGTATTTCAAAACTCATCAACTTATCTTGGAAGTGCAGAATTGAATACTCTCTTTTTCTTCTAAGACTATAAAAAAAAGAGTATTACCTTTTATCATTGACTGGAAGAAACTCTTTGTAGATACATTCAGATTCCTAATTTATTATTAAAATCAAATAAGGTTCCCACTCATTCTGAACTGCTATATTTCTTGTTTAAATAGAATACAGTGGTATTAATCAGAGGTGAGAACCAGATGCGCATGAGGGAAAGTGATGTGTGTGGGAGAATGCATGGGGAGGGGTAAAATGTTGAACTGCACTGGCAAGAGGAGGAGTGGTTGTAACAAGGTCTCTTGTTTCTTAACTACGTTATATGGTCTTACCGCACTGGAAGCGACGACACAACTAACCCTTACACCCCTTCATGCAATACGAATATTTATTGAACTCAACTTCATCTACTGCGCATCCATGCTTGGACTGTCATTTCTTATTAATACCACTGTATGTTTCACAGGCATTCTTGTATGCATCATCAGCTGAGGCCAACTGCCTAGTTTGTTGGGAGACTGGTAGGTGTCTGTAGGGGGCATATAAAATCAGTCATGAGGTTGTCCTTTGGAATCTCAAATTTTACTAAGTTATTTCCTTTCTTTTTAATGAATACTTTTCGAAAACAGTCCATATTTTCGGTTTTTGCAAAGCACTTAATAATATTTTGTCATCTTTGTCCTGCCAGTCTCTCAACGAACTCAGCAATTGGCCTCAGCTAATGATGCAGGCAAGAATGTCTGTGAAACAAAACTTACAATAGTGAAGTTGAGTGGTAACCGTATTCAGTGTTAATATTTCATTACTTCATTGTTTCCTATAAATAATATTTGATTGTTACTAACTTTTTTCATTTTTTCCCCTTCTAGCAAATCCACAACAGCTAAAATTTCCCAATAGTTTTCCTAAAGCTTTCCCAGAAGCTCCTGTAGCAGGCCATGAGGTGCGGTTGGAGTGCGTTGCATTTGGATAGTAAGTAACAAATGCTTTATGAAATAATTATTTTTGTTGGTTGTATACTTTATAGAAGGCATTTCGTAATTATTATTGAACAAGATAAATAATTAAAATAAAATATAACTGGAAATTGTATAAAATGCTATAATGCAAAAAACACAGTCATAAAAGCACGATTTTAAATAATTTTTATACAGAGGAGTAGAATAGAATAGAATTTTCTTTATACACAATTAATAATAATAATACTTTATTGATCCAGTAACATCATTAATGTACAGGTACAATTGATACGTGTATTTGACAAGTTAGAAACATACTAAAACTAAACTAGACTAAATATAACTAAGACTTTATACTGTAATATAATTAATAAAACAATAAATTTTATATACATAGTTAGATTAAGTTGTGTTATTAATGGAGTAATAGGGTTATATATTTATGAATAGGTATTCTTCAACGGAATAAAAGCAGTGGTCAATCAAATATGCCCTAAGAGAGGATTTAAACATATGTTTTTGTTGTAATAATTTTAACTGATAGGAAGACTGTTATATAGTTTATACCAGAGTGAAATGCTTCTTTTTGGGATAGAGTAGTATTATGTTGTTGTGGGTGTAGATCAAAGTGGTGCCTAATGCAGTGGGAGTGTACATCACTGTTCTTTAAGAAGGGAAAATTTCCAACAATTGTGCTCTTTCTAATTAGCATTATATTTTCCAGTACGTAGAGACATGGCAGAGGAAGGATGCCAAGATTCCTGAAAAAGGGTTTAAGGTTCTTAAATTTTGCCCTTCCATAATTCTAATAATCTTTTTCTGGGTTCTAAAGCATTTTATAATAGAAAGTGACCTTCCCCAGAATGCTAAACCATAACTGAGTAGAGACTGGATGCAAGCAAAGTAAACAGTTCTGAGTGTGTCTTTTGTGGTGCAGTTGGCTAACATTTTTAGTATGTTAGTTGCAGTGCTGAGTTTCTTGTTTACTTCGTCGATGTGAACATCCCAAATTACATACGTAGTTATCTACATCCACTTTACATATTATCTTTTAAGTCTAGCACTGTCCCTCAAGAATCCTCTCATGCTTTAGCCCCTAGATTCTATGCATGATTGGGGATTCTGGTTTACCTCTCTCACCTTTCCTAATTATTTCACTCTTAATCTACTTCTTAATTTTTCTCATCCACTTCTCTCTCGTTTTTCGTAAATACTTCCTTGTCTTCTTCCCTGAATTTTAACACCTTATCTCTTAAAATTCCAAGAGAGACCTGAGCTGCCTGCATGCTGTCACTTGCCATCAATTGCAAAATATGAGAACCTACTAACAGCTGATCGCCGAGGTCAGCTGACTCATTTGTATGATAATTTACAAGATATTCTAAATACTTAGATATTTAATTATGATCAAACAAAAACACTTTTATTGAACTTCCCTATAATGGTAATTAAGAGACTTGTTTGAAATAAATAGTATATTGGTGTCTTAAATATGCCATTATATGCCTGTTGCATAATGTACTATTATAGTTTTTATATTATATTTTAATAAAACTTCTGAATTTCAGTATAATTTAAAATGCATGATTTACTGCTTTCCAGCCCAGTTCCATCTTACAATTGGACTCGTAAAGGTGCAAATCTTCCACGTGGGGCCATTCTGACAAGCTACAATCGAGTCCTCCTCATTCCAAGAGTACAAGTGGAAGATCAAGGAGAATACATTTGTAGAGCAACAAATGACAAGTTCGCTATTCAACATAGTGTTATTCTTAGTATTCAAGGTAATTAATTATTCTCCAGTTCTGTTGTAAATTCAAGGTATAAAACTAAAAGATACTTTAACTCCTGAAATTTTGTTTCTCATTGTAGTAGCCATACTAAATTGGTCACTACTTTTTCTGTTGGGTAATTTTATTGTGAAATTAGAAAATAGATATACAGAGAACTCTTCATAAATCACACTAAAGTGGGCGGAGGTCTGTCCGAGTTACGAAATGTCCAGCTTATGAGGTGAATTGAGGAAATGGTACGTAGGTAATGAAATTTCATGTTTAAACTGCAATAAAAAAATGTAATGAGGCGGAACATATTACCACTTACAGTTGAAACACTTCAGTACTATATTGAAATTTCTAGTCAGAGTCTGAAATACATCAACTCTACATCATACTGCAAAGCAAATGCTTTCAACTTGTCCGTTTTTTTTCTCATGTCTGAAACAGTTTGCATTGTGACACCATATTAAGCAAACAAATTTGCCATAGACACACCAGACTCCAACTTCTGAATAAGTTTCATTCTTTCCACAACTCTTAAAGAAACACACTTTCTTTTCGGTGTCATTGCATGATGCACCATTATCCAAGCCCTCACAAGACTGTCGGTGTCAGCTGTCTCACGACATCTTAGTTAAGTGAGCTAGCCCAGGAGTGAGTGAACTTGGACGGGAGAACGATTACAGAAGTGCTGAATTGCAACATCTCTTGTGATCTTGTTCTGTTGCATGATAACTTGAACTTCAATACAGTGCTGTATTTTTATTTTTGAATTATCCGAAGTCCGGCTTATTGAGTTTGTAATTATCGAGAGTTCACTGTACTATATATTCAAAGCTTGATTTCCAGTATAAGAACAAGAGCATCAATTTCTCTGGGAAGACAACACATTTTGCATATGGCTTAGTATTCTTTAGTTTCATTTTATTCTGTAGTGCAAATCTTATACTCTGTATACTCTGTCCTTGAACACTAGAAGGACCAGACCCATCATTTTGATGGGTATAATGTCTCTAAAGAATTATATCTCAGAAATTGTGCAACCTGAGACATCCTTGTTCTGTGACTTATAATAAATAATTGTAATATACATTTCCTGAAAAAATGATACCCTTTCTGCCATTGTGAAAAATGTTACAAGCAATTACTAGTAGAAACACCAACACCTGTTGAAAGTCTGTAGAATAGCAGTCACTCATTGCCATTGTTGTCCAGCTGTCTATAGCCTTCACTTACACTACTCTGTTGTAGAACTATGGGCGGCTATAAATTTTAATTATCTCTAGGCCATTATTGTTGTTGTTATTATTATTATTATTATTATTGATCATCATCATTATTATTATTATTATTATTATTATCATCATCATCATCACCAAATAATGTATAACGTGACTTTCTATTTCAACTCCAAATGGTATGAATAATTTCCTCTATCTACAACACCATATTCTAAGGGATCTGAGTTCAATTAGAGGTATTATGGCATAATCTTACAATCCATCAAATTGACAGGTCCTGTCCTTGTAGGCACATACCCATGGCGCTCCTAGCGTTGAGATCTTGGTCACACTGTCACCATTTATCATCAGAGCGAACCCCAAATGTATCAGAGCAATGGGGTTGGCATTGGATACACACTCTCTCTCTACTTTCTTCTCCACCAACTCTTTTTTCGAAACCATTTTTTTACCACTGAACTAACTATCGGTTCATATTCTTCGTTGAACTCTTTACTACTAAAAGGCAGTCTATGAGTCAGACAATTCAATTGCATATTTGTGTGTTCTTGTGTTGAAACTGTCTTGTTTTGTGTCAATACTGGTTTTATTTCAGTGGGTTCCAAATTCGAGATGTTGGTTCCTGGTAAGTTTTAATTCAAGAAATGGTAAAGAATTTTCAGTCTCTGTTTGTACTGTAAATGTTATCGGTATCTAGTAGATTGAGGAGTTTTTTTGCATCATTAATATGATTTTGTCTACTATATATAGCAAATAAGTCTTTGACATACCGAAGCCGATTTTTTAAAATATGAGTGAAGCCTGCTGTGACCTGTATTTTTAAAGAAACTTTTGTATAAGTTAGCCAGACATGCAATACTGTTTCATGTATGTGTGTGTCTACTTTATATTTTATTTTCTTCTCTTTAAATCCTGCACTTTTCCTTTGTTTTCATGATGAGACTGTTGAAAGTTTATTTGTATATGTTGAGTTAAGAATTACATTTTACTTTACAGCCGAGCCAAATTTTACAATCCCTCTGGTGGACAAACACATGGATAATAAGGGTGAACTGACCTGGACTTGTGAGGCTTTTGGAATCCCAGATGTCAACTACACATGGTTAAGAGATGGAGAAATTCTTCATATGAATACTCTTCCTCCAGAGGATCGTGATCGTTATCTAATTGTCGATAATGTACTAACGATAAAATATTTGGATCCAGAGCGAGACCAGGCCATGTACCAGTGTCGAGCCAAGAATGTTCTCAAGACAAAGTATTCCTCTGCACAGTTAAGAGTTCTCTGTAAGTATGACAGTTATAACCCTAATGTTATTTTCCTTGATAGTACAGTGTACCCTGTCCCTACTTTATTTCCATTGTGCACAGATTTCCGTTTAATACAGGTAAAGGTAAAATAAGACTCATTCTACATACCTAGAGTTGATGATTTGTGGTGAATAAAAACTCAGTATTTCGTCAAATAAAATGCAAAATTTCTACATATATTTCGCTATTTAAAAATTGAATTTCGTCATAAAAATAGTAAAAAAAAAATCTTGAAAATCAGCTTTTAAATCTAACTGCATTTTTTCCGTACACTGATAATATATATCAAGCAACATCCAGGAGTGATATGACAATGTCTTCTTGAATTCATATGAAATAAAAATGAAACGGCTTACCTGATTTACTTGAGGTGCTTGTATTTTAGTTTAAAATTAAATAAACTCCTTACTTTACATTGTGTTTATGGCAGTTAAAAAAATGTACAAATTCATTTTAAAATATTTTATTCGTCAACATGTAGAACTTACAAAATAGAAGAACGAATAAAGTTAAAATAATCACTCATCGTCATCATCACCATCATCGATGGAAAACAATTCCTGTTTCTCCCCGACATCGATGTTTTTGAAGTGAAACTTCTTTAGCCGTGGTTGGGGTAAATCGAGATCTTGCGTTACGTTAAAAATCATCACGAAATTAGTGTTACGCTCAAAATCATCACAAAATTAGTGAGGTGTGATGGAACGGTGTGCACAGAAATCAATCAACTCAATGATTAGGCGTATCCAAAATTTAAAATATCCAAAAATTAAAAAATACAAAATACAAAATTTAAGAAATCTAAAAATTCAAAATAAAAAAATCCAAAAATAAAAACTTCAAAGATCCAAAATTTGAACAATCCAAAATTAAAAAATCCAAAATTTAAGAATTAAAAAATCAAAATCCAGAATTTAAAAATAAAAAAATCCGAAATTAAAAAATAAAAAATTCCAAAATTAAAAGATCAAAATTTTAAAAATAAAAAATAAAAAAAGTCCAAAAACCCAATATTTAAAAGTTCTACAATCCAATAATCCAAAATTGAAAAAATCCAAAAATTAAAACAAGTTTCACTTCTGTCGCGTGGCGTTCCACGCACACTTTTTTTTAATATTCACAGTTTTTTTGCATTAATTTTCATGAATATACACACTGAGTCTGACATTCAGGATGCATTGACAAAATTTCCAAAAACATCGATAGTTTTCATGGAAATATTTCAGTTTATTTATGAATGTAGCCTAATTTTCTGAAACCATGCTTTGTTATTTTAAATATACATCGATGTTTTTCGTCAAAATACATCGATATTATCGTCACATCGATGGTTACCGCTGATTTTAACATCGTTAGTGAATATCGATGTTTTAATAACCGATGTTCATCCCTACTTCCGTCACTTTCACGCGGGATTCGGCGGGAAGCATGACATTACAGGTTGTAGCCTCCAACACCCACTTCGTTAAACGCGAGATTGTTGAAATACGTAACTTACAGGTTGTTTTAATTCATTATTAAATTTTTATTATTATTCGGCTATTATATAAAGACTGGAAGAATAGATCGGCCATTTGTTTACTTGTTTCGGCCGTGAATTACGCCGCCGACATCTTGGTGCCAGAACCTCCTTCCTCCACCCTCTTCTTCTAAAGTCCCTTCTTCAGTTGACCTTGACATCTTCGCGTTTCAAATAAAGCCGACGACTCACGTTTTCATCAACGGCTCACATTTTTAATTAAAATATTTTCCGTGGATAAAAAAATACAATATATTCAAATATGAGTTAATTTAAAGTAGAACTTTTACATTTGCCCCGTATTTCGCGTAAAAATGGGATAAAACATTAAAAAACCGGGTATTTCACGAAAAGTATCTCATTTCGCAAAACTTTGCGAACGATTAAACACATATTTTGAATAAAAAACACGAGAAACGAATTTATTACAGTAATTTGAACTTCTATTACTAATTTCGTGTTTTTGGGATTAACGAAATGTGACTATCCCTATACATACCTACTTGCATGGTGTTCTCTTCATATATTCCCTAAATGTTTATACAGTAACAAAACACATTAGATTACACTATAGAGCTTACAGTGAAATCTCGTTAACACATTTCTGTATGGACTGATTAAATGGATGCCTTAAATGTGAAAACATACTATTGAAAAATTAAAAAAATATCTATGTGAATAGGCTTGTAGCTATTTTCTAAGTTCCTCGGCATTACCCATGGACCTGTCGTAGTAGATGACTTCACATATTGTTGGCACCGGCCACCATGAAAAAACCAAACAGTATGATTATTATACTTTGGAATTGCTTGTGCATTTTTAGTTACTTCTTAGTATGAAAAATCCATCTGTAGGTCATTTTATTGTGTTGTTATTCTTTAAGATTAACCAAAATTTATAATAAGTTTAGCATTACTCAGCTCTGAAGAGACTTTGTGAGTAAGGGTATATTATATTTAATATAGCATATATTTAATATTGCTGTCCTTATTTGTTGTTTCAGCATTAAAGCCCTCTTTCAAGAAACGACCTTTAGAATTGGAAACATATGCGGCGGAAGGTGGGAACATCACAATTGTTTGTAATCCAGAAGCAGCTCCAAGACCAAAATTTGTCTGGAAAAAGGATGGAAATGTCCTAGGTAAGAGAATTACAATAATAAATGCATCCTAGTCTATTTAGCTCTTTACAATTACTTTAAGTCTCCTACACAATGGGTGGTATGCATAAAATCGTAGTCATTGCTATTGACTATTAAAAGGTAAAAGGAAAATCATAAACTACATATCGTATGCATAAACATGATTCTTCTGCTACGAAGTGAATGCTAACGTACCATAGGTTTTACTTTTTGATAATAATTGATTTTGCACTCTTCAGGCATTTCTGTTACTATTCACAACTACCCGAATGCTGAGCATGATTGTGATTGTGACGTGAAAGCATTAACTGTAAATTTCATTATTTTTTCATCTAGTTTCTAAATTCCCCATCACAAAGCCAGCCTAAGTCATGCCTTCGCTAGCTAAGCAAAAGGTTTCTCATAAGTACAAATGACTGCGTTTATGAATAGTAATAAAATTAATAAAATTACCATCATTTGTGGAAAGTAATTTTAACCATACATGTGCTTTTTCATAATTTTTCCTATTACAAAAGCGACTGCCCTTGAAACAATGCTCTGGTGAACCCCTATTTCTTCACCTATTCCATTCTGAAATCCTAAGTTTACCCCATGTCTCAACGAAATCCTTATTTTTTATTTGGAGGTTAGGTCTGCTCCTCATCTTTCGCCGCTACAATCTATAACATAATCACTCATCCATGCAACATTTTGTTTCTGAAATCTATAAAGTTTCTTATAAACTCTTGTCTTTTTATATTTCTTTTTATCTTATTTGTAAAAATGCAGCCATGCAAGTTACCACCAAACCATTCACTAAGCAATCAAAGCCACCATCGATGCATGATACGATTTTTCGTAGTAAAACCTACAAAGCAAGAGTTCTACACTACACTTTATGCATACATTTCATAATTTATTCTAAGGCTGGAAGGAAAATCTAATCGTGACCAACACTAACAATTTTTTGCTAAGAGGAAAAGCTTTTCCTAAAGTTTTTATACATACAAATCTTAGAACTGCTTTAGAAAAGTGTAGTAAAAGTATCTACTACCATTTTATGCATACCACCCAATCTCTTTCTGTGAATAGCTTGTCACCTCCAGATTAGAAAACCGGCTTATAAATAAATGGCTGTAATAAAGTACAGCATTTCAAGTTTTCTTTAAAGTGTCTTGGGTATAGATAGAGGCACAAAGTGCAAAATGCATATTTCTTTCACAAAAAAGAAGAAAAAAAAAATCACAAATCTAGCAAAATGTGGAAAGACTAAAATTACAAAAATTATTCACCTTTCAGAAAAATCGTAAAGTAATTGATAAAACATTGTGAATTACATTAGAAACAATTCGGATGCAACAACCATAGATTGTGACAACTGTTTGAACATTGAAGGAAAATTGTGACAGTTAAAATCAGTAGTTGAAGTTGCAATCAATTTCTTAACGGATCAATATACAGAATACTGAAAATGGGAGTTCTTTTGCATTAAAATTACTGATATATGCTGAAGTTTTTATTCCCTAAAATCTTAACAAAAACTACAAAATTATTGATGAGTAATTAATAAAAGTAGCAAAAAAATACCAAAATGATTACAAAACAATTTAAGAAATCTGGCAACATTTTTCACCAAAATAGGTGTTTTTGGGTTCAAGGAGGTCGACCTGAAAAATATGATTTTCTTTAATAAGAGCTATTAAAAATATTATCCTGCAATAGTAAATATAGTTTCTTAGTTTGATTTCAGGAGGTTTAAAGTGAACTGTAAATAAAACTATCTGCTTACTCTTTGTCCTAAATTTAGCATTTGATAATTCAGGCCTGTGGAAAAGTACACCTAAGGTGTAAAGCCATTCCCCTACTTCCCCTCTTTTCATGACCGCCAAAGCGTAGCGATTGGTTTAGTTGTGCAACTGAATGGTGAAGGGGAAGTAGGGGAATGACATCACACCTTGGGGAGTACTATTCCACAGGCTGTCATAAATAATAAAGATGTTTTAAATTTGTTTTAAAATATTTTATTTTGATTAAATAAACATGTGTTTAAAAAGGACATTGAATAAACTTCATAACATTTCAGGTGGTGGAGGTCGCCGTAGAATTCTAGACAATGGCAATTTAATAATTAGTCCAGTGTCCCGAGAAGACAACGGAGTGTACACCTGTACAGCAACCAATTCGTATGGGTCAGATGAGAGTAAAGGGAGATTAATAGTGTTACGTAAGTTCTTTGTATGAAATTTTTATGTAGATCAGTGCCTAAGTAATTTGTTCATCTCAAAGCATGCAGGATATTGTAACTTAAATAAGTCTGGAAGCCTTCTTATTGTCAACAATTTTCAAGGCTTCATGAGTTTTCAACTGTCAGAATACAGTAGAACCCTGATTTAATATTTTCCTACATTTTACATTAGATGTTAAAAACCCCAAATATTATCACATGTAATTAACATACTAATATTTTCTATGTAACATTATTCCCTAGAAACCCCCATTTATTGTTAAAAAAATAATAAACCTTTGGAATTGTCGAAAAATTAGGTATCAGAGTAATAACTGAAAACACAGTAACTTTTTAACATTGTGATCTGACAGAGGGAAGAGCGTGTTACTCCCTTTCATTATCATCAACAACTAGTTCTGCTGTATGGAATTGGTCAGAATTTGTTGTCTACTGGCATTGGGGAATATGTCTGCTAAAAATCCTGCCAAATTAGCCATAATATGTAATCATCATGTTTTAACTTATAAACATACTGCTTTGTACAAGTAAGAATCAGCTTGAAAAATGTTTTGTCATAACCGGGATTTGAACACGGATCTTCAGCTTAACGCGCTGATGCTCTACCATTGAGCTACCATGACAACATGCCAGTATGACATCAAATTCCTCAACTGATTCAGAAGACAAGGCAGACCACAGGAGGTTTCTCCGTTGAGAACACACATCCAATGGCGTCCTACATTTGTAGGTACTTTGAAGCCAACGGAGAAACCTCCTGTGGTCTGCCTTGTCTTCTGAATCAGTTGAGGAATTTGATGTCATACTGGCATGTTGTCATGGTAGCTCAATGGTAGAGCATCAGCGCGTTAAGCTGAAGATCCGTGTTCAAATCCCGGTTATGACAAAAAAATTTTCAAGCTGATTCTTACTTGTATTAATATCCCAGACATGGATTTAATGTCTATTTCCTTTCCCTCCACTTAATTAATAGTATATAAATAATAACTTGGCTTCAAAGTACCTACAAATGTAGGACGCCATTGGATGTGTGTTCTCAACGGAGAAACCTCCTGTGGTCTGCCTTGTCTTCTGAATCAGTTGAGGAATTTGATGTCATACTGGCATGTTGTCATGGTAGCTCAATGGTAGAGCATCAGCGCGTTAAGCTGAAGATCCGTGTTCAAATCCCGGTTATGACAAAAAAAATTTCAAGCTGATTCTTACTTGTATTAATATCCCAGACATGGATTTAATGTCTATTTCCTTTCCCTCCACTATACTGCTTTGTATTTCAAGTGAAATTTGGAACTATAATTGATACATATTATGCATATTATATTACATACATATTAGACATAAAAGTAAAAGTAAGAAAAGTGATCCCTATACATGCCATGAAAATCCTTAGGGTTCCAGGATGGTGAGCCTCCTAGATTTTAGATATTCGACACATGAAGGTGGTAAGATTATCAGCCTTATGCACCGGCTGCCTTTACCCCTAGAATTGCTCCTAGTATTTATTTCTGTTAGAGGCTGAGTAGATACCAGGCCCATAGTGGCACCACGATGATTAGGTCAACTGAAAAATCTCAGTTACCTCATCGGAAATTGAACCCGCTACAGGTCGCTTGTTTAATCTTGATGAATGAAAATTTTATATGAGAGGTTAGATGCACATCGCTTATTCACCTTTTGTGGAAGGTCCAACACAGAGGCAGGATCTGAGTCAGATGTTGTGTACGTTACTCACATGTTTCTGCACTGAATTAGTACAGGAACTACAAAGCAAATTGTCACACTTCCAGTAACATCAGCCACATGTATTACACACTACCAACCTCTGTTTGTACTTAATTTTCTTGTATTTCTTCTTTTCCCGACATGTCTCCCTCGACTTCTTCCTTGTGTGAATTGCTGTCATTTTCATTATCCTCGTTGCTGCTTTCCATCCCACTGTCTTGGATAATAATTCTCTCAATCCTTTCTTCTAGTATAGTATCTTTATCACAGTATTCTTGTTCAATTTTTTTGACATAATGGGAAGCCTTTTTTCATCCTGTTTGTCCAATTTCCTGAAATCTGGGGATTTCAACATCTTTTAATTTAGTTTCTAGCAGCTACCTATTACTTTACATCTCCTCAGTGTCGTTCAAATCTGGGTGTTATGGTAGAAGTCTTAAAGTTATGCGGTTATGTTCAGACAATATTTGGTCAATAAAATATTTTTTCTGAGCTGGCTTGTTGGGTAACATAAAATCATACAAATGTTTTAGTGCTGTGCTCATCAAATGGAATGTTGTAATTTTGTAGCCAGGACAGCGCATCTTTCTTTAAAAGAATTTGATGTTAAATGCTTGTCTAACTGTCAGTTGTGATAGGAAGCATTGTCAATTACTAGAACAGAGATAGGAGTTAATATTGTATGAAGCCAGCCACTTGATGTACTTGTCTTTATGAAAGTCTCCGGTTTTCTGCTGGAATCTGTAAATAAGGAGAGCATCTGGTATGAACCTGAACATTCCACCTGCATGGACTGTACCACTGGTCTGAAAAAATAATTTTTTTTCTCTGCTGTCTCAAATGTGAATAGTGATGTTAACTATTTTGGCATGCCAAATTGAATGGTGAAATCCATTTTCCTTAAAGTTTTAAACAAATTGCAAAAAGAATTTTAAAAGAAGTGAATTTTTGTGATATAAAGGGTATTATAAAATCAAAACCTAGTACACCAAACTGGGTACCTACGTATGTTCAAAAACATTTGATCTATGAAGATCAGTATCTTTTTTTTGCTTGAAAGGAAGGCCAGGCTGGTTTATGTTTATGTTTTTGTTGTGTATTTTCCCTTAAAGCAGTAGTCCGCAAGCATTGCTTCGTTCCACTATCCTTAATATCGTCTTTCCATCTCCCTAATTTCCCGATGAATTCTTTCACCTTGCTCATCACTCATGAATCCCATATTATGTGGAAAGTAGTCAAGTTGAGAGTGCCGGAAGTGCAATCAAGAACTTGCAGTTTTCCTAACATGTTTCTTACAATTTCTTCTTATGGTAAGTCTTCTTAGGGTGACCAGACGTACTACTTTCTGCAGAATACTCCTCTTTTTTAACACCTTATCCTTTGGCTTGAAAACCAGCTGCATCACTGTGTATCCCACTTATTATACATGAAGTAGAAAAAATCAGTACAAATATCGGTAATGGCTAGACCACAGCAAAAGACATGATATTTCATGATCTTTAGTTTAATTGTAATTATAGTTTAAAATAAAGCATGGTTCAGGAAGTAAAGTCTATTTCTGCATAAACTCTGTTTTAGTTAAGGCTATATTTCACACTTGAACTTCACTACTAAATATTTACCTAGGACTACGTAGTTTCAGTCACCCTTGTTACTATCCTCAGCTACATCTGAATTTTTGTTGGTAGCACTGGTCCCTTGATGACTTCACTGTGTTCTTCCCAATATTAGTTTCTATCTGTTTTAGTTGTTAATAATAACAAATCTCCAATTTAGTGTAAACCTCTATTTAGAGTACAATATTCTGTGTCACCAGAAAAAGTTAAATTGAGATTCTAACTAAATTTGAGTTTTCATCCATCATGGCTTTCTGGTCTTCCTTTGAAGACACTTGTTCCAATATTTACAAAGCTTTTTTTCTAGCCGATTACTTGTAATATTCATAATAAATACAGTAGAACCCCGATAATTCGAGCTAATTGGGGCTGAGGCTACCTCAAATTACAAAAAAACTCGGATTATACGGAAACATCACTAAATCAATGGGTAAATCATAAATAAATGTTTAATAAGCACAATAATGGTTAAAAAAATTAATAAATAAACAATATAGTAGGCATACATATCTTTAATAGGCCTGTATGTATATTGGCAAACACTTCCAATTTGCTACATCGGCATCCTTTAAGGATTAAGTCATTGTCTGACTCTTAATGGAGTTGAACGGGAAAGGGGCGCTACTAGGAAAACACTTTTAATTACCATTGTTGCTGAGTAGGGATTACTGTAACAATATAGTATTCTTTTCTGAAAGGATGGTATGCACTAAATGCACCGTATGATTGACACGAGGTCCCGACAATGAAAGATCGAACCTAACGGTTTCTGTCAATCTGCAATAGAAATGCATTAACAGTCTGAAGCCAAGGTTATTTCTGTGTATTATGAACGAAAATCCAGTTTTACCTGCATTTTTGTACATGGAAAAATTGAAAGAAAGCTCAAAATGTAACACATTCGGAAGTGCGTAAAACTTACATGCGGACACCGTATAAAAACGGGATTTTACTCTAGTTTTATGGAAAATTTTAATTTTCTTAAGACCAGCTCGAATTACATGGAACCTCGAAATACCGGGGCTCGAATTACCGAGGCTCTACTGTACTCACTGCAAGTTCCTCTTAAAAAACAGAATGCGATTTGATGTTAACGAAGTGAAAATTGTGTGGCAACTTTGCCAGTTAAAAGCAGAATTATTCTTACAATATATATTTAAATGTTCTTCAGCATTCCTGTATTGAGTAATTACAGTAATTTACTTTGAGGTAGTACATCTAATACCTGTTTATTTTTCCAGAGGGTCCAAGGTTTGTTGAGAGAATGAGACCAAATATTGTTACGTCAGTGCATGATAACATCAGGCTGGAGTGCCATGCAGAGTCAGAAGAGATTTTGGATTTAGCTTACATATGGACACACAATGGCCTTCGAATTAGAGATACTGACCCAATTCACACAAGAGTTGTAAGTGTCCCAATGATTACAGTAACATAATGATCTAGTGTATTACAATAGAATCTCACAAACTTTCCACTCAGTAACATGACATCCCATAGAACTTTGCTTAATAAAATGTAATAATTACGCTTGCTTGAAAGTGATCCATCAGAACTGTAATTGTCATGGCATATTCCTTTCATTAGTAAATGTATATGTATGTATGTGTGTGTGTGCATACGTATGCATGTGTGTGCGCATATATGGGCAGAATTTTGAATTAAATTGGACAATATTTAGGGGTCCTATGAATTGTGAGATTTTGGGTAGAAAAAATGACAAAACTTACAAAATAGAATGGCATTTAGACAAGTATTCCTATATTATAGGCCATAAATGAACAATTGCAGGTCAACAGGCTGGTAAGACTGGCATTGCATTTTAGGATGATTACTATACCCTTTTCGGCACAGTCATTGACCGTATTGGCCTGAATATAAGACGATGTTTTTTCCCTGAAAAAGGGCTTTTAAAAACTATACTCGTCTTATACGCACAGCTTAAGAGTCAACGACTCTCCATTCATGAATACAGCTGTGCACGCACAGAATACGTGTGCAGTGGCGATGCAGCGGGTATCACCACGCAAATGACATGCGTCCGACCCAAGGTCAAAGTCGCGCAGAAATTGACCAAACTTAATTTTTCCTGAATATCTTGCTTCTGCTTGTATTGTACCAGGACCTTCTGGTCCTGACTGCACTGTTACTTGTGTGGCGTCTCTATTCTCTACGCGTAAAGCTTTTGTTTGACCATCATGTGGAAAAGAAAGCATCTTCATTGTCTTGATGTGTAAATAAAAGCGAGAGAAAAGTTACGACATGAACTTCAAAATTCTGTTTCATGTGAAGCAAAATGTACTAATGAGCTATTTTATTTAATTTTTCATAACTACCCTTAAAAAATTCAGGGTCGTCTTATTTTCAGGCCAATACGGTAATACCACAGTATAAGTATTAATACAGTAAAGAAACTGTGTGTTAAAAGTCCTATGACAACATGTTGACTGGACGACACTAGCGCTCCATGCGGAGATTGAGTAAAGCTACATTCTCAGCATATGAAATGGCTTGGGAAAATACATAAACACATCGCAAAATATGTTATGTTAAAAGAGAAAAAGAGAAAAATACAGAATATTTTTATTTAATGCAAATCTAATTTTAAATTTAAGAAATAATAAAACAGATAATGTATTATATTCTAGTTAAGAAGAGGTAAACAATACCTAAATAGGCTACTGTTAAGGACTGTACCTAGGCCTAGTATTTTTCCTTTAAAATCATTGCCCTTTAATATAATTTATAATTCAAATTATGATAATAAATAGCCTACATATTAATTACGTAAATTATATTATAGGTCTGTCACGTTGTTCATCCTGGACGTCATTGTTGACAGTGTATTTTGATTCTTTGCCTTATATGGCAATATAAGACTTCAATTTATTGTAGGTCTATGTAGCGTCAATTACTGCAGGATGGACTTCATTAAACAAAACAAAAAAATTCAGGAGCATTTGGAATTGAAGACACCGTCGATACAGCAGTTTTAATTAACGAGTTTTTATAGGAATTCATAAACTGTCTGTTTTCGGCGTGTGTCAAGCATAGACGGTAATTTTCACTTAAATATTTTACATATTTTGTTACTAGGTTTTCTTGTCGACCATTAATGACCTATTTTATACACCAGAAATCATTACAACAGAATAAAATATAAAAATATTACATTAAAGTAACTTGAAACATAACCACACCAGAATCACTAGTAAGCCAGTAGACCTACAATAAATATTACTTATTTTCGTTCTTACCTTTCTGGATGTTTCAAGAAAGTGAAGAAATGCAATTCAGGATTTTGTCTTTTATTATTACTGAAATTTACAGCAAAATAATAAGGTCCTTTCGAATATAGCGTGTTCTAATAAATACAACACTCCTATTTATTTACATACTTCCCAGAGTAGTTTCTGTAGCCTTACTTTATGGCCGCTACGATTGCTAGTAAATGCGCGCGCATGCTCGGCTGGCAGAAAAACGGGCTGAGTTTCTGTACTGTATTAATACTTATACTGTGGTAATACCTTCATCTTGCTGACATTCTCTTACATTTCAATATAAGTAGACTCAGCTGACCTCACTGTTTATTCTTTTACAAGGAAAGATTCTGCTGCTCTTCCTTTTCCATTCTTGAGAAGGAAATCAAAGAGATCAGATGTACACTGCCCCAAGTGAGCTGACATGATTGAGTAATTTACTATCTATACTAATTTCACTTTAAGAACAAAGTAGATGTAAACAAAGCCACGTGACAAGGGAGCGCCTCATTGGCTAGTTGACGAACTGTAACTTTTGCTGCTTTGTATGCATACTCTTGCTCTTAATAAAATAGTTCGGTTCAAACCGTACCTTTTTGTAGCTATTTTCGTGCAGAGAAATTTAAAAACATGTTTCTGAAGCAGATCTGTATATGAAACAAAATTAATTTGATCAGGTTTTCATGACGCATAATAACTAAGTGAACTAATTAAACCGTTACAACATATGTAAATTGTAGGCGTTTACGACAGCTGTGTGAATGCTCAAGTACGCCATCTTGGAACGAACTTGCCACAGTCCCTTCCCAATAACTTGGTAAGACCTGCTGAATATGCGTTCATTTATTTATTTATATCGGTTTTACAACACGTACGTGAGGACAAGAAAGTCGTGTGCTAGAAATTTTGTCAAAAGTTAAATGTAACTTACAGCTCTGATAGGATTGGGGCGGTTACAAACAGAAATTAATGAATTCAACAAGGAAACGCCTCTGAAGTGGGCAGCCAACATTGCAAACTGAGAGTAATTTTTTATACTCGTTAATATCTTCTTGTTAACTGTTTATGACTTTCTTAAATACTAATATTAAGCCTAATTTTGTACAGATGTATCGATCTTTTCAAAATAAATATCACATTTTTCAACAATGGTGCATGTCATAAAAAATATTTTATAAGTACTATTGAGAACACTGGAATACACACAAATCCTCATTCCGTGGCGGGTAAAACTCCACATGGTTTGTCACATGCTCGGCGGAGTGGTACTTTAGAGTTTGTTTACATCTACTTTGAACTTAAAGTGAAAATAGTATAGTTTCTTATAGGCTTTTGCCTTTGATGGATGCTGCAGAATTTTAGCCATCTCCATATTAGTGATAACACTAACATGAGGATCAAAGAGGGCTAATCCAACTAAATGTTCTGAAAAGAACTTCCATGGTGATGGAAAGCTTTAGAAGCTCCGCTTCCAATTTTTCAATTAAAATGTGTGCTAATCTTCTTCAGAAGATTAACATCATTCAGAACAGCTTTCTCAGCCTTTGGTGTCTCATTCCAATATTAACCGTAGATGAGTACAACAAACATCTGTAATGCCCTTCTTCTCGCAAGCAGTAAGAGTAAACTGCTCCTGAAACAAGCAGATCTTTAGTGAGCAACTAGTCATAGTCACCCTTCAAGTTCTGAGAGGTCCCTCTTGAAGATCTCCTCTTTCATACAACAGCTATGGAGTGGTGTCTTCACAATTCTTTTTAGATTAAGATAGCATACAATCTTTATAGTTTCCTCACAATTGCATCTGTTCTTTCAGTTGGAATCATTGCCCTATTCCAGACCTCTAGGACATCTTCAACTGTGGCCCGAATTCCTTTTTCAAACTCAACTTCTCATGAAAGTGTTGTAAGTGTTGTATCCCCTCTTGAGGGTAAACTATTCTTTGGGGGGTAGGCATTCCAATGAACCATACCTCGAATGACAATCTAATAGTAGTAGCCATGAGTCACTTCACATAACACTTACTTGAAACAACACTAAGTTTATTAATGGTTAGTATAATTTTACAAATTGCATAATGGAACAAGGACAGATATGTGGAAAAGTATATTTTTTTGACATTTCTTTTGGGCCTCCTAATATATACTGTATATGGTAAAGAAGTGTTATAATTCTTTTTTAATACATAGCTCTACAGTATTTACATATATTTTTAGGTATTTCATGTATTACTTAGCTAAATGTCCAGTTTTCCTGGATAGCTGTCAGATAGGACAAAGTTTGCTAGTTTCACATGGTTTGCTGGTTCTTATAAATTCTAATCATATACCATACTTAAAAACATGCAAGTACTGTCATTATGTGTAGAGAACCATGTATAATTCAGTATAATCTTGCACAAATTCTGATCCAATATGCATACGTGTGGTATCCAGCAGGTTCAAAGTGCAAATGGTGTTATCGTTTTTAATACAACAGAAGTTACTTTTGTTGGTATACCTTTGAAACTGAAATTTGACTATGCATAATTGCACATATCTTAGATTATTTATTATTATTATTATTATTTATTTATTTTTTAATGAATTCTTGTTTGAAATGATTAGCTTTCTCTTGAGAAAGCATGCTGAAATATTAAACCAGTAGTCAGTATCAGGTATGATTTTTACTGGAATACTAGAATCAACAAAGGGGTATTGTGCACACGAGTCTGTCAGTTCTTTGCTGTAACACAAATAAAACTTTTGTGTTTTTAGAACTAATGAGACTATCTGTAAATATTCAGCTTATTATAACAACAGTAAGTATAAAAATATATACTGATGAGGACATTAATTTACCACATAAATTTATGGAGTGAAGTCTTAATAATATGAAAAATTCTTTGCAGCATATCGATGGAGGTCTGTTGGACATTATAAATACAACATTCTCAGATGCTGGTGATTATGAGTGCATAATTAAGAGTGCTGTTGGTAGAATCACAAGTAGAACATCAGTTCTTATAAACGGACCTCCAGGACCTCCAGGTAAGATCCTCTTCACTGAAGGCAGAAAAAGACACTTGCTGCAGTAATTATGACTTGTTATTCCATAGGTGGTTAATCTTAGGACTCCGAGGTTTTTCTGTTACACAGATTCCAAATTTGGGTCATTAAACTCCCTAGACAAAATGGTTTAAGTGAGAAAAGTGAATATTTTATTATTTTCCTATTAATTTTAAAGTGATTTCTTGACCTAAAGGTCAGCATGTTGTTAAAATTATTGTAGCTCAACTTGTATTTTTCTTGGTTTTTGCTTTTATGATTTAAGTTGAACTGTCCAATACTAATATCTGTATCTATTACAGTCAAATAGTGTTAACAAAATTATGGCACTGCTATTTTCTATAGTATTGCAGTATCTTCTGCAAAAGTAATTGAAACAAACCAGTGTAAAATGAAAAAAAGTTTTGGATTCAGATTCCTGGTATTATAGAATTTTATTTTGTAAAAAATGAGTAATGTTAATGGACATAATAGTACAAATAACACTAAGAATATAATTATGAAAATAAATAACTCATTTCTCTTGAACCATTTTTTTTATCATGAACAGTATTATAGCGAGAAAAGTTAATAAACAAGATGCGCAGATGCACCAAGCAGAAGGGAGGTTGGCACAGCATGCTCTTTTCCCCGCTTAGCTATCCCACAATGCTGCAAGCCGGCCGGCGGCCCAAGTGTTTCTCAGTCTCATTAGTCATTAGTATCTATTGCTAAAAGTGAGAGTAGAAGATGGCGAGGAATATTAGCACTAGAATCTCAGAAAACTGCAAATATTACTTAAATATATTACATAAATAATTAAACTCATGTGAAGGAGATTCAGCATAGTTATGTTACTTGTATAATGCTTCTGGCCGGCTCGTGATCGCCAACACTAGGCCATGACACCAATGAAAATGTATGAAGTCTTGCAGTCGGACATATTTAATCCCCGATTGGGCGTTTTTCTAGGAGAGAGAGGAGGAGTGGAAGTAGAGCCAAAGGCATGGTCGATGCGCAGCCAGAACGCCATGCGCTTGTTATTTACCTTATCGCACAATATAAACCAAACTAAGCATAATATTGTGAAAAGGGTTTATGTACATAATACAGCTAAATTATTTTACATTTCAGGTGGAGTGAAAGTTGTTGAAGTGAAGAAGACATCTGCAACCGTCCAATGGACTGATGGAGCTGCACATGGAAGACCCATTACCAGATACTTGATATCTGGTAGAACAAACTGGAACAGCACTTGGATTAATATTTCTTATAGTATGTTCATTTTCATGGCTGTTCTTGGTTATGCATATTATCATGATTAGGGACCCCTTTTGTAAAAATGGTCTACTGATCTTGACATTTGGTGTATAAACCTTCCTCCTACTATTTTTTTTTTTTCCATGCTAGTAAATTAATATAAGTGGAATTGTTTGGTGTAATTTTTACACATAATACACTTCCTCCGTAGGCATCACTGTGGCACATTTAAAATAAAAAATCTCCCCTGTTTTAAAATATATAATTTTCAAAATTTATGACTTTATCCCTCTGAGTCAAATGTGTCCAATGATTATAATTCTCTCACACTTGCTATGTGCAGGCTAAGCTGGAAAGGTAGAATCAGACAAAAATTCAATATAATAGCTGGGATTTGAACCACAGATCTTTGGATCTCTATGCTGACGCTCTACCACTTGAACTATGATGGCAACATTTTTTTTTTTTTTTTCAGCCCCTTAAAATATTGGCTATTCATTGTTTATTTATACATAGTTATCCTGTTTTGAAGGTAAAAATGTATGTTTTTATGGTAATTCATTACACAATATTGCAGTACTACTGGCATATCCTGTGCAAATTACTTGGGGCCTTTATGACCCCTGTGGTACTCATTGTAAAAGAGATAACCTTATTTCATTAAGATTTAGTGCCTGTTCTAAGTTATATACAGTGATGGGAAAATTACAAAAAAATTGTAATTGGGCTGAATTACAATTACTTGAGAAACATTTTACTTAATTACAATTACAAATTAGTTTTTGAAAAAGTAATCAGAAAAATTACAATTACAATTACTTTACGAAATGGCAGTACCTAAAAATTCCTTCTTTTTTTTTGGGGGGGGGGGGGCACAAGACCAGAAACTATTGGGCCATTCAGTTAATAAAGCTACTTAGTACGTTACAAAGTCCTTTGAAGTTGAGGTTAGTTTGAGCTTAGTTTTATACCGTGGAACCAGGCCCGTCGCGTGGTTTGTTGGCGCCTGGGGCAAGATTTCGTAAGGCGCCCCCCCCCCCCCCCAACTCATTCCCACGTGCACTCACCCGACATTCCACCTATCTGTAAGGATTCAAGGATTTAAGGCCCACAGTAGAGTTCATTATTAACAGTATACAAGCAAATTCATCTGCTCAATTTTGAGCAAATATTTATTTTGGGATAACTTAGCAAATATAAAGTTCTTGGTGTCAAATATTTATTTGTTCAATAAATACGTACAACGTAATGTCCAAAATTCAGTTATACCTAACTTTAAAAAATATGTTATGCACATCTAACTTATTTTTTTAAATTTTGTTGTTTTATTTTTGCCGTTGCCATGGCGCCCCCCTGGTCGCGGCACCCGGGGCGATCGCCCTGCGTGGAACACATAACCTTCTTTTCAAAGAAAGGGATAAAAATAAATTTTATAGGCTGAGAACAGCCATTTTAATTTCTTGAACACGTCTTGAAGTAAATGGAAACCATACAGAAATAGAATTATTTGTAGTATCGCTCCCGTGAATTGCTCTGGCTGTGGTCGCCATAAAAAATATAAAAAAACCACATTCGACTTTCGCTCATGTCGCGTTGCCACGTTTTTCCGCAGAAATGCTGACTTGCCCATGTTGAATGTCACGTCGCTGCGTAAATCGCTACAGATTCGCTGCAGCAAACTAAAGTTTAGAAAAAAGAACGGCTGACAGTCCATGCAACAAAACCCCGTAAAGCCAGATCTGCTTCGCTTCACCACCGCTGCAGCGACCATACAGCGATGCTGCAACAGGTGTAAAGCGCTTTATGTTCGTTTTAAAAAGAACGCAAAGTTCACCGCAACTGCAACGACTCCCAGCGAGTAGAAGAAAGCAACATTGCCAATTCCCAATTCGATACTTTTCGATTACTAAAATGTAACGATTACTCAAATGTAACGATTACAATTTTATTTTCAGAAGTAAATTACGAGTAAAAATTACATTTTTTAAAAAGTAACGATTACAAGTAAATGGGACCAAAAAAGGAATCGTTACTGTAATCCGATTACTTTTACTCAATTACTTCCCATCACTGGTTATATATATATGTTAATTGTAGTAACAAACTTCTTTACTATTAGTAATCTGAATATTAAAATTTTAAATTCATGTTTCTGTGTGAACCGTGGTTTTATGTTCAGAATCAAAATAGTCAAATAATATGAAACCTCATTCTTACAAAGCAGTCTTTCTTGGGGGAAGGGGTTCTTTTTGCAGTTTTCTATGTTATTTACATAAACTACTCACACGAAATTAGTATTTGTATTATTTCATAATTTGCAGCCAGGTAACTATGTTGTTTCTTTTTACGGACTTTTTTGTATAAAGTAGTGGGTTATATAAATGCCCTGGTGTAAAAATCTGGCCTTTTTAATTATAGTTTTGTAGATTTTTTACTTACTTTTCATATACAGGCACATTTTTGCAATGTGCCGAGAATGTGTGGTCCGTGTGTCTGCCTGGAAGCAAGTCATCGGCCGGTAAAGGCTCATGTACATAACCCCTCAATTCAAGCGCACAGATTTCTGAATTAGGCCTACAGTTAGAATAATCAACTACCTTTGTCATAGAAGATGTTGAAAATGATCTCGTTACCACCACACATTTTTGACATCTTTTAAGAAAATTTGCATTCACATACATTAATTCTACTTGTGAAATTGCTGCAATTTCTGTTCATATGTTCTCTTTCAGTTTTTCAATTGTATGAGGGTTATTTTTGTACACTTTATTTTTAAAGTCCCTCAAAAATAAAAGTTACATACAGTAAGATAAGATCTGGAGATCTTGCTAGGCAATAACCCCTTACTAGGTACCATATCTTCTAACGCTTCTCCAATTAAATTTTCATTTTTCCAACAGGACTCTGCTATAGTGCATACTGCAGATCTCTTGTTAGAATTAATTGAAGAAGTGTTTTTATTTTGGGGGTACTTAAAAAATGAAGTGTACAAGGATAACCCTCATACAATTCAAGAACTGAAAGAGAACATAAGAAGAGAAATTACAGCAATTTCACAAGACGAATTAATGCTTGTGCATGCAAACTTTCTTAAAAGATATCAGAAATGTGTGACGATAGACGGAGATCATTTTCAACACATGACAAAAATAGGTGATAATTCTAACTGGAGGCCTGATTCAGAAATCCATGCACTTGAATTGAAGGGTTATGTACATGAGCCTTTACTGGCCGAAGACTTGCTTCCAGGCTGCCGCGTGAACCGTACGTTCTCAGCACATCACAAAATAATCTCTCTGTAATATAAAATAACGAAATAATGTTACTATGAATGAGCACATTTGGTGTACCCCATTCACATTCTATTACCAAAATGAATTAAACGTTTGATATATTGCACATTTAATTTTTAAGGTAGAAAACCAGGTATGTTGAACTATTTGGTATTGTAAAGTAGTTAGTTTTAGGTTTATGAAGTTCATTGAAATATCGTGAACACAATTTTGCACAAAATTTCACCCTTCTTTGTTTCTGTAGCAAAATTTTGGAGAAAGTAACACATTTAAAGTTAATAGCATGATGCTGCAGTTATGTAATTATAAAGCAATAGTTTGCCTCCCTCTGTTTAAGTTGTGCAAACAAAGAGGATATTTTATTTCTTCCCATGAATATTAAATTAAAGTACATGTTATCATGTATTTTATGTTCCCAGTTGAATTTGTGGTGAAGAACCTTATTTACTTCCCAAAAAATAAACAATCATGATTTTAAATTGTTTTGTTTTCTTTGTCTTGTTTAGTTCTAGGTTGAAATATTTCTTATTATTTTACAGATGTTGATGCAAGAGAAATTGATCGGTACACAGGCAGGAAAGAAGCAGTTATAGAAAGCAGTCTCTCACCTTGGTCAAGTTATGAATTTAGAGTAACTGCTGGCAATGAACTTGGATATGGAGTACCATCTGCTCCATCTCCTCAATACAACACACCTCCAGATCGACCCTATAAAGCACCTTCTAAGATTGGTGGAGGTGGTGGAAAGATTGGTGACCTTACTATCACTTGGGAGGTAAACATATTAGTTAGTTTAGTTGTAATACCTAGGTAACATGTAACAACTGGATTGTTCCACGCTTTATGTTATTTTATGACTCCCTAGAACCCCGGTTATCTGAACCGGGTTAATTGAAACTCTTAAAGTAAACTCTTTGTTTAAGAGTCTTGATATCATAGGTAATCCCCAAGAGATTTCAAATTTATCTGATGAACTCAGTCTCAAGTAGGATTTATTGTTGAATAAATAATTCCATGTATTACATTATATAAATAATTACTTTCTTATAGATACTGATATTGGGAAGAACACAGTGAAGTCATAAATATGTATTATGGTTTGTAACACACTTAAACTTCACTTTTATAGTGATTTGTGATAAATGGTGATTGAAACTAGTTGAAGTAGTTCTAAGGTAAGAACTATAAAAGTGAAGTTTAAGTGGGTTACAAACCATAATTTATATGATTACTTTCTTACTTGTGTTGTTTAAAATCAAATCAATATTGTGTCACCTGTAAGATCACGTCATATTAAAAAGAATCAGTGATCAAATATGTTACCAGACACTAAACAATGCCATCTGCGGTGGGATTGAGAAGTAGTTAAGCTAATTAAGATAAAATAAAATCAGAACAGAATAAAAGCACATCTGTCTTACGCCGAATCAATTTTTTTTTACAATTGCCAATATAGCGAATTCTGTATCAGAATGAAAATTTTTCTTCATTTTGAGTTCACAAGATAAAGAAGGCTGAACATTTTGAAAAAGAAGAAAAAAGTGAATGTTAGCTTGCAATTAACTCATCCATGTCAAATTATGTATTGCTAGTTCAACCAATTCTTCACAAATTGACTGTATTCAAATCCTGTTACAATCGATACATTCTTCAAATTATTATTGCATTAGGCGTACGTTGGCTTCAATAACGTCACAAGTCAAAAAACACAATTGTTCAGTAAGAGCAAAAATCACTTTCATATTCCTAAACAAATTATTAAATAAATGGATCAAAATCTGAGAATTACAGTATAGTTAGTTATGATTACTGATAGGCTCTTTTTTATTATTTCAGTTAATATACACCTTTTTTTTTTTACCTGAAAAATAAACCTTTTGGGTTGTGTCACTTTTGTTGCAAAACTGCTCCCTAGCGGCAATTTTTATAAGTACAGAAGTGTTGTTCTAGCTGGCTGTAGGTCTGAATTTGGCGGTCTTCAGGGTAGTATTTACTCAAAATCGGCAATTATTTTTATTTGTGACGTTATTGTAGTTTGTTTACTCCAAAATTTTGTAAATTTATTTTCCCCTCAGAATTTCGTAATTGTTTTTACTTTTTATGTTTGTGACCCAACTGTTTATAAAGGCAAAATTATCAGGATGTGCTGAGTGAAGTTACTGTGGGTACCAAGACTATATAATTTCCTGACATGGAATTGATCCTTCTTGTAGTAATGAACAACTCTTCTCCAGAATGTTTGACAATGATGTGAATTTCATTTTTAGATGCTGCTTGTGAGCAAAATATTAATTTTTTCCATACCTTTAATATGCATTGAGTGTTAGATATTTCATAATGGAAAATAGTTTCTCAGTCTTCCAGCTGGGTTGATTCCGAGCTTGGGAAAAGGTCAGTGTTACATAAGAGAGATAGGAGAAGCTAGGTGGAGTAGGGACCACATTCTGATTTTCTTCTTGCCCCCCCCCCCCCCCCCAAGGAAATGCTAGGTACAGTGGGAGGCCAGTAAGAAAACTGGAAATTGGTCCCTACTCCACCTAGCATTTCTTGTCTCTTCTATATAACACTGACCTTTTCCCAATTAGCTCAATTCTGTCAGAAGATGTCAGTGGAGCAAGCTGTCAATCCTCCTACTCCTAGTCGGAAGCCCAAGAAACTATTATCTATTCTCAACATTGGGAAAGCCACACATGCTTCATCATGTATTTTGTGTTTAAATTTAATCTGGAATGAAGAACCTTATTTACCACTATAAAAAAAAAATTACAGATTTCAAATAGTTTTAATATTTTTAATACTGTTTCCTTCAAATTTATGTATCGCTTTAATAGCCCCTAATAATCATTTACATGGTTCAAGAAAAGAATGTTCTGCAGTGAAAGTGTTGTCACTCTGAAAGTACCAAAAAATAAATTGAAACCATGAAATTTCTTCAATTCGAAGTCATAAAATTTCTATCCCTGTTATGCTAAATTTACATGTGCATTTTAGTCATTGAGCAAAGAAATGTAACAATTTAGATCTCACCTCAGCAATATTTTGAGTATTTCTCTTAAAGAAAATTCTTTCCTGCAGTATACATCTACAAACCATGGACAACTATTACTCTCTTCCCACTACACTGTAATGCAGCATTGAATAAATTATGTTTGATGTTTGTTTCTAAAAGCCATGCTTTCCCTACGTATTTAAGTGTTCAAAGCTTTCACTGCTGTGTTATTCTCCTCTTAAAGAACTGCTAGACTTTAAAATCATTGTTATCCTGAGTTTTTATTTATTTACATTTCTTGTGTACGTATTTACATATCCTCTTAATGAAGGCTTGCCATTTAGTCAAAGTATATTTCTCTAACAAATAATTAACATTATAATTAAATATGAGATACCTTTGAATTTACTATAAGTTTGTGTGTTTAGCATGTAACAAACTTATTGTTGATACAGATAGTTTTGTAGTAAAATAAGAAAAATAAGAGTTGTTATTGTAATTTAATGAAACAATTTTGTATCAAGGCCTCTGCCTACACAAAATTGTTTAATTTTCTTTGGGATGCTCCCTCTTGTTCCTGTCATTAACTCAGTCACAGTGTTGTTCAGTGTGCCATATGTTTTCCGTAAAGTCGATGGTCATTTCATAAAAGCTATTTTCTTGGTGTCCTCTTCATCGAGTCGTTTACTGTGAGTCTCAAATGTGAACATGGGATCTACAATCGCTTGACAGTTCTTAGATGACATGAAAGCTATTACATTCACATACCGATTACAGTACTTCCACCAAACAACTGCTATTCATTTGCTTTCATACTATTAGCAATCATGAATCTAAATTTATGGTGATGGCTGTTCTGCAAAACTTCTCCATAAGGATAGGAACCGCACTGTAATTTTTACCTGACGATATAATATACAGCTAGATAGAATGAAGTACAACATTTCATAGTTTACAATATGCAGTTAAGTTGAATTCTGAAATACATCCAAATGTCCATGTAAATTGTGTTAATAGTATAATTTTGTGTAATTCGTGTTTGTGCCCAGAATAGTTCTAGATCTCTGAGGTCACAACAGATAAATTAATTTACTAGAACTTCAAGCCTTGATGTATCTCTAAAATTAAAACTATTTCAATGTAACATATTTGTTTCAGCCTCTGAAACCAGAAGATCAAAATGGTCCTGGAATCCATTACAAAATATTTTGGCGTCGCTGGGATCATGATACAGAATTCCAGAGTCTTCTCCTGAAGGAATATGGAAATGTCGGTGTACATGTTGTTCGCATACAACAAGAGCACTACTACACTAAGTATGAGGTCAAAGTACAGGTAAGCATCCAAGCAAAATATTACTGTAAAACCCAAGAAAAACTCCATGTAAATGCACATACTGTTTAACTTCTTTTTATAATAATCCATCTGCGGACCACTGGTGGAAAGTAAAATAAGGGAAGTATTGTATGTAACTCATTTCAGTATTATTTTTTCACTCAAATTCCAATTTGGAATGGTATACAGTAATAACAAAAAAATTATAAACAACTTGTTATGAACATTGATAATCATTTGAAATGGCCCAGGTGCCACAGAAGAGATGTTTCTGCAGTTAGGGAACTGTATAAGACAACATAACTGTAAAAAATAACAAATAAGATTGAAACAGACTAAATTAGAATTCAATCTTTCATTTATTCAGCTGCAGTGTAAAGCAGCATGGTAAATCATTAACGAATCCAGAAATAACTCCTTGTAAATAAAATATGAAAATATTCTATGATTTCAACAATTATTTTATAAATTCAGTGAAAGTGATTAATGAAAATAGCACCCATTGTAATCATACAGCTTTAAGTGTTTTGAAAAACTTGAACTTACAAATTCCATCAAATAATTTCATATGGAAACCAGTTACTGCAGCTGATGTAATGAAAAAAATAATGAATTTAAAAAGTCCTAAAAGCAAGGACATTTATGATAAAAATGCCGATCTAATTTCAATTTCAGTTTATTGCTACAAAGTACAATATAAGTGTATACAAATGGTTTCGAACACCACCTGAAGAAGCAAAGCTTGTGCGAATAAAAGAGTACTTCCATTTATTAATTCACCACTGACAATAGGCATCAACAACTGCTTAAATCAAGGTATATTCCCCAAATCTGTAATAATTTCTAAAACAAAAAACTACAGACCAATTTCAATAGTTCCAACTTCTTCCAAGATAATTAAAAGCGTTATAATAAATCAACTAACACATTACCTGGAAAGCAATTTTTTACTGTCTAATTCTGTTTGGTTTTAAAAAAGGTTTAAATACATTAGATACAGTAGATAAACTGGTATCAACTGTAATCTCCAGCTTTGATGAACATCAGAGGATATTTATATTTTATTGTGTGTGGAAATATTTTTGTATTGTTGTGCAATAATATTAAAAATATTATCATTCATAAGTGCCACCATGGCATAAGATCTTAAGCTGCATCTCCATTGATATACATTTAACACCAACATGTTGCAGTTAACATATATTAAATCTTTATCATCAACTTGTTGACGTATACAAGTCAAGTGGTTTGTCTGTCTCCACTACAGTGTTATAGGTTAACATGGGTTGGCGCAGTTGTGAACGGAAATTAATGAATAATAAATAACATTCAAAAAGAAATCGCCTCTGAAAAGGGCAGCCAACATTACAAAATGAGAGTATATTATATACTCGTTATTATCTTCTTTTTAACTGTCTATGACTTTCTTAAATACTAATTTTGTATAGATGTCTTGGTCTTTTCAAAATAACAATCACATTTTTCAACAATTGAGTATGCCATAAAAAATAATTTTAAAGTAAATGCAATACTATTAAGAACACTGATATACCAAATACTCACATACAAAATGGATGCCGGCAATATTGAGGAAGCTGTCGATTGCTTTTTGTTTTCCCGGAAATTCCCGAACCAAAGCCGACTAAGTTGCCGATCGCTTTTTGTTTGCTGGAAATTCCCGAAACAAAGCTGATATTGACCAACTAGTCAATTGACTTGATATGTTGTCCATTTTCTCCGGAAAACAAATTAACATCTGAAAATGTTAAGTGCAACACCCTGGGTTTGCATGTCAAGTCAGTTGGAACGCGAAATTGCAATATACTGTACATGTCAATATCAACTTGTTAATATTGACATGTTGGTGTTAAATGTATATCAATGGAGACTCAGCTTTAGCATAATTGAAAGCTCTGTTCATAATTCAGATGGGATTATTACCATTAGTAGGAAAATTTACTTTCATTCACAAATCAACCAGATGGTTTCCTTCAACAGATGAAATCTTTCCTCAGATTTATTATTTCCATACAGTTCAGAAAGGATCCCCTCTTACCACAGTAACACCAATTTGATGGTCACCGTTAACATACTGTAGGTGAATGTTTTAGTTTATTCTGTGAAGAACATCAAAACATGCTGACATTTTTTTTTAACTCTTACTTACTTACTTACTTACTTACTTACTTACTGACTGACTGACTCACTCACTCACTCACTCACTCACTCACTCACTCACTCACTCAATGGCAATAGATAATTCCTCAGCAAGCTAAAGGAATATCTATTTTATAGAACCCGAAGGTTCATTGCCGTGCTTACCTGAGCCCGCCATTCAACCCTATTCTGTGCTAACTCCATCCAATCATCCCTCTCAAATCCTATTTCCCTTAAATCTATCCTAATATTGTCCTCCCACCTACATGTCTGTTTTCCACGTGGTCTTTTCTCTTCAGGTCTCCCAGTCAATACTTTTGAGATATGTCTTTCCTCCCCCATGCCCGCAATATGTCCAGCCCATTTCATCTTCCGTGATTTAATTACCCTTACTATATCTGGTGAATAGTACAGGTCATGGAGCTCGTCATTATGTAGTTTTCTGCAGTCCCCATTTTCATCTCTCTTAAGTTCGAATATTTTCCTAAGCACCCTGTTTTCGAACACACTCAGATCATGTTTTTCCTGAAAAGTAAGCGACCCGGTCTCACATCCATATAATACAACTGGAAGAATAATAGCCTTATAAATCTTTATTTTTAGATTTCTGGACAGAAGACGAGAAGATAAGAGTTTCTGAACTGCACAGAAACAAGAATTTCCTTATTTTAGCCGACATTTAACTTCTGCCTTAATATTATTTGTGTCTGTAATTATTGCTCCCATATATTTGAATTTTTCCACTTGTTCGAATGATTTACCGGCTATTCTAATATTTTGTAGAGCATTATTTTGGCGTTCCCTGACCTTATACTTAGATTTTAAGTTTTTTTTTCTCTCTCCCCGAATAATTCCAGATGATTGCTTCCTCCCGAATAGTTATTTCACGTTGGTCAAATACTACATTTAACTTAATTGTGCTCAATGCCCTGGAAACTGATGATGCTAAAAATGCTAACTTGACCACAGTAAAGTTTTGATCAAGAAGGGGTTACCAGTACATAGCCATTAACGATGGAGATAAACTTATAACCTAGATACACACCAACTTATCTATAAAGAGAGCTTGATATTCTGTAAATGCTTGGTTTTGGTTTTTGTGAATGAATATTATTAATTGTAGTGAAATATTTCAGGCAATAAATAACATTGGAGTTGGACCAGAGTCTGAGGTCGTGACAATATACAGTGCCGAAGACATGCCTCAGGTTGCACCTCAGCAGGTGGCTGCTCGTTCTTACAACTCGACTGCTCTCAGAGTCACCTGGCAACCTATTGACCAGAGTCGTGAGAGAATACGTGGAAAACTGATCGGCTACCGTGTAAGCAATCTAACTAATATTATACTGTGTAGTGTTATTGCTCTTTCTTCCTGTTTAGGCTGAAGGGTGGAAACAGGATGTCATAAAAGATATTCCCAAGACTCCCAAGGTTCCTAATGGAGCTTACCCTTTCGCTGCTACTCATGCGTATATTCGTCAGCCTACATCAGCCTAAATATACAATCAAACCTCTACATAATGAAGTTCGATATAATGTTAAACCTGCGTTTAGTAGTATTTTTCTTTGGTCCTGGCAAATTTCCTACCTCAATAATGTTAAATTTCCTTCACTACAACAATGAACCTATTTTAGAAAGACATTTTACAACAGTATTTTGAAGTTCAAATGCTACGTAAACCTGTAGCTTGGTCCTGTGGATGGTAGGAGGTAACAGACTCCTGTCCTTCTGAGTCACCAATTATTTTCTGAAGGCCTGATAACTGTTACTTTTCTGGCAAATTTCACAAGAGAAAGAGTTAGCAGAGCGAGAATAGGATCAACTACATGTGCAAAAACTTAAAGTGAGTTCGGTTACAACTTCAGCAAGCATAGCTTTTGCAGTTAAAACACCACACCGATCAAATGGTTCTTGTTTTGCCGTAAATAAGTGGTAAACCTGCTCTTTCTCTTTCTTTCCTCTTTCTTTCCTCTTTCTTTTCTCTTTCTTTTCTCTTTCCACCCTCTTTGAGGTTGAAATTTCTGACATACTAGGCTCAAAGCTTGACATGATCCACAAAGTTAAACCAATCTTCCTAGTAATTTTTCGTAGTTATTATCTCTGCTCATTGGAAATCAGTAAGTTTGAAAACAAAATCAGTGCTCTTAAATTATTTTGATTTGTGGTTAATTTTTTGTTTTTTGTTTCTTTGCATGTCTGTTCTTTGAATTTTCCTGCAGATTGCACACTTTTCTGCATGCAGTCTTCTAATATGTGGTATGTTACAGCCCCTCAATATAACAATAATCCTTGACTAACAATACAGTCTACTAGGACCCAGCAAATACTGTTTTACAGACTTTTCATTGTGAAGGTCACTCTTCTTTGCAGATGGCAGGATTGGGGGGCATGTGGTCAGCATGCAACTCGCACGACCGTTATTGATGGCTTACTGAATTGGAGCCGCTACTTCTTAATCAAGTAGCAAGTTTGGGTTACGAGGCATGTGACTGTATTACAAAATAATAATACAAGCATTTTCACCAGCTCACATATTTTTATAATATCATTGTTAAACGTTTTGTCAAACTGTTTGACCCCTACATAAACTAGTAGAATTTCTCAAAATATGTATGAAGTCATGAGATTGATTCCCAGTACCTTCTCCATTTATTCTGAGGTAGGGAGGTCTGGAAATGGTGCACTCAGTCTCTTGAGAATAGCTGAGGACCTGGTTTATAAAGAAATAACGGCTCTAGACAAGAAGACCATAAAGAATAGTAGCCTTAGATATCATCATGCTGACCACAGTCCCCAATCTTGTTATCTGCCAGTGATGTTGAAAGATAGATGTAAATGTCACAATGGTCAGATGGTAGGCCCTGTTTCAACGTGGGATGTAATGCCTCTGAATTTTAGTTAGTATTCTACTGAAATGTTACCTTCAATCATCATTAAATCAACTGTATAAAAAAACTTACCATATTTAATTAAGTGGAGGGAAAGGAAATAGACATTAAATCCATGTCTGGGATATTAATACAAGTAAGAATCAGTTTGAAAAATTTTATGTCATAACCGGGATTTGAACACGGATCTTCGGCTTAACGCGCCGATGCTCTACCATTGAGCTACCATGACAACATGCCAGTACGACATCAAATTCCTCAACTGATTCAGAAGCCAAGTTGGCTTCAAAGTACCTACAAATGTAGGACGCCATTGGATGCGTGTTCTCAACGGAGAAACCTCCCGTGGTCTGCCTTGTCTTCTGAATCAGTTGAGGAATTTGATGTCGTACTGGCATGTTGTCATGGTAGCTCAATGGTAGAGCATCGGCGCGTTAAGCCGAAGATCCGTGTTCAAATCCCGATTATGACATAAAATTTTTCAAACTGATTCTTACTTGTAGTACCATATTTACTCGTCTATAGCACCCTATAGCCTATAATACCCCCCCCCCCAATTTTCGACAAAAAAAAAATGCAGAAAATCTTTTAAAGTGATCGGCAACTGCAACATTCCTGTTAACGGTAAAACCCACGCTTCCCTGCCACCTGTGTGTTGGCCTTAGTTACTCTCACCTCCCCCACAGATTTATCAATGCCCTTCAGGTTTCTGAGTTCAACTTCCGCCTTACGCGTGTATTGTGTTGTTGCCTGAGAGTTAGTAAGCACGTGAAAAATGAAGCAAGTTTTATGGCATCCTTCAAGTTGAGTGTGTTAGAATATGCAGCCATGTATGATATCTTATTGATTTAAACAGAAAGACAAATTATCAGAAGCAAAGAAAATGTTGAAATCATTCCGTGGTGTGAAGAAAGGGAGATACGAAATTCAGGCAGTTGCTGCCCAGTTGAATGACAACATTGCAATGCTGAGTTAACCTTGAACACCACGCGGGCACGCGCAGCGTTTAGTCACGTGACCTAGTCAGCTGTGGTAATGCAGGAGGGAGCTATACCAAACTGTTTAAAACTCTAAAGTTAAATTGACGTGATAATTTAACTTTTTGTAAATAAAAAAAAAAATGGATTAAAACAACTATTTTGCGTGTTGATTTAAAGACGCTAAATGTGTCTTTTTCTGCTTTTAAAGCATGACAACCCAACCTATGTCATGTGAAAATTTTCACCTATTATACCCTCCCCTATTTTGGAAGTTGAAAATTGTGAAAAAAGGGGGGTGTTATAGGTGAGTAAATACGGTAATCCTTTTGCCACTAGAACCTATTGTCTCCTCTGGAATACACTATGTTATTGCTGTGTTATGTAGCCAGAGTTTTTATTTTTATTATTTCGGAGCTCTACAAGTTAATCTGAAACAGAATAAGTAAAAGTTCCACTCAGGTCTGAAGAGGTTTAACATGCCAGTAAAATCCAGTGACTGACAGCAAAGTGCAACATCTTGCATTTGCATTCGTAACTTAAAAATAAAGGTTATTTTGTTGTGCCTTCCTCTATGTTGATGTAATCAGCAATGAACCTTATTTCTTTGTCTTGCTGAAGATTGAATAATAGTAGGTCCTGAAGGCTTCCAGTTAAGTGCACGTGTATACTCGCTGCTAGGTAACAGTAATTAAGAATCCTAAACTAGATATAATAATAACTAATTCAACTGTGCTTGAGTAGTTGTTTCAATAATTTGGGAATAACTCTTAATATTTTAAAAATATTAATACTGTTAACCATTTGCAGCTTAAATACTGGAAGGCATCAGGCAGTGAGTCTGACAGCGTGTACTACTTGAGCAGAAATGTTACACCTACAGCTATTGTAGTTGGTTTGCAGCCTGATACTCAATATTACGTGAAAGTAATGGCATACAACTCTGCCGGAGAAGGTCCAGAAAGTGAACGCTTCTTAGGTATGATAACTACAAAAAAATGTTTGGTGGAGGTACAGCATGTTTAGGATTATGACTTACACTTTTTCCTTAAGAAAATATCATTAATTTAGTGTGAGTATGGGTCATGTTCTAAAGGTCAACTACCAGATTTTCCAGTGTATAAGACATACTTTTTTACACACAAAATACACCTTAAAATGGTGTATAATCGAAGTTCAGATTTGTTGTGCTTTTTTTTTTCTCTCTCCACAAAGTCTCGCTTGGTCTTTTGACTTCCAAGATCCGTGTCTCGCACAAGCACTTCTTTTAATACTCCACGACCCTTGTTGAGCCGGATAACGAAATAGCTCAATGACCTTCTCATGACTTCTTACAAAATACAGGCTGTCCATAGGGAATCCCGCTGAAGCGATCTCACCAGAATAATCAGTTATTAAGCTGAGTTTACAAGGGTATGTAAACTGTGTGTTAATCATGGAAAGTACTAACAGGCAGTATTCATATACCGCAAGCTATAAATTACAATTGTGATTTTTTTTTCCCCCTTGAAAAATTGTGTTAAATTTTGAAGTGCGTCTTATACAAAGGAAGATCTTAAATGCCTGAAATTATGGTAGTGGTTGCTTCAGGAAGATGCAATAACTATTCCAGCTTTCATCTTCCACAATGAAGCTAATTAACTTAGAGAATACTTTATGTCCCTTGACAGATGGTGGGAGTATATTCTTTTTGGTTTTCCATGCTAATTGGGTATACATTTTAAATTTTTTATTCCAGCTTTCATAATAAATGATTGAGTGCATTTTACTATCCAGAGTGGCCATGTTCTGAAAAATATTCTAGTAGTAATGTCTCAGGCTTCCTTGACTTAATATTTTTTACTGTCCAAAATAAATGTTGAATATTTATCGGAAATATTGTAATTTCACCTTAGGAACTCATTTAAGAGGAAAGAGGGCATATTTCTGTACACGTACATGCAAAAATCATATTTTTAGCGTGACCAGTGCTTTAGTTGGGCCAGTACGCACCGGTACGCACGCACCGGTACTGCATACCGGTATAAAATTATTTTCCTTCTACCATACCGGGAAAAATATGTGCTCCGGTATGTCGTACTGGCAGTACAGGAACGATATTGTCCTAAAATACTTATTAAATGTCCAATTCACGAGAGTGTATTTGTTAATAATGACAAACACTATGAAATTCGCAATAGATATGCGTTCTATGGAAGTTGAGTACCCCCATAAAAGATTTTCCAACTAAAGCACTGAGCGTGACTAGTTCCTAACCTACTATAAAATAAATGCTTTCATGCATTAGCGTTGCAGCAAGAGGTGAGTTACAATATCATAGGTACTCAAATCTATTTTATATGTCCTGTATGTTATTACAAAGTGCCGTCTGAAGACCTAGATCTTTCACTGGTGAACAAACAACAGTAAACACATGTGTGTTTTCTTTCTATCAGTGACATGCTCTGATAAGAACCCTGGCACAGCTTAAAGCTAACGCTTTAAAGCGGTTCTCTATGACCGTAATTTCATTTTTCAGTTGTGTTAGCAAGTGTACAGACGTGCTCCACTGAGTATTTCAATAGGCCTATGTTATGCCGTTCATTAAACCAACTACACTTGATTTTGAAAAGTCTCAATATCTCACTTCTTTAGCTTGTGGCATACACAAGTCTACTGTTTCATGCAGTGCTCTAGTTTTCTTGTTACCAAGGAGGCATACTGGATGCCCAAAGCAACAGATATTCATCATATTTCATTTTAAGCACCTCAACTGGTTGTAAAACTATTAAACTAGGTACTATACTCAATATAATATTCGAGTAACATGTTTATTATTACAGTTATAATCATATTTATTAACAGTCAGGTTAGAAAAGAGTGCCACATAATGTAGTTAACATGCTGTTTCAGAACGAACCTTCAGAAAGGCTCCTCAGAAGCCACCTTCTGCTGTAAGGGTGCAAGCCGTTGACCCAACAAGAGTGAGAGTGACATGGCGTTATGTTGCACCCAGTCTTGAAGAAGAACCTCTCATAGGGTACAAGGTAAGGTGTCCTGTGCTTTGTGGCATACATCTTGTATATAGAAAGTTCTTTACCGACATATTCTTATTTGAAGGATGATACCTGTTTGGATATTATATTCTCAGCTTGTCGAGTCTTCTGAATTGTTATTGTAAGTAGAGATTTTATCTAATTTCAGTAGAGAATATTATGCTGCTATCCTTTTGCATAAATCTGGTGGAAAAGAACCCACAACAGAGTTACTAGAAGTAAGTTAGATGTATAGGAATCCGATATAATTACTGTGAATATGAATAGTAAAAAGTAAGGGGAATTCCGAAAGCGGTTATTGTGACAGGTTCATAATGTTCAGTGATGTTCATGACTGAATCATGATCTTGCAGCTGAATTCATATTTTTAACATCAGAAATATATTTCTGCATATTTTACAGTCTGAGGGTTTTCAATCTCCCCTTAGGCTCCTTTCCAAAATCAGATTTTAAAAGATATTCGAAGCATGTCCATTACAAATATAAATATTTTTCTGAAGAAAAATAATTATTTTTGGAAGAAAAAAATTCTACTTAACTAATTTTGTTCAGGTTCAAAAGTGGCAAAAGCTGAAAAACTTTTTATTTCTCCAAATAATATCACCTTGACATTTATTTACCTATTTATTTATTGTTCAGGCAAAATGTAATTGTATTCCAGAAACTGTTATCACTTCTCCAAATAAGATCACCTTGACATTTATTTACCTATTTATTTATTGCTCAGGCAAAATGTAATTATATTCCAGAAACTGTTATCACTTAATTGTACTGTTTAACCAAGCAAAATTAAACAACAATTATTCATATAATTAATAGATTTAGACCATTAAAGTCTAACCATTCTAAGAAGGAAACCGAAATAATAAACATCAGTATGCCTGTCTCACTCTAGCACGTTACATGTATGACCTAAGAATGAGACAGACATACTGGTTCTTGATAGAATAGTAATGAGTCTGGATTCATAACACTTACTTCATTTAAAATAGCTTTTTGTGGACTAGTTTTGGGAAGACATTATTCCTGTCCATCCTCAGATAATGGCCGACATCTGTTTCTTGTTCCTTTTGCTGCACTGGTGCCATCTACTTTTTCTATGATGAATTTCCTGTTCAATTCATTGGAACAGAGCATTTCAAAATTCATTACTTATTTCCCAATATTCCTACAGGTAATGTATTGATGTTACTTAAAAACTGCCTTAAGTCAATAGATAAACAACCGGATGCTGTAGAAGACTTTGTGAAACTCACCAAACTTTGCTTGGATCAAACAACAAACTTTGTGATTTGTTTCAGTTTCAATAATAAATTTTACCATTAAACAGCTAGGTTAGTGATGGGAAATCCTCTTTCTCCATTTTCGGCAGAATTATATATGAGTTCATTTGAAACTCACATCCCTAAAGCTTCACCTTAGTTTTCAAAAGCTGGTGCCGATGTGTGGATGATTTATTTATTTATTTATTATTTCAGAAATACATATGCACATATACCAAATTTTCTTTCAAGGTATAAAATCAAACAAAACAATTTTTTTGCCCCCAGATGAGCAAAGCTTGTGTTTAGGGGCCAAAAATGAACTTATATTATAGAGAAACAGAGATATTTAAAAATGCAGAACATATAAATTAAATATTTAAAAAAGGTAACCGTGTTTACAATAGCAAAAGTTTACAAATTCAAATTATAAAGTTACCAAAAAATGAACTAATTTTACAAACTGTGTTTATATTTAGAAATGCAAAAATAGATGGAAGAAAAATTAGATTAGAACAAATAAAAGACATAATGATTATAAGTTTCTATTATTAATATTAAACAGTTTTTTTAATTTTCATCTTAAAATGTTTGAGAGTGTATTTTGTGAAATTGGGGTGATCAGCATCTTTGCAGTTGTACAAGAAAAACTGGTTACTGATTCACTGAAATTATTGAACTTGCAAGACACATCTATTAATTTCACTTGGGAAATGGAAAAGAATGGTTATCTTCTCTTTTTTGGACCTCAACATTAAAAACAAGAATAACAAACTGAACTTCTTTATCTATAGAAGATCCACACACACTGATAATTACATAAAATGCAATGGTTTCAAATCCAAAGCACATCAACAAAGCAGTTTTCAATAGCCTCACCTATTAACCCTTTCACTGCTAACGACGGAACTGTGACGGCGCGGAGAATGGCACCTACGTGTGCTGTTGACGGAACTGTTCCGCCCGCGAAGTGGGTGCTATGAACGAGACGATTCCACAAGGCATGGAATTTTTTAACACAGTTTTAACGAAAGGATAGTGTCCTGCCATCTATTGGGGTTAGATAGAACTTAATTTCATTGCTTTCCCTGCTCTGTGGTGCAATTTGTATATGAAAATGTGAGGCCTTGCACAATGTTGCCGCGAAGTTAGTGCTACGAATAAAACAATTGCTCGTAGAATAGAATTCTTTAACAAGGTTTCAACGAAAGGATAGTGTCCTGCCATCTCTTGGGGTTAGATAGAAATTATTTTCATTGCTTTCCTTGCCCTGTGGTGCAATCTGTAGACGGAAAAGTGAGGCCTTGCACAATATTGTGATGTCTGAAGAAGCCATTGAACTCACGAGTCATATGACAAGCGGGGATTCACGTCAAGGCCATGGTATGTTCAATTTCAACACAGTCATTGCTTTCACGAGCAAGGAAAAACATTTCTAACGTGATGACGAAGTTCTGGCGTATTTTAAAACTGCCTTCTTATTTTTCGGATTTAGCGCCGAGTGACAGTGAAAATATCTCAGCAAGGAGGGTATGTCAGCTTGCCAATATCTCAGCAGTGAAAGGGTTAACTAGTAAATTTACCAGTATCCAAAGAAGAATACAAAGCAGAATATAAGTATATTGTTAACATAGATTCCCTCACTGGTTTCACTCAAGATCTTGTAGATAGGAAGATTGAAAAACAAAAGACAGAAAGCTATCAAGGACATTAGCACTTTGAAAGTAAAGATGAAAGTTTTAAATTTAAAAAAATTCACATACCACCCATGGGGAAATAGTAGTTTTAAGAAGATATGACCATAACATAATTTTGTCACCCCAGAATAAACATAGTACTAGAAAATTAATAAAAAGTATCTTGGTGGAACTTTTTAACAGTGAAGCACTATACTACGTTTTCAAAAACAAATTGGTTAACACACTTTAGACTTCACTCTTACTTTCTTAGCCAATCTATTTATGAGCTATTTTGAAACCAAATTGACTCACTCTTTCCCACACATATTCAAACATTGGCATAGATACGTAGATGATGTATTTGCAGTAACAAATGCAAAGCAAATTGAAGACACACTAAAATTATTAAACGTCCAAGAACGTACCATAAACTTCACAATGGAAACAGAAGTTAACAACATATTGAACTACTTAGATCTCAAAATTATCAGAAAGGGACGGTATCAGCAGAAAAGAAACACATACAGACAACTACATCAAAGCTGATGGCTACAATCCAAGACCACACAAACATGAGGTAATCAACAGCCTAACCCATAGACTGGTCAATCTCCCATTAACAAAAGAAGCATATGAACAAGAGTATTTACAAATTCAGAAGACTGCAGAAAGTAATGGATTCAGTAAAAAACTAATTGACAGAAAAATAGAAAACTTCAAAAAGCAATTAGAGTTAAAAGCAATCACAACTTGATCAGCTGGGAAGGAAAGAACAAAATTCAAAATTTTCACATACCACACCCATGGGCTACAGAAAAATTTCAAAAAATATTCAAAGAATACAATATAACTTTGTCTTCAAAAAATAAGTACAGCATAAGAAACTTAATAAAAACCAAACATATGGATAAAATGCCTAATGGGTAAAAGCCGGGAATTTACCAGATAAATTGTTCAGAATGTAATAAGTAGGGTTCGGATGTTTATGACATGTCATATTTTTATCCTTACCTCCATTCTCGCGCAAACACAAGTTAAACATGAATTGCACATTTCCTATCCTAATTGGACCGTTTTTATTTTGCATATAAAGTCATATTTCGGCAATTTTCATGGTCTTGGTCATATTTCGGTTATATTTGTAATTTAACGTCATATTTCAGTTATAAATTCAGTAAAAGAGCACAATTGTGCAGTATGTGCACTAAATTGTAGACTTAAAATTTTTTCCCCGAAAAAGAGTCAGGAATATTTTGGTTTTACTGTAACTGAAATGTGAAGGGACAATAACAAATAATAACACAATTACCTCTTCCTCCTTGTTGTTAACAACTTCCAATAGACATGTTTTCAAAATATTTTCAGTTCTCATTTGCAGTGGTATATGGAAACATTAACAGATTAAAAGTTCTTTAGACTATAAGTAAAACTGCGAATCACCTGTAATATTGTTAAAAAGTGATTATCTGATTGAAGTAATCTGATGTAAGAATTTAGTATAATTTAACGTTTTAAATTGGAACTTTATTTATAGAAAATACGTTCCTTTATGAGGTCATATTTAGGATTTTTTGGTCATATTTAGCCATTTTTAAGGTCATATTTGCAGTCATATTTTCCACTTTTTTAGGTCATAAACATCCGAACCCTGGTAATAAGACATATATTGGAAAAACAAAACAAAATATTGACATTAGGTTTAAGGAACACAAGAGAAATTTGAAATATTGCCAAATAGAAAAGTCAGCAGTTACATCCCACTGTTGGAACAGCTATCACCACATTTGCAGTGAGGCAAAATTATTCAAATCAGTCAATAAACATAAAGATTTGGAGATTTGGGAGAAGATTTTTATGAGAAAATTTTAAGACAATGACTAATGAACTTTGAAATACCGGAATAAGAAAATTTAAGCAAGAAGTTTGTAAAAAGTCTACACCAGAGAGCACATCGAGATGCTCTAACTGGAAATCCAACAGTTGACTAGCAGTTGAAAATGCGGAAAAAGTCCGCAAAACGATCATCCTGCAGAATACAGGTAAAAGTGAAGTCTAAAGTGTGTTAAGGTCAACCAATTTGTTTTTGAAAACATAGTACTAGAATAAGTTAAAATCAATCAGAAATAAAAACACTTGTTGCTCCACTTACATAATATTAGGCAGGACCGGTTTCAAGGAAGATCAGCTTCCTTATCCTCAGCTTGATGTCGACTGGTGTGGTGCTGGGAGATCCAAGTCTGTAGTTGGCGCTGTGCTGCCATCTGTCTTCCCCAGGATCAAACTAAAAATCTCGTCGGCCAATGGTATATCAAAATTCATTGCCCTGTCTTTATTTTTTAAAATGAAAATCTTCTCCCATGTCATTAATTCTAAAGGTCTTTTAACATGTTTTAACAATTTTATGTTGTTATTAATGTGATGGTCACATGTATATGCATGAAAAGCTATGGCCGATTTTTCCGTGTGCATCAATCTGACGTTGTTCAAATGTTCTTTCATTCTAGCTTCAAGGTTTCTTCTGGTTTGTCCGATATATATACTGTGGCAATCTTTACAGTCAACTTGGTAAATGCCTGATAATTTGAGTTTCTTAATGGGTGGTTAAGTAGGTTCCTAAGGTTGAATTTATTTTGTGGAGCCAGTTTTATATTCACGTCCTTGAATACTTTCTCAAACCTGTAAAATACTTTCGGGTGGAAGGTGAATTTCCTATATATCGGCTTCTCATTATCATTGTTTGCTAAGGTGCAATTGTCTCTGATCATTTTTCTTTTTCTATGTTTAGAAATCATCTTATCGATGAATTCCATATTGAAGCCATTCTGCACAGCGACCTTCTTTATATGTATATATTCTTTCCTATATTCCACTTCTGATAATGGGATATATATCAGTCTGTGTATTAAGCTGTGAAATATAGCGAACTGGTGTGATCTTGGGTTGTAAACATTATATTTAATGTAGTTGTCAACGTGCGTGTCTTTCCTGTAAATTCCGAAATCCAATCTCCCCTCGTTCCTCATAATCTTCAGATCCAGAAATGGTAAGCTATTGTTTTGTTCTGTTTCCATCGTGAATTGGATGGCCTGGTCTTGTAAATTCAACAATTTTATTGAGTCATTCAAGAATTTCCGTGGGACAATCGCAAAAATGTCGTCCACGTATCTGTACCAATATTTAAAAATGTGTGGAAATGCTCTGGTAACCAATACTTCAAGGTGGCTCATATATAATAAAATTGTTGAATTTACAAGACCAGGCCATCCAATTCACGATGGAAACAGAACAAAACAATAGCTTACCATTTCTGGATCTGAAGATTATGAGGAACGAGGGGAGATTGGATTTCGGAATTTACAGGAAAGACACGCACTTTGACAACTACATTAAATATAATGTTTACAACCCAAGATCACACCAGTTCGCTATATTTCACAGCTTAATACACAGACTGATATATATCCCATTATCAGAAGTGGAATATAGGAAAGAATATATACATATAAAGAAGGTCGCTGTGCAGAATGGCTTCAATATGGAATTCATCGATAAGATGATTTCTAAACATAGAAAAAGAAAAATGATCAGAGACAATTGCACCTTAGCAAACAATGATAATGAGAAGCCGATATATAGGAAATTCACCTTCCACCCGAAAGTATTTTACAGGTTTGAGAAAGTATTCAAGGACGTGAATATAAAACTGGCTCCACAAAATAAATTCAACCTTAGGAACCTACTTAACCACCCATTAAGAAATAGTGTTCCCAAACTCAAATTATCAGGCATTTACCAAGTTGACTGTAAAGATTGCCACAGTATATATATCGGACAAACCAGAAGAAACCTTGAAGCTAGAATGAAAGAACATTTGAACAACGTCAGATTGATGCACACGGAAAAATCGGCCATAGCTTTTCATGCATATACATGTGACCATCACATTAATAACAACATAAAATTGTTAAAACATGTTAAAAGACCTTTAGAATTAATGACATGGGAGAAGATTTTCATTTTAAAAAATAAAGACAGGGCAATGAATTTTGATATACCATTGGCCGACGAGATTCTTAGTTTGATCCTGGGGAAGACAGATGGCAGCACAGCGCCAACTACAGACTTGGATCTCCCAGCACCACACCAGTCGACATCCAGCTGAGGATAAGGAAGCTGATCTTCCTTGAAACCGGTCCTGCCTAATATTATGTAAGTGGAGCAACAAGTGTTTTTATTTCTGATTGATTTTAACTTATTGACATGCTCTACTGTATACAAATTGCTTCATTTTGTTTTATTATAGTACTAGAAATTTATTAACATCTCCACTGAAATATGTAACACCACATAACAACAAATCTGGCATACGTAAAAATAAATTGTAAGAATGCAATCATGTTACATTGGAAAAACAAAGAGAACAAGACTAAAGAACACTTCCGGAACATAAAAAACCATAATATAAATAAATTACCAGTTGTACCTCATTTTTGGATTTAAAAAACCAAGGCATTGAACCACACAGAACTGAAGAATTGGGAAAAATCTTCATCCTAAAAAACCAAGAGAAAGTAATAAACTTATTCCAATGACTTGATCAGGAAATTCATACAAAAACTAGTTGGCACCAGTGCAGCAACAGGAATAAGACACAGCAATCAGCCATTAGGTGAGGATTGGAAGGAATAATGTCTTCCCGAAACAAGTTAGAAAAACAAATCCCTACTCATTATTATATTATCAATAACAACTTCATTTTCACCAATTTCCTATATAAATTAATACTCATTTTTGTTTACTTCAGATCCCTTTTGTAAAATGATGAGACCTCAGCATTTGCAAAACTTTTCGGTTTTACAGAATGGTTGAGCAACTGAGAGTTGAGTCTTCAGAATGTACTGTATTTGATGTTCGAAATAATCATGCATCTACAAAGTGTACAAACTTCTTCTTAGTCTTTTAAATCCTACAGGTTCTTCCACAAGATACTTATATTTACACATTTCCTGAAAAACAGAGAACAGAGAACACAGCAATTAAATTAGCAATATCATTTACAGATATTACTTGAACTAATGTTTAAAACTTGTGTAATTAGGTTCGAGTATGGGAGGTTGATCAAGACATGAGTACTGCGAATGACACGATAGTTCCTGTTGGCTACAACTTAGAAGCCATTGTGACGGACCTATCTCCTGGAAAAGCTTATCGCTTACGAGTGTTGGCATTCTCAAATGGTGGAGATGGGCGCATGTCTTCACCTGCTCTCACCTTTCAGATGGGTAAGTCGTAAGTATTCTTTAAATATTTTCAGACACTAATTCTGGTGAGGTCTGATTAAATGTTGTGATGAAAGTTCTCAGATGCATTATACTAACAGTCTTACTAATAATCAAGGCATGAAAGTTAATGTGCTATCAGAAGACGAAGTTTGCATGCAAATATTTTCTAACATTTATAAAATATGTTCTGTAATCAATGATGTGTCCGCCGGCGTGGTCTTGTGGTTAGCGTCGCTGACTACAGATCCGTCGGCCCGGGTTCGATTCCCGGTACCTCCTCGGATTTCTCTGAGGAAGGGAGGTCTGGTAGGGGTGCACTCAGCCTCGTGATTCCAAATTGAGGAGCTACTTGATAGAGAAGTAGCGGCTCCGGTCAAGAAAACCACCATTAACGGCCGTGGGTGTCGGCATGCTGACCAAATGCCCCCCAATCCTGCCATCTGCCTACGGGAGATGACGCAGCGGTCGGGTGGTAGGCCAAGTCCCTCCAGGGATGTAGCGCCACCGAGTAAGTAGTAATCAATGATGTATGCTCTATCGTTTAAGTAATTTCAATACTTGACATTCTCTTATTAGCTGAATTGTTTTATTAATTACAAAAAATAGTAGAAGTTGTATAAATTACATTAGAATCCTTTCGAACAGTTTACTGATGGTTGATAATAAGCTGACTGGTTGCAAATGTTGTGGGTAGATAGGAATTTTCCCAGATTTAGGTAGTGTGATGACCGCCGGCGTGGTCTTGTGGTTAGCGTCGCTGATTACAGATCCGTCGGCCCGTGTTCGATCCCCGGTACCTCCTCGGATTTTTCTGAGGTAGGGAGGTCTGGAACGGGGTGCACTCAGTCTCGTGATTCAAATTGAAAAGCTACTTGATAGAGAAGTAGCAGCTCCGGTCATGGAAACCACCATTAACGGCCATGGCTGTCGGCATGCTGACCATAAGCCCCCCAATCCTGCCATCTGTCTATGGTAGATGATTCAGCGGTTGGGTGATAGACCTTGTCCCTTCAGGGATGTAGCACCATGGAGTTTAGTTTAGTTTAGGTAGTGTGATAACTTTTAAGTTTTTACACTAAACTGGGAAGATAGCATCTGAGAGAAAACAATTGACGAGAATAGTGAAGTAAGCAAATGCTGAATTCTGTGAAAGTTTGAGATGGAGGGGAGTCATTTTGCCTATACCAGGACATTTTCTGGCAGGTAAGATTTGAATGAGTGTAGTGATTACCTGAGGAGTTGTAGTTTCTAGTGCAGTAGGAGGAGGAGTCTGGAGGAATCACTGGACACAAAGTTAACCTCCGATGTGATGTTTTGAACTTGCGGAGTATCAATGGGGTGAAATCTGGATTCAAACGAGTGAGCAATTTCAGTCATCTTCTCTGCTGCAGTACAGACTATGCGATTGAAACCTCAAATTGCAGTGAGCAATGCCTTCAAGTTCTTGATCAAGGCTATCTTCAAGTTGAATTGAAGTTCCTTCTTGATCTGCTTTGCCAGTTTTCTGCATAATTGTAAATCGATACTGTTTCCACCGCTTTCTGAATGCTCTTTTAAGACAAGGCAGTTCGGCTAGAGATTGGTTTTTCTGACAGGAGGTGGCAAGTTGTAATAGTTTCGTGAGTTGATGATAAACATCCTGCAGTGCGTTGGTGAACACCGTCAATTTTAAGTGTACTTCTGTTCCATCGAATGGCACCGATATATGCTGCAGAATAGAGTTGATGTCAGTCGTATAGGCAGGTCAATCAATAGTTACTTGAGGGTAATGTGACGTACGATGTGATGGAATCAGTATTTCTGAAAGTCTAGGAATACCGGAATGCAGTTTAGGTGAAGTATGGGTAGCAAGGGGAAGTAAAGGATAATCTAGTATAGCAAAGTCATTGATGTCTTCCACATGCATGGGATTGAGTGGAAAATTAGTGGGTTCTGTAAGAGATGTAAAGATGATAAAGATGTTATTTTCATTATTGTTATTGTTGTTGTTACTGATTTACATAGGTCATGATCTCATGCTATAATTTGTGGACCTGACCTACTCAGTAGTTTTCCATAAGACCATTATATTCACAGTGATACAGAGGCAGAGTAATCTTAGGTTCAGATTTATAAAGCTCTACCAGGTATGGGGGCTTACCCACACCCAGCTGGCAGACCCCTTGAAGTTTTTTATTGTGAAAGCCCTGCCAGCAGAGGTTCTAGCAGGAGTTCGGATTTTGCAGTGAATGGCAACCATGTAAATACATCATGGTCGAGCTAAAATGGCTACTTCATAGTGACCCATATGATAGAGAGATCAGTATAAATTTTCACCAGTTGTATTTTTTAAAAACATTTATGAGGAATACTAAACATTTCCTGAACAAAATCATCTAGTTTTACTATTATAAAGGATTATCTTAATAGTTGTATTATTCACAGTGGATGTTGGCAATATGTTAAGATGGCTGCACCTAACATCTTCACCTGCTATGATCGCCTGCGGCAAAGATCGTGTTCAAGGGAGAGGGGAGGGACCAACAGGAACTGGTCTGCATCCTTTTTTTCCCTTTCAAATCTGAATTTCACCTTAAATTCGCGGTCCCTATATTTGTGAAAAGGATCTTCCATGTCGCTCACATATAGCTACGGCAACATTCTTCTCGCTTCCTCATCATGATCTTCACATAATTCGCAAACTCCAGCATGTTGTCAGTGTTGACATGGGAAGCTCGTCCCTCATGGCTTGCAGATGGAAAGCATCTTGTTGACAATTCTGGGTGACCGTTTGACAGCGCTAGGGGTTTGCTAGCTAGCAGGCCTCTATCAATCACTTGCCACCTATGTAGGTAAGCATGCTTACCTGGCAGATGACTATTGATCCGACCCTGATTCAGTAAATGTGAAAATCAAACCTAAAACATACAGGGTATCTCTAGCTACAATATATCTTAGTAAAAAATGAATCAAGATCAGCAATTTAAAACCATGGTGAGGCAACTGAGATGATGTTCCTGGTTTAAACAAAAATACAACTAAGAAATATTGACAATTATTAATAATAGTAAATGATTTTTTAAAATGTTATAAGAAGTTGTTATGCAGTAATTTTCATGTTTGAAATTGGTGATAATATATGTAAGGGATATTGTTGGATAGTATATGGTTCCTATTCATGTTTGAAAGACAGTGTACTAAAAGAATGGTACTGGCCATTGAAGAACAAATTTATGGAAAGTTTCCTAAAACAATGTACAAAAAACACAAGCTCTATACAGGAGTGTATTTAGCTACTTAAGCGCCCCTAGGCAGAGAAAAATTTTCGCCCCTTATTTCCACATGAATGTACCACAAAGTAACCTACAATAAGTTTTATTGTAACCGAAATAGTAGGCTAATGATACAAGTAATAATAATAATAATAATAATAATAAATATATAAGTAAATAAATAAACAGGTTATTACTATTGTTTTTAATATCGGAAATCCCTATCTCAGATAAATCACACAAACCGCATTTTTGGGTACTGTTCGCCACATTATTACACTCTGAATCTGAACTCGAACTGGAACAAGCTGGCTGTGTTTTTTTTTTTAAACATGTCATTTATTTTATTTTTGCGCACTTTCTCACAGTTTCCTCTTTTTTTATTGCCTTGTCTTTCGCGAGTTTCTGGTATTGAAAACCACTTAGCATTTTCACATAAGTAACAGATCACTGCACATAAGTATTAATAAAACACCTGCACTCTTTACTGTTGCAAATGAAACTGGACTGTACCAATACCAAGCTTAGTGGCGGGCAGTCTCTTCTTTTAAGTAAGAATTAGCATTGATGAGTATTGAATTACTGATAATGGCTAGTCTTATAACAGTGATAGCAGCGTCTCATAACGAAGACCGCCTTGAAATCAGAAAGTCAGAGTTTAATCAAAGGCGGTTAAATGGAAAGAGAGTACCAATTTCATTAACAATAATGGAACTGCTAATTGCTTTTAGTGAAGGAGGTTACTCGTTGGTAGATAATTGATTAAATTTGAGCATATTGTTGTCAATGTTATTCATTTCTGTTTCATTGTGCGTTACATTAGTTTACTATTTTGAAGAGTTATGAATAAAATGGTTAATATATTTAAAAAAAAAAAAAAAAAACAGCAACAGCTTAAAAGCCGCCCCTTCAAATCTGCTGCCCTAGGCAGCTGCCTAGTCTGCCTAGGCTTAAATACGGCACTGGCTCTATAGACTTTAAAAATCTTAACGGACACTTACGTTAAAACAATCAAATGTATGATGACATGTATATGAGTAAATATGGAAACAATAACTTTTGCATAATTGTTTATGATAGCATGTAATGGTAATGGAGCATGTATAATAAATTAAATTTTAAAAAAAGTCATGTAAATTTGAGTTTCTACAGTATTACTGTGCAATCATTTCTATCTGGCCCTGTGTAGAGAAATGCACAGTAGCAAGGAAGAGTCTATATGAAAATATTGTCATTTTAAGGGGGTGATGCTTTATTCGGTCGCCAGTCTTCAAGGCAGTCACATCGAGCTAACTAAGGCATAAGGGTACGGCTGTTGTGACTGGCAGGAGGGAAGATGGTTTGTATCTCTGAATTCCACTCCCACATCTGAATGCCCTTCCCTTATTACACGTTCCATGACTGCAGGAAGAAAAAATTTTACTGTACCTGTGTTTATCATGGTGCTAATAAACTTGAATTTTTACAGGTGATCCTTCCATCCTCAAGGGTGCAGGGTACAGCAACATAGCCTCAACTGTGTCCATTCTTATGTCTGCCCTGCTTACATGGCTCTTAGTTGGAGTTTGATAAAGAAGAGCAGCTTTCTTTAAGTGCCTTCGTCAGTGTAAAGCTGTGCAGGATCGTGTGATTTTCTTGTAACGTACAAAGCATTCCTGATCACATGTTATGTGATCTTGTGAGCATGGTTCACTGTATTTGTTACTGTTATAATGTTAAGTTGATGTTAGCAAAGGAGGGAGAACCAAATCTTAATATTGTTAATACGGTTTTTTTATTAAATAGCTATGACTTGGAGGGGCAGCACATACTGTTACAGTAGTACAGTAGTACCAAATCTTGCAGCTTTAGGGGGTAGAGGGTGAAATTTCTATCGTTTACACTTTTAAAGTAAAACACTTGAATTTTTGGTACAGTAGATATTGTTTGTGAAGTTTCATTGTTTTGTGTATAAGATTATTAATTTTTAAATATTAAAAAACGAATAGCATCAAAACTTTTGCATAATTCAAAATGAAACTATTTGTACAATTTTGCAGTAAAATGATTTTTTTTAGTAGGACTAATGACATATATGAACAAAATCAAGCATTAGTTTTCCTATATCTTTGCTACAAAATAAAAATAAAAATTATATTCAATAGACATTTCAAATCCAGAAAAAACTCCATGGTTACCACAATTTTTTTAATTTAATAAAATAGTGTTGATATAATGAAAAATAACATGTGCTATTTCATTAACCATAACTTAACAGTATTTAAAGTAAAAGTTTCACCTTTGTTACATTAAACTTGTAGAACCCAGTTAGTTCTGATTATATAGAAATGCAGTAGAAATAAAAAAAAATGGGGAAATGACTTTAAAAGTTTAAAGTTTGCATGCATTTTAAATGAAAAATGTGTACATACTGCCTCCTCAGAAGTGCTACCCTGAAAAATGTTTCTTTCTTTTAAAAAATTAAACAGACTTCGGTGTTTCTTTTCTCATGGATGATCTTTCGAGATTATTTATTTTAATCGCTAAAACATTTTAATATTTTAATGAGTGCAGCTAATTTAGTATTGCTTAGTTATGGAAATTTAACAGAGCTTGAGGGCACTCCTAGAAAGATCAATTTTCAATTTTATGCCTCCAGTAATAGAGTTGGTTAGATTAACATAGCCAGCTTATATGTTATAGTACATTTTATGTTTTATTGCAAAGAACTAAATATAGTAATTTTCACCACAAATGGTCACTCTTTCACCCTCTCCACCCCTTAACGTGGTCGTAAAACATTTTTATAGAGTGATATGTTGTATAGATGTCTTGAGTGTGCTGTGATTAGCATGTTGATTTTACACTGCCAAGATTCACAAATCTAACTTTTGTAGATTTTAGTGTTGTTTAAAAATTTTATGAATTTATAATTTAAAGCTGTTCCCACTTAACCGTGTTTCAGTTTGAGGTAATACTTACCTATTTTTTAGTGCTAAACTATGCCTATTCCCTTAAAATGTTGGAGCCAGCCACTTATAATCTAATCACACATTGATTTTCAAGGTTATAGCATTTTACTGTACGTATTCTACTATTTCGTTTGAAGTTACATAATGTTAATACATTAAAGAACAATTTGTTTATTGAATAATGGTTTTGTGGGCTTCCAATCAGGTGATTAGGAACATTGATTCTGAGCTTTCAGCAGTTTGGTCTGGTGCCCTCTCCTTGGAGAAGTGAGCTCATTAAGTTGGGAATTTTGGGATTAACAAGGGATAAACTAGGACACCCCACCTCCCACTTCTACCTCTTCTTTCTTCATGTACTTCTCAAATTGCTACCAAAATCTTCTTCTCTGCTGAGCCCACCAGAAGAATCTCAGTCAATCAATATTTAATTTGCCTTAAGCATCAAGAAAGATGCTATAGACCATATAAAATATTAGCTGAAATGTGAACAGATCCACCTTATACCCCTGTTAATATAGAATATTTAGGTTCAACCTAAGTAAGCTGCCATCTCTCTGTACAACATGAACAACGTCAGCCATCTTGATGTGAAGGTCATGGCAGGCTCATCGTCTGTTTGGGTGAATCTAAAATCTCAAAATTTAAACATTCAGACTAATTACGGTCGAACAGAAACAGTTGTACTCAATTTGCCTGTAATGGTAATTAAGATTCCGTATGAAAATTATGAAACTTGTGTTACTTAACTGAAGTATAACTGTTGACAATGGTTGCGAAGGCGCTGAAACTAGTAAGTGAAGTTTTTGTGTAAAAATTCAACTCTTATATAATTAATATGTTATATTACTGTGTTAACTTCCAATATATAATTATTATGTTATATAACTGTGTTAACTTCCAATACAATTTAATACGAAGCATAAGAAATGTTTCTTAATAGTGTGAATAGGGAATAAGATATAGAAACTGATATTGGGAGGAACACGGTGAATTCCTAATATATTTATTATGGTTTGTAACACAATTAAAGAGGTGAAGTTTAAGTGTGTTACAAACCATAATATATAAGGAATAAGATGTTGTAACGCTTACTTCACTTACATAGTTTTTTTGAACTAGTTACATAACTAAAGAATTTAAAAATCTTGATCCTAAAAAACTGAAACAAAGTTAGGAATTTTGAATTCCTGCCCTCCATTGTCTTGATCAAGAAATTTATCCTGTATAAACCAAACGACAAGAGCAACAGCAAACAGTAGCTAATTATGGTCGAACAAAAACAGTCTTACTCAATTTGCCTGTAATGGTAATTAAGATTCCGTATGAAAATTATGAAACTCGTGTTGCTTAACTGAAGTGGTAACTGTTGACAATGGTTGCGAAGGCGCTGAAACTAGTAAGTGAAATTTTTGTGTAAAAATTCAACTCTTATATAATTATTATGTTATATAACTGTGTTAACTTCCAATATATAATTATTATGTTATATAACTGTGTTAACTTCCAATACAATTTAATACTAAGCATAAGAAATGTTTCTTAAAAGTGTGAATAGGGAATAAGATATAGAAACTGATATTGGGAAGAACACGGTGAATTCCTAATATATTTATTATGGTTTGTAACACAATTAAAGAGGTGAAGTTTAAGTGTGTTACAAACCATAATATATAAGGAATAAGATGTTGTAACGCTTACTTCACTTACATAGTTTTTTTGAACTAGTTACATAACTAAAGAATTTAAAAATCTTGATCCTAAAAAACTGAAACAAAGTTAGGAATTTTGAATTCCTGCCCTCCATTGTCTTGATCAAGAAATTTATCCTGTATAAACCAAACGACAAGAGCAACAGCAAACAGTAGCTAATTATGGTCGAACAAAAACAGTCTTACTCAATTTGCCTGTAATGGTAATTAAGATTCCGTATGAAAATTATGAAACTCATGTTGCTTAACTGAAGTATAACTGTTGACAATGGTTGCGAAGGTGCTGAAACTAGTAAGTGAATGTGAATGTTCCCCAAAGTAGTCCTAAAAGCTATTGTAAGTGAAATGTTATACAATATTCAACGCTTCGTTCATATATTAATATAATATCTTTACTGTCATCACCTTCCCATATAAATTAATAAGAACATTTCTGTTGCGGTAGAAATACAAAGCACAATTATAGAACAGAACAATATTCTAGTGATTTCAAAACAGTATTTCCAAGATGAATGAAACCTTGCAATGTAAAAATATATTAGTATTTAAATTAATTTAACAGGAATAATTACATAGAAAACAGAGTAAAGTGCTGCTTTAAAGACAGCAGTCTTCAATAGTATTTAACCAAAGATTCTTGCTAAAAGTTTGAATTTTATAATGGTGTGTGCAATGATATTATATGATAATATAAGGTATGTTTAAATAGATATAATATTGTAATTAATTATAATAAGACGTATAGATATTTACCATTTAAGTGAAAATGTTTCAGTTGGTATGGCAAATCCTGTCATCTGTCATTGCCAAAGGACAGAGGTAGACTATGCAGTCATTGAGTGGTCCCGCCATCGGCTTAGTTAGATTACTGAGATTTAATTTTTATAATTATTTCTCTAATATTGCTATACAAAAACATATTATGTTCATTATAAAGTTTGCCAATCAACCGTGTATCTTCTATATGTTAATAATTTTTATTGGATTAGCAAAATAAAATTTTAGTGTGTAATACTCGCAGCAAACTGTAAGATCACAAAGAGAGCACTACTGCATGCAATGTGACAAAGACAAGTATTCCATAGCATGTAAACTCTATTGTACATGTGCAGTATGTCTGTCTTTGTGATCAGTAGATCAACCTTCTGCAAAAAAAGAAAATTACATTAATAATATGAATAAGGAGTCAGATGTTGTAACCCTTACTTTTCTTGCTATAGTTTGTTACAATATCCGACTCTTTATTCATACAATTTTAATAATTTCACTGTCATCAACTTCCTTAGTAAATTAATATAACAAAACTAGTTAACTGAAACTGGTAATGCTGCAGTCTCAACATCCAAAACTTCTCTGTAGTTGGTTTAAAATCAGGTATTAGGTAACAACTTCATAGCCAAGAATAGAATGATGGAGGTGCCTATGAGTGTATTATTGCTGTGGTTAGAGCAAAGGCACTTATATACATCACTATATGGGCAGAGCGTTCATCCTCAGCTGATACGCTGCCTTTAAAAACCTGATGTGGATAGCATGAACACTGTGACCAGATTGCGGAAAATGAGTGTGTGTGAGAGAAAGTGCATCTACACAGGATGTTTATACCTTATAGCTATAGACATTGTTATTCTCTCCTTTTTACTATATCTTTTTGAATCTGCATGATAAAAGAGTATTGTAATTGGGCCCTGGATTTTTAGGTTTTTATAAACCGTGTTTTAGTTTTTTAAGCATATTAAAATAGTTTTATTTTAGGTTTTTTACCATTTTCAGACTTTTTAGTTTCACTTTAATAAGTACAATAAACACATTGAAAAAATATATAAATTAATTTTATTTTTACTTAACTTTCCATGGCTCTGAACCACACAATTATAGGAACATCTTTCCCCTATCATTTTCAACTTCACCACATAAACTCAATCAAGAATGCTTTTCAGTTAATCAGCTTTTAGAATATCTCACTTTTGGTGTCTTGCTTAAGTAAACACTGTGAATAAACTGCAAGTGTAAGCTTCTTAAGAATGTCTTTAATTTGCTCCTAAAGAAAACAGGAATGTTGGTTCACTAATTATTTTCTTTACCAGGACAATGGGGTACAAAATGACAAAATTACAAAAAGCAGTGGTATATTTTATCTTACAACGTTATATTGAGCCATTTTTAGGTTTTATAAGATTGAACCAAGTGACTGCCATGACAGTGAAAGGAATAATTATGTTAAAATATCACAGTTAGCAAGCAAGGAACAAAATAATTTAAAACCTAAGAATCTGGGCCCTGATTATAAGTATGAGTTATGGTGCATTTTGAAAGACTGATCATTTCACAGTCTGAAAGAGAACAATCATTCCATTACTTGACATTCCGTACATTGAACCATGCTCAATTATATTCACATGCCTTAACATATCCGTCCAGAGAAAAGTGATTAAAGGTGGCAGCGGAATATAAAGAAGTATTTTATATACATATATAATAATGTGCATTAGTAGAAAGAATGCCTGCAGAACTTCAATAACATTTAATGTAGTTTTTTTCTTTCTTTCGTAGATTGTGTTAGTTATATTTTGATACATTGTATTTTAAAATAATGCCCAGCTACTGTATTATAGCAAACTCAATTCTGGTATCGTGTCGCTGCAGGAACTAAATAATTCGTTTTTGTATTATAAAGAATTTCATTATGCTGAAATTAATATTGTGAAATAAATTTATTTTATAACAAACACCTTATGTTTCTATAATACATCATCCCTTCTTAACCCTTCAACCCTTAGTGATTCTTGGTCAAACTGAGTCCGACCACTAATTTTTGGTTGTGGTCCAGTGTAGGACTGATACATTTTTCATGCTTCTATTTAGGTTTATAAACTGAAAATGGTAGCTTAATTCAGCTAAAATTATGCTGACATCTGCAGATATTTTTGTGAACTTTGTGAAATATCTGCGGAAGGAATACGGTTCTTTCTGTAACCATGCATTTTCAGTGACTAAGGAAGCAGACATTCCTGATAATATGGCATTCCCAGCCGTCATAAGTTAAGTGATGCAGAAATGATAGCAATTTTGTATCATGATTATATTCAAGAAAGTGGCTTTTCAGCGTAATTATTTTACAGAAGTCATTGTATACCTGCAAGTACTAGTTACCAACGTTTTAGTTATCTTTGCTCATATTTTAGACACACTCAATTTGAAAAACTGCATCAGGTTCATAACCACTGGATAGGTGAGTTATATACACAATGACAAAACAGGTTGTTGTCCTCCAAAGCCCAGGTGGCATGAGCTGGATAAACGTCTCTCAAAGGGAGAGAAAGAAGGAAAGATCAGTTCTAGATTCTTAATACTTATCTTTAATGCTGAGTGGCATATCAATAATATTGATTATTAACTTAAATTTATTACAGTCTGGTGTAATATTGAGATTGTTTTTAGTGACTATTCTACTCATATGCTGTGTGTTTGATATTGACCAATAACATTTAGCAATTCCTCGGATATAGACCAATCATGATCGTTTATCTTACAATATCCTTCCTCTGATCGATCACAAGGATGCAATTTTATCTGATAAAACGTCAGCTTGTTACTGGACACGTAAGGCATCAACGTGTGGTGATTAATACGTCATGTGCTGCCAGTCATGAGAATGAAAACACGTTATTTTATACAACATAACTTGTTTGGAAATTAAAATAATATAAATGTCCATTGATTTCAAATGCAATGATTCGGTGCAAGCTAGTTCATGTGCTTTTAAAGCATTTTGATGTAAGCAACTACCACGACGCACTCCATCCTTTGATGTGCACTATTGGTAGCATTGGGAACTTGGATCAGTTCATTGAATCAATTTGTGGACTGTTCATTCATGTAGTATGCCATGATGTTACGGCTGACAGAATTTTGACAATGAAGTAAGAAAATAATTATTTACAAAATCTGTTACATTTTATTCATGGAATAGTCTTAATAAATCCAACTCGAGATTACGAGTTTCATTAAATAAATTGCTCGAACACATATGTATCGATAAACTCATAACCTCTCATGGGATTACCTATGAAAAAATTTAAAGTTCTGTCATCAAATTGATGTAAATGTATCGATACAAATAGATGTGTGGTTTCCTTTAGCTAGAATAGTTGGGTTTTATTAGTAGTAGTGACCGCCGACATGGTCTTGTGATTAGCGTTGCTAACTACAGATCTGTTGGTCCGGTTTCGATCCCCGGTACCTCCTTGGATTTTTCTGAGGTAGGGAGGTTTGGAACAGAGTGCACTCAGCCTCGTGATTCAAATTGAGGAGCTACTTGATAGAGAAGTAGTAGCTCCCGTCATGGAAACCACCATTAACAGCGTGGATGTCAGCATGCTGACCACATGCCCCCCAAATCCTGCCTTCTGCATATGGTAGATGTCGAGCGATCGGGTGGTAGGCCTAGTCCCTTTATGGATGTAGCGCCACGGAGTTTAGTTTTGTAGTAGCAGTACTAATAATAGTAATAATGATGTAATAATAAAAATAATTCTTTATTTAATACTTGCAGTTAAAAAGATTGCTCACTTGATAAGAATGTCTCCCTCCCCCAATAGTTAATAGCTAGCGACGGAAGTACAGTAGGGTACCTCAATCTGAATGTCTATAAACTTTAACATTTTTAAGATTTGGCGCCACCTCAAATATCAATATCGGTAATATCTCTCAAACTATCGACTTTTGAGCTTTATCGATATATAGAGACCGATAAATCGATCTGACATCTGACAAGCGTGTGGCACCTGTGAATGTGAATTCGTGTTACGTGTTTGAATTTCGTTCCAAAATCTGCAACAGGTAGTGACAGTGCAGATAAAGATAAATTTATGTTCTCTAACGTGGATCATTCGTTGCAGTGAACTAAGAATGGATACTGATCGAACTATAGAAGAGGAAATAATTGGAGATAATGGCCTGCTCTTCTCCATACTGTTTATTTTGTGTGTTTTCTTCGGTATCTTTATTGGCTATTTCGTCAGCTATTTCAATATTATTTACATAGCTCTCCATAAGGTATATATGTAGTGCTTACTATCCATTATTTTTAGTATATTTTATCTGCATGATTGGTTAGGATAGGTTGAATGCCAACATGAATTTCCACCTGAATTTTAGGTTAAGCTTGGAAGCCTGTGACACGCGAAATTAGATATTCTTCCATTGCTTATTGTTATAGTATGTCCAGTACTTGGAGAGATTGGATAGTGTACTTGGTAGCTCTGCCCAAAAGACTAACATTCACACACGATTTGAGGAATTCACTGGTGAAATAATAAATAATAGGCCTAGGTATATCCCGAAAAGCTAATTTATTTCTGGTATTCCTCAAGACTGTAGACCTACATTAGGACCATTATTGAATATAACTTGTCAACATTTTTATACTGATACCTAATGATACAGGTTTAACTCTTCATGCAGATGGCGTTATGGATAGTCTTTGAATATAATACCGTGTCTCTCCCACTGGGACCGCGGTTAGCTTCGCTGACTACGGATCTGTCGGCCCGGGTTCGATCCCCGGTACCTCCTCGGATTTTTCTGAGGTAGGGAGGTCTGGTAGGGGTGCACTCAGCCTCGTGATTCAAATTGAGGAGCTACTTGATAGAGAAGTGGCGGCTCCGTTCATGGAAACCACCATTAATGGCCATGGGTGTCGGCATGTAGATGTAGATGTAGATGTAGATGTAGATATCTCGTCCTGTAGATCCTGTGTTGAGCGGGGCTCAAGGATATAGAACACGTCAGATAAAAAAATACATGCATGTTATAACAATAATATAGGTCTACAGAAACTGCAAGCTGCCAAATTTATCCAAGCTGGAAATATTCCTCCAAATTGTAGAAGGTGTGAGTTATTAAAAATTCCTTGACAGCTGTTTTGAAAGGTTTGATCTTTCTTTGAATATACATAATAATTTAATGTTGTTTGGAAGCTTGTTATATATCTGTACTGCAGAATAATACGCACCCTTCTGAAAGAGTTTTAACGAGTTATTTGGTCTGTGTAGATCATTCATGTTTCTGGTAGTACGTCCATGTACACTAAAATTAGTTTGAAATTTATCAATATTATTCACTACAAAACACATAACAGAGTATATATACTCCCCTGTAAGAGTGAGGACTCTTAATTTTTCAAACAGCGGTTTACAAGATTCCCTTTTTTTCTTTCCACATATTATTCTTATTGGCCGCTTTTGAAATCTAAATATTTTCTCCCTATGGGTAGAGTTGCCCCAGAAAATTATCCCGTACCTCATTACCGAGTGAAAATATGCAAAATATACCATAAGTAATGCATCCTGTTTTAATATATTATTCAAAATTCTTAAAGCAAAGCATGCTGAACTCAGTTTTGGACTTATCATTTCTATGTGTGTTTTCCAGTCAAGATTTTGGTCAATTTGCAGTCCTAAAAATTTTACATTGCTAATTTCTTGTATGATTTGTGTTCCATAATTAATTTCAAGATTTGAGATACATCTGTTTTTTGTCCTAAATTGTATAAAATGGGTCTTATCAATATTAAGTGTCATTTTATTAGCTAGAAACCATGTGTTTAACTCGTGAAAAGCCTTTGTAGCTATTCTTGATAAATGTTCTTGTGACGTTCCTGTTACAAGTACACTAGTATCATCTGCGAAGAGCAATACCTTTGATTCGTCACTTAAGTTATAGGGCAAGTCATTAATGAAAATTAAAAAGAGCAAAGGTCCCAGTATTGATCCCTGAGGTACCCCATTCTTAACAATCCCTAGGTTAGATTCATTTCCATTTATTATTACCTTTTGAGTTCTATCAGAAAGATATGATTTGAACCACTTAAGAGTTAAATTATCGAACCCATAATGATCCAATTTTTGAAGTAATATTTCATGATTCATACAGTCAAATGCTTTAGCTAAGTCGCAGAAAATTCCCAGAGCATATTTCTTTTTATCTAACGCTTCCAATATTTCTGTAGTAAGTTGAAATGTAGCATTTTCAGTGGACATGCCACTTCTAAATCCAAACTGAGATGAAGTAAGAATGTCATTCAAATTAAGATAGTGTATTATGCGGTTGTACATGACTTTTTCAAAAACTTTTGAAAATGAGGTTAAGAGTGATATAGGTCTGTAATTTGATGGTAGATTTTTGTCACCTTTTTTAAAGAGGGGCTTAACAATAGCATGGTTAAGTCTTTCTGGAAATATTCCATTTTCTAATGAACAATTGCATATGTGACTAAGAGGTTTACTGAGTTCCGATGAGCAGCTTTTTAATAACTTATTACTTATCTCATCCCATCCAGACGAGCTTTTACTTTTGAGAGACTTGATTATATTTTCAATTTCTATGTGGGAAGTCAGGTTCAATTGAAATCTATGGTTCCAAACTGTAGATTTTGTTAGTAGGTCTACTGCCTTAATGTTAATATTATTTATAGGAATACATTTCTCTGCAATATTTATAAAGTGACTATTAAAAGCATTTGTAATGTCTGATAAATTGTCTAGTTTTATGTTTTGGTATATTAATGATGTACAATCATTGTTTCCCTTTGTTCTCCCCGTTTTGTTTTTTATTATATTCCATACAGTCTTAACTTTATTATTTGATTTATTAATTACTTGTGAAAAATGCCTACTTTTTGCTTCTTTGATTACTTTCTTCAGTATGTTGCAATACTTTTTATAGTATTCCTTATGAGCTTGGTTGTTACTAGTTCTATATTTTAGGTAGAGCTCTCTTTTGTTTGCACATGATATTTTAATACCAGCAGTTAACCATGTGTTATTCCTTGAATTAGGTAAATTAGCAGTTTTCTTTTTTGGAAAATTTGCCTCAAAATGTCGTGACACTATGTTTAGGAATTCACTTAATTTACTATCTACTTTGTCATAGGATAACATAGATTCCCAGTTTTCATTCACAAGATCTTGTTTGAAATTTAAAATTGAATCGTCATTCATTACTCTAGTCATATTACTATGAGCATGTTTACTGTTCGGATTTACTTTAATATTGTTCATCACTAACATTTGTGCATCATGATCTGATAATCCATTTAATATTGGAAGTACTTTAAAATTAAAATGTTTTTCTATATCTATGAATATATTATCTATTGTTGTTTGGGAGTCGTTCTGAATTCTCGTTGGAAAGTTTACTATGAAATCTAGATTATAGCTACCCAATAAAGATATCAGTCTGATCTTCTTCTCACTATCAATTGAGAAATCTACATTAAAGTCCCCACACAGGATAATATTTACATTAGTACTATACAGTGAATTAAGAACCCTTTCTAACTGATTTACAAAATAATTGAAATTACCTGATGGTGCCCTGTAAATGGCTAGTATTACAAATGTATCATTGTCAAAATTCAATCTGGCTGAACAACACTCAAAATCCTGTTCTTTACAGAAGGAACTTGTGTCTATATCACTGAAATGTAAGTTTCTTTTGATAAATATACTCACACCTCCACATTTAATGGAATGTCTACAAAATTGCTGACCACATGCCCCCAATCCTGCCATCTGCCTAGGTAGATGATGCAGCGGTCGGGTGGTAGGCCTTGTCCCTTCGGGGATGTCACGCCATGGAGGAGGAGTCTCTCCCACTGCTGCATCCCACTACAGTTTTCAGTTGCGTGAGTGCACCACCAATCAAAACAGGAATGATTTTAATGTATTTAATTATTCGCTGCTAAATTTGAATGTAAAACACTGCTTTCACAACGTCAAGCTTGTGTTCTGCTTCTCTATCTCGATCATTAAATTTACTATTTTCTCGTGTCTGATTCCACCTCTTGGAACACTCACACAACTAGGCTACTAACTTAAAATACTATTACACTAGTTTGATTGTACAGTATTTTAATATTGCTCAACTTGCTGTAAATGTAGTGATGTTTTCAATTAGTTTGAGGTGCATAGTGAGAGATCTATGTATGGTGACTCACCATGCCTGGGACTATGACTTCTTTATTTTTTCCAATGTGCCACTGACTTGGGAGGCTAGTTGTGGGTTGGGGTCTGTATAGGTCATCACACCCAAGGGTTGTGTATAGAAAAATGACAAAACATGGCTAAATTTCAGGTTGTAGGCCTAGAGTAGTTTAGAGTCTCCAGAACTCATTCTTCTAAAGTGCAGAATACAAGCAAAATCTGAAATAATGGGACAGCTTAAAAACCTAAAACCCACCGTTAGTACAAGAAAAATCATTGCTGGAACATAAGACTGATAAAACATAAGGTACTCAAGGAAAAACATCTGACAGGAGAAAAGCCTGGTCCACTTAATAGATAATGTTCTTGGTGGCTCAGCCAATATCACTGGTGTACTCAAAGGTGGGATAATAAAAGGTAAAGAGTTCCCTATACAGGCCATGGAGGCCCAGAGGGTTCCAGGAGGTTGAGGCTCCCAGATTTTAGACATTCGGCATGTGAAGGTGGTAAGGTTGTCATCCTTACGCACCGCCGCCTTCACCCCCACGATTGCTTCTGGTAGGCCTACTTATTTCTGTTAGAGGCTGAGTTGACCCCAGGGCCATAGTGCCACCAGAAGGATTAGGCCAATTGAGAAATTCCAACGATCTCATCGGGAATCGAACCCGCGACCTTCCGGTTTGTAGCATAGCGCCTCAACCAATATGCAGCGGCGTACCCCTCAAAGCTGGGATAATACTTTCTTGATATCAGTATGACAAACCTAACCTAACCGTTGCCTCTCACCAGGAGGTTCACAATAAATCAGCCTCAAAGTACAGGTCAACCTTCCCCAGGACCTTCGCTTCCCTGATTCCTCACAGAATTAGCTATGTTCTGTACAACCTGCAAGGTATGATGTTGTATGAGACACTTTTCCTTTGCCACAAACCTACAAATGTGTGAAAGACTAGGATAATCATAGCTGCATCCATGATCTGAGCGATGTTTAGAAAAATTCTGTTGGCAGCATTGATATGAAAACCAATGAGATAAAGACTTGAGTGAGCCAGTAATTGTTATAGAAGACGAGCCATAGGCAATTGAGAAATATGTACATAAATAAGTAATAAAATAAAGTAAAATGTGTGTTAAATATGTACAAAGAAACTGAAGTGATCCCTATACAGGCCCTGAAGGCCCTGAGTCCCTGAAGGTTGAGGCTCCCAGGTTTTTAGATGTTTGGCACATAAACATGGTAAGGTTGCCTTATGCATCAGCTGGCTTTACCCACAGGATTGCTTCTGGTACTCATTTCTATAACAGACTGCAGAGCCATAGTGCCACCTGAAGGATTTCGTCTATTGAACAATAACGATAACCTTGTCGGTTATCGAACCCATAACATTCTGATTTGTAGTTCTCAACTAACCATGCCACAGCATACCTCTTTAAATATGTACCATCAAATAAATATGAAATTATATACCGGTATAAGTTACATAGGCTAAGCATACAGTTGGCATACAGTTGACAGTTAGTTGTCAACAATTCCTAATTAATAACTTATAAGAGACTTGAGATTCTGCCGGCATTAGATATGTACGATAGTTTTTCAGGAAGGGGTTCATGTTGTCCAAGCTTTCATCTGCTTTTAGCTCTGTAGCCATCTTCTGGAAAGAAGTGAGCTGGGGGGTTCATGGAGATTCTGTGTACTTTAACTGAGTTGGTGGAGGGCAACCAATCAGAAGACCGGAAAAACAAGTGGTGTGAAGCACCGGCGTCCTATTGGTTGGAATGGCAGTCTGATTCAGTGACCTTGATGTGGCCCGGTTTTGTTGGAGCTGGCTTAATGCTGGATTCCACGCCTGACTAAATTCTACTCTGCTGTCTCTGTTGAAATTGTTGCTGTGGAGTTTTATTTCCAGAGCCTCAGCCAGAACACAGCCCCACCTCTGCTACACACCCACCTGTTCCCAAAGATTTCTCTGCTGAAGATGCATGGACACCACCTGCGATATGGCCATTCAGAAATTTACCGAGGTAAATACAGGGCATTTAGAAAGTAATGTCACAATGCCGCGAAAATGCCAGAAATCGACAGACGTCTAGAAAGGGGGTGGCTCTCTTATTGGACAGACTGAGGCCGTTGGCCGGTGGGCGTGGTTTAGAGAGACACGTTGCAGTAAGGGGCTATGCGCTCCATGGGGGAAGGCCAGTAGGAGGGGCCACGTGCTAAGGGGTGTGGCCGAGTGCCACCACAGGCATTCCAGATCGTGGGCGGACAGAATCATCAAGACCTTAGCTCCAGAACATTCGACAGGCCTATATAAACCCGTGAGCAAGCCGTGGAGGGACAGTGTAAACTAAACATTGTGAACTGATCAGCGTGAATTTAAGTTTGTGTGACTTGAGGGGAACGAACTGAAGAGCAGAGGAACCAGTGACCGGAGGAACTAATGAACGGAGGAATTGGTGAACTGAACTGGACTGAACTGAGACAGTGCCGTTCCGGTGAACTCAGCGTGATGGATGGATCGTGCAGCGGTGAGCCAGCGAGGACTGCGGAGTTGAGCGACGTGGCATTGAGCTACCTTGACTTGGGAGTCCACACAGTGTGTGTGAACGGAGACAGTGCTGTGACTTGGAGTCAGCACAGTGGAAATGAGCAGCAAACAGAAGAGTGAACTGGAGAACAATCAGGAGTTTTCTGGTTGTTTTGAGCATTGCTATTGGAAATAAAGGAGCCTCCATTGTTCAATCAGAAGATAAGTGTTCTGATTTTGAACCCCCGACGAGCCCTTGTTACAGTATTTTTAATGAAGTGATTCTACTATACAATGCTGAATTTGGACACAAGAGTGAATTAAATATTGTTGTTGCACTTGCAAAAGCAGCTATGTGCACTGAAAGAGGCAGGATGTTCCTTAGAATTGATCCTGGCAAATGGGATGGACCAGATTTGACTATCCAATTTGTCTCAAAGATCCTGAAGCTTGTGATCTCCATCTCCTCAGTACCTTTTATATGACTGTTTAGCTTATGTTCACTTAATTATTATTCGAGGGTTCTAGTGTTAACAGATCGAACACAACAATAAATGTTTCTAAACACAAGTAACAGCGTAGCACTTGGTGTACTAAAGCACCCAGTCATGTAACTGTTATTTCCATTGTTTTCAATAATATTTAACATGTAGTCACACATTTCTCATTCCGAAAGCAATATTTATAGACTTCAGCATCTGAATTATTTGCAGATAGTCCTTCTTTATAATTTCAGGGCAAGAAAAATAAATATTTTAAATAGTTTATTTAGAAAGGGTGTTTTTTGAGGTCCTATATGATGGTGAGGACACTGAAAGTTTTGATAATTACCCAAAAATAATAAAAAACAACAAAAATACAAACTCTGAGGCCCTACATCCCTGGAGGGATTAGGCATACCATCCAACCGTTGCGTTATCTAGTATAGGCTGATGCTAGGATTGGGTACATGTGGTCGCATGCATAGTCAGCATGCCAACACCCATGGCCTCCGTGACCTGAGCCACTACTACTTAATCAAATAGCTCCTCAGTTTGAATCAAGAGCTTAAGTGCAACTCATTCCACACCTCCCTACCTTGAAAATATCAAGGAGGTACCAAGGATCGAACACAAGCCTGCAGATCCATAGCCAGGGATGCTAACCACGATATTAAGCAGGTGGTCTAATAATTACCAATTTATATATTAAAAAGAAAGGAGAGGGGGGAGAGAGAGAGAGAGGGGTCATTCCATGCCAAATCATCACAATAAAGTGTAATTTCCAACCCGACCATCTCAGATTTACATGAAATTCGGTAAGAAGTTAAAATACATGAAGTTGTACACACACGCAAAATTTTACCCCTCAGTGATTTACGATATTCATACAGCAGGGTTGCAAACATGATAAAAATTGTAAAATTTTCCCTTGCATGCTCTGCAAAAATAAATCATAACTTTACTTCTAATTGAGGTAAAACCTTCATGTTAGTCTCATTTTGAAGCTAAAGGTACATAGTTTCCATTAAAAATAGTTGCATTTCAAAATATTAATTTTTTCATACCAAGGTCAAAAGGTGTAACCTTTGACCTTGAGTATCTAAGAAACTGTATCTTTAATTTTATTGAAGAAAAGATATGTTAGGCAGTTAAATGCATTCTATCTTTGGTACAAATTTCATTTTGGGATGGCTTTGGGAACAGGAGAAAAAAATTCCCTAAAATATAAAGCCACATGACTGACTCACTCACTCACTCACTGACATTAATGTTCGCCCACTTTCAGATGAGCTAGAAACTTGAAATTTGATACACGTATAGCGTTTAGGCTGTAAATACAAAAAAATTCCAAAAAAAGGTTTTTTTTTTTTAGCCTTAAAAACCTACCGAAAAAGGGCTCGGCTCGGCTCACTGACATTAATGTTTGATCACTTCCAGATGAGCCAGAAACTTGAAATTTGATACACTTTTAGACTTTTTAAATTTTAGGCTGTAAACCACAGGAAAATCCCAAAAAGTTATTATTTTAATTATTTTTAGCCCTAAAAACTCCCGAAAAAGGGCTCGGCTCTGCTCACTGACATTAATGTTTACCCACTTCCAGATGAGCTAGAAACTTGAAATTTGGTACACGTATAGCGTTTAGGCTGTAAACCACAGGAAAATTCCAAAAAGTTTTTTTTTAAACTTGTAGCCCTAAAAAACCCCGAAAAGGGCTCGGGTCGGCTCACTGACATTAATGTGTGCCCACTTCCAGATGAGCTAGAAACTTGAAATTTGGTACACTTATAGTTTTTAGGCTGTAAACCACAGGAAAATTCCAAAAGTTTTTTTTTAATTTTTAGCCCTAAAAACTCCCGAAAAAGGGCTTGGCTCGGCTCACTGACATTAATGTTTGTCCACTTCCAGATAAGCTAGAAACTTGAAATTTGGTACACATATAGCTTTCAGGCTGTAAACCACAGGAAAATTCCAAAAAGTTAATTTTTAGATATTTCACCCAATCGGTCAAGAGTTAGAGCTGCAGCCGCCGCGAGGCAGAAACCCACACAAATTTTTAAAAATTTTTTTTGGAATTTTCCTGTGGTTTACAGCCTAAACGCTATACGTGCACCAAATTTCAAGTTTCTAGCTCATCTGGAAGTGGGTAAACATTAATGTCAGTGAGCAGAGCCGAGCCCTTTTTCGGGAGTTTTTAGGGCTAAAAATAATTAAAATATTAACTTTTTGGAATTTTCCTGTGGTTTACAGCCTAAAATTTAAAAAGCCTAAAAGTGTATCAAATTTCAAGTTTCTGGCTCATCTGGAAGTGATCAAACAATAATGTCAGTGAGCCGAGCCGAGTCCTTTTTCGGGGGGTTTGTAGGGCAAAAATAAAAAAATAACCTTTCTGGAATTTTTATGTGGTTTACAGTCTAAACGCTATATGTGTACCAAATTTCAAGTTTCTAGCTCATCTGAAAGTGGGCAAACATTAATGTCAGTGAGTGAGTGAGTGAGTCAGCCAGCCATGTGGCTTTATATTATAGGGAAATTTTTTCTCCTGTTCCCAAAGCCATCCCAAAATGAAATTTGTACCAAAGATAGAATGCATTTAACTGCCTAACATATCTTTTCTTCAATAAAATTAAAGATACAGTTTCTTAGATACTCAAGGTCAAAGGTTACACCTTTTGACCTTGGAATGAAAAAATTAATATTTTGAAATGCAACTATTTTTAATGGAAACTATGTACCTTTAACTTCAAAATGAGACCAACATGAAGGTTTTACCTCAATTAGAAGTAAAGTTATGATTTATTTATGCAGAGCATGCAAGGGAAAATTTTACAATTTTTATCATATTTGCAACCCTGCTGTATGAATATCGTAAATCACAGAGGGGTAAAATTTTGTGTGTGTGTACAACTTCATGTATTTTAACTTCTTACCGAATTTCATGTAAATCTGAGATGGTCGGGTTGGGAGCTGTGATGATTTGGCATGGAATGACCCAGAGACAGACGGACAGAAGTGAAATGTATGCTGAAGAGTCTGTTAGAAGGTTTCATAAAAATAATTTATTAATTTATTTTATATACCAGTAGGTAATCATTGTGCGTATTACATGTATGAAGAAAATATCACTTAGTCGCATGGTGTATGGAATGTTATGGCTCACCCATTTGTAATAAAAAAATCTGATGTGAAATAAACATAACTATATCTGCCCAAATAAAAGTTTGCCTCTTAGTATAATATAGGCTATTATGTGTGACATTCTCTTCATGCAAAACTTGGTTGTAATAATGAAGAGAATGTTGTTGATAATGAAGCGTGATTCTGTCCGGAAGCAGGTCTAAGGTCCCAGGGGGATGACCACGAGACACGTCCTGGGACTACTCAGCAAGGATGATAGGTTTGCCAATGCCTTTCGCGGGATGTGAATGAGGAGACACAACACCCAGTCCTGACCTAGGAAGAAAACTTTCCATCTCTGAAAAATCCCCGACCCTGCCGGAAATTGAACCCGGGCCTCTGGAGTGGCAGTCATGCTACCAACACACCCACCACTGTGGCGGACGAGAATGTTGTTATCACATCGTATCACATCCCCGGAGGATACATAACCCAAATAAAATCTTATTAATAATGTAACTTTCTTGACTCTAATCGTGACCAATACAACTTTATCACTGCACATTTTGATATGGAGTGTGAGCCCACATTGCAAAGAGCACATGTTCAGTTGTTAAACCTATGCTTTATTTTACACCAGGCAAGACTTGAGTTTCTACAAACAGTGAGTGGCTTATAACTACCCTTCAGATAATCTTTTTTAAAAATGCCTCAAATCAAAGTTTTAGCTCTTATTATAAGCACCCCATGTACAAAATTTACACAAAAATGTTAGTGCCATTTGCAAGAAAATTGCAAAAACCTAAATTTTCTTCATGTCAAGTCCCCTTATAAGTACCGTAAGAGAAGGTCGTCGCCAATCTTCGTGTCACATCCTCGGAACGTTCCTAACCCAATTACAAAATTTTGTTTTCATATGTTTTTCCGTTCTGCAGCTAGGCTGTAAACAGACACACACTCTCACACACACACACACATTGACTTGTTTCTGAGAATAGTATTTTTGGATTCAGAGGACCTCAAAACGTGTATTTATGTTCAAAAATCAACTTCGAATTTTTGGTCGAACCCAATATTTCTTCCTATAGTACCTATGAAAATGAAAGTGAATGGGTTGGGCCCTTTCAGTCCCATGCACTATAGTAGATTCATAGATTCATAGATTTATTGGACCATTCAGTATATACAATAGGTCAAGTCAGTAAATAAAATTAATTGATACATTAAACATAAGTTAACATGGTGGAGTGGTCTGCTTCAAGAAACTCCTTAGTCGTATAAAATGGATTCATCAGTAGCCAAGTTTTTAGTGCTCTTGTAAACTTAGTAATAGATAAATTGCGCATTGGGGCAGGTAGCAAATTATAAAATGGTAGATGGAAAGCAATTTAAAGTTTTAGAGAGTCTATGCCTGCTTACATGTATATTCGTGTTGCTTCTAGTTGCATAGTCATGTACTTCAATGTTCGTAAGGAAATTACCTTCTCTTTCCTTGATACACACCAGACATTGCAATATATATATATGTTGATAACAGTCAAGATTTGGTTAGCTATAAAAAGAGGTTTGCAATGTACAGTTGCATTGGCATTTGACAAAATTCGCACCGCCTTCTTCTGCAGTTGAAGTACCTTGTGCACTTTGGTGGAGTGGCCCCACAACCTGGTGCCATATAGGATGTGGGATTGAAAGAACGCAAAGAAGGCCAACATAACGAATTCATATGGGAACTCAACCTTCAATTTTCTTAACAAATATAAAACCCTGCTTAGTTTTGTGCAAAGTTCTGCGATATGATCATTCCAGCAGAGCTCGGAGTCCAGATTAAAGCCCAACAGCTTAACTGAATGGGTTGATACAGCGTCACTGGGAACGTGATTCCTATTTATGGTGAATAGCATTTTTTGAGTTTTTGCCTCATTCAAGACAAGCCCATTTTGTTCAAACCACTTAGATGCTTCATTAACAAGATTGTTTGCAGAGGCCACTGCTAAAGTGGGGTCCTTATGACTCGTGAACACGGTAGTATCTTCAGCATAGAGCAGTACACCCTTGTTTAGCTTAAAGCCTAGATCATTCATAGCAACAATGAAGAAGAAAGGCCCCAGGATGGAGCCCTGCGGCACACCAAGTGTCACTCGTAGGGATGCTGACTTCAAACCCTGCCAACTAACAATCTGTGTCCTGTCCACTAGGTAAGATTGTAGCAATTTCAGAGCACATTCAGTTAAGCCATACTGGGCCAATTTCATCAAAAGAATATCATGAGGTATACACTTGAAGGCACGCGACAGATCACACAAAACTGCTGCAGTAGCACACTTTGCCTCGAAGGACTCAATGATAGTTTGGACTAGAGACTCAACTGCGAGAACTGTGGAGCAGCCTTTCCTGAAGCCATATTGAGCCGGTGTAAGCAGATGGTGTTGCTCGAAGTAGTTATATAATTGATTAAGTATTAATGCTTCAAAAACTTTAGCAATTACCGGAATTATGGATATTGGTCTATAGCTGGCTACAGAGTCGTGCTGTCCCTTTTTATACACTGGGACCGTTCTGGAGACTTTGAGCACATCAGGAAACACTCCTTCAGCAAAACAACAGTTCATAAGATAGGCCAGAATAGGAGCGATTAAAACAATTAATCTTTTAAAAAACACAGGGGACATATCATAAATATCCTTGGTGGTGCTAGACTTGAAACTGTACACAGTCTTAATTACATTGTCCGTGTTAACTGGTTTCCACATGAAGGGGTCTTGAATTTGGAGAGGTATATGTTCAACACACCTGTTGACAGAGTCATTATTATCAATATCACTCACTAAATTCATAACCGAATTCAGAAAATAATTATTGAACTCATCAGCCGTTGCGAAATCTGTATCTCTTGCAGAGAATTCAGGTATGGATTGCTTTATCAAGCCCCACGCTGTCTTACAGGGATTAGGAGAACTCATCACAGATCTAGCTACTGCCTCTTGTTTGGCCACTCTCACCTTGATGCGGAATTATGGTACGAGCAGAGGAAGTGAAAAGAGCATGCCCACAATAGGGTTAAATACCCGTATTGGTTGCTAACAACCCTCTGCTCTTCAAACATTTACTACTCCAATACAGAACTATTAATTAGAAAAATTTGAAAATTTGTACATACCTTTAGATAATAGCCAAATATGATTTGATATCGCCAAAATTGAGGATCAACAGTATAAGCTTACTTTCAAATCAATTTCTGGAAGGTGTGTTGGAGAAGATTTATTTTGGGAATTTTTGGGATATTATGTTTGTAAAATACATTTTCAGGTCTGGTTATTAATGCCTGTTCTGTCAGAAGTACCGAGTACCTGGTTATGGATCATGGTTGAGTAGGGATTACTTGATCTGTGTTCATAAAGGCTTTCTAGAAATAACAACGAAAATCACATGACACTTCCTGACATGTATTTATTTACCATCTGTTGCACTTTTAATGTTGTAATTTAGTTTTAATCTTAGTTTAACTTACATCAGTTCTGTCCTAGGTTCAGTATGGAAACATAATACCATGTCTGACTAAGATTTAAGGGAAACAAATACAGTACATTAAAATGACATCTGCCTATTACTGTAACTAGAACATTGTAGCAGAATTGTTATGTCCAGCATTTTGGCTTCAGTTAAGTCATTGTACCGTAATGAGTATTGTTAATAGAACAAATGGGATTAGTCAGTGGCATTTTTGATAGAATGCTTTAAGAGTGGACATTTCACGATTTTTATAAAAAGCTTTGAAAATATTCATGTAGTCTATTAAGAAAATTGTATGAGGGATAAATATACAGTAGTATTATGGCACTACAGTATTAGTAAGTTTGACTTGGGCTGGAGTAAATGACCTTGCATGCCATCACTGGGTTAAAGAAGATAGTCTGCCTGCCTTACAAGAGAACAATGGTTTCTTCTCATTAATGCCAGTGGAGCTTATGTTCTGTGCCCCCTATACTTATTTTTCTGACCCTTTTTATTTTGAGGGATAGGTTATCAGTGTGTATGGAAATAATAATTTATTCAGGATTTATTTTTCTACGCACTTCTGCAGTTCAAGATACCATGTTGTACATTCGCTTAGCACAATAATTATGTATTTGGGTCAAACTGTCATTTTGAAAGAGACGTGTTTTACTAGGTTAATTTTTAAATTAAAGGCATTTCTGGGAAGTTTTTTATGTTTATAGTAGAAGCATAGTTCCCTCTAATTTGCATCCCACTGTAAGTTATACAGATGAATATTTCTACATGTCCATTTCACTTGTGGGAAAAAATGTACAGTTCAATTATGATGTTTTATTCAATGTGCAGGAAGCTCAAACAGTCCTCATGTCTAAATATTGTGAAGTTTGATAAAATGCAGTCTTTAAATGAGTGTAAGGTGTGCCAAAAACAAATCAAACATTCCCTTCGGTTATGTATTAAATTTTTCTGTATTGTAATGCTGTCCAAAGAAAAATATAGCGATCATGTATATTGTAATTTATGTGTGGTAGCCTATCTGTGATGTATACCATGTGAAGTAAAATTATATCCCCCTCCCCCCGAAAATGAGCAGGAGTTTATCATATTATTGTTCTGTCTGTTATGCATTTCTTTTCCTGTCCTTCTGTAACACAAACAGGAACAATTACTTATTTCTAGATGTAGAAACCATTTAAAGAAATAAAAGGGAAGAATATTGATAGACCAGGAATATGTAAACTCAGAGGATTCAGGTTTAATTTGGAGAAGGACATGTGCCCTCTATGTGGGGAAGACGAGAGTGTAGTGCACATTGCTAAAATGCGAGCAATCAAATTGGGAAGACAGGAATCTAATTAAGAGTGAATGATTACATCTGAGTGAAATGAAAATCTGTAAAAGTAGAAACAAAACATTCATTAGAACAGTAGGAACACTTTTATGGAAAATTAGGGACTAAAGAAAGAAACAAAAAATGTTAATGCATGAAAGCATGGAATATCAGAATCAGGGATGTAACCAGGGAAGGGGTCTGAGGAGCCCAGGCCCCTCCCAAAATTAAAAAAAAAAAGACAAAAGAAAAAAAAACTAATAATTGAATAGATACTTACTTACTCAATGGCAATAGATAATTCTTAAGCAAGCTAAAGGAATATTTTAAATTTTATGACAACTGGAAGTTTGTTGCCATGCTTACACAAGCTTGCCATTCAACTCTATTCTGTGGTAACTCCACCCTCTGTGATTTAATTACCCTTAGAACTATATTAGGTGAAGAGGAGAAGCTATTAAGCTCGACAATATGCAGTTTTCTCCAGCCCCCATTTTCATTGCTCTATTTTCCTAAAAACCCTTTTTTTAACACTAGCAGGTTATGTTCATCTCAAAGAGTAATGGACCATGTCTCACATCCGTACATTACAACCGGCAGGATAATTGTCTTATAAAAAATTATTTTTAGATTTCTAGACAGGAGACGAGAAGGTAAAAGTTTCTGAACTGCATAAAAACAAGCATTTCTTGATTTCAGTCAACACAACTTCTGCCTTAATATTATTTGCATTTGTAATTATTGCTCCCAGATATTTGAATTCCTGCACTTGTTCAAATGCTTTACTGACTGTTCTAATATTTTGTAGTGAATTATTTTGACATTTCATATCCATTTACTTAATTTCCCCTGCATTTATTTACAATCCAACATTCCTGCAGGCATCAAAAAGACTTTCTGCATTTCTCTCGATTGTGTCTATATCATCGCCCAACAAACAACCATCATCTGCATAAGTTAAAATCGGGTGATTGCCATTTAGTTCTAGGTCTACCTTGTTTTCCCGAAATCTCCTGATGGCTTATTCCAAAGGTAAATTAAAAAGTAAAGGCGATAATGCATCTCCATGCTTCATGTCACTTGTAGTGGCATCCTATCTGACATATGTTTTCCTACCCTGACTCTGCTATAGCTTTCATTTAGACACATTTTGATCAGCCTAACTAACTTTTTTTGTGTCCCAAACTCAGTGAGGATATTGTACAATTTGTTCGCCTTACTGAACCGTATGCTTTTTTAAAATCATTGTATGGCTGGTGAACAAACTTGTTATATTCACACTTTTTCTCCAAGATTAGGCAAATACAAATTATATGATAAATGGTTGATCTATTTTGCCTAAATCCACATCGATGATCTCCAATGATTTTAGCAGTTGAAGTATAGCTATTGACAATGGTAGGAAAGGTGCCAAAACTAGTACAGGTAAACTATACCAAAAGTGAAGTTTTGTGTTAAATTCAACTCATTATATATTTATTGTCTCAATATTTCTGTGAATCATGTATTGGATGTCTTTCACAAGCTAGACTCATTGTCTTCTTTCTTTTTGTTGACACGAACATGGATTCCACTATTACTAACTCGGGCAGGACATACTACAACGAGAGGTGCTTTCATTGGCACAGCAAATACAACAGCCCCTCCAATATAAATAAGTCCACAGAAAGAATAAATGAATGACGTTACAACAACAGGTTAAGAAAAACAAGCACAGTTGGTATAGGGGCCATTTTTAGGCTTCAAAGCGAGAGTGAAAACAGCCACTGAAGTTCCCTGCAGCTGGCAGCCCAGCAAAACTTACACCCTTGAACATGGCCTACAGCCCGGAAGATGTCTAGCATTCATGGTTCCAGCTGTGAAAACCTCAGATTGATGGAAAACAATGATATTTTATGGGTTTAATAACAATTTGGAGTCGGCTATATTTATTAATTTTGCAATAATATTTTTGTCTATGTTCATTATTTTTCATTGATGTATAAGGTAAAATTAAGACATAACAAAATTTTTAAAAGAAAGAAAATAATAAAAGTAAACTCTAAATGATATTTTAAACAATGAATAACATTTTCGAGTTGTTTTATTACGTTTATAATAATTTTTGTTCATGTTCATTATTTTTCATTTATACATCATGTACAGTTTATACATAAAGTAATATTATACCATGCCCGCCGCCATGGGTGTATAGGTAGTATACATGCCTTCCACCCTGGCAGTCCAGGTTCGATTCCCAGCCAGGTAGTGGGTTCTCAGTAACGAAAAATCCCAGGGTTCAGGACTGTACATCACCCAGGAAAATTATAGGCTATATTATTTAAAAAAAATTAAAGTGGTGACTGCTAGAATAGGGTACGGTATATGGTATTCACAGTAGATCTATTAAGGTCACCGTGTTGAGAAGCCGAAGGGCTTACACTTCCCTCATTAATCTAATCTAATATTATACCATACCATGAAATGAAGGAAAAATATAGAAAATAAAACAATTATAAAAGAATCATTATTAAAACTCAAAACAAAATTTAGTAACGAATTAATGGCCAATGTCAAAAATTTAAATTATTTGCTCTGTGTGCCTTATCGACTTTTGAAAAACCAGGGTTTTTACTGCCCAATATTGTGCAAAATCTTTTTTTTTTTTTTTTTTCAGGACTTATAATGCCAAATAAGAAATTCATGCAATAAATGGTTAAGTGTGAGAAATTAAAAAAATGTGGTTTTCTGTAAAAATATGATTTTGTGTTGCTAACATTTGTCTATTTGTAGACCTAAATATTTTGTACTAGTGACAATGTTCATGGTGGAATACTAAAAGATGTTATTCTTGCAGGCTGATGAGACAAGCAACAGACATGGTGGTGAACTTGTTGCCGAAGTGCTTAAGAGTCACGATGTGAAATTCCTATTCACTCTAGTTGGTGGCCATATTTCTCCAATTCTGGTTGCAGCTGAGAAACTAGGAATCCGAGTAGTTGACACAAGGCATGAGGTAAGTACAGTGTAAAGGTTAGCCTCAAGTGAAAATGAAAATATTGCCTGTGGTTTATAAACTGCAATTAACTGAATTAACTAGTATTAGCTACTTGGGTATTAGCCAGATGTCACATTTTAATTAAATACTGTAAAAGACTAGAAAATATATATCTATATTATGTCTACTGATAAGTATCAGCCATAAGTTACATTCTTATGTCAGTGCAATTGTTGGTATAGGCTACTAACAGGCCTAGAATTGTAGTAAAAGGTGTATAGTACCCAAATGAACTGCTGGAAATTCTAGCAGCAATATTACTTATAACTAATTATCGAGAGGAAACTTGGTCATGAATGTGTCTTTGATGGTAAGCCTAGTACAGAGATCGCCTGAAATCTGAAAGCTTCGCGACCATTAAAGTTCGAACATGCCGTTGGCAGTGTGCATGCGTGGAGTGCTAAAGTCCACAGTGAAAATATAGTCCACAGCTCCACGTGCTTTAGTTACCCAAGTGGATACTTCGGTGATATCGTCAATGTTTTCATCTCAGCACATTTCGCTTGCATTCGAATCCCTGCCACTATCTGTGACGTCGTCCATGCTTTCAGTTTGAGGGCGACCTCTGTATGTTGCAGTATGAAGGGTAGAGAAAGTTTTGTGTTTCATAACAGATTTTTTTTGAGTTATTTTTACTGAAGTAATAAAACACTATCAAGTGTCTTGGAATGTGTTCATCCTTGTACTGTACGTGTAACATATTTTGATGGACAGGCCTCGGCTGTGTTTGCTGCTGATGCTGTAGCCAGGATGTCTGGAAGCATTGGTGTGGCAGTGGTGACTGCTGGTCCAGGTCTCACCAACACTGTGACAGCGGTGAAGAATGCACAACTTGCAGAATCTCCAGTCTTACTCATTGGTATTACTCAGAATAAGTAAATACTTGGCTATAATAATTACAGGAACCACATTGAAGTAATGAAATATTAATATTGAATAAGGTTGTTATTATTAAAACTCCAAGTACAATTAACCCTATTTCATCTTTTGGTATTCTAGGGTTTTGGTTACAGTACTAATTAATATATTTTACATTCATTTACAGTTCATTTGCTTAGTTTCTAAACTTACATATTAACAATATAGCAAATATACTTTATACTAAATACCAAATCAAAGTTTCTTAAACATAGAATTTAAATTATAACATACCTTCTTGTAGCAGCATTTCTTATGTGAAATATTTGTCAGTGGCTGTTGAAATTTATTTTGGCAATAATCTAATTAGGTCTTTACACTTCTAAAGACGAGCATTTAAATATAAGATGTGGTACAGTCTGATTGGTGTCCTTGCAAATACAGAAATTGGATTCTATTTGGTTCTATGTATTTGCAGTCAAACACTGAAGGAAATTTTCGCTCTTATAAGTTTTCATTTATGCAGAACATGTTTCACCGAAAATTCTCATCTGCATGAGCTGAGGTCAACTGCAGAGTTGCTGCTCAGCTGATGATGCAGATGAGAAATGTTTGTGAAACATGTTCTATGTAATTGAAAGCTATAGAGTGGTAAACCCCATTCCGTGTTAAAAAATAGTTGGATATTTCGAAAGGCTATATCGGTATAGCCACTGCCCCAAGCCATGCTAAAAAAAAAGTTTAATTCCAGGAATTATTTTTAAAAATGAGTGTAAGATATTCAACAGCACTCCTCAGCTCATTAGTGAAAGTCAAAGATAGGTTAATTGTATTTGCCATTTGTAAAATCAAAATTTACATTTTTAGCATCCAGGCTTCTAATTCATTAAAGTAGCATGGTTGCCAGGACACAGAAATGAATGTGTGAATTGTGTCTAGCTAGCAAATACATAAATTAAGCATGTAATAAATATTATTAAATCACGAAAATGAAAAAAAAAATCACCATTTGTTCGTTGTAAGCGAGATAACCTGTGGCAGGACAACTGATACATTATAATATGTTGATCATTTTGACGTTTGTGATAGTCATGCTTGGTTCATCTTTTCACAGCCTTGGTTTTATTTTTAGAGGTTAACCTCCTTTGTATTACTAATAATATTTTATTACACAGTATGTATTTATTACTATACAAGATTTAAAATACTTCTTCTCCACATATATAACTGTTCATTATCTACATTTCATTTTTTGTTAATATGCAGCTTATACAGTGAGTCCATTTTATGAGGAAACCTCGTATCACTGCCGCATTGCCGTGCTAGCATCGCATTGCATCGCAGTTGTACAAAGCATACAAGCGGTTAGTTGCTTTGGTGCGTTGTAGTGAGATGCCTGTCTATTGTTGTCGTGTGTTACATAAGACAATAATCGAAAATGTATACTGTTGAACAGCGAATTTATTTGGTGGAATGTTACTTATTGAGAAATAACCATAGAAGGCGAGATTTTCTCGTAAATGTCAACAGTATCTCAAATAAATGGTGAGTAATAAGCCTCTACATGTAGGCCTATTTTGATAATAAATTGGTTGAGTTATTCTACTTTGTATTGTTTCTAAAGTGATTTGCCGGTAGTAACGGAACACAGTCCCCGCCGGTGCAAGCACAACAGCGGGGAAAGTGTGAGCAGGGGCAACACTGTTAAAAAGTTTCCGCATAAAATGGTCTCCCTGTATATACCCACCCACTGTGTTCAGTGATTGTTTTTTATCAAAGCTGAGCTACAGGTATGAAGACATTTTAGTGCTCAGTCCTTGTGATTTTACATAAAAACAATTGCACAATGGTGCAGTAAAATGAAAATGATAAAATTATCACAAAGACACTTGTGATTGGTTGAAATTTCACATATTCTTATACTGGATTCGTGCTGATTCATGAGCTAAATAGTTAACATAATCTAGTTTTTTAAATTTATTTATGTGAAATAGGCAGGATACACAGACAGAACAGAACACCACCAGTTTAATGTGTGATCTGAACCACAGTGGGCCACATGTATAGACTGGCAGATGAAAAACCTTGCACCTTGCTATCGTGTAAGAAGGTACTGAGGTTTGCAGGAAATAAATCTTACGATTCATTTTTTGCATGAACAGTGTTTTCTGGCAGAATCACTATCAATAACAAATGTGAATATTTCTTACACTGAGAATCCCAGATTAACCAGATTTTGATTTTTTGTGAGAAAGTTCACTAAGTTTCAGTAGATCTCCACCTCTGATTGCCCGAACAATATTGAGACTATACTATACCTCTTCACACTAGTTGATGTATAGATATTCACAATGGATCTTGAAGTTTTTTTTTTTTTTTTATTCCCCCACATTTTTCCCCCACTTTTTTTTCCACGATGTTTCAGCCCGACCACAGGGTCTTCATCAGGTTGAACAAGGCAAAGAAAAAAGGGTGAGAGGTTGTAAATCCTCTTGCTGTTCCACACAGACTGATCCATTCATGAAGTTGAACAAGGCAAAGAAAAAAGGGTTAGGGGTTGTAAATCCTCTCACTCTTCTTTCTTTGCCTTGTTCAACCTTATGAAGGCCCTGTGGTCTGGCTGAAATGTCATAAGAAAGAAAGAAAAAAAAACTTCATTATCCATTATGAATATTTATACGCCAATAAGTGTGAAGATGTATATACAATGGAAAAAGGACTAACTTCGATTAACTGATTGAGAAATACATTGCTTTCATCAATAATCTGAGATAACATTGCATTAACAAACTCTGCCCTTCTGTTACTTACGATATTTGAACATCTTCCGGACTGTGGGCCATGGTTCAAGGCTATAAATCTTGCCAGACGTTTCACCCCCGCTGTGGGGAACTTCTTCAGTGGCTACTAGGAATCAGAGCTTTTTATATACTAGTGGTGGGCATAGTTTGACTGGTTGTGGTTGCTGCCATTGCACCAGTGGTGGCGTTCAGTGGTAGCTGTTGCATCCCATGTTGTCTAATATGGGTTTTTAAGGCCGGAAACCAAGTTTCGGAAGTTTTAGTCCCTCTTCTTTTCTATTAAAATTATTTTTTTGTCTTGAAAATTTCTATGGCTTCTCAGTTGAGGTGGGCATGATAATGTGAAGTTCTAGCCAGTACTTTCATCTCCTGGAAACATATTTTATGATCACAGTCTGTAAATGCATGTTTGACCATGGCTGACTTCTCCACATGTCCCTGGCGGCAATAGGTCCTATGTTCATTTAACCTGGTCGAGATGTGTGTCTTCATTGTTCCAACAGATTAACCATCCGCCCTTCTTGGGTTTGTCATTTTCCTGCAGTTTATGCACCAGCTGGATCTTGTAGTTTCTGAGCCTCTATCTTTTGTGCTCAGTGTCATGAATGGTAGACTTTGGTATACCCAGTTCTGCACTGGCCCTTCAAATGGATTTTCACAGGCTACCTTTGGAAAGCTTCCCTAACCTCTCCAGCTCTAGATTGAGTCACAGCTTGTTGCTGTTTCATGTCTTTCACAACATGTTTCTAACAGTCGCTTACACCATTTCACTGGTATGATGCTGTGGAGGAGTCTGATCTCAATCTTCTTCACAGAACAGACAAAAACTACATTTAGCTTTCTGATGCACTGTGAACTTTGCCGTTTCCATTTCTAAGTGTCATCATATCCCGAGCATGTGCATAATTCCATTGCCCCTAAAATTTTGAGAATTTCCGTACTGTATACATGAAAAGTCTCCTTGTAGCTTAAGTGGTTGAAAAAATATTAACATTTGTTATTGATAGTGATTCTGCTGGACACAGTGTGTATAGAATATCATTCAATTAAATTTTTAATGTATTTTTTCAGGTGGTGCAGCTGCAGGTATGTTGAAAGGCAGGGGAGCTCTTCAAGACATCGACCAGAAGTCCCTCATGCGGTCGATATGCAAGTACTCTGTTACCATCCCAGCTGTTCGAGACATCATTCCATCTCTGAAGTATGCAATACAGGAAGCACAGTCAGGAACACCAGGTAAATCATCTTATTAGTTTAGTAGGCTCATTACTTTTATTTCTAATACCAGTAACTTACTGATTTACCATTGCTTTAAGTGGGAAGAGTCTTGCAGCAATCAGTCATGCATAATCACTGTGCTTATACTATGTTAAACAGAATGTTACAGAACTGTACTACTGGATCATGAGTTTGTTGTAAGGTGGCAGGATTTTGTACCTAGACTTCTTCACCGTCTATTGATTTCCATACGTTTTTACTCTGAAGTGATAGTTAAAATCAGTGTGGTGGGCACTCTCAGTTTCACTAAAGAAACTAACCATTTTGAATTTCAGATTGGAGAAAATAAATGTATTCAACGCACAAAATTACCTAAATTTGCATTACCTCATATTGCTTGCTGACCTTCACTTCCATGTTCGCATGAGGTTGTGTTCACTAAAATCTTCTCAATTCCTCTCCTTGTTTTTGGTGTCCGTTGCCAGATGTTGTCCTTTCAAAACCATGAATTTGCATACACTAAAGGTTTAAAGAAATTCAAGGGAGGGCCTACCAATATTTTAACATTAAATTTCCTGTTGGGCTCAAATGCAATGCATAATATGTAAATAATTGTACTCTACTACTGATGATTATTTACAGGGCCTGTATTTGTAGAGTTGCCAATTGATGTTCTGTATCCATACCCACTAGTGAAAAAGGAAGTAGCTGGAGCCCCAAAAAGCAAGGGCTTATGGGCACGTGCAGTAAAATGGTGTGTATATAATTTTGAAATAATATATACCTTTACACTTGTAGATTGGAACCATATTTTATGTTCACATATTATATTATATTTTCCAAAATGTTCACTGTTTTTCACCTTGCCTTAAAAGGGCATTCTCCTCTCTTTCAGTAAAATGTTTCTTAACATGTTTTGTTTGAAGAGTCCAAGAGTGGAAAACCTGATAAGTAACATTTTACTATTTTTAAAGGAGAGCAAAATTAAAAGATACAAGATTTATATTTCTCACATGAAATGGGTCATTTGCACAGAACGGAAGGCACTTTAAGACACAGGAAGTTGTTTAATTATAAAGGGAATGCACAGAAAAATTCAGTAAAAAGATATCGATCTTCCAAAGAGTAAAAAGTAGACCTCATTTCAAAGAGTGAACTAAGGAAGAGCTAATAAATAATATTGTAGTTTCCAATACCCCAAATATTTTGTAGTCCTGGACATCACCCTGGATAGCGTACAAAATCCAGGACAGTCCAGGCTAATCCAGGATTATTATTCACCTGTTTCACTACAATACTACATTAGCTAAACTATCTGATGACATCAAAAACAGAAATGTGACTAATTTTGACATTAGCTAAACTATCTGATGGCATCAGAAACAGACTTGGACTTAACATATAACTACATTATAGTCCTTTCACATTCGCCAGAGGTTTCAAGGCCAAACGTAGCACGCCTATGATACCCCCACTTACCGTGCTCATATGACATCATACCCCTGTAATGCCAGTCACATGTCAAGCCAGTAGGGAGTTCCCCCTTGGTGTCATATGAGTGTGTGCGACAGCGCAGCTCCTCTGCGCAAAGGGGAATACTGTTGACTGCTGATCAGTGGGGGCATATTAGACATGAGAAGTTGTGGCCTTGAAACCTCTGGCGAATGTGAAAGCACTATAGCTAAACAATCTGATGACTTTAAAAACAAAAATGTGGCTAATTTGGACTTAATAGGTATTCCTCTGGACTCTTCATTGTCCATTCTTGTATTCATAAAGAACAAGTATAGAAACAGACTTGATATAAGTTTAGATATCAGTTTAGATATAAGAATGAAAAATCACATTGACTGCTTCAAATAAGGTAAACTTTTTAATGTATAAGTAGGGTTTAATGTCATGTATAACATGTTTTAATGTTGATCTCTGGGGTACTTTATAAAGATTTAAAAAATTGTTCTAATATTGCTGTGTTGTAATATTTTATGCAGTCCTTCAAAGTTCTTCAAAGGGGCTGTGTCATGTAAGACGTTTGCTACTACATTTTGATTGCAAAGAGAATGTTCATAATATTTTGAGTGGGATTTTTTACAGTGAAGTTATACTATAAATGGAATGGTAGTGTGTGGTTGACTTTTTTACACTCAACACAAAATCACAAAAACAAATTAATGAATTTCAACACACATATAGAGAGCAGCCTCATTCAAAATTTCTACCCACCACAGACATCATCAAACACACACTCTCTTCAACTTTATTGGATTCAGCAATGGAAATTCAAAACAGTCTGACACTAGCTGAGGATGATCACCAGTGCTTTTTTTTTTCTAACAAAAAAGGGTGGTGGTACTCACTGAAACTTTTAAACTGAATCTCACAGGAGCTCCCACACTTCTCCCAGAAGTAATTTTTCTGAGTTAATGTCCAACAATCTGGACTATCATGGCCAGAATTGTTTCTCCTCTGAATTGTAGTAAAATTACCGGTACTTGCGACAATCTCTTCATATTCATTTTATTCATTGTTTGCAGGTTTATAAGATACTTCAAAAACTTCGTCATGCTTTCTTTAATTCTGCACCAGTACAAAATAATTATTAATTATTACATGAAGTTTGTAACAGTGAAGTTTTCTAAAAATATAATATATAATAAATGAGTCGATTTTGTGACACTTACTTCACTTAGTCCTCTTGTTTGGAGACTAGTTTCGGGAAGATCCTTCCCATATTCATTCCATGGTTGACTGGAGTCAACCATGTCAACCATGGAATGAATATGGGAAGGATCTTCCCGAAACTTAAGTGAAGTAAGTGTCACCAAATTGACTCATTCATTATATATTATATTTTTACAAAATTATTACTTATTTTACTCATTTCACTTCTCTACTTGTGAACTACATGCACCCTTTGTTCCTACAATCACACTTAGCAACTATGAATTCACTTGCCTCTGCAACACAAACCAAGGGTTTTATTTTCAAATTATAGATAAGATAAGCAACGAATGCAGTTAAATTTAATCATGCACTAACCCCTGATTAACTATGGTGGTTAGCTACTTACTACTTGTTTGTTACTATGTTAGCATTGACTGCACTTACTTATACCGTTAGAATAGTCTTCACCACAGGGCTGAGGGCTCAATATTATATCCGTATAATTAATATAGCTTCACTGTGTAAACTTCCAATATTTTGAACTATTTTAGTACTTTTTTTCAGACCACTCCTGCATAGACCTGTTAATGTTGTAGATGTGGAGCTATGTATCTCTGCCATTAGCTGTATCATACTTCGGAGTTGATCAATAATAAAATAATGCCAGGATGAAAACTAATTATTATGAATTAAAATTATAATTTGAAGGAGAAAGTGGTGTCATATGGTTCCAGTGCCCGAATCTCTACTTGGCATATGCATTTCCGAGACTTCCTTTCTTCATTTCTGATGTCTTGTAAAGAATGCCTTGTCTCCTACTGTTTTTCAGATTTCACCATTTGTACAAACATAGGTTTATAAGATTTATAAACCATTTATTACTCGGGAGATTACGTTACTTTTCATCTTGGCAGATCTTATCACATATTATTCTGAAATGAGTATCAACAACTCAATGTCCGTTTGCTCTTTAAGCTTTCATTAATGTAGTGATTGTTTATAGGTATTTGAAAAACTACGTAGATAATCTTTTTGCTGGAGCCTGGGAGCATCGGGATGCATCACCAATTCCCCCTCTTATTCAGCGTGCTACCGAGAAGGAAGGTAATTGATTTAAGGGGACACCCTACTAGAAAATTGGTCAAATGCCATCAAATTGAGGATTTTATTATTTTTCAAATGTTTTATTCCTAATGCGATTGCTTTCATGATCCATATGGGTTTTCCTATAGTCCAACAGAAATTCTTTAAAAAAATCGGATTAATTACGTGGTTGCATCAGTTGGCACTCATATTTTATTTATTTATTGTTATTATTGTTTTGTTGTTGTCTTTTATAGGTTAGTTGGCTGTTCGTTTAACAGTAGTGTAGATTTTATTGTTATTTGTAGAAGACATAGGATGCAGGTGAATTTTAGGTGGTGAGTCAAGAAAATAACTTTAGAAAATAATTTTATTTTTTTGCTGCGAGTTGTAGAAAGTTTATTTTTCAAGCATTCAGATATCACGTTTTTATAGTAAATATTAACCACATTTGTTAAAATTTCTACAGAATCTACAGAATTATTATATAAAGAAAACTGCATATTAGCTTCAAGTAATCTCTTCCCAAAAGATTTTATTTTTTTAGTCATAAAAATTTGAAAATTTTAATTACATAACTTTAATTTTTCTACTAGTGATTATATGATAAAACAAAATACATGCATAGGATTGTTCCCCTAATCAAAGTTAATGAACATAAAAAAACAATGATTAATAACATTAACTTTAGCTATTAAAAGTTGTATTTTAATTGACATTTAATTAAACACTTTTTCAAAACTATCAAAGGTAATTAGTTGAAAAATTGTATATATCTTGTCTACCCTGATAATTCGAAAAATATTGGCCTCATAGGAGAGCAAGTTCCATAAATTAGTAGTGTGTCCCCGTAAGTTTTGATTTAAGTGCAGTGTTTAGAATACAGTAAAGGCCTTTTTTAACAATATGCAGAGGGAATGCGTTTTATTTCCCTTAAATCATGGTTTTTAAAAGAGGATTTTCTCACATGAACAAATATGCTCTTACTTATAGAAAATGTTTTGAATTAGTAACACAATACAACATATATTTTTCAACACAAAGGGCAATTAAACAACAACAGAAGGAAATATAAGAATCAAAACAAGTAAAGTTGACCAAGATCAGTGATTACTTGATTTCACCAAGAATCTATGCCATTATCAATAATATTTTAGTATTTTAAATATATGTGAAGAGCAACTGCCTTTCCACTGCCGAATTACTTAAAATTCAAATTCAAATTCAAATTCAAATTCTTTATTCTCCATAAATATACAACAGTACATGTGGATTCGTCAGTATTGTCTTACAAATAAAGTATATAATCAAGAATGAAGTATCCAGTTCCATAAAATATGTTAAGAAAACCAATAGGCAACACATAGTGACTCAGAATTATACTCAAAACAATTAGTACAAATATTCATTTATACTATACAGGGCCTTATTTATCAGATATTCTTTTAATCTCTTCTTATAAAGATTTCCATTACAGTGCTTTATGTAATTTGGAAGCTTATTATAAAAGGTAATTCCTATATTGTGTGGATCTTTGTCAATTGATTTAATTTTATGAGTCTGTAAATGCAAGTTTTCTTTATACCTTGTTACATATGTATGTATATCCTCATTTTTCTTAAATTTATTCATATTAGATTTAATAAATATTAATATCTTGTACACATACAGTGCATATACAGTAAAGTATTTTTTTGTTCTAAAGATTTCCCGACAACTTTCCATTTTATTCATTTTATAGATTATTCTGAGACATCTCTTTTGCAAGATCAATACCCTATTTAGACAAGTGGATCCACATGAGCCCCAAAGTTCAATACCATACCCCAGGTGTGGAAGTACAAGACCATTATAGGCAATTCTTAAAACATGTTGGTCAACATAATTAGCTAAATTTAAAATTACATATATTCCTTTGGCTATCTTTTTACATACTGAGTCAACATGAGTTTCCCACGTCAAGTACTTGTCCAAGAAATAAATGAGAGTTGTTTTCTTTTACATCTCCTTCATCAAATTTTAGTTTAAATACTTCTTCATTTGTGGTTTTCTTTAATTCAAATTTAATGCAGCCTGTTTTCCTTGCATTGGAAATTAAATTGATTGATCGAAAATATGAAAATAGTTGGTTGGCTGTATCAGTAGCACTATTAATTAATTGAGCATCTGTTTTGTTCCAACAAATAGCGGTACTGTCATCCGCATATGTAATAATTTTACTATCTACAGGATTTATGACATCATTTATGTATGCAATGAAGAGAAAGGGGCCTAGTACTGACCCTTGCGGTACACCGCTTGTCACATCCCCTATACTAGAGGTTACAAATTTGAGTTCGTTATTTCGTTTGTGGGGTATTTCAGTGTACTGTACTCTTTTTGTTAGATATGATTCAATTAAATCTTTTGCTATTCCTCTAACCCCATACCTCTCCAATTTATCAATTAATGTCTTATGCTGCACACAATCAAATGCCTTGGATAAGTCAAGATAAAGACCTGTTACTTTGTTTTTTTCTTCTAGCCTTTTTAGTATCTCATGGACCAAATCTATAGCAGCAGTTATTGTTTGTTGATTTACCAGACTGGAATCCATGTTGGTTAGGATTGAAGATATTATTAATTTGAAAAAACTTATTAATTCTATTTAGAATTATTTTTTCGAAAAGTTTGCCAAAGGTCGATGTGAGTGTTATTGGTCTATAATTTTGCACATTACTTTTTTCTCCTTTTTTAAAGACTGGTCTTACAATACTTAATTTTAAACATTCAGGAAATACACCACTATTCATAGACACATTAATTAAATAAGTCAATATATTAACTACTTCTTCCTTAATTTGTTTTAAAAGTGTTGATGAAATTCCATCCCAGCCACTGGAGGTTTTATGTTTTAGTTCATTTATTTCTTTGATTATTTCTGTACTAGTTGTTTCATATAAAAACACAGAACTTGGTACTGATTTAATACCCATTACATTGTTACAATTATTATTTGTTTTGCTTTCACCCACTTTTAAAAAGTAATCATTAAAAATATTACTAATTTGTTCTGGATTTTTTATGGTAGCACCCCCATATTCTATTTCAATATTTTCATGACAAGTTCTAGGTTTCTTGATATGATTAATTATATTCCAACTTGTTTTAGCTATGTTTTCTGTATTTATCAGTTTTTCCGAGTATTCTCTAGATTTGGCAGTCTTTAATGCTGCCTGATAAGATTTTTTATGATCCTTATACCTCTGTTGGAAGATAGGATATCCTGTATGTTTATACCACAAATGCATGTCAATTACCTTTTGTTTCAATTCCTTTATTTCTTTAGGGATTTTATAATATCTTTGATTATTATGGAATTTCTTTTTTACTACCGGACAGCTTTGATCTAAATATTTATTTATTATACTGTAAAATATGTTCCATTTATCATTTATATTGCTTGAATAATATACATTATCCCATGTTTCAAGACGCAACTGGGCGATAAGATTGCTCACTCTTTCCCTAGGTAAAGGCCTATACGATTTGATTTCAAATGAAGACTCTCTGACCCCATAACCTACTATATCAATACATTGTGCGAAATGATCAGAGATATGCCCGTTTATGACTGAGGTTTCTATATATTCTTCCTCAATGTTTGTTGCAATGTGGTCTATTATGCTTGACATATTTAGAGTAACTCTTGTTGGGATAAAGATGGTATCCCGCAGACCATACACAGTCAGTAGATCATAGATCATGGATCTTAATGCTTTATATTAATGTTAACATCACCTAGAATGATCACATTTTTGTTATGATGGACTATTTTACCTAACATATCGTCCAGTTCCTTTAAGAAGTCCTCTACCCTGGATATTGGAGACCTATATACACCTATAATATAGATTTCACTTACCGCAGTTTTCAGACTTATTGCAGCTACTTCATGAATTTTTTCCTTACAATGGTTTTTATGCCAGTTAGTTACATTACTTTTTACATTATTATGGACGTAGATAGCTACACCTCCCCCTTTACAGCTACTTCTTGAGAAATAGTCAGCTAAATAATAGTTTTTAATTTTACATAATCTGATTTGCTCCTCGTTTAGGCCATGTTCTGTTATTATTACAACATCCGGATTAGTATTGTTAGTAAAAATTTCAAAGGTTTCTAGTTTATTTGCAATATATTGTACGTTTTGATGTATTATCCTGGTTTTTGCTACCCTTGTATGCATATTTATCCCTTTATTTGTATTTTCCTGAGTGTCCACCTCAAAAAAACACTTAGGCCTAATATTTTTTGACACATTTATGTTCACTGTCGGCATGTTATACTCCACTTTAGTAAGAAGCTCTGTATTCTGTGAGCTGCAGACTTCTGCAGCTATTTGGATTAGTTTTTTTTACTTACAGTCTTTATAACCCTGTTTAACAGTTTTCCAAATTTTGCTACCCCAATTTTATTTAGGTGAATACCATCCCTTCCCAAATTTTTTTCGCTGATCCACGCATTTCCTTCTATAAATACACAATCATGTTTAGAACAGATTAGATCTAAAGTACCATTTACTGCTTCCACATAACGGATATCTTCATCACTTCTCCTCAAAACTCCACTAACACACAGTTGGGCTCTAGGGTATTGTTTTTTTGTCAATATCACAATATGTTCCATTTTTTCCATTATTTCACTCGGTGAACATGATGAGTATAAGTTATTCGTTCCTGCATGCACAATAACAACGTCGGGATCGTCCTTGTTCTGAAGAAGTATCTTCTCTATATGTTCAATTTTAAAGCCAGGATAGCAATAAACAATTGCATCATCTAAGTATTTCCCTACATTCCTGACCATTGAGTCTCCTATCACTATAGCAGTCTTCTTTTCATAGTAATTGTCTAGAGTATTTTCAGAATTGCATTTGTCGTCTCCTACTTTCTCACCAAGATCACAATCTGTAGTATTCTTTAACTCATGTAGTAATGATCCACTTATTGAAGATGAGGTAGGATTGAGGTTAGGTTCCGAGTTTTGATTCAATGGAAGGAATTTATTATAAGTGATAATATTATGAGGATGATTTTCTTGTATTTTATAGTTTTCTTCACCTTTTTGTTTTGGTTGCCTACCTTGATTCACTTTCTTCCAGTTTCCGTTGCTTCCATGAATGAGATCGGGAGTTAGACGTTCTTGTAGGTCATGCTGGTCATGTTGGAGTTCAGGAAATACACATTCTCTCAGTGTTCTATTTTCCTCTTTGAGATGTTGTATTTCATTTCGCATCCTGTTTACTTCAACACTTAAGAGTTCTAAGTCCTTTTTCTGGATTTCAATAATCAATTGTAACGACGCCATGCTTTCATACTCCATACAAGATGGTTGTGTGCACTTGATGTGTGCACACACATGTAAAACGTGGCTCTTTTCCCGTGTCTGTCAATTTGGATTCATTTTCCCAGTTTAGAAACTATCAATTTTGGGGTAAATGTAAAATCCCAAAATATTGATTCCTTAAAAGTGCAAATGAAACATTGTTACTATGGTAATTATGCATGGACCAAATTTCATTCCTTATAAATAAGAACCTTAAACCAGGGTTTTATTGTGTCTTAAAATTGAAATTTGTCTTTATCAGCTTGTGTCCTTGGAAAAGAAAATCATACTCAGACCAGAGTGCTTTGGATACTGAATTTAAAGCTTTGTAAACACTCATTTATAGAAGGATGAGTTTAATGATTATCAATTTGGCCGTTAAGTACATGTGCTGGTGAATAAAATACACCACTTAAATTGATTATGTTATTTTCTTCTGAGGTACTGTAATGCCCCCTAACACATTGTTGAAGTGTGTAGAGTAACTAAAAGCAGTGACATTGTTGTCGGTACCATTATATTTGAGTATTGTGCTTTGACATGTGAAGCTGCATCCACTGGTGAGGAAAATACACCATGCATGTAGTTATTTAAGTATATTAATTAATTTTATATTTCAATAGAATTTAAGACTGTCACGGTCTCTAATTACTTTTTAGTGATCGTGTACAAGTTAGAAATCCGAATTGTCTGACTGAAGAAGGTGTCTCCTTTTGCTCAACCCTATAGTGATAAGGAACATGAAGAAGAAGGTTGGATATTTTTTAAACAGATACATCATCGGTTAACTGACATATGCCCTGTATATATACAAAATAACAGCTTCAATTTACTGTAAATTTAAAGTAAATCTAAAATGTGGATTCGATTTCCATTTTTGCTCTTTGGGCACTCAGTGTGTGTTGTGTGTGTACTTGCATTTTATAAATAGGCACATGTACTTAAAGGTTGTGTCCATATTCCATATTCGTTTTCCATGGACTGTGACATACGAAATCCTTATTTTATGTATTTCAGTTCATAAATGTGCTGAACTTCTTTCCCGAGCCAAGCATCCAATATTGTTGGTAGGAAGTCAAGCAACACTGCCTCCAACACCTGTCAAGTCAATTAAAAGAAGCATAGAATCACTTGGAGTGCCTTGTTTCCTTGGAGGAATGGCTCGAGGTTTACTAGGGAAAAACAGCAAACTTCAACTGAGACATCAACGAAGAGATGCTTTGAAAGATGCTGATCTTGTCATTCTAGCAGGGATGGTGTGTGATTTCCGCCTTGGATATGGGCGTGTCCTGCCACGAGGTGTACCTATCATAGCCATCAACAGAAACAAGGAGCAGTTGTGGAGAGTAAGTCATGCTCCTTGTTTGGTCATTGATTGATATTATAGGCTTTTTATAAGAGTTTTCAATAACATTGGAAGTATATAAATTCAATATTTCCTACAGTTATCTGTAAATGGGCTCTTGCTATACAGGTTGATATTCAAAAATGCGTCCATGCAAAATACGGTTCCTTTAGAATTCCAGCATTAATTTTGGAACTAATTTTTAAATTTACTGTATTGGCATGCCACCATTTTCTATAGGCACCATTTACATTTTTATGGCACTGTTCTCTATAATCAACTGTTGGATGTTGCACCTGCTAACAGGTATTCCTGCTCTTTTCTTCTCATTTCATCATTTATTTGTTGCTGTATAGCCCATTATGGATTCAGCAAGGAAAAGAGGTGGCAAAAACAAACAAAAAACATTGTGCTTTGTTAATCGCAGAGAAAGTGGAAATGCTAAAAAGAACTTAATAGTGGTCTGTCTTTGCAAACCATTTGTGACATACGACATTGGCTTTTAACAGTGTGTGATAAGTGTAAAAATTGGGCACTCCTCAGGTCCAGAGGTCGCCGGCCTTTTTAACGCCAACCTATATAATCAGACCTTCGACATCAGTCCTCGAGCAATGTTTTTTAGAGGGAATTGCCCTTGTCATGTACAGTACTGTAGGAACCAAGTCTATAATTAATGAGCAGAACATATTGTTATTGTGTTGATTTTGGGAAGATACAGGAAAAACCTTTGAAAAAGAATAAAGCTATGAACCTTAAACTAGCGTTATAATCTGAACCCCATTCATAACCATAATAAATACCACAAAAAAATTTAAAACACTGAATATTTTAACAATAGGTATGGTTAATCTGCAGACCAGTAATGCACACACGGATAATTGAGAGTCGACTGTAATTCACTGTGTTTTCTGAGTTAAGATTCTTTTTGTAATTGCATGTGAGCATGAAATTGAAATTTTTTTAAGACTTTGGATGACTGTAACTTAAAAACTACAACAGGTAAAAATCTAAAAATGTGAATTTTTTACTATCTCTAATGGTAGGCAAGTGAGCCAAATTTGAAAGAAGAAAAAATCAAAACATTCAGGTTAAAAATTACTAAAATTTGGGACCACTTGACATGGAATAACCCTCTGTCATGTTCTCAGCTTGAAAAAGCGTACCACTGAGACTTCTGCCAGTGAACATCACCAAAGATCTCACTGCTGATGATGGAGCCGTAGATGCAAGCGAAACATACGGACCATCATCCGAAGGACTAAAGATACATCTTCTTCTTCTTCTTCTTCTTCCAGCTCTACAGCCCTTTGTTAGCCCTGGCTGCTGTTAAGACATTTCTCTATAGCTCCCTGTCCAATGCCCGCCTTCTCCATCCCTGGACTCCAAGCTTTCGGAGGTCCTCCTCCAGCCCGAGCAAGGTTTTTGAGGGGTTTCCCTTGCTCATCGGCAAATGCCGAGCTGGTTAAAATCCTCTCACACATATTAACACTCAGCTCACACCTCTTAGCACATCACAAACGAAGGACATAAAACACTCCAAGCATAAAAGCAGGATAACTGCAACAATCACTAAACCCAGTTACACAGCCCAAATAGCACCAACATCCCATCCGGATGAAGCACCAAGGGCACTCACAGGAACAAAACAGCACAAATGGTTACCAAAATTTGGTTTGACCCGAGGTTCTGGCTTCATTGCTTGGTACTCGGGGGGGCAAGGGAGGGCACACAAAAAAAAACTCCATCCATCCATCTTAATTTCGGTCTTCCTCTTCTTTTTCCTCCAGTCTTCTAGTAGTGTTCTCCTCCTCCATTCTCATTATGTGGCCGCCCATCTCAGTCTGCCAGCTTTTATGACATTTACAATATCTGGATCTACATACAGGTTGTAAATTTCATTGTTATATCTTATTCGCCATGTTCCGCCATCATTTATAGGTCCCAGAATCCTCCTTAAGATCTTACTTTCAAAGATTCTGAGTCTTTCTTCATTATCTTTACTCAGTGACCAACATTCACTACCATAAATTACAACTGGTTCCAGTATAGTTTTATAAATCGTTAACTTTACATCCACACGTAAGATCTGTGATTTGAATTGATCCCTGAGTGCATAATAGCATCTGTTGGCCTAGAGAATCCTGCTCCTAATTTCCTTATTTATATCGTCATCAGTAATTATAGTTCCCAGATACTTTAATTCCTGCACGATTTGGAATTTATTTCTGCCTATTTCTAATAAGTCTTTAGCTACTGGTCTGTTGGTAATCTGCATAAATTTTGTTTTTTCTTCGTTTATTGTTAATCTTATGGATTTAGCTGCTTGCCGAAATAGCATTAAAAGCTTCAGTTATAGATTTCATGGTCCGACTTATGACATCTATATCGTCTGCATATGCCAATATCTGGATCGACTTACTATATATTGTGCCGCTGATATTTACTTTGGCGTCTCTGAGTACCTTCTCAAGTGCAATGTTGAACAGCATACACGATAAACTGTCTCCTTGTCTCAAGCCTGTCCGTGTTCGAAATGGTTCGGATAGTTCATTCCGAATTTTAACCATACTTCTAGTTGTTTTCATTGTCATGTTTGTTAATCTGACTAGTTTATTAGGTATTCCAAATTCACTCATTGCCTGGATCACTGCTTCCCTCTTGATAGCGTCATATGCGGACTTAAACTCAAGGAAGAGGTGAAATGTACTGATGTTATATTCCATTGTTTTGTCTATTAACTGACATACTGAATGTATTTGATCAGTTCCCTCTGAACCCACATTGGTATTGACCAATAATTTCCTCTGTATAGGGCTTCAGCCTTTCACATAGAATTCTTGAGAAGATTTTATATGTTGTGTTCAGCAGTGATATGCCTCAATAGTTTTCACACTTAAACATATCCCCTTTTTTAAAAATGGGCCATATTATTCCATTTTCCCAGTCTTCGGGCATCTTTTCTGTTTGCCATACCATGTCTATAATTTTGTGAACTTGCTTATTTAGATGTTTGCCTCCCATTTTGATACATTCCCCAGACCAGGGATACATAGCCCAGAAAATCTTAAACATATGGACACCGTCTGTGAAAGCCTACATCATTTTACTTCCTGTGATAGTAAATCATGGTTTTTTTTTTTTCCTTTTTTGCAGAACTCTGATATGTTTTGGAAGCCAACACTTGCTGTTTGTGCAGATGTTGGTTCATTCCTTCAGGAACTAGCTTTATATCTGGTTGACTACAAGTGCTCCCCTGATTGGCTCCAACAGCTGCAAGATAGAGATTCAGCCAAGGAGAAACAAAACCAAGAGGTTTGTTACATGTATTACTTATGCAAACTAGAACACCTTAATCATGTGTTAAGAGAGACATAATAGAGGTTTCTTTAAATAGTAAGTGAATGATTTCTTTGAAGGATTCAGATTTCTATAACAATAGTACATTATGCAACAAGCCTATAATGGCATTTATTAACATACGAGTATGTTTATGAAACGAGCAACGGGATCATAATTTGTTCGACCATAATTAGTTTAAATATTTAAATTTTAAGATTTGAGATTCACTCAAACAAACGACAATAAGCCCACCATGCCCTATGTGTCAGCTGATTGACGTAATTTTTGTCTTCTAAGAGAGATGGCAGGTCATGGCGTTGGTTAAATTGAAGCCAACAACACGAATTGAATTCATTTTAATATATTAAAATTAACATGAACAGAATTGATGTTATTTTAAATACAGGCTATATATTATGTAGTTTTTAGGTCCTGCTCTCAAAGTCTCAAGATCGCTCCATGTTTGATAATAATCAATAACACACCAATGTCAAAATTAAATTAGTTTTGATATGAGTGTCATTATGATACCATTATTTCCCACGTAATAAGCGTATTATAGTATGGTCAAACAAATAAGTATAAACATCAGGGTTAAGATTCTAAGGATTTAGCTCAATTTGTTCTGCATTACATATCTCATGTATTTTAATACTTTTGTTTGTTTCATGCATCCTCCTATAATATACATGAATCTTATTGAACTTGTATCTTATATAGTTGTATTTGAATCTGGCTTATCACATCAACTGTTAAAAATTGTTTTAAACATTTTGATAAAAACACCACCTTATTCTGATACCCTTAACTCTCTTATCTGGGTTCCGTTCACACCTTAACATCCACAAACAAAAAACAACAAATATATAAATATATTAAAGCAATGTTGGTCTTATAATGACTGTGACCAGCATTGTTATTTATGTGTGGGTCATATTTTATCCGTGAATGTTGAGGTGTGAACTGGACCCGGGTAAGATAGCTAAGGATACAAGGTTGTGTTTCTTCAAGATTTTAATTAAATTTTATTAAAATTATCAGATCATTTTGGACAACTATTGATGCTAGAGAAGTAAGCAAGGTAAAAAAAAAAAATATCAGCATTAAAACAAATGAGGTGCTTTAAGAAAATATTAGGATAACTAACCCAGAAACTAACTTTTTGTACTCATTCATTATTACCATAGGATTGCATTTTACAAAGAAGAATTATTTTTAAAAAGAAAAGGATGCTCACAGATGGATTACACAATGTTTCAATAAATCTTATGAAACAATGAAATTCCCTGAATTTATTAGCTATTCTCAAAATCATGAGTATTTAGTAGAGTAGGCCTAATTAAAGAAGCTAAAAATGCACAGTAATAATGTCATACAAGAATCTGTTAACTAATCCAAATGAATATGGGATATTGGTGTAATTATTAAAAGTTAGTTGAAAAAAAATCAATAAAAAATAATACAAGAGGTAGTATGAATCTGAATGATCATTTTATGTCTGAACCGATTGCAGTAGCTTAGGCATTTACTAATTATTGTGTTAACCCGGCACTACTCATGCATATAGCTGTCACGCCATCACTTGTGCATTAGATTTGATCTGACATGCGTTTTTGTTCTTTTATAGCTATTAAATGTAACTCAAACTCATAGATTAAACTTAAATAAGATTCTATGTAACCATTTTAACATCTGTAAAAGCAAATACTATTGTATTTTCTTTTACAGTAACATAATAATAATAATAATAATAATAACAACAAATGTTCTTTCAAAAACCTTAATTATTCTACATGATTCTGGCATTGTAATCATTTAATTTTTATTAGTATATTATTACTATTATTATTATTTTTATTATTATTATTATTATTATTATTATTATTATTATTATTATTATTATTATTTTGTTCTTATTATTGGTGATATTATTTATTATTATTCTTAAATTATTTTATTTTTATTATTTTAGTTTGTTCTTATTATTTATTTGTAAAATTTATTATTGTTATTACTTTTATTATTATAGTGGTATTATAACATTTAAAAATGAAAAACAAGCAGAGAATCAAAGTAATATTATTCAAGAGCTTTAGCATCAACTTACCTCTTATATACAGGATGATTGCATTGTTTTTTTAATAATACCACTGCTGACAGGTGTGTTATCATGTTACAGCTGACTTGTGAAAACAATGAAGCACAGATGTCAAAGAAGGCACTAATAGAAAAACAACTTTCTTTTTCAAGATATAAGCAAGTTTTAAAATACACTAGTGTCCAAAATTAAAGCAACAAATGCAAATTTCATCTTTGGTGGTTTATTTTGCCACAAAACAGTATAAAATGGTCATAGTAACGTATAAACAATACGAGTAATAAAGAAAGTAAACTATTGCGACATTTGTGCATACCAGTAAAACAAAATATATATTTTTATTGGCACATGTAATGACTTTCACACACATCCAGAAAAATGCGTTAATGTGCTCAGTATGGGGTATGACCACCGCTGGCAGCAATACAGGCCTCACAACGGCATGGCATTCTGTTAATAATGTCATCAATCTCATTTTGAGGCAATAACGCCCATTCTTCCTGCAGAGCAGTTCAAAAGACCTGGAGACTGGTTGGTGGATGTTCACGTGAAACAAGTCGTCTCCCTAGTGCATCCCAGACCTGCTCTATAGGATTCAAATCGGGAGAGCGAGCAGGCCATTCCATGTGTGCAATATCTTCAGTTTCCAGGAAAACATCCACCACCTGTGCTCTATAAGAACGGACATTATCATCCATCAGTATGAAGTCTGGGCCCACAGCACCTCGAAACAACCGTACATGAGGTGCCAAGATCTCGTCACAATATCTGACCGATTTACCCGTACAACTACAGGAAGAGGTTTTCATGTAGTCAACAGAATTCCTGCCCACACCATTATTGATCCACCTCCATATCGGTCTCTTTCCACAATGTTTGCGTCCCAAAATCGTGTTTCAGGTTCTCTCCAGATGCGAATCCGTTGAGAATCATTTTCAAGACAAAATCTGGACTCATCTGTAAAGAGAACATTGGCCTACTGTTCGACAGTCCAGTTGGCATTTTGATGACTCCACTCTAGACGTACTGTTCTGTGAATACGCGTCAGGGGTACACATACAGCAGGTCTCCGACAATAAAGGCCTCTCTGCCGAAGCCATCTGTACACTGTTTGCCTCTATACAACTGTTCCAGTGGATGCTGTAAGGTCAGATGCCAGTTGTCGTTCAGTACTATGGCGGTACCGTTGTGCCCTTGCAGCCAAAAACGGTCCTCTCTTTCTGATGTTACTCTTGGTCGTCCTTGCCTTGGTCTTCGGAATACATTTTCGGACTCTACAAACTGTTGCCACATCCGAGAAACAACAGAACGATTCACATTAAGCCATCTGGCCACATCAGCTTGAGACTGTCCTGCTTCCATTCTTCCTATGGCCCTCCACCGAAGAGAATCTTGTACGCCTCTTCTCTGTGCCATCCTGTACCTTCAGTAAATGTTTACACAGCAAACGTTGATATTGGACTAAGCAACAAATACTATGCTGCAGTGCCCCTTTTAATGGGTGCACTGCCCTTTGAATTGGTGCACTGATGTCATCGTTTGCATGTTTGTAAGATGACAGGAATGCCATCTTCAGATCAGAACATGACTGTACGGACATAGCTTTACATTTTATATGAATATCTCGTATAGTAGACACAGGAAGGAGAAATATCAGTTTGTTGCTTTAATTTTGGACACTAGTATATATACACAATTGTTAGTTCCAATCTAATAGCATGAGTGAGCGCGGGTTAATGTTGCTAAGAGGTATCAGAATAAATTTAAATTGAGAAAATGGGTCATTTAGAAAAATAGCAAAATCTTGCCTTATAATTTTTTTTAGCACCTTTTAACTCTAGAATGACTGTACCTGTCATTTTGAGCGGTGCACGAACTTTAGGGTGTAAGAAAATTAATGGGGTTTATTTTATCTCTCTTATTTTTCATGACTTTTAATGAATATTAGTGATAAACAGGGCCCGGATTCTAATGACATGTCATATTTTTACTGATGCTGCCTAGACATTGCCAACCTGTAGATACATCCTAATCATGACCTCTAGATTACAGAAATGCATTTTATTAGGTCATTTTTTGTCATTTTATGCCATTTTATATTTTTAGGGCATTTATTTCAAGTTTTACGTCATTATTTTGTCATTTTCGTGTCATTTGCTTCCTTATTTAGTCATTTTTATGCATTTACTTTAAATAAATGACTAGGTTACTATAATGCAACATTTTTGTAGAATATACTTTAAAAACAACTTCCTTATTTTTCTTCTCAAATGTTCCAATCAAGAACAAAGTTTTTAGACCTACAATATCCTTTCTACATTTAGATTTTTTAGAATTTTGTACAAATTAGTCTATATCTTTGTGTGCACAATAATAATTTTTATAAATAAAGTAATGAGTTTTTAAGTCATTCTTTGTAATTATTAAGTCATTTTCTTTAAAATTTAGGGTCATTTTATAGGTCATTTTTCAAACAATTTTAGGTCATCAGAATCCGGACCCTGGTGATAAACATTCCCTGAAATAGCCGACTTTTTGTCATCCACATACCTTAAAGGTCTAGGAGCAATCGTTTTGACCAGCACAAGCTAGCAAGAGTTTTATGCTTGCAACCATGCAACAATGCGTTTATTTGTTGCCTAACTTTTATTTATTATGAATTATGTGAGTGCAAAATATCAGAAACATTAAGAAAGATAGTATGTAAAACTTTTATATTTTGAATTCACTAAAAACATTGTAAGTTCACTTGTAAGAACTTAAATAATATTTCTTTTCTTTTCAAATGTGAAATGGCTGTAATAATGAATACTTATTCATGCATAGAGTTCAAAGATATAAGTTGAATATATTAAATACTAAATTAGTTGAACGAAAAACTGTTTTATAATGATGAGAAGAAATTTACCAGTCAAAATTAGGTAGTCAGATGTCAGTCCTTCTAGTGTTACTCTTGACAATGTTTCAGCCATAATCAAGTGCGTTCATTTCAGATGGCTGAGGAAGAAGAACATGGTCAGCATTTGAACCCACTTAAGGTGCTGTATGAGGTGGAAAAGAGACTGCCAGAAAATGCCATCCTTGTAGCTGATGGTGGAGACTTTGTTGGAACTGCAGCATACATATTAAGGTATATACCGTATTTTACGGACTATAAGACGCACCTTAATTTTTAAGCAATTTAAAAAAAAAAATAACATTTTTACCATTTTTATTAACAAAAATATTGTACTGTTACCGATAACACAAATCACTTTCAATTCAAGTTCACTGGCACCGTAGACTGCAATGATGCATCATAGGCTAGACCAGCGTTCCTCAGCCTTTTTGAACCCGAGGACCTCTAAAATGTCTAAACAAATTTACGGACCCCTAATTTTACATCCCATTTTTTAAAAGAAGGCCTATATTCTTAATATTTGGGGTATTAATTATAGGTCATTATAACGAAATATGTGAATAAATTTTACTTCTTTACTTTCCACTTGCTTTATGATATTTTTAATTATGTCTGCAGACCATCTGCACCATCTTTGCGGACCACCAGTGGTCTGCGGACCATAGGTTGAGAAACACTGGGCTAGACAATATCCTGGGTTTGTGATGGCAGGGCAGGAGGGAGACAGTGTTAGCAAGCTTGTGAATTCCCGCAACTCATGTTTGTCACATCAGTGCACTGCTGCTGCCAGTTGAATCCAATGTTGCCAGATAGAGATAGGTTTCCCGCAGCATCGAATATAAGACCATTTTTAAGACTGATGGGAATTTTAAATCAAACACTGAACATTTTTATATTAATTTCGAGTATAAGCCGCACCTAAATTTTGGAGGCAATTTTCTTAAGAAAAAAGTGCGTCTTATAGTCCATAAAATACGATAAACACAGCTACATATCTAGAGCTCTTAATACAGTAACATTTTTATTTATTTTATCTCTTTTGTGCAGAGTGTAATTGGATGACCAGCAAAATTGCTTATTTCCCCAAATATACACCATGCTTTTTTCTGTAGAATAAAGCCAACAATATATGCCTGCAGGTTAAAATCACTTAGCCCAGCGATTCTCAACCTGTGGGGCGCGAGCAGACTAGAGGGGGGGCGCAAGAATAGCCAAGAGAAAATATTATTTAAAAAAATTATTAACTGACAGAAAAACATACACATAGAAAACAAAATACATTTCGACATATTACAAAAAAATAAATAAAACAACTTACTAAATAAAAACTCACTTTATCAAAACATGAATGAATGAATGAATAAGCCTTATTTGTCCCATGAAGGGTTATGGCCTCCTAATTAGGGGGAGCTCGATTCCTTCCTTCCTTTATGGCGTAGCAGCTCGGGATCGAGCCATAGCCTCCATAATCAACCGCCTCCATCTGGTTCTGTCCTTGGCGACTGATGACCACCGCCTCATTTGGAGTAAGGTGTTAGCGTCCTTCGCCACCGCATCTGTCCAGCGATCCCTGGGTCTTCCTATTGGCCTTTTACCTTCGATCTGGCTGTTTAGCGTTTTCTTGGGGATTCGATTGTCTCCCATCCTCATAACATGTCCAGCCCATTGTAATCTTTGGTATCTGATGACGGTGGATAAGTTGTTGTCTTTGTATAGATTATATAGTTCATTATTGTAACGTATTCTCCACCTGCCATTTTCCTGGACTGGGCCATATATTCTCCTTAAGACCTTTCTTTCGAAGGTATCGATTGTGTTAGCGGCTTGTTTGTTCATTGTCCAGGTCTCGCTGCCATATGTTAGTATTGGCCTAATCATGACTTTGTACAGTGTTGTTTTGGTCTGACGGTGGATATGTCTTGACTTCATAATTGCAGATAGTGATGCATAAGCTCCATTGGCGGCGTGTATCCTTCTCTTTATTTCATAGCTTTCGTTATTGTCTTCTGTGATCCAACATCCCAAATATTTAAATTGGCTGACTATTTCTAACTCATCTGGCCCAATTTTGAACTGGCTGGGTTTTCTAACTTTCCTTCTTGTGTTGATCATAACTTTTGTTTTTTGTGTATTTACTTGTAACCCAATTCCCTCAGCTGCATCTCTCAATTCTTGAAAGGTTTCCTTTGCTCTTGCATGGGACCTTGCCATTATGTTAATATCGTCCGCATACCCTACAAGCTGAACCATCTTATTCTCCAATGTGGTATTTGTCTGGACAGAGAGTTTCCTGATTACATATTCAAGTGCTATACTGAACAAGGTTGGTGCCAGCCCATCACCTTGCTTCAGTCCTCTTGTGACATGGAAGGGCTCTGTCACCCCTGTCTGTATTTTAACTTTGGCTGTGGTCTGGATCATTGTTAGTCGGATTAGTGTTACCAACTTAATAGGTATATTGAAGTATATCAAAATATCAAACAATTTCCTTCTATCTATACTGTCGTAAGCTTCTTTGAAGTCGACAAGAATTTGTGTCAGATCCAAATTATTTTCCCACATCTTTTCCATCCACAGTTTGACTGTGAATATTTGGTCTGTGGTGGATCGTCCAGGTCTAAAACCACCTTGGTATTCTCCTAATATTTCTTCTACATATGGTTGGAGTCTCTTTTGCAGTATCTGCGTGAATATTTTGTAGCTTGTACATAGCAAAGAGATGCCTCTGTAGTTCCTACAATCCAGCTTATGCCCTTTTTTGTAGATAGGCACTATTAAACTGGTTTTCCATTCTTCGGGCATGTATTCTTTCTCCCACACTTCTTGAATCAGTTTATGTATTTGTGCCTCAATATTGCCATATTTTATCAATTCATTTGGGATGGAATCGACACCAGGGGCTTTGAAGTTTTTCATGTGTTTTATGATTTCTTCCACTTCTTTTAGGCTGGGCGCTTCTACCTGGTTGGTATTTATCTGTATCTCTTCAACATTCCCTTCATTTACATCCGTTAGCCTTGTTTCCTCTGGGTTTAACAATTCCTCGAAGACTTCTTTCCATCTCTGTGTTATTTTATATTCATCTCCTATTATGTTTCCCTCTTTATCATAACAAAGGTTTGTGTTCGCTTTGAATCCTTCTTTAGTACTCTTTATTTTTTGATAGGCAAATTTGGTGTTACCATCTTTGAAGTCCTGTTGGATCCCATTGATTTCTTCCTTTAAAGCCATCCTTTTCTTCCTCTGACAAGTTCTGTTAGCATTTCGTCTTAGATCTTCATATTCCTCTCTTCTCTGTCGAGTTGGTCTAGCTAGGTACTGTTTGTACGCTTCATTCCGTTTTTGGATGTCTACCAGGCATTCATTATCAAACCATACATTCCTTTCTTTCTTTTGTTTATCTCCAATCACTTCCTTGGCCGTTTCTAGCAATCCTGTTTTGATTTTCTGCCAATGCTCTTCAATTCTGCCTGCATCTGTATCGCCTGTTTGTGGTTCTATGTTATTTAATTTCTTTGCTATCTCTCCTTGGTATACTTTCCTTATCTCCGCATCCTGGAGTTTGTGAATATCAAGAGGTATTATTTTCCCATTCGATCTGTTTGATCCATTTGATGTTTTCTTTATCCGAGCTCTAAATGTTGTCTTGACCAAAAAATGGTCTGTCCCACAACATGCTCCTCGGAAGGATCTTACATCCATGATGCTTGATGCGCACCTGGTCTCAATTAGTATATGATCTATTTGGTTTACTGTTTTTTGGTCGGGTGATGTCCAGGTCCCCTTATGTATATTCTTGTGTGGGAATAGTGTTGAGCTTATTTGCATATTCTTGCAAGCTGCAAGTTCGATAAGCCTTGTTCCGTTGTTGTTGGATTCATCATGCAAGCTGTGATTCCCAATGGTTCCTTTATAGATTTCCTCCTTCCCGACTTTAGCATTAGCATCTCCAACTATGATTTTGACATCATTTGATGGGAGCTTGTCATATACTTGTTCCAACATTTGATAGAATTCATCTTTTACCTCATCTTCTTTCTCTTCCGTGGGCGCATAGATATTGATGATGGCCAGATTGAAGAACAAAGTTTTAATTCTTAATGTACATATTCTGTTGTTAATGGGTTCAAAACCCAATATACACGACTTAAGTGCTTTCTTAACTATGAAAGCCACCCCACCTTCATTCTGTTTTTGTCTTCCACTACTCAATATTGTATAGCTTTTTGTATCCCATATTTGCTGTCCAGACCATCTAGTTTCTTGGATAGCCGTTATATCAATGTTATATGTCAATATCTGCAGCAATAAATCTTTTAGTGCCCCTGCTTTCATTAACGATCTGACATTCCAAGTACCTAACTCATAATCCGTTTTCTTGTGCTTAGGTCGTTGCCGAAAGGATCCATCCAAATTCCGAGGCTTGTTGATTGGTTTCTGAACAGTCTTGTTTTACGGGGAGGGGTTGTTAGCCCCTCGCCCAACCCCCAACCTGGAGGACCAGGGACTTAATTTCGGAGATCCAACTCCTAGGATGTTGCCTTCACCACGGCTCAAGAGTTCATCCTACCCTTCCGCAGTAGACCTACCTAACTGAGGTCTATGAGTGCCACCGTTGACCCATTGAGGGTTCCTCCGCCGCCACCCTAGGTGAGAATCCCGCTGCCAATTCCCACCATCCTGACAGACCTAGTCCCAGGTTACCCCCAGGTAGCTCTGCCAGAACCCCCATCTCTCGTTAGTTCGCTGACCCAGTTCGCCGAAGGGATTGGTTACCACAACCTTGAACTGGGTTGCTCAGCTTAATGGAGTCCACCACGAAAAGGTGAGAGCGGAGTTGAGCAGGAGAGGCTATGTGATCTCTCTTGGTGAGATCATGTCTTGCGCGTCACTGCCCCTTGGACTCCGGGGAGCTCGATTAGGTATCACATATGGAGGGCTAGTCCATATGATCTTCAACCTTCAAAACATAATAAATTAAAAACAAATTAAATAATTATTAGTGACTTCCTTGGGCCTGTCTTGCAGATCAAAGTTTTTCGAAGGAAGGCTCAATATTAGAAATAGCCACTTTCAGTTCTGTTTCTATATTTAGCCGAGATCTATATTTTGTCTTTAACAAAGCCAAAGCAGAAAATCCAGTTTCGCAAAGGAAGGATGTTGAAAATGGCAATAGAATGCGAAATGCTCTGGTTTTTAGTGCAGAAAAATCATCATCTACTGCTGCCCAAAATTCAAATAGTGATTTATCACTAAATTGTTTTTTGGTTTCGCCACTTGTGAAGTCTATGAATTTTTCTTCTTCATCAATTGAAAGTCCTTCGGGAGTCTTATGAAATGGATCCCTCACCCACTCGCAACTTTCTATCAAGTTATCATCTGCAAGAAAATACTTTTTAAAATTCTTTTCTAGCGTGGCTAAATGATTTTCAATGGTTACAAAAACAACTTTCACATGTTTTTCTTCAGCCTTGTAAGTTTTAATACAATCATCCACATTTACAAACATTGTTAGGATTTTTTGCTTTACATTTCTGCTCCACAAATCCAATTTTCTGCAAAAAGCATTAACTTTATCACTCGTAACCAACACATGTGTATTTGCTCCTTGGAGTTGAAGGTTCAAGATATTTAATTTCTCGAATATGTCGACCAAGTAGCTTAATTTCATCACAAATAAACCATCGCAAAAATTCTCGGCTTCCGGTCTGTTTTCTTCTTCTAGAAAAATGGCGATTTCTTCTCTTAATTCATAAACACGTAAAAATTTCCCACGTGATAACCATCTTGCCTCGCAATAAAATAATAACTGTGAATGCACCGAACCCATGTCTTTACAAAGTGCAGAAAAGATTTTCGATTTCAGGGGCTCCAAAATACTCAGAATGCATTATTGTTGTATACATTTTATTGTAAGTTGGGGGCGCGATAAAAATTATGATTGAAAACTGGGCCGCGAATACTGAAAGGTTGAGAAACACTGACTTAGCCAATAATGGTAAAGAAATGCATTCAACATAGCTGGTTGATCTACAGTGGCCAGCTCCTTGTGAAAAGTCTTGGTTTTCATTAGTCATTAGAATATTCTTTTCAGTATCTGTGTCATAGTCATGTACAAGCTTCATTGTTTATAATTACTTTGGAAGGAAGTTGGGAACTTGATGGTTGATTGTTTGAGGCCAGAAGGAAGTGTCAAGATAGTTTTTTTTTCTGTCTTTGTTTTTTTTTTTTTTTTTTTTTTTTTTTTTTTTTTTTTTTTTTGTTTTAGGTCAAGGTACTAATTGATAACAATGATACATTATGTCAGATCATTCGGTGTAATTTGTGTCAATAATTTTATAAAATTTTTGAAGTTACTGTAATTTCATCACTAGCACAAGTCCTAGAGAATATTCTGATACTCCATGCATTACTCTCTTGTCATCAACTAGTATTCAGCCTCTCAATTAGAAAGGTCCAACCACCGGGAACAACAGCTATAACCATTCTGAGAGTTAAATTAAATATTTAAGGTTTTGTAGCTTTTTCTCAAGCTTAAAATATAATTTTGTACATGCAGTATTCATGAAAATCATTCTTCTTCTTCTTTGGCATCACAGCCCTGGGTGGGCTTTAGCCTCCCTCGTAATTCGCCTCCATTCGCTTCGATCCATCACTTTCTCCCACCATTTGGTCACCTTCATCTTCTTCAAATCCTCTTCAACATTTGCTATCCATCTTTTCCTTGGCCTCCCTCGTCTCCTTTTTCCATCCATTTTTCCATCCAATATCCTCAAAGGCATCCTTTCCTTGGGCATTCTTTTCACATGTCCCAGCCATGTCAATCTCCGAGACTTAATAAATCTCACAACATCTTCTCCCCCTATTAATTCATCAAGCTCCTGATTATATCTTACTCTCCAATATCCTCCTTCGTTCACAGCCCCAAATATCTTCCTAAGAATCCTTCTCTCAAATACTCTTAATGCCAGTTCGTTTGCTTTAGACATAGTCCATGTTTCCGCACCATATGTGACGACCGGCCTGATCAGAGTTTTGTACAGTTTCATCTTTGTATTTCTAGACAGGACCCGTGATTTCATGAGAGAAAGATTTGCATAATATGCTTTACTACCCTCAATAATTCGTTTAGTGATTTCGTCTGTAATTGTGTTTTCATAATTTAACATTGAGCCAAGATAGCAAAACTTATTCACCCACTCAAAATTATAGTTTCCTATGGTCAGTTTTTGTTCTACTTTTATACTGTCGTTTGCTGCCATCACCATGTATTTTGTTTTATTTTCATTGATTTTAAGTCCAAAAATTTTACTCCTTTGTTCCAGAATATTAAACATTTCTACTAGAATAGCCTTGTTTCGTGCCAGTAGAGCAATGTCATCAGCATAAGCACAGGCTTGAAAAGATTTATAAATTATTGTTCCTTTTAATTCCAGTTCTTTTATAATTTCATGTAGAGTCAAATCAAATAAAACAGCAGATAAGGCGTCACCTTGTCTTACGCCATTTGTTATCTTAAATGTTTTACTGATTTTCCCTCCAATGCGTACCTTCGCCCATGTATCTTCTAATGTCAAATTAATAAGCTTTATAAGCTTTTTCGGAATTCCAAAACCTTCTAGCATGTATAAGATTTCTTTCCTGTTAATACTGTCAAAGGCCTGGTAAAAATCAATAAACAACACATGTAGGTTTGTATTATATTCAAAACACTTTTCCATGGACTGCCTCAAAACAAATATCTGATCTGTTGTCCCTTTCCCAGGGCGGAAACCGCATTGATACTCCTCAAGCAGTTCCTCAGCATAACTACCGAGTCTCTTCTGCAATAGAGAAGAAAATACTTTGTAGATTACATTCAAAAGTGTAATGCCTCTATAATTCTGACAATTCATTTTGTCTCCCTTTTTGAAAATAGGGCATATAATCCCATTTTTCCAGTCGAGGGGTATCTCTTCCTTCTCCCAAATATCAACAATCAGGTTATACACAACTTGAATCAATTTTGGTCCACCCTGCTTAATCAGTTCGGCAGCTATCTGATCTTCACCTGGGGCCCTACCATTCCTTTGCTGCTCTATTATAAGTTCTATTTCTTGGAGTTCTGGTTTCTTGAGATTTACTTCAGCTGTCAAAAATGATGGGTTCTCTCTCTCACTCATATCTTGAATATTTAATTGATCTTCAAAATATTCTGCCCATCTCTCAATAATTTTGTCTTCTTCTATAATAATACTGCCATTCTTATCCTTACAACTATCTATCCTAGGTTGAAAACCTTTTGTCATTTTTTTAACAGCTCGGTAAAATTTTTTACTCTCATTTTGTGAATTTAGATCTTCAACTTCCTGTAATTTAGTTTTAATAAAATCCCTCTTCTTTTTCCTAATTATTTTACTTGCATTCTTCCTAGCTTCTTTAAAATTCTCGTAATTTTGCCTTGTTTCATGTTGCAATAATAATATTCTTTTCCTGTTCTTCTCTTCTATCTGATCTTTGCATTCTTGATCAAACCATCCTTCATTGCGGATACCTTCTTTCCTTCCTATAACTTCCCCAGCGGACTGAGTAATAGCTTCTTTAATAACATTCCATTTACTTTCTACATTCCGTCCATCCCCGTGCACCTCACTTAGCTTATCGTTCAGAACTCTCTGATATGTGGAAACAATTTCAGGATGTTGTAGTTTCTCAACATTCCAGGGCCTATTTTTAACACCATGCTTGTTTACCACCCTTGCAAGTCTTTCCCTAAGTATAGCCTTCACCATATAGTGGTCTGAGTCGCAGTTGGGTCCTCTTGCAGATCTAACATCAATTACTGATGATCCATGTCTTTTAGAAATAAGAATGTGATCAATCTGGTTTATAATTCCAGTCCCTGGCATTTTCCATGTGCCTTTGTGAATATCCTTATGCTGGAAACATGTACTTTTAATTAAAAGACTATTAATTTCAGCATGCTGGATTAACCTAATTCCATTTGGGCTTGTCTCATTATGTATTGAATGTCGTCCAGCAACATCACAAATAAAATCCTCTTTCCCTATCTTGGCATTAAAATCGCTCATTACTATTAAAATATCATACTTAGGTACAGCAGCACATGCTTTGTCAAGATTATCATAAAATACATCCTTTTCTTCATCGCCTGACTCCTCAGTGGGAGCATAGGCAGAGATCACTGATATATTTCGAAATCTGCCTTTAAGTCTTATCTTACACAATCTGTCGCCTAAGGGTTCAAATCCAATAAAACTCTGTTTCAATCTCCTATCAATCATAAAACCCGTTCCAGCTTGCCCAGTTCTTTCATCAGGACCACTATAAAACAAACTGTAAGTTTGCTTCCTAATGCAGCCATTTCCTGGCCACCTTGTCTCCTGAAGGGCTACCAAATCTAATCCATACTTGTGCACTTCAGCAGCAATTTCTTCCATCTTCCCTGCTTGCAACATTGTTCTTACATTCCAGGTGGCTAATTTTAAATTTCCATTTCTTTCTCGTGTCCTTGGTACATTTGCCTGGTCGTTATCAGAGAATCCATCAGTCCGAGGCTCTTTACTGGGTTTCGCAACGAAGTTTTTTTACGGTGTGAGGTTGTCGGCCTCACGCCCAACCCCCAACCTGGAGGACCAGGGTGTCTCTCTTCGTCTGGCTCTTCACTCAAGACCTGTCCGGCAAGGGAGGCCCTACCAGTAGCAACGCTACCGCCGGCATAGCTCCCGAGATCATCAGAGCACGCAAACCCCACCGCCACGATAAGGCGGAGACACCACGGGGGGCATGAAAATCATTAATGTTGTAAATTATGAGTAATGTGTGAGTTTTGCTTAAGGCAACAAAATGTTAAACATTCTTTTTCCTAGATTTTTAAAGAGATAAATTGAAATTTTCATAGTACTAGGTATGTTCTGTCCCATGAGATCAAACTCTTTACCACTTTTTATTAAGTATGTTTGTCTTCAATATTTTCTAAGCTAAAACTAGGAAGACTGGTATATGGGAGCTACTTTAGAATAGGGTGTCAAACGTCAAGAGGAAATATTTATTATAATTTTGATGGGTTTAACTATGTGAAAGACATTACTCTTAATGAAGGATTGCCTTATATGATATTGGATTAACCAATTGCGAGCAGAATATGGTTATATCCATGGGTGACAAGCATGAAGTCTAATTTTTAGTTTCATATTTAGCGCAGATCTCCCCCCCCCCAAAGGTGCCTCTAATGAATAACCCTGCTTGTTTTAGTGAGCACCAGATATGATAGATGACTATATTAGAATTAATGTAATACTGTGTGCGCATCTATCCATTTCCTGCTCAGGAAGGGTTAACAATTATAGTGGCTATAGAGGATGTGATAACTGAAGTTCTGTGATTTGTTTAGGCCTCGTGGACCTCTTTGCTGGCTAGATCCTGGTGCATTTGGAACTCTAGGTGTTGGGGGTGGCTTTGCTTTGGGCGCTAAACTCTCTCGTCCTGATGCTGAAGTATGGATCCTCTATGGAGACGGTTCATGTGGTTTCAGTATAGCAGAAATCGACACAATGGTTCGACACAAAATTCCTGTTATTGCTCTTGTTGGAAATGATGCAGCTTGGACGCAAATTGCTCGAGAACAAGTTCCAATGTTTGGAAGCAACATAGCTTGTAAGCTTGAGGTAAATAAAATATATTTTTTTACTTGGTATTAGAGTAATCTATGATTTACATCTTAAGAACTGTAGCATTCACTTCCAAAGTTTTTATAAATAGGTAGTTCTACTTATCTGAAATACAATGTGGGAAAAAGACAGCAATCACCGATGGGAAATGGCACCTGAATAAGTGATGTGGGCCAGTGCAATTGAACTACAGCTGTGATTCCAATGGCGAGAAAATTGTTTGGACTAAAATAAAATAATTTAGAGTTTACCATGGAAAAAAAAAAAAACAGAAAGTTTTTGATATGGCTTCGACAAGGAATATCATACTCTTGACCTGTTCAGATCCATTAAGGATGCCCAAGTCTTGTTCGACAAGCTTACACTGAACACATCTAGATCTCTAATGCAAAACACAGGAAGCTAATGTTCTTGTGTAAAAGTGGATACATCCCCATTCCATACCGAACATTCTTTCAAAATCTGAAACACACAGAATCACCTGGCAATAATATAAGTGATTCAAAGGAAGACTCACTGTAAAATTTGTTAACTTGATAACTTAACTGTTTTCATTCTTTTATAGTCTAACTTGTAGAAAAGTTAATATCTGTTTTTGTTTTTAAAAAAAAGTGTAAAGATATTTTCCTATCACTTTGACTTTGTAACTATGGAAAAAGATTGTAACTAAAAAAAAAGCAGTGTCAACTAAATTTTAATATTAAATTTACAAAAAACATATCAACACGGAAAGCTGAAATACTCAACACTGATTAACTATTAATGTTGGAGTAGACTAATATTAAATCTAAGAAATTTTGATGAAATCTTCGATTTTTCATTGGTTGTGTTGGCTTTCGGGTTGGGCCGCGTTGGACCAGGTTTGCAAGATTTTAAAGAAACATGACATTGACATGATTTTTACTCCTGCTAACAAATTGCAAGATATTTTAAGAAGAGAGAAAGATGAAATCAAATTTTAGATAAAGCATGGGTCTACTCAATTTTATGCATGTTTGGAAAAGTTTACATAGGACAAACGGGACACTCTCAGGATACCAGAAGAAAATAACATATCAGACATCAGAAACAAAATAACACTGACAGCTCCGCTGTATCATCTCATTCTGACTAAACGAGGCACAACATACTTTTTGAAGACAAAACACTACTAAAACAAGAAAATAGAAGATTCCCTAGACTAGTTACAGAAGCCATAGAAATTATTAAGCATCCTCATAATTAGGGCCCGGATTTGTATGTAAAAAAATGTTTTTTTTTTTTTCTTATGTGTGCATTCCTAAAACAAAGTTTAATATCCAAATCGAGGTAAGACAAACGCAAATTCCAAATTTTATTTCACATAAAAACACATATTTTACAAAAAAAGTTTTGTGAATATACAGGTGGCCTTGACTTGATCTAGTTTGGCTTCATAACAGTGGGAATATTTTTAATCGTGTTTAGTGTATTTGAGTAATTTCAAGGCGTAAGTTACATCAATTACAGTTCACTTTGTTATCTGGAGGTTATACAAGTGTTGGTGAGCTTAAGTGTTCGAGTAAATATTGGACAGTGCTTCATTTTGCATCATGCATTCTTTGGCTATGTTTTATCAGGTTGTTTATTCCACTTAGTTACCAATTTACATCTGGATTCTGATTTAACATAATAGGCTAATTATAACATGTTGGCTGCATCTCCGAGGGAATCTTCTTCATCAGGTAGAGCACCTACTTTAGTTGAATGCAAGATATGTGGAAGACAATTTACTAGTAGGGGAATTAATATTCATTTGGCACGTAGCCACAGCTCTTCACAAGAGTCCCTTATTCATTATGATAATGGGCTAAGCGACAGTGATAATGATGACAACAGCAAAACCTCCCTTCTAGTTTCTCCTCAGGTTGAAATTATTGAAAATAATGAAATTCCACATTGCCCGATATGCCATAAGGTATGTACATTGAGTCATGGCTTGAACATTCACCTCGGGAAAGCTCATCCCAAAAACAAAAGAAACAAAATTGTGACACGACATTTTGTTCGTTCTGGAATACCTCAAACTTACAGGATACCTTCATCGTGTGAAAATACCATAGATGTAGGGCATAATCCAGTACTGCATTGGGAAGAAAGACTTAAGATACCAACAACTCAGTGGAAATGTGATTTTTTATCTACTCTCACTAAATGCAAAGGGAATATTAGAGTTCTAAGACGAATTCCTAAAGGTGCACGCTCCTTTGCAGCTGACAAATTAACTCAGCTGATTGAACAGAGCATTACTCTTAATACTGAAGATGCCTGGCAAGATCTAATACTTTTCGCATACATTGCTTTAAGAGTACCCGATAAGTCAGACTTAAAGAAGTCTATGGTGTCGAAAGTTAAAGACAACTTAAAGAGCTTCACATTAACAACCCCTTCCGAAAATAGGAAAAATAATACTTCCTTTATCCGCCGCATTGAAGCGAAAGTTGCTGATGGAGACATTCGAGGAGCAGTCCGCATCCTCTCTTCTGACTCCAGCATAGCTATTAACACTACTGACACCTTCACTGCATTGTCGGAAAAACATCCACCCCCTTCCAGAACTTTATCGTTTCCATCTCCTCCTGATCCAGGTGATGAGTTTTTATCAGTGTCTGAGGATGCTGTTTTGAAAGGTATTACTCAATTTCCTACCGGTTCCGCCTCTGGAATAGATGGTTTACGTCCTCAACACCTGAAGGATCTTGTATCCATTTCGGCTGGTGATTCTGGCAAAAGATTGTTGCTGTCAATAACCAAACTTTGCAACTTCATGCTGAGTGGTAAAGTAACTCCTGCCATCTGCCCACATATATACGGGGCTTCTTTACTTGCTCTTACAAAGAAAGATGGAGGAGTACGCCCTATTGCCATTGGCAATACCTTTCGAAGACTGGTAGCAAAACTTGCATGCACATCTGTCAAAGAAGATTTGAAGGAATACTTTTTCCCCCATCAACTCGGGTTTGCTTCTCCTAAAGGCTGTGAGACAATTATTCATACTGTTCGTACGTTTTTAAAAAGGAATTCAGGCAGTAACAACGTCTTACTTAAAATAGACTTTAAGAATGCCTTTAACTCTATTGAGAGAGATTCAATGCTGAAAGCAATAAAACAAAAAGTTCCTTCAATTTTTCCATTCATGTGGCAAGCTTATAGTCAGCCTTCCCATCTTTACTACGGGTCCACAACTTTATCATCTCAGACTGGAGCCCAACAAGGAGATCCTGTTGGACCCATGGTTTTTAGCCTCACTTTACATCCAGTCATCCAGGATTTAAACAGTTCTCTTAATCTTTTCTACCTGGATGATGGTACATTGGGTGGTGACCCCAACACTGTTCTGCAGGATTTTGAAAAAATGATTTCTGCTAGTAAGGATATTGGTCTAGAAATCAATCCTCAAAAGTGCGAACTTTATTTCTGTTCCAGTCGAGATGAAGGAGTTGTCTCTGCCTTCCAACATATAGCGCCCAACATCAAGATAATCACCGACTCTACTCTATCAATTCTTGGCTCTCCGATCATGCTTGAAGCTGTTCAAACAACTATGGAACATAAAATACATTCAATGCAGAACCTTTTCCGGAGATTGTCTCTCATTCATCCACAAATAGCATATTTCTTATTAAAAAATTGCTTTGCCATTCCTAAACTTACGTATTTCATTAGAACTACGCCGCTTTGGTTATTTCCCTCGTTTCTTCAACAATTCGACGATCTTATGAAAAGTAATTTAGAGATAATACTGAATTCTGCATTAGAGGACAAAAACTGGATTCAATCTTGCCTTCCTGTCAATCTCGGAGGTCTCGGTATTCGTAAGTTATCTGATGTTTGTGTACCGGCTTTTTTAGCTTCAGCATATGGAGCCCTCGATTTTGTCAAATCCATGTTCCCCTTTTCTGGTGATGAAATCGAAGTGTGCTTCTTGTCTGAGGCTATGGTTAAGTGGAATACAATGACGGATAACATTAACCCTCCAGAAGAGTCTTCAGTTCAGAAATGTTGGGACATATTATACACCAAACTTATCCTTGATAATCTTTTGGCATCATCATCTTGTGATTCCGATCGAGCTCGTTATCTGGCCCTCCAGGAAAAAGAAGCAGGATCTTGGTTGAATGCCTTACCATCTTCAACAATAGGAACTTTGATGGACGCAACGACATTTAAGATCGCTGTCACTTTACGCCTAGGATGCAAAATCTGCCGAGAACACAAATGCATATGCGGAGCAACAGCCGATTCTCATGGCCATCATGCTTTGAGTTGTGCTAAGAGTAAGGGCAGGTACTCACGCCACTCGGCAATAAATGACATCCTCCGCAGAGCTTTGATATCTATTCACGTTCCCACGGTATTGGAACCAACAGGCATCAGTCGTTCAGATGGTAAACGTCCAGATGGTATCACCATGGTCCCTTGGTTTAGAGGAAAATCCCTTATGTGGGACGCCACCTGTGTGGACACTTTTGCACCATCGCATATTTCAAAGACATCCCGCCTTGCAAGATCGGCTGCTGAGGCTGCAGTTAACCTGAAAAAACAAAAATATCGCGCTATCGCTGATAATTACTTTTTCGTCGTCTTTGCGGTGGAGACCATGGGTTCATGGTGCAAAGATGCCTCAGCACTTGTTGCCGACATTGGCAGAAGGCTGTGTTCTCTAACTGGGGAACCTCGTTCAACCGAGTTTTTGAGGCAGCGAATTGGCATCGCCCTGCAGCGTGGAAATGCTGCCAGCATCAAGGGCACTTTCGCTGAATCTTCTGGCCTGGAGGAAGTGTATTTCCTTTGACTTTTCATCTTACTTGCACACAAGAAGATAGTTGTTTTTGGGAGACGTCATATGAAAAATGAGATGAACAAAGCTACTTCTAATGTTGAAGGTTAATATTATTAATGTATTACACCAACTATTGTAGCTATTATGTAAATAAAATAATATGTGTGCTCCACAAATACATATTTTAGTACTTTTCCGGATTTTTTATGTATTTTTTTCCCCTGATGCTCATATCAAGGTCCGACAACCGCAAATTCCAAATTTTATTTCACATAAAAACACATGTTTTACAAAAAAGTTATGTGAATAATTATTTTCGATATATTCTCCATAAATAAATATTTTAGAACTTTTCCTCATTCTCTTTTAACATTTTACAACAAAAATTTGTGTCTCGAAAGAATTCAATACAAATGCTTCACTTGTAATGAGGGGTCAATCCATATGAAATCAACCAGTGGGTGTTGCTGACATGTTTTATTTTATTTTTAAGTATATATTTTCTGTTTCTATGGGTATCTGGGAGTACAAAACAATTTTTTTCACATTTTTATCACTAACTCTTTGGCAACTAGTGGCCATTTTGCTTAGAAGGATTTGTCATTTTTGGCATTTTCAAAGGTTAGCGGTAAGTTAAATAACTATTTTATTTACAAGATATCACCTTGAAGTAAAAACCATCTTAATCTACAAAAAACATTCTACAATTCATGTTATGACCAAAAATTTGTTAGTCTTAAGGAAATAATCTAAAACTCTATTAGAAAATGCAGTTCCGATTAGAAAAAATTAACAACTTTATAAAACTTTTTTTCATAGAAGGGATGAAAACACATGTTTCATATTTTCCCCCCCACAAAGATATAGTAGATCACTAGATGCTAGTAAAATTTGAGGTCATTTATATAAATCCTTTAAGGTTTATGAGTCTTCACATATCACGATTTTGCAAAATTGTTGATTTTCAAATTGAAATATCTCAAATGGGATTGAACAGAAAAATTTGAAATTTTCTCAAAATATTCTTGTGGTGCCTAATAATCAACATATAAAATTTCATTACTGTGTTCTGACCAGAAGTATTTTATTTTTAATAAAGAAAATGCTAAAAATAACAGTCAAATGAGCGAAAACCATGTTAAAATACAATAAAAATTGTCAAAAATAATATAATTTTTTGTTGTTGCTAGTAAAATTAAATATGTCATATGCCGCAGGAATTTTTCTCCTATAATATTCTCATGTAATGTCCAACAGAGACAATAATCTGTGGTTCATAAATGCTTATATATCTTAACATATTAAATGTTCCATGGTATTAGTCATAGTGATCAATACTCCAACAAAAGGAGACCATATTGCCACACGTGCTGAGCAAGACAGAATATGCTGACTTGAAAAAGGCAAGTCTCTACAGACTCCTCTGAAGCCCCTTTGTTCAGTAATCAGTAGTTGTGCTTGACTGAAGATATCAAAAAATATCTTTTTGAGTGAATGTAACACCTTATGATGCTAGAAGTTTGTTCCACAGCTGAGCCAAAGGTTTAAAAAAAAATGTAAAGGTACAAGTGTATAGGAAATACCTTTAATTTCTTCAGAAAAAAAATTTGAACACTTCTTCTGCTGAAGGTATCTGGTCCAAATATGGTCTTTGCAAACTAGCCATCGAGACAGCCCTCTTTGTACCCCCTCCAATCCCATCGCAGGCATTCTTTCCATTAGAAGTGGCAAAAAAATGCTATTCAGCTCCAAAGTGATTGCAAATATTCAAAAAGTTCTTTTGTTTTTGTACTAGCTACCATCTCCATCGCTAAAGTAAACAATTTTTTAACTGAAGGGGCAACTTTTTTTATATCTTCAGTCAAGCACAGCTACTGATTATTGAACAAAGGAGCTACAGAGGAGTCTGTAGAGACTTGCCTTTTTCAAGTCAGCATATTCTGGCTTGCTCAGCAAATGTGGCAGTATGGTCTCCTCCTGCTGGAGTATGACTACTACCATGGAACATTTAATATGTTAGTTTTATGACATATTTAATTTTACTAGCAACAACAAATAATTATATTATTTTTGACAGTGTTATTTTTTAGCATTTTCTTTATTAAAAATAAAATACTTCTGGTCAGAACACAGTGATGAAATTTTATATGTTGATTACTAGGCACTAGAAGAATATTTTGAGAAAATTTCAGATTTTTCTGTTCAGTCCCATTTGAGATATTTTAATTTGAAAATCAACAATTTTGCAAAATCTAGATATTTGAAGACTCATAAAACCTAAAGGATTTACATAAATGATCTCAAATTTTAATAGCATCTAGTGATCTACTATATCTTTGTGGGGGGAAAATATGGAACATGTGTTTTCATCCCTTCTATGAAAACAAGTTTTATAAAGTTGTTAATTTTTCTAATCGGAATTGCATTTTCTAATAAAGTTTTAGATTATTTCCTTAAAACCTAACAAATTTTTGGACATAACATGAATTGTAGACTGTTTCTTGTAGATTAAGATTGTTTTTACTTCAAGTTGATATCTTCATAAATAAAATAGTTATTTAACTTACCGCTAACCTTTAAAAATGCCAATAATGACAGATCCTTCTAAGCAAAATGGCCACTAGTTGCCGAAGCGTTAATGATACAAATGTGAAAAAAATTGTTTTGTACTCCCAGATACACACAGAAACAGAAAATATATACTTAAAAATAAAATAAAATAAAATGGTCAGAACACAGTGATGAAATTTTATATGTTGATTACTAGGCACTAGAAGAATATTTTGAGAAAATTTCAGATTTTTCTGTTCAGTCCCATTTGAGATATTTTAATTTGAAAATCAACAATTTTGCAAAATCTAGATATTTGAAGACTCATAAAACCTAAAGGATTTACATAAATGATCTCAAATTTTAATAGCATCTAGTGATCTACTATATCTTTGTGGGGGGAAAATATGGAACATGTGTTTTCATCCCTTCTATGAAAACAAGTTTTATAAAGTTGTTAATTTTTCTAATCGGAATTGCATTTTCTAATAAAGTTTTAGATTATTTCCTTAAAACCTAACAAATTTTTGGACATAACATGAATTGTAGACTGTTTCTTGTAGATTAAGATTGTTTTTACTTCAAGTTGATATCTTCATAAATAAAATAGTTATTTAACTTACCGCTAACCTTTAAAAATGCCAATAATGACAGATCCTTCTAAGCAAAATGGCCACTAGTTGCCGAAGCGTTAATGATACAAATGTGAAAAAAATTGTTTTGTACTCCCAGATACACACAGAAACAGAAAATATATACTTAAAAATAAAATAAAATAGGTCAGTAACAAATTATTTTATTATTGGTTGATTTCATATGGATTGACCCTGAGGTGAGAGTGATTCACTTGCACTTGCTTATCGGGGAAGAACAGATCCCAATCTCAAGTGCCGTGTTGTATTATGCACATCATTTTGAAGCATTTGCATCTGTAGTAAGTGAACTAGACAAAGACGATGCCTGTGCAATTGAGATTATTCAGAATTTAATATGTGCTACTACTTTAAAATGTGACTTGGCTTTCATATCGGCTAATTTCGGCTTCTTGATTCACTCAATAAAGAAACTAGATACTTCTGTAGATTTATTGATTAATTCAGTTAAAGAAATATAATATGTTGAAAGGCAACTTAACACTATCTCAGGTTCGAAAATAGAAGTTCTAAGAACATAATTTAAAGGTATGTTTGAGAAAAATGGTGGCTACCAAACCTTCTGCAAAGTCACTCAAGTTTTGGAAGGCCAAATCATAAGTGAACTTGATCGTGTGTGTGTTAGTGATATACCCCTCTTCAAATATGCAAGGTTAACAAGGTTAACATCGTGTGAAGTAGAATGTTCCTTTTCTCAATGTAAGGCATTATTCTCGGATAATAGGCAAGGATTTGTGATCCATAATCTGGAGATGACATGTTGTGCACTGCAACTCCAGTCAGCATTTTACATCTGATGTTGGCGAGTTTCAATATAATTTGTTCTAGCAAGTTACGAACATTCTGGTGTTTTTTTTTTTTTTTCCAGAATTTTTTTTTTTTAGTTTTAGCACATATTTTTAACATTTTTAGCACATACAAAATAAATATTTTTAAGTTTTTTAGCACATAAAAATTCAGGCCCTACTCATAACACAAACAGAGAAGACTGTTACAAGATCAGTAATATCTGGCAGGAAACCCTGATGTCATGCCAGCTGCAACAATTGACACTTCATTAACAGGCAGTGTGTTTTATTGTGAGTCACTCTCCAAAGAAAGACACAACATTATGTCCGAAAAGTTAGATATTGACAATACAACACGGCCCAACCCAGATAGCCAACACAACCCGTTTATAAGTCCAAACTTTGTTTTTGCTCTCCTGTAAAACTGCAAAAAGTGAGTTACAATGTTTTTCCTTGTGTGGTGCACATTGTTTACTTTGCTCAGTCCATTCAAACTATACGCTGTGGAGAACTTGAAACAACAACAGTATAAAGACAGGAGGAAGAGTACTCTACAGTGATAAAATCAAAGTCTAAAAAGAAAAAAATGTATGTATTTATTCTTGTACCAGAATTTCTCCTCACAATACATATGGTTTATACTTAGTAAGCTAATATAAAATTTTAATGTCCGATAGTAAAACGCTTTCCAGTATTTCCTAGTTATAAAGCATATGAATAAGTATTAACATTAATTATAACAGCAGTGCAAATGCAATCCCAGCCAGCAGCAGTGTTATAACAGAATCTTTGAGATTGCACATAATATCAAAACTAATTTATTTGAAAAAGGTTGCCACTCCTTATACCCCAAATTTATATAAATAAGGAAAGAAAACTAACCTTAATAACACACTGGTAAACTTTGTGGACACAATCACAGTTTGTTATGTTACTAGTAGGCCTATTATTCAGTGGGCTATGAATGTAAATGCTTAAAGTAAATGTGAGACCAGTAGGATTAAAAACTATTAAAACTTTTCACAATTGAAGTTGTCATTAGAAAATTGTGCTACATGAACTATAATTATTGGAAGTCCAACCTAAAAATTCTGCCTTGTCACAAGTGGCATTATCAGTAATACAATAAGAACACTTTTATAGATATTCTAAATAGTCAGTAAACATTTAAGATGTTAAAAACTTATTTGTTTCCAAGGAGTAAGGCTGATTAACTCCTGGCCTTATTTAGAATGTTGATTAGTCCTAGGAGAAAGTCAATAAAAGTACACTGTAAAATATTGCCTGAAGATTGTGAAGTCCTGTTGTTGTTAGAAAGAACATAAATGATCTAAAATAATGGATTGTGTTTAATGTGTTCTCATTTACGAGGGTCATTTCAGAAGTCTTGGCAACTATTATTTATCAGTCAATAAAGCTGCAGGAAACAAAAATCAGGATATACGATTGAAAGTCATTGGAATGTCCTTCGCATTGCTAGTACTAAATTGGGATCCGGATACAAGGCGCTATGGGTAAGGGACATTGAAAGATGCGTAAATAGAGATGATTGTTTTATTCGTATTACATATGCACAAAACAGTACGCGTAATACTTGTACTCTTACGAACTAACAACCTTCAAAATAATCCCCCAAGGCGTTCACACATCTTTGCCAACGATGAGGAAGGCGCTGAATACCATCAGCTGTGTGTGATACGTGTATACACGCCAAGGCTAGTATATACAAGGTTTCCTCGTTCCCGTAAGAGCTGTGGGGTGAGTCCTACACTGCTGTGTGACGTCGCCCCTAGCCCGCGTGAGGATTAAGCAGCTACAATGAAAGGAAGAAGTAACACGAAAATACCATCGTTTTAACAACAATAATACATATTTCCGAGGTGAAGATGGAATGCATACTATCCTACATATAAAGAGGACTTAACACAAAATAAAATAAATATTAATACAGGTACAAATAAGAATAGTACACCTTTACGAAGTTAGGAAAAAGTTTGTCTGACTGAGAAAAAAGTAGTCTAGCAGATATAGCTTAGATTATGCTTGAAAGGTTTTAATTTTACATTACTTATTCCAGGTAAATTATTCTAAATTATGGAAGGAAACTTGAAAAGAATAGACTTTAGTATATTTTGCGATATTCGTCTTGACTTAGAAAAATAAATTTCTCAATTTGATCAACGTGCAGTTGTGTATTTTCTAGATTTATTTTACATGAAATTAAGTTAAATTAAACGTCTATAACATGAACCAAGACACTTCTGATTGCAATGTAATTGACACAATTTAATTACAGAGCGTGTAATCGTAGATACTAAACAATTATTAAAACCAAAGAAGAATAGCAGTTTTAAAAGTTAACAACTTGGAATAATGCTTTCCAGAGGCAAGAAAATGGATGATGTAGCCAAATAAAATGTGCACACGGAATAACTATTATTATATTATAAACTGGAAGATGTATATTATTATATTATAAAACTGGAAGATATAGCCAAATAAAATTTTCGCATGGAATAACAATGAATATATTACAAACCAGTCTGTGTTCTGTTTGTAGAAAATTTTGAAATAAACATTTACAAATGATTCTACATGTGTAACAAGAAAGTTATACGATTACACGTGAGAATTACTGCGACACAGTTACGATCCATACATCGCAGAAACTAATTCACTTAACATTGCTAACGAATATTTGCATATTATTGCAAGATGTTTCTAGTACAGAACACCGATAAAAACAAACACCGGTCAGTGAATCTTGAAGAAATATTAAAACACAACTAATACAATGACATTGAAACTCGAAGCATTATCAGAACATTATACTGTACACTAACATTGTGATGATTTAAGCGGCATTAAAGCAGTAATGGAATTCAATAGTGAGCCACTCTTTTAAAAAACAGTCACTCTGGTACACTGACATGTAAAGGCGATAAAGTTATATATAGGCTATAAGGATTCACTAACTATTAAATTCAGGTGATAATAATATAGCACATATATGACGTAACTAATAACAACTTTGAATCAATATTAACACAGCACTTGTGCACAACACTTGAAACCAGAGCTGTCTGTGAACTGGTGTTTTGAAGATTTTTAAAAAGGGAGTGTCACTTCACAATGTATATATTTTTTTTTTTTACATCTGAAGGGTAAAATCACATTTCTAACCTTTAACCCATCTTTTAGGGTCGGGAATTTTTTAATAGAACATATTTTGTCAAATATAGTGTAGGTGGTCAGCTCAACAAGGAAAATCTTCTGCCTGCCTATAAGCTGTTAATAGTCTGCTGGTGTCTATAAATGAAATGGACAGGCCATTTAAGTTTCTATTGGAAATGTGTATGAATATAGAATTATTTACAGAAGGGTAAACTTGCCTCTGCGAGACAAAAAAAAAATCTTAGTATACTTCCCATTTTCTTAGTCATAACCCAACAGAGTTGTAAAAGTACCCCAATAAATTTAAAGAGAGATCCCTTGCCAGAGAAATGTAGGGTGTTTGTGTGTTTTCTTTATTTTGTCATCCACAGTATGTTTTACAGAAACCAGCAGCTTAAATATTTTAATTTGTTTCAAACGTCTCATATTTTATTACAGCCTATTCATTTGAGGCCTGAGCACTCAGAAGTGGTCTCTCTATTAAGCCGTACCCCCTGTAAGATCATATGTAGTATATCTTTACAGATACATGTATTATTGTAGTTAAAAATAAGTTTTATTCCCATCATTTCCCTTGGATGTCTTGGATTGTCTTGGATAAATCGTGTGCAGGGCTAGGGGCCACGTCACATCCCTCGTGCTCAATACGCATGCGCGTCGAACAAGACAACCATCTATATACTAGCCTTGTATACACGCCACCTCTCGTCAATGTGCCCCATCACCCAAAGCTTCTTGTAGCTCAGCGTGACACTCACGAGCTTTTCTGCCATGCAGAAATGCAATTTTTACATATGCTTGCTGTTCAACTTTAGTGACATCCATTTCGGAACACAGTCTCTAGGATACTAACATTTGCATGTGTTGTCGACTGGACACCAATGCACTCAGACGTCATCTGGTGGTCGCATCCCATACTGTGTACACCATGTTTTCAAATGTATATAGTGCAATAACCACATATGCGGTCATTAGGAATATATAAAATAGTTGCCATGACTTCTGAAATGACCCTCGTAGAATTATACGTTGATGCTTATAAATTTCTAATTGTTCTAGAATATTTAATTTTGGTCCTTTATTTTATCTGTGAACTTTCCTCCTTTGAATCAATATGAAATTCATCAAAACTGATAATACTATTTCAGTAATATTTATATTATTAACTGCTAATAATAGACAATAAATTTAATTCGTAAAGTGTTATCAAATTAAACTAAACCATTCTAAGCATTTTCAGTAAAGCCTGGATTTTTTAGCAAAATGCATATTTATTTTCACACTCTCAAACGTAAGCAGAAATGTTATAATTTGTAAGACACTCTTTTGACAAGCAATTTTAATGTGGAGGTCATGTTGCTTCTTGTGAGAGAAAAACGATTTTGCTTGTTTATTTTATGATTTTACATTAAAATAGCGTATTCTACTCAAAACTGTCAAATTAATAGTGCTTATTTCACACCTAGATGTCATTATCACCGGTTTCCTATCTTTAGTCGTCAAACAGCGTTACTGAAAAATCTGGGTTATAAAACACTGTCAGATTTCTAAAAAGCTGTCTGCTGAAGAAACAGATATTGAAGAGAAATTCATTGAAGGTGAACTGTGTTGCTTTTCATACGTGATGTTGTTCATTTTACAAATCGTTCTTCACACAAGAAAAGTTGTGGATGATGTTCCTTCACATTGTAACAGCCATAAATAAGATATCTAAAAAAACTAATAATTTATTTGATTTAATTGATATAATTAATTTGTTTTTGCTTTTGTTTGTGCTTTTTTCTTACATTTTATGTTGTAAATACAGGGAAATGTATTTGAAGAGAATACAAATGCAAAGTTCAGCTGCATAAATACAAACTTCTCCAGTGTTGTAACATATAATATGCACAGTTGTATTTTTCCAGTTTACTGATTACGACGAAGTCGCCAAAGGATTTGGAGGAAGTGGTATGAAACTTAAAGAAAAAAACAGTGTTATTGGTTCGGTGATTGAAGATGCTCAGAAGCAGTGCCAAGAAGGGAAAGTGGTTCTGATCAATGCTTTAATAAGCAATAGCAAATTCCGAGAAGGCAGTGTATCTGTCTAGCCTGGTATGTATGATCAAGGATTTTTCCTATTACTTATTATTGTGCCTCATAATTGAGGTGTGTCTTTTCAAATGGCCTTATTTCCACCATGATTTATATGATATAATGATATGATGTGATCTTTATTTACCAAGACATCATTACAATCAAAATAAATTAATCAAAATAATAATAAAAATATAAAAATTTAAATAAAAAAATAGGCCTACTTAATTACTAATTACAATACAAGTTTATGACATATTAACATCATAGATATATTCTTAGATAGCATTCTTGAACCATAGATTATTGTCTCTGTTGGACATTACATGAGAATATTATAGGAGAAAAATTCGGCGAGACACTTATCTCCTCGACATTATTATTTCCCTTATTTGGAAATCAACACGTTATGGAATGTACTTACTATTGTTAAAACAATTGATTACTACTCGAAACTAGTCGCATTTTGAACTTTATTATGTATTTTTACCGATTTTCAATCAAATAATTTTCATTGACCGTAAAACACGACAGCCATATTTCCTTTTCATTGAGCGATGAAGGATGACCAACTGTTGTTTTTGCAAGTTGTGTCACTGCCTTCGTAGATCACGAAGGCAGTGGTTGTGTACCCAGAATTCCACATGTTGTTTTCCCGCGTGCGAGGTTTGAAATGTTGGTGTAAGTGTGTAGGGCGATGATTGAAATTAGTTAAAATGGACGGGGTGAAGACGATTTACGATCTGTTCACTTATTTCTCACAAAATGATAGAGATATAATAATAATAATAATAATAATAATAATAATATAATAAATAAGATATAAGATATTATAATAAATCTCCAGAATGATGGATTATTGAATGCTTGTGGACGATGTGGGACGGTTGGGTTGGGTTAGGTTGGGTTAGGTTAGGTTAGGTTAGGTTAGGTTATTTTATGTTATGTTATGTTATGTTATGTTATGTTATGTTATGTTATGTTATGTTATGTTATGTTATGTTATGTTATGTTATGTTGGGTTAGGTTAGGTCAGGTCAGGTTGGGTTAGGTTAGGTTAGGTTAGGTTAGGTTGGGTTAGGTTATGAACAGTGATAATAGTTTAGTAGGTCAGGTTTGGTTAGGTTAGGTTGGGTGAGGTTAGGTTAGGTTAGTAAGTCAGTTTGGGTTAGGTTGGGTGTGGTTAGATTAGGTTATGAACAGTGATATTAGTTTACTAGGTCAGGTTGTGTTAGATTGTGAACAGAGATATTACTTTAATAGGTCATTCTGATTTTTTGTTTATGTAATTTTTCAATTGTTTTCATTAATGAAAGTTTTATAATTTAATGAATATTGGTAAAATTAAGTAATTTGTTTATTGTATAAAAATAGCCACTTTGTGAATATGAGTATATTTTGTGTAAGTTTCTGTAAAGACAATTTTTTGTAAATGTAATTTTTCAACTGTTTTCTAAAATGAAAGTTTCATAATATACTGAGTGTTGCTAAAATTAAGTAATTTGTCTGTAGCAGTAAAATAGGCACTTATTGAGGGGGTTTCTAATTTATTTTGTGTACGTATTTTGACGTAACAGCTACGTTTGCTTTGATGCAGCCGCCCTAGTTTCGCGAGGAGAAAGGGGAAGGTAGGGGAAGCGTGCAGTTACCATGGCAATGAGTAGCATACAGTGGAGTCACAGTTGGAGTCTTGGTAAGCGTGTTCCCAGAATTCTAAGTCAAGTAGATAATATGGCCGTCAGTTATACTTTTCTATCATGAATTACGTACTTTTAGGTATGTGTTTTACAAGATATATTCTAATATATTAAAAAATTCCGGACCTAATTATAATCCTTGCACCCAGGGACACATTTTGAACGTTGTTTCGCTTCATAAAAATTAAAACTGTAATGTCGAGGACATTGGTATTTACCCGAAAAATTCCTCCGACACTGGAACTTGAACCCAGGACCTTTGGCTATTCGCGCCAATGCTCTACCAACTGAGCTAAGCCAGAGTTCAATTCACAGCGCCAGATGGAACCTCTCCCCCACTGGGACTTGAACGGAGAGAGGTTCCATCTGGCGCTGTGAATTGAACTTTGGCTTAGCTCAGTTGGTAGAGCATTGGCACGAATAGCCAAAGGTCCTGGGTTCAAGTTCCAGTGTCGGAGGAATTTTTCTCCTATAATATTCTCATATTAACATCAGTCAAATTAAATGGTCTATCTCCAATCTAGTGAAATATTTTGAAGTACCACTAGTGATATGTTTTGTTGGCATGGTTAAACAATACATTTACAAGTCCTTATTCTCATACTACATTTCCTCACTCTTAAAATCTCTTTTCTACTTTTGTAGGCCTTTCAGGTTGGATCAAGAAACGAATTTAAACTGATTTGAAGAAAAATAATAAGCAGCAGAACAAACTCACCAGTCATATGTTTTCATTGGAATGGTTTGTATTACTGCCTATAATAATTTAATTTTCCATAAGGTAATTTTTGAGACATTATTTTACTGTAGAACAAAGTTACAAGTAATTTTAAATTCCTCATTTGAAGTTCTATCCGTCATGGTGTTATGTTTACAATTTAAATAAGATAAAAATCAATATCTGTTAGGAGGTCTTGGAAACAGAACATAAAAGCCATAGTTTTACTGTATGATATGGCATTAATAGAACAAACATTATTTTTATTACCATTATTAAAGAATTCTTTAATATCTTTATGATCCATTGGTTATCATTGCTTATTGGAGATTTGCATGCCCTGGTACCTCAGATTTGTCTGAGGTAAGGAGGTCTGGATCAGAGTGCGGTGTGTAGAACACATACTTTCATCCTGCCATCTGACAGTGAATTGAACTAGTGAATTGAACTAGTGAATGTACTGCAAGACCTATGCCTGTTTTATTCTTGACTTGCAGTTTTCCAATGGAATAACTACTGGTACCATTTTTGTAGGGGTACGCCATAGCGTAGTGGTTGAGGCGCTGCGCTACAAACCAGAAGGTCGCGGGTTCGATTCCCGATGAGGTCGTTGAGATTTTTCAATTGGCCTAATCCTTCTGGTGGCACTATGGCCCTGGGGTCGACTCAGCCTCTAACAGAAATGAGTACCAGGAGCAATCCTGGGGGTGAAGGCGGCCGGTGCGTAAGGCTGACAACCTTACCACCTTCATGTGCCAAATGTCCAAAATCTGGGAGCCTCAACCTCCTGGAACCCTCTGGGCCTCCATGGCCTGTATAGGGATCACTTTACCTTTACCTTACCATTTTTGTAGGATGTTCCACATGACTTTACTGAAAGCATAAAGCATGGAAGTAGTATAAGCGTGCAGACTAACCGTAACATTAAAGTAAACATAACAATTATTTTGAATTTAGTATTTAAGGCAGTGATTAAAGGGATAATTAGATTATTAGTCTCTGCAGAATTGCAACTGTGCACTGCAAGCTCGCCGTTGTGTAAGTAATTACCTGTCTGTCACTCGTACAAAACAAATTATTCTTAAATTAAACTCAGCTTGTTTTGCAATAAGATCTTTAAAATTTCTCGAAAGCATTGAGATTTTCAAATCTCTATATTCTACATATTTCCACTCAGTTATGTCTTATGGTATAATATTCTGGGGTAATTCCTGTGAGAGCAAAAAAAAAAATTCTTACTGCAAGGAAGGAATTCCAAGGAATTATTCAAACTTATAAGATACTGCCCTTAGCTTGTGAATACATCTTTGCTTTAATTAATTATTTATACAGTAGATAATTTTGAGCAATTTTTAATAAATTCCAATATACATGAAATCAACACATGAAATCAACACAAGGAATAAACTCGTTTCTCATTTTTACAAAATTAAATTTATATATTTAGTGAGGGAAACATTAATATCAGAACTAATAGGGACTGTTAACAAATTAATACATTAAAACTTGGAATAAATTGTAATAAGAAAAAATTAATAATTTTAGTTACCTTAGTGAATAAAAAAAGGAAATGGTCATTTGGATAACTGATGTTTGGATTAATGATGTTCTACTGTAAATACAAAAGAAATGCCCCAGTGAATAGAGCGTGTGTGGGTGCTGGTTCCATTAGTAGCACACAAAAGTACAATTACATATAAGGAATATAATTTTAACCTTCCGTTGGTCGCTAGAGAGGCCTGAGAGACCCTTAGCATTACTTAATTGTTATCATTTTCAAACGAACACACCTATCCAGTTACCTGACTAGGACATCTAACATCACACCTTAATTGATTGTTTGCTGCAGCGACCCATATCTGTTTATTTGTTTGGCTGCAATAATGACTATCAGTAGTTGTGTGTCACCCAGGACCCTGCTTGCTTACTCTCGGTATATTTACAATGTTTCTTTGTCAAATGCATAACAATGCCACTTCTCGTTTCTGGCTGGTAATGACTATGAAGGATGAAAATTCTGATAGTCTTTAATGACTATGAAGAATGAAAATTCCGATATTTCTTCATAGCTGTCCAGTGATTTGAAAGGCCTGAATGACCCACAGCAGATGCTTTGTCGAATACACAGCCATCCCCATTGAAAATGAAATGATGTGAACCCTGCAAAACTAAATATGCAACACTCCCCTCTTTCTGAGCGAACATGCCAAAATAACTTGCAATAATTGCCTAGTTGGGGAGAACATGGAAGAGATAGTAGTTGATTCTGAGTAACAGAAATGTGAAGAATTAATCACAGCAAAATTGTATGTACTTGTATGTATTTTCTTTACATGTATTGTAATCCAAATTATAACGTAAACTGTATTATTATATTTTAGCTGGTCCTTTTATGTCATAAGATATTACTAATAAAAACCAAGTATATTTAGTCTAAATAAAGCTAAACATAGAAGAAAAGAAAACATAAAAGAAAGAAGAAAAAAATACAAGCATATAACCACAAAAATACAAGTATATGCATGGGTAAACTAGACACATCACGACCAATTATGTTCTACCAAAGTGCCGGCCTAACGGAGTAAGATAATCCTAATAAAGACCATGAATATTTAACCTAATTAAAGCTATACATAGAAAGGAAGAAAAAATTAATGCAAACATATAACCACAAAAATAAGCGCAGATCTACTTGGCCCCGCGCGACTAACGATGTTCTACCACAGCGTATGCTTATTGGAAGGCTAATTATCCAGGGTGATGAAATTCAAAATTACTTTTTTTTCTAGACAAGTGATTGAGAAGGTTATTCAAGAAAGTATACTAGATATCAAATGGGATAGAACTTCAAATTCTTTATATCTTGTTATTATGCGTGTAATCTTTCTAATAATTCAAATTTATTAATTATTCAGTAGAAATTTAAGGAAACACACAAAATTGGTATGGTATTGAACTGCACAAATTAAGTATACGAAGATTTTCACATACAGCGATATTGTGGACAATAAGTATACATGATTTTTATTTTTGTAACAATACTTTTTAACGTATTGTGCCATTTTCACATTCCATTTAGAGTAGTTTGAAGGGTTTTGTTTTTTTTCACACATTTACTAACACTAATTATAATCAAGAAGTATGGTTTCACTGGTTTCAGTTTCAAAGAAATTGTGCTCCTGTAAGTCAGTAGAATGAATGATTGTGATTAATAACCAAATACATCCAAATGAAGTTTGAGACTGAATTCTGTTCATCCCACATTATGCATCTGAGCAGAACTGGGTTAGATAAGTGTATAATGCTTTTCTGTTGCTATCATTGTCAGTAGGATTGTCAGATGAAAACTAATCATACAGGAAAGAAAAATACAGTAAACTCCAATTAACCAAGAGCAGGGCTTTAGTTGGATAATTAAAACTACTGGTATTCACCTAACTCTTTAAAATTTTCCAGACTGGCTCGAAGAGATGTTGTTCTGCAACCATTTTTCTTTTACAAATTCTAACAAGTCATAACACCAATTGTGCTGCGAACGTCATTTTGTTTCAAATGTGAAGTGTGAACAGTTTTCTTTTTTCCTTCCAAACATTATTGCTTTGTACGATTTGTAGCAAGGTCAGAAATGTGTTGAGAAGTTTAGTTTCATTTTGAATACTTTAGTTTCCCAATTCTAAGTACAAGGAGTATGGTTAACTATAAACTAAAGACTGTACTAGACATTGTACTACTACCAACAAAGCACTTAACATTTAACTTGGTTTGGTGCAAGCTGTCAACAATTGTTAATGTCAGGCAGATTGAATTAACCATTGTTGAAACATTTTTCTCTTTTGATTCTTTTATAGCATGCCGAAAAACAAATCTCTTTCTTCAATGTTATCATCTCCCTATTGTTATGCGTTATTAGGTTATGTTCTGTTCAGTAAATGTTTAGAATTTTATCCAAACAAATAAAACAGTATTGGTCTTGCTGGTGCATATTGCATGCTTCAGAACTTCCGGTACTCTCTTTGGACAATTCTATAACTACCAGTACTGAGTACTGGTGAGTACCAGCCCAGCTAAAGCCTTGACCAAGATCCATAAGGACTTAGTTATTGGTTGAGTTATTATTATAAAATAAAAAAAGTAATTTTGTGAACATAAACAAAAGTATTTTTTTTAATGAAAACGATATTTCTGTAGAAGCTACTAGATTTGTATATACTTGTACATGCTGTATGGCATAGGAAATAGCCATATTGGATAACTGCTGTCGGTATACTGGTACTTCATAACATACCTATATGGACTAAATCAGAATTCCACATTCCTCACATGATATGTTCATCATCCCAATTAAAACTGGATGTGTATACAAACCACTTAGTTTTAAAATTAGCATGCTGCTTCCCTTGGCCATGTAATGCACCATTTCAATGTGTGTGTGCATGTCTGTGTGAGTGTGAGTGTGTGTGAGTGTGTGTATGTGCATGTGTGTGTATACGTATATGTGCTAATGAGTCTGTGTATATACTTATACTTGCGAACCAAAGATAAAGCCACCAGACTTGTACCATGCATAGCATGGAGCTGGTGCAAGTAATCATTGCCTGCTGAAGATTCGAATAAGGTAATGTGCAAATTATGAATTGCAATATTTTACACAATAAAAATTAACTGCAATCGTAACAACATAAAGCATTACGCAAACTTATTGCAGCTGTTGAGTTAGTGATACTTTTTTTTTTCAATTTCTGTTTATATGTTGTAACTTTCATGATTTTGTAGATCTGACAATCCTTTTAGACACAAAAATCTGTTTTATTAACACTTATTAAATCTTTGTGTTATGCTGTAGTGCTGAAGGTTAGTTCATTTATTTGTTTTGTTAGTTTGAGGTTTTGATATTTTGTGTTTATTTTTAATTTAAACATTCTAGTAGTGTGCTTTGTTATGTAAGGTCTGTATTTATGCATTGTTCCTCTTGGTTATTATAAACAATAGTTCAAATTCCAATTTTAGAATATAAATGATAGAAAAGCAGTATGTTATAGGTTAAACTGCAATTATTATTATTACAAAAGTATCTGTGCAAAATTATGCCCATTCTGACTTCTAATTCTCAGAAGGTAGGAAATCATTGAACAAATGTTAATATGAATGTTGACTTCAAAATTACAACAGAAACATTACCTAACTATGGACCTTCATGGATGTACTGTCTACCTTTTAGTGCTATTGTGGCACATTCATATCAGAGACTTTTATCTTTGTTAAGTGTATAGTTTCAGTGTATTCAGTATTATGCAGTTGGTGGAGAATTGTTTCAAAGTAGTCATAGCCTTGTGTTGGGATTCTGATGTTTATTTAATATATACATGCACCAAGATTTTGTGTATTCATTCTATTGAAACATTATCTGAAGCTTAACCATGAACAAGGGTCCATGGTTGCATTTTGCTAGTTTTGAGAAAACATGCTCCAAAGCCGTTGTTGCTTGTTGAGTCAGGATGCCTAGTAATAATGTAGACCTTTGTTCCATAAAAGTTGTACTACTCTTTCGTCATAGGTAATCCCATGAAAGCTTACAAATTTATCAATGTATTTGCAACTGTGAAACAGGAGAGAATTTATCTGATGATACCCATAATCTCAAGTGGGATTTATTAACATTAGTCCATGAATAAAATGGAACAGATTATTGTACACAGGCATTGTGCAAATTTATGATGGGAAAGGTAAATAAGCAAATATAAAGTTTTAACATATCATTGGTAACAGAGGTTTCGTCTCATGTAATGTATTATGCTGTTGCAATATTGCAGTACTCAAGGCAACTATAGATTCTACCCATAAACAATAATTCAGGATCCGCTGCCATGACAGCAGCTGGCAGCATGCTACCTTCCAATCTGGCAGTCAGGGTTCGATTCCTGGTGGGGGCAGATTTTTTTTAATCTGATCCCAAGGGCTGGATTTAGGAGTGGGGCTGGTGTACAGCTTTTAATCATTAGTGTGTGCACCAAATACACCTGGGTTCAATCCAAAACCTCTCTGCAGTATTGTCGTGCCTAATTTGAGGAATTTACTGGGTAGCGAGGTGAGGAGCGGTTAACAGTAATCCTAAATTAAGCAGACGAATGTTTGACACAATAGTGTAAGGTTTTATTATAAAAAACATATAAATAGGAACTTGACTAGTTAAATGAATAATGTAAATTTAGGTATAAATATTTAGTAAAATTAAGTACCAGTATGAGCATTCGTGAATAACTGTCTAAAACCCTTGGCTGTGCTACCGGAGTAACAAATAGCTGTAAGCTACTTACAATTTAATAGACGAAAGCCCATGGTGTCCATGTTGGTTGAGGTTGTGAGAATCTCACTTGACTGTAACCAGACCTCGAGGATACGATGTATGCTTAAAGTGTCTTCAAGTAGTTCTGCCCTAACCGTTAATCGGTTTAGAATATATAGTATGATTTAGCCTTCAGAAAGGATAAATCATAACTTGATAGTGTAATATTGTTTTCTGACAGTTATGTAATTGATCACAAATACTCACAATAGTATTTGAAATAATGCAATGCTACCTTGAGAATTGCTGCTTAGTTAAACATATCGACAAACAGTCCAGGTGTTTGTTTATAAGTGCTTATGACATAAGATGATATAGAATTGCTCACTCTGGGGTCCTGAGTGCGATGCCAAGGCACCACAGTATATACGACTTGGAGGAAAACGCCACTGTTGATAGAGATTTGTCTGTCGTATAGGGATGTTAGTGCATGGTGGCTGGTCGCTTACATCAAGTTCTCTGTGGAAGAGGTGCTGCCTCTGGTGAAGAGGTGTTGTACTATATTATCTTCTATGTTTTGCCACATGCATTTATTAGTCGCCTACAAGAGTAAAGTGTTCTGTTCTCTTAATTGATATCAGCAATTTATCAAGTTTTCTTGGGTAATAATTCAAAACCAGTATATTGTTCTTGCTGCTACTACTACTACTACTACAGTGAGTCTCTCATGGACTGGGGCCGGGCCGGGCGAGCGGCGAAACGTGTCTGCTGCAATGAGTCAGATATTGCAACATTCTGCTTGGCCAGCAGTTGGAGTGCATGCTTGTGAAGGTGAAGGTCAAACACGGCCTGTGCTCTCGTGTTATAAATTATATAGTGGTCTTTGTCTTAGTTCACATTTATCATTATGCCGACAAGGGTATTTCCAACAAGACTCTGCAACTGCGCATACAGCTCAACTCTCGCTAAACAAAATTAGTGAAATTTTTGAAGACCGGGTCATTAGTGCGGGCTTATGGCCATCACGGTCCCCAGATTTAACTGTTTGCGATTTTCATTTGTGGGGATACTTAAAAAATAAAGTGTATGAAAGAAATCCCCACACGTTAGACGAACTAAAAAATTGTATCCAAACAGAAATAAACTTAATATCAGAACCGCACCTATTGCGTGTGAATGAGAGTTTCCTATCTCGATGCCAAAAATGTGTGGATGAAGGAGGAGGACATTTTCAGCATCTCCTGTAATAAGGTAAGTCCCTATTTTCACTATTTTCATGGTCATGCACGAACAAAGTGAAAGAAGCGAGAGAAGTGCCGTGCAGTTCCTACACCTCGGGACGCAGGGTGACGACTCTGCGGCCGCATGCACTTTTGCCGCTAGCCCGGCCTCCAGTCGAGAGAGACTCACTGTACTAATACTAATACTACTACTACTGTTACTATTACTATTACTACTACTACTACTACTACTACTACTACTACTACTACTACTACTACTACTACTGTCATTATTATTATTAATATTATTAATATGAATCTTAATATTAATATTATTAAGTTTTCTGGCCACGGGCAGGTCCTTAGACTTAGTCTGCTAATTTTGCTGTTCATCTCCTCGTTTCCTTTGCTTCCTCTTTCAGTAACCAGTGTTTTCTTTTGTCCTTTAAATCATGTAACAGATGGAATTCTCTTCTTCCAAGACCTGGAGTTCCCTTCAACTTTCCTTTGATCACATCATCCAGCAGACAGTATTGAATGAATAGCCGTTAAGGTTTCCTGCCCTGAAGTTAGGAATTTAGTGCTTCGACGAGCTCATCTGCACTTGAAGTCATGCTATGCTGAAACAGTGATCTTACAGTTGCTGCTACTTCAATATCTAACCAGGTACAGTATATAACATATTGTTGCCGTCTACAATATAGGCCTACTGTTATTAAAATTTCATTAAAAACCATTAAAGCAAAAAGAAACACATTCACAATGGATCTGAAACTTAAAAAGTCTACACAACGTTTCGACCCTCCTTTGAGTCTTCCTCAGGTGAATACAAATGACACTAAACTGCGGTCTGAACCTCCCATCTATAGACTACCATCATGCAGTGCCACTTGGATTGTACTGAATGTCTTCCCCAAATTCTATAGTTCCACCGTATTTCAATACCCAATCCTCCGGAATATCAAATTCCCTTACCATGCCAGCCTTTCCCGGAGGTGGAAAGATTACAGAAGTTTTGTTGAATATGACATTTCAGAAATGTTTTGTTGGATATGACATTTCAGAAATGTAAACTTCTATAATCTTTCCACCTCCGGGAAAGGCTGGCATGGTAAGGGAATTCGATATTCTGGAGGATTGGGTATTGAAATACGGTCGAACTATAGATTTTGGGGAAGACATTCAGTACAATTCAAGTGGCAGTGCATGAAGGTAGTCTATAGATGGGAGGTTTGGACCATAGTTTAGTGTCATTTGTATTCACCTGAGGAAGACTCATAGGAGGGTCGAAACATTCTGTAGATTTTTTAAGTTTCAGATCCATTGTGAATGTGTTACTTTTTGCTTTTATGGTTTTTAATGAACATTAGACAACGGAAAAAGGACTAGTAATGAATATTAAAATTTCAGTTTGCTTAGGGCTTTCCACACTTTTATCCTGTGTGGTGCAGGGACATTGACTTATGTTGCTAAACCACTGTCGTTTAAAACTGCCTGATCCACTGACCATTTCCATGGAGATCCCATTCCATAATAATTGTTCTTTCACTATTCGGTGGCCTGCTTCATTCCAGCCTTGATAAGTGGGAGGAAAGGTAAAATACAGATAAAAAGAAAGATGTTACCGGTATTAGTTAAGAAGAGAGACCTTGTATCTTGGAATTAGCCATTTTCAGGTTATACTTGTGTCTGAGGTTTGGAAGAGGGTGCATCAGCTTTTTCAAGACCCAACTGAGGAGCTATTGAGGAAGATGTAGCAGCTCCGGTCGTGTAAGCCATCAGTAACTGCTATGAGAGTCAGCATGCCATCGCACTCCTGCTATCTGCCTGAATTTACACACAAACAGATTAAATTCCGAACGATCGAGTTAAAACAGGATCTCACTCCATTCGGTCAGTGACAAAACTATTGTATTGGTATAACAAAATTCAACAATGAAAAATTGCAAAACACTTATTTACTGAATTTTTTGACTGGTAATACATTCGGAAAAAGTTTGATGCAAACGTATTATTATTGTATAATATAAACCTTATAAATATACCCAGTGATGGGAAAAGTACAAAAAGAAAGTAACTGGGCTAGATTACTATTACCTTAGAGACATTTTACTTAATTAAAATTACAAATTACTTTTACAAAAATTAATTAGTAAAATTACAATTACAATTACTTTACAAAATGGCAGTACCTAAAAATTCCTTGCTTTTGGGCCCAAGGCCATAAACTATTGTACCATTCAGTGATAATGATTCTTGGGACGTTAACAAGCAAGTCTCAAATTATTAACGAACGAACAAATCATTAACTCCAATATTCCAAACACATTGAGTAACTTTTAGTTAATATTACCTTTAATGACGACGATATAGCAAGTGGGAATGACACTACTACTAATGATTACAAAAATGTAACGATTACAATTTTATTTCCAGAAGTAAATTAAAAGTATAATTTACATTTTTCAAAAAGTAATGATTACAAGTAAATGGGACCAAAAAAGGAATTGTTACTGTAATCTGATTACTTTTACTCAATTACTTCCCATCACTGAATATACCGACCAACAATATCCTAAGTAAGAGCAATCATTATTCCATATCTGTCTACTATTGCCTTTTGTTTTTATTTCTAAAATGGAGAATGTTCTTTCTTGGGATGAATGTGACTTTTTCATTTTTTAAAGTATACAAAAATTTCAACACAGAATATTGTTGATACTATTCGCTATTACCTAAACCCAAGGTAGCCACACAAAACTACCTCTCTTAAACTATAGATTGGCTCTGGTAATTTTTTTCTTGGGGGGGGGGGGTGCGGGGACATAGTTCATTATTCCCTTCAAGTGAGTTTGATATTGTTTATAAATTCTCAAGAGCTCATAAAACTAAACTCCGTGGCATTAAATCCCTGTTGGGGCTAAGTTACCATTCGACCACTGCATCATCTGCCATAGGCAGATAGCAGGTTTGGGAGGCATGTTGTCAGCATGCTAATACCCAGGGCTGTTAATGATGATTTCCATGACCATCAAGAGCTCATGCATGTGAGAAATTGAAAAAAGATAAGATAATAATAATCAACACCGGTAACAAATTAAAGTATCATCTTCTGTGAGTTGGCCCAGTTCTCAATTCAGTGAGCTTGGCATATTGATCGTGGTACTGATAAGATGTCTCACTGATCAGTTTATTTGCTTATCAGATAAAGTGAATAGCTTTTTAATTAGCCTTAATTACCCAAATTCTAGCTGGATCAAGAGGAAAGGTTGGATAATCCAAATAATAGTTTTTAACCCTTAAGCGGGTGATCATGTGTGAAGCGCACCAATGAGTAATTGTATACACCAGCGTTCCTCAACCTTTTTGAACACGAGGACCTCTAGAATGTTAAAAAATGTTATGAACCCCTAATTTTACATCCCATTTTTAAAAGAAGGCCTATATTCTTAATGTTTGGGGTATTAATTATAGGTCATTATAACGAAATATGTGAAAAAAATTTTACATCTTTACTTTCCACCTGCTTTATGATATTTTTTAATTATATCTGCGGACCATCTGCACCATCTTCGTGGACCACCAGTGGTTCGCGGACCATAGGTTGAGAAACGCTGGTATATACTATTGATTAGCCATTTTATTTTTGTTTTAAAATTGCTAACTGCTAGCTATTCTTTCATTGCTGCTTCAGCTTAGTGAGAAGTTTTCCTACCATACCACCACAGATGTACTAGCAAGATAATCAACTTAAGTGTGACTTTGTTATTCTTGAGCATAAAGTAAACCACACACCAGGTAATGCAAGTATTGGAACAGCACAACAATGCCCAAGCCAGTGATTGGTGAAGTTTGCTCCATGACTACTGACCTAACCATCCTGAGTCGCAAAAAAATTAAGAGGACTGTAATGAAATTTCACAGTGCAGAAAGAGAATCATTGTAATTACATTTGTAGTAAACACTTTGTGTTTCTTATTTTGCCTTTCTTCGCTATTCCGATACAGTTCTTTATGTTTTACATTAATGTATACATTAATCACTAGAATATATGAGAATCTTTCAATTGAATATTTTTAAAATTTCTTGCCAGACATGCATTGTCTTATAGAAAAATACATGCCATGACTTTAATGGTAAGCCTCGTATAAAATATTTAAGATCGTTTAGCAGAAAACATCTGCGAACATATTTTATTGCTTGAAGAAAACAACGGGTTGCAAGTAATAGTAACAGTAATACTTTATTAATCCATTATATCAAAGTACATTGATGTAGGATACGTCAAACTTAACCTAAGAAGAAATATTGAGGTTGTAATACAGAAATCTTAACATAAACCACTTACTTATGCATTACTTAATTCAGGGAGTAGCAAAAGATGCACTGTGCTGAGAGTTGTGGATTAGATATTCTTCTATGGAATAGTAGCACCCATCCATTAAATAATTTTTGATAGCTGATTTAAATCTTTTGGTTGAATTTATTGCTTTGATGCAATTGGGGAGTTTATTGTAAAGATGAATTCCGTTGTGTTCAAAACTTTGTTCAAACAGGGAGGTATTATGGCTTAAGATACATAGATCTGTAGTACTTGTATGTGCTCATGGACAGTTGAAGTCATGAGTAATGGGCCATTCAGATAGAAAATTAACCGTAAACTTAAAAGTTTGGGGCCATGTTTTTCAATGTGACCCTTCACAATGCATCACGTAAATGTGAAACTTAAACGTAAAATTAAACTTAACGTAGAACCTTGCAAACACCAAGCTTCCGCATTACGTTTATGCGAAAAATAACGATACAACCAATCAGAGAACAGAACAGGAGACGAAAGTTAAAGTAGCCAAGAGATGGCGTGTTGGGGCCATGTTAAGAGCCAAAACAATCTGATGCACTCCTCTGGAACCAGAGAGATCAGCAGATCTGTGCTTCTCTCTTGCTGTCTCAACAAACAATACACTAGATTGCTGACTTTGCAGGTATCTTTTGACTCCATGGGAGGGCACTACATTGAACTAATCTTTATGATATCTTGTGTGTTATATTGTTAAGTTAATGTTCATACAAGGTGTGTTCCAAAGAATTTCATTGCACATGCATTGTTTCCTCCAATTATATTCTTTATTTTAGTGTCCTTTTTGACTACTTTTACCATAAACAAAAATTTTGCTGTTTTTCTTAATAGTTAAACATACGAGTTATGCATTTAATAACATATTGGTAACATGTATTTCAGACATATAAAATTGTTTTAAGTAAAGTAGGCCTGCTCACCTAGATCTCATTATATGATCATGTAAACAATAAAGCTTGTTCCCATTTTATTCATAAAGGTAAAGTCCTACATCTTGATGCCTCTAAAGTTTCCATTAATAATTGTCAAATTAATGTCATCCTAGATTTTAATCAGTTTTCCACTATCCAAATTTCTTACCAGATCTTTCCTGTTTCTCTAAATATTTTGATCGTTTGGATCAAATTCTTGATAGTTGTTCTACAAATTAAATGTAATTGCACCTAGGTTACCTACTCGAGAGTTGCAGTCCATAATTCAAATGTTGTACAGTATTTAAAGCATTTTTGCTTATTTCATCTCCACATGTTTCATTCATCTTGGAATACACCTACGATATCTCATGTGGAAAATTCAGAAAAATTTTGGGCTTATACACGAGTACAGTTGACTCCCTCTAGTCCGGCCTCGGATGGTTCAGCCGCCGGATGATCCGGCCGACTTCTTGGAATGAGTCATATGGCGCAGAAGGGTTTCTCACGGCAGTAATCGACTAGAATAAACATTCTGTTACTGAATCACATTCTTCTTATGGTGAGGAATGTGACGTAATACAAATAGATTATTGGGCAGCACTCACCACTGTTTATTGATCCTTTTGTGAAGCCGTTGTCAAAGGTTACTTATTTTGCGTGGAGCCTTCGTCTTGAATAAACATGCCTGTTTAGTTTTCAGTCTTAAGTGTACACAAATCACATCAGTTCACAGCACTGGAACTGGCGACTACCTATGTCGAGCAACAGGCGCTACTGCATCAGCTGTCAATGTAATGTTCATGAAGAAGTGGCGTGATTATGCTTTCAAAAAAGAGTTCAACTAAAAAAGCAGAAGAAAATAACAGATTTCTTTTAATTTTGAAATTGTAATTGTAATGCAGTATTTTAATTTTTTGGTAAGTACGTTTTAAAAAATCAACAAAACCATCTTAAAAGTTCATTTTTGCTTTAATAGGTTATACAACATGTTTAAAAGACCGCCGGATGGTCCGGCCATTTTTTAATCTGGTCCCGGGGTGGCCGGATTAGAGGGAGTCTACTGTACATACAGTTTTATTTCACTTCACCATTCCCTGTTTTAGGTAATCAGGCCTGTAAGTTTTAGGGAATTATGAAGTTTGTTACTCAAGTAAAAAGGTAATAAATTCAATAATATGAGTAGTTGCAGCCGAAAGGAAACAATTTATGCACTACATTATAAAAAATTACCAGAAGCATGTGATAAGTCCCATATTTAGGGCTCATCTTTATGTGCATAATCAAAATGGATGGAGAAATACTTTGAACTGGAACATCTAATTATGTAGAAGTAATTTGTCCTGTACTTTGATAACCAGATTTAAGTTTCAGTTCAAATAAAGTGAGGATTATTTCAGAGGGATTGCTTCATCCCCAAATGGTATAGTGCAGCAGTGAATCTTTCATGGTCTGTCCTTATTTCTTGTAGGATATTGGTAGGCCTACAGTATTAGATTAAACAACCTACACCCGAGACAAGCTAAGAAGGAAACCTGAAGTAAACAAAAACCAGTAAATCTGTCTCATTCTTAGGTCATACGAGTAATGTGCTAGAGTGAGACAGGCATACTGGTTTTTGTTTACTTGAGGTTTCCTTCTTAGAACTGCCAGACTTTAGAGAATATGGATTATTTCAAATTATACAGTGTCTGGAAACGCAGCAGCTTTCCCACTTCAGAATCCTTTCTGAAGACATACAGCTGTAATTTCGTCTAGGTAAAATATGTAAAATGCTCGTATCATGTTAAGGAAAGCTGAAAGGTCAAGAATTAGAAACTAAATGCATTTAGCCATGAACGATAATCTTACAAAGACCTTGGTGTAGCCTACTATAGGCCGATTGAATAAATCATAAAACCTTGAAGAAAGGAATGTGAGAAGTGTAGGCCCATGAGAATGAAGTGTCTCCTTGTAAAATGTAGGCCCTACTTAAGCACAATAGGTCTAAATATTAAAAATTTGGGAATTTTTAAAGGGATCTGCAGCAATCACAGCTTCGTTTCTGGTTTAGTAAATTAGCCGAAATTTATCATTACAAACAGTGGCGGACGCAGAATTTTCTTTCAAGGAGGGATTTAAGGAGATAGAGAAAAAAACTAAAAAAAAAAAGTTCACTTATATTTATAAGTTTATAAAACTTTAATCTTACCACTAGTTTTGTATGAATGTGAAACATGGCTAATTACATTACAGGAAGAACACAATTTGAAAGTATTTGAATACAAAGTTTTAAGGAAAAATAGTTGGACCAAAACGAATGGGATGACAGGGGAATACAGAAAGCTCTACAATAATAAAATTTACAGTATATATATCACTCTCTTGATATTGTAAGATTAATTAAATACAGGTGGTTAATCCGAGCTGGACATGTTGCTCAAATGGGTGAGGACAGGGGCATTATCATAATTTTAATAGAAAGACCAGAAGGAAAATGACCATTAGGGGAACACATGACGTAAATGGGATGATAATGTCAGGATGGATCTAAAAGCAGCTAACTGTAGGAATAGGAATTCAAACTGGACAGTTGAGTCTATTATGCTCTCTTTTCAATTGATGAGAAATAAGCAATTGAAATACTATCGAACACAGATATAAAAAGGTAAAAATTTGCCGTACTGATTCGCTTTTATTGCCATTTCTTTTTCATTTTTTCTTTCAAATCTCGGTGGTGGGGATATATCCCCTCAAACCCTCCTCTGTGACCACCAATGGTTATAAAGTAAAACATGCATTGTAGACTTATTTTTTACAGTGGAAAATAACTCTTTTTAGTGAGATAGGAGTGTAATCCTGTCATTAAAAAGTGCGCCGTTGAATTTTTATGTTAAATCTTAAGTATGTATGCATGCTACATGTTAATTTTGAATAACATAATAAATTATTCTTTTTATTGTCCATATATTATTATTATATGATATGGTGTGTTGATTCATCTATGGAGTGGAGTGACGTAGTATGGATGTTCTGAAAGAGGTTTAAAAGAACCGTCAATTGTTTCATGGCTGCCAATGATTTAAATTCCTCATAAAAACGTCTTTAATTTCCACTTTAATGAAACCGAGCTTATATTAAATAAGTCCAATAATGAATTAATAGGAAGATAATTAATTCCGTGTCTGTTTTTGTTTCAGTTGGAATGGTAAATTGTAATTAGAAGAAACGATATAATGTTCGTGTTGTGTTGGCTACTCTGCAAACAGCAAACAGTTGGGAATTTTGGAACACAGCCTGGGATTTCGTGGAATACAACCGACGCCTTGCTAGAGGATGCCGGATGGCTTAATCTACAGTAAAGAAAAGGGCAAAGAAAAGAAGAGAATGGAACAAGACGACGATATTCTGCTGGAGGTAATTAACATATACTAGTATTTGGTATACCCTAATATATCATGTAAACGTAGGCCTACATTACAAACTAACAATGTTCGGCCCCAAGCTAAGATGTTCTTCTAACATGCAACAGTCAAATTTTTTTTCTTTTCTTTTTTGGTAATAACGTAGTTGAGAATTTATTCAAATGAAGCTACCGTCTTTCCTCTAAAAGACTGCCTGACGTCTAACAAGGCAATATTGACACAAAAGTTGCTTCATGCAAGCCTAACGGTTGATCCGACTCCTGTTTTAACAGGGTGGTTTGGTGGATTATTGCACTTTCCAACAAATAACATATTCCCAGTAAATGAAGGATTGGGAAAAACCAAATACAAGGTGCCAATTAAGCTCCTCCCATACTCACTATCGGGACCCGCCCGGGAAGGAGGGGTTTAGGGCGGGGACTAAGGTAATATTCAACATTAGCGTAAGTTATGATGCGGCGGTCACTGCCTCCCAAATACTACATCAGATGGAGGAGGCACTACGGAAGTGAAAATGTGTGCTGAATGTATTATTTTAGGGGAAAATAACATATTGCGACCCACCCGAGCCCCCCACCACTACTACTCTAACGGGACAGCGTGGAAAGTAGGGGTTTTGGGTGGGGAGAAGGAGAAACCTAGCGGCGGCATTAGAACTACTAGGAGAGTAGCGACGGTGGCGACATTTAGTAAGGAAATGGTGAAAGAGAAAAATTATTTATTTTTCCGGGAAAAACCAAATAGGCTATCGGGTGCCAAATAGGCTCCTCCCATACTCGCTATCGGGACCCGCCCGGGAAGGAGGGGTTTAGGGCGGGGACTAACTAAATGAAACAGTGGGAGACATCTAGTAGGTAATGGTGGAATTAGTAGTAGCGGCGCAGAGACATCTGGCGGAAATAGCAGAAACACAAGAAAATTAATTTTTTTATTTTCTCCTTTTATCTCTTTTCTCCTCTTCTCCTCCTCTCCTCCCTATTACCTCCTTTCTCTCCTTCACCCTACCTACCTATTTGGGACCTATTCCTATCCTAGTAATTTTCGCACCTACGGGGATTCGATCCGGGGACCGCTAGCGTTCTAGTCCATCGCCTTAACCACTACACCACGAGGGCTCGTTGCAATAAAAATCGAGAAAACTTCTAGCCTTTGTACTACAGAGACGTGTAATAGCCTACATGACGAGTAGTAAGAATGATAATGTTCTGTATAACTGTGAAATTTTATGTTGGACTCAAGGGGAAGTGAAGTGACGTTAGCAAAGTACATTTTTTGCTAACTAATACAACCTCTCCTTCCCAAACCAACCTCTACCTTCACGTGGTGAGTCCTGTTACGCTAAAGAGGCTCTGGTGAACATATATCCTAATGGTGCCTTGGTAATTCGTAAATATAATTTGTAAATACTTAGGTGGGTATATTTGGTACAAGGGGCATCTCGTATTTTGAATATTTGGTACAAGGGGCACTCTCGCATCGTGGGAATCGTATTTTCAATAGGGGTAGTGTGTCGAGTGAAGGCGGACACGGTCGGGAGCGCGTTCGGGAACGGTCGGAAGAAGATCGGAGCGAGAGGTCGCCGGCCGACAGCTGCTGTCGCCATGGCAACGGAATGCGGGATGGGCGGAGCCTATTTAGCACCCGATATTTGGTTTATGCCATTTTTCCTTTATTCTCTTTTTCTCTTCCTTTCCCGTCTCTTTCCTCTCTTCCTCTCACCTCCTCTTCACCCTACCTACCTATTCGAGACCTATTCCTAACAGTAAATTTGGGATCGAACGCATGACCCTTAGCATCGTAGCCAAGAGACTTATCCGTTACGCCACGAAGGACAGTTGAGCACTGAAGGAAGTTCCGGTATATTTTAGTTATCTAATTTAGTTGGCGCTAGCGAGTGTTAACGCAAGAATCGGATTTTCTAATTTTGAGATGGTTTGTTTGTTATGAAAAGAGTAGTGTTGGTGCAAGGGAATTTTTCTGCATCATTTAACACAGCGTTTTTTAAAATTGGGAAATATTATGTAAATTTCGATTTTTTATATATTGTGAATTTTTTTTTCTTTCAAATCGGTGTTTAAAGATCGTGAAATATGATGTTTGGTGCAAGGGTATTGTTTTAATATAATTCGTGAAATTTTATTTTGTTTTTTATAATCGTTTTTAAAAATTGTGAAATATTATGTATGGTGCAAGGCAATCATTAGAGTAAGCTGCGGCTTAACACAGGAAGCTGCATTACCGGCGCTTAGTAGCGGCCGGCAAGAGCAATAGCGGGGTAGATGCGCACGGGACGATGCGCGGTAGGCGGAGGGGAAGCCTGCCTGGCGGAGAAGGCGATCGGGCCGATGGAAAGGGGAGCCGGTTGGGTCGCAAAGTGTTATCTTGCCTATTTTAGGGCTGCCAATACTGTAAAAATATAATGTTTTCAATCTTCACCGCCAAATTCGAATGTGTTAAATTCACAATCCACAACCGCATCATAACTTACGTTAAGGTTGAGCAGATGCACACGAAACTTAAATATATTTTCTGGGTGGTGCAGTCAGTAAGGCAGAGGTTCAAAATTGGCAGGAACAGTTCAGAAGGTGTACACATAATAAATGAGCGACAGTCCCATGGCTGTAGACGCACACGAAACTAAAATATATTTCCTGGGTGGTGCAGTCAGTAAGGCAGAGTTTCAAAATTGGCAGGAACAGAGTTCAGAAGGTGTACACATAATAAATGAGCGACAGTCCCATGGCTGTAGACGCACACAAAACTAAAATATATTTCCTGGGTGGTGCAGTCAGTAAGGCAGAGTTTCAAAATTGGCAGGAACAGTTCAGAAGGCGTACACATAAATGAGCGACAGTCCCATGGCAGTAGACGCACACGAAACTAAAATATATTTCCTGGGTGGTGCAGTCAGTAAGGCAGAGTTTCAAAATTTGCAGGAACACTTCAGAAGATGTAGTCATAAATGAGCGACGGTCCTATGACTGTAGATGCACATTTTAATTGATATGATTTTATTCTGCTGGATTATTCAGAACTGTATTAAACACACATATTTTGTTACTAAAGAAGTAAGTACTACTTGGACACCCTTAGCGAAAAAGAAATTCTTTCTGAACTGGCATGCCCATCAAATTTCGCCTAGCAAATATGTGTCATTTAAAAGAAATAAAATATAATGCTTTATTCCTACAAGACAAACTGCTATGGTGTTTACAATAAACCTGAATTAAAATGAACTATGAACACTTGGCGGCAGGGTTGTTATGAAAAAAGCCGGCCTGATTTTAACCGGTTTTATCCACTTGAAAAAAGCCAGGCAATTTTATCCGGATAAAATCAAATTGAATAAAAATAATTGAAGTTTCTTTCATGTTTTTATTTCCAAGCATCATAAATTTAAGTTACAAGCTCAGAACCTGTAGTAGGCCTACTTAGGTCTACTGAGTGCAAATGCAGAGCTACCAGTTTTATCCACTTGAAAAAAGCCAGGCCGGATAAAATCAAATTGAATAAAAATAATTCAAGTTTCTTTCATGTTTTTATTTCCAAACATCACAAATTTAAAAGTTACAAGCTCAGAACCTGTAGTAGTCCTACTTAGGCCTAATGAGTGCAAATGAAGAGCTACCAGTTTTATCCACTTGAAAAAAGCCAGGCCGGATAAAATCAAATTGAACAAAAATAATTGAAGTTTCTTACATGCTTTTATTTCCAAACATCACAAATTTAAAAGTTACAAGCTCAGAACCTGTAATACTTACTGAGTGCAAATGCAGAGCTACCAGTTTTATCCACTTGAAAAAATCCAGGCCGGATAAAATCAAATTGAATAAAAATAATTGAAGTTTATTTCATGTTTTTATTTCTAAACATCACATTTTAAAATTTACAAGATCAGAACCTGTAATACTTAATGAGTGCAAATGAAGAGCTACCAGTTTTATCCACTTGAAAAAAGCCAGGCCGGATAAAATCAAATGGAATAAAAATAATTCAAGTTTTAGACCATAGGCTACCAATATGAATTGGTGGGAATTTCCGACACATATATTTTTTTGTTGGTATTGTCATCTAATTTAAGATTTTAGTTGTTTGCCCCTTATCAATTACAGCATTTAGCCGGAAACCCCGGAAAACCCCGGAAATTCGCAGAAAATGAATTTGTTTTAATTTGTCATTGTTCTTTGCTCCTAATATTCCCAGGGAATTTCTGACTCACACATTTTTGTTGGTATTGGCATCTAGTTTAATGTTCCAGTTGTTTTCCCCTTACAAATTACAACATATCCCCGGAAAACCACGTATATACGGAGAAAATTACTATGTTTTATTTCTTAAATCTTTGTTCTTTGCACCTAATATTCAAAGGGAATTTCTGACTTACATGTTTTTTTGTTGGAATTACCATCTAGATTAAGGTTTCAGTTGTTTGCCCCTTATCAATTACAGTATATCCCCGGAAAACACAGAAAACCACGGAAATCCGGAAAAAGGGACTTCGTTTTATTTTTTAAAAATCTTAGTTCTTTGCTCCTAGTATTCGAAGGGAATTGGTGAACCATATGTTTTTGTGTTGGTATTCCCATATAGATTAAGGTTCCAGTTGTTTGCCCCTTACCAATTACAGCATATCCCCGGAAACCCCGGAAAACCACGTATATACGGAGAAAATTACTATGTATTATTTTTTAAATCTTTGTTCTTTGCTCCTAATATCCAAAGGGAATTTCTGATTCGTATGTTTTTTGTTGGTATTGCCATCTAGATTAAGGTTTCAGTTGTTTGCCCCTCATGAATTATAGCATATCTCCAGAAAACTCCGAAAACCACGGAAATCCGGAGGAATTGACTTTTTAAAAATTTCTTTAAAATCTTTGTTCTTTGCTCCTAATATTCCGAGGGAATTTCTGACTCATATGTTTTTTTGTTGGTATTGCCATCTAGTTTAAGATTTAAGTTGTTTTCCTCTTATCAATTACAGCATATCCACGTAAACCCTGAAAACCACGAAAATCCGCAGAAAATGAGATTGTTTTAATTTTTTAAAAATATTTGCTCTTTGATACTAATATTCCCAGGGAATTTCTGAATCATATAATTTTTGTTGCAATTGCCATATAGTTTAAGGTTTCAGTTGTTTTCCCTTTACCAATTACAGCATGACAAAGAATACTGGAAAAAATCCTGATGCTGAAGGAATGAAGGCGATTGGAAACCTGACAGAACACACTTCATATTCTAATTTGACATCTGTGAATGATAATTAATTTATCTTACCAAACCTTCCACAGTCACTACCAAACTTTCTTGACTGAAGTTAGAGAAGGGACATTCGGTAAAACAGCACAATTTTGGGATGGTAATGGGTCATTCCATGTCAAGTGAACCAATTTTTTGTCAATTTTGAACATGACCATCTCCGATTTTAGTCATACTTGGTTGTCATGAAGTACCACCTGAGATATGTTAAAGTGCAAAATATCAGATTTTTATGTGTTGTAGTTTTCCAGTTATACCCTTCTGAAATATGGAAAAAAACCAAATTTTCTGCATAAGTGCAATCACAAAATGACGCATAAATCAAGCTGGAATTGACATAGATGAGTGGGAAAAGTATCAAAATGTAGCTTATATTATGAGCTTTAATTTGATACGTCACACGAGTACTTTCGAAAAAAAATATTTTCAAGGTTACCCAAAAAAAATTTGAAAACTGAATTTTTCAAAAACCTATATTTTGAAAATTTTGAAACAATTCTCATAGAAACATACATATTTCAGCATCATGTCCTACAAGTTTTGATAAGGGATCGCAATGGGATCATATTTTTTTACATTTATAACAAATACTATGCACGCTGGGTAAGAATATATGGCACCGTAATCTTGCACTTAATTCTAAAATTTCATTACAATCAAAAAGAAAAACTTACAGAAAACATGTTACCTTCCCTTCTTCAATGACAAAAACGTGAATTTATTGTCTACAGTAATTTTCTAGAGCCATGGTTGCCGCATCCATCTCTTCCTTCGAGAGGTAATAACTACGGCCAGTGGGACATGTAGGTTGCACAAGGGTGAGGATCTGAGAGAGAGGCACAGTCAGTTTATTTGGACAGTCACTTTTGAAAGTAAATGATGGAGAAGGACCTGCAGGGTGCAGAAACATCAGTTCCACTATCTGTGCTGTCTCATTTTTGTCCACAACTACACCAAGCCACCAATGATTGTTGTTCTCACATGTAACATATCCTTTTACTTCTGCTAGCTTCAGCCTCTGTTGCACACGTGGTCCTAACACTGAAAAAGTGGATGACTGTTCACTTCTTGAAAATACCTTTGTCAACAACACTTTATCTGACAATGGGATGAAACTGTGGAACTTCTGTGTGCCTGGTATTGCTTTTGTAGACAGAAATCTGTCTGCAAGTATTTTTTCCTCTTTGTTGTATTGTGCTTCATTGAAGAAGAAGAACTGCATGGAGTCGATGTTTTCCTCACTCCATGTAAACAGCTGTGCTGGTGTCATGATTTGATGCTCGTATGGCCGCTGTAGGCTTGCCTTTCCTGCAAGTCTTTTCACAGTACCACCCAGACCGTCACATACTCCTTTCCCATGGGCTGTTGCATAGAAATGCCACTCTGCCTCAATTCCAAAATCATGAACATGGTGGCATAAGTTTGAAAAGTTTTTTCTGTTTTTAAATTGCGCAGCTGCACCATCTGAGAAGTAGTAAATTTTTTTCAAATCTCTAATTACTTCCAACTTCAAATGAGAGATAAGCCTTTTCTGGAATAAATGAACAGCAGTGGTGTCATGCTGTAGACATTCAGAGATACATACAATACTTTTGTAGTGTATATTATGATCATTGTAGTAGACTGCTATAGGAAAAATAGTTGCTTGATCATTGTTCCAATGAAAAGACTGGGCTTCATCCTGTAGTACAAACGAATAATTTTCTGCAAAGTCCATACATACCACAGCTTCATTTACTCCAATATTCTGCTTCAAGTGATTATAATATTCTGCCTGTCTTCTTGCAATAAAAGAATGTCTCTTCAAAATCAACAACTGTTCACACAAAGTTTCTATAAACTCATCTGCAGTTTTGATGAAGGTTACTAAATTACATCTGTCAACAGAAACCCACTGCTTGTATGTAATGTTGTCCACCAGTTCATTATCTAGCAGCAACTGTAACTCATCTTTCAAATTATCTACACCTGGACATGAAGGACATTCATTAAGGTGGCATGCTGTGCCTGGCTCTTCACACATTAACTTCGCTAAACAGGAATTATAATTACTTATATCTGTGCCATCATTCAGTGTAATTTGTTTGGATTTCAACACTTGTAGCATTAATTTAACATTCTGATGCACTGTACAAACGCATACTGTGTGGGTACCACTTCCTCCAGCCAAGACGCAATGTTTAGGTCGTAAATCAGCAAATTTCGAAAATCCAATCTTATCAGTAGGATTTTTGTTTTTGAACAGCTCGTACACTTCCTTCAAGTTGCCCATCACTAGCCTCTTCTGTACATGAATTCTACTACTGTCACCCGTTTTCACAGAAACAAAATCTTTTTTTCCAGGCATAAGACGGCTGACATCATCACTGTTGTAGAACCCTATTACCTTCTCAATCACAGATTCATTTAAAACCTTTCCTGGTTTAGGATTTGGTGTTGCCAGAATACCCTTCGCTTTCACCAATGCTTTAGCTTTTCTTGCCATTCTGTTGCTAACCTGAAATTCATTTTGTATTTCACTGCATGACCAGCTTTTAGGTAGTACTGTTAAAATTTGCAATTTTTCACTAACACTTATATTTTCTTCTTGAAACTTTTCTTTTAGCTGACAAATGACTTCACATGATTCTGATTTATGGTCAACAGTTTTCTCTGTATTTGTACTTGCTGCTGTTAGTACCTTTTCTGTCAAACATTTTTTTATTTTACTGTATTTTTTATCACAGTATGATTTCATTTGCAACTTCCTCTTAGCAACAGGTGACTCCTCTAGAGAGCTTAGAGACTTATTAAGGTACTCTAAGGTAACATCTAAAGCTACAAATGATTCATCAACATTAGTAGGCCTAGTGGTATTGGCTACTGGTACTAAACAGTCATCTGTTGTATCTGTAACCTGTTTCTGCTTTGATAGTTCTTTCCTACAACTGTCACAAATTTTCATACCTACCACAATGGTGTCAAACATGTCACACATCCAGTCAGTAACAGGCCTCACACTTCTTTTCACACCCTGATGTCTGTCTTTCTTGAAAGGGTTGCAGCAGAAAATCTTTGCTGTTTCACTTACTTTTTCAGCCATACTGGGGAAATACACAATGCCTATTTTAATCACTGAACCCACTACTTTACATGCAGCAATACAGTCTTTGTACAGCCTTTGAAGAAAGGAAGCACACTGCATGAGAGTCAAGGCACAACTGAAGCCAGGTCCAACAGGTTACAACTTGCATTCCCTGGCTGACTCACATGCTTGCAGACTGTGTTTACTCATACCCATTTGACCACTTGCACAAGTTGGTATATGCATGTTGGTAAACAACTCCCTGGACAAAGGAATGGATTTTAGAATTAAGTGCAATATTCCTGTGTCATATATTCTTACCCAGCGTGCATAGTATTTGTTATAAATGTAAAAAAATATGATCCCATTGCGATCCCTTATCAAAACTTGTAGGACATGATGCTGAAATATGTATGTTTCTATGAGAATTGTTTCAAAATTTTCAAAATATAGGTTTTTGAAAAATTCAGTTTTCAAATTTTTTTTGGGTAACCTTGAAAATATTTTTTTTCGAAAGTACTCGTGTGACGTATCAAATTAAAGCTCATAATATAAGCTACATTTTGATACTTTTCCCACTCATCTATGTCAATTCCAGCTTGATTTATGCGTCATTTTGTGATTGCACTTATGCAGAAAATTTGGTTTTTTTCCATATTTCAGAAGGGTATAACTGGAAAACTACAACACATAAAAATCTGATATTTTGTACTTCAACATATCTCAGGTGGTATTTCATGACAACCAAGTATGACTAAAATCGGAGGTGGTCACGTTTTTCCATTGGTTCACTTGACATGGAATGACCCTAATATGGACAAAGTGTCATTGATTTTGAGATTTCAGCGAGCAACTAAAGAAAACAACTTTGACTTACACTTGGCATGTTTAGAAGATATGATTCCCCTTTTCTTTGCATGTGACCATCACAATTATGGCAGTTATCTCGTAGTCCATATACTCACCCTTTTGAACCTGCAAGGGACACACTTGAAGCAGAAGAATTACTTCGCAATAACGGTTTCAGTGACCGTAGATCACAAGTTCCGAGTTCTAGAAATTCTGTGGATTTCCGTGGTTTTCCGGGTTTTACGGGGATATGTTGTAATTGATAATGGGCAAACAGCTGAAACCTTAATCTAGATTACAATGCCAACAAAAAAAAATATGTAAGTCAGAAGTTCCCTGGGAATATTAGGATCAAAAAACAAAGGTTTTAAAAAAATTAAAACGAACTCATTTTCTTCGGATTTTTTAGGTTTCCGGAGTTTTCCGGGGATATGCTGTAATTGATAAGGGGCAAACAACTGAAACCTTAATCTACATGGCAATACCAACACAAAACCATATGAGTCACCAATTCCCTTTGAATACTAGGAGCAAAGAACTAAGATTTAAAAAATTAAAACGAAGCCATTTTCTCCGAGCTTCCGTGGTTTTCAGAGTTTTCTGGGGATTTGCTGTAATTGATAAGGGGCAAACAACTGAAACCTTAATCTACATGGCAATACCAACACAAAACCATATGAGTCACCAATTCCCTTTGAATACTAGGAGCAAAAAACTAAGATTTAAAAAATTAAAACGAAGTCATTTTCTCCGAGCTTCCGTGGTTTTCGGAGTTTTCTGGGGATTTGCTGTAATTGATAAGGGGCAAAGAACTGAAACCTTAATCTACATGGCAATACCAACACAAAACCATATGAGTCACAAATTCCCTTTGAATACTAGAAGTAAAAAACTAAGATTTAAAAAATTAAAACAAAGTCATTTTCTCCGGGTTTCCGTGGTTTTCGGAGTTTTCTGGGGATTTGCTGTAATTGATAAGGGGCAAACAACTGAAACCTTAATCTGGATGGCAATACCAACAAAAGAACATATGATTCAGAAATTCCCTTTGAATATTGGAAGCAAAGAACAAAGAATTAAAAAATAAAACATTGTCATTTTCTCCGTATAAAAGTGGTTTTTCGGGTTTTCCGGGGATATGTTGTAATTTGTAAGGGGCAAACAAGTGAAAACTTAAACTAGATGACAATACCAACAAAAAATAGGTGAGTCAGAAATTCCCTGGGCATATTAGGAGTAAAGAACAAAGAAAAATTAAATCAAACTCATTTTCTCCAGATTTCCCTAGTTTTCCGGGGTTTCCGGGTAAATGCTGTAATTGATAAGGGGAAAACAACTGAAGACTTAAACTAGATGGTAATACCAACAAAAAATATGTGAGCCAGAAATTCCCTGGGCATATTAGGAGCAAAGAACAAAGAAAAATTAAAACAAACTCATTTTCTCCGGATTTCCGGGGTTTCCGGGTAAATGCTGTAATTGATAAGGGGCAAACAACTGAAAACTGAAACTAGATGGGAATACCAACAAAAAAAATATGTGTCGGAAATTCCCACGGGGGGGGGGGGGGATGGGGGGTATACAGTAGCCTACGCTCTATTTCTTTCATGTTTTTATTTCCAAACATCACAAATTTAAAACTTACAAGCTCAGAACCTGTAGTACTTACTGAGTGCAAATGCAGAGCTACCAGTTTTATCCACTTGAAAAAAGCCAGGCATTTTATCCGGCTAAAATCAAATTGAATAAAAATAATTGAAGTTCCTTTCATGCTTTTATTTCCAAACATTACAAATTTATAAGTTACAAGCTCAGAACCTGTAGTAGGCCTACTTAGGCCTACTGAGTGCAAATGCAGAGCTACCAGTTTTATCCACTTGAAAAATGCCAGGCATTTTATGTGGATTAAATCAAATTGAGTAAAAATAATTGAAGTTTCTTTCATGTTCTTATTTCCAAACATCACAAATTTAAAAGATACAAGCTCAGAAACCTAAAATTATATTTAGTGTAATTTAATACAGTGAGTCTCATTCAAGAGTTGGCCAATGACACGGGTTTCTGCATCGCGGTGGGCACAGCAAATAAAGCCGCGATCGGTGTAATGATTCAGGTCCTCACATTTACAGTTAAAATTACAATGGAAATAACCACGTACCTCATCACAAGAGATGTTAAAAATGTTCTCCTCTTGCATCTACACAATACTGGCACCATTTTAGGAAATTTTCTTTTACGCGCATAAGTTCAGCTTCCGAAATAGAGTTAATTTTTCTTGTGATATTGTCTTCAAGTTCTTCTAATGTATGGGAAATTGACCTATAGACTTTATTTTTGAAGTTTCCCCATAAATAATAGTCACATACTGTTAGAAGAACTTAAGGACAATATCACAAGAGAAATTAACTCTGTCTCGGAAGCTGAAATTATGCGTGTGAAAGAAAATTTCCTAAAAAGGTGCCAGTATTGTGTGGATGCAAGAGAAGAACATTTCCAGCAGCTCTTGTGATGAGGTATACGGTTATTTTCATTGTAATTTTAACTGTAAATGTGAGAACCTGAATCATTACACCGATCACGGCTTTATTTGCGTAGATATTTCACCCGATCGCTCGGGAGTTGGAGCTGTGCCCGCCGCGTCGCAGAATCCTGCGTCATTGGCCAACTCTTGCGTGGGACTCACTGTACCACTTCACTGTGTAATTCCCAGCAATAGTTAATTACCGTATTTACTCCAATATAATGCACCCTCGAATTTAAAGCGCACCCTGATTTTGAAACTTAAAATCATAAAAAAAGAGTTTGTTAGCGAATGTAATGCGCATCAATAGGAGGATATTTTATTTGGAATTTTGTCTTAGTATTTATAGAATAATGAACCAACCCATAAACATTTACAGTTAACTGCCAGTTTTAGGCCTACAAGTAGGCCTATAGGCATGGCTCATCAATATTCACTAATGTGTTCATCACTGGAATCCTCGGAGGTGCTTATTTTTTATTGGTAAATGGACAAACAAAATGTTAAATGCATGTTTCACAATAAAAGCTGATACCACTCTTAAATGAGTTTAAAATCGACAATGCACAATATTCCACATTTGCACTATAGAACTGACAAAAACTATTTTTTCATTATGTTTCAGAAATTAAATTTCATATGGTGTAGGCTAACGATAAAATGAACGAAGTCGAGAATTATAGCAATGCCTTGTTATGTAGATCAATATTACCTCCGGCCTACGAAACGGATTTGTACTAGAATTTAACGCGCACCTCAGTATTGAAATCTACGAATGGGCAAATATAGGGCACGTTATATTCAAGTAAATATGGTAAATTCACCATTCATCATAAGACTCTTGCATATTTGCTTTATTCTGCCTGTTGATGTATACAAGCTTCTGTGCTTTTTCATTGCCTAGTCTGTTTCTCAATTTTGTTTGTATTGACCCAAATGAAGAAAATACTCTTTCGATTGATGCAGAACTGGCTGGCATACGATGTAAAGATTCTATGGCTTGACAAAATTCCAGCAATAGGTGATTACGCTTCAGATTTGTGTAATTGATGGAGAAATAAGTATAAAAAATCCCTTTAGGTAGGCCTACAGGGCACAGGCTGAGGTAGATTTCATAGTGCTTTTTATGAATTTATTGGGGTAAGTGCAGAATAAAAACTGAAATATTAAAAAAAAAAAGAGTTGTTAATTATGTATTAATTGATATCTTTTATTATTTCATTTTTAATTTGGCCCAGGATTATTGTTCTAAAGATATTTAACTATTATTTTTAATATTTCAAACTTTATTTCATTGGTAATTTTAGCCTCAGTTGGTCCTCATGAATTCATTTCGGCATGCCTATTGGCTGAGGTATATTTCAAGTGTTTTTGATTTTCAAAAATTCAAATCTCTCCTTATATGAGCGCTATTGAGAAACTAGTTGTTGATTTAAAGATTACTCATCAAGAGCTTTTCAACGATACCCCACAAACATGGTTTTAAACATTTTTAATTTCCACCCTCATCCCCACAACCACTGAATCATTGGTGTCTAATTTATGCAGACAAAGTTTCCCTCTAAACCCCATAGGGCCCTAAATATAATTTTTATCAAAATTTCAACCCGCTCCCATCTCCTCCAACCAGGAAAAATTGATTTTAGCCGGCTAAAATTGAAAAAAACCGCTGGTCAGGTCTTTTTCAATTTTAGCCGGCTTTTTTACAACCCTGCTTGGCGGTGATCCTCAAATAAGAACAACTGTCTGTTGTCTGAAAATAACGATTTGCACATGAAAAGCTCCTCTCTACCCAAGGGTGTAGCCAATTGTGGACAAGATATGGAAGAAATGAATATTGTTTATAGGCCTATTACTTTTTGAAGTTTGCCTTTTTAAATATAACTAACTCCTTGGCGCTAACATCCCTGAAGGGACAAGGTCTACAACTCGTCCACTGCGTCATCTACCATAGGCAGGTGGCAGGATTAGGGGCATGTGGTCTGCATGCCGACACCCACGGCCGTTAATGGTGGTATCCATGACCGGAGCCGCTACTTCTCTATCAAGTAGCTCCTCCATTTTAATCACGATACTGAGTGCACCCCTACCAGACCTCCCTACCTCAGCAAAATCCGAGGAGGTACCGGGGATCGAACCCGGGCCGACGGATCTGTAGTCAGCGACGCTAACCACGAGACCACGCCGGTGGTCCTTCTTAAATATACTCGTATAATAATGTATTATAATTGGGATGTTTAAGAAAAAATACCAACTTCAATGGAATTCACGATTTTTAATAGATCATTTTTGCAATTTTTAATCCTATTTCATAATTATTTAGAGCTTACTTTAGGCACCTAATATTGCATTTTAGCAACCTATAAGTCCGAAAGCTAATAATAATATTTGTGGTGATGGTGAACAAGAAAAATCGTTAGTGTCAGACGCTAGGGATGTGTGCAGTGTTCTACTCATATTTATTATATGGAGAATTTTTTTTTCCGATTTGAGTTATATGTGTTATTTATAATTCGACCCTTCTGAACACGAATATAACAATAATAATAACCAGTTCCTTCCGCACTCCCAGAAAATTCCGATTTTCCATTAGTGTCACAGAGTTTACGCGTAAATTCTGTGACACTAATGGAAAATTGGAATTTTCTCGGAGTGCGGGAGGAACTGGTTATTATTATTGTTATATTCGTGTTCAGAAGGGTCGAATTATGGATAACACACGTATTTCAAGTTGGAAAAAATTTATCCTACACGGAATGAATTTTTCTTTGAATAGATCCCTCTTTTCCTGCGAGAAATGTGTGACACTAATGGAAAATCGGTATTTTCTCAAAGTGCGGAAGGAACTGGTTATTATTATTGTTATATTCTTGTTCAGAAGGGTCGAATTATAAATAACACATATAATTCAAATCGGGAAAAAAATTTCTCCATATAATAAATATTTATTGATATCGTTCCCGCTTTTTCTGTGAGTAGAACACTGCACACATCCCTAGCGTCTGACTGTAACGGTTTTTCTTGTTCGCCATCACCACAATTATTATTATTAGCTTTTGGACTTATAGGTTGCTAAAATGCAATATTAGGTGCCTAAAGTAAGCTCTAAATAATTATGAAATAGGATTAAAGATTGCAAAAATGATCTATTAAAAATCGTGAATTCCATTGAAGTTTGTATTTTTTCTTAAACATCCCAATTATAATTCATTATTATACGAGTATATTTAAGAAGGACCACCGGCGTGGTCTCGTGGTTAGCGTCGCTGACTACAGATCCGTCGGCCCGGGTTCGATCCCCGGTACCTCCTCGGATTTTGCTGAGGTAGGGAGGTCTGGCAGTGGTGCACTCAGTATCGTGATTAAAATGGAGGAGCTACTTGATAGAGAAGTAGCGGCTCCGGTCATGGATACCACCATTAACGGCCGTGGGTGTCGGCATGCAGACCACATGCCCCTAATCCTGCCATCTGCCTGTGGTAGATGACGCAGTGGACGAGTTGTAGACCTTGTCCCTTCAGGGATGTTAGCGCCAAGGAGTTAGTTATATTTAAAAAGGCAAACTTCAAAAAGTAATAGGCCTATAAACAATATTCATTTCTTCCATATCTTGTCCACAATTGGCTACACCCTTGGGTAGAGAGGAGCTTTTCATGTGCAAATCGTTATTTTCAGACAGCAGACAGTCGTTCTTATTTGAGGATCACCGCCAATTTCATTTTAATTCAGGTTTATTGTAAAAACCATAGCAGTTTGTCTTGTAGGAATAAAGCATTATATTTTATTTCTTTTAAATGACACATATTTGCTAGGCGAAATTTGATGGGCATGCCAGTTCAGAAAGAATTTCTTTTTCGCTAAGGGTGTCCAAGTAGTACTTACTTCTTTAGTAACAAAATATGTGTGTTTAATACAGTTCTGAATAATCCAGCAGAATAAAATCATATCAATTAAAATGTGCATCTACAGTCATATGACCGTCGCTCATTTATGACTACATCTTCTGAAGTGTTCCTGCAAATTTTGAAACTCTGCCTTACTGACTGCACCACCCAGGAAATATATTTTAGTTTCGTGTGCGTCTACAGCCATGGGACTGTCGCTCATTTATTATGTGTACGCCTTCTGAACTGTTCCTGCCAATTTTGAAACTCTGCCTTACTGACTGCACCACCCAGGAAATATATTTTAGTTTCATGTGCATCTACAGCCATGGGACTGTCGCTCATTTATTATGTGTATGCCTTCTGAACTGTTCCTGCCAATTTTGAAACTCTGCCTTACTGACTGCACCACCCAGGAAATATATTTTAGTTTCGTGTGCGTCTACAGCCATGGGACTGTCGCTCATTTATTATGTGTACGCCTTCTGAACTGTTCCTGCCAATTTTGAAACTCTGCCTTACTGACTGCACCACCCAGGAAATATATTTTAGTTTCGTGTGCGTCTACAGCCATGGGACTGTCGTTCATTTATTATGTGTACACCTTCTGAACTGTTCCTGCCAATTTTGAAACTCTGCCTTACTGACTGCACCACCCAGGAAATATATTTAAGTTTCGTGTGCATCTGCTCATTGGTAATCTCAACCTTAACGTAAGTTATGATGCGGTTGTGGATTGTGAATTTAACACATTCGAATTTGGCGGTGAAGATGGAAAACATTATATTTTTACAGTATTGGCAGCCCTAAAATAATACATTCAGCACACATTTTGACTTCCGTAGTGCCTCCTCCATCTGACGTAGTATTTGGGAGGCATTGACCGCCGCATCACAACTTACGCTAATGTTGAAGATTACAGACTATTTTAATCAGTGGGAGACATCTATTAGGTAATGGAGGAACTAGCAGTGCAGAGACATCTGGTGGAAATACTAGAAACACAGAAAATTTTATTTTTTATTTTCCCTTTTTATCCCTTTTCTCCTCTTCTCCTCCTGTTTTCCCTATTACCTCCCTTCTCTCCTACCTATTTGGGATCTATTCCTATCCTAATAATTTTTGCACCTACGGAGATTCGATCCCGGGACCGTTAACGTTATAGTCTATCGCTTTAACCACTAACGCCATTAGTTACTACATTTTCATGCAGAATTCAGATCAATCTGAACACGATCCCGTTTTCATGTAAAACTTTCGATCCGATATTGAAAACAATGTTTCCGAGAGAACCCACAGAATGCGCTAGTCTCACATTCCACGACCAATGAAACTCTTCTCGCCACACACGGGAATATCGCGAGGACATTGAGGACCAATGAAATGTCTGATTACCGGTAGCGTATTGAGATCGAACTGAATACGGGTAGTGCTTTCATGGCGTTTCCATACGATCTCAGTCCGATTTGATCCTACTTTTTAGGGGGATTGACCTTGAGACTCATCGATCTGAGTTCCCGTTTTCATGACAATTTCAGTCCGGTAAGAGGATTCAGATCGATCTGAATTCTGCATGAAAACGTACTAAGTGATCGTTGCAATAAAAATCGAGAATTCTTCTAGCCTATTTACTACAGAGATGTGTAATACATGATAAACAGTATTGTTTTATATAATGTTTTTATTGTTTTATATAATTGTGAAATGTTATGTTGGTTCTGAAAAGAGCATTTTTGGTTCTAGAGAAGTTTTAAATGGGACAGATGTACTTATATATATTAAATAGACCTATGTTATGAACGAAGTTGTCGTTTGGGTAGCAAACCTTTTAAATCTAAAACTCTTCCCTGCGCAATATCATAGTACGTTCTCTCTCGTATTTTGAATATTTGGTACAGGGGGCACACTCGTATTTTGGATATTTGGTACAAGGGAAACTCTCGCATCATTGTAATCTTATTTTCATTATTTGGTACAAGGGGTAGGGCATGTCGAGTGAGTCAGCGCGGGGGTCGGATGGTCGCCCGCCGTCAGCTGCTGTCGCCATAGCAACGCAATGGGCGGAGCCTAATTGGCACCTTATATTTGTCTTTATCTGGAGGATTCGTCATTAATATACTTCCTAAATTCGGCAAAACGGAAGTACTTGTAGCACCTTGGTTCTCATTTCACTCTCCGCTGCATGTTGCCATGGTGATGGCTCGCTTCCCTTACCTTCCTCTAGCCTGGCCTTCAGCCTTGAACCTTTCCTCTCGCAAGCGGCTCAACACCAGGGGAAAAAATAGTTTTATGCTGTGCTCTAGGCTCCTCCCATGAACTGTCTTAACGCGACCAGCCTTGGAAGGCAGGGTTTAGGGTTTCATCGCAGAAGACATTCAATGTGAGGCATAATAAACCTCACGCTATTCAGTATATTGCTCCTAAACTAACATAACGTTAAAACGGTAAAAGATAGTTTCAGCTCGCCCTGGTGAGCTCCGCCCACTCTTACTGGATTTCCAGTGCGTTGCCATGCCCACTTCCCTTACTTCTCCTACCATTCAGCATTTCCCCTGGCTATCAGCTTAATGCTGGCATTGGAGCTCACTGTTGTACCCTCATATCAAATTATATGTGCTGCCTTGTACTTCATGTATTTTAAACTCTCTAAACTTAAATAGTTGAATTCTCACTTTACAGCTCAGTAATCACTCGATGGTGTAGTGGTTAAGGCTACTGGCTACAAAGCCAGTGGACCTGTGCTCAAATCCGGCTCGATGCAAAAATTTACAGATAGTAGTAGGTCCCAAATAAATAGGTAGGTGTGTTCTGAAACTCTGCATGAATTTCATTTGCTTTCATACCCTTCTTAACGAAGTACTTTATCACTGCTCGAATCTCGGTTTTTTCCATCTTCACAAATCACTACACGGGAACAACAATAGCAAGTCATCCACACATCACCTCTCAACCCAGAGCACTGACGTGCCACGTGATCACTCAAAAAGGATGACTCGTTATTATGCGGGAACCTGGTTGCGCTAGCGCTGACCTCTGGTGGTGATTCCGAGTACTTTTCAAACCACCCTCGTAATCAAGTGTTTTTCTAGAAATATGCGAAATAAATAGTAGAATCTTGAAGAAGTGGATAGTTATCTAACCTAAAATGTAGAATCCATACATTCTTTTTCAAAGGAGACATGTGAAGCACTTAGGTTCGTTGCAGTAAAACTAGGTTTGGGAAAAAGAAAAAAAAAAAAGGAAAAAAAAAGAAAACACACACACACACAGCCATAACAGATTATGCAGCAAACCCCAGAGTTCACTTCACCAATGCTTCAGCAGTTTTACATTCACTTAAAAAAACACAAGGTATATTATATGCCACGAAGAATTGCTTAGCCTAATCATGAGATTTGTCTGCTATAAATGAGACACTGCTGTGAAAGGTGTTTAGTGTATAGAATAAGACAGGTTGGCAAACTTGAGAGAGATGAAGGTAGCGGTCTTGGTGATTTTTCTGCATATTTATTGTAATTTGGTGAATTTTCTTATGTTGCCAGACTTCAAAACGAAGTCTTCTACCCAAAAGTAGCTAGACATACCATACATGCTTCATTCTCAGGAGAGGAGATTGTGTTACATCAGTGTTGTGATCCAGCCTGCCCACCCTAAATTAGACACTTTTGGGTCTCTTCAACACTCTGCAAGCAATATGAATAAATTTGCTCTAAAACACACATTACTTCACTACAGAGTTTAGTTCAGTTTAGAAGGTATTTTACTTCAGAACATACGTTTCAAGACTCTTTTCTCATTGTCAGCTGATCGTGACTGCCGGGTGTTGTGCTGGATGGATGTTCCTAGTGATGAGGTTGTCTTCTGCTGGGATGTCTCCTTGGTTGCGTCAATGAAAGTCCTTTTCTTGGAGCATTCATTTCCTTAAGAAAAATGAGCGTATAATAGAGCACCAGCGATAGGACCTGCCAGATCCTGACTTCTTCTTTCGGTACCAGTGGAAGATTTTTTGTTATGTCTTTTATGACCCAACACTCATATTTTGAAGATATCTGCTCCCACTATCTTTGCCTGACATGACTTTCCTTGTAGAAAGGGTCTCATAAATCCCACAACACTCACTCTCCTTTCCGTGCAAACGTAAATTAAAGACTTGGAGAGTATCCACGGACTATGCCATGCTGCAAGCATCCAGGCAACTGAATCCACTTCTGGTGGATAGCTTGCAACTGAGAGCAACCAGAGGGGAAACATGCGACCTTGCGGTAGTGCTCCAAGAGAAAGCAACTGCTCCATGCTGTGATTTTGCATGTGGCAGATTCCTTGTAGTTGGCTCAATGTAAAGCCACCTTAAAATTGTTTAGGACTTTGCTAAAGAAGCAGTAAATGAGAATGTTGGGCCACGTTAAATGCAAGTAACAACATAAGAGAGTTTGGAGTAGGATCAAGCAGCCTGCTATGTAAGACCCAAGTATACTATCTGCTTTCTGATTATATCAGAAGTTAGGTCACCATGGGATTTAGCAGCCTTCCCTTATATTCATTTAGAAACATTTTAAGAAAGAAAAGAAATGTCAACAGTTTCATATACCATTCAACCATTCTCTAAAGCTTTGAAATGCATAATATCTTGAGAAGATAGAGACCCTTTGCTTTATCACATCTGTGTCTCTCTTGCAGTAAATACTGATAATTAAAGAAGGACTTCAATTTGACATTTTTTTGTCGTTTTACTTTTGGGCCAGATGCACTGTTAGTTGTCTGTAACATAATCAGTAAAATAAAATTTAGAGTAGAAGCTATTGGTCTTTCAAGAAACTAACAGTATTCTTCATTTCATTAGGGGTCTGCTCTCGATAAGTACCTTAAAGAGCAGGGCTATGGTGACTATGAAGTTATGATGGTACAGCGATCCGAAGACCAACCTGAGGAAGGATCAATCATGACAAAGGTATGGTTCCAAATACAGTATCGGGTTTTGTTCACTTTTCAGTCATTGTGTATTGCTACATAGTCTGCCTGTAATCATTGTTAGTATGCCGGAATTTTGTTCATTGGAATTCTTTTGGCTGGACTTCCATATTACAGTGAACTCTTGATAATTCGTACCTCAATATGCCGGACTTCGGATAACTCGGACAGATTCTTGGCGATCCTGACCCAGAGCTACAGCCGTTCTAGGGCCACTTCAGAACTGCAAGACAAGTAATTATTCAAAAGCAACAGAAACAATATGTTCACAGAAGAACATTACAGTTTATTTCGGCCTAAATCATCCTAAATCTTCTCAGAAAAATATGCTCACAGTGCCACATCAATCATAATATTGTACTAATAATGTAACAGTGTGTATTTCAGGCTCTGACTAGAAATTTCAATATAGAACTGAAGTGTTACTCTTGATTGTTCCAATTGTAAGCGTTAATATTATGTTCTTCCTCATACGTTTGTTATTGCAGCTTAACACGAAATTTCATTAGTTAAATACCATTTCCTAATTTACTCTCCATTAGCCGGACATTTCATAACTCGGATAGACCCGCCCACTTTAGTCCGGTTTTTCGAGAGTTCACTGTATCTCAGCATATAATTTGGACAAGAACTAGCCTGTATAAGGAGAGTTAACTCTAGGAAACCCACACTTTTTTTTTTTAATTTCATTCATTCATTCATTTATTTTCATTTTACCTTTGTTTGTTTCAAATAATTTTTTCAGAACCACCTCCTTTTGAGTTATTGTCTTCTCAGTATTGCATAAAATAATATTTTTTTTTACTTTTTTTTTACTGTAATGAATTAGTATGTATGCAACAAGCCTATAATGGCATTTATAAAGATGTGACTATGCTTAAATAATATAAGAATAAAAATTTATTTCAATTCAGATTTTCACACACACACTACAAAAGGATTGCAAGTAAATTTCACTTAAATCAATACACACAAACAAAAACTCAAAACAGTATGTTACACAAAGGAATCATTAAATTATGCCCAATTTAAGAAAAGAGTCAAGCACGTCATTTTGGACCATTTATATTTTTCTTTAGTATGAGTATTTGGGATCTTTATTTTAATAAATTAAAATATAGTCAAAAACTGTGTTCATAATGCCTACTATAATTTTAAATATTGTTGATTTAATATTTAACTTAATTGTATTAAAATAAATATAACACCCAGGTTTTAGGTTTAGATATAATATTGATGAAGACATATACTCAATGTAATACTTAAGCTGGAAATAAATAGCCTATTATTATTATGTTTGAATAGGTAAAATTTTCATATGAGGAATATACTTAGTCAATTCTTAGTACAACAAAGATTGATAAAACGATAAAACCAATATTTTAGCAATAAACCTCTGTACAATGAAGATTGATATAACTATAATCCCATATTTAGCAATATTTTTCTTTTAATCCTGGAAAATTTCCTATCTTAATAGTGTTAAATGTTATTGCTAATAGGGTGTGGGTGGAATTCGACATGTTGCCACCTCCTTGTGTTGGTTTGTTTTTAAATTCCGTTTTTTTGAACACATTGCATGACAAGAAAACAGTAAAATATTAATTATGTTCTAATTTATTTAACTTTATTGAACAATAAAATAAGCATAACATATTATAGCGTGTCAACATAGGGCTTTAAGAATCATTAAAATAAATTACAAAAAAGATCAATTTCATCGGTTCTTAAGTAAACTTTAAGTATGATTCACCACCGAAACATACAACAGAGTTTTTATCTTTTATGTCGCTTTTTCTTATTATTATAGTAGGGAACTATTCTGTACTACAGAGATAAAAAAAAAATTGAAATAAAAAATAAAATAAATAAAAAAATCTACCCTTAATGTTTAACAGTACATGATTATATAATTGTCTTCCAAATGAAATTAAATCAATAGAACCTTTGGAACTTCCTAAATATAAATTGTTGGCATATTTGATTGGCTAATGTTACTGTTCAATAGATGAATTCTTAGGATCTTGTTAATAATTTAATAATATAGACCTTTAGTTACTATGTGTTAGTTAATTTCTTGTTGTTGTAAATTCGGTAATTATTATGTTAATGCTAGTTCAAAATTCTTAGTAAGGTGTCTAGTAAGCACACACAGATAAATAATTTTAATGACATGAATTCATGTAGTTTTATGCATAATTGACTTATCCCATATTATTTGCATTTCACATGCACTGTGTAATTTATCAGGAACGATAAACCTATTTTATTCTATTCTATTCACATCTACATCTTTTTTGTAATTATCCTGCCGGTTGTATTATGTGGATGTGAGACATGGTCCTTTCCTCTTCGGGGAAGAACATAATCTGAGAGTATTCAAAAACAGGGTGCTTAGGAAAATATTTGGACCAAAGAGAGATGAAAACGAGGACTGGAGAAAACTGCATAATGGCGACCTTTAGTTTGCTTAGAAATTGTCTGTTGCCATAGAATAAGTAAGTATTTGTTATTAAAGTTTTCAAACAATTCACTGTTTGTTTAAACCTTTCTTGCAGGTCTTGTGGGGTGTTTCTCGAGTTGCCAAATTTTTCCCCCAGATGTGGATGTCGGCAAATGAAGAGGTACAGTATGGATATTTTTAGTACAGAGTAAAATTGACCTTAAAAACTACACAAGGAAATGCATCCCCAGTGGTATTCAAGTGATATAAAAATTGCGAGCAGTCTAGTTACCGTAGGTTCAGTTCTCAATCTTTTCTATTCTTCTGCATTGTTTTAATCCTACTCATACGTGATATATGCATGGGGATATAATTGAGGGAATACTCTTGTTTTCCAATCAGAATTTCATCATACCAATAAATACATTTTCATGTCTTAATATAATTATTTTAAAAAAATGTTGGTCAAGGTGGAGTAGAAGTAGTGCACCTGCCTCTAGATCCGAAGGTCATGGGTTTAAACCTGGCCACGGTGAATAGATTTTTCAGGACGTAAAAATCCTGGGCTCAGAGTCCTGTAGGAGGGACTTTAAAGTGGGTGGACCCATGTCGTAGATTTGTATCGTGGTAAAGAACTCCAATCCTAAATCAGAGCCTCGGGGAAAAAATTCCTCGGTCCTTTCACATCCAAGTAATACCTTAGTTTCCTCAAGGGTTGTGAGGTGCTGGGCTTACTACCTGTCCCTCCCCTTGGGAAGCCCTGTTCCCCCAATAGGGGGGTTGCAGGATGTGTACATACATACAACACATAAAAATATCTCTGATGGCACCAAAATTGTGATAAAGTATTTGCTGCAAGAAAGCCTCCAACAGAAGAGTGTAAAATAGGTGCATGCTTTTCACATCAGCTTGCTTCATGTGAGGGTAGCCTTGGAATTTGCCATTGCTAGCTGATTTTGGGACTGCTTAAATGTGCCTTGCTTTAAGGGACTGTACTACTGCCTAATGCTACTTATCTTCCAAGTAGCTTGACTGGAAGATGTCATGTACTAACACTGCAGCTGCCATCAGGAGGAGCACATGTTGTAAGTTGGATAGTAGAATAGTAAGCACCAAGCTTTGTTTCTTCTAGTTCGAGTGGCCGCCACTAGGTGCGACAACTCGATCTATTGGTTTCTTTCTCAGTTTGTACAAAGAAATGGCATCAGAACGTATCTTTTGAAGTGCAATAATCAATTTGTGCTATCTTTCCAAAGTGAGTTGGTGGTTTATCGGCCACACCTCCCAATAACTTAACTGGGAGTTGACCTTCCAGTTGACAGTTTTTATCAGAAGATCGTAGTATGCAATTCTTGGCCAACTTCCAGATAAGTTCGCTACCTGGCAGGTAAATATTTTATAGGGAAGTGGTAGTGCAGGCTCTAAGAATGGTTTGTTTTATCAAGGCTACTGCAGGTCCTCTTCCAAATGGACAACACAAAGGGTATATTTTTATTTGATCTGGATTCACTGATCTTGCAGTTAGTACCAAAGGAAAACTGCTCACAAGGGAACTCTATCAGACTTTCAGATTGAAACCTACCCTCAAATCCAGCCTATCAGTAGGTTTTCTTTGCAGAACGACACATACAAAAATTACCTGTTCATATAAACTTTGAGTGAAAATTACTTGTGAATCTTGTATATTTGAAATATTGAATAGCCTCACACATCCTAGTATGTTAAGAAAATCTAATCTCAACCCTGAAATACAGCATTTTGTTTTATAGCTTATTAACAAAAACTAACATCTCTAGTAATCCCTAACCACAGAACCTTATTATAGGATTTTTTTCTTCTTGCATCCAGGCATATATTTATTGTGTTTATTCTGCCTTTACATTACAGAGGTTGGAACCATTGAAGATTATTCCCAGTAAAATTTTGGAGAGTGGAATACTATCTGATGAAGATGAATGTTATCTGCGTAACTTAACAGAAAACAATAATCCAACTGGTGCCTTAACCATTAAACCACTGTGGTAAGTTGAGCTGCATGTTCCGTTTCTCTTTTTGTCACAGACTGGTTTGCTGTTCTTTTCTTTGCTCTTTCCACCCTCTATGAGTTTGAAATTCCTGGCATGTTCCTAGGCTCAAAGTTTGATATGATGTGTTGTCAAACCTGTCTGAATAGTAATTTTTCAGTGTGCAGATGTAAATTAGTTGTGGTTAGCGCAGCACCCAGTGGAAATTAGTAAGTTTAGAAAAGAAATTAGCCAATTTGGATTTGTGGTCCAATATTTTTCACTTCTTTCGAAAAATGTTCCTTTAATTATCCTATAGGTCACAAAGTATTTTCATGCTATCTTTCTTATGTAATTTATCACAGCACCTCAATATATCAGTAACTGGTAAATTCGTTGAATGTGATCATCTTGGTTACATCAGTCGATGTGATGTCATAATATGCTGGTTGCTTATAGGCAGGGATTTTTCATTTGCTTATAATGAAATGTTATTCAGATAGAAATTAGTGTATTACGGAACAAACTAAAAATGACATTTATTAAGACATGAATAATTATGTTTATAAAATGAGGAAAGTGAGTTTCATAATTTTCATACGAATGTCTTACTTACCGTTATAGGCAGGTTTCATACAACTGATTTTGTTTGACCATAATTAAATGTTTAAGCTTTGAGATGTTAACTCCGTAGCGCTACATCCCTGGAGGGACTTGGCCTACTACCCGACCGCTGCGTCATCTACCACAGGCAGATGGCAGGATTGGGGGCATGTGGTCAGCATGCCGACACCCATGGCTGTTAATGGTGGTTTTCATGACCAGAGCCGCTACTTCTCAATCAAGTAGCTCCTCTATTTGAATCACGAGGCTGAGTGCACCCCTACCAGACCTCCCTACCTCAGAAAAATCTGAGGAGGTACCGGGGATCGAACCCGGGCCGACGGAAGTGTAGTCAGCGACGCTAACCACAAGACCACGCCGGCGGTCAGCTTTGAGATGTTAAATGAATCAAACAATCAGAGATGGCTGACCTTGGCAATCAGCTGTTAGTAAGCTCTTGTCATTCTCATATTTTGCATTGTATAGCAGCTGATGTCATGCGGGTAATTGAAGCTTCTCTTGATCGTTCTAACCTGATACCTACAAAGTTTAAAACACGAAATGGTTCAAGATTGTTCCATGTTTAATATTAATTGATACCACACAAGTTTATAATGAAAATCTTTACTTTAATGGATATCGTTAAGATATTGTTTATTATAGTATGGTCAAAAAATATATATATTTCTACAAGTAAGAATCAGCTTGAAAAATTTTATGTCATAACCGGGATTTGAACACGGATCTTCGGCTTAACGCGCTAATGCTCTACCATTGAGCTACCATGACAACATGCCAGTCTGACATCAAATTCCTCAACTGATTCAGAAGACAAGGCAAACCACGGGAGGTTTCTCTCCGTTGAGAACACACATCCAAATGGCGTCCTACCCTTGTAGGTACTTTGAAGCCTAGTTATTATTTATATACTATTAATTAAGTGGAAGGAAAGGAAATAGACATTAAATCCATGTCTGGGATATTAATACAAGTAAGAATCAGCTTGAAAAATTTTATGTCATAACCGGGATTTGAACACGGATCTTCGGCTTAATGCGCCGATGCTCTACCATTGAGCTACCATGACAACATGCCAGTCTGACATCAAATTCCTCAACTGATTCAGAAGACAAGGCAAACCACGGGAGGTTTCTCTCCGTTGAGAACACACATCCAAATGGCGTCCTACCCTTGTAGGTACTTTGAAGCGTTAAGCCGAAGATCCGTGTTCAAATCCCGGTTATGACATAAAATTTTTCAAGCTGATTCTTACTTGTATTAATATCCCAGACATGGATTTAATGTCTATTTCCTTTCCTTCCACTTAATTAATAGTATATAAATAATGACTAGGCTTCAAAGTACCTACAAGGGTAGGACGCCATTTGGATGTGTGTTCTCAACGGAGAGAAACCTCCCGTGGTTTGCCTTGTCTTCTGAATCAGTTGAGGAATTTGATGTCAGACTGGCATGTTGTCATGGTAGCTCAATGGTAGAGCATCGGCGCGTTAAGCCGAAGATCCGTGTTCAAATCCCGGTTATGACATAAAATTTTTCAAGCTGATTCTTACTTGTATTAATATCCCAGACATGGATTTAATGTCTATTTCCTTTCCTTCCACTTAATTAATATATATTTCTACTTGTTTCATGTGTGATGTTTTAGAATAAAGTGGATGCTTTTTTGTGAATTTCGTCTGGTTTTTCATTAAATATGGCTCCCATACATTCCTTCAATTTTTGCAAGTTTTGTTTAATTTTTTCAAATCAAATTGTTAGGCCTATGTATTCTTTTACATAATATAAATATCTCGTAACTAATAGCTTGGCATAGAAGCTCCTGTGTGTCACTGAGGGTATTTCTGAGCCATTAGGATGCACTTTTGGGTTGTTCTGAGCAACTTAGGAAACATCTACACATTCTGTAAAATCTTGTGATTTTAGACCATCATTTGCTTGAGTTTAATTTCTGAACATACCCTGCCATGGTATATTTAACCTAGGTTTGTATTCAGATACTCTGATATTTCGATAAGTATCGATATATTATATTACATTTACCAGGGTACAACAAGTATTTTATCATGCTTTACCAATGTTCGATAGATCGAAACAATATTAAACACTATGTAAAACTCATTATTTGTTAAAGAATACGTATTAACATTGTGTATTCTAGTATTACAGGTAAATGTGTGCCTATATCAATCGAAGAAAACTATGGTATTGCAATGGAACGAAGTAGAAGTTTCCAGAAAATCCTTACTACTACAACTCAAGAATTTCTGAATATGTCCTCTTGTAATTTGTAGTGGGTTGCGTTCTCATTTTGGAGTGTGTCTGAAATGTTGTCTCAGATATCGGCTCATGTGATAGACTGTAGTGTAGATATGTGTCTGAGATGATGCAGTAGGCCTCGGTGAATGCTGGTTATGCTCTTGCTTGCATAACTCCGGTGAAATCCTGGATTAGGTGCTGACACTGTGGCAGCGGAATGCTACCTCCAATCGTGCATGGCTGGTAGGCTTCGAGTAGGCGGCCCTTACTGTCGCCTTGGCGGCCTGTAACTGTAGGCTTCGATTAATGATGTTCTTGCTGCAGAGACAGCGTGAGCAATGATCTTGCTGTGGAGAGCGACTGAGTAATGTTCTCGCAGCGGAGACTGCATGTTTACTGAACACGCAGTGGAGACTGACTTTGTAAAAGTGACTGATAAGAACTGAACCAGTCTATACAAAATGTGAACACATCCCCACTACAGATTACAAGAGGACATATTCAGAAATTCTTGAGTTGTAGTAGTAAGGATTTTCTGGAAACTTCTACTTCGTTCCATTGCAATACCATAGTTTTCTTAGATTGATATAGGCACACATTTACCTGTAATACTAGAATACACAATGTGAATACGTATTCTTTAACAACTGAGTTTTACATAGTGTTTAATATTGTTTCGATCTATCGAACATTGGTAAAGCATGGTAAAATACTTGTTTTACCCTGGTAAATGTAATATAATATATCGATACTTATCGAAATATCAGAGTATCTGAATACAAATCTAGGTTAAATATACCATGGCAGGGTATGTTCAGAAATTAAAGTCAAGCAAATGATGGTCTAAAATCACAAGATTTTACATACTGGGGGCCCAGCCCAGAAAAATGAATGAAAAACTAATTATCCTCTCTAGGAAGGGGGCAAATTTTACTAATGGGCCTCTTAACTCAGAAATGGCCGTTTTAAGCGTGACAACTCTCACGTGATCATCTGGACCTGAATGAACTTCAGAAACTCTGGCTAATGGCCAGACCAGAGGTGGAGCATTGTCCACTCTCAAAAGAACTAAATCTCCTACCTGAATATCTGGTTGATCAACATGCCATTTCTGTCTCTGTTGAAGCGTATTCAAATGCTCTTTATTCCATTTTCTCCATATGCTTTGAGCCTGCTGCTCAATAAGCTGGTATCGTGACAGCCGAGATAAAGGTATGCACTGAAGAGATGGGCAAGGAAGGGCATTGAGGGGAGCACCAATCGAAAGGTGTCCAGGTGTAAGAGCTGCACAATCACTAATGTGCTCAATCACTCATAGGAGTTAAAGGACTGCTGTTCATGATTGCCTCTATTTTACACAGCATTGTATGGTACTCTTCGTAGGTATATACTGAATTACACACAGTCTTGTATAATAAAGTTTTCATGCTACGACTACTCCTCTCCACTAATCCTGAAATATGACTAGCTCTAGGTGGCAAGAAATGAAAGTTTATTCCTAGACCATTTGTATATTGCACAATTTCCTGCTGCACTTGTTTTTGTTGAAATATGTGATAGAAGTCTTTTAGAATTCTTTCTGCACTAACAAAATTTCTTCTATTGTCTAAGTATAAGTCTGAGGGAATACCTCTTCTAGAGATAATTCTTTGAAGCGAAGCTATGAAGGCTTCTGAAGTAGCTGCTGTTAAGGCCTGAGCTTTAAGTTTAGTTTCCAAAGCATGTTGTGGCAGTGGTTCATTAAGTGCAGTAGGCCATTGAGACTGGTCTTCATATAAGAATGTAGGACCTTCCCACCATAGTCTGATTCCCTGTAGTTTTTGTGGGCTGATCGGCTTTGTTATGAAGTCAGCTGGATTATGTTAGTGGGCACATAAGACCATACACAATGAGGTGTGAGCTGCTGGATCTTTTCCACTCTGTGGGCCACAAAATATTCCACTTATGAGAAGGCTGGGTAACCCAATGCAGTGTGATTAGGCTATCAGACCAAATGTAAGTTTTAGTTATGCACACAGACAATGAAGTGTTAACCTTTTCATAGAGTTGAGCTGTGAGTTGTGCTGCGCATAGCTCTAATCTAGGCAGGCTGATTTGCTTTAGTGGCGCCACCTTCGATTTACTGGTTAGAAGCTTAACTTGACGGTGATGCATACCTTGCGTTTCTTTTTAAAGCAAAGCTAAAGCGCTTTACGAGTGATGCATCAAAACCGTTCTTTTTTTACATTTTGCTGCAGCTTCGCTTTGCCCCCACTCTACCTGCCCGTGCAGCGAACTCAAATCTCGCTTTACGACTGCTGCAAGGTTTCGCTGCACGAACTGTCATGGCGGAGTACGTGTTGATAGAAAATTTTCTTGATGGAGTTAACATCCATGTGGAACTTTCTGAGTATGAACGGCTTCTACAGCACAGTAAGTACCATTTGATTTTACCTGTATATCATATTGTACAATAATTATTATTTCCATCCCGGCTTAACTGTTATTTCCACGTGTTTTAACCATGCTGGAGAGCAGTACAAAGTTCTGGCAGCGATTTCATAAGCTTGCAATGAAATTAATAAATTAGTAACCGTAATAATATACCGGTAATAATGTTATAATTATGTTTTACAAACACTATGGCTTTCTGCCCACCTATAACACTATGTGAGACATAATAAACCTCGTGCTATTCAGTATTCAAACTAACAAAAACATTCCTAACCTAACAAAACAGGGGAGCTTGGCTGGTGCGCGGCATAAATCTATCTTTTACCGCTTCATCCACAATTTGTAGTCGGTAGTTGGTAGTTGAAGTATAACGTGTGGTGAGTAATGGACGCCATTCACAATGTGCAGTTACAGTCGGCAGTCGAGAAATTCATCTTCCGACTGCACGACTGCAAGTAACTTATTACGAGATTGAAAATGATTTAGGCTACTAGTGCAAATAAACATATTAGCATGATACGAGAAAGCAAGATGTTTTTATTACATGTATTAGCCTATGCAGTTATAAAGCGATTCCTCCACATTTTTTATTCTGTAAAATGTTTCCCTAACCTCATTGTCGACTGCATATTTTGAACAGCTCGAGTGCTGCTCCCAAGCAGCCGACTGCAACTACCGACTACCAACTGCCTACTGCACATTGTGGATAGACCTTTAGGGGGTAGAGATAATGGGGATGTTTTTATTGGCAACTTGCAAGACCTTGTTCACACCATAATTTTGTTTGATTTTTAGATTCTAATATTCTTTAGAACCTGTAAAATAATATAGGCTCATGAAATCAGTATGTAGACTTTCCTGAAAGGTTATGTTAGGAATAAGATTCCTCAGTTTTGCAACAGTAAAAAAGACTGTGGAAGATTTATTGCAATTTACCTTGCAATTTGTATTCGTATTTACCGTATATGTGAAGGTAACACAAACTAATTTATTTTTCTTATTTGCAGAACGAAACTAAATTTTTTCCAATATCGTGAGTGGCCAGGATCAAACGGATAAAGGACAAGTATTCCATTGGAATTCTGCAAGTACATTGCTGCTGATACGAACACGTGAGGATTTTGAACCCCAATTCACTAAACCGAAAGGCAGGAAGGCCAAGTTATGGGACGTGATTAGAGATATCCTACAGGCAGCAGGATATAACGTCTCAACTGTCGAGTGCGACAGGAAATGGAGAAACCTGCTGGCCACATACAAGAGGAGAAAGGATACCTCCAAGAAAAGTGAAGAAGGTTCACAGCCTTACTGGGAATTTGAAGAGGTGTTGGATTCCTTTCTGGGTGGGAAACCAAGTATAGACCCTCCTCAGTCCCATTTGGTTTCCAGTCTCTCATCAAGTCCATCCCCTTCCTGTTCTTCATCAAGTCCATCCCCTTCCTGTCAGATGTCTGGTCTTTCTTCAATTCTATCCCCATCCATTGTAATCACCCATCAAGATATCCCCAGCAGTATTCCATCTACAGCTCCTTATGAAAATTCAATTTTTCTTCCTTCTACGTCTTCATGCCAGAATCATACCTTCATCCTCTGAGACTAGCACTCCAAATCCCAGCCCGTCCCATGTTCCATCTACTTCTGTCATCCCACCCAGTGTTTCAGCTACTCCCACTAGGCAGCTGAAAAGAAAACTCGATTCTCCCCCACCCAAATGGTTTGTGGAGTATGTGGAAAGGAAGGAGGCCTTGGACCAAGCAAGATTGCAGCGAATGGAAGAGCTTGAGAATAAGAAGATTAAAGCAATAAATGATCTAACCAGTGTGATTCGTGAGATGATTGCAAAAAAGTAATAGCCTTGGCCTCCATGACAGCTCCTCCTTTCCCATAGACCTTCGCTTTTCTCCATTTTAGGTTTTCCTCCACACTATTCAGTTCTCTCTTCTGTGGTCTTCCATTTACTTCGGTGTCCTTCGCTCTTTCTTTGTATATCTTCTTCAGGGTTGTAGTCATCCATGAATCTCCTAAACATCTTCAGGGTTGGTTGTAGTCATCCATGTATCCTCTTAAACGTCTTCTTCAGGGTTGTAGTCATCCTTGCAACTCCTAAATATCTTCGTCTAGTTCTCTTATCCTTCGGATCTCCTTTTGTAAGTTATACCGTATGTCTCAGGGTTGTAGTCATCCATCTATGTCCTACCCATCTTTGTCTCATTCTCTTATCATTCAGGTCTCCCATTTATATATATCTTCGTTATAGGGTTGTAGTCATCCGTGCATGTCCTAACTATTTTCATCTAATTCTCTTGTGCTTCGGGTCTTTATGTACCGTATCTTCTTCACAGGATTATGCTGTCGGCCAGCTCTATTTGTTTTTCCATCTTCTACTCTTTACTGCAAGCACTAGTGCCTGACCCAGTTACGCGCTCCTCTAGTTTATTCAAATATTCACTTCTTACTATAGTTAATCTAACTTATATAGCGCGGATAGTGATTATTACAACGATGTTTGGCGACTATTATCAGCTCCGCCCTGTGCTAAGCAATTTTATTATAATGTCTTAATCACTTTTGTATAATGTTCAATTACTTATGTGCGTGCACAAAATATGTATATACCTTACAATTACGCGCTGAGAATTATTTAAAGCCTTATCCACTTCTATAGGCGCGGATTAAAATAAACTTTCTATATGTGATATTATGCTCGTCTAAAATGTGTGTCAGTTGAGTCTCCCGGTTATGTCAAAATCTGATGTCCAAGTGATGCTGGGGGCCTCTCTGTTTCTCGTAACATCTCGTGAGAGTTGACTTTTGTGCTTATTCGTCATTGGTCAAGCATTATGCAGAGTCTTCGCTGGTTTGTGTAGAGATTTTTGGTCTGCTAATGCATTCAAAATGTCGTCGGTTAGGTAACGCTAGAAGCGGCTTCTGTAATATGTCTTCCTGTCACATTTAATAGTGTCGCCACTCTGTCCCGTCTTAGAAATCAGCACCGCAATGATAATTCACCAAGTCTGATGTTATCATTCTTTGTATTACTTTATTCAGGAGGGGATTTTTATAGCGCGTCAGATGGTATAAGTTTCAAGTCTGTCCAATAATAATTAATCAGAAGGATTAATTATATATGAATTAATGTCATTAGAGTATTATCAATTACGTTATGTTATACATCAATATGTCCTCTGTCGTGTGATGTATTTCCTATTGTTCTGTAATTAGTCTTTTGTGAGTTATTAACGTCTGAAGTTGTGTGGAAGTTGTGGGAAGTTTTAATTTTGGTACCATAAATATGAACTGTTACAATCCTCAATCCGCACCCTAAGGGTGTACCATACTGTGATGACTGAGACCCACTCGTTATTTTGTGTATATATACATGGTGTCTTCCCTCACGCTTCAGTTTTAATTTCCTTGGATTGTTAGTCAGTTTGGATTTTTTTATTTCTCTGTTTTTTCTTCTCTCTTACTTTAAATTGGCCTTAAATTCCTATTTATTTTGTTTTATCCTCTCTCTGTATTTCCTAACTCTTGCCTTTGAACTCATTTTGAAGTACTTTATGTAATTTTGATTAAATAATACATAATAAGGCCTATATTAAATAGAAATGTATATTCATGTGACAAACAATTATTTTATGAATTATTGAATTTTACTTTTAGGCTTATATATATGAAATATGTTTCAGCGCTCAACTAGGCCTGACTGTAGGCCTATCAAAGGACAAATTGATATTTTATTCGAAGGCAGTAAATCTTGTTACGCATTGTTACACTTATTATTTACGTATTTTTATAAGGAAATAATTGTTCTTTTGGTGAAAATAGTTTTGCTATCATTTGAACTCACGACTAACCTTTCTTTCACAAGGTAACAAAGAAATCCACCAGCTCTTTGCAATTCAATAAAACTTGATAAAGTTTTTTGTTACGTATATTACAGTTCGTAATATACGTTTTAAAATAAACTCATTTGATGGATTAAGATGAAATGTAGTTAACATATAGAGCAAAAGCAGCTGTTAAGAATGACCTGAGCAGCCAACTAAAAAGTACCTTCTTGAAAGATAAATGAGTAAGTTCAAAGAGCCCCAACTTCGATTTTGTATTTCTGTAAATAATTAGTCATATGTTTTGTATAATAAAATATAGATCTTAAAGAAATATTTGGTGCAAAAATAAACATTAAGTTATACACCAAATAAAAATTGTCCACTTTCTCATGGAATAGCCCTTTGACAAATAACACTACCCACATATTCCTTCACAAATGCTTATCAAACTTTAGGCCTTTGTTTTCCTGCAAGCCCTGCTTAATGAATCAATCTGGAGTTTAACTCATAAATTGATTTACAAAAATAACTTATTTTCTGCGTATCATGATTGCAATTGTCATCAAAATCATGTTATGGCCATTTAGAAAGTGATAAACTGAATTAGTTCTAAATAAGAAAAAATCCATTAACTCAGGAAGTTATAATTTCACAAACATCATTGATAATGGGACTTGAATGTTTTGTCCATACAAAATTTGTGCTGTTCATAGATTACAATCTGATTATGATCCACGGTTTTCATTAAGTGGTGGTATTCATAAAGATATGGGATATTGACAACCCCAACACTATACATCAAGACCCTTTACGTGATGAAAAACTAGGAGCATGGTGTGCTGTTGAATCTTAGGCCTAATAATTCACTACACGAAAGTAGATCTTCAAAGACTGTTCCAGGATTTTGTGAGAGGTATGTGTGTGTAGAATGGAAGGGCAGCATTTTTAACATCTACTTTAAGAAAGGTGAGTGAAATCCGAAAGTTTTTATTTGGTTCTCTTACTTGAATCTTATACAAGAGCTAACAATTGTCATGGCCGTCGCCCCATGATTTAATAACTGCCACATAGTACAGATGGTAGAAATCCTGTGGCTTCATCTTGGATCTCACTGTTCTAGAACCCATAATACTATTGTTACCAACTTCTTAGCAAACATCTACAGCTAAAAATCCTGTCGTGTATAAATTATTCTAGATAATCAGAATTTTGAAGTCATTGGTTCCATAACTAGTTTTAACCTGAAACTTCAGTGTTGAGCACATATTTACACTTCACTGTATAATATTAAATCAAGAAAATTTATTCCGACGATCATATAATGATACAGGAAACATCCATTTACATTGAGTCTATACATACATATAATAAAACTTATAACCTCAGAAATTCAATGTTAGTATCCTTCATATTACACCATTTATCCAAAATTAAAATTATACATACACATTGCATAACATTATAATTATTTATGAGTATCGTAGTGATAAGATCTAGAATTTAATATTAACCTCATTTTGCAAAAAAATCATCTAGTTTATAAAAGGGGTTATCAACTAACCATAAATATATTTTTTTTTTCAAATCTAAGTGATCCTCTTCTAACAATTTTAAACTTACAAAATCAGTAGTCCTACTCTAGAAAATATGGACTGTCATAACTCATAACTGCAGTTAATATTTTTATGAAACAAATTATTATGATCATAACTCATAACTGTAGCTAATATTTTTATGAAAAAAATATTTTTCTAATAACATTCTAGTTGGTCCTTTCTGTACACCCCAACTAGAGGGTTGGGTTCTGCTGGTCTGGACGGGTAGCTATGCTTGCTGACTCCTAAGCTCCTTTGGACTTACACACCACACATGAAAGCAAGTAAAACTGTACAGTAGGTAATTCAAATAAGTATATTTTAGTTAGGAATTTACAATTGTATAAAAATGAATAGGAAAAAGAACTTACTTGATTATACTTTCTCACTGTTAAAATGTTTCCAAAAATACACTTTGATATATAATTATCTAATTTCTGACAAGAGGTGTGATTATTTTATTATTTAGGCTGTACATTATTGTTGAGAAAACACTAGTTAGTAGTATATATGAAATATATTTTTACCATTTCAAATAGTCAAATATGTATACCACAGATTACTGTAATAATACCTTCAATTTATTTGCCTAAGGTGCCTGTATTATCCAAAACGACCATTGTCACATTTCAGAATTATTTATTTCTTGTTACACAAGTAGGTTTAAGGCTCCTGGATGTTAAGTTACTAAATTATGAACAACATAGTTAAAACTAAAAGATCTAATAAAAATAAACAAAACATTTTTTTTTATTTCATACAATAGGTAATACATAATTTACAAGATAGGCTACCTATGAACAAAAACTACAGGTTTCATATAATTACTGTATATTATTACTGCTAATCAATCATGTGACTTGAATGGATATATATATACTGATTTTCATATTTTTTTAGACATGTCAGTATGCTTCTGAATTCTGATGTTCCCATCTGGTTACAGGGGTCATGAATGCATAGTAAATTTAGTTTATATTTTTAGTCATACTAGGCTACACATTGGATTATTGAATGGGTTATAGAGCTTATTACAGTGTAGCAATGAGTCCTAGTTTGATTCCTACCATAATCCCATTTGCAATGTGTCTGGGTTTATGTCAGTATTTTAATGCTGTAAGTTTTGGAAGGATCAAGCCATAAATGTTGCTCATTTAGCACCACCCGGGGAGCACGTGTAGTTTGAGGAATACTACGGATGTGAGCAACTTTACTCCCCATGTCTGTAGATGTACAGATGTGTAAAAGAACTCCTGCAGGACAAAATTCCGGCACACCAGCGATGGTCACAAGCCTAAGCCGCTACACAATATCGTCAAATAAGATAAAACCAATCAACATTAATTAGCCGAGGCAGCTTTATCATGCTGGCTTTCTGTGCACAAGGTTGCTGGTTCGATCCCAGCTCAGGTCGATGGCATTTATGTGTGCATAAATGTGACAGGCCCATGTCAGTAGATTTACTGGGATGTAAAAGAACTCCTGCGGGACAAAAGTTCTGGCATACCAGCAATGGTCAATGCCTAAGTTGCAGTACATCCCCATCGTTAAATAACCATATACCAAGATGTAGATGTAGATATCTCGTTCTGTTGATCCTATGTTGAGTGAAGCTCAAGTATATAGAACACGTCAGATCAGAATAAACATGCATGTTATAACAACAATATACAAAACTGTAAGCTGAAGAACTTATGCAAGCTGGAAATATTCATTCATATTGTAGAAGGTGTGAGTTATTAAAAATTCCTTGAGAGATCTGACCGACCATAAGTTCAGCCCAATATCAAACACTATAATTGATGCATTCTGTAGAAATTTATACTTCCATAAATGAACGTGCAATTGCATCATGTTTTGAAACACCTTCACCTGACATCTCGGTTTCCTGCAGAGCATTGCCTGCATCGGGCATTGCATCTATTCCATTGAATTCTTCAGGAAGCTCATCACCTAGATCAATACACAAGTTGTGCAAAATGCATGCAGCATACACAACACATCAAGGTGTTTCAGCCTTCTAAATGTGTTCTTCAACAGACCTATGGCTTGCTCCACAACAACCCGCACATAAGAGAGCCTGTAATTAAAATGTTTCTGTACTTGAGTCAGATGCCCATTATCTTTATAAGGGCTAAGAACAAATGGCTCCACCTTTTACGCACAGTCTCCAAGCAAGTGGTAATCACTTGCATGAAATGAAACATCATTTTGAAAAACTTGTACAGAGTCAACATTTAAAAAACACTTCTTGCTCCACTTTAAGTTGCAGGACTAGTTTCCAGGGATTAAAGCTACTCCCTCATCCTCAGCTGGTGGTTGACTGATACCAATGTCTTGTTGATCTGATGCATCTGCTCCTACAGTGTTACCACTCCTATTACCTAAAAAACTAAATATCCCATCTGCTGCTGGGACATCAAAATTCAAGATCTTGTTTTTGTTCTTAATGATGAATATCTTCTCCCAAACTCCTAACTCAGATGGATTTTTGATATGTTTCAAAAGTTTGATCTCTTTTTTGATGTGGTGATCATTGAAGTAGGCATGGTGGGCTAAGCAGATTTTTCTGTATGTACTAGTCTGATATTCCTGAGATGCTCTTTCATTCTTGTATCCAGGTTCCTTCTGGTTTGACCTATATACACTTTGTGACAGTCCAAGCATTCCATTTGATATATCCCTGATAATTCGGTTTTTGGAGTACTATTGTTTAATGGATTGTTTGATTGGCTCCACAAAACAAATTTAACCTGAGGAACATGCTCAACCATCCATTAAACAATAGTACTCCAAAAACCGAATTATCAGGGATATATCAAATGGAATGCTTGGACTGTCACAAAGTGTATATAGGTCAAACCAGAAGGAACCTGGATACAAGAATGAAAGAGCATCTCAGGAACATCAGACTAGTACATACAGAAAAATCTGCTTTAGCCCACCATGCCTACTTCAATGATCACCACATCAAAAAAGAGATCAAACTTTTGAAACATATCAAAAATCCATCTGAGTTAGGCGTTTGGGAGAAGATATTCATCATTAAGAACAAAAACAAGATCTTGAATTTTGATGTCCCAGCAGCAGATGGGATATTTAGTTTTTTAGGTAATAGGAGTGGTAACACTGTAGGAGCAGATGCATCAGATCAACAAGACATTGGTATCAGTCAACCACCAGCTGAGGATGAGGGAGTAGCTTTAATCCCTGGAAACTAGTCCTGCAACTTAAAGTAAGTGGAGCAAGAAGTATTTTTTTAAATGTTGACTCTGTACAAGTTTTACAACATGCTCTACTGTATATATTACTTCAATTCATTATTTTAACACTTGAATCATTTTGAAGTTTCTCGTACAGCGGTGATCTCTTCCACATTTGTGCATCATTGGTTGAACCAGGCCAACCACAGAAAACATCGGTGAACTTCAAGTCTGAATCACACACAACTTGTAGCAAAATGGAATAATCACCTTTCCTATTATAATAACTTGCTTTGTTATCTTTAGGTGCTGGAATAGGAATGTGTGTTCTATCTATGCAGCCAATTACTCCTGGAAATGGTCTGTTGGCTCTAAGTCTCTCAAACTTGCGGACTGTATTTGCTGCATTATTTCCTTCTGGGAACACAATGAATTGTGCCCCTAAATCTTGCATACAGGAAATGAACTGCATGAATTTCTTGTGAGCATTGCCCTTTGATAGACCAAATCTGTCTGCAACATCTCGGAATGAGACTGTAGTCGCCAGCACCCAAAGTGACATCAAAAGTGTCTTCTGTACAGAAACTGGCTCCCTTCCAACTGATCCACCCTTCTTGCTGAGAGCTGGGTAGACCAAGTTCAGCAACTTCTAGAAAGCTAAAAAAAAATTGATGTAATATGTAGACCTTACTTGTGGTAAAAATAAAACTGGGTTGAATTACTATCAAAATAAACATAAAAATATGCATAACTTAACTTATGATTTACTGGGACGCCCGTAGGAGAATGGAGGAAATCCAAGTTCCATAAGCATTGGCAACAACAACACCAACTTATGATTTTTAGATTATAAACAATTTTAGGACAGATTTTTGTTTAAAATTTCTTAACCCGATATTATATATATATTTACATAGTAAGCTTACCTCTGCAGATGATCTGCGCAATCGGAAATGGCTCTGAAAATCCAATCCACTGTATGACGAAATGGTGTTTTCGACGTAATTTTCAACTTTTGGTCTTTTGCGACGTTTTTTTATTACTCAAATCTTCGAGTAATAACATTTCCAAGTCTTCATCACGAAACTCAAAGTGATGTAACGTGCTAGTCTCTGTTAATCCTAGATTAACGACTGCAGCAACAGCAGCTAATGTTACATTTTCCACCATATTTGCAGTTTGAGCAAGCTCTCAGCTGATCGACAAGCCGTTCTTTTTTGTCTGCAGCGGTCGTAAAGCGGTCGTGCATCACTCGTAAAGCGCTTTACAGGTTTGCTTTAAAAAGAAACGCACTGATATTATCAATGGTTCTCACATAGCAAGCAACTCCGTAAGCCCTGGGGCTGGCGTCACAAAACAATTGTAGTTCTGCTTGAATGACAAAGTGACACAAAACATTTCTTGGGATTCTGTATTCCTCTAAATGTTTAAGATTTGCATAAAAGTTGCACCATGCTTCCTGGATATGCTGAGGTGCCTGTTCATCCCAGCCTACATTAGCTAACCAGATTTGCTGCATAATTAGCTTGGCTGCAGATATGACTGGAGAGATGAGACCTTATGGGTCGTACAGAGAGCATATTGCTGACAGTATCTGCCTTTTTGTAGTGGCGACTGGTAATTGCTTCACAGAATATTGTAGCACATCAAGCTTGGGGTTCCACTGTAGTCCCAGAGTCTTGACAGCGTTTTGTTCCTCCAATTGCATAAGATTGACTGTGGACCATTTGTCTGCTGGTATAGTTCGCAGCACCTTGTCTGAGTTGGAGCAGAATTTAGTGAGGTTAAATCCTCCTCCTTGCAGAAGTTGTGTGAGCTCATTGGCAGCGTGTATAGCTTGCTGTTCTGTCTGAAATGATGCCAGAAAATCATCCACGTAAAAATTATTGATTAGAAGGCTGCTAGCGATAGGATATCTGTCCTTTTCGTCTTCTGCAAGCTGATTGAACACTCTGGTGGCAGCATATGCAGAATAGGCTTGCCCATAGGTGATAGTAGAAAGCTGATAAATCTTAACTGGCTCGTCTTCGCTGGAGAGCCAGAAGATTCTTTGGTATCTTCTCTGTTCAGGCTGCAGTAATACCATTCGCTCTTTGAAAAATTAAAAGTCCTCACTCTCACAGGGGAGTATATATACTCTCTTATGTGTTATATGGTAGATAATATTGAGAGATTCCAAACTAATAGCAGTGTTCATGAACATATATTACTAGAAACAGGAATGATTTACATAGACCGGTTAATGCATTAAAACTTTTTCAGAAAGGCGCTTATTACTCCGCAATACAGATATGATTTACATAGACCGGTTAATGCATTAAAACTTTTTCAGAAAGGCGCTTATTACTCCGCAATACAGATATACAATAAGCTTCCAAACAACATTAAATTATTATGTATTCAAAGAAAAAGCAAATCCTTCAAAGGATCTCTCAAGAAATTTTTAACGACTCACACCTTCTACAATATGGATGAGTATTTCCAGTTTGAATAAGTTTATAGTGTAGTATATTATATATCATTATTTATTACTTGCTTGTATATTGTAATCTGACGTGTTCTATATCCTTGAGTCCCACTCAACACAGGATCTACAGAACGAGATAACTACATCTACATCTACATCATTCGGTACATCTTTTCAGTGTCCACACTGATCACATAGGGGTGGCACCTGAATCTTAACAATGTAGTGTATAAGTCTGGCTGCACACATGGCCCTGTGTAAAGAATGTCATTAAGTGAAATTCCAATTGAAGTAGAGTCATGTTTCTGCACATATTGATGTGGAATGTAATAAGAGGTAGGTCCATCATCATAGAACTTATCAGTAACCAGTTGCATTTGTCCAAGCTGCTCATATTGGGACATGAATTCTGAGTACTGTTCATAAATGTCTGGCTGTTTCTGTAGCCTAGCTTCCATGGTGAAAATTTTTTTATGAGCTCCCGCCCGAGAGGCTCCTAGAGAACTTGTGGGCTGCTTGAATGGAAGGGTTACCATGTAGCGACCTGTCTCTGTTCTCTGTCTAGTGTCAATAAAATGATTCTCACATATGGTGTCTTCCTGGGACCTAGTAGACCCGGTAAGTTCTTCTACTTCCCAGAACTTTAACATTTTGTTGTGAACTTGTTCTGCAATGCTCAGATGACATCTAGGTGGCTGACGTTTGGGTTGCTTGCAGTAGAATTGTCCTGACAAGACCCATTCCAGTCTGGTCTCTCTCAGAAAGACTTTGCCATGCTTAGCATTGTAGATATTAATGGTTCTGCCTGTTAGCAAATTCCAGAATATATCTGCACCCAGTAATATATCTATGGGGCCTGGCAGATTGAAGTTACTGTCTGCTAATGTGACGTCATCTGGTATTTGGAGGTTAGAGATGTCAATGGATGTACTGGGTATATCTTTAGCAGTTTGTTTGATGACCAGACATTGCAATTTGCGGTGGTAACCTCTGCCATAAGCATCACTTATCTGAATGTTACTAGTCATGAGAATATTAGATGTGTGTAGGTTCACTCCAGTGACAGATACAGAAGTTTTCTTTGTAGGCAATTGCAGATAACTACAAAGATTTTGGGTTATAAATGTGTGGGTAGCACCCGAATCAAGAAGCGCTCGTGCTCTGATGTATTCACCACTGTGGCTCTTCACTAACACTTCTGCTGTGGCTAGAAAGGTATGAGAGTTGTGGTTGACTTGTGCGTTGTTAGCAAGTGCTGTGGCAGATGTACTTTGAGTAGAAACTTCTCTCCTAGCAGAAACTAGTGACCTCTGATTGGCCTGTCTGGTTTGCTGAGGCCTGCCGTTGAGGTTAGGTGACCTCTGAGTCCTGCTATAACTCAAAGTTTGAACATCTGAGTGTAATAGCGTATGGTGCCTTTTGTTGCATTTGCGACAGCTTCTAGGACACTCACTTAGTGGATGATTGGCATTGAGACAGTTAGTGCATAACCTCTTATCAGTAACCAAATTCCATTTTTGATGGCTGTTTAGGTTATGAAATCTCTGACAGCTGTATATTCCATGTTCCGCACCACACATAGCACAAGAATGAACAGCGTTGGCAACAAAGGTTCTTTTCAAATAATGAGTTTTACATAGTGTTTAATATTGTTTCGATCTATCGAACATTGGTAAAGCATGGTAAAATACTTGTTTTACCCTGGTAAATGTAATATAATACATCGATACTTATCGAAATATCAGAGTATCTGAATACATACCTAGGTTAAGTATACCATGGCAGGGTATGTTCAGAAATTAAAAGTCAAGCAAATGATGATCTAAAATCACAAGATTTTACATACTGGGGGCCCAACCCAGAAAAATTTTACTAATAAACTCAGAATATGTATTCACATTGTATATTCTAGTATTACAGGTAAATGTGTGCCTATATCAATCTAAGAAAACTATGGTATTGCAATGGAACGAAGTAGAAGTTACCAGAAAATCCTTACTACTACAACTCAAGAATTTCTGAATATGTCCTCTTGTAATTTGTAGTGGGGATGTGTTCACATTTTGAATAGACTGGTTCAGTTCTTATAAGTCAGTTCTACACAGTCAGTCTCCGCTGCGTGTTCAGTACACATGCAGTCTCCACTGCGAGAACATTACTCAGTCACTCTCCACAGCAATATCATTGCTCATGCCGTCTCCGCAGCGAGAACATCATTCATCGAAGCCTACAGCTACAGGCCGCCAAGGCGACAGTAAGGACCGCCTACTCGAAGCCTACCAGCCATGCACGATTGGAGGTAGCATTCCGCTGCCACAGTGTCAGCAGCTAATCCAGGATTTCACCGGAGTTATGCAAGCAAGAGCATAACCAGCATTCACCGAGGCCTACTGCATCATCTCAGACACACTCCTAAATGAGAACGCAACCCCACTACAAATTACAAGAGGACATATTCAGAAATTCTTGAGTTGTAGTAGTAAGGATTTTCTGGAAACTTCTACTTCGTTCCATTGCAATACCATAGTTTTCTTAGATTGATATAGGCACACATTTACCTGTAATACTAGAATACACAATGTGAATACGCATTCTTTAACAAATAATGAGTTTTACATAGAAGGGTGCGTATATATAACAAGCTTCCAAACAACATTAAATTATTATGTATTCAAAGAAAGATCAAACCTTTCAAAACAGCTGTCAAGGAATTTTTAATAACTCACACCTTCTACAATTTGGAGGAATATTTCCAGCTTGGATAAATTTGGCAGCTTGCAGTTTCTGTAGACCTATGTTATTGTTATAACATGCATGTATTTTTTGATCTGACGTGTTCTATATCCTTGAGCCCCGTTCAACACAGGATCTACAGGACGAGATATCTACATCTACATCTACATAGTGTTTAATATTGTTTCGATCTATCGAACATTGGTAAAGCATGGTAAAATACTTGTTTTACCCTGGTAAATGTAATATAATATATCGATACTTATCGAAATATCAGAGTATCTGAATACAAATCTAGGTTAAATATACCATGGCAGGGTATGTTCAGAAATTAAAGTCAAGCAAATGATGCTCTAAAATCACAAGATTTTACACATTCCATACAATTTTTTTTTAAATTTTCAGTAGTACGTTTTCCCGTTTAAGATGTCTATTTTTTCGGTCCCTAGAAAAACGTGTTAACAAGGTTCCACTGTATATGTATGATTCATTTTAAAATCTACTTAACTTATCTTGGAGGATTAGTAATGTTGAATAATAACAATATCAGGCACAAAATTCTTTATGAACAAATCAAATTGGTGTCAAATGTATTTCACTTTCACTGAAGTATTCACATTGGGGTATTAAGGTGTTAGATTTTTAAAATATGGGTGTTTAAGAGTCTTGCCTCCCTCCAGTAATAGGAAGGAAACAATTTCAGAACAAAAGTCTTGTTAAATTATATAATGTAGTTGGTAATAATTCAAGTCAGAGACATGAACAGAGTTGTGAACTACTGCATGCACATCGTATGTTACATTTTGTCATTCATTTGTAAGAAGAAAATAAGTATGTAGATGAAACAAGTGAGAAGTGAAGCGAGAAGACTTCACTAATTTCATAAACGTGATCAACTGATCACATTCTACAAAATTACCCTATAACTCTCATATAACAATACAATTTGCTAGGGCCAACAAATATTGCTACAAAGGTTTCACTAAATATGGACACGCTTGCTCTACACAGACATTCCTGAGGAAGGCCACAGAATAAGATGGCTGAAAGCTCGAACCTTATAATGTTGACACAGTTGATAACCCGAAAAGCCAGTGCTACAAACCAGAAGGTCGCGGGTTTGATCCACAATGAGGTCGAGTTTTTCAATTGACCTAATCCTTTTGGTGGCACTATGGCCCTGGGGTCGACTCAGCCTCTCAACAAAAATGAGTATCAGGAGCAATCCTGTGGGTAAAGGTGGCTGGTGCATAAGGCTGACAACCTTACCACCTTCATGTGCTGTGTGTCCAAAATCTGGGAGCCTCAATCTCCTGGAACCCTCTGTGGCCTCCATGGCCTATATAGGGAACACTTTACTTTATATTTTATTTTTTTAATGATTCCATATTATGTATGATATCACTCTTCTTTTCTTGTAAGGATTCAGCATTTTGTAATTTTTTTTATTTTTTATTTTTATTTATTTAATAATAATAATAATAATAATAATAATAATAATAATAATTATTATTATTATTATTATTATTTATCATTTGTTAAACTAGTGTAAACACTGCTCTTTGATATTTTCAAATGAGATTCAAGGAGCCAATATACAGGGTAATTCAAAATGCTCTCCGGGGTTTAAAAAAACCATTGCCGAGTGGTTATTGAGGATATCTTTTCTAACCTTGGATAGTAACATAAAGAAACTCTGGAAATTTCATTTATAATCGCAACAATGGAAGGTAGTTTCAATTTTCGGCCGCCAGTTAGCGTTAAATGAAAATGGCGTTCATGGCTGGTGAGAAAGCATTTTCTGTTCTGGAATTCCACGCTAGGAAGTCAGTAACCTCTGTCCAACGTCTCTTTCGGAGGGAATATGGAAAGGATCCACCAATAGTTTTGCACAGCTTAAAGAAACTGTTTGCTTGTGCAAGAAGAAAGCAACTGGACCAGACGACGTGGACCATGTGCGACAATTGTACCAATGAAGCTTGCAATAATCCTCGTATCAAGCCTGCAGAGAACTAAACAGAGAGGTACCTAAACAACAATCTGCCACGACGCTGGATTGGGCATGGGTGTGATTGCGACAACAGGCTGATGCCATGGCCTCCGCGATCTCCAGATCTCACCCCCCTCCGACTTCTTTTTTGTGAGGGTATATCAAAGATGCTGTCTTTGTGCTACCCTTGCCTAATGATTTGAATGGTCTGAAGACTCGTATTAGAGCCAGCGTTAACACCATCGATCGTGACATGTTACGTCGAGTGTGGGAAGAACTGAAATATCGCATTGATGTGTGCCGCGTGACCCGAGGTGGACACATTGAACATCTGTAGAAGGCAAACAAAACTTTCACAGTTGCTGTTTCTTTTGGTGCTTATTGGATCAATGTAGGTTTAGTGGTTTGGATGTAGTGGCATTATAAAACCCCGGAGAGCATTTTGAATTACCCTGTAATATGCTTTAACCATTCGCAATTTCTGTGACACGGCAGGTGCATGTACTTGGTATAGGTATATTTATGGTATATTTAAGGAATTGGATGGAGGTTGCAAGGAATTATGTTAATCTATATAGCAAGCTACATTTTAGCAATAAGATTATGGCAATTTTTACTTAGTTATGGAAGATTTATTAATAATGTATGAAGGTTACCTCACAAGTCATGGCAAATTGAGTCCTTAAAAGTATAAAGTTAAAATAATAAAAGTTCAAAGTACATTTCATGTCTCCTTGCTGATCATTACATATCACAGATCACCTTGGTGCTTAGATAGGCAAAGACAAAGTCTGTTTTGTTTGATTGTGAGAAAATATTTTTTTATTATAATAATAACATAATAAAATGTAGAAGGGGATGGTTTCGATGATTATGCACTAAAAAAGTTGGAAATGGGTGATTTTTAGCTTCTTCATAAACTATAAAAACCATAGCATTTTACTTTTTATGGAAAATGTCCAAAACATTCAGAAAATGAGAGTGATTATGTCACTTCTAACCTAAAGATGGCAGTCTGTGAACAGAAAATGGGTGTTGTACGGTGAGAATTACGACTGGCAGTGAGTTGCACAGTTGAGATCCAGAAAGTAGGCTGTAAATTTGATTGTGATCAACAATAATTTCTCTGTTACTAACCTTACTGCTGCCAACCAAGCTCTTCCTGTCTCTAACACTAATATCAGTGCAATAGAACTCCAGTTGTTCGGATTAATTGGGACCAGTCCCAATCCAGAAAGTAATTATCTAGATAGTTGGATAAATTATGAAAAAAAGGTAATTTAAAAAAAAAAAATCTTACAGTACTGTAGGCATACTTATGTAATTTATCATGTCTTGAACTATTGGTCAGAGTTAATTGTCTTGCTCACAAACTGTCAATTTTGTGGGCTAAAAGGATTGCTTTTTTGCAAATAATTGGTCCTGAAAGTGGGTTTCTCAATGCTCGCTGCTGCAGACCCACACTTGAATATGTCCTCTAAGCGATCCGGATAGTTGGAGTTCAAGATAATTGGAGCCCTGCTGTATTCCTAACCTAACTGCCAAAAACCTAGGTCTACATGTCACTAACACTAATATCACTATTCCTAACCTAATTGCCACTTACCCAGAATCACAGGTGAATTGCATGGGAAACACGTGCTTTGAATCATAGCACAAAAAATGCAATGGCAGTGCTGATAAGAGAAAACCAATGAGATGCTGGATCTGTCATTTACAGCACACATAGCTCCAACTCAACTTTGTATGTAGTGCAGTGAGAAGTTTATAATGAATGAAACTAGACCCGTTGAAGGTTTTTAATCTGAACCTCTTTTCTTACAGGTCTCTTTCAACTGTAATCCTTGGGTTGTCACCCAGTGTGTTGATTTTCTTTGTAACCAGAAATAAAATGCACTGGTGCATTCCTCTGATTTACAGTGGAAGTGTTTTCTTCCACTTGCTGCAGTTGTGGTTGACTGATCGTGCTATGAAAAGGTGCAATGAAGAGGCAATTAACTTGCTTAATACCTGCAAAGAATACACTGATATGCTCGTTAAAGCTATGAGATTATTACGTGAAAATGAAGTTATCGCCATGAAGTATGACATGTAAGTACCCTTGGGGGGGGGGGGAAGACTGGATTCTTGAAGCATGAATTTGTTTATTTGTTTAAGTTCCTTCACCTGATACACAATTCTAAAATCATTGTAGTAGTGAGGACGAAACCAGTGAGATCCAAGAACATATTTGCATACCTCTAAACAACAGTTTCAACTTCGTAGGTGTGATAACTCTCTGGCAAAACTGATTTCATACGCAGAAGACCCCAGCCATGACTGCCTTAGTATATTATTTTTATTTTGAGTTTGTTTATATTTCTCCTGCTAAAAATTCGTAATATATAATTAACATGCACAAGATTTTGGATTACCCTTCAATTAAAACAGAAGCTCAGTTCTTGAATCTTCTGCCATCACCATAAGAAGTGTCGATTATTAAAATTCAATAATAAGAATAATACTAATACTAATGATAAGTGAATAATAATATAAAAGAAGAATGTTAAATAAAAAAACCAAAGCATTCCAGGTACACACTCTTAAACAGTACAGGTTGTGTTACAGTTCTGAGAAATATTTGAGTTGTTTAAATACACGGGAAATGATGGCATTTGTTTATTCCTACAGAGTCTTCTCCCATATAAAATACATAAGAAACCAAGTTACTGTGCCAATTCATTTAGTGCCAGGGAATACAAAACAAGATTTTTTCTTTCAGTTGCAGAATTGTTTTAAAACTGGCATGAACTTTAAGAATATTTAAGAAACATACTGTACTGTATTTCCAAGAAGTGAGTGTTCGCCTGCCACTAACTGTAAATGTAGTGCGGTGGAATGAGGAAGCTATGTTAAGAAGTCGGACAGATGGCCTGCGTGAGGGTGGACCAGGTAGAAAGAGCCCTTCATACAATGAGACATTGCAAATTGTCACTTCTTTAAGTCTAGTGTCCATTCAGGTCTAAACACCTACACTACAGTTACTCAGTTCAAGTTAATCACTTACATGGACCCACATGACTTTCAATCCCTTTGTGTACTGTTGCTCTGGAGATATACTGTAATAAATTGAGTTACTATACAGTATTTTATTTTGTGCTATAGTTCTCTATTTACCTTTTATTTAATCTTCTTTCGTAATACAGTACAGTAAATTAATACAGCACTGTATTGTGCCATTTTTATTTTAAAAACTAAATTTGTTTTAGTGCCACCCTCACTTTCTGCCACTAAATGTTAGAGAATGGATGGTGGCACTATATCGAGGGTTGACTGGAGTTTCTTTCAGAAGTATGCTGTGGTTTCGTTTTCAAGTAATGAACTGAAAGTGGTTGTAGATGTAGATGTAGATATCTCGTCCTGTAGATTCTGTAGATTCAAGGATATAGAAATTTATGTAGGGCAGCTTTCCTCCAACCTAGGTATATTCTCATGAAAATTTATTCAAATTATACTTCAAGTTGCAGTGTGTCCAACAGTCCTTTTTTTTAAAGGACTGTCCTTTAAAATGGCGTCTATTATAAAAGCCCTTTTTTTTGTGTGTGCTGACCTTTTTTTCAGTGAGTTGAGAACAGTTTCCAGAATTATTAAGGGTAAATAAGCAAATATTACACAAGTTTTGTTTGAAATATAGCAATATGTGTTTCTGAAGATGTGACATTGATATCTATTTAAGTTCTTCAAATGTAACCAACTTGTAATGCACATTGTTCTCTCTTTTTCATATTTGTAGACCATGATTTATGTTTTTTTTTGTACCTTGAACTTTTTTTACATAATGTATTCAATTTATATACATCGGCTATAGCCTATCAAGAGGCCATTAAAAAAAAACAAGCTTTTTCTTTTTTTTAACATGTCTAAACACAGATTTAAGCTGAAAACACGCAGAGTTTTGTATTTTTATGTTATTGTATAATGTGTACAATCAATTATAATGTAGAAAATAAACTTATAAACATAAAAAGTAAAGAATTAAAACTATGGGAGGAACGGAATGGCTATGTGGGGTGAAGAGGAGGCTGTTTTGAAAAAAAAGAATATACTATTTCCTTTATTTAATAGATAATACGTTAAAAAACTTAAATTTAAGCTGAACTTTTCCTCCAAAGAACTCTGCAGGTTTACAGATTATTCAGACTCTGTTTCCAGTTGCTACAGATGAAAGCAGTGATAAAAACAAACTCCAAATTGTACCATATTGTTATTAACGGTATATTACCGTAGTATAATGTGTTATATTTAGCTTTGCCCCCGCACCCCCTTTTCACTTGATGTGTCTGTTCTTTATTTTTAAACTTTTCAGTTGGACACACTGAAGTGAAGTTCAGTAACATTATTAAGGTTCAGTAGTTTTTATATTTTTAAATTTATTTCAGATATTTTCTTCAATAACTTATATAGCCTATCTTGATGGTCATGACTAGGGTTCGGATGTTCATGACATATCATATTTTTATCCTGACCTCTAATCTTGCCGAAAACTGAAATTAAACACGAATTGCACTTTTGTTATTCTAATTGGACTGTTTTTATTTTGCATATAAAGTCATATTTTGGACATTTTTATAGTTAAGGTCATATTTCGGTCATTTTTTAATTTAACGTCATATTTAAGTCATAAATTCGGTAAAAGAGCACAATTGCAAGGTCAAAGTTTTGGTCATATTTCGGTCATTTTTTAATTTAACGTCATATTTCAGAAAATAAATTCGGTAAAAGACCACAATTGCGCAGTGTACTGTAGGCACTAAATCGTAGAGTTAAAATTTTTCGAGAAAGAGTTACTAATATTTTGGTTTGACTGTAACTGGAATGTGAAGGGACAATAACAAGTGCAGGTAGTTGGAGTACAATGCACGGGATTTTACCTCCTTCCTCCTTGTTAACAACTTTCAACAGAGACAGTTTTAAAAGATTTTCAGTTCAAACTTGCAGTGGTGTCGGAAAACATCAAAATGCCGACTAATAAGTGTTCTGAAGGTGTAAAACTAAAAAGTTTTGTTAAAGAGTTTGGAGAAAACCACTTCTGCACCGACGGGAAAATTTTGTATTGCAAAGTGTGTGAAATTAAAGTGACGACTGCAAAACGATTTAATGACGTTCTTCAAATATGCACCTGTGACATCCTGACAAAGCCTATCAATACAATGTATTTTAATGGTGGAATAAATTTTATTATTATTATTATTATTGTAACGTCGAAAGAAGCTTCTCGCGGTTTAAGACGATATTAAGTGACAACAGGAGAAGATTTTCTATTCGATAATCTTAAAATGCACGTGGTTGTATACTGTAATGCAGACAAAAATGGAGACTGAAAACTGGTACGTAATAGCCTACTTTGAAACTTATTTCATTAATTTAATGTTTATGCCCAATTAATAGGTAATTTAATTTTTAAATTAATGCAATTTTTCATGTTTTATAGGGATACGCATGGACTATAAAATATTATATTGAAGTGGTGAAGCAATCACACAGAAGCAAATGCTTTAAAATTAGATGTCCATTACAAGCAAAACTGTGAATAATATGTTAAATTCTTAAAAACACGATCCTGATTGCATTCATGCTATGTAGTAATTTAGTTTCATTAAACGTTTAAAAGTGGAACATTTATTATTAGAAAATACTTTCTTTTATTAGGTCATATTTACGATTTTTGGGTCATATTTAGTCATTTTTAAGAGCATATTTAAGGTCATATTTTCCAGTTTTTTAGGTCATAAACATCCGAACCCTAGTCATGACATATTGATTGAATAAAAACTGTCAATTCATTTGTTATCATTCAAGGGAGATTTTTTCCCCTCAAAATGTGCATATAAAAAGTATACTTGTCTGAAATGTACCAGCCTAACATTTTTAACAACTTATCTTCATGAATCCCTCTTTTTTAACAGCTTGTGAAGTGGGAATCAACACGCATTGCAATCACGTGTGTCTGACCCCGAATTTGTGCTTGTATGTGTTCTTGTTTGGTATCTCTACAGCAAGTAAAGCTTTGACCACCATTCATGGCAGATGACGTGGAAAAGAAAGCATTTTCATTGTCCCCAGTCGTGTGGCCTGCATGGCTTGTAGCCTGCCATCTATTGGAAAAGACAAGTATTATCAAACAGGCATTTTTAAAGAAAAAAATAAGTTAATGAAAAACCAATTGAAAGTAACTTAAATCATGCATTCATCCATAAAAACAACATATACCTTGGAGTTTTGCTGAATTTTGCCCCTAATCTACTCTAAAAACAATTTTTATTATTTAACGTGAAAATGTTTATGCAAAAACAGCACAAGTCTCACTGAGCGCATTATAAATTTACATAGGCCTACAGTTGGGTATGATTTTCAGTTGGATTAGTATTTTGATCAAAATCAGAAGGCAGAACTGGCCCTTGCTGGATATTATAGATTGTAATGGTAGATGATGGGCCTGCATCAAAATTACTCCATTCAGCTCGGTGCATGATTGCCTCCGATGTCACTTACGTCGCTCTCACTCTCACTAACGCTGCCGGTAGCGATTTCGGAAAACATCCCTTACTATCGCTAAATGATAATTCTGACACTTCACTATCACTTTGAGTAATTAATTCTTCAGTTTCAGAACCTGTAAAATAAGGAGAAAACATGGAACAAAAAGTACATGCTGTTCACTACATACACATGGCCAGTGAAATCCTCCAATAAAATCATCCTTGGGAATTCCCAAATCAAGTGGTTAAGGGAACATTCTCCTGCCATCTGTTGGAAGATTTTATGTACTTCGTGTGTGAGAAGAGCCGGTCCCATTATGAGTCAGTCAGAGAACCCATATATGGGTTTCCGCCTTCGAGGCTGCGGACAGGCATGCCATATATGGGTTTCCGCCTTCAAGGCTACGGACAGGCATGCCATATATGGGTTTCCGCCCGTGAAGGGTTAAGACACTTGTATGGAAATAAAAAAACATACTCGTTATCTTAATAAATGCCATCATAGGCTCGATGCATAATGTGCTATTTTGATGTAATATAACTTTATGATTGAAAAGGAATTAAAACTAACGTCCATAATGACAACTATAATATCTCACTGACTACTTATGAGATCAGTAATTATAACAAACTGTGCATTTCAATGTAACGAACAGTGATTATTAATAATATTTGGCAGAAATAGGCTGATAAGAAAAGTAAAATAATTTTATGTGAATTGTCTTTCTAATTGAATGCAGATTATTTCATTTGTTGGTTGCATCCCATATTGAGAATATATTAGCATTAGAGTGGTTATTTTAAGATTTCTTTATGATCCATTGGCTATTATGTTAGTAAGATAAAAAAGTGTCTAATGTGTCACAAGTCCTGCTTTTTGTTCCTGAAATTCTTGTCACCTTAATACAATAAACAAATTGGAAGCTTCAAATTGGTTCCTGTTGTGGTTACTGTTGTGTGTTGAAGTAAAAATTGGTACACATTGCAGTATATCAGAGAGTGTTTGACCACTTCGGGTATGTAAATGGACACCCTGTACTGCATGATTACCAAAAGTTTTCATTTTTATAACTACAGTACTAATCAGATACATGATGTGTTGCAGGAGCTCTGCTTGTGAGTCAGAAAGACATATTTTTGAAAAAGTTAAACATGAGCGATATCTTGCAGTTCGCTTCAGACATTCCATCTTTTTCACATTGATCAAAACTAATCGTACCCTTCAGGAGGAGATAACCAACCTACGATCAGTGTTTCCAAAGATCTTAGAAATTGAACACCCAGACATCATAAAGAATCAGTTAGACAATGTGGAGATGACACTGAGAAAAGCTATAGCAGATGGCAAACTGCCAGAAATGTGTTACTTAAAGGTAAGATAAAAGTTCAAAAGTAATTTCTCACTTAACAGTAAAACTGTGAATATACTTTTATTTAAATATCTGCATGACTAACACAAACTTACTTGTATATTTTGTCTTTTCATACCAAAGTATTACCATATTTACATGTGTTATAAACATTTTTTCCCAAGAAAAAACCAGGGTGCGTCCTTTATGTGAGGAAAAAATTTTAGTGAAAAAAGATCTCATATTAAAAGATGCTCCGGCTAACGGTCGATAGTGTACATATTGATAGCGTACATATAGGCAGCATACCTGTCAATAGTGTACGCATCAATATAGCAGCCACAACTAATTTATATATCGATCGTATCATAGCTAGCAGTTAGCAGTTGCAAAATCAGATGAGAAACACTTATCCACATACACTGTAAATTTTCGACCAGCGGCTCTTCTTACTGTGGTCTTTCACAAATTTGATCACTTTCTGCCTTAAACTCGCTGTATAACTTGAATATTTCGGTCGGTTCTTATCCTTTGTCCAAACACAAGTTTATCAACATTTGCTATCATAATGGCAATATCCGATATTAACCGATGATCGTTGATTTTGTGCATTAATAAGAACCAGTCATGGTTATTATTTCCATGCATTGTTGTTTTAAAAAATGAATTAAAAAATATGTAGGTCTTCCATTCTTCTAACTTCAGATATTATTAAAACAATCTTTTGTTAAAAACATAATGCAACTACAGTAAAACCCCATTTTTACACTTTTCAAGGGACTGATGCTAAAAAATGTAAGTGGCAGGAAAGTGTGAATTGCAGGAAATGTAAAAGTTGTAATGCTATATATTACAAAATTTAATACATGAAAATAAATAAAGGTTCCTATGCATATATTATCTATTTAAAATGAGGTGTAGAAAATGTTGCACAATATGTAATATTCTTCTTGTAGCATCACACATATTAAATGAATAATTAATTGCTCTGACTATTCAATAGATTTAGATGGTATTCAAAGTTGAGACAGAGTGCAATCTCTTTTGCCAAATGAACATGTGTTCTGACATGTGAATCAATACGACGTAAAATTTCATACTTTTCTTGCAAAGAAATGCATTATCTGTGTTTTTTTTTTTTCAACTCCATGATACCATAAAAAATCATGCAACACAAAAAACACTGGTGTTTCTTCAAATCACGATGATGAATTATGCTATATGAATAACTAGCCTACACAAAAGAAACAACTTCACCTGGACTAACCCAAATAGCAACTGACACCGCGTCTAAGAAAATTGGCAAAATAGCAGACAACTGAGTTAAGTAAAAGCAGTTCTTCATCGAAAATCAATGTGTTCAATGAGGAGAAGATGTAAAAGGCAGGAAATACAACTGTTTGAAAGTTGTAAACAGCAGGAACACTATGTATTGTCGGTATAGGATAAAAGTCAGGACCAGATGAAAATGATGTAAATGGCAGGAATGTAAAAAGGGGGTTTTACTGTATAATGTGAGCAATTTGTTATTTTTTAACACAAAAAGTTGGGGTGCATCCATTATGCTGGTAAATGCGGTATTTTGTAAAAGTTTATGAACCCACATTTAATTACCCTTAAAAACTAAATGTCCATACAATGGTTTTATTTCTGTGAGAAATGTTATTCTAAAACAAATTTAAAAAAAAAAAGACATTAGATGACACCAGACATTAGATTACAGATGGCAAAGTAGAGAAAATTACATGTAAAATACAGTGCGACTCAAACATGACATGATCAGACTTCTGCTGTGCAGAGCAAGCAACCTTCACTGGGAATCTGGTGGCCAATGACTGCAACAGTTTTAACTGTTTCCGCTACTTCGTTCTCAAATTGAAGAGAATACTCAAAAGAAGAATTTCAGTATTTAACTCCCCTTTCTTCAAGTAGATGTTCAAAATACTGTCCCCTGTGTTCTGCATGTACAGTGTAATCTGGATATAACAGATCTTAATTTAGCGCACTTTTCAGTTTTAAATACGTATTTTATATCCCCCATTCATATCCCATACATTATAAAAGAAAGATATTTCATTTTTACGGTTCCATTCGGCTACATACGATAATTCCTTGTACCAGTATTTAAAAAATTAATAATTAATAAAAGGCTTTAACATTTTTATTTGGTTCATAAATATTTATTAAGTATATATTCATAAATTATTTAAATATTTTCTTATGCTGTTTTGGCAAAACGATCAAATGTTGTGTAATATCTACTTCAAAAGTACAGTTGAATTGTTTTTTTTTTAAATGGGCGTAACTCATCTTTCCAGCCATTTTTAAAAATTGTTTTGGATACTCCTTACATAGGTTACCGGTTGGTTTAAAAGGGCGAATGTCATGCCTCTGGTTGAAAATTGATTGAGCATCAAAGTAGTGGTTTGTGTTTGAAAGGGCAGATCTCACTGACTTTCGCCCGTTTAAAAACTGTTAATGTAATAGATTTCATACTACCTGCTTTGTGTGCATGACTGCGCTGCTACCTTGTCTGCTGTGTGCACGACTGCGCTGCTCCCTAGTGTTAAAGGTGGAAAAGGGACAGTTGCTCTGGGCATGCGGAGGTAATGGACACTGTTGGAAAAGTTGCCACATTTTTTTTCTTTTGTATGTACAGTCTTTGTGTAAAACTAATTGTATAAACTGTTTTGTTTCTCATTAAACAAGTGTTTTGAATTCTGGCCTCCGTCAATCAATAACCTCTGACAATCATAAAAAAAATAAATAAAAAAAAAATAAAATAAAATAAAACTTGGGGCAGCTCTGTAAAAAAAACTGCTGAAGCTTCATGCTCTTTCGAGTGGTGTATGCAGTGGCAGCTCGTAGCTAAAATTAGTGGGTGCGCTGCTCCAGAAAATTGTTAGCCTTTATTTTAAAATTGTGTAAAAGGAAACATAGGTATATAAAAAGAAAATTTATTCAGAAACTTGATAAAACCCTAAAAGAACAAAAAAATTTTTACTTACTTTAATATAAATTGTTACAGTTCAAGCTTGATCTATTCATTTAAAAATGAAATCCATTCTTCTTGTTTTAATTTCTGCAAAAAGATCAATAATTTTCTCCTTGATCCTCCATGGTTAAAGTTTTCTTTTAAATAAAAAAAAAAAAAAAAAAAAAAAAAAAAAAAAAAAAGGAATCAAATAGAATAGCTGGTGGGATCAATATAATCTAATTCTACACTTTATCACATTCAAATATGGTACATGGTTTTTAAGCACAACACACTCAGAGCAAAAAAAAAAAAAACGCACACATTTAAAAAACACTACCTTCCACCAATACGCCGTTGTTGGCACTGTGGAAGCAATAGTGCTCTCTCTCCCTCGCAGCCATGGCATGCACCTTCCTATGTGGGCATACGCACAAAACACCACGCTGCTGGAACTGTGAAGCGCACAGTTCCATTCAAAGACGTTCTTTTTTAATAAACTAGGGGATGGCTACTGGCATTAAGCTTAAAGGAAATGTAAACTAAAAATTCAGTATCATTTTCTTCATTCGGATTGAAAGAAAATGTTTTTAAGAAATGATATTCACTGTTAGAAATGTTTTACACCTTCACATTTAAACACAAAACGAATATGTTTATTGTAATGCGGTGGGCGCATGACGTCATGCTTGACGAATGCTTGACTCAGTCCCGCCCGGTGAAAGACAGTTCACAGCATTCTGTCTACTGTTACGTTTTTTTAATGAATATCTGTTCAAACAATGGTTTATTGTTGTGTTGTGGGTGTACAACCAAAGAGTGATAACACACTTAAAATATCTTTCCATCGATTTCCCAACAGAGATAAGTCACCCGAACGTTATAAGCAATGGCTGATCAAAATAAAAAGAGAAAAATTTGTTCCTAGTAAATACAGTACGGTTTGTTCACAACATTTTGAAGAAAATAATACCGAGCTTTCAGTACAGTTACAAAAACAGTTAACTGGAGAAACCCTGCAATCTGTTTAAAAAAGAAGTGCTGTGCCATCACTTCTTTTGCGTAGGAAATCTGAAACACCGCCAATGAAGAAAAGAAAATAGTCGTACTTGAGGAAGAAGGAAATGAGAGAGTTGTTGCAAGATTCGAACAGTAATCCATCAGTGTCCGGGAATGGACAAATCATGAATGTGGAATCTAGTATTTATGACGAAAATTCAGTTTCTAACAGCGTGGGCGTTCAGTGTGAACTAGGAAATGAAACTTATGTCATTGTTTGCACAGATTCATTGAATATTTCTTCTAGAAATTGTGATTTAGATAGCTCTTTTAGCATTTCAGACATTTCTACTACCACAAAAGATGATTCTGAATCTGAACGTGACTCTGTTCGTATCTTGAAAAATATTTTGTTTTTGAACTATATTAGCTCTAAGTATTAACTGATAACGACTGGCAACTAGTGTGTCTTTATTTATAATAATGCTATCGAATGAGGCATGTTGTGTTATACAGCCTACAACCCCCTTCTGTTCACAAATTCCTTCACAGTCCCAATAACACACACTTTCGTGGTCCGTTTTCATTTGTATACACAGCCCCACACTTACACCATTCCGTATTTTCTTTTCTTCCTTGCAATTCTTTCAATAATTCCTTGTCATTTTCTTTTTGTGTGAAATTAATTTGTGAATACTGAGGTTCGTCCTTATAAGGTAACATTGGAGACATCTCTACCAACAACTAATACAAATGAGACTTTGTGGTGTATGTAGAAACAGCACGTGGCAAGCATTACAACAGCTGTCGTCCTGTCAATGAATTGTCTTGCGTGACGTCACAGGAGCGTTTTACTTCACCCGTACAAAGCATAATATTAGGTGCCTGAAGTTCACGAGATCACCATTTGTTTCGTAATTCAAAGCTCCGTGCGATGAGATTAAAATCAAAACGGTTTTTCTTTTTTTTTTTTTAGTTTACCCTTCCTTTAAGGATTATATATTGTACAAGTATAAAGAAAGAATTAAAGAAAAAAGTACTCATTATATTAAATGTTATTGATAATATCAAGTGGAAATAGGGGATGCTGCAGTTCCACAGTGCCTATACACGAGCCGCCACTGGGTGTGTGTGACCTGTGTTTGTTTGTTTCGTTTGTGTAAAGAAAAGTGTTTTGTTTCATAATGAGTGAATTTGATAGTGAGTGCGATAATAAATATTATCCAAACAATATATGTGAGATAAAATTTGATGTGATATAGCAATTGCTTTAGATAGATCTAATAGAATGTTTGTAGTGAACTTACCAGCATCAATGCTATTAATAATAAGTTCTATAACCATTCTAACAGCAGAAATGGATTGTCCTTGAGTGAATCCATGTTGAAATTTAGGTGTCACATCAAATTTCCCCAAGAAGCTAACAATTCTATGATAGATAATTTTTCAACCATTTTAGATATAGTAGATAAATTGGAGAATGCTCTGTAATTGTTTATGTCTTCACTATTTCATTTTCTAGACACTTTCAGAGATCGTTTTTATAATTATAGAAATAGGTTGAACAATGGCATATATTCGGGATTTTATTACTTTGATTAGGAGACCATCATATCCAGTACTATTGGTCATTGTTAACTTTTTTACTATGTTGTTAATTTCACTCATGTTGTGGGGATGAAAAAAGGATTGTTTTGTTAGGTGAGTTGGTTTGATTGTCAGTAAGACTACTGCTGTCAGCTCCAGATATTATTACCGGTATTCAGTGGTGGGAAAATTACAAAAAAGTAGTAATTGGGCTGAGTTACATTTACTTGAGAAACATTTTACTTAATTACAATTACAAATTACTTTTTGAAAAGTAATCAGTAAAATTACAATTACAATTATTTTACAAAATGGCAGTACTTAAAAATTCCTTCTTTTGTGGGGGGGGGGACAAGGGCAGAAACTATTGGTCCATTCAGCTAATAAAGCTGCTTGGGACGTTACAAAGTCTAAAATTATTAATGAACAAACAAACAAACAAAACACATCAATACCAATATTTCCGTACACATTGAGTAACTTTTGTTAATATTACCTCTAACCTGGATATTAGTTGTGAAAACAGTAATGACAACGTTAGCCTGTAGTAGGCTATTGAGAATGAGAAGCCAGTTTCAAAATATACTTAATTAAGAAATGTTCTTGCTGAAAACATTTAACTGAAAAAGTTTTACAACGGCTTACAATGTTATGCATAATCTTTAACATCAAATAATGAAGATATACATAGTTATGCCAGTGCCATTTTAAAAATGTCTGATGTTATTGCATACCGCACCCGGTTCTGTCTGCACATGATGCTTTCCGTGTGTTCCTTTTTAAACCGAATCTGTAAATCGCTTCAGCTTCACTGCAGCAAACAAGGGTTAAAAAGAAGACCATGACAGTTCATGTAGCAAAACCCATAAAATGACATTTACAGTATCACAATAGATTAGATTTGGTTAAAATTAAAAAATGACTAATACTGGGATCCAGAATCCTACTATCAGAATTATATGTGAATGTCACGTTGTTGCAAACCACTGATCCTCTTACAGCATACATGAATTTTCAATGCCAAAAGTAATATTTTCAGCAGAGCCTCTAATGCTCTGTAATTAACTTTGAAGTTGAGGTTAGTTTGAGCTTAGTTTTATACCGTGGAACACATAACCTTATTTTCATAGAAAGGGATATAAATAAATTTTATAGGCTGAGAACAGCAATTTTAATTTCTTGAACACGTCTTGAAATAAATGGAAATCATTAAATGTAGTATCGCTCCCCGTAAATTGCTCTGGCTGTGGTTGCCATTGAAAAAAGAAACACACGCACACAAAATACATTTGACTTCCGCTCATCTCAGCTGATGTCGCATTGCTGTGTAAATCGCTAGTTTCGCTGTAGCAAACTAAAGTGTAAAAAAAAAAAACGGCTGATAGTCCATGCAGCAAAACCCGTAAAGCCAGATCTGACTTTGCTTCACCACCGCTGCAGCAACCAGACAGCGATGCTGCAACAGCTGTACAGTGCTTTACGTTCGCTTTAAAAAGAAAGCAAAGTTCACCGCCGCTGCAGCAACTGCCAGTGAGTAGAAGAAAGTAACATTGCCAAATTCTCAATTTGATACTTTTCAATTACTAAAATGTAACGATTACAATTTTATTTCCAGAAGTAAATTATGAGTAAAAATTACATTTCTTAAAAAGTAACGATTACAAGTAAATGGGACCAAAAAAGGAATCGTTACTGTAATCCGATTACTTTAACTCAATTACTTCCCATGACTGCCGGTATTATTATTACTATCATTATTATTATTATTATTATTATTAGTAGTAGTAGTTGTAGTAGTAATAGCAGTTAGTAGTAGTGCTGCTGCAATAATTATGAAGAATAGTTCAAAAATAAAAGAAAATTTATTATTAATTAGATTTTTTTGTTCAGAGTTTTGAAACCAAACCATATGTATGGACCAAATATTTAACTTTTATGCTTGTGTTGCTTATGTGTGCAAGTGAAATTCTGTTGTATTATGTAGACTGATTCATTAGTCTTAAGTTTATATTTATTTGGTGTATTATATTTTTCAATGTCTTTGTCGTAAGGCAGCCTGTGGGTGTTACAGGAAAAAATAAAACAAACAATTAACTACATAAGACTTGATATAAGCCCGTGAAACCATCATTAGTAAACAATTAACTAGTTTTTCTGATGTATTTCACTGAGATTTCTCTGTAGTTTTGATCTAGAACTGACCAATTCATTTTGTTTTTGTTTAAATAAAATTCTTGTGCTACATTAACACCCAAGGTGAATCTCTTAGACTCATTAGTGATGTTCTTTCCTCTTGCTGCATTTATCAGTCTTGGTTCGCTGAACATGCCAATAGAATCTTAAATTTTAAATCACACTTATGGAACAATGTAACAAACAACAACAAAAAACGCAGCAAAGCATCTGAGAGACTGGCCTCTGGTGTTAATACAACACAATGCGTCTAAAGCATTTTATATATAAAAAATTAAAATGGTCAGTTTATTAACGAATCAATTAAAACATGATGCTAGGAGAATAGCTGAATGAAGAAAGCTCAGTGAAAATACTATTGACTGTAAATGGAAAAAGTATAATACAGTACAATGAGTCTGTGAGACACCTTAGGTGTTTTAGGGATAAGATCTGGGAGTAAAGAGAAAAGTTAGGATTGGTGGGAGAAAGTGGAAGAGTATCGCGACTCTGATTGGAGAAAGGGATTTGTTATCAGTATGTATTCAAGACAAATCAAGACTAGTTGTTAGGGTATAGGGTGATGTTATTGGTGTTAATTGCTGTCATCCTGATTGGTCATTATGCTTCAACCTTCTACCACCAATCCTACACTTTCCTTTTTTGCTCCAACCTTCTACCACCAATCCTACGCTTTCCTTTTTTTGCTCCAACCTTCTACCACCAATCCTACACTTTCCTTTTTTTGTTCGCAAGTCCTATTTAAACCCGCACTTTCTAGGGGTGTCAGCGATCAAAATATTGGTTTTAAAAGAAAATTTCACTTTGCTTATATGTGTAGAACCATCATTATTGAGTTTTATTTACACCATAATATATGTATAAAAAGTCTGCATGGATTCTTATTTTATTGCAGGAGCTGGTTGGAGTCTATCAATTTCTGTTGGCAGTATTCTTCCGCATTCTTGGTCGGAATCTTCTCCTGAACGCATGGAAATCAGAACATTTTGATGTATCCAAACTTGCAAGCATTATTGCTAAAGTCTCGCATACCTATATTCAACAGTCAAAAATCTTTAAAGATTCTTTCAACACTTTCGAAGAAAAAAGTTATGTTCCTAGTTTGTCACTACCAGATAGGAGAATGACAAATATATTAACAGCCCATGGGATTGCTTCAGCAAAAAACCATCTCAAGGCAATGCTTGTGGGCATAAAGGAATTAGACTGCTTAATTGATCTTTCCGTCCAAAATTTTGACAAAGCTCTTGTTGCTGGCAAGTTAAAATATTTAGTTAAGGAACTGAATAGCATTAAAGGGAATCTGGAATTGGGAATTATTGAACTGGAAGGGAGTAGTGCCCTTGACAAACAAGAGAAACCGGTTCCCAGTAAACCTATTCCCGAGAGCACTGAAACTTTAAGAGAACCTGAATCTCTCGATCTTGTCAGCAATTTTGATCCTCCAGGACAGGACGAAGTGTTTATAGGCACTGCAGTATCTAACAGTGATACACTCGCAAATGATGAACCTCCTCTTTCGGAAGAATATGACAAAATACAAAGGAAGTACACTGTCATGATAAACGAGCTTAAGGTTGTCCTGCAATTGAAAAAAGAAGAAATGAGAGAAAGGGAAAATAGAGCTTTGGGCATTGATCCATCAGCATCTCAAGATAATAATGATCTTGAGTTCTGTGCAACAAGGGAAAGAAAGGAGGATCTTAATGAACCATATAATTCTGCTGACCAGTCTACACAGAAGGAACAGATTTCAGAATTAGATAAAGATGCTGTCCATGAAACTTTCCAGCTTCCCCATTTCTCTGGTTTTGGATGTTTTGGAACTGTCAACAATCAACCAATGGCTGGAGAGGAAGATATGTTTGGAGATGAGAGTAATGACAGTGAAGATATGATGCTGAGTGCAGAGAGCGATGACAGTTAAGGTAGCGTGCTGCAGAGAGTGATGGCAGTGAAAAGAAAGAACTTGGCACAAATGAAAACAAGATAGATTATAATGTTAGAAATGGAAATATTGAGAAATCTACTGAAAATTGAGAGTGAAAAATGTGGAAAATGCTTAAAAAAAGATTAGCATCGTGATGTTTGTTATTGAGAAAAAAGGTAAGCAATTTGCTTTTCTTATAATATCTGTTATGCATATGAATTTCAAATATTTAGTCAGAAACATTGCTTTATAAACAATTAATATTTACTTTTGAAATTATTGATAAGACATTGAAATCCCTGTTAGCACTTTCTAAGTGTATTTGTGTGGATTCATATTATTCCAAAACTAGAATTTTAGGGAAAAGAATTGACTTTTCTATTTAAGTTGTTATTCATGTATATGGGTTCATTTTTTCCAGTTTAATGAGTGTTTAGGTAGATTAATTGGTACTTCACTGTACATTAGGGTGTCCATATAATGATTGTATAAAAACAGAACATTAAAATAATTGGGGAAAATTGTGGATAGCAACAGTGTCATATTCCCCATCATTGTTCGCTGTACACAAACTATAGCTTAACATGTGGATAAAAATCCTCACATTTTACATAAAGCATTACTTTATTACTCTTATATCTCATATTCAAACACTGTTTTGATACGACACATTTAACATTTAGAAAATGATGTAAAGTCAGTTCAGAAGAACTTCGGTTGGGTGGAGCTGGGTCCGGTGAATCGATGCTTTAATCTCCAGGGTTCGTGTAATATACTCGTAGATGTTGGATGCCAAAGTGCTAGTGCGCTTACCTTGATTCCATGACCTGCAGCACTCCCAACGGATGTACCGTACCTCCAGCTGTCAGTTGGCACAAGAAAACTCATGGGTCTCAGGTTCAGACTAGCAGAGAGCTAAGTACCAGAGAAATAAGTATATGAGACTGTTTTTCTTGTCACTTGAGTTTATTTCATAACGCTATCATACACTAGTAAGTAATTCCACTTTTAGTAATGTACTTGTAATATCGCTGTTCGTAGTACATATATTGATATCACTACACTCTGCGATGTTTCAGTAGGTTCATGCTGTTTCTCGATTACTAAGACCGGACTAAGATAACTTGACTTGACAGTGCGACTCCATCTAGACTTCAACTCGACTGACTGCCGTACTTCGCAAGGTTCCGATATATATACTGCCCAATGCGGTCTTTTGAAGTTTTGATATGTAATGACTAGTCCTGGGATTTTAAGGCAAATGCCTATTTTGTTCCTTATGAAATAACATGAAAATGTTTAAATATGTGGACGTTTCATGATAAATCACGTTTATAGAGTTTTATAGTGCCCTAAAATGCCTATTTGGACCTTTAGGGCCTATTTTACTACTTTAGTGCCTAAAATGCCTATTTTGTACATTTAAAATAAAATTCAACTTCCGTAATTTTTACAGTCATGTAATGGACATCCCTCAATGAAAAGCAGAAAGCAGAGGTGGGTTTTTTACAGAAACTTGATTATTCCAAACAATTGTCGCTAAAGGAATGCTGACTGACGGGGGAGGGGGAGGATTAAGGGGGAAGGACTATTGTATCAAGTCACCAGTGAAAGAACTTCTGTTTAAGTGAATATAATTCGTGATGCCTAATTTTGAAGTTAATTCTGTTAAGAATAGGTATACCACGTTACAGTTTAAGTGTAGGCTATATTGTAATATTTTAAAGTTTATTTTCTGTCTATCTACACATTTTTAAAGCATATTTTAAGTGCCTATTTTCTCTTTTAAAAGCCTATTTACTTGTTTTAAAAGCCTATTTTAGGTGCATAAAACTAATTTTTTTAGAGCCTAAAATTCCAGGTTGCTAATACAAGGTAATTAATTATATTGGGGGAGTGAATGATGTCATCATACTTCCAGATCTTTATTGATCTTTATGTTGAAAGTCTTTGCATAAATCCGTCTAGACTGAAATTGTCACATCTGCTGCATTTATGAGTGCAGTAACTTAAGAATATTGAAGAATACCATGTGTATGATTGACAGTTTGAACAGTTTCTATTGTGACAGACTGCCTTCCTATAGCAACAAGGCAACAAAAAAGTCGACAATTAGCTGGTTTACTTCTCTGAACTAAACTGGTCGCTTTATTTATTGCAATAAGGCTCTATACGAATCCTACAGAATCATCCGTTTTCATGCTGTGCTTATGTACGTTGACATGTTATTTGATGTACATTGTATCTTAAATATTCTGACGTAATATATTAATTAGGGCTGATATTGATTATTCTAATGATGTGTATTAATTTATTGTACAGAACAACATTGTTACTCAAAGAAACTTAAGTAATGTCCACATTTCTGAGTCAATTCTTTGCAGTTGTTACTTTTGATTACATTAAACACCAATAATAGACAATTCATAATAATAATATGCATAATAATAATGAAAATGAACAAATGTATATCACAGATACTTAACACAAAACACAGTTTTGGTTTTTTGGCATGCAACATTACACAAGAATGAATTCTTTTATTCTTCACTTTGATATTAAGAATTCAGAGTACCCATGACCAAGGGAAAGAAAACTTGATGTGGCAAGCAGATCATTCTTTTTCTCCTTTGTGAATGGGAAATGTGATGTAACTGTTTATGTAATATGAGAGCCATTGTTTCAGTTATAAGACCATGTGACATGGTGCAGACAAAGTTGTCGGCCACTGTATTCACATTTCCAAATTATTCAACTCAGAACAAAATTGCAATAATACTACTCTAAAACTAGATTGCATATTGGCAACATGATAGCATATGATGCTAGATATACGATACAACATTTTTCAACTGCAAACTCAGTTATTTAAAGAGGGCCTTTTATTTTTCTACGCAGTCATTCGATTATTCGACCAAAGATGGTTACAAAATATCAATTTTCTTTTATTAATGTACTTTAATCTTAGGGTGAATTTAGGTTACTGCATGCTTAATAAGGTCATAATTGAACTTAAAATATTTTCTATATTAAAAACCTGCATATACTCGCTTTGTTATTGAATGTAACTATGTATTAAATTTAATTGTTTAGTAGTTGCGGATAGAGAATATAGCCTTAAGATATGGAGGGTAACTGCAAATATATAAAGCAGTCGTGGACAGATGACATGAGGTGGTCTTCCAGCTTGGAACATTTGGTGTGAGGTTAACAATCTCGGGCTTCATAGCCTGTACTGTTCACCAAATATTGTAAGGGTAATTAAATCATGGAGGATGAAATGGGGTGGACATGTTGCATGATATAGGGGATGAAATACGTATCTCAATAATATTGACTGGGAGACCCAAAGGGAAACGAACCCCCAGCTTAAAGTCCCTCCTGGAGAACTCCATGCCCAGGATTTTTACATCCTGAAAAACCCACCAACTGCTGCCGGGTTTGATCCCATGACTTTCAGCTCTCGAGGCGGACACGCTACTTCTAGACCACAGTGGCCGACTGTAAAATTCACTAATATGATGGGGCGGAATTTGTAACACTTCATTTTATTTTGAGTGAAGTGTTGTTAAAAATCCATTATCACATTATCAGTAATAACTTCCTTTTTCATTAATTTCCTACATAAATTAATATGTAAATTTCTTCCTATTTCAGATTAATGAGAGTGCTGTGTAATCCAATGGTCCAAGTGAAAACCAAGATGTGGCAATATGTTTCTCAGGATCTGTGTGATAATGCATGTGATTTCACATGTTTGTTCATGTAGAAGAAGTGGATTTGTTTTGACAGAGGTCAGTGGTATTCTCAATAACATTTTTTTTTTTCATTCTCAATAACATATTTTGTTTTCATTCTCAATAACATATTTTGTTTTCATATATAGGTGCCTATACATGTGATATTAATTCATTAAAGACTGTCGTTTTGTTATAAAATTTGATAGATTTAGTTTGTTAAGCTCTTGAGTTGAGTAACAAAAAAAAAAATGAAAGTTTATTTTTAATATAGTCTATCATAGTTATAAATTTAATAACTTCCATAAATAATACTAGCAAGGAAGTTAGTCAGTCTTAAATTTTTATTTTCTAAATATACACCAGAATTAACTTGGAACTCCATGGCTGTGCTAATTGTGAGATTATAAACAGAACTGATAGTCTATCTTGTAAGGTAAATTATAACGACATAATGAAACAATATTTTTGTAAGTCACTTGCTTTCTTACAGTTTATATTGATAAAAGTTTTACCTTACATTTGACCTAAAATATTGTGTGTAATTATTCAAGGGTATTAATTTATGCATTTGAAATTAACGAGAATTTGATGTGGTACTATAGAGCTACTGCAAACACTGTGATTAATATTTGAAGCAATTTTCGTTATGCATAAATAATTCCTGCTTGGAGGACTGAACTAAAAATTCACATTGCTATTTTATTTAATATGCTGGAAGTTGTTGGGTTTTACATAATAATGGTGAAAACTGTAACAATCTACGACTTACCATTAGGATCTCCAGTGTATTTTCTACATCAAAAGCGCAGTGTGGTGATGTCATATGGCCAGTGGCGTACCAAGGCTACTTGGCGCCCGAGGCTAATTAAATGGTATTCGCCCCCTAACACTAAAAGGTTCAAGGTTCAATGAGTTTAATTTAAACACAGTTTAATGTTCACAATTATTTATTTTTTAATAAGTAATATGTTACTTTAACACATTATAAAGAGAAAAATTTGAATGAAATAAAACTGTAAGTATTATAAGGTTAGTTTGTTTGAAAAAAAAATAAAGAGAAAAGAAGTTTCAGAGTCATAACAAAAATTTTAAAATGTGCCTTCCTAGCTTTGATGGATGCAAACTTATTTATAATAGAGTGGAAGTCTATAGTAGCAGCCATATCACGTTCGATTGATAAAATTGCTAAATTACACCGTAAACTTTTCCTGTGTGCTCGGTGCCCACAACCTATTTTCGTATTGTCTATAAATAGCTTAAAACGAAATGTTTATTTCATTTCTAAATAATATTACTGCGGTATTTAACAAAGTAATAAAGAAAATTTGACCAATAAAACCTTATATTTTGCCTGAAAAAATATTTTTTTCTTAAACTAAAAAAAAAACGTTTTTCAATTTTGGTGCCCCCTTCTTTACGGCGCCCAGTACGGCCGCCCCGTTCGCACCTCCCTTGGTACGCCACTGCATATGGCAAGTATCTTCTTGCCAGAGCAGCTGATTCAGTCACAACGTTAAGTTTCAACTGGAATGTGTAGTCCTTGTATATCTGAATTCTCCTTATTATTTACATATTTTATTTATGATGGAAACAATTGATATGCATAACATCATTTAAAAGCCATGCATTCTTTATGATACATCATTATTTATCTCACTGTAGCCTGTAGAATTCATAGCCAGTTTGTATTTTTCACTATTTCTTCACTTAACACATTATGAGCTCATGGATGAAATTTCTCAAAACCTTTCCAACTACGAACATTGGTAATGTGATCTAGAATTGGCGAAAACTTTTTCTTTAGCAGTAAGCTTCATATTCTCGTCCATCTTCACTGGATTTTTTAAAGAAATAATAATCATTATAATCTTCATCATCATTGAAACTTGAGTACAGATTAGCACCATTTATAGCACTAAATATTTCAGTTACCACTTGCACTGTATTTCAGCATCAATCTTCATCTGTAAAGACTCTGAAACTGTTGTAACTTCTCTTCCTTTGTGAGAATTTCTTATTGAATTCTCAACTAGCATTTAATACTAGCTTTTTTAGGAAAATTTTAGTTTATTTTTATTTTTCTAGGGGGGGGGGGGGAAGGTTTTTCTTCTTGTCCAAAAATCTTTGAAGGCACCACATTATCTTTCAATCTAAAGCTTTTGAATGGCTCATTCTTAATTTATAACATCCGACTCAGTAAAATCTCTTTCTTTGAAATGAATTCTGCATACTCTTGCATTTTTGGTTGGCATAAAGTTTTTGCATTTCATAGTAGCAACCCATTTGTTGTACAGATGTCTATTAGGGAATTAGTAATAACCAACATTTCTTTTTACACCAGAATTATTTGCATAACCATAAACACTTCATTATTGTAGGCATTATTGATCTTACCCATTCAGAACACTAGGAAAGGAAAACTGGTCTACAATCACAAAATAACAGCAACAATTAAATGCAACACAATACAAACAGTGAATTCAAACTAATGCAGTTGAGCAGCATGGCACAACTCCATTTAACCCTTTAACACCTCCCCAAGATGAGCATTAAACATAAAAGTGCTTCCAGAATGAAAACAAGGTCATAGAATGCTGCAGTTTTCAACAATGAGCTCAGAATTGTTTGTATTTTATTCTCACAAGTGGTTAAGAAATTAGTTCAGTTCTCCTAAAGAAATGCAGAGTTATAGAAAAAAAAGTGTCCATTTCCTAGTCAAGGAATAGTTATGATTATTTGTGTGTTCAAATATGGTACAAACCAGATTTTGTCTGGAACTATATGACTGTTAATTTAGAAGTTAATATTTGAAGGGATTTTTTCTCCCTTCTTATGTTACAGGCAACCTTGCTTGTTGCTATTGTATGTGTTCAGTATTGAATGTTCCTAACTTTTTAACTTTTGTAATGTTCAAATACATTTTCATATCAATTTGGTTTGTTGTGTTTTGTTCATATAAAGGGCTTGGCACATAACATTTCTATTTTGTTGGATATGTTACTGTATTTACTCGTGTATGAGTCTCACATTTTTGCATAGAAAGGAAGGGTAAGGCCTAATACATGAGATATTGTAAGGAGTAGGCAATAATGTGGTGCAGATCAGCTGGTTGGCAGATCAGCTGTCCACTGTGCTGCTTTGCTGTGTGAACCAAGGAGGTAATCAATTTGTCATTCTGTGATCTGCTAGCAAAGCGCAGATCTGTCTACCACTCTTGCTCGATAGGAACTGGCTCTTCCTCCAGTCTTGAACTACTTTTTTTCCTGAAAAAAAGGGCCATTAAAATCAGGGCGGGGACTATACTTGGGCAGGACTTTCCCACAAGTAAATATGGTAACTTCTCTTATAATTTGCTTAATGGGATACACTACTGAACTATGCTAATTTTAAAATAAATTGCATTTTTTATTTTAATTCTTTTCTTTGTTTTGGTTTTGACCTATACTGAAGATCTCCATCTCATATGCTAGGGATATATTTATTTTGTGGGAAATAGGTCACCAGTTACAAGTTTTATTACCATATTGAAACAATGTCGGCTGTTCTCATGCCTGCTGATTGTGCTGCACACAAACGTCACATAATTCCGCCTCCAACAAATTTAACACTTTTGTGCTACGTGCTGATACGATCGGTATTGCCCTCAATGTCTTGTAAGTGCCAACCTTTGTATTCGTTCTGCATGTCAAGAGTTCCATGGCTTTCTACACAAAAGTGCACAGTTATTGAAAATGTACATACTTTTTCCCCCTGGGTAATAATTTTTCAAATCATAACAGAGATAGGCGTAATTTAAGTATGATAATATCTTATGTTTCTGTTATATATTTTATTGCTTTATAATATGCGTATGATCATGATGTCTCTGTCACTGCTGCTATCAGATAAATCACTATCACTGTCACAGGGTAAATAATCTGTGTTGAAATTGCACTGTTCTAAAAAGTTAAATAATTATTCATAACCTTTTCTGTCAACAAATATGTCTTGCAAACATTCTCCAGTGGTTACTACCAAACAAATAAATTGCAATGAAACAACAATATATTTCACACACAGGAATATCCTTTTCTAAGGTTAATGCCCTCAAAAAGTACGTCCTTTAAAAGAGTGGAAGAATCCAAACTTTTCTCATACATTTCAAGGGACAGTCTGCTTCAAAAACGTGTATATTATTTTGTAAAATTGCATTCTGCTCTAATCGGTGCTGGCATTTTAGATAGTGAGAAACAGGAAATGAGTGAACAGGGGTGGCATTTTAGAAGCAGTTCTCCAGAAACCGCTTGGCACTGAAAGGGTTAACAATGCTTCAGTGAAAGAAGTGCTCTATAATTTGATTTATATGTAAATAAATGACAAGATTTGTGACATAGGCCTGCAGGATATACTTTGCGTTGGTGTATATTCTGCATTATCTGCATTTTCGATAATCTGGTCTTAGTTCAGATAAAAGATTTCACTGATCTTGGTAGTCTTATATTAAATTATTTTTCACAGTTACCTCTAGGCATGGATTCCTCCAGGATTTTTTCAAGCAAATTTAACAAATTTTCTTCCATATTAATAATATTAATAATATATGACAACGTGGAATTAAGTGGCCCATGTCATGGACCTACTTAAAGACCACAAGAAATTGATCTGACTTCATTAATCTGAGTGTGAAAGTTTTAGCATTGTAATAAAAATTCAACACCCACTGGATATTTTTGTTAATGGTATGCTGGCCGATAAGGTTAAATATTCAACCATTTACCAGCAGAAAATGCCTGAAACCAAATATTGCTGTCTTCTCAGCTCTTGTCATGTCTTGGACGATAGAAAGGTAAAATTACTCAAAAACTTCATACCAGTTACTTATTGCATTCTCTCTGGCATTAGGCAGCATGGAAGTTGTATTGTTGCTAGGATCTTCATAATTGGAAATCTCCATTTCTGAAGAAATCCCTTCAAAACTGTCACTGTAGATCAGGCCTGCACAACTTGTTTCACTCTTAGGGCCAAACTCAACTATTGCCACCCAACCAAGGGCCACATCACTGCGGACCTTGTATCTTACATTAGGCCACTGCAGGTAAATTTATAAATGTTGTTATTAGGTCTACAGTAAAGGCAAGTTAATATACATATTTAAATTTTAAGAGTTGCAACTAAAATTATATTAACATTACTTACTTACAGATGAAGTTACAAGATTTCACAATAAATACCATTTAAACACATACGAGGTTTACTAATAATTGCACTGGCATCTATCTTTAACAGTTCAGTATGACACATTACATTTCTTTGTTGCAACTATTTTATCAAAGTTTGGTGTCATATTTGAAGTGGCCGTTCTTAATATGGCCTCTAAATTTACATCAGTTAAAGATGAACGCTGTTTCGCTGTTTGTTTTTGTTCAAGTTCATGACAGAAAATGTTTGTTCACAGGTATAGGCCTATGTACTCCCAAAATTAAGTTACAACATACCTGCTAGGCAGTATCCAACAATTTTTTTAAATTTATTCTGATCCACAACAGAATAAAACTTGTAAACTACTCTCCCTATGCTTGACCCGATAGTTTTCAGAACACTGGACATCAATGACTTCCATCTGGAGTTCGACATGTAGATTTCCTGCATCGACAGAAAATGGATCCTGAATCACTTTAATGTGGACTTCGTCTTCATTACTCAATGGCATTCTTTTCTGAAACTCCTCACTTAGAAGTGATATATGCTACTTATATTTTCCACCCACCACCGAATGATATTCAGAAGGAATATTCTGTCACAAGTTATAAAATGTGTCATATCCCCTTTAGCAAGTTGATTTTCAAACAGGTTTAGTTTCATTTTGAAGGCCTTTATATGAGAAATTAATTGAAAAACAAATTTACTTTTTCCTTGAAGTTAAGGCCATTCAAGTGACCCAAAATGTTACACAGGAAAAACAGATCTTGATTCCATTCTTCATTCATTATATCTGGAAATTTTTCCTCATCTCCTTCACATTCCAAAAATTCAACTACTTCATTTTTTAGAAGGACAAAGCGCACCAAAACTTTACCGCTGCTTAACCAACGTACATCATTGAGGTATGGTAGTTCCCCATAGTCGGCATCATTTTCTTCTAGAAACGCCCGAAACATTCTGTGCTTCAACCCCCGATCTCGAATATAGTTGACCAGAGCAAATACTATTTTCATCACATGATCAAACTGCAAAACTTTTGAACATAATACCTGCTGATGAATTAGGCAGTGAAATTTTGCCAGTGGTTTACCTGCGTACTGTTCAATAATTGTTACAGCAAAAACACGCGGCCCGCGGGCCGTATGTTGTGCAGGCCTGCTGTAGATGAAGTATGAATCTTAACTCAAACCATCATTGTTCAAAAGAAAATATATTTCACTTAGTGCTGTTTAAAATAAACAAATATACAATCCACAAAAGACATATTAGTGAATAGCATGTGTGACATGTTTGTACATCCAACCCACTGTTAAGTGAAGTCTATGATTATGATGTGTTGACAGGTTAACTGTTAGCTACAAGAGCATGAAACGAATATTTATATAAATTTGGCACCACTGGTATAATATTGCATATAAATATGGCAGAAAAACAGTTGATTTTTCAACATTAAAAAAATATTTGTCTACTTACAGTTTTTACAGGCCTTGAAAAAATTCAGTATAAGTTTAATAATGTTTATTAGCCTATGTCCATACAGGTGAGGCATCGTCAATATACATAATAACAGTTCTTACAAGACAAAGTCAGCAGTAAGGAATTCGTGTACAGAGTAAAATGGTCTCCTTATTGGCCATGCATATACATAATTTTTAAAACTATTTATGGGTAAGCAACGGACGCTTAAAGGCAGTTTGTTGAATAAATTAATTCCATTATAAAAACAAGTGTTATAAGAACTATTTAAACGACACTTCGGTAAATTTAAATCTGCCCTATGTCTTGTATTATAATTATGCATTTCTATATCAGTAAAACTCTCTAGATTATTCTTGACAAATAAGATACAATAAAATACATATAAGTTAAAAACTGTCAAAATATTCATTTCAGTAAAAAGAGGTCTACAGCTTTCTCTCTGACTTTTGTTTGCCATTATCCTCAGGGCCTTTTTTTGGAGAAGTAAAATAGAATTTGTTTCCCTGGAATGACCCCAGAGATATATTCCATAAACAATATGGCTTTGTAAAAGAGCAAAATACACAGTCCTTAAAACTTCGAGTGAAATGCAATTCTTAATTCTTCTTAGAACAAAAATACCTCTCGCCATTTTCTTACAAATATTTTCAACATGGGGCTTCCAAGTAAGCTTAGAGTCCAGGTGAAAACCAAGTAATTTAATATTGTCGCAGTTATTAGGTATCGTGCTTGTAAGACCAAAAGAGTATTTCTGAGTCTTTGAATCATTTAGAGCAAACCCATTTCTACCAAACCAGTCCTTTGCAGCTTTGAGGCCATCCATTTCCATATGTTTCATCTGATCTAAGCTTTTATCAGAAGATATAAGAGTGGCATCATCTGCATATAACACGATATCCACTGGTACATTATAAGATAGATCATTTACTGCAATGAGAAAAAGTAATGGTGCCAGTATAGATCCCTGTGGAACTCCACAGTTTATGGATCGAATATCGGAACTTTGGTCGTTTATACTAACAAACTGTTTCCTGTCATATAGAAAGGACTTAATTAAGTTCAACTCAGCGTTATTAACCCCATAGTATTGTAACTTTTTAATTATCAGTTTATGATCTATGGTGTCAAAGGCCTTAGTTAGATCACAGGCTGTTAGTGATAGTAGATCCTTATTTTCAAAAGCTGTGATGATCTTTCTGACTACATATTCAGTAGCTAACACCGTGGACTTTCCTTCCAAAAACCCATACTGTTGTTAAGTTCTGACCTGAGAAAGAAGAAAGAAAACACTGTTCTGCAAATTGTATAAAACTCACCATTTCCATCTGCCTATCTGGTTATTATGTCAGTAGGCCATTTCTCTGTGATCTGTTAGCCAGCATTTTGAGGAGTCTCAAGCAAAATGTCACATAAATCTTAATGCTTTGCTGGAAGGCAAGTAAACCCTGCACAGTATGTTATGTTAATATTTTCTTGCCTCAAAATTTTTTGGATTCAATCCTATTCTGAAAAGTACTATTATTCTGGCATTGCTGGTTAATGGGACACTGGTTACGAGAGATTTTACTGTATTTTCTCTGACATTTCAAAAGGATTTCCAAAATGAAACAAGCTATTCTCAAATTGTATTTCAAAGCATTATTTGTTTACTTAGGAAATTGTAATTTCACTATAATTCATAAAAATGAGCAGAATATGTTGTTAAAATTTTATTACTTTTCTTTTTAAAATGTTGAGGTTAACAAAAAAAAAAATCAGTAGTGCATCCCCTTAACATAATTTAGCATGTAAGTATAGGTTAATCTGGTGCCAAGCCTTTTATACTGCCATTTTAAATGCTTCCTCTTCCTTCCCTGAAGTGGTGAAAGATTCCAATGTGTATTTGTAAATTGTAAACATTATTTTCTATCTTAGTGTTTTTCTCCATGAGAAATGATTACCACACTTGGAAGAAGACAGGTATTCATTCCTTTCTCATGGAGTATTCTATTGTATTAGCAGAATTGAGTCGCTCCATGTTCTGCACACATAGAGTGAATGTGGTCTGGTTGTGGAATTGCTAACTGGAGGTGGTTGTATTCAGTTCATTATAGCTTAAAGATAACATGTGAAGTGAAATTCAATAACTTGGTGCTGATAGAGCTTCCACATGATGGTAACAACTTCATATGTAGATGTTGAATATTTGTGGTAGTAAATGGTGAAATTTTTCAAATCTATCTTGAAGATAAGTACAAAACTGAGAATGTGAATGTAAACTTTTTATTGTAATGTAAACTCATGGCATGGGATGATTTTGGAACTTCTGCGATTACTCATTTATATGGAGAAAAATCTCCTTATATAATAATAAAATGTATAAAGATATTTACCTCAGTAGAAGCTCAACATTTTCCCACATTTTACATGACATTTTTAAAGCCCCAATCATTATCACTTTTGTAATTATTGCATTAAAATTTTCAGTTTAACAGTCGCTGAAAAATAAAACCTGCATTTAATATATAAACATTTTTGAAATTACAGATTTTTTTGCAGAAATTGTGTATTGGAGAAATGCTGATGGAATTCTTACTTTTGATACATCATACTATATAGCAGTCTGGCAATAAGATGCACTTGATATTTCTTTTAACCATCAATCAGTTTCATAGCTTGGCCTTGTGGGCCGGGGTTCACTAAGTGACGCATTTTAAGAATATTGCCAAGTTAGCATGCAACTTACTAATCAGTGCTTAGTATTTTGATTGAAGCTTGGAACTTTCACTTTCAGTAGTGGCAGTAAAGAGAAAAAAATCATCAGAAAACAGTAAAATATGGATTTTCCTGTGGCTTGTGATGAATACGCAGGATCCATTAATATTAGAAGTTTTTTGTTTGTTTATTTCTTATTTTTCATTGAGTACTTTTAAGTAAAAATTACAAGTTGCATAAAAAAAGGCAGCAATTGCAATAATTTGTGCATCCATGATTTATTATCTGTGCTGTGATGATGTAAAGGAATGCAAGCTAGTATGTGGATGAAACTTGTGATCTGTTGTCTGTGATCACAAATCCTGGGCTGGTCCATGATGATATTCGATCAATTTTGAAGATTGGCCGTAAGTTAGGGAAATGTACACTGAACCGCATTAAAGAATGAATAGAGAAATTAGTTTAGTGAAGAAATAGAAAGTTCAGTCAAGATTACTGTTAATTACCTACTGCATGAGTTACTATTCCACCCATGTATATAAATATTCTGCTGCCTTCCCATGTAGTAGGGAATTAATTGTGATTGTTAAAGAAGAGAGCGCTTTGTAAGCCATGTATAATGATTTATTCTTTTTCAGATGTTTTTAGCAATACCTTTATAACATGTGACGAAGTTTTCTAACATTGCAACCATGACATTTTATTGAAGCTCAATCTATTGACAACTGGTTTTGTTGCTGTATAAAGAATTAAAAGAAGTACTTTTACATTATAGGCTATTCCAGCTTTGGCCGTAGATCAGTGTATTGAGCACTCACAGTTTACTCTACAGCCTATGTTCAGATCCCAGTCAGGTCCAATTATATTTTTCTGAATAAAGTGGACATTATGACAAGTTTCCAGGGAATATTGTTATTTTGTCCTGTAATGATTTGAGTGAATCATCCATTGTCTCTCTGTCCGTCTGTATGAAGCAATGCAATTTCAAATTACTTCATAAAGCCTGTGAAGCACCACTGAATCTATTTCTCTTTGTCAAAGTGCCCCCTATGGAGCATAAATATAATATTCTTGTAAAGAGAACTCACAGTGAGCTGAATCTGGCAAATGCAGTCACTATGATGATGATGATGTTTTTTTTCCACTAGAACTCTTTTTGTAGGTCACATGAACTGAAGCATTGTTGTTGTGGAGGAACCAGTTGGTAGCAAATGCACCACGTAATCAATTCTTTGGTGAGCAGTTTCATTAAAAATTCTGACAGTAATTTCTTTAATCATAATGTATGTCAGGGCCCAGGTCCTTAAGGAGAGGGACTGTATGAAAAACTGAGGACCCCACTGAACATAAAAAAGGGGATGGTGTGCCATGGACTCAAGCCATCTTTGTCAAAGCCAATAGCAGTGGAAGCTCTGGAGGGTCAGGAGCCAAGTTTGGACTTCGAAGGATGAATAATTGATTAAATACAATAATTAAGCACATGATGACGATGCGACCTACATATCCCAAGCAAATAAACCTAAACACTAGTTCCCCTTAGTGGAACGGGAGAAGCCAATGATGTAAATGAGGGTGATGTATAATTATATTTACCAGCCCTTTTTATTGGCTGTAGTCAAGAATTTGTTAACAGGAAGATCTATCAAATGGACACAAAGGAATCTGGGGCCTGAACATCGATGTCTTTGAATTATTCTTTTCTGCCTACACATTATTTCCTTACAAGAGTGTGGTAAGATACTTGATAAAATGCTGATGTTTATGTTTTACTGCTTATAGTTCATATGCTATATCTGTATCCTGCAGTCATTTAACCTTTTTGTCTAGCAAAAATGGTACGTGAGTAATTGATTGCAAAAAAAAGACACAAGCATGCCAAGAAATTTTAGCGTTTGTGCTTCTCAAGTGTTTGTCATAGAAATTTTATCCAAGAAAATGTATGTGTTACTAACTGTATTTGCTAGCCTTACTAGATTATGAAGAACTAAATCACACTGCATTAAGTAATGCTAGCCCTTAACTGAAGCAACTCAATTTTTGTTACCTAATGAGATTGGCAGGGTCCTAAGGTTCTTGTTTAATTAACATAATCAAATATTTTTTAATACAGTAAATATTGTACAAGAAATTAAGTTGAAGAAAAATTACAAAGAATGCTACACAACAACAAAAATGTTTCAATAGACATATGTTGAAATATTTTAGGTACATGTTCACTGCAGTCCTTTAGTTCATTCTTCAACACTTTCTTGTCTACTTATTGCAGATTGGATTTTACACTTTTCACAAGCAATTGCAATTTTCCTGTACATATTGTAAAGAAATTTGTAGCACCTCTTATTCTTTGAATTTGCGTTGGGAACATTGGGCTTAAATTTCAGTATGGCTCTGAAGTACAAAAGACCTAAAACACCTTCAGTTGGGTATATCCACATTGCTCAAAGGTAATCTATTTGGGTCTTCATAGTTCATCCGTGATTTCTCAATATTTTTGCTGGTTCTTATCACAGTTTCATTAAGGATTTCTTCATTGCCATATCTTGTCTGGACTATTTTCAGGACTATTTTCTAGTTTGATAGGTTCTCCTGTTTTCCACTCCAAAGTATTACTCCTACCCTAATAGCTTACTTGAGTTCAGTGGCGTAACTAGACCATTTGGGGCCTGGGGCGGATTTATTTTTGAGGCGCCCTTCCCCCAGTAAAAGCTGCTAACAACTTCTTTTTCCATGGCTAGATTTTTTATCTTTCAGATCATCTCCATGGCTAATGTATACGAGAAAGTAGGCTGATAGACAGAATAGTGGAGTGAACTCATGCAATATTTAATGTAGCCTATTTATTTATTAAATATAATAAGACAATAGTTCAATAATATTAAGTTAACTGATTAGCCAAACACAAATGTGTGCATATTCACATTGTAATATGAGAAAAAAAAGTTCATGTTTAAATGTGTGAAAATAAAGAGTTAATAAAATGAAATTTCATAATAACATTGTATTTATTTATTAGCTACAAACAGACGTTAGTCAAATGATATTAAGCTGTCTGATTAACAAAATACAAATGTGTGCATAATTGAAAAGTAATGAAATGAAAAAAAAAAAAAAAAGGTTATGTTTAAATAGGCCTATGACAAAATAAGAAAGCTAACAAAATTTTATAGTAACAAACAACAGTTTTAATTTTAGTCGAATCAGATAATAAATTAGCAAAATCTGGATTATATTAATTCAGAATATGTAATAGTCACGTTTAAAATGGTCTTTTTTTAGCTTCTACGTCAGAAAATTATGTAATTGTCTCATGAAAGTTTATTTTTATAGCCAAATTGTTCTCTATGTATAACATTGCTAGTCCATTTAGTCTGATCTGGCTCATTGTTGTCAATTTCAGTTTTGAAAAACTTCTTTCAGAAGTTGCAACTGAAATGCAAATAGCTAAAAACACCTTTAGTGCTAAACATAAGTTTGGATTTGATTCTTGAAAGTATTTGAACTCTTTAAAGGCCATCATACACAATGTTTTGTTAAGTTAATTTATAAATTAAGACTTGCTCTATTTTCTTCAATTAAATGATATATCTTCTGCACGTGACCCATAGCGCATCTTTTAGAGGCCTCTCGCAAACGTCTCATGATCTCATTGTTAAATTTTTCCGTCAATGTTAAATGAAATTAGGACATGTTCTATCTTTCATCAGTTAAATGATACATTTCAGAGCAGTATCCAACTGTGCATCTTGTAGTAACTTCTCGCGACCGATTCATGAACCTGAGACCAAAATATTGGTAACTGGAATCATGTCAACTGGTAACACGTCAAATATGCTATATTTTTATTTGATACAAAAATTCTGATGAGTAAAGAAAAGTTGAACATTAATTTTTATATTAGGGTGGGGCATCAATGGGGGCCCCCATAGTAAGTGGGGCCTGGGCCAGACCGCATCCACTGCCCCACCCTAGGAACGCCACTGCTTGAGTTTTACTACCCCTTGACTCATTTTCAAGAGAGACTGTTCACTGTATCATATTCACTTTCCTCGCATTCTTGCTCACTCACGCTTGTACCGCTTTCATTCAACGTGGATAGAATAAACTCTTCGAAGTCAGGTTCATCAGCTATCTGCAAATCCTGTCCACATTGTTTTTCTGTCGCCTTTTTGTGTTACAAATTACCATGTGTAGTATAAAATTAATGCAATTTTTATCCAAACAACAATTACATAAAGCTTTTAATTAAATTAAACCATCTGTTTAAGATTGTACTTAAATAATTGGGACACCAGGGTACTAGGGACCCTCTGACTCTAGATGGAGATGCTAAGACAAGCAAATATCTGACTTGATAGTTTAAATTGCAGTAGAAGACAGTACAATGAGTTCATTGCAATCAGTTTACCATCTATTATCTTTCCTTGCTAGTCAAAGCTTTCATTTCAGCATGGTGCACAATAACTGCTTTTCTGTTTCCTTTCTTACAGTGTGCTTTGTTTGATTTGTTCCTGCTGCATGTGATTTGTTAATCTTGCCTTTCACCTCTTCCAGGAGCAGTGCTGCAATTTTTTGCTTTGCTTTGCATGATCTTTCGCAGTATTTTTATTCAGTGTTCTTGAAAAGACCTGTTATCATCTTAGTGTCTTACATTTTTTAGCAATTACTTCTGTTGTGATATCCATATTTTCAGCAATTGCACTAGTTATACCATATTGAAATAAATCAGTTTTTAGAAGAAATGGAGTACAGTGAAACCTCTTTATTTAGAGACATCAAAGGGATGTAACAATCTCTGCATCCGGGAGGTGTCCCTCACTGGGAGAGAGTCTGCCCAATGTTACAGTAAACTTATAACTAGACATGGGATTTTAGACTCTAAAAATATTAGTTTTAGGCACCTAAAATAGGCTTTTAAAAGAGAAAATAGGCACTTAAAATATGCTTTAAAAATGTGTAAATAGGCAGAAAATAGGCTTTAAAGTACTACAATATGCTCTTAAACTGTAACATGATCTTTCTTTTACTGAAAGAAACATGGTATACCTATTCTTAACAAAAATAATTGCAAAATTAAGACAATTAAAAATAAATTTATCAAAAACAGTTTTGGATTATATGTCCCTTCTTACTATATACCTGTTACTGTTTTGAACGAATCCTCCCCTGTCAGTCAGCATTCCTTTGGCGATAATTGTTTGGGAAAATCAAGTTTCTGTGAAAACCCCACCCTCTGCTGTTCTGCCCTTCATTCAGGGATGTCCATTAAATGATTGTAAAAGTTACAAAGTTGAATTTCATTTTAAATGTACAAAATAGGCATTTCAGGCACTAAAATAGTAAAAATAGGCTCCAAAGGTCCAAATATGCATTTTAGGGCACTATAAAACTCTGTAAATATAAGTGATATATCATGAAATGTCAACATATTTAAAAATTCTCATGTTATTTCATAAGGAACAGAATCGACATTTGCCTTAAAATCCCAGGTCTACTTATATCATGTATTTTGTATACCTTCACACTTAATTCTAAGTACACTACAGTAAATTCCTTGCAACTTTGAACGAGATGAAAAATTCTAGATCTACACTATATTATGCAATTTATAGTTTTCAATGCAAGAACAATGTGCTTTAATAAGTCACCTTTCTGTTGCAGAATGCTACTTTTAGGCATCTCCTCCCACATACTCGATAACTTCAACTTCTTCTCTTGTTGTAATTTTGTCAAACCTTAAGTTGAGATGCCATGCTCCAAGACAGAACAACTGAGCAAAGTGAAGAGAAAATATATTCTAACCTACTATCCTATTATGTGTCTGATAAAGTTTTGTGGTCACGGAAACCTTGAACCCATCAGACAGGCTTCCAGCTACTTAGGAGGGCTAGTGCTGGACTAACATGCGGTACGAGACTCTTGTCTTCTTTCGTGTTATGGAATTTGTATAGTATACATTTCTGTACAGTCTCAAAACTAAAATTTCTGATTATTGTAAACACATTAGGTTTTAGAAATCCAAGTTCTGTCCGAAGAAAGGAGGTAAAGCAAGCGTTCTAAATTTTCCAATTATTATTAACACATTAGGTCTTATAAATCCAAGTTCTGTCCATAGTAAGGAGGTAAAGCAAGCAAGCATCACAACTGGCATACAGCTGTCCATGTCCATATCTGAGAGTGTCCGTAAACAAGAGTTGAATTTATCATTATTTCGGTTGGGACATGAAAATCTGTCCGTATGTGAAGAGTGTCCGTAATGCAAGAAGTTGTAGCAGCAGTGAAAGGAATAGCCATTAAATAGCACCTGATCTGTGTTGTGACTCGGCTGTGTTAACTTGTATAATTTATATATTATTCTAGTTGGTTCACTGAATGCAGTTGGGGTGAAGAAAACACGTCAGAAATGCTGAAATTTGCTATACTAAAGTTCCTCATTGCTGTAAGAATTGAATGACTGAATGTTGTTGATCTACAAAATCATAATCTAGTCATTCACTCGTTTTAGATTTAACAGTTTAATTCTTGGTTGTATGAATGCATGTATGATTTGCAGAGTTATAACTATCATAAATCCTTTCCTGGCTTTGGCATTAAATTGTTTCGCAGGTTTTCCAAATTCTTGATTGACGTACAGCTAACCTGCATCTTTTTGCTGTAATGTTTTGAACATTGTTGTATCCTCTCTAGGCTACGTATTGGCATTAATCTGTTGCACTAAGTTTGCATGATTGATTTTCCGCTTGCTCTGCACTTATTGCTGAATTGCAACTAACTCCTTTTGTATTGCATGATGCTAATCCAATTCCAACCCATTTTTCTTCTCCAATTCCAGAATGACACTGCCTAACCTATTGTAGACAAATATGAGACGCTGCATGGCTTTAAGGACTTGAACATCATGTTTAGTTAGATACCAGGGTGGAAACAGTGGATCGAAGGTAAGAAGATTATTCAATTGTTTAGTACAATATAGAAATCTGGTTTAATATTTTAACTCTAGTAGTTATTACATTATTTTTAATTGGTTTCATCTGGGAGCAGTTTCACTCAATACCTCTTCCATTCAGGGATGGACTGGGATAAAACTTCGGCCCAACACAAGTACCCAGATTTACCTTATTCTCCCTTATTCACATTTCCTTAATGTTAAACTTTTTAGAAATAATAATTTCAAAACTTAATGACTAGAGCCCGGATTTCCATGCAAATGCATGTTTTTATATACTTTGGTTACACTTCTCAAACTTTGTAGTTACACATTACATGACTTATGGATTCCAAATAAACATATTTTTTCCGTGCATGTTTGCATATTTCGGCCTTTTTATGGCAAAATTCATGCATAATGCATGTTTTGGATTTTTTGGGCTTAATGTAGCATATTCAGGCGTTTTTAATGCATATAAACCCTCATTTTCTGGTTTTAGTGCATAATATCAAGATACCATGCATAACTGTGAATATGCCTCCCTAAAATCTTGGCTTTTCACAGAAACGTAAAAATGTTGTATTGCACTACCATTGTTATATTTTGATTGACTTTGCAACAGAGTCTGCCACCTGCATGAATTTGAGAGTTTAAGCTACTGTTTACCCTAAATGAACAGTAATATAATACACTAGGCTACAAAAGAAAATTCCGGCTCGCCGACCCCCACCACCTTCCATTGAAAGAAAACTGCTAAACAGAATGTTCACTGCTTGAATTTATCAGTCACTAGCCATTGTTGAAGACTTTGAATACTTTAGAATCGTGTTGTGGAGAAACGGGTGTGACAGTCAGGGAAAAACTTAAGAAGGCACTTAGTTCAAACCCTGATCTTAAACTTCTGAAAACGTGAAAGACGTATTATGTGGAGAAAATGTAAAAGACATGGAATTCGATCTCACCCTCAGTCAAATTTCTTCCCTTAAGTAGGCCTATGCACCTGTTGCTTCTTGTGAAGTAGAAAGATCCTTTTCTGCATTCAAGAATGTCCTAACTGATAAACACACGAGTTTAAGTGAGGAGAATTTGGAAAAACTCGTATATTGTTTTAAGATAAATTGAAATATATTGCAGTACAGTGCGGATTTTTGATAGTGCATGTTTCGCCCTTCATTGTACATATTTGGAGATACGATAGTGCATGACAGCATGCATATTTTTAAGTTTGATAGCGCATGAAAATCCGGGCTTTATTAATGACCATTGTGTTATCTTTGAAGATGAAGTGTTTGTTTCAAACTAATAAAGAGGTAATGAGATGTGATTTATTCATTCGTCTGTCCTATAGCCTATTTTTAATTGTTGTGAACTGTGCAATTTTGTTATTTAACTAATTATTTTGTTTTGTTAAATTAGATCTATATATAATAATAATAATAATAATAATAATAATAATAATAATAATAAAATTATATCATGAGATATGTTGAGATAATAATGGATATTTATTATAATATAATAATTTTTCCTGACTATAATATTGTATTAAATAACAATTATGATATCAACTAAAAGAAATCTCTGAAAATTGCACTTAACAAGCTGAGGAAAGATAAAGATAAAGAGCATATTTCACCTCCGCCACTATAATTATTGCTGTCCCAACAGGCATTAAAATTTTTAGTTGATTATCAACAGTTTACGGGTCTCAGCTATCTTACAGTGCACCATGTTTATGATCCTTAGGATTTGTATTCTTATTTACTATCAGCGGTTTAACAGGAATTATTTTAGCCAACTCATCTATTGATATTATCTTACATGATACATATTATGTAGTTGCTCACTTTCATTATGTATTATCAATAGGTACAGTATTTGCTATTATAGCAGGCTTTGTACAATGATATCCTTTATTTACAGGATTATCACTAAACCCAAAATGATTAAAAATTCAATTTGAAATTATATTTATAGGTGTAAGTTTAACCTTCTTTCCTCAACACTTCCTTGGGTTAGCAGGAATACCTCGACGGTATTCCGATTACCCAGATGCATATACCACTTGAAATGTTATATCAATTGGGTCAATAATTTCATTTGTAAGAATCCTTATATTTATTTTCATCATATGAGAAAGCATATTAATAAGTCGACAATCTCTCTTCACCTCACAAACCAATAATTCAATTGAATAATTTCAAAATATTCCTCTAGCTGAACATAGTTACTCTGAATTACCAACAATTGTAAATTAATATGACAATGAAGTGCAATGGATTTAAGTCCCATATATAAAGTTTCAACTTTTATTAGAATCCTAATGACAACATGAGCCAATGTAAATTTACAAGATAGAGCATCTCCAATCATAGAACAATTAATCTACTTTCATGACCATGCCCTAATAATCATTATTATGATTTTAGCAATCGTATCGTATATAATAATTATACTTTTCAACAATTTAATATACTGATTGATTTTTACTTGAAGGACAACTAATTGAAATTGCTTGAACTGTTGCACCAGCTGTAATTTTAATTTTTATTGCAATTCCATCTCTTTGTCTACTCTATTTAATAAATGAAGTCAATAATCCAATTATAACATTAAAAACAATTGGACATTAATGATATTGAAGTGATGACTATTCAGATTTCCTCAAAGTGGGATTTGATTCATATAATCCCACAAGATGAATTATCAGTTAATAATTTTCGACTCCTAGATGTAGATAATCGAACTACATTACCAATAAACACATTTATTCACATTATTATTACAGCTGCAGATGTTTTACATTCCTGAGCCATCCCAAGATTAGGAGTAAAAGCAGATGAAACTCCTGTTCGTCTAAATCAAACCAATTTCTGAATCAATCGACCAGGAGAATTTTATGGACAATGTTCAGAAATTTGCGGAGCTAACCACAGCTTTATACCAATTGAATCGGCACATGCTAAAAGGGCCTCAGTCACAAAAAATGGCAAACTGAGTTAAGCATGAAAATTGCATTTTATACGCTAAAAGATTCTCATGTAAAAATGTTAATATAGTAAAACAGGGTAACGTTGAGGTAAGTAATACCTTCCAGTAAAGTCAGTGGTGATATTCAGCCGGTTCGCGAGAACCGGTTGTTAAATATCTTGTAGGTTCTCCGAACCGGTAGCTTCACAATGAGTGACTGCCTTTTTCCAAGATCAGATTCACGCCAAACCACAACAGTGACAATACATATGGACGGCTCAGTGCCAGAGGTGACTAAGTGCCATCAAGGTCAATTTTAATATTTTGTATTTAATGGCTAGTGGGGATCGAATTCTATCTGTGCCAAACATGACTAACAGCCTGACTGTGTCTGGAAAGTGCTGCCACTTGCAAGCAAGTTTGGCTCTACAAGAACCAACTGCAAATTTTGTGCCAGACATGACTAAGTAGCCTACTAGCAAGATGGTAGATGTGCTGAGTGGGTATTCTTCAGAGTCCGAATTTTCTGCTGTTAGCGACGATGATGGGACATATTTACCAGAGGGAAAAATTTCTGCTAATGAATCAGGTATGCATACTTCATTTAGTTATGAATACATGGATTGTGGACTCTAAAAACTGGCAGAAAATGTTATTAAATACTAGGGGCACTTAGTCAGGTGTGGCCTTATTACATTCTCGTATCGTGACTGACTTATTGGGATTGTTAAAGTATATCCCTCCTGTCCATCATCAGTTCTACAGAAACCTTGCAACAGCGGATCATCGGAACAGGATGAAGAAATCACAGCATAGTTTTCTCCAGGGTGTGCTGACTTGTAGTTTAAGAATTTCTACACATTTTGAAATTCATACTATTCTATTCAATTAATTTTTTAATATGGTTGTAAAAATATTAATGATTTATTGTCCTGAAAATTATTATATGATAATCTAGTTATGCAATGCTTTTTTTTCAAAAGAAGTGTGACATTTTAATTTTATCTTGAAGCAGACTGCTTTAAAATGGTTTCATTGTGAACACCTGATTTTATCATTCACTATTTTTATAATATTGCTACCATGTTTTGTTTTTCTCTGATATTCCGAGAGCCAAATATGACTAACTATTGCGTATGTGCCAATTTATTAAAGGCGATATTGCGCCAAACATGACTATGTTCAATCATGATTTTTGCAAGTGTGTGTACACATACTAGCATAAAAGTAAGAAGTGAATGCTTTGCCAATATGAAAGAGAGAACTTTCCTCTTGGTACAGATATTGAAATAAATGTTTTTGAAAACTGCTATAATTTTAAAATTACTGTTTACTTTAACCTTCATTTTCTCATAACTTGTCAAATGGTGCTTAGTCACCTCTGGCACTGAGCCGTCCATATATGAATTTGCTAGAACCAAAACACGCTATTTATGTTCACTAGCGGTGGACTGCCACCATAGGTAGCGGGCGTGCGGTTAAGTTGGAACTCTCTCTTATTTGCGCACGGCCGATCGTCTCGACACTCGTTTTCTTTGCTTTCGATGTTCGATTATAAAACGGACTGTGGTCTTCTTTTGTTGTGTAAGCTTATGTTTTAAGGAAGCTGAGTAAGTTTAGTATGAGTTCAAATACCCTGATGAGAACCGGTTGTTAAACTGTTTGAATATCACCACTGAGTAAAGTTAATTAGTTTAAAAAACAATAGGGTTGCTTAGAAACAGTTTTTTTCGTTTTTCTCCAAACTGGGTTGCTTGGACTGAAGCCCTTTTAGCATGTGCCGATTCAATTGTAATTGAAAGCGTATCCACAAATAAATTTATCAACTGAATTTCAACATAACGTAATTCATCAGATGACTGAAAACAAGTAATGGTCTCTTAAACCAATTTATAGTAATGTAGCACCTACTTCTGATGAGAAGAATTAGTTAAACTCAATAACATTAACCTGTCAAGCTAAAATTATCCGTTAAAGATATTCTTCTATCCCGCAAATAATACCACTTAGATGACTTACTTTGTTTTTCTTCTTCTCAATTACATTTTTGTTATTCAATTTATTACCTCTCCCCTCCGAAACATAAAAAAAATATAACCTTTAATTCAATAAATTGAAAATGATAAATTTATTCTAAGTTTTTTATCCATCAACCAGATTAAATAATTTATTTCTCAATTGATCAAGATCTCTTTTAGGATTAGTAGTGATCCCCTCTACATATTTAGTCAACGAGAATGAATTAATAAGTATTACAACTGGATTTCTTTTCTTTTCAAGTAAGTACGAGCTCCACTTGCGATATTGGCCTACCCGAGGCCAATGGATCTAATGCATGACTGGTAGGATGGGACCAATACAGCAAACTCAAATAAGCGTGTCACTAAGAGAGTACATAGTCGGCTGCGGTGGTCTAGAGGTACCGGTAGCGTGCCCACCTCTAGATCCTAAGGTCGCGGGATCAAACCCGGCCGCAGGACGTAAAAATCCTGGGTACGGAGTCCTCCGGGAGGGACTTTAAGCTGGGGGGCCCCGTGTCGTAGATTTACGGCACGTAAAAGAATTCCAAGCCTAAATTAGAGCCTCTGGACAAAATTTCTCGGCCCTTTCACGTCCAAGTAATACCTTAGTTTTCGAAGGGGGGTTAAGGGGCGATGGGCTTACCACATGTCCCTCTGCCCTTTTCTAGGAAAATAAGCGTAACAAAATTCACATAGGTAAACCGAAACCTTCAGTTGGAGGCCCTTCGAGAGAGAGAGAAGAAAGTGCATAATTTATGTAACAATTTCAATGTTTGAATCTCAAATACAATAGACTGCATAAATAAATAAGTTTAAGAGATTTGAGCATACTTGAATGAATGAAAGACGTAACCTTTGAATTCCCTAGCAGGTCAGTGAACCCGAGATTCACTCACATTCTTCACTACGATATAGTTTGTAGTCTACCCAGGCAGGGGTACATTACGCTATTGTTACATGAAGCACTGTCTAATAACGTGAATAAGGTCCTTTTCACACTGGGACACTTGTGACGGTCACCGGTGGAGATACATAAATTTCAGTAGGAGTTTTCATACTGGAGCAGGGCCGTATTTCTAAATATGCTAAGTAGGCTGCAGCCTAGAGCGGCAAATTTTTAGGGGGCGGCAGTTCGGCAATTTATTCAAAAGTTAAAATGAAGCATTTCAGACGTTCATAATATTTTCCGTACGAATTTAAGAATACATTATTAACGAGTTTGCTATTAAGAAATCTCGTAAGGAAGCTATGTAAATTTGTACATGAAGATTACGTGGGGTGAGTTGTTTTAGAGAAGTTTGTATATTTTTCAACAAATAAACCAGTGATTAACTACATTTTGTGTAATTTCATTTCACCGTGTAGGACAACCTATTTCAAATTGAACACAGTTCTTCAACTACGCAAAAGATTTTCATTAGCATTAAAATATAAAAATATGTTTAAAATAGTGGTCACTGATCTCCAAGAACAAATTAATTAATTTCGAAACCAGTTTCATTTTTTAACGAATCTTAAAAGAAGTAAGTAAAAGAAAACAAGTAGATAACTAATTTGATTATATAATTTATTGTATAAACCATTAAAATTGTAGTTTTATCTAAACTAAGTGAACTTTATGTTTAAAAAAAGATGAAAACACCAACGAACTCTATCCTTTTGTTGTATAAAACAAATGTATTAAGCAAATATGAACTATAGAGGGGGCGGCAGACTATTAAATCCGGCCCTGTACTGGAGCACAGTGGTGACCCACCCAGTGACGCTGCAGTGTCGCCCTGAACACACGTGACGGTCACTGCCAGAGAAGCATTGCTTTTAATTGGAGCGGTCACACCAAGACACAAGTGACGGTCACAGCATTTCTGGATTACCAACACAGAGTTGTGTGTGTGTGTGTATATATATATTCAGTTGTATAGTCGAGCTTAGCGAAACTAGTTATCTAGTCATGAATTTAGATTTGATTAATACTGAAGATTTTATAAGTGAAGTGGAATGTCGACTTGCCATTTGGGATGTCAAAAGTGATGACAAATTGTTTCGTCATGTAGCTAATATTGGCAATACTAGCAGTGATCATTACAAGTGACCCATGTGTGTTCACTGTGAAAACCGGTGACCATCACTTGTGTCCCAGTGTGAAAAGGCCCTAAGGAATCAGGGCTGAATGCTACAACTTTAATTTGAAGTATATTACTTCTTGGTACACATCGATTAGTTGAAATCTAGTGCTTTATGCTCTATCAGGGTCTGCGTAAACTTCAAATTTTATATACGTACGCAGACCTTAAAATAAAACTTGATCAATGACATGGCTCAGTGAAGAAAGCTACAATGAATGCTCATCAAATCCTCCAAAACATTATTCAATATGAGGGACTTCTTGGGTAATAAATTATTTAAAATCTCCTGCGACCAGCACAGATAAAAATACTAAATTCGCAATCTTATTTTCCATTCTGGTGATATATTAATTTAGGTCTACATATACTAGAATTTAACTAACAGCCAGAAAGGAATTTAGAAAACTTTTTGTTGAAGTTTAAATTAAAGCATTATTCATTTCCCTCCCCAATTTTTAGAGGCTCTCCAGCGAGGGGATCACTATTCTTAAGCCATGAAAGAACTAGGCCGCCCCCATGTCTGATTGGTTAGACCGATGGCCTTCCACCGCTGGGACCCGGTATCGAATCTAGGTTGAATTTGTGGTGGACAAAATGGGGTTGGGGCAGGTTTTCTCGGGGTGCTCCTGTTTCCCCTGCCATATATCATTCCACCAGTGCTCCATTTTTCATAGTATGACCAGTGGTTGGAATAAAGGAATTATATATACGCCATGAGAGAAAGATCGAACGTCTAACAGCAAGTGAAGGTTGATCAAATGAGTAAAATGAGGAAAACTAGGAATGCGCAGTAGAACTCACGCGCAACTAAATACGAGTGCAACTACACGGAAAAACAAAAGCCATTATAGAATTGAAGTGCAGGGTTGATTATTGTGTAATCAGCAAAATGTCAAACACCCAAAAATCAGTCGTTTATTATTCACAGTCTGTGAAAGAACACTGATTATTTTATTTCTGAAGAGAAATTGAAACATGCTGTCAGATGTCTTTGTCGATTTAGAGAGAGAATGTGACCAGTGGATTATTTGATTTTTATATTAAATACATAAACTGTTACATACTGTAGGAAGTGGCGTGTAATTAAACTCGTCCTTTCCTATAAAAAATTACTTCCATGACATTTTTTAAAAGTGTCCCCGGATTCATTCAGAATGTCTGCCAACCTCACAGTACATAATATTATGAAGATAATAAGTGAGCCTACACGAACACAATGTGCATACATACAGTAGTGGTAGTAGTAGGCAGAGGTGTACATATTCTGATTTTAGCTTGCCTGCCCCTTTGAAATTCTGCAACCAGTCACAGCTTTTAACTTGCTTGACTTGAAAGCAAGCCAGATTACAACGATGATAAGAAATGCTGTCGCTATGAGTCACAAGCTCTTCATAACCTGATGGGTTGCACAGGACCTAAGGAAACTGCAAGGCCTGGCGGAAAGAATATGAAACTGGGTATAGAGCTCTGGGCTTTTGTAGTTTTTCCTCCTGCCACTTGAGCGCGCTGCTCTCCACATTCAGGTATTGTCAACTTCCGGTTTCCTCATTCTTGTGTGTTTTCAATATGAGTTCGGGACGGTTCGCCAATTTTACAGTGAAGGAGTTAAAAAGGATGTTATCCGAAGATGGCGCAACAAATATTTCATAGTTAACAAATCAAGAGTTGATTGCAAGGTGAGAAATCAAAGCTACCTGTCTTCTGAAACGTTCGCTAACTGTTCTAATATGGTGCAATATGCCTGCGGTCTCAAATATTTTTGTATACTGTTGCACGATTTATTTTCATGTTTTTTTACAAATATGCATTAACTTTTTCGTATCATAACTTATTGAACACACAGTCTAATATACGACGCTGTTTGTTTTGGTTGCAGGCTGCTTAGGCGAGAGAAAATTCCGGATAGGAACTTTGCCTTATTCGAAGTTGAGGTTATAGAATCAGAAAGTACCCACGACTTTCCTTCGACAAATTTCTTCAAGATAAAATCATTCAAGAAAGAACGGTTTAAACTTTTTGACGAAGACTCCATAACCACTTTGTTCGAAAAGCGTAGGGCAGACAGCAGTATGAAAGCTGGCCGGACTCTAGCAATTAGAAAATTCATCAAGTTCAAGTTAGTGAATAAGAAACATTATGCACAAGTACAGGCACAGATGTTACTGACTGATATTCACAGGTGTGACTTTGTTATTTGGACTAAGAAGGGCATCATTATTCAACACATAAAATTTAACAAAGCCTTTTCTGAGGGGCTACTTCATAATGTAAATGTTTATTATCAAACAGTATTTTTGCCTCTTTGCAAAATACCAATAAAAATGAGTAGTTGTACAGTTGCTATTGTCTTTTGATTTTTTGAAAATAAAAATAGCTGATCCACCATGCTTTTTATGACTACGACAAAAATAAGAGGCTACTTTAAAATGTTGAGTATTTGACAAATTTATATTTTCTGGGCTCAGCCAGTGTTCCGCCATCCCAATTACCTCCAAATTATTGTCTGATGTCATAATACATAACATATCTGATTTACCTAGAAAACTTTGAATATTAAGAAACATGACATTTAAAAAATTAGTGTTATAATTAACTATAGGCCTATTATGATTACATTTTTTTTATCAGGTTTCGATCTACTTGTTACAAGAGTTCCTATTACAGGCATACAACAAATCCATACATTTTCAGGTACATTAAAGCTATCCTTAGCCCTAGGCTCAATTCTACTCTAAAAAATCATCAAGCCTGGACCCATGTTTTCCAAAAAAAATTGTATGTAGTTTGTTTTTTACTCAATTACAATACAGAATGACCATTTTATCGGTTACGGGAGGAATTTCGATTGACATTGACATTCTTAAATATCAAAATAAATGACCAAATAAATTGGCAACAAAAATTACACTGAAAAGATGAAATACTAATTTAACATGGAAATGAAACTTGATTATGAGCCTAAACGAGGTTAAGTTGCCAGGTATATTTATTATTTCATAGGCTTATATATTTTTCTCAACATCTACTATATCAAACATATCTTAATCACTCTAAAAAAACACGAAATACTCGGCAAAACTGCTCAAAGGAACATTAAAATCATCTTCTGTGAAGTGGCAGCTGCAAACACAAGAATACTGGGAAGGTGTTTTTCCATGGCGTTATTTTACCATCAATTCTTGAAAAATAGCCCTTTCTTTTGGAAAACTAAGTCCTCAATTTTTGTTTGCAACGGCTGAACAGCCGAAAACATAGCAGTTAATCGGCATAATTACTTCCAAAACAAGACAGAAGCACAGAACTGTATTGTAAACACAGGCATCTGAGATAACTGGAAGTGGACAATACCTCATTCTCGGCGGCCATCTTAAAAGCGCAGAGCTCTATAGCAGTGCACTGGTAAGTCGTGCAGTTACGTAGTTGAGGAACTTCAGATGTGTTTAGAGAATTTTACCCTGAAGGAAGCCGAGGAGAAACTAAAATGTGGACAGTTTGAATTATCAATGAACAAAGGTAGTACTAGTCCGGCATGGGAAAAATGTTCAAACATTTTCGAGAAAACATCATAAAATCATTAATAACAATAACAAAAATCCCTTTAGGCAAGCCTACAAGCTGAGGTAGATTTCGAAGTGCTTTTGTTTTAATTTACTGTCGCTGCGTAGCATTCTTCTTCTTTAGCCTTGGCATGACAAACCCGCAATAATAACTGCAAAAAAGAGGAAAGAGAACTTTTTCAAACATTCAAATCTCGCCTTATATGATAACTATCAAGAAACTAGTTATTGATTTGTAGAGTACTCATCAAGAGCTTTTCAACGATACCCCACAAGACGTAGTTTCGAAAATTTCGAATTTCCATCCCCATACCCCCACCCCCACTCGTACTCCCAAAACCCCCGAATCGTTGGTGTCACTGTGAACTCCATAAGGAGTACTCTAATTTATTCAATCAAAGTTTCCCTCTATACTTCATAGGGGCCGAGATATAAATGTTTTAAAATTTCAACCCCCTCCCCCGACCACCCTCTTGCGCCAATTTTGCTCATTAACGAACTTGTCTGAACTATTGGGCCTAGAAATAACATAATAAAGTTTGATTCAAATATCTTGAAAATTACGGCCGCTAGCGTGTAAAGATATATATATATGTATATATATAAATATATATATATACATATACATATACATATACATATACTGTATATAAATATAAATATCTCAATTTTTATAACAGGCGGTGGTTTCGTACTTAGGGAGGCATGAAACGTAAAGATATGAACGAATTTTTTGAAAGTCATTAGGTAGATAGGTAGATTAGGTTTTTTTTCGAAATCTACCTAATAATAAAAATAATAATTGTGTTAAGACGCTAAAAGGATTTTAATACTTTATCCACCTTTTATTTATCTGCATGGTGAATTTCTTCTACCAGCATGTAGAAAAGCAAGAAAGTATTACCTACACTAGCAACTACAGTTGTTTAGCTGATAGGAATGTCGCAAGCTTATTCTGACTTGCCTAGGCTGGGTTTGACCTGACCAATCAAGTTTAAAGAAACCTGCCTGCTTCATAGCTATGACGCTGGCAACTTGCTTGCCTGGCGTTCAAGCGTGTATGGGCAAGCTAAAATCGAGATTTGTACACCTCTAGTAGTAGGTTCGTAAGTCACGAATGACTTCTGATGATCCATTTTATAAGGATATGCACAGCAGTTTAGGTTGCCAGCCTATTATTTCTTTTTGTTTGTTGGGTCACGAATCTCACTTTAGAATGCCATTCTTGTCTTGTTTTAGCCAATTCAGTTATCTGCATCCAATGCATGTTCTTGATTCTATTTATTTATTTATTTATTTAGTCACGAATGAACATTACAGGTATACACCCAATTACAATGTTCATGACTATACTAACAATACATCATGTACTTACAATAACACAAATATGAAGTAGATAGGCCTATAATAAAAAGTAGAAAAGTTAGGATAATGACCAATGTAAGGTAAGAAGTAGGAGAGAGTAAAGAGAATAAGAGAGATAAAGAGAAAGCAAGCATGAAGGATGTAGAGAAAAAATAAAAATGAAATAAGAGTAAAACTAGTATAATAAAACAGTGAAAAATATGTTAGTTGACAACGGTGTTACTATTCACACACAGATTCCTATGAATTACCATTTTGGACAAGTTTTAACAGTTGGCTTGCAGCAGAGTTAAATTGTTTAAAATTCATTCCAAATATATCTATATTAAGTGGGTGGATTTGATTGTACCTATTCAAAGTTCTGTTTATTGGTGAATTTTTGTGTAAGTCTGTGTTTACTCTAGGGGTAAAAAATAGTTTTCTTAATCTACTATTTTTACTGGGTACATATATATAAATTTTTTTCTATAAGGTTTGTATCGTCAATATGTGAATTAATTATTTTATACAGAAAACTTAATGACTGACATGCTCTTCTATGTGACAAAGCTTGGAATTCATAATTTTCCAGGAGTTTATCATAACTCATATACAATGGATAAAAGCCACAACTTTAAACATTAAAAACTTGAGGAATTTGTTTTGTACTTTTTCGATCATTTTTTTGTTCTTTACAGTAAACGGATCCCAAATGATTGATCCATATTCCAAATTTTGTCTAACGAGAGAATAATATAAACGAGTTAATGTTTCCTGGCTTAGCATGTATGAATTTCTCATTATGAAGCCAAGGATTCCCAATGCTTTCCTAACTGTTAATTCTATATGTTCATTAAATCTTAGATCAGAAGTAAAAACAATACCTAGATCTTTTTTATTTCTTACTTGAAGTAATAGAATGTTGTCAATGCTATAATCAAATCTAATAGTTTATTTGCATCTTGCAAATGTCATTTTTTCACATTTTTTAATATTCAGTGGTAATTTGTTATCTGTACTCCACTTTGATACTGAATTAATATCAGTTTGAAGATTATAACAGTCTTCTGCTGAATTTTTAGATTTATATATTTGACATCATCAGCAAACATTATCACATTTGAATACAGAATTATATCAGGCAAATCGTTTACAAATAATAAAAATAATAAAGGACCCAGGTTTGATCCTTGAGGTACACCTGAATTGACAGTAAATTTATATGAAAAATGGCCTTTATAATTGACTATTTGGGATCTGCTGTTTAAATATGAACTGAACAGTTTAAGTAATTTCGGGGAAAGTCCATAAAAGATTAATTTTTTTTAATAGTAGGTCATGATCTACTTTATCAAAAGCTTTCTGAAAATCAGTATATATAGTATCAATTTGTTTGTTCTTATCTAATTCAGATGATATGTATTCTGTGAAGTTACATAGATTGGTCATTGTTGATCTCTTAGGCATAAAACCGTGTTGTTTTCATGAGATTGATAGTTTAACATGATTGAAAACATGTTTATGTAAAATGCTTTCAAATATTTTGGCTGGTGTTGATAGAATTGCAATGGGTCTATAGTTTTATCTCATCCATTTTATTCTTCTTCCCTGTTTTCTACTGCCTTCTGTGATTCCCAACATTAATTCCTGACAAGATGACCAACATATTGAAGTTTATGCTTGGTGGCTATGACAACAAGAGATTGTCCAGATTTTAATAATTCTTCTATGACTGAGATGTTAGTTCTCCTTGCTGTCCAGAGGATCCTCAGCATCTTCCTCTACATCAACATTTCAAACGAGTGAATCCTTTTTTTTAATCTTCTTTGTAAAGAAGAGTGTCCAACTTTCATCACCATATAGTATAACTGGAAATATCATTAACTTGATTACTAACATTTTTGTATTTTTAGATAAGTCCGAATCTTTCATAAGTTTTGATAGTTTACTTAGTGCTGCTTTTCCTGGGCTTATTCTTCTCTTTAGTCCGTGTTGCACATATCCGTCTCTATTTTATCACACACATGAAAAGTTGACTTCTTTGACAGTCTGTAGGGTTTGACCACTGCATCATCGCCTATGCCAGGCGAGGACAGAAGGTTGCTCTGTGACGTCATTGCTTTCTGCTCTGACTTCTCGCGTTATACCTCTTATCTGCGAGGAGTATGTGAAACCGTGGCATCAGTAAACAGGGGGGAAGAAAGGGGTATTAGTATTGAGGGCAGCGGAAATTTAAGGGGTTAGGACTTATGTTATGAAACAAGAACTGATTTTCTTGATAGTTTATCGATTAATTACAGTACAGTAGTTTAACGTATTATAAATAATTATTCTATTTTCTATACTGTGAGAACAATTGCCTTTCAATAAAATCTATGTTCTTTGACAAAAATAAACATCACTTTCATTTGAATTAACATAATTCACTGCAATAAAAATAATAAAAACCTAACTGAATTAATTACCATACTAGCTCGTCTGCACCTTAGATGGTACAAGATTACAGTAACAATTTTCTGACTTTCAAATCTCTTTTTTCTTTAACAAATTTATCAATGATGGGACGTAATGTTTGAGGAATATTTAATCGAAGACTACATGTTAGGTTGTGATCTGACAATGTACTCCTTGATTTGAACTTTACACATTTCATTAGTGAAAAAAACTGTTCGGCTACATAATTATGTCGATCCAAACATACATAACATTCGTGCAGCAAGTGCATCAAGACTCGGGAATCTGGTTTCAGAGAAATTTGTGTAAAAGTCACCCAAGTCCACTTTACGTTCGTATTTGTCCTTTAACAGATCGTCGCATTGTAAATTCAGCAGTTCCAACTGATACTGGCAAGGAATGTCTTTGGCATTAACTGAATATGGGGTAGCAGTGCTCCGTATTTCCAATCAGAAGTTGTTCTACCCACAGAGCTAAAGTGAATCGGTCCTCTAGTAGGCCTACCTAGGTCTAAGCGTACACTAAATACCCCTATTACTGTGCGCTCTTGCTGACGTCACACACAATTGATTCGCGTGCACTTGCTCCACAAACGTCATCACAAGACGAAGTTGACTCCCACTGGCCTATGCACACAACTTTAGTTTTCTTATACTTCCAGAAAAGTCCATATCTTCTCTGACTGATTATAGTTTAGTCAACATTTTTTGAAGATCTTCCTGGGATTCAGCCTTTAGAGTAGTGTCATCTGCATAACGTAGGATGTTGAAGTTACGCCTCCGATTTTGAATCCTGCATTTGACTCGCCCAATTCTCCTCTATTTCAATGTATTCACTGTATGCATTACTTACAGTGAGGGTCTTCAAAAGGGGACTATCGCGATTAATCGGAACACATATGAGGGCGTTAAAGCCAAAGTGGTGTAAGTCATGTTTAAAATTTTTAAAAAGTATTGCAATGCAATATTGCGGTACAGATGTTAGCAGGAAGAGTCCTGTAAGTCCTATTATGTTCATACAATATATATATATACACACGTAGGTAGGAGGACAATATTAGGAGAGATTATTAGAATGCATCCAACAAAACGTTGTGTTTCTCTAAATGCATAATACATGACTTACACTACTTTGGCTTTAACCCCCTCATATGGTCACCCTGTCCGGGAAGGACACCTGTATAAACCGTGGTCCCATGTCGTAAATTTACGGAACGGAAAAGAACTCAAGCCTAAATTACAACCTCTGGACCAAATTCATTCCAGGCTCTTTAATGTCCAAGTAATGCCTTAATTTCGTAGATAGATGTCGAGGCGACAGGCTTACCACCTGTCCCCCTAGCCTCTAGAGCAGTGGTTCTTAACCTGGGTTCGATTGAACTCCAGGGGTTCGGTGAGTCAGTCTCGCGGGTTCGGCGGATGTCAAAATACACCCGACTCATATGATTCGTGATGACATTGTCCATCATTGGCTGTAGGTGATCACGGAACTTTTTTTTTTCAATTAAGAAGTGTTCGGTGAACGCGCATATTAAACTGGTTGGGTTCATTACCTTGAACAAGGTTAAGAACCATTGCTCTAGAGGAAAATAAACGTTCCGTAATAGCCTTCGGCAGTACCTACGCCAGGAGTCCTTGTGTGCAGTCGAATTGACTAGGCCTAATTCAAGAAATGGATAGACAAAACAAAACTCTCCCATTCCAATCACAACGAAGGCAACCGAACTGATTTCTTTTCATAGATAATCCCATGAGAGATTACGAGTTTATCGATATATTTGTGAGAACGAAGTTCGAGCAAATTTATCTGATGAAACTCGTAATCTTGAGTATGCTTTATTAAGACTATTCCACGAATGAACTGTAACGGATTTTGTAAATAATTATAATTTTCTTACTTTGTTGCCAAAACTCTGTCAGCCGTAAGATCACGGCATACTAGATGAATGAATAGTCCACGAATCAATCAGAGTTCCCAAGGCTACCAATATTGCGATCACAAGGTGGAGGGCGTCGTGGTAGTTGCTTATATCAAAACACTATAAAAGCACACGAACTGGCTTGCACCGAATCGAAATTGTGTTTTTAATCACTGGACATGTATTTTATTTCAATTTTCAAACAAGTTATATTGTGTGAAATAATTAGGGCTGAAATTCGATTAAAATTTCTAATCGAGTTAACGCTTGACTTTAATCGATTAATCGACTAATTAATCGACAAACAGGTCGATATTTTAAACGAAACCAAAGCGTACATTGAATATTGTTTTACACGTTTAATAACTACTACACTACAGGTAATAATCAGAAGAAATCCTGAATTAATGAATACCATTATTAGTTAACTAGTGAAAAATTATATACAAATCTTACATTTTCGGTTACTTTTTCAGCCAAGATTTGAGAGACACGAGTTTGTTGACTAAACTACCCTTCAGGTTTCTGAATAACGGGAATTGTTTAGACACAATAGGCTGAATGATACATGATATGCCAAGCCCGGAGAAGCGAGAGAAAAAAGTTTGGTCATTTGACCCATTTCTCGAAAAACGTTTTTCCGAATTCGACTAAGCCGATTAATCGGAAAATTTAATTGATCGACGATTAAATGTTTAATCGATTAATCGAGCCGATTAATCGATTAATCGGTACAGCCCTAAAAATAATGTGTTTTAATGCTGCTTAATGGCAGCGTATGACGCACTAATCACCGCACGTTGATGTCTTACGGGTCCAGTAACGAACTGACGTTTTATCAGATAAAATCGCATCCTCATATTAATAGCAAGCATTTTATGAGATAAACGATCGTGGTTGGTCTGTATCCGCGGAATTGCTAAAGTTATTAGCAATATCAAACACGCGGCATATGAGTGGAATATTCTCTTTAAAATGATGTGTTGATTAGTATTCAAGATGGGAAATTCAGTGTTAACTTTGTTTAGTAAAAAATATGACTGATGATCTTTCTTTATGAACCAATTCATATAGGCCTAATACTTGTTGTGAACTTTTAACAGGGGAGGATCGATATTATTTTTTAAGATCTAATACCAAAAGCCAGCTGTCGAAATTGAATGTATTCGGGTAAGTGATTAGTTTGATCCACATTTGCTAGTACATATCGAGCAATCATGTCCACTAATATCCAGTGACAACATCACATAATAAACAAGAAATATCCTATTTAGAATCATTTCCTAGTTCCCTCCCGATCTGCTGTGAAAGGAAGGATATCAAGCAGTCTAGATGTGCGTTAAATATGAATGTACATTGTAATTGTTTTGATTGTGCAGCACGGAAATTGGTCGTGTATGAATAATTGGGGGGGGGCGCCTTTCCGCTGGCAACATGGCTGTTATTGGTTGTATAAATGTTCTGTCTATAGACATATCCATTTAAGAAGGGAATGTTGAGTCATCAGCCATGCGGCCAAGATCTGAATATTTGATGATGCCCATAGTTCACCCCAGAACCTGTTGCCAGTACGAGCTCATATCTACCATGGCAGTTATATTGTGAACATCTAATACTAGTAATACAGTCTTTGAATAGAATTTTGTATTGGGAAGTTTTAAGGGAGCATGTAACCTTTTTTCTTTCAGATTCTTATATATCGTAGAGACCTGCATGCTCGCTTTTTAATAGGTAGCGGTATTCAATTCGCCCTGACGTTCTGTAAATAATGCAGTAGATAAATACGATGCTTATGGTAGGTTTTCGTGAAGTTAGTTTAATCAGTTTAATTTAAGCCCCCTGCACACAGGGACAGTACTGGCAGCCAGTAGCACTAGCCAGTACTGGCCGCCAGTAAATATCCCTCTACTGTCCCAGTGTGCAGGGGTACTTCCCTTCAACGTCCAGAAGCTACTGGCGGCCACTAAACTTAAGGCAGGTTTAGCCCCCTGCACACAGGGACAGTACTGGCAGCCAGTAGCACTAGCCAGTACTGGCAGCCAGTAATTATCCCACAACGTGCAGCAGACTACTGGCTGCCACTAAACTCAAACCTGCTTGAGTTTGAGTTTAGTGGCCGCCAGTAGAGTCATTCTGTGTCAGATGAACACACCCTTTTAACCTCACCGTTCCAGATTTTGATGAAATTTTGTAGAGAGGTAATTTTCATGTATATTAAGAGAAATACAAATTTTTATTTAAATATTTCAATCCGTTTTGAAAATACAGCCATGTAAAGTACTAAGAAAATAACAAAAATCACATCAAAAACATATCTTTCAACTAATATAGCAACTCTTCTAATTAACCTATAAAGGTGAGGAAAGTGTCATTTTTTTAGAATTTTTTACGAGCTTTCCAATGACATGTAACACATAATAGTTCTAATGAATTTTTTTTCAGAATTCAAAGTGAAAATTTTTTATTTTGAATTTTTAAAAAGTAAATTTTCAAAAAATCCTAGGAAATAGGTTATACCAATGTTAAATGATGTACCAAGTTTGAAAATGGGATGGCAATGGGTTCATGGTTAAAAAATTAAAAAAGTATCACTTTACAAAAAAACAGGTCAAAAATAACTTATATATCCCAATGGAAAGCATAATAAAATAATTTCGACAAATAAATTGAATCAAGGGAAGTAACTCACATACTTGACGTCTTGTTGTTCAATGAAAATTCTTGTCTAATGCCTTATTGGTTTGCAAAGTGTTAAGATAGCACATAAATCCTTTTGATCGGTGTCGTAGGATTTACTGTACATAATACATCCGTGAGAGGTATTCAATAATACATGAATATGTGTTGAACGTAATAATAATAGCAATAACCAGCAATAACGTAAAAATCTTTAAATATTTTATTCGTGGACTCAGTAATAAAACTTTATTAACTTACTACTTGTACACACAGTGAAAGATTGACCGCTGGGGAAAATGTAAGAATCAAACTTTTCTCTGACTTCGAAAATCTGCACTATTTTTATTTAGATATTTGTTGGAATATTTATTTTATGTTTTGTTCATTTATGTCAAAACCTTCCCCATATAACAGGAAAAAAATTAATATTAATATAAGTAAATTATATTACTTTTAATACAATATTAATACAAATTATTAGCCTACAATATTCTGCACAATGCAATATTAATATTAGTACCACATTACTATTTAAGTATAAAATATCCCTTAGCTGTTTTCTACCCTTATTATATGGCGTAATTCCTATAAAAGTATACATTCTTTAACAAATTTTCCTCAAAGTATATTAACGTACACTCTAGAATGAGGAATATTTTCTAGGCAACAAAATATTAGAACAAATCACCCCTAGCTGTTTTTACCTGTTTTAATCTCTACTCAAAACTACATTTTTTGACAAATTTTACGCGATTTTACAGACAAATCCTCTAAAAGTCAAAATAACTTTTTAGGCAGCTTGAATAACAGAAGAATCCACATCTTAGCTGTTTTCTACCCATGTGTTGTGATTTCTGAAATATTATTCGAAAGATTTTACAACCGATTCTGTTTTCTACCCCTATTACACAATCTATTTACAAGTCTACAGTTTTTATAAAAGTTTGCCTACTTTGACAATATTAATACAAGTTCTATAATATTCTATATTCTATAATATAATATAAATACTGTTTATATTAATCATAATCATACATAATTAAATAATTGACCCTTGTACTGCCTACTGGCTGCCACTAGAACATCCACTGGCTGCCAGTAACTGGCGGCCAGTACTGGCTGCCTCTACTGTCCCTGTGTGCAGGGGGCTTTATTTCTGTAACATAAACCCAGGGCCGTAGCCAGGCTGTGACGAGATGTGCCCCCGCCAAGGGCGCAGGTACGAAGAGGGCGCAAATTTAACCATGAAAATTACCGCCTTTTTTAGACGGTGCAATTTATCAAGCAATAAAAATTCCACGTAAATGGAAGAAATTTTTCAGGTTATTAAAAAATACTGCACGTGAACTATCTGTAGTATTATGCAGTGGCGTAGCAAGCTTAGGTGGTACCCGGGGCGGAACATTTCTTGTCCCCCCCCATTTAAATTATGAAAAGATGGAACAGTTCCAAGTGTTATTTTTTAGATAGTCAAAGGTAATCCCACGAGAGTTTAAGAGTTTATCGATAGATGCAGCTGCAACGAATTTATCTGATGTAACTCGCAAACTCAACGGATTATACAAAATTAGTAATAATTACTATGTTATATAAAAACATAACTAAGCTCCGAAATCATGGCATACCATGAATCAACCATCCATAAAGCGATTCGAGTTACCATGTTGTCGCCATGTAGTAACCAGTGCTCTCAATGGTGCATATAAGACATAGTTAACCTAATTGAGCCAATTTTTTTAGGATTAAGGAAAGACATACATATCAAGCACATTATGCTGTACATTGTACTGTTAAACGGCAATAAATGCTGCTATTGCTATTATTATTATTATTATTATTATTATTATTATTATTATTATTATTAATCTAAAGTACGTTATAGACAGACAGATACCCATTGTTTTCGTGAGCGACAGATTCACGAATTGTGGGTATTGCCATTAATAAAGCGAACATCTTTGGTTTCACACATTTCTAGGCCAAAATACACTCCCGAAATGGTGCAAAGTTTTATTTTTGGAATGGTTTTTTATATTTTGTTTTCCAAGCGAAATCTCGAATTTTGGAAAGATGAATTTTGATAAAAGGACAAAATTTTGTATTTATGTCAGGTACCTTTCAAGATGTGAACCGTAGATTGGAGACAAGTTTTCCTTATTTTTTACATAAAGAAAGTTCTCTTGAAAACGGCTCTTACGAATTTCTTTAAATTTTGCACATGGGTTGCTTATACTAAGAGCTAAAATTTTTATTTGAAACACTTTTTCTAAGTAATTCTCTGAAGGGTAGTTATAAGCAGGGCCGTAGCTAGGCGGTGGTGAGATGTGCCCCCGCCAAGGGCGCAGGTACAAAGAGGGCGCAAAATGAACCATGAAAAATCCCGCCTTTTTTTAGACTGGTGCAATTTATCAAGCAATAAAAATTCCACGTGAATGGAAGAAATCTTTCAGGTTATTAAAAATTACTGCACGTGAACTATCTTTAGTAATATGCCGATTGTCTACCCCCCCCCGTATTGGAGGGCGCAGATTTGTCAAACTCGCCAAGGGCGCAGAAGGACCTTGCTACGGCCCTGGTTATAAGCCACCCACTCTGAATACGCGCTCTATGCAATACGGCCTCTTACAACGGAAAATCGTACGAAAACAAAATTTTGTATTTGGGTTAGGTAGCTTTTGGGGATGTGACACTAAGAATGGCGACGACTTTCTCTTATTTTTAAGGGGAGGCTAACTTTTATTTGGGCAGAGGAAGTTATGTGAATTATACATAAGATTTTTTTGTAGGTTGATCCTAATAAGTATTTTACAGAACTGCATTATTACTAATCTATTCTTAAATATGCGCATATACCAGTTCAAAATCTAGATTGCCGGAGACTTCGGAAAAGTCATGACTGCCGCAGCGGGTATAATTGGTTGCGGCTTGAGTGATATAAAATATCACCGATTGTTGAAGTCTCATTTAAATTAATAAAACTTCAGAGACAAGCATCGGCAGAAATAGACACCCCTCCCCCTAACCATAATATTACACAGGTCTGCAAAAAAAAAAAAAAAAAAAAAATCAGCTGCATGAGATATTTTTACTAAATTATATGTTTTAAAATGCACTGATTCCAAAAATGGCATCCATTTTCCCCTATCACGTAAGGGTTTTTGCAAAACTAAAAGATACACAGTATTGGTAAAAACCACTCATGTATTAAGATGAATGAAACATATTAATTTTTACAACAAATGAAACATCATTTTGTGACATTTATTCACAATTTTATGTTTATTCATCTTTTTTTGTGAAACCTTTCCTTCTTCTCTTTGATGCTTCGCCGGACTCGTTTCCGATTTCCATCTTCGGTTTCCCGCTTCAGCATCCAACATTAGTCCGCAAGCATATTGACATCCCATCTTCCTTGGTACCGTCTCTCAATATCACGGACATCCTGGTGAAACCGTTCAACCATTTCTCCACTGTAAGCTCCCAAGTTTTCAGGAAAATAGTCTATATGGGAGTGTAAAAAATGAACCTTTAAGCTCATCTTGCATCCTTGAGCTTTGTACGCTGCCATCATACGATGCACAATGGTTTTGTAGGCAGGATCCTTAGTATTTCCCAAAAATCTTAACACTACACCCTTGAACGATTCCCAAGCTTCTTTTTCCTTCTCATTCATACTTTCCACAAAGAGGGAGTCGGATAAAAGTTTTTTTCTGTCGGGACCAGTGAAAACTCCCTCTTTCAACTTGGCTTCAGACAGCTTCGGGAATTTAGAACACAGATATCTAAAACAATTCCCATCCTTTTGCAGTGATTTTACAAACTGTTTCATAAGCCCCAATTTAATGTGAAGAGGGGGCAATAAAACCTTTTCTGGTGGAACCAGAGTAGTATTGATGACGTTTCTCTCACCGGGTTTTAGGGTTTCTCGCAGTGACCAGTCACTTTTGGTCCAATGCTGCTCTCTGGCTCTACTATCCCACAAGCATAGAAAACATGGGTACTTTGTATAACCTGACTGCTGACCCAAAAGCATGGTTAGTATTTTGAAGTCCCCACAAACCATCCATTGATGGTCTTGATATTTGATTTTTTCTAGAATAATGGCCAAATCGTTATAGTTTTCTTCCATATGCACCGAGTGTACCATAGGGAGGGATGCAAAAGTATTTCCATTGTGCAGCAAGACTGCTTTAAGACTAGCTTTGGACGAATCAATGAACAGGCGCCATTCAGATTAATCATATTCTACATCAAAGCACTTCATGAGCCCTTGTGCATCATTACAAAAAACTAGATGTCCCTCTTTGGAGAAAAACTGAGTAAATTCTTTCTCTCGGTGCCTATACCACGAAAATGAGGTACCAGATGACAGAAGGGTTTTTTTTTTAGTCTCGAACCTAGCAATTCGGCTGCATCTTTTGATAGACCTAAATCTCTTACTACGTCATTGAGCTCACTCTGAGAAAATAGTTCAGGCCTCTCGTCAACAGAAAACTCTGAGCTAGATTCGTCCTGGGGAGGTAATGTGTCTTCGTCCTCTGACTCACTCAAATATTCATCTAAACTGGAAGGTGGCTGTGGGATTGGTATTTCAGAGCTATGGGGCACTGGACGAATAGCTGAGTCAAGGTTAGGATAAGATATGTTCTTTCTATTTTTTGTATTAAATCCCTTTACATATACTGAACAGAAATAGCAATCGGTTGTATGATTATTCTGCTCACGCCATATCATAGGAATTCCAAAACGAAATTAGTTTTTCTTACCCTTAAACCACAAACGAAGATCTTCCTCACATCTTCTACACACCATGGTTTGTCTTGATCCTCAAGTTTTAATTTGAAGTAAGCAAAATAAACCTTCTTCACAAAATCATTAATGTTTCTCTGTTGACGTTTCACAGTGTATTCACCACGAATAAAACAAAAGCTATCAGGAGACATAACACAACCTCTTGGAGCCATGATTACGAAATAGAAACAACAGCACTGTTCAGTTTGAAAGCGATGTGTCTACTGATGGCGGCTCTACTTTCATGTGCGATACTGAACTTCTTTGACTTGAGCCGCCCCCCTCCACCACTCACCCCTAAGGCAGGGTTCACACTCAGGCGATAAGCGATATATCGCGAGCGATATACGATACGCGACACGCACGGACAGATACTTGAAATCTAAAGGGAGGCGATAAAAAAGGTTCACACTCACGCGATAGCGCAACATATCGCAAGTGCTATATCGCTCGAAGTGCAGCATGCTGGTCGCCTGAGCGATTTGTTGCTTACGATATTGTAACTTTTGTAGTGAAGATTGTGTTCCCACCACATTTTAGGTAGATTTCGAAGAAATCGAAGATATTTGAACCAAATTTTATTATGTTATTTCTAGGCCCAATAGTTCGGACAAGTTCGTTAATGACCAAATTTGGCCCCAGGGGAGGGTCGGGGAGGGGTAGAAATTTTGAAATATGTATATCTCGGCTCCTATGAAGTATAGAGGGAAACTTTGTTTGAGTAAATTAGAGAACTCCCTATGGAGTTCACAGTGACACCAACGATTCGGAGTTTTGGTGGTTGGTTGGGGGATGGAAGTTCAAAATTTTTGAAACCACGTCTTATGGGGTATCGTTGAAAAGCGCTTGATGAGTACTCTACAAATCAGTAACTGGTTTCTCGATAGCTCTCATATAAGGCGATATTTAGCACATCGAAATCTACCTCAACCTGTAGGCCTGCCTAAAGGGAATTTTTATCGCCCAGGTCGCGCCGATTTATCGCTCGCTGTGTGAACCTTCCTAGCAATATATCGTCGCAACAAATTCCTTCCGATAAATCGCTTATCGCTTATCGCCTCAGTGTGAACGCTGCCTAAGGCAGGGTTCACACTCAGGCGATAAGCGATAAGCGATATATCGCGAGCGATATACGATACGCGACACGCACGGACAGATACTTGAAATCTAAAGGGAGGCGATAAAAAAGGTTCACACTCATGCGATAGCGCAACATATCGCAAGTGCTATATCGCTCGAAGTGCAGCATGCTGGTCGCCTGAGCGATTTGTTGCTTACGATATTGTAACTTTTGTAGTGAAGATTGTGTTCCCACCACATTTTAAGAAAAATCTACCTATTGCAATCGATACCATGTCATGACTTTCGAAAAATTCTTTCATATCTTTACGTTTCATGCCTCCCTAAGTACGAAACCACCGCCCGTTCAAATTATATATATATCTTTACACGCTAGCGGCCATAATTTTGAAGATATTTCAACCAAATTTTATTATGTTATTTCTAGGCCCAATAGTTCGGACAAGTTCGTTAATGACCAAATTTGGCCCCAGGGGAGGGTCGGGGAGGGGTAGAAATTTTGAAATATGTATATCTCGGCTCCTATGAAGTATAGAGGGAAACTTTGTTTGAATAAACTAGAGAACTCCCTATGGAGTTCACACTGACACCAACGATTCGGGAGTTTTGGTGGTACGAGTTGGGGTGGTTGGTTGGGGGATGGAAGTTCGAAATTTTTGAAACCACGTCTTATGGGGTATCGTTGAAAAGCGCTTGATGAGTACTCTACAAATCAGTAACTGGTTTCTCGATAGCTCTCATATAAGGCGATATTTAGCACATCGAAATCTACATCAGCCTGTAGGCCTGCCTAAAGGGAATTTTTATCGCCCAGGTCGCGCCGATTTATCGCTCGCTGTGTGAACCTTCCTAGCAATATATCGCCGCAACAAAGTCCTTCCGATAAATCGCTTATCGCTTATCGCTTATCGCCTCAGTGTGAACGCTGCCTAACAGTTAACATTATATATTGTATAGATAAGCTATAATTGAATAAATTAATGTAAAAATCAATTGTTTATGAGAATTTGTAAGATAAAATACCGGATTTTCAATAAACCATAAATTTTATGAAAAATAAATATAACCACTTCACTTACACAAAAAATGGACGTGATAGAAGTTTTTTGGTATTTTTTAGGTATTAGGAAGTAAAATTCTGTACGAAAATTAAGAGACATCCTATGCAGTTTTTTAGTTGCAGACCTGTGTTATTGTTGGTATCAACACAGCGGCCAGTTCAGCCGCGTTTTATTACCTTTGTTGACTGCATTTAAAACTAAAAGAAGTTTCAATACGCAGGTTGACTTGTAGAAAGTTGGTAAGCTTATTTAATTGTTTTAAATAATATTATTATTTTCTTTAAATTCCCTTGAGCGACGTTTTACTTACAAAGACACATAGGCCTATTTTTATTTTGTCACCCCCCCTCGGGTGATGGCACCCAGGGCGGTCCGCACCCCTCTTCCTACGCCACTGGTATTATGCCGATTGTCTACAAACAAAAAGCAGTCATGCAACGTTCTTTAATTAACACGTTTCTTATTGACAGAGTATGATAAGATAAATCATGAACGGTATGGAAAGATATATTGACAATAAAAATTAAAATTCACGTTATTATTAGGGACCGGATTTTTAGGTTTTTAAAAACACTGTTTTAGGTTTTCCATTAGGTGAAATAGCTTTTTTAGGTTTTTTGTCCAAAATATCTTTTCCGGGTAGAATAATTGGTTTAGTGAATTTGAATGTGTTACATAGGATTCAATACATAATACTTGTAAAGTTTAACTTAACAAAATTGACTTAAATTTATGTAAACTTGCTTTTGGACAATATTATACAATTGAAGAAAGGAAGCATAAACAATCAAAATAAGCAGTGAAAATAAAATTGCCTCACATTTCCTGGTTACTGTATATCACTAAATATCTTTCAAGATTCTCAACTGTGAAGTTCTTCCTGTTATCTCTTTGTTAATAGTTAATACTGTATCTAGACACTACCCTTCTCAGGATTCGAATCCGATGCTTCTAATTTAGTAAGTAAAATACTTTATGGTTGGATGTGGATGATGTGACTCTGATTATTTTCCTTTCTTCGGTTGTTACGCATGCTAACCGCACAACAGATCAACTAGGGATGAAAACTTCCCCCTTTTCTAGAAAGGTAAATAATACTTACGTGTTTCTGGCAGGTTTGACAAAATATTACTTTGCCATCTATAGTGAAATTCAGGTCGCCGCCAGTCCACTGCCGTAATAAACTCGATTTCAGTTGTTTCGGCATAATTAACACGTCTTCTTAAAATTCACAGTGTAACCACAAAGTATGAATAACAGGGAAGTAATAAAGGCAAACAACCACTTTAAAACACAGAAATCTATATCCTTGTCCATACACGGCAACAATGGTTGTTCGTACGAATATTTTAAAAGGAATACGCCGGTACTGTTACACTTCCTCTCTAGACACTGTCCATCCTAGACGACAATGGGTTGAACGAAACGCTGGTGGTATTAATTTCAACCCGACAAAAATTATTGTCTCTCCGCAAAATATCGATTTCTCAACTGACAAACAAAAAAGACAAAAAAAGTGGCCTAAATTAGATATCTTAGGTTTTATATCCAATTTAGGTTTTTATACCCCATTTAGGTATTTTTAGGTGCCACAGAATTAATGTGAGTGAATCATATGGACATGATTCGAAAAAGTGTATGAGCGGTTTTTGTTTTGGAAGTAAGAAAAACCTAAGAATCCGGTCCCTAGTTATTATTGAGATGAAAGTGGTTCAACTCAAACCCTTTCCAGCTGACTGTCGTCCTCAGTGCAACTGCTGTCGGCAGGATTGATTACAAAGCGATCAACAATGGCATCGCACAACATTTTCGTAGGCCTCAGGCCTATTATGTACTTTACTTTTGATACTAGATTTTATGATTTAATTATTTTTTAAGTAGTTCAATCGTCTGAAAATAAAGTTTTAGTACGTTGAAAGTCCAACACTTAGTTCATTTTCAAATTGAGGTTAAGGTTTTCTTTGATAATAATAGTGTTTTTATATTAAAATAATAAACAATTTTACAGAATTAAAAAAAATGTTCAGACCCCCCAGTATTAGAGGGCGCAGATTTGTCAAGCTCGCCATGGGCGCAGAAGGACCTTGCTAAGGCCCTGCATAAACCCAGGGGTAGCCTACTAATTTTCGTTGACGTGTATGCTTGCTTAAAATCAATAAATAATAATTGAAATTCAATATTGAATTCATAGGCGTAACCAGGCCGACCATATGGGGGGGGGTCATAACGTCTGGGGGGTATGGAATACCCCCCGGGGAGGGGGGTTCGGGGGTCCTCCCCCGGAAAATTTTAAATATTAAGATGCACAATAACGAGTTTTAAGCTTCCCACGCTTTATACTCGTATTAAGTAATTTATTAGCAGACTTTAAAAAATTGTACAATTTTCCTTTTTTTAATCAATGGGGGGGGGGGGGGTTCAAACCCCCAAAAACCCCCCTCGTTACGCCTCTGATTGAATTCATAATGTTTTCTAAAATATTTACTAACTTATCCAATTTATCTGTGGTGGAGCGGTCTTTTCTAAAACTATTTTGATACTCCCCTATAATATTCTGTGATTTTTTGAAGATGCCACATCATAGAGCCGAAATGCGTCTTCATTGAACATATTATGAAACGTCTGTAATCCATCTAAGAAGAACGAAACTTACCAGCTTATACTTTTAAAGATTGTGACAACATTGTTTTAATGTGTTTTATTTGTGTTATTTTTATAATTTCTTTTAAGAATGCTGAAATGTGACCTGATACCAGATAAGCGAAGTTAAGGGTATAAGATTTTGCATTTTTTCAAGATTTTAACTTCTAATATAACCTTACTGGAAAAATGAAATTCGTTAATACTAATCAAGCACTAGAATTTGAACCTGAATTCTAATTATTTGGAGCTTGTGGACCAGAAACAATATATAGGCCTACTGACTACTGTACTGTTGACAAACACAGCATGTTATGTGCATCGGTAATAAATTATTTCGTACCTTCTTGCCGACAACGGTAACAGTCAGGCTTGCGATACTAAAATAGAGAGACTGATATTTAAAAATCCATAGACGTCTTCCTGTAATAGAGAATATTGTAAATACATGCTTGCAGAACTAGACGCAAGAAGTTAAAAAGTAAGCAGTAAAGTTGTATTTATATTGCTTGACCACCACTACACACTGTATAGTCCAGTTTTTCATTGCATGGACAGGCGGCTTCAAAGGAATAAACCATGAAGTCGGTATTTCTTTATGTTAATTGATCTGAATCGGTCTTTGCTTCCGCTATCCAAAACAAAAACAACGTTGCAATATTCTCTCATTGTTAGCGGTGACCTCAGTATTTCCCTAGCTTTAATCAATTCACACGTGTTATTGTTTACTGTAAGTAGATCTTGCAACCTCGCGGTTCACTCCACGCGGAGTTGACGAGTAGCTGTCACAGTTTTCACAAGACATTCTTAGATTTTGATTGGCTGGGGTATCTAGCTGTTTGGTGCGGTAAGAATAAAGAAAAGGATTGAGCTGTCGGCAAACCTTTCCTCGTAATGAAAGGAAGCCGCCTGGCCATGCAATGAATGACTAGACTATACACAGGTACATGTGGTATACTAATGAATACTAATAAGATTTTGCATTTTTTCAAGATTTTAACTTCTAATATAACCTTACTGGAAAAATGAAATTCGTTGGCAATGAATGGCTCTAACTCAGTTCAAGAGTTGTGATACTGTGACTGAATTCAATTTGCAATCGTGTATAACTGCCTTGATAGAATTTACAATACAAATAATAATGTACGGTAAATAGTGTCTGAATTGTTCAGATTAATTAAATGTTAGTTTAGGCCCATTACACGACGTGAACGAAACAGTTGTTTGCTTTAGTTATATAAGTACGATTCACATCTATTGAAGAATTCTGTTCGTTCAGAATCAGACTGGTCGTCCACCCATTATAGATATTACTTTTTCCATTAACTGTGGAGTTTCCTTGCCATCAGTAAGTTAAACATTATGCATACCATTAAGACAACAATGTATACAAAGGCATTTCACTTGTTTTGTTACCAGGTAGTCCTTGTTTTTATTTGTTCCACAAGTACTCTAAGTAAGCATTTAAGAATAACTCGGTTAATTTCGTTGAGTTTTGATTTGAGGTTTTATCAGATGAGGTTCCTTTTTTCATTTTTTGAAGACACTGTAAATTCTTTTTGTTGAGATTTATTATAGGCCTATTTATAGTGGTTTAATAATTATTTGATTTTTAAAAAGAGAATAGGTATAGCGCTTAATTTATATTTAATGATGTAGTCTCTAAAGTTTAACTTTATTCAATTCAAAGTTGGTTAAGTTACATCCACTCAAGAAATTAACAAACATCTAGAGACTTCGGGGACTGGTTCAAATGATTATTGATTTTTGCTGAAACACTGATAGAGTAATCATTCTAAAATAGGGTAAGGTGGTACATTTTCGAACATGGTACAATTCTGAACGGACTAAGATTTTTATCCACTTTTGGCTTTCAAATGTTAGCCAACCAGTTTTTAATTATATAGCGTCCATAGTGATTGTTTTGTTGACTTGTATCCGCGAGAATGATGTTTTGAGTTGTCTCATTCGGCCATAAAATATTATTTTCCAATCGAAGGTAAGAACTCCATGCTTGAAAAAATGGCACGTTATAAAATTGCTTATAATTCCACGTTGTGTTACTGGAATATATTTTTGAGGACCAATTTTTAACTCATACCAACAAATAGCGTAGTCCTTAATACGTAAGTCACAATGGTCACAATGGTCATTCGTGAGCGGAATTTGCAACTATGTATAATTTACAAAAACTAGCTCGAGGTACAAATACGAACAAATTTTAGGTACAATTTCGAACAGTACTTTAACCCGCGATCGCCTGCATAGAAAAGCTGTTTTGCCATCACAGCATTCTGCATGTTTATTATTATTAACTGTGCCAGTCAAATATAAAGGGATGGCATTCACACAGCTTTCAACAGTGGTATTATTTCAACGAAGATTTATGAACTGCACTTCCTCTGGATTGTTATTACATCTCAGCAATTATGCAATACGGAATAGCAAACAGAAATCGTTCTGGAGTTGTTAAGTATTTTTATTATTGCTCTTGATGTTATGACAGACCCGCCTGCATGGTCTAGTGGTTGCTGACTACGGACCCGCAAGTCTGGGTTCGATCCCCGGTACCTCCTCGGATTTTTCTGAGGTAGGGCTATTTGGAACGGGGTGCATTCAGCCTCCTGACACCAACCGAAGAGCTAATTCATAAAGAAGTAGCGGCTCCGCTTCAGTAAGCCATCAATAACTGACGTAGGAGTCGGCATGCTGACCACTTGCCCCAAACGTGTCATCTGCCTATTCAAAACGTGACACTTCATTATTACGCTCATATTATTGATAAATAATAATAATAATAATAAAATATAATATTTGGAAGAAAGCAGTTCGTTCGTTGAAAATGCCACTGTTCGAAATAGTACCCACTGGTGTTTAGAATTGTATCTACTGTGGTACATTTTCGAACGATATTCTGGAAATGAAAGATTGATTGCCATGACCAATTTTACAGCTGTTTGACTTCCATATTTTTTTGAAGGGTCAACTACATTGCCAACTTTGTGATTACGATACAGTTGAACTTGTCTTATGTTTATTGTGTTCATAAAATAAGAATATTTGTTAAGTGTTCGAAAATGTACCACCTTACCCTAACTGGTTATAAAACGCATAATGTCGGAATTAGCGTAATGTGACAAACTGCAAAATATTATGCGGTGTAAGAGTGCAGCCATTCCATGGAAAGTGTGCCTGAAGACCTGATATTTAATTTTCAAATAATTATAACATGTTATATATCAAATTAGAACTAAAGTTTCAAGATCTAGCAATTAAAAGCTTGCAGTGTGTAATATAATATTGTGACGATTGTTTGAAATGTGAGGTACAGACTTTATTAATAGAAGAAAATTAAGGTTGGTCGTTCTACCCTCCTGCATCCACAAATGTTTGATGAGCTAATTTTTTCTACTCTTGTGTTGGTCGAATGTCCTGAATGAAGTATATAACACCATTTCCATATGCAAAACAGTGGTAACGTCATTTAAGTTACATTTACTCCCAAATATTTTGCAAAACACATTTGTCCCGACCATAACAAAAAAAAAAGTGAAAAGTTTTATACCATTGGAAATAACAATAGCAGAGCAGTGAATGTTGTATTCCTGTCTATCTTCAACAAAACCTTAACTTAAACCTAAAAATACAGACTCTTGCTATTGATATTAATATCATTTTTGAAGTTTTCATTACGGTCTCTAGCGTAACAAAGAATTAAATTAAATTTCACTATAAGACTATTAATTTTGATAATTATTATTTACTTTCCCTCGACCCTGATCCACTGTCATTTCCACACAATTGTTAGGTAATATTGTAAAATGTAAATCTGAATTAATTTTAGTAAGTTCTTTTGAATTAGAAGTTCCAGTGAAAAAGTTGCTGAACTCAGAGAGAATGGAAATCAGTCCTGAGAGATGTGAAGTATTTTGTATGAAGTAAAAAGAGAAGAATTAGAAAATGGGGCAGAAGCTAAAAAACAAAAGTTAGAAATGGATACTGCTTCAGAATCTCAGCTTAGAGAATTAGTAAAAATTATGTAAACCAATATAAAAGAAATTACTGCAAGAAACTGAAAAAGCAAACATCGGGAAGAAGTGAATTGGTTTGATCCATGTGACAAGTCACATCAATCGCAAGGGCAAAGACGTTAATCGTCTTAGTCTTTTCGATAATTGGGATCATTTTATGTCCATGTAATGATGTAAAATTCCCGGGAATTTAAACTCGAGGAAATATTCCCAGGGAATGTTCCCGGCAATATTCCCAAAATTCATAAATTCCTGGGAATTTATTATTTACGAGTAAAGTAATTCAAAGATATGTATTTTTTACATAAAACGACAAATAATTGTCAAATAATACTTTAATTTACTCATTATTAGGTTAAATAAAAGTCGAAAACTGCTATAAGTTCAAACATTAAAATATAATAAATTATGAAAGCACATACAAAATGAACTGAAATTAATTACATATAAAACATTTTACAATGTTTTACTGGGTTTTCACATATTTAAAATGAAATTGGGGTAATTAATAATTAATTAAAATATCCCCTGGTTCTTGAAGGTCAATAAAAATAATAAAAAAAGAGTTCATTGAACAAACTGACTATTAATTACTCACAAATTACAGAAGTAAATTCCCCCTATACTACAGTAGGATTAGCCTAAACCACGAGACTGATTTATGATTAATTATTGTATACTTATTAGGCTATATTTAAATTTGTGTTCGTGTAATATTAAAACTTGTTTATCTTCAAGGTGTAGGTTTTTGGTATTTTATTATAAATGACAACACATTCTATTAACAATTATGTTAAATTACTTACCTTTAATCCTGTTTGAATAAATGTGAGTGAGGTATCACTTTATGAAACATAAGTTTAGGGTAACACTTCCCTATGATGATTCCTAGATAAACATGTGGAATTTTACTGAAATAATTTAATTTTAGGGTATCTTAACCGTTAATAAGCTTTAAAGCATTCAAAAATAAGGATTTTTATAAATTCCCACTTTTTTGGGAATATTTCCTAGCCAAGGAAATGTTCCCGGAAATATTCCCATTTTATAAGTTCCTTCCCATTGGGAATATTTCCGGCCCACATCACTATGTCCATGTGAAACCACTATAAGTTATATATTGTTACGTACATTGATACAGAAGCTTGGCAAAGTGCTAAATCGATTAGGCTAGTTATAATGAGATTATCACATAATGGATTTTTTAAAATTGAATGTAGACTGTGATTAAGTTATAATTTTGTGTACTTTGTTAAGAAAATTATTTCTTTTTTATTGTTTCCTGTTGACTATTCAACTCATACGCCGTGTGTTTGATATTGACCAATAACATTAAGCAATTCCTCGGATATAGACCAATCACGGCCGTTTATCTTGCAATATTCTTGTAGGAATCGCGAGGAGGGTATTTTATCGCGGTAAAACAAGCTGGTCGTTACTGGAGACGCAAGTATCAGTGTGCAGTGATTGATAGTCACTGTTGCCACTAAGCGGCATGAAATCAGATTATTTTATGCAACAAAACTTATTTGGAAATTGAAATAATAGAAATGTACATTGATTGTGAACACAATTTCGATTCGGTGCAAGCCAGTTCGTGTGCTTTTATTCTGTTCTGCTGTTAGCTTACCTGAATGAAGTTGACTATAGGCTATCTTATATGCACTGGTGGTACTACTGATTACACCAAGGTAGCTCGAATCGATTCATGGATGGTTGATTCACAGTATGCCGTGATCTCGTAACTTTTATTTCTATTTTTATACAACAAAGCACGAAAGTAATTATTATTTATATAATCCGTTACATTTTATTCATGGAATAGTCCTAATAAATTCAACTCGAGTTGACGAGTTACATCAGATGAATTCGTCAACTCTCGTGGGATTACCTATGATAATTATGCTCAGTATAATAATACTGTAATAATACGATGACCGCCGGCATGGTCTTGTGGTTAGCGTCGCCCGGTTTCTATCCGCGGTACCTCCTCGGATTTTTCTGAGGTAGGGAGATCTGGAGCTATTTGATAGAGAAGTAGCGGCTTCGGTCATGGAAACTTCCATTAACGGCCGTGGGTGTCGGCATGCTGACCACATGCCCCCCAATCCTGCCATCTGCCTATGGTTGATGATGCAGCGGTCGGGTCCCTTCAGGGGTCTAGCACCACGGAGTTTAGTTAGTAATAATGAGATCAGTGATGGTTGTAACATTTATTTTCATATTGTGCCCCATTTTGTTGTCCCTACCGTAACAGTAGTGAAAAGATAACTGAGTAATTTAAACTTACAATTACGTTAAACATTATTGGGATACAGTCTTCATATGTATTTTAATAGAAAAAATGTCCCTTAAATAAGTATCATAAACTCACATAACTTTGAACTCCAAGTTCAAGAGGTGTTAAATGCAATATTTTCTGTGTCCCGACCGTAACACCCTTTTTAATATTAATTTTAAATATATGGCATTATTACAAAATTATGAAATTAATTCTTAGTACTAGCCTACTGGTGAACTAATTTTTGGGATGTTTTAAATTATCACCTGAAAAGTGGTTTGGATTTTGTGACTATTAAGTTTCAGAAATGTCCTGACCGTAACTATGGAATGGCTCATAGCCTGTCTGAAACTTTTGCGAGCAGTTTAGTAGGCTACACTCTGGAAAATGGCCCCAAGCAGAAGAAAACGTCTTACTATAGCTGGTACTTTGCCATTTACAGAAATGCCAGAAAAAAAAACTTAAAAAAGAAAGATATATGCATATTTATATATAGCTACATAGGCTATAGGCTATAGGCCTACTATCCATGTACGTCCGCAGAAATTTTCCCAAGGGAGGGCAAATGAACAAATTACTGCTACCACCACCTTCATTATGCGATTATTACTACAACCACTTTACTATTATCATCATAATTAATATTATTATTATTATTATTATTATTATTATTATTATTATTATTATTATTATTATCATGATCATGATAATCATCATCATGATAATCATCATCGTGATAAATCATCATCATGATAATCATCATCATCATCATCATCATCATCATCATCATCCACATCCTTGATTTACTGTAGTTGGACCTATGACTATGGATACACAGTACAAATTTAATGTAGTACACTCACATGACTTTTTCTACCCCTTACAATTTCACAGATAGGCCTACTATTCATATAAAATGGGACAGACTACATCCATTGCTTTACCTTCATTACAATAAATTGCTTGGCTGGAAATGACTCATGGGCGTCGGCAGGGGGGGGGCAAGGGGGGGGCATCTGCCCTCCCCTGGAATTTCTTACAGCCTCGTCAATTTCTTGGTACTCTTTGTTTCTGATAATCTGTAGCTGTTGCAGGGAGAATAAAAAATAAAATATTTTTAATGAGTATAGTACGCTTTGCATTGTTATAACTATCAGTGTATTTAATTAATAAATAATAAATAAATAATAATAAATACATTAATAATCTGTCGCCGAGGCTCTTGCTCAAAATAACGTTATATGTTAATTTCAAAACTTGTCAAAAATGAAAGGTAACACATACAAGAGAATTGGCATGTCTGTTGTTAGTCCAGTAACGTAAAACCAAAAAATTAGACGAATCGGAAATAATTGCTACAAAAGGTTTTATTGCTTTAATGGCTTCACTTGTTGCCTAATATGACTATCCTAGGTTTTCCCCCTCGGCGGAGTTGTGCTTAAGTGGTGGGGGGTAAAAATGTGACCCCCAAAGGGTTATTTTTGCGGTTTTACGATTATATCTCGTAAAGAACTCACGATATCGAAGACTTGGTCTTATTAAAAGTTGTAGGGCATTAAATTATGCATTGAATGAGACTAAACACATATTTTTTGGACAACCCGTTCCCATACCACTGCTCATCAAAGTTGGACAAATTTTATATATTTATGAAAAACTAGTGGACCCGTGCTGCTCTGCAGCATTTCTGAAAGATGAAGAAGAAAATGTCTAGCCCCCATCACTTTTCTTTTGTTAACTAAAACTATCTCTAAAAAATTAACAAAAGAAGAAGAAATTCATGCACCCCCAACACTATTTTGTTTGTTTGTTTTATTATTACAAATCTCTTTTTTTTCCTCCTCAGTTGTATAAAAATCGATTGTCCGCGCATAACTTTCCTCTCACTCAGCTGATTTGAGTGATCAATTCGGTATCTTAAAGAGAAGTTTCTGGTAAGTGTTCTTAGCCCATACATGGGCATTTACTGGTTCGCGAACCACTTGTGGTTCTTGAACTTCCCGCATAAGACACAAGATGGCATTGCGGACATTCGGTGTACGTGGTAGATTATTCCCATGCATGAGTCACGATCTCTTTGCAAGCAGTGACGGGTGGCGACACAGTTCCGATTGGAAAGGCGTTATGACACATTCTAAGCCTTTGTATAATGAAATAATTGCACACGTAAAAGAATAATTAAAATACAAGATTGCTTGTATTATTTGTTTCTTGTAGTGTACATTTTAAAGTGCAATTAGTGTTTCCCTAAGAATGAGCAACCGCCACTGCACTTATTGTCTGCTTGTGTCTCCATGTATCCGTTCTTTTCGAACTATGTGTAAGTTGACAAAAGTTTGCGGGTTGCGTGTCAATGGATAGGGGTTTGCCCATGTCTGTCTTAGCTTATCACCAGCTGCGTACGTTAATTAGAGCCTGAGGTTTCGCCTCTCAAAGTTACAGAATTTCTTTATCTCGAGGATGGTGGTAGTTGGGTGATTTCCAATGCCCGATAACATATCTGTGCTTGAGTACCATTCGTTAAAAAAAGAAGCAAATTGACCAAGAATACGGTAGTAGAGATGTGTAAACATAGTACTATAGCACTCCATTGTACTAGTCTTGTACTTCGTAAATATATAAAATATTAAAATTGTAGAAAAGAAGCACAATTCTTCAAATCAATAAGTCATGATTTTATTTCATAACAAAAATTGCAGTTAAAGGTTGTAAGATGAAAAGGGGAAAAAATAGGTAGGTATACAAATTTTACAGACGTCGACGTTTCATTGTCGTTGGGCCACTCGGCTCCTTAAAGTCTGTAATTTCCGATGGAGTCAGTCGCCCCATCACTCGGTTCCTAAAAGTCTGTAATTGTCGTCGCCCCATATATGCAGTCCAGGTTTTCGTCAGCATCTGGTTGGAAGGAGTTAGTACAGGAGTTCCCCTTGCAGTTGGCACAAATCAATGAGCAATTAATCCCAACCTTCCGACACCCACAACTACGTGCATTGCATTTGCAGAAAATCATGGAGAGAAGAAACTGTGGAGCTGGTTCCTTGGAGGTAGGAATGGGGTCAAGACCAAACTTTGAAGCCTGCCATCCCCAGAGGAGCGGATCCATCTAATGTCCTAACCACATTTGTACTTGTAGGTAAGTTCCCAAGCAATGTTGGCGGGCTGCTTCGGATGTTGGTGGTAGGGATGCCAGGTTGAAATTTGATTTCACGAAAGCTTTGGAAAACAGATCAAATCGCAATTTATCTAAAGTATCTCCTGCCCTACCTCCGTAGAGGGTTGTTAATTATCGTAAGCCAGCTTCGGCAATAGCTTCAGTTTGAGTGTCATGGTCGAAGAAATGTTTGATTTCTTCGAGAAGACATCTATTTTCGACCAACAGCTTAATCACCTTCTTCTTGCCTTGCCTGAAGATTGCCGAAGTTCTGTCACATCCACTTATGATGTGGAGAAATATGAGTGGCCTTCTGATGTTGTCTGCCGAAGCTGTTGGGACTTTGGTGGGGTCGTTCCTCTTCCAGGTTTCGAGAAATATATGTTTGCTGATGGTGTGGCTAGGGCACTGAGCATGATGGGGAGGTCCGTATCTTCACCCACTACCACAGCCTTCTCAAGCTCCTGTGATACCTCAAGGGCCGTGGCAACAATCAGGTGGTCTGCATCTTCATTAGCTTGCTTTACTGAGAAGCCCTCACCTTCAAGCCTCTCAGTAAGCAAGGTAATAAGACGTGCTTTATTTCTGTCGTTGGAAAGGAATTGCTCCTCAGTTATGGCCCCACCATTAACTCAGTAAAGATGACCTCAGGAGTAGTATGTCTTTTGCTTCGGCGGAGGCGCTCAGCAGATTTGATGCTCTTGGTGGGCAGGTCTTCGGGGTAGCCATCAAACACCACACACTGGTCGCATTTCGGTTGTAGTGTCTTTTTAGGTAGTCATTGTATCTGGTTAGGAATAAGTGGAATGTTTCACCATTCTTCCACACAACCCGGTGGAGAAGAAATCCACCATCAGTGGCGCCAACTTATATGGGCCCATGGGGCTCAAGCCCACCCAATAATTTCCCATGTGTTATTAATTATTATCATGATTATTTATTGCTATTACTCAAAATTGTGTTTATTTGTTGAATCGCTGTAAAGCGAAAGTCAGGCTTGTTCCAATTCCCTCAAGATAATTTGAAATCGTTCCACAATTCATTACATTTTTACGTCTGTCAGTGCAGTTTCCACAGCCACCGCTGGTCTAAAGACTTAGGGAGAGAAAATCTACATTTATAATTTAGACGATCTTGTGAGAAAAAAATCACAGGAAGGCCAAGGCAAAAAATTGTGATATAAGACAAAGGTGTGGACATTGGTAACTGGATAAAAAGAAAGAGTGGATTGTACATGTAGAAAGAATGAATTAAAAAGGTCAAGGAGGGACAATAAACCACGAAAAAGGTAGTGTGATTGGGGAGAATAGACTCCTGCTCTAAGGAAAGACGAAGAAGATAGTTTACTCCAGTGAGGAGAAACTCATTTTGGAACACGCCGTGCTATGTAATTATTTAATTTTAGTAACTCCCTAAAACAAAAAAGTTTATAATATAACATTATTAATTTTAAAGGATTTCCATTAACTAGGCTACAAAATTATTTTTTTGGCGGTTGAATTACGTTGGTTGTTAATCATTATTACAAACAAAGACATCGTTTCTTACCCAATTCTATATTTATCCGAATTATCATATAAGTACATTTCATGAATCAAATAAGGGGTGGGAGTATGAAAATTTGAAAATCTTTGAGCCCACTCAATGTTTTTCAAAAGTTGGCGCCACTGTCCACCATCAGTGACAAAAGCTGCTTCTTCCAGCATAGGCGTACCGAGGGGGGGGGGGGTTTGGGGGTTTGAACCCCCCCCCCCATTGATTAAAAAAAGGAAAATTGTATATTTTTTTTAAGTCTGCCCATAAATTACTTAATACAAGTATAAAGCGTGGGAAGCTTAAAACTCGTTATTTGGGTCTTAATTTTTAAAATTTTCCGGGGAACCCCCGGAAGCTTAAAACTCGTTATTTTGCGTCTTAATTTTTAAAATTTTCCGGGGGAAGGCCCCCGGAAGCTTGAAACTCGTTATTTTGAATCTTAATTTTTAAAATTTTCCGGGGAGGACCCCCGGACCCCCCTCTCCCTGGGGGGTATTCCATACCCCCCAGACCCCGCGGATGTTATAACACCCCCCATATGGTCGGCCTGGTTACGCCTATGTCTTCCAGGTTTACCTCATTCAGTGGTGTGAAGAAGTCATATAACTGCCTTGGGAGTATACCTCATTCCAACTGCATCATTGGCCAAACTTTAAGGTAGAACTTTACGAAAACGGCTGGTCGAACAAATTTACTTTTAATCTCATCAAACGCAGAATTTATTCCTTTATTACATTTGTATAGACCACTTTATTGATACATGGGTTAGGTTAGATTATATTACCAAAAATCAGAAGTTAAAACGAAAATTTTTCATAAATATGTAAAATTTGTCCAACTTTGATGAGCAGTAGTATGAAAACGGGTTGTCCACAAAATATGTGTTTAGTCTCATTGAATGCAGAATGTAATGCCCTACAACTTTTAATAAGACCATGTTTTCGATATCGTGAGTCCTTTACGAGATATAACCGTAAAACTGCAAAAATACCCCTTTCGGGGTCACATTTTTACCCCCCACCACTTAAGCACAACTCCGCCGAGGGGGAAAACCTAGAATAGTCATATTAGGCAACAAATGAAGCCATTAAAACAATAAAACCTTTTGTAGCAATTATTTCCGATTTGGATTTTAATTCTACTGGGCTATGGTGAGAGAGTACACATTTGGTTTCTACGCGCGGCACAGCGTTATCTGTAGAGTTGGATTATTCCCACAAAGTCTCTGGCCTGAAGAGTAACCCAGCCAGCGAGCTTCTCGTTACGTCTCGTTACCAAGATGCGCGAATTCGGTGCGCGTAAGATCAGTAAGCTACCGCTGGGCAGAGAGTGAACATCATGCAGAAAATACTATAATAGTTGAGTGGAGGGATAATGCGCAGCGAGAGAGACAGACAACACGTGGAGTGAAATAGGAGAGCTGAGCCAATCAGGGTGCAGCTACCTCCCCTAGCCAGGAACTCTACGAGCGGTGAGACTCGCTCCTAAGGTATATACGTAAAAACCCAGAGACGTTGTGGAGGTAATCCTACTCTAAACATTTTTATAGCAAGGTATGGAAGTATAATACTATCGTCGGCGCTCGCCTTGCAAGAGGCAACAATGAACGGTTTTAACTTTCAGAACATTTGACTGACCAGCTGGCATTAGACTTTAATTATAGATGTGTGGTATTGCCGTTCATTGTTTAGTTTTAGTTACGTCTCTTCACTGTAACGATGGACATCGGGAATTTTTTCAAAAGAAAGAAGATTTGCAATGACGATTCTTCTACGATTTCGAGTGATACAGTTATCGCAAATAAGAATAACCATATTTATAATAGTGTGGACATGGAATCAGAAGAACTTGTAGCGTGCTCTTCAAAATCGGAGAGAGAGAATATTAATAATTACTCTGCAGATATTGGCGTTCGTGTTCGGGATGAGGAGTCAGTCAGTGAGCGACGACACAAGATATGAACTTATAAACAATCCTTGGGTACCTCTTACAACATATGACTTCAAATCAGATGTAGGAGTAGGAAATAGATCATTCCGATATCAATGGCTTACTGATTACTAGAGTCCGGATTTCCATGCAAATGCATGTTTTTATATACTTTGGTTACACTTCTGAAACTTGGTAGTTACTCATTACATGACTTATGGATTCCAAATAACCATATTTTTTCCGTGCATGTTTGCATATTTCGGCCTTTTTATGGCAAAATTCATGCATAATGCATGTTTTGGATTTTTTAGTTTTATGTAGCATTTCAGACGTTTTTAATGCATATAAACCCTCATTTTCTGGTTTTAGTGCATAATACCAACTTACCATGCATAACGGTGCATATTATGAATGTGCCTCCATAAAATCTCGGCTTTTCAAAGAAACGTAAAAATGTTGTATTGTATTACCATTGTTATATTTTGATTGACTTGGCAGCACCTGCATGAATTTGAGAGTGAAAACTTCTGTTTACCCTAAATAAACAGTAATAGGCCTATAATACACCAGGCTACAAAAGAAAATTCCGACTCGCCGACCCCCACCACCTTCCATTGAAAGAAAACTGCTAAACAGAATGTTCACTGCTTGAATTTGTCAGTCACTAGCCATTGTTGAAGACGTTGAATAATTAACTTTATAATCGTGTTTTGGAGAAATGGGTGTGACAGGGAAAAACTTAAGAAGGTACTTAGTTCAAATTCTGATCTTAAACTTCTGAAAACAGTGAAGGACGTATTGTGTGGAAAAAGCGAAAAATACATGGAATTCGATCTCACCCTCAGTCAAATTTCTTCCCTTAACTGTTCCTTAACTAAACTTCTTCCCTGTTACTTCTTGTGAAGTAGAAAGATCCTTTTCTGCCTTCAAGAATGTCCTAACTGATAAATGCACGAGTTAAAGTGAGGAGAATTTGGAAAAACTCGTATATTGTTTTAAGAGAAATTGAAATATATTGCAGTACAGTGCGGATTTTTGATAGTGCATGTTTCGCCTTTCATTGTGCATATTTGGAGATACGATAGTGCATGAATGCATGCATATTTTTAAGTTTGATAGTGCATGAAAATCCGGGCTTTACTGATTAGTGATTACTCATCATGGCTGGTTTATTCCGCCAAAGAAAAGGGTGCTTGGAGTCGACATTGTGTGGTTTTTCGACCGACAGTGCATCGTGGTTTTCAAGGTGCATTCATAGTACGTGCAGCCTTGCCGAATTCAACTTGCATTCAAAACTGCGGCCAGGAAACAGTAGGCCTATGAATATTAAGGTATGTATTATTTGAAATTGATTTTCAATCGACCGAAATAAAATACTGATGTGTGCCTCATACCACTTGATTGAGAATTCACCTCTAATTCTCAATTGTATAGAGTACTGTATAGTTGAGCCTAATGTATCTCATTATGTTGAGTTTGCCCCCCCCCTTTAATAAAATTCCTGGCGACGCCCCTGAAATGACTTCAAGTTTAGTTGAATTAATTATTCCTACATGCTCATAATTATATAAGGTTAGAAATAACTCATATTATAGTATGTGGAAACCTAAGCCTCACTTCATATTAGTTGCTTATAGTAATTTAGTTTACTGATTTATGTGTAAAAAAATTTCCAGAGGGGGCAGCGGCCCTACCCTGCCCCCCCCCCCTTCCGGACGGCCATGCTACTATCTCTGAAACCCATTTAGGCTGTAGTCTATATATAATTTAAGCCAGTGATTATTGCACACTTTTCTAAAATAGTAGGCTATTCACATTACCAAAAGAACAATGGTTTGAAATATATTTCGTCATCGTTACGGCGGATGTCACTAACTCCAGAAATGACCATTTTGGGTTTTATTACAGTACTACATTGATGTCAAAAGAATGCTTTATAGGCAGGTAGAACTCACTAATTAATTTCCCAACCCATTTCCAAGTAACTAATACTTCTATTTTCACCAATTCAATAAATGCAATGGTGTATTCCAACTTTTTAACAGCTGTGTCTCAAAACTAAGATTTTGGACTTAGTGACTTCTGCCGGAACGAGGACGAACCTCAATTGTTTCTTGACAATTTCCCCTCTTTACTTCTCGTTTCATTGTTTGAAATTTCTTTGTTATTGAATTTTGTGCAATTTTAGTTTGGGATTTATTAAAGTGAAGTGCGCTGACGCGAATTTAAATTTCATTGAATTGGCTGCTCTATCACTGCTTTTATTTGATTCAATTAAAGCTCTCTAACCCAACCGTTGAAGCGGGTTGCGGGTGGGCGGGAGATGGCAGCTATCGCAGCCCGGCACAGCCTGGCGCATCTGTCGGGGGGTGCGGGGGGATGATCCGTGCTTGGAGGAGCCCAGGGAATCCACAGCCACGTGATCAATTTGCATGATGGCTGGGCTCAGCCTGCTGCCGCCATGCCTTGAGAGATGAACAAATTTATCTCTTCTCTTCTCAATCTTCGTCCCATCTCCATAGGATCCCATTCCACCGAACAAATAGACAAACACGACAAGAGCCACCTCACGGCGTCAACCACTGCCGCATGGGGCATTTTGTGGCAGGGGTGTCAATGCTGTACCAACTCTCGTCCGCAAACCGTACAATCAGAGTTTGTAGTCTTCGTTCACTTTGTTGGATGGCTGCATCAAAGGGGATTAGAAAATGTAGTTTATGAAGCGTTTAAAGTGATTTAGCCTACAGCTTAAGCACCGGACCCTATTTTCCAGTAAACCCGATATAGTTAATTATTTCCTAACACAAGGCCTATGTCACAAACATGAACTTTACAGGAGTGCTATAATAAAGTTCTTTGTGTTTATTTCACTCCAAACGTTTTTAAATAAAAAGCTCTGTAAACTTCTTGTAGATAATGATAACATTAATAACTAAAATATTTTAGACCTATCCAGTTCTGAAATTTGTATGTCTGTTATTTGGTTTGGAAATAATGAACTTGTTGGTCTTCAGCTCAACATTATGATACCACATAGTGTACGGCCTATCCAATTGGCTGTCACTAAGGCCCGGAAGTTAATGCTCTATCGGGTGATGAAATACGCATGCATATAAGCTTTTGCTCTAAAATTTCTAAAATATGCTCCGGAGCCAATTAAGTATGCTCTGCCATTTAAGTAAGTTTGATATCTTACGTTATCTTGTTGCCTGAAGGCATACATTATAACATACAGAAAAAATAGAAGTGACTTAAGAGAACAAGGTCAATGCAACAACTTTTAGTAAATTGAAAACCGATCAAGTGAAACGTGGCTTTAGTATTAACTTATGCAATCGGTCCCGAAAACATTAGGCTATCTACTGTCAATTATTGTACACTAGGTTCTGAAAACATTCATTGAGCCAAGTCCGCTGCAAAGTTTTGAATTAACTGAGATATGCACCATTTAAAAAATCTGTCAGAAAAATGGAGTTATAAAGGTGACGTATTAATAAAATATACACATATTTTAATATGGAGCAAGCATGATGCATTATTGCTAAACTAGCTAAATAACAAAATGAAACTATCAATTTTCTTTCGTATCTTGCACACATTTTAACACTAGCATCTAATAGACTGCATTGTTAAAAATATTAATTTTTCATAACTTCCAGGTCCTGGCTATCACACATATACATACGTGATAGGGCTATGCAGTACTGTCTCTATTTGTTAGTTTAGTAGAAAAAGGACATAATTCTGCGATGTACAGACTTTATTCATAAGATAAGTGGCGTATTAACACAAGGGCAAACGTGGTATCTGCGGGCAAGACAGGTTACTAACAATTCAATAATAACAAGATATGGGCAAATCTAAATACCTGTTTGTGGAGCGTAACTAATTCTCCTAACTATAATAAAACATAATCGATCAACTTGATACAGTTCTTCAAGGGATGAAATTCTCTGTGGATTTAATGCAGTGATTCAACTGTTGCAGGGTGAAAAAATTAATCTGTCTGCAGCAGTGAAGATTTTAAGTGTTCAGTCTTTATTAAATGGGGGAAATTGTGAGATCAGTACGGACATAGACCAAAAAGTGAATTTTCATTTATCATGAAAAAAAAGTATTTAAATGGGGTATATTTAATTTAAAAAAAATAGCAGCTTAAAATTACTCTGAACAGCTGATTAGTAGCCGATTTAAAATAGCCATGTGTGTGGATAGTTAAGTCACAGCTGAATTTCTTTCTCACGAAATAATTTTTTTCACATTTTTGAATCTCCAAGGTGAATTAATTCGAACGCTATATAATTCCATGAAATTTAAGATATTCTAATGAACAATCCTGATATTTAAAAAAATTGACATTAATTTAGGAGATATTATTGTCTAAGTACTTAATACATATATATTAATTACAATTAAAAAGGGAAACTTTAAAGATTAAAAAAAAAATGGTGAAATTACATTATCAAAATTTGATCTGGAATGTTTATTGTGAGTTCATAAGCTTTTATTGCAGCTCAAATACAAGTCTCTATGTCACTGCATCTGCGCATGTTTTTCTATTGTTTTCTAAATTTAGATAACGAACAAGCAGGTGGGTTTGAAAATGAAATCAAGCGAAGCGAGTTCCTGGTTTAACTCGATCGTTCGGCATTTTTGTCTGTTTATAAATTTGTTTGCTACTGCTGTCTCGACCAAACGTTAGACTTTTTTTTACAATTTTGTAAGAATGTTCCTTGAACTGATTAAAAACTATGTAGGCCTCTGTGTAAGGATTTTAATTTTTTTTTTCCGTTTCAAGATGTTTTAATGGTTCCGATTCATGTGATGTTCAGCCTTTCAATAATTCTAGCCAAACAGTTCTGTATAGCCTATATGTGGACAGTTACCTCCTGGAGGGACAAATTACGGTGCCCCTTCTCCCTAGAATCAATGCTGTTTTCACAATGAATGTCAACATTGGTTATACCTTTAAAGACTGCGATGAAGATCAGATCTTAAATTACTATTTGGACGCGAGGTCTACTGTTTATAAATCTATTGATAATCCGAATTTGTATGCTGTTTTTATTTTATCATGCATAAAATGTCTCCTAGGCATAGCCTAAGCTGCAAGAAAATAGGATTTCATAGGACCGTGCTTAAACATTAAGAAGCAATTTAAGTTTTAGTGATTTTATTACAACGTCGCCAGTAGTGAAACACTTTTATTAATCTCACATGTAACAACAGTGAGTCCCACGCAAGAGTTGGCCAATGACACGGGTTTCTGCGTCCGGGCAGGCACAGCTCCAACTCCCGAGCGATCGGGTGAAATATCTACGCAAATAAAGCCGCGATCGGTGTAATGATTCAGGTTCTCACATTTACAGTTAAAATTACAATGAAACTAACCACGTACATCATCACAAGAGATGTTGGAAATGTTCTCCTCTTGCATCCACACAATACTGGCTACTTTTTAGGAAATTTTCTTTCACGCGCAAAAGTTCAGCTTCCGAGACAGAGTTAATTTCTCTTGTAATAGGCCTATGTGATATTGTCTTTAAGTTCTTCTAACAGTATATGAATATTATTTATGGGCAAACTTGAAGAATAAAGTGTACAAGTCAATTTCCCATACATTAGAAGAACTTAAAGACAATATCAGAAACAGATTTCATTATTTTAAATTTGTTAAAAGCTAATTAGGCACTCTGATTCAATAATTGACGAATATAATGTTTATGACTGCTTTCAAAGGAATTTTAGTCACACCGGCTCCTGAAAATAACGAGATTTTAGAATTTGAGGTTAGATTTTAGTATGTATACATATCGGTAACTTGAATATGTGTTTCATAGGTTGTTGCATTCTCAGAGCTAGTTGCTATTTTCTAACCCAAAAAAGAGGTTAATCAAAATGAACATAGAAACGAAATTTAAGATACGCATTAAATATATGAAAATAGATGCTATCAAAGTCAATAATGAGAATTCATAAATGTATACGTAGGCCGCGCTGCTATGAAGTAAGTTAGTAGAAACAGTAAGAATAAGAAGGAACTAAACGGAGACAAGAATCCAGATTTAATCTCCAACTCAATCAGCTGAGCAATGAACTAATAATATTACTGAGAATGTTTTATGAGTTGTGTAAGTTATAGGCTATATCTGTATGATGCAAGATTTTTTAAAGTGATAAATATTGTTATGAGTTCTGATAATATTGTTAGCGAGTTCTATGAAACAGGACCCGGGGCACATTAAACAGTATAAACTAAACTAAATTCCTTGGCGATTCATCCATTCTAGGACTGGGCCTACCATCTGACAGCTGCGTCATCTGCCGAGGGCAGATAGCAGGACTGGGGGCATGTGGTCAAGCATGTTGACAATCATGGCTGTTATTGATGACTTTTGACACCGGAGCCTCAGAAAAATCAAAAGGTAGCCTACCGGGTACTGAACCGAGATCTGCGGATTCATAGTCAGTATATATATCAGTGTACATATATAAGACAAGACAAGAGCTTTAAAGTGAAACTAACAAAAAAGGCAAAGGCAAATAGAAAAAGTTAAATTGAGCGAGGGATCTTCCCACACAAAGTACATAGCCTGATATACACATGTGATTTTACGCTGTGGTCAGAACAGAGTCGTCTGTGGTATCGTCGTTAAATAAGATAAGAATTGGAGCATACAGGGTTTGTGTATCGAGCGTCCACTCGGAGAGTAAACTCAAGCAATGCTGATGATGGCAAGTGGTGCATGATATCAGGTCCCGTGCAAACACATCCCTATTCCCTGCCCAAGGCCTTCATTATTAGACAAATATCACAAGGAGGAGCACAAGAACCTCTCGAGAACTCCGCTTCCCTTTGTCAGACCCACACGTGCATTTGCCTGGATAATGAAACAAAAATGAAAAAACAACCAGTGGAAGCGTAATGAGATAACAAGAGAAGCACATGCAGTAAACAATGGACGGAAAATGAAACAAAACTTAAAGAACAACAGAAAAAGAACTGAAAAGACTAGGCATCAAAGACTGCGAGTTGTTGCCAAAAGATAATGAAATGTATAGCGACTGTGAATGCTGAGAATTTCTATAATTGTATGGACCGCTTTGAGAGCTCTCTCTCTCCCTCCCCCTCCCCCTCCCCCTCTCTCTCCCTCCCCCTCTCTCTCTCACTCTCTCTCTCTCTCTCTCTCTCTCTCTCTCTCTCTCTCTCTCTCTCTCTCACTCACTTTGAGGGGCCACTCGACAACTTAAAGTAATTGAATCGAACGTGTTTTAATTTAATTATTATTAATTCAATTTATTTAATTCATTTCCCTCTGGTGTAGTTGAAGCTTTTTAAGGACTTCATAGATGATGCAACCACCAAAATTGTCTTAAATATGCTGTTGGCATAACTTACCAATGTTACCAAAGGAGGTACTGAAACTGATTACCGTCATCGTCTATACGAGAAGACAAAAGCTTCTGAATTGAATAAAAACAAACATTTCCTGATTTCAGTCGACACATAACGTCTTCCTAAATGTTATTTGTATATGTAATTATTGCTCCCAGATATTTCATTTTCTCCACTTGTTCGAATGCTTTATCTGCTATTCTAATAGCCTATTTTGTAGCGCATTATTTTGACGTTTCATGACCATATATTTTAGTTTCTTTTATTATTAATTTCCAATCCAACATTCTTGCAGGCATCGAAAAGACTTTCTGCAATTTTCCCGATTGTGTTTATGTCATCGCCCAGCAGAAAAAAAACATAATTTGCATATCGGGCGATTGCCATTGTCGCCCCCCCTCCTTTGGTATTTCTTTTACATTGATTTGATTTTTGTTGTTATTCTTTGAAAATGATTACCTTTCAAAATAACATTAAAATTTAATGAAATACAAAATAAAAATATTAATGTACTCTTTCTGTTTCAATCTGAGTATTGTAAAATACAAGTGTAATAGTATTTAGGTCTATATTTAAGACGACTTGTGTCAAATGCATAGACTAGTCATAGACTAGACTAGACTAGTCATGACATTAAACCCTTATGTTTAATTACTGTATCATTTTAAATGATTGATTTCTTGTGAACTATTTCAGACTAGCACTTAATTCAAGTTAAAGGTAAAAAGTTTGATATTTGATTAATGACTTTAATTTGTATTTATGTACTAGCAGTTATCCGCGACTTCGCCCGCGATTAGTAATTCAACTGCTAGATTTTTTTAAATCATTTATTTATCAACACAATAATTAAAACGTAATAATAACACTAACTTCGTTTTTACATACATTAGATGAATGGCGTAATTTTGTTGTTAATTCACCGAGCGAAGTGGACCGTTCGGTATTTCGTCTGTAAATTTGTTTGTGAAAGAATAAATAGGAATATGACAAAACGCCACATAATGGCCACGGTCTTAAAGAAGTTCCGTAAATGTCTGCTAGAGATCGCTTGCTGGAACTACAAATAGTTTCGATCGCTTCTTCCAGGCCGTGTGAATGCAGTATGCAAAACTATCGATTATCGATGGAGATGACTTCGCCATCTTTGGAAATCTGTAGTTCGCGGCTTTTTCAGACGGGAGTGATAGCGATTGTAAATTACGGCTAATGTTTCGTTTCGCAATTGTAATTTCTTTTTAATAACATACGGGATGTTACCGGGTTATCAGCATTATTAAGCGTATGTCGCATGGATGCCTGTACATTTAACAGTTCGTGGCAAACGAAAGTGGGAAAGCAATGTGTAAGGTGTTTTCATGGCTGGACAAAGTGGACTGACCCAGAAATCAGAAGCAGAACCCAGGACGAAAATACCTGATGCGCAGGTGAGTAGTACAGTTTGTAAACTATCCAACGAAAATATGTGCATCATCTGCATGGGCTTAAGTCAATATCGGGTGATTGCAATTGCCGCACCCCCCCTCCCTTTGGTATTTCTTTTCCTTTGATTTGATGCCTCTTTATTATATGTTTCAGGCGTTAGTTTCTGAATCCTTATCGTTCAGTGCATCCAACGACTACTCTCTCAATAGATTAGGATTGTATATTGTGTACAATAAGAGTGTAAAGCTAAATATGCTGTCAATAGAACGTCATCTCGAGACAGCCTCGGACTTCACTTGGGTGATACGAGACCAGTTTCATAGACTAATGCTCTGCACGACTTGAGAAGCGTAATACTGGTTTCAAGACGAAATTTCGGATCAGCTCTCACCCGATAACTTCACAAGCTAGAGACTTGCGGCGGTACTAAGATACGTTTATTGCCCTGCAGAGCGTCTCAAGTCTGATATTACTTAAGTTTCTCAGGCGAAACAGGTCTATTGCTATGCCTCTAAGAGACTCACCTTGGGTAATAGTGGAACAGACATCATCTAAAGCATTTTATGTATAACTAGCTTAAAAGGTCCGATGTCGATCGGGTTTTGTAATCTGTCTGTATTTCAGAATTAACTTACGGAGGACTATTGATTTTCAACTTCTTGTATAAGTATCTAGAGCTTGAAGTGAAGAAGAACGACCAATCACACTCAATTGAAATTTTTTTCAACAGAACTAAACGTCTGGGCAAAAAAGCGTTTTAGCCTGCTGAGGAATTTGAAGATATTACCAACAGGACCTAAACCCTCATCATTTTGCACTTCATCTTTTATTATTATTATTATTATTATTATTATTATTATTAATAAATTGTCACTATTTATATATTTATTTGTGGGGAACACCCCCGGACCCGCTGTCTTTGGGATATCCCACATCCCCACCACGCTAGTATTTGCAAATTTTCGTTTATGTCGGCCCCTCCAATAAATTCTGGATTCGCCCCTGATGCTGTTTCAGTTTAAGCGGTCCTAATTTTTATTTTTCGGATACTTTAATATTGTCTTTAATAATTTTCCAGGTGTTATCGATATTCATCTCATCCGTAGTTTCTGATTCTGCAATGTTTTTTTTAGAACTGTAATCTGTTTGTAATCTAATCTCTACTTTGTAAGCGTTCTTAATTTGGAAATAAGAAATATTTCTGAAGTCAGCTGTACAAAAAGCATTCTTTTTATGACAAGCTACTGCTGAGCTATGAGGTTTTGAATGATAACTATAAAAACGTAACGGTGACACTCTGGCCCTTAGTTCGACATAGCCTTTAACAGGAGCAATATTGGGATTGATGCAGCCTCACAACCTGGCCCAATTTCATGTACCTTTTTCTGTAGGAAGCGTCTAGGAGTCTTAACATACAGGAACGAGATCTCTTTGAAGGTCTTGGGATCATAGCTCGGGCCTACTACGACTGAAAGAAAATCAGAAGTATTGGAGACAAAAGGGAAAGGCAGAAGCTCGTATTGTTTTCGCCGAGGAAGAACAGTCTAAGGCAGTTTGTGATAAAAGTTTTCTTGTTATCTTGGACTGCCTGCTAGATTTTACTGCTTGGTGTCACGTAGGGGTTTAGGTTCACGCAATTCAGTTCTTTTTATTTTGAGCCATGGCCATCTTATCATAGGTTTGTGACAGTAACGGAATACCACAAACAAATCGAAAATACGCTTGAACTAACAATGATGATGTTTATGATGGACTGTTTCACTCATTCAGTGTCCATGGTTATTACTTCCTCTGCCCGTACCGTAAGTACTATAGGTAGGGAAGCATTGTGTTCGATCCCCGAATTCCAAGTTGAGTTTTAACATAAGTACACGTTTTGAGGCACCCTGAATCCAAAAATAATATTTTCGAAAACATGTCTGTGTGTGTGTGTCTGTGAACACCCTAGCTCCGGAGCGGAAAAAGTATGAAAACAAAAATATATATTTGGGTTAGGTAACTTCTGAGGATGTGACACAATGAAGGGCGAGGACTTTCTGTTATTGTACGGGGACTTTATATGAAGAATATTTCGTTTTACGCAATTTTATCGAAAACGGTTCTAACGGTTTTGTTTAAATTTTGTACACGATGTGGTTATAATAAGAGCTAAAACTTTTATTTGAAACTTTTCGAAAAAATTAGGCCTATCTGAAGGGTAGTTACAAGCAGAGGTGTACAAACCTCGATTTTAGCTTGCCCAAACCCGCTTGAACGCCAGGCAAGCAAGTTGCCAGCGTCATAGCTAGGAAGCAGGCAGGTTTCTTTAAGCCTGATGGGTCAGGTCAAACCCAGCCTAGGCAAGTCAGAATAAGCTTGCGACATTCCTATCAGCTAAACAACTGTAGTTGCTGAGTGTAGGTAATACTTTCTTGCTTTTCTACATGCTGGTAGAAGAAATTCACCATGCAGATAAATAAAAGGTGGATAAAGTATTAAAAATCGTTTTAGCGTCTTAACACAATTATTATTTTTATTATTAGGTAGATTTCGAAGAAAAATCTACCTAATGACTTTCAAAAAATTCGTTCATATCGTTACGTTTCATGCCTCCCTAAGTACGAAACCACCGCCTGTTAAAAAATTGTGATATTTATATTTATATACAGTATATGTATATGTATATGTATATATATATATATATATATATATATATATATATATATGCATATATATCTTTACACGCTAGCGGCCGTAATTTTCAAGATATTTGAATCAAATTTTATTATGTTATTTCTAGGTCCAATAGTTCAGACAAGTTCGTTAATGAGAAAAATTGGCCTAAGGGGGTGGTCGGGGGAGGGGGTTGAAATTTTAAAACATTTATATCTCGGCCCCTATGAAGTATAGAGGGAAACTTTGATTGAATAAATTAGAGTACTTCTTATGGAGTTCACAGTGACACCAACGATTCGTGGGTTTTGGGAGTACAAGTGGGGGTGGGGGTATGGGGATGGAAATTCGAAATTTTCGAAACTACGTCTTGTGGGGTATCGTTGAAAAGCTCTTGATGAGTACTCTACAAATCAATAACTAGTTTCTTGATAGTTCTCATGTAAGGCGAGATTTGAATGTTTGAAAAAGTTCTCTTTCCTCTTTTTTGCAGTTATTATTGCGGGTTTGTCATGCCAAGGCTAAAGAAGAAGAGTGCTACGCAGCGACAGTAAATTAAAACAAAAGCACTTCGAAATCTACCTCAGCTTGTAGGCTTGCCTAAAGGGATTTTTGTTACTGTTATTAATGATTTTATGATGTTTTCTCGAAAATGTTTGAAAATTTTTCCCATGCCGGACTAGTACCTTTGTTCATTGATAATTAATTCAAGCTGTCCACATTTTAGTTTCTCCTCGGCTTCCTTCAGGGTAAAATTCTCTAAATACATCTGAAGTTCCTCAACTACGTAACTGCACGACTTACCAGTGCACTGCTATACCCAGTTTCATATTCTTTCCGCCAGGCCCTTTCCGCCAGGCCTTGCAGTTTCCTTAGGTCCTGTGCAACCCACCAAGTTATGAAGAGCTTGTGACTCATAGCGACAGTATTTCTTATCATCGTTGTAATCTGGCTTGCTTTCAAGTCAAGCAAGTTAAAAGCTGTGACTGGTTGCAGAATTTCAAAGGGGCAGGCAAGCTAAAATCAGAATATGTACACCTCTAGTTATAAGTCACCCATTGTTTGTAGAAACTCAGTCTTGGCTGGTGAACAATAAAGATTTGCGTGAGGTTCAAGCAACTGAACCTCTTATTCAATATGGCCTCTTATTCTAAAGTCTGGCCGTTCTAAGAAGGAAACCTCAAGTAAACAAAAACCAGTACATTTATCTCACTCTAGCACATTACTCATATGATTTAAGAGTGAGACAGACATACTGGTTTCTGTTTACTTCAGGTTTCCTTCTTAGCTCGTCTCGGGTATACATCAGAATGTGAAGTGATAAATGATACATACATACAAACATACGGACACACTTTCAAGGGTATGTGTGGAAAATTTCGTGCAAATGGTCACAGCAAGTAGATTTGTATAGGGAATAAACATGCATAGCCTACATACAAAAATTAGCACATTTATATTGGAATATGTATTAGAATATAGATGAAGGAGAAGATATCATGCGACAATAAATAAGACATACGTAACAAAAGGCAGTATTCGAATTATATTAATAACTAGCAGGTGATCGCGGGTTCGCCCGCAATTATTTACTCAACCACTAGATGTTTTGTTTAAATAATTTATTTAACAGAAAAATAATTAGAATATTGCATTTATTAATACTGACATTGTATTTACAGGAATTGCATAAATTAGGCTTCATAATGTTATTTGGGCTGTCTATCCTTCGGGGATGCGATGCGATAACGACATTTTCTTCATTTTTACAATCAATTTATGTGGCGGAAATATCGCAGGGAAAATTTATATTTGGACAGAAGAATTTATGTGTTTCACATCGGGTATTTATTGTTTATTTATATGATACACGCTCAGACTTCACACAATCTCGAGTTAAAAGAGTGCAGTGAGGTTTTCAAACATCTGCTCAAGACCAAACGAAGTAAATTTGCTTAGAAGACGATTCAGAGACCAATGATGAAATTGGATTGCGACCGCGGAGGGAACCTATTATAACTTTAATATACTATATGTATCATTAATGTAGGTTATAGGTCTATTAGTTAATAATAATTTTAAGATCATATACAAATATAATTATAAATTAATTATTAAACCTATTTATACATTTTAATAGGCCTATAGTAATATTTTATAATATAATTATAAATTAATTATTCAGCCTATTTATAATTTTACTCTTCGCGTGTATGTAGCGCCCCTTGTTAATTAATTAACATACAACAAGGCAATAGATTTATTCATTTACCGGATCTTGTGAAGATTTTCTCACGCTTGATCTTATACAAATGTTTGCATATGATAATACCACAACATAAGGGTGTATGGGTCATTATACAGAAACCCTGCAGTATTGATGCAAGAATAATAAAAAAACGAATTTATCAGATATGTCCTAAAAATATTTACAGTACTAGTTTTAAAGTACTTAATCTGTGGTTTAAATTACTCAGGTCATCTCTTTTTGGTTTTCTTTAAAAACAATTTAAAAGAAAGATGCTGTCCACGGAAATGATTGCATGTCCACAGAAGTGACTTTTGGTTATAATAATGAACTTTTGTTACAAATTATGCTTGTGTCACTATTTTTTTTAAAGGAAAACAGACTTAGGTTTATTATTCAAGAAATTAATTTACTGCCATAGAGTAACCACTTGTATAACATACACAAGATATCACAATCAGAATTCACAAAAAATTAAAACAAAAACTTAGAAATTATTAAAGGTATACAAAAGGATGCAGGTCTTCCTCAAATACATAGAATCCCCTAGTCTTCATATTTGGAGTTTTCAATTTCTTTACAATGTTCTCTTTAGGAACCTATCTTTATCAGGAATGTCAGGAAACGAAAACAATTTGTCACTTTCAGTGAACACAGTTATTGCAGTTAGTCTAGTAGGTTCATCTTTTTCTAAGAATCTTATCACATCTTCTCTTATCGTTTTCAGTTTCATTTTTATCCAAGTTTGTCCATTTGACAGCGTAGTTCTCCACTGTGAGGTGACATAAAATAACCTTGGCACTGATATTCTTCAAAAAAATTTCCACATGTAATTAATTTCAATATTCTCTTTTCCTTTACAGATTTTGATTCTGTGTATTTTGACTTAATCTGTGATTGTAGCACTTCTGCATAAATTAGCTTTTTCCTCACAACTTTGGAAAACTTTTTTACACCATTTAAAGGCTTCCTTTCGCTTTTTTTATAGAATGGTTCTTCTGCCAAAGCTTTGCATTTTTCCTTTCTGTAATTTCAAGTTTTTTCTCTAAATTCTTACTTCATCTCTTGTCTTGTATTTTTACTATCTTTTCTCCCCTTTCTCTTCTACTTGATCCTCATTTTTTTATAACTGGTAAATGTAAAGGACTCTTATCATGTGACTGAACTAAATCAGGAGTAGTAGTGGAGTCTGGGATCGGTTCTTGAATTTCTGGACTGTTAGGTGAAGTATGACTCTGTGAAATCAACTAGTATGATTTTTTTGCTCTTGCGACTCTCTGTAATTCTTTGAACATTTTCTCCACTCTTTTCGAACTTCCCTTCTCTCCCTGTGTATCAGCTGTGACACAGGTTTCCTTTCTTGTTTTTTTCTCCTTTGGTATCGCTCCCTATCTTTTCTTTTCTCTTTTTCATGCTTTGCTGAATCCTGTTGCATTTTTACTCTAGCTCTTCTCATACTTCATTTTTTTCGTTTCCTTCTCCTCTTCCTCAGATAATTTTTCTTTACTCTTGCCATTCTGGAACAAATATCAAAAATTTGTAATCTATGCTTTAAAAATGAACATTTTCAGATACATGGTAATATAATATTTACTATAGTGATATTAGTCGTGAAATCTTCTAAACCCTGCTGTTACAAATACATGATACTATAATTTGTTTCAAAAATAATAAGTAACCTACTGTTCAAGATATATTATAGTAAGTAGCCTCCCCAAGCCAACCCATTAATTATGATGGGCAGGAGTAGGCCTATATCAGGAGGCATTAAAGAGGCCTAATGTAGACAATAAATAATAATTAATAAATAATAATTAATAAAATGACAATTTAATGATAGTGTACTCATTGACTATGACTTAACTGTTTATGAAAGATAAAATGTTAAAATACTGGTAAGGAACTAAAAATATTAATAATTTTTTTTATTTTTTATTTAGCATGTTGTTATAAAATTTAATGTTAGTGATCAACTGGTTACATCACAGCAAGTGCGTAGTTTTAAAAATAATGAATCAAATCACTTCTGTGGACAGTTATCACTTCCATGGAATCTGCATGTCCACAGAAGTGATGTCCACGGAAGTGATGAAAAGTTATGTTTCTTTGCAAACTGCCTTGCACTGTGAGGTCAGAAACAAAAGCTCTTCAGGCTATTGAGATTATCACGTTTTAAAGGTCGTGTGTATTATAAATTATTTTTTAACTTAAAAACTAAACTTTAATAAATACCACAGAAGTGATGGGATGAGCTATGCCACATGCAAAAAGTGAATAGAAACTTGATACTTACATGAAAGAAATCCAATCCAGAAGAACAAATAATATGGGTGCCTTTCCTCTTCAGCTGACTCTCAGAAAAAGGTAACTAGCACACACTGGTGAATATTTTAGGCATTTTTTGAGTGTCCACAGAAGTGATGGCTAACCTTGTGACATGAACACAGGTTGAAAAATATTGACAGTGGGGACAAAAAAAAATATTTCATTCATCATTATGCTAAACTGAAGTATTTTCTGACTAGATACTATATTTTTTAAGTGAAAATGTTAAGAAGTACAGTTTCTGTGATCTTTGGAAGTTCTCTACCTGAGGGTTGTGACAGTCCACGGAAGTGAGAAATCACCTTCTGTGGACAACTTTTTACAGCTAATTTTAAAAAAAAATCCCCAAAGTAAAGTACTAACTAGTAGATATTATTGTATTTTAATATCTGATTTTGAAAAACTGCAAATATTATAACTAATTTCCAATATATTGTCCTGTGACATTAAAATGCAGGTTTTCTGTAGAATGACCCGTATATTATAGTCGTCACTACTCCCCCCCATTACTACTATAGTCACTACTACTCCCCCCCATTACACGATCCGCACTAGTTTCAACTTCATTTAGAAATATATGTCACAAGTAGCATTTTTTTCTATTCCGCTCATAAATTCTACACTCTTCACTTTCCAAATAGCTCGGCAGAGTTCGATACAACTCTACAAATTCATGTAAAAAAATGCGCGAATCTTGAGAAGAAGAATCACCCATACTGAGTTCTTTCAGTAGATACTGGACAGATATGCACAGCACCATCACTATTGGAAGACTGTGCCATTTGCGCCGATGTTTGTGTTGCCAGACGGCCTTCGCTATCGCTCGAAACGTCCAAATGGAGTGGTCCAAAGTGTTGTAGTGAATTGGGAGCCGCCATCTTTTTGGCGTGGTGCGATGGGTAGCTAGATATCTGGCCGCGTAAAAATCCAGCAGACCAAGCCGTCGCATATAGGCGAAAATCCTACGTGGAGCTCATCCACGCAAATCTGCTAGTCAGTGGCTAAACCCTCATCCAAGCAGCATCGTTCGGTCGAGAGATACCATCGAGTGCACACGTTTTTCGAAGTGCTATGTCAGAATAGCTCTGCATGCACAGTATAGGGTATTATTACACCTAGCCGTTGAGGTGAGAGAGCAGTTGGGTATTTCAGTTCTTCATATGTACAGTGAGTCCCACGCAAGAGTTGGTCAATGACGCAGGTTTCTGCGTCGTCTGGTTTCTGCACAGCTTCAACTCCCGAGCGAAAGGGTGAAATATCTACGCAAATAAAGCCGCGATCGGTGTAATGATTCAGGTTCTCACATTTACAGTTGGAATTACAATGAAACTAACCACGTAGGCCTACCTCATCACAAGAGATGTTGGAAATGTCTTCCTCTTGCATCCACACAATACTGGCACCTTTTTAGGAAATTTTCTTTCACGCGCATAAGTTCAGCTTCCGAGACAGAGTTCATTTCTCTTGTGATATTGTCTTTAGGTTCTTCTAACAGTATGTGACTATTATTTATGGGGAAACTTGAAAAATAAAGTGTATAGGTCAATTTCCCTACATTAGAAGAACTTAAAGACAATATCACAAGAGAAATTAACTCTATCTCGGAAGCTGAACTAATGCGCGTGAAAGAAAATTTCCTAAATAGGTGCCAGTATTGTGTGGATGCAAGAGGAGAACATTTCCAACATCTCTTGTGATGAGGTACGTAGTTATTTTCATTGTAATTTTAATTGTAAATGTGAGAACCTGAATCATTACACCGATCGCGGTCATATTTGCATAGATATTTCACCCGATCGCTCGGGAGTTGGAGCTGTGCCCGCCGCGACGCAGGAACCTGCGTCATTGTCCAACTCTTGCGTGGGACTCACTGTACATTCGGAAGCCAAAGGTCGGAGAGTCGCTGAAAGCCTCTCATTGGTGCTTATTGCCCATCTGAATCGAGTATAGACTGTCCCGTAGCATGAACGCCTCGTCTCACTCCACCGCCCGAGGCCCAGGCTGACTTCGGTTAATGGTTTCACAATGAGTCCCTTCCTAATGAGGGTCGCTTTTCGCTAATCCCAGTCAGTGTATTTAGAGAGTACAAATTCTTCTGATGTATTGTCGATGACCATTTTTACACCGGGTCGGAAAAGGACATATTATTGTTATTAACACAGCGGGTGCAACTATTCAACACGACACTCGACTGAACTATCTCCAGAAACGACAGACACCTGTCAGTAGGCTATTGCTTCTAGACCTTTAATGTGGGTAGTCTATTGTTCAGTAATCTCTACAGTTAAGTAGAAGGGGGCAATTGTTATCTGGGTAGCCTCAAGAACTGAGACTTCCATGTTATGGAACAGTCTATACTTTTTTTTTTCTTTTTTTTTTTTTCAATAAACGGAGTTACTGATTTCAGTAAATGAAAGTATGTTGGCTGTCCATTCTCAAATAATTTCGCCAATTTTCTGGCTCCGATCATAATTGATGGATTAGTTTCACATGAGAGTTATTTACTCGATTGAGCAACCACTGCTTTGCCCCCATCTCTTTTTCCTTTGTTTTCATCCAAAGATAATCAACATCAATCGTAAGTTTTTCATCAATTGTCTTCGTCCGTCTGTACAGAAGCACAATAATTGATTAAATAACAAAACGCAAAGCTAAGAAAAGATTAATATCTCTTGTTGGTGACTAAGCGGGTATTTGTAGCGCGGCAGTGAGTGACGCCCTAGTTTCGGACATCATCCGAATGGAGGTGCTCCATTCGGAGCTTTAGTGAATTAGCCGTCTTTACACGTTCAGACATGCACCGGTTTGTCTGCGTAAGTTCAAGCATGGCCAGACTTTGCACAGACCTAACTCAGATCGTATCGCAAACCAATTTGTTCCATTTGCACGCACCGGTTTGTCTGTACAGACCCAGTCGTTGCAGACAAACCGGTGTAAATGACTGTTCGTGTAAAGGGCCTTTCAGGCTAATAAATAACAGGTTTTTACGGGTCGAATTCAACCATATGTTCAGTGCAGATGTTTAAATTGAGAAATATAATTATGACGTAATCTAGTTTACACTAAAAATAATATTAAAATAACGTAATAAAGTGTTGTTTTATCTCTTGCAAATTTCAGTGGGAAATAAGTGAAGCTCGTGTGAAATTTCTATAGGTCTACTGCAATTTACTACAGAAATTTATTTTTTAAAAGTAACGTGTTATTTATAAAGCAATAATTGTTTAGATTTTCTTTATTAATGTATTTTAAATAATTGGTGTTTCCTAATTAAATGCCTAGAAAACCGCATCTTTCTCAACTTATATACAAAGGCTATACACAATAACAAATTATTTCTAACGTCAGTTTACAATCTTGTTATTAGTTGAATTAAAACAGTTTAAATGAACTTGCACACAATTCATTAAAACTACAAGTAACAATAACAACAATATTATTATTATAATTATTACATGCTCAGAGATAATAACCGTCGGTACGTTCGACATGGAGATGACGTTCGCTTCATTGTGGCAGAGCGTGCATTTTTGTGGAGCCGGGGTAATTATCTTGGCTGCTTTTGTGTGGAAGGCTGCCTTCTGGAAGAATACTCCCACGGGATATAATAGCGGCCGACAGACGCCATTCTTATGTGCAGTTTGCGTAATGAATCGGGACCTCTCTCTCTCCTACCTCCTCCCTCTTACAAAGAGACGACTGAAGTTGACATTTGTCTGACGTCAAAAGCACATTCACTATTATATTGCTTTATCAGCATCTGAGCACAAAAAATGATGTGGACAAGTACGTAGCTTTCATGCCATCGAAATTAGGAATTAATACAGCCTGTTAAGAAAAGTCCCTTTTTTGTTCTTACTCTGTCATCTTCAGATATCCAATTGTTAACAGATCAGCTTGAATGGTGACAGGGTGAAGAATGCTTTATTTTGAAGGAAAAAAAATCTCAGACTGATGTCGTTGCGGGTGGGGGATTAAACTGTAGTGTCATGCAGTAACTTTGACTTAAGATACTGCATGATAGAATAGCTCAATTCAGATCAGTAGCTAGCCAGGTGATTTGATGGGGTCGGGGGAAGATAGTGCTAACCCACATGAACCTATTTTGAGACATTACTTTTTAACTTTTGCTCAAATGTACAAGTCTTATTTTTATCTTTTTAGTAGGCCTACATATTATGTTACTAACAAGATTTATTGAAAGAATTAATCTATGCTCAGAAACGTTGGAATAAATAATGACTAACAAAAAATACAAATAGTGCAACAATCTCAACTTTAACCCCCTCATTTATTCCAGTAACCAGTTTTTAACTGCTTCGTATAAGTTATTAATCTGTTGAGCACTTGCTACTCCGAGGTTGTTTGGAATTAATAAACATTCGATTGTAAAATGTGCTAGTTAACACATTCAGTTTTCCTCAAGATTAGGAATAGTTTGCAATTAAAATATTAGTTTCAATGGATTGTTTCAGATGCGGTTCGAAAACATTTCTAAATCTTTTAAACGAGTGTAAACTTAAGAACTACAGTGAACGTTTTCTATAACGCTGCATTAAGTACTTCTAAATAAGTTTAATAGTGTATTAACCATTCAAAATTATTTTCTGAGTGATTTCCAGCTCTTTGAAAAAGAGTTGAGAAGAATTAAATCTCTTGTAGGTGAGCATTAGTAATTAGCTGAGTTCTTCCAAATAGCAGTGTAATCGTATGGAACTGTTTTATTTGTGTAATGCGAATCATTCCGAGCTTCCTTGTTAAACGCGATCTATGCTTAAAGAAAAAGTAGACCTATTACTTTTTAATTTAATAAAAACATATTTTTTACAAGTAGGGGAACTGCTAGAGTACAAGTCTACGGTAAATATATATTCGTTAATAATTAATAATTTAATGGTAAAAAAAATATTAAAAATCGATGTCAAGAAAGACTATTCACAGAAGAGACGCACGAACGCCACACCTGAATTTTTTAGCATAAAAAATATGTTAGTATTTGAGGTAAACCTTTATTCTGTGTAACTGCCTATATGGTAACTATATTACTTTCTCTGCCCTTACCATAAGTAGACTACTATAGGTAGAGGAATTATAGTTTTCGATCCCTAAATTCGAAGTTGAGTTTTTAACATAAATACACGTTTAGAGGTCCCCTGAATCAAAAAATACTATTTTCGGAAACATGTCTCTGTGTGTCTGTGAGCAGCCTACCTCCAGAACGGAAAATTGTATGAAAATAAAATGTATTTGTGTTAGGGGACTTTACATGAAGAAATTTTCGTTTTTTCGAGATTTTCTCTAACGATTTTCCTTAAATTTTATACATGGTGTGCTTATACCAAATGCTAAAATGTTATTTAACACATTTTTTCTAAAAAAATTCTGTGAAGGGTATTAATAACCCACCCACCCACTTTGAATACGCGCTATTTGCAATACGGCCTCTTGTATCGGAGTACGAAAACAACATTTTGTATTTGAACTAGGCACTTTCTGAGGATATGACACGAAGATTGGTGACGGATTTCTCTTATTTTTAAGGGGACTTTACATGAAGAAAATGTTGTTCCTCGCGATGTTCTCGAAAACAACTCTAATGTTTTTGTTTAAATTTTACATATGGATGCTTATACAGTAGGCATACTAAGAGCCAAAGACTTTGATTCAAAACATTTTTTCGAAAAAAATATGTGAAGAGTAGTTATAAGCCACCCATTCTGAGCTCGGCCTGTTGTTTTATAGGCCTATCAGAATATGAAGTGAGAAAAACATATTGGCCATGCTTAATGTAAAGTGCATCAATAACATTTTATTTGGGTTATGTATCTTTCGGGGATGCGATGTGATGTGGTAACGACATTCTCTTCATTTTTACAACCAATTTACATGAAGAGAATGTTATTCCTAATATAATAGGCTAAATTTTATTCGGGCAGAGGAAGTTATGAGAAATTCAAGTAAGATTTTTTTTTAACATATCTTTAAAGTCGTCATATATAAAGCTGTTTCTCTGTACGTCATTAAATGTTGATTCATTAATTGCTTAAGGCATTTCGAGCCTTTTCCCCATTAACAGGCATGCAATGCCCATTGTAAAAGATAACTATTATACTAAGATACTTGCATGTAGGCTAAGTGCAATAAGAACTAGCGCGCGGGAGACCACCGTGGAATGATACTTCCCTATGTAACCAATTTAATAGTCTGCATTAGATAGATAGTTCTCCTTGCCTTATGCACTAGAATGTATCTGTAAGTAAACAAAATAAACTAGGGAGGCTTTACGTAGCCTACGTCTGAATGATTACCACGTCGTATTCAACTTATTTGCCTGTATCTTGTGTGCAGTGTTCTCAGGTCTGATTCTGAAGAGGCAATATATTGTACTTCGCTGCCAAAACTACGCATGTTAACGAAAACTATTGAACATGTATAGAAAATCACATTACTTTAATTCTCGCATGTGTGTCTCGTCCTTATGTGTTCGTGTTGTCTAGGAGGTGGTCCCGGCATTGTGCTAATTACTCATCTGGGGAAGGCCTGCATGTCCTTGTCAGGTCAAAGAAGTATGACTGTGATCCAAAGAGAATCCTACCCCGTCGACAGGTCGCGATCCTGTAAGACCCAGGCGGCTTGGGTCGTATAAACGTCCATACAGAGATTAAACTAATGGAAAGAAGACATTCAGGCTATTTATTTTTCATGTTTTACACCTAAATTATTCTTTAATTTATTGATTGCATAAATTAAACGAACTCTGCTTTATAATTGTGTAGTAATTTAGTTTTATCGTTTGTCCATTTCCCATGTTATTTCTAATTAGGGTTATCTCTGTCTCTAGCCTGCTGTATCAAATAATACATGGTCTACAGTCTGTTCGGCACTTCCACATGGACGTAAGGAATTGCCCATTATTTTGAATCTATGATAATAAGATCTTAATTTGTCATGACCCGTTAGCGAGGATGATTCCTTCTACTTCAGGACGGTTTCGTCGTGATTTTAGAGGACACCCATACCTGAACAATGTAACAGTTTTCTGATTTCATTAATTTTCGGACACTTGTCGTTCATTCTCTGCACCCATCTTAAGTTGGTATTGTTTAAGGCTGTAATTAAAATAATTCAAAAATCTCTCCTTGCTTCCACATCTACACCCACAACCGTCGACCATTTAGACGCCAGATTTCATTACAACTTAACTTTACTGAGGAACTTCCTCTTAATTTCTTCCCGTAGCTAAATCTCATTCTGTAAGCTTAAGAGGACTCGTAAGAGCTGTTGAATGCATTTCCCTATATTTACTTATATAAAAAAGTTTTTTTTTATCACTTGTATCAAACACAGACTAATGTTATTTGCATCAAGTAATAAACAAATGTTAGTGAGTTGAGAGCAGGTCACAGAAATAAATCGCAATCCTCTTTTTCAATATAGAGAAGAAAGAAACAAGTGTATCGAAAAAGAAAATTTTCTGAGATTAACATCAGTGAGTTAAAGAACTAATAATCCTACCCTTCTAAAACTGTTATCACTTGCTAAGAACCTAGATTTTTAGGAGAGAAAACACTGAATAGAATTCGCGTACACTCAATTACACAAGCTTAATATCTTAAAATGAAAATTCCTAGTCTTTAATTGTTGTTTTCTATAAAATAACACACGCTGTTCACTCCTCGAATTCAACATTTTAAGATAATATGCCGCTCATTTTCTTAAAAAGGTTTTTGACACGTGGTAAAAGTTTTAAGACTGATGGATTAATGGGGTTTCTTTTAATATGTTACCTAATGGATGGTGATAATATAGGCAGTTTTCTTTCTCGATGCACTTTCTTCAATCTCTACGTTAAAACTATTCCAGTTTATTTCTGTGACTTGCTCTCAACTCACTAACATATGTTTATTAGACCTACTTGGTGCAAAGAAAATTTGGCAAAGGTAGAGAGAAAAAAACTTGTTATTATTATTTATAAATATAGGAAAATGCAGTGAACCGCTTTTCCCAGTTCCGGGCCACACAATTCCCTCAACCAGATTAACGTCGACCATTTCTACACCACATTACAGTATAATTTTACTGGCAAGCTTCCTGCTGTAGCGAAATCTCCTTCTGAAAGCTTAAATTCCACAATTCTCCAAAGCAACCCCACACTGCGTAACATACGGTCCAGATTCGTTCAAAATGGAGCAGTGCTCCCTTAAAGATTTTGTCAGATTGTAGGATTATCAGTTCTAATATCTTGTTCTTCTTTTCTGACCACATCGACAACAACTCTATAAATGTCGCTTTTGATCTGGAAAAAAACCATGGTTTTGTTAATCCTTACCGTTTCCGTGTCGGTAAATTCGTGAGCCAGCTACCATTGTGCTTCCGAGAGAATGAGAAAGAGAGAATGAAAGAGTGAGAGGGGGATAGCGGGAGTGATGAAGAGAGAGCTTGGTTTTGTGGTGACAAGGCAGGCCCTTCCTCTCACCCTATTATCTAGTTCCACCCTTTCTGTTGTACTAGCAAGGGAACATTTTCACTTCAATCCCTGATTTTCAATTATGTTTCTAACTTGGAGGAACAACTGGTAAGGCAAGTTAGCTTTATGTTTCCAAATTCATAGGTTCGTTCCTGCTCAGGTCGATGACGTGTAACTTATGTAAATGCGACAGTCCCATGACTGTTGCTTTACAGGTATGTCAAAATCCTGCACAGACCTAATTATCAGAACATAGCCGTGGTTAAATATCCATAACAGTCAACTGAATACCGTAACTATTATGAAAAGACTGATATTATGCCATGTCCTGTCGACATAAGGACAAGCATTTAAAAGTTTACAGGTTTTATGTGACTATATGGAAAAGCAAGAAATAGGCCTATAGCAGTTATTTGGTCTGGAAATGAGATATAAGCCTTGAGAAATACTTATCTCATAACTGGAGCCGGAAGTTTATGAAAAAATATTTCTTTAATAAAGATCTCTATCACATGCTAGTGTTAAATGTGTACAAGACTGAAAGAAATAACCGAAAATTTTTGGTTTCATTTTGCATATTGTTGAACACTTTGTTAATTTTACACTAATGATTCATATTTATTCGATATTAAAACATTTGTGTATATTTTATTAATTTTTCACATTTTAACTACATATTTCTGACAGATTTTATGTTTTTCATTCAAACGTTTACCGCATATTTCGCTAAGGGAATTTTCTGAGAATCGAGTGTACAGTAATTGCCAGTACATAAGGTAATGTTTTCGGAACTGATTGAATAATATTAAAGCGAGATTAATTAATTTGTTAGTTTCAGTTTACTAAAATTTGTAGTATTGACCTTGTATTCGTAGGAAGTTTGGCAAGTTAGTAGTATGCGCCACAACCTGCTCCCCCTTCCATCGGCGCGGCCGCTTTCCCTGCCTGGCCGCTACCCCTCACGCCTTCCCCGCCTGGCCGCTGCCCCGCGAACCTTCCCCGCCTCCCCTCAGCGCATTATAAAAAGAAACATAATTTTTCACAATAAAAATAAAAATAACCCTTACACCATACATAATATTTCAAAAATTTTAAAAACGATTATAAAAAAACATAATAATATTTCACAATAAAAAGACCCTTGCAACAAACATAATATTTCACAAATTAAAAAAAAAAAACAAGAAAAAATACCCTTGCACCAAACATAATATTTCACAATTATAAAAATCGCCGTATATATGTCAACAGGACATTTCACACAAAAATAAATAAATAAATATATATATATATTTCTCCCCACCCAAAACCCCTACTTTCCAGGCGGGTCCCGTTAGAGAGTTGGAGTGGGGGAATCGGTTGTGGCGTATACTACCATTTTCCCTGAAGTTTTGTAAATGAAATTTATACTATTAAAATGACATTAATGATAGAGAGCATACTTCATTGGTCCCTGGCTTTACTCATAACCATCCTTGATTTTAAAATAGTACATTATGCATCGAGCCTATAATGGCAACGAGTGTGTTGTTAATGAGACCAGTGTCTTCATTACCATTATAGGCAAGTTCCTTACGTCTGTTTTTGTTCGACCATAATTAAATATCCAAGTTTATAGAATATGTTGCAAATCATCAAACAAACTACTCTGATGACCTGGCTGAATTAAATAATCAATTTTGTTACCCAACTTAAATTCAAGAAGCATCGGCGCATTCTGTGACGATCGCTACCCCAAAGCCAGAATGTTCCCTTGTGAGATCGCATTCAAAGTGGGGTCGCTTCGTAACACCCCTCCCCCTCACAAAAGCTTGAAAACGTTTGTTCCCCATTGCCCTAAAAGTCTAAATCCACTCCACACATGTATAAACGGCAATTATGCTTGGATGAGTGTACAACATATTTACATCAGTATAAGCTTCTTAAATCCTATGTGTGGACGACTGTTGCCCCCGTACTTGGCGATTTCTGTTAATCGCATATTACGAAGCTTTCTCTTCTCCATGCCCCGAACACAAAGCCTCCGCCAAAGAGGATCACGAGCGATGCAGCAATGTAGCTGTCAACTGGTAGCAAAGATCGATCATTTCCGATCACAAAGCCGGGTTAACTGTAAACAGACTATTGTTATCATTCCTACTACAACTACTAGGAATACTGCTAATATCGGGGACGATCGCAACTATTTTATTATTGAATTGCAATGGTATTTCATTGTTATTCAAATTTGTGTGGTTTCTCTCAGCCAGTCAATACATAATATTTATAAATGTCAATTATTGCTTTTTATTTGGTCACATTACGTAGATATAATACGCTCATTACATATGATATAACAGTATCTTAATGACATGTACATTAAAATACCGAATTTCATTATAACACTGTTACTGCTATCCCAAGATTGATCATCTTACAAGGAAAAATCTTAAAGCCTCGAAGTCAGCAATTTAAACTGCACAATAAACAGCCAGTATTTAAAATAAGATCAACTCTGTTTATTTTAAATTTCATATTATAATAAGTTGAATTCATTTCGTGTGTTTAATACGCCTTGCTTTGATGTTAAATCGTCTAAGCGAATATTTGTCACTTGTCATCTATCGCAAAAGACGGGAACTTACTAACGGCTGATCGCGAGATTGAGCCGTTTGTGTGATCAATTACAAAGTAGTCTATTCTAAAACCTCAAAACTTAGACATTTAACTATGGTAGAACTGTGGCTCAGAGGATGCGTCCGATCCTCTCACGCAGGGGGCCCGGGTTCGATTCCTGGTCGGGACAAGTTATCTAGGTGAGATTTTTCCGGGGTTTTCCCTCACCTGTGAGACAAATGTCAGGTAACTTTAGGCCCCGGATATCATCTGGCCGTCATTATCATCTTCATCCCCATCCTCACCATCAGAGTGTGTGTGTGAATGGTGTGTCTCGTCCTATCTGTTCGTGTTGTCTCGGAAGTAGCCCCGGCATTGGGCTGATCACTCATCCGGAGAGGCCCTCCATGTCCTTCTCTGATCAAAGATAATCCCTCTCCCGACAGTTCGCGGCCCTGTAAGGCCCGGGCGGCTTGGGTCGCTTAAATCCTACAATGGGAGAGGTAAAACTACGATTAAGAAAGAAAGAAAGAACATAATCAGTCGTACGAAACTTGCATATCGTGGTAATTAAGACGCTCGTATCAAAATGATGAAACACGCTCAATGAATACCAGTATAGGCTCGTTACTAATAATTTACTCGTATTTTGCTCGTCTACTATCGTCTGTCCATTGCATTGTGGTCCTCTCACTACCATGATCCTCCCTCTAGCGCCATCCATCCACGGCCTTCTTTTCCTTCTTTTAACTGATTCTCAGTTCATCTCTGCCTTGGGAAATCTGCCATCATTCATCCTTTTCACGTGCCCGTACATATTAATATTTTCCTAATTTTCCTTTCAATAATTTCTCGACGCCTTAATTTACATTCATTAATTATTTTATGACAATGTTCCATATTTTTTTTTTCTTAATTTTCTTGCTGATTATTTCCAGTTATCAATTTCTGTGGCTCATAACTTCGGTTTTTGTTTATTTTTATTTGCCTCGACAGTAGAACTGTTTAATATACGCATAGCAAAACGTAGCATAGTCCTAACGTGATTATTTTCTTACAGCATTCGAAACATAGGTCATTCGAACCTTAATGTTTGTGAATCCAATATTTTTTATTACTGTGTCGTATGTGTTTTAGTTGTTTGGTGTATTCTTTGTCAATGTGAGTCTCTTGTAAATGATTTCTGTGAGAAAAGTTTATAGATTTTATCAGTCTAAGTTCTGTTTGAATTGATAAATTTCATGTTTGCTGCAGAGGGAGGATTATTTTGAACAGAATTTACCTCCTTATACCCTCTGATATTATAATAAACATACAACACACTGTGACAATGATATTTATGTATAGAAGCATTAAAAAACCATTAAAAATATGTACAGATTAAAATTAGTCACATATTACATAGGTCTATGTTGTAAAATACTAAAATGTGTATTTAAAATGAGAATTCTCACCTAGGGTGCTTAACCTTCCTGACATAGGACCAAGTAAAGATGAAATTAATGTTTTACAATTAGGTCAAAAACACAATCTTCCACATAAAAAAGAGCAACAAATTTTCAATAACATAGTTGACGCTGAAACTGCCATAACTGCAATCCCCCCTAACATACAAATGGAAGTTAGGAATAAAATTGCAAAAACTATAAAGGACATCTATTCCGAAAAACACAAACAACCACCAAATACCAAACATAATACACGAACTCTAAAAAATCTGAACAAAAAACTTCAGGACAATAACATTATAAATACAAAAGCTGATAAGGGAAACACAATCGTCCTCCTTAATAAAAAAGATTATATTGAGAAAAAAATGAACTTCATTAATGAAAACAACATTGTAGAAGTAAATACAGATCCAACAGAAAAATGTCAACGGGCCATAAAAATACCATAAAAAAATCAGACCTCAGTCTTAGTGAATCGGATATGAAATACAATATCAACATGAACCCTAAAGCCCCCACCCTCAAAGCACAAATAAAAACCCATAAGCAAGATAATCCTATTAGACCAATAGTCAATTTTACTAAAGCACCAACTTACAAAATCTCAAAATTACTAGCCAAAATACTTAAACAAAAACTCAGTCTACACAATAAATTCAATGTAAAAAACTCAATAGATCTAATTCACAACATAAGACACATTAAACTGGAAAAAGATGATATCCTCATTTCCTTGGATATGAAAAATTTATATACCAATATACCAATAGAAGACACTATCCGTATCATAGGTAAATCCTGAAGCGGTTCACCCCCTTATATTTGGGAAATGCCACTATTAAGGTTCACTCTGTATAAGCATTAATGTTTTTATGCAGTACTTACATTTGCTGAGCTTCTTTGAACCTGCCTCGGTTAGTCAGTCGAGCTACAAGATTTAAACTCTTACGTTTCTACAGGGTAAAATATGGGTCTGGTGAATGGCAATACTAATTATAGTAATTAGATATCAAAATAATTAATACTGGTATGAGTTGATTTATTAACCAATCAATGTCAAGTCCAATTAACATGTATGCTAATCTACTCGTGGTGGATACTGTATATAATGTCTCGATTGTAGAACGTAGCCACAAAAGTTTATCAATTATTACTTCTTCCTATTCGTTATCACGTGATGATATAATGACCCTCCTTGGAGTAATTATAATAACGTTAATTCGTCGACCAAGTACTTACTGCGATCCACTGAATTTAAATCGGTAATAGCCGTAACTTAGCTATTACCACAAATCGCGTTTACTGGGTATCTTACTATAAAAGATTACTTATCCAAGTTGGGTAACTGCCCAACGTGAATATAAAATCGAGTGGGATACAATGGTATCCACTCGGAAGAATTAAGCTGACAAGGAATATGCGTCCGACCGGTGACGAGTCCGGCAGAACAGTGTACTCTTAACATTGGCAAAGTTCTACATCCGTGGCACTCACAGAAATCTCCCCACTCTTATACTAACAAATCAAATTCTATGTTACAGTAATTTAACCATATTTTAGCTAGTAGCTTATTTTTGATTGGCCCTTTAGACCCAAGCTTAAAGACGCTACGAGATACAACTCTCAAGTTTCCACTGTCTTCCTGTTCTCGCTATTACTTCAATTTTCTGAGAATGTGCACTCAGTGCTCTTTTCCCAAGTCCTATTCCAAGTATATTCTTTTGACTAGGCTTTCATCGCCTTTGTGTCACTTTTTGCATAAAGGAAGCACTGCTTGTTAACAATACTCGTCGCCGGCTACCCGTCGTGAATGAATGGTACAAGCGAGCTAGTCTTTGTGACATACTCGGAATCTTGTCTGGTACTTTCTACACCCCGTAATATTCTTATATTTAATATTAACTTATTTTATCTTTAATCCATATTCTTCATTTAATAATTGTATGTTAAGCATGATTTAATAGAGTATCATTTGAGATTCAATTTGGTATAAAATACTAATAGGTCCCATCATTTTAAGGTTTTATATTTACTGTAATTTTGCTTGCTATTTATCATGATTATAGTTTTTATATTTAATACTAGAATCAGGATTCCCTCAATCCCTAGCCCGTAAAAATGAAACCCCCCTAGTCATTGAACAAATAACAAACCTAACCTCAACAATTCTAAAGCAAAACTATTTCAAATTCCACAACAAAATATTCATACAAAACAAATGTATAGCTATGGGTTCCCTACTTTCAGGTATCTTAGCCGAAATCTTCCTACAGTCCATTGAAGAGAAACATATAGCAAATATAGTAACTAAATACAACATAAAAGTTTACAGAAGATTTGTTGATGACATTCTTATCATATGTAAGAACAATAATATAGAAAAAATTCTTGAAGAATTCAACAAACTAAACACACACTTGACTTTTACATCAGAAAAAGAAGAAAACAACACATTGAACTACCTCGACATCAACATAACTAGAAACAATAACGAACTTAACTTCAATATCTACAGAAAGCCAACTTTCACAGACACGGTAATTCATAATAGTTCTAATCACCCTTTCACACAAAAAATGGCAGCGTTTAATAGCTTTAATTGATCTGCAGACTTCTCAATATCCCAATGAAAAAACAACATTACAGCGAAGAACTAAACACAATAATACAAATTGCAACCAATAACGGATATAAAAAGAATACCATCATCAAATTGCTCAAAAAACAAAAGAAGAACTTACACAACAAAAAACATAATAATACTAAGTTATCCCCCATAAAACAAGATAAGAACGCCAGTAAAAAATTTGTAACTTTCAATTATACAGATAAACGGGTACATAGAATAACAAAGCACTTACAATAGCATAATCTAAAAATAGCATTCAAAACTAACAATAGACTAAAAGATATCTTACATAGTACGGACAATAATAACGCCACCAACGAAAAGTTTAATGAGAATGGCATATATAAATTAAAATGAACTAGCTGTAAGAAGGTATACATAGGGCAAACAGGCCGTAATTTCAAAACCAGATACCGGGAACACACTCAAGATTTAAAAAACAACAACAAAAAATCAGCTTATGCCAAACACAGAAAAACACCAACCTAACGATATTGAAAATACAATGGAAATTTTACACAAACAAAACAAAGGACACAGACTAAATACTCTTGAACAACTCGAAATATATAACACAAAGATATAATACTAAACGAAGACCAAATCGATTACAATCCACTGTTTCACTTCACTTATGAACACACTAATCCTACATAAATACCCGTACCTTGCACCATAGGCGTAACGAGGGGGGGGGTTTTGGGGGTTTGAACCCCCCCCCCATTGATTAAAAAAAGGAAAATTGTATAATTTTTTTAAGTCTGCCCATAAATTACTTAATACAAGTATATAGTGTTGGAAGCTTAAAACTCGTTATTTTGCGTGTTAATTTTAAAAAATTTCCGGGGATGGACCCCGGAAGCTTAAAACTCGTTATTTTGCGTCTTGATTTTTAAAATTTTCCGGGGGAGGACCCCCGGAAGCTTAAAACTCGTTATTTTGCATCTTGATTTTTAAAATTTTCCGGGGGAGGGCCCCCGGACCCCCCTCTCCTTGGGGGATATTCCATACCCTCCAGACCCCGCGGATGTTATAACCCCCCCATATGGTCGGCCTGGTTACGCCTATGCCTTGCACCACAATCAGTTACTTCATAGTCATTCGCCAGGTTCCGACTCGACCACAAAAGGTTAGTAATAGTCTACACATAAATTTAAAAAAAACACTTATAAAGACTAGTTTACCTCTTACGTTAGCTTTTCATTTTGATTTTTAGCAGGAACTGATGATAGCGTAACTATTACGCCGAAATGCATATTCAATATTTAAACAACAATACTGGACTTCCAATTCTACAAAAAAGAAAAAAAATCACAGAATAATCAAGAAAGGAACACTCCACAAGCCTGAAGATTTGGACATTGCCGTCATATATGGTGTAAAGACTCCCGACAATAGGGAAATTTCATTTTATATACACATTTTAGTATTTTACAACATAGACCTGTGTAATATGTGACTAATTTTAATCTGTACATATTTTTAATGGTATTTTAATGCTTCTATACATAAATATCATTGTCACAGTGTGTTGTATGTTTATTAAGTGCCAGTATGGTACTTTATGAGATTGTGTGTGGGGGACGAAAAATGTCTGTCTGTCCATGTGTCTGTACGCGCCATAACTCAAATAGACGTAAACCGGGGTAATTTGAATAGCGGGGGAATACGGATAATGCTAAGATGTTGACACTCCTGAGATCAAACGTGCAACGCCATGTTGACGATTATTGCACAGTGAGAAGAATGTATTGTTGTGAACACTCTCTGAAAAAATCAGATTGCTGAGGCTGAACTGGACGTCTGTAAATATATTTTTCTGGAGGAAGGTATGTAGCAAAACTCCTATCTATTGGCTGCTTATAATATTTCACTTCAGTTACCTAAGCTTTCATAGATCATGGGATAATGTAGTAGACTCGCTTTAACCTGTAATTGATTCAAGGACATTATAGAAGTTGTTACCCCTACTTGTGGCGAATTCTAGTAACGGAGCATCGTACCACGACGAAATTTTGTTTTGTAGCCATTCGGGGTAATTTGAATAATCTGTCGCGGGGTAAATTGGATAGTGTTTTGCTGGAATTTTAAATTAAGCTTTTTATATTATTGGTTTCATATATTACTTACATCTTTATTATTTTTTAATTCCAGATGGTGAGAAATTATAAGAAAAAAGATTATAGGCTCAAATGGCGAAAGGAAAGAATGGAGCAGGCTTTGAGATCTGTTACAAACAATGAAATATCAGTTTTGGCAGCTGCCGAACTGTTTGATGTTCCATATACTAGTTTATACAGAAGAATTCAGTGTGAAAAAATGGAATTGCTAGGAATTAATGATTTGGTTCCAGCAAATCAATTAGTGATGAGCAAATGCAAGACCAAGACCAAGACCAAGGCGGTCTTGGTCTTGGTCTTGGTATTGCACTCTCAATCTTGGTCTTGGTCTTGCATAGGTAACCCTGGTCTTGGTCTTGGTCTCGGTCTTGCATCAGTGGTCTTGGTCTTGGTCTCGGTCTTGCATACTCGGTCTTGGTCTTGTTGCAAGAGTCTTGCAGTTTTCTTTTACGCATTTTACTGTGATAGATGGCGTTTACATGATTTAAAGTTACATCGATTACATGTGTGTTATTGCTTTCGAAAATAACGAAAGCTAATTGCTTTTAGTTCCTTTGACCATGTAAACAGTAATGTGATGTCAGGCTGTTTGCCGAAACGTCCATGGTGATATAAACTAGAACATTAAATTTGGAGTGTAAATTTAAATATTCTCTGTTATCCTATTGCAGAACTTTAAACCCAAAATCCACGAGAAGCTATATCCTATTTCAGAGTGTAAAATTATGAATATTATATTGTAAAGTTTCAAATTGAACGGCTGTGGAGACAAGAAGTAATATTAACAGGATGTATAAGAAATGTTTAGAAGATTTCCGCATAGGAGAGAGGTTCTATCTGACCTGTTTAAAACTGTATAATATAGTAACAAAACATAACGGCATTGAAGCAGATACTATAAAAATTGTGCAATTCATAGCAAATCACACAGTGTCCATTCGAAACCCAAACCCATAGGCTGCAATAAATAATATTTCTTTCCATATACCCTAGTTTTAATTTATACTTTCTAGTTGCTTTCAAGTTTTGGGTCTTCGGCTAAATAGGTCATAAATAATCATAACTATTCTTCATGCAAGTAAATATTTCTAGACCAGGCATTTTCTACTTTTAGTATCTTTTCCCATTCGATATGCATCCTTAATATGAATCAGCAGCAAGAACTTAAACACCGCCACCGTTATGTGTCAATAACAAAATTGTAGTAGTAAAAAAAGGTTTTTAGTGGATGTCATACCTATCATCAGCAAAATGTAGGCCTGCATAGCTACAGTACAATCAGATACGTAACTGTAAAGTAATAACTAGCAAATACCCGTCAAATAAGTTCCTGTTTTAATTAATTTACGGTTTAATTGTGTTTTATTGAATAATTATTAAAAATACCGGGCGTATCACCTGATTTTTTCAAGGAGAATGGAATGAGCTGAATAGCTATGTTATATTTTGTTCAAGTAGACAGGAAAGATTCTATATGTGAGAGTAGGGTATGAATATTAATGATAGGTGTAAAAAAGGATATCATCGTTAATGAAATAGGCTTCTGAGCATGTTAATAAGCGTTTTAAGTTACGGGAGCTACTGTTTAAAGTTTCAAAACCTCAGATAGGCCGCCCCATGGCTGAGTGGTTAGACCGCTCGACCTCCATCTCTGGGACCCGGGATCGGATTTCGATGGATCTATGTGGAATTTGTGGTGGACAAAGTGGGGTCGGGCAGACTTTTTTGGGGTGCTCCGGTTTCCCCTGCCTTATGTCATTCCATCATCATTGGTTGTAATAAAGAATTATTATAAATCCTCAGTCATAGCTTTCTTTTAACCCAGTGAGAGGTTAGAGAAACTAGTTATTAAATAACTATATGGCAGAATTTTTATGTTTTATTGATAAATTATGTGGTCAGTATTTATACTGTACGAAAAATGAAATTTCATATATGGCTTAGGGCCTTTGTTACATCTGTTTGTCTTTCGTACCATAATACTAGAGAACTATTGCAATTAAACATTTTAAAAACGAATATGGAGATTTTATCGTGAAATTAACTCCCACCAATTGAAGAAACTAGGTGTATGGAATGCCATTCAGGGAAATCCATCAGATTAATTGTAAGTTTTCATTGCAGTAATTTGTTTTAACGTAGTGGTGAGAGAGGTTGTATACGGATTCCACATGTATTATTTGAACGGTGCGCTCATTTTTGGATACGGACAGCGTCACGCACCGGTTCTGCTCTCATTGGTTACCGCACGATGAGGCAACCTCTACATTATAGGCCTACCAGCCTTGGGACTACACCGGCTAGCGACTCTGCGGCGCCTTTGAGTAGCGTTCGCTGGCTCGCTTCATACACAACGGGGCTTTATAAAACTTTTCACGTAGCAAGACTGTGAGAGTCTTGCAGTTAAGTCTTGTTCTTGCCAAAGTCTTGCAGGGTTGGTCTTGGTCTTGGTCTTGCTAACGCTGATGCGGTCTTGGTCTTGGTCTCGGTCTTGCATTTTCTGCAAGACCAAGACCAAGACTGGTCTCGCTCATCACTAAAATCAATTCCGAATGGAGATAATGGGCGTCCTTCAGTATTGGGTGCAGACCTAGAAAAAATTATCAGAAAGACTAAAATATTTGGAATCGAGAGGTTTCGGTTTAACAAAGAAAGAACTGTGTGCTGCTGGATATTCATATGCAAAAAAATGCAATATTGAGTTACCAGAATCATGGACATAAACAACGCAGCATTGGGTTTTGTAGGAGAAATTATTTATCTTTAAAAAAAAACAGAAGGAATATCTAAAGCAAGAGCAGCCGGCTTCAATTAGGAGGCAGTTGATTGTTATTTCGACGTTTTGAATAAAGTTATGACAGAATTCCAGTTGCATAACAGTCCAGCCCATATTTACAATATGGACGAAAGTGGGCTTCCTTTTAACAACAGGCCACCTAGAATAATAGCAGAAAGAGGAAAAAAGAGCGTCATGAGCGTAACAAATTTAAAAAGAGACATTATTTTAATTTACATACATTGCCTGGTCTTATTATGTAAGGTTTCTTGTTACATAAAGTTAACTGCCTAGAACTGAAGTAAAATGAACACTACAAATAGATTTTTCACTAAGATATTTAGTGTTATTCATATTACCCCACGGTATATCCAATTTGCCCCTGATTTTTCAGTTCCATGAAATTTTAGGGGTAATACGGATAGCTCAATTGTGAGTTCAGTTAAAAACATTTTTATTTCATAAAACACCAATATCTTCCTTAAACATGTAAGTTTAATATTCCATATTAATATTTGCAAAAAAACCGCGTGCATTCTAAGAAAAGTTTAAACAAGTCTGAAATTATTCAAATTACCCCGGTTTACTCTACGCTTTATCGGATTATCATGAAACTTGGTATACGCATTTATAATGTCCATGGGAAGAACCCTATTGTTATTGAACCAAATCGGTTCACCGGTACGGTACCGGCGTCAAACCCAATTTAGTGTTTTTATTTAAAAGCGCCATAACTCAAATACGCTTTATCGGATTTTCATGAAACTTGTTATACACAATTATAATGTTCATGGGAAGACGTCTGTTGATATTGGACCAAATCGGTTTGCCGGTACCGGAAGAATGCCCAATTTAGTGCATTTTTATGGTATTATATAACAAAAGGCCCCATAACTCATACATGCTTGATCGGATTTTCATGAAACTCGGTATAAGCATTTATAACGCCCATGGCAAGAAGCCTATTAATTTTGGACCTAATCGGTTGGCCGGTACCAGAGTAACGACTAATTAAAGGTCACATGTTTTTTTAATTTTTGTCTACCGGTATAATTTGACAGTTAACACTATTCCTTCACGTATGCTTATCAAACGACACCGTCAAAGTGACTGAGTTGGCCAAATGGTAACGCCTTGGACTCGTATTCTGGAGGTCCCCGGGTCAAATCCCGGAGCCGGCCGATTTGACATGGATTTTTTAATTTTATTTTTATTTTTATGTGAGTGCGCGATTGTCAAGGTATCACAAATCTGTAGTTCTGCTGACGCTGGTCGATTTTAATCTGATTAGAAAAACTTATTTTCTGCATATCATAATTGCAATTATAATTGATTCAACAAAAACATACTGGCACTTTGTTATATCAGTTTGCCTGATTTTATTATAATATCAGAGGGTATAAGGAGGTAAATTCTGTTCAAAATTAGTTCTGCTTGTTGCAGGTACTATAGGCCTATGTCACCGCATCATAGCCTTTATACGTCACGATTTGATGTAAGTAAACACATTTTTGGTTCTGCTATTAAGTTTCGCATCCTTATTAGTACCTGTATTTCAAAATGAATATTACGAGTATAAATAGGGCCCGGATTCTTAGGAGGAAATTTCGCACAAGACAGCCTGGCTCCAAACCTGTCTCCGAAATTTCCACAAATGTAGACTTTTAAACTGCAGGGGGTTTACTATAGTTCATATAGGCTATGGGTTTCTACTCGTTGACTCACGGCGACCTTGCTGCCATTGGTCCGTTCCGCGCGATATTGCCAACATCATTATGGTCGCGCTTTTCAGTCCTCGTGCAAACTACATTCACGGATTCTGGGTAAGTGGCAAATAGGTTAGGAATATGATGTTAGTGTTAGTGACATGCAGAGGTAGGTTGGTGCCATATAGAATAGGAATAGCGATATTAGTGTTGGTGACATGTAACTCTGGGGCTAGGTTTGTGGCTGTTGAGTTAGAAACAATAATACTATAGTCTGACCATTCTAGGAAAGAAACTTACAGTAAACAAAAACCAGTATGCCTGTCTCACTCTAGCACATTACTCGTATGACTTTAGAGTGAGACAGGCACTCTAGCACATTACTCGTATGACTTTAGAGTGAGACAGGCATATTGGTTTTTACTACAGGTTTCTTTCATAGAATGTTCAGACCATAGTGTTGACCACCACCGGATGGTCATCAAGTTTACAGCCCCGTTTCTCGTGAATTCGCATCATTTCATTGCGCCGTTTTTAATTAATTTTATGAGAACTTCTTAGCGATTTGGCACATTTACAATATTCCTACAAGATAAAAGTGTTTACATAAAGATTATACAGGTTTTGAAGAACAAAATAACATCAAACTTGGCACCCCCCATAGGCTATATGAGCTATATAAAACCCACTGCAAGTACGTAAACAGCTACACACTCACGCAACTAATATATTTATGGGCGACTGTGCTCAGTGATGTACCCCAGGTTATAATTACGAATGTACACAAACATGCACGCACGCATGCCCAACGAATTTGCAGTAGAATGTCAACTTGGCTGTGTTGTAACCGGGGCTGTTTGCCCCTCTCACTCCACTCAGCTGTACCGTAACTAATTACCATATCGTGGTCCCTCGCTTCTGGTTAATGGTAACCCAGGAAATCCTGGTTAAATCAAACTTGTTATTTTAGAATTTTATTGACTTCTTACTGATGAAGTCAGAGCAGAGGGGAAAAAGCTGTAGAGCCCACTAGTAATTTAATAACGTTCTTTCCACGGTATGCAGTGGGAGTTTAATGTAATTTTGTGGCACTTGTAAAGCCATTACTCATACAGGGTTGTTATGTTTTCATAAAAGAGCGGTGATTAAAACGTGGCTGATGGATTTTTACAAAATTTCCTGGTGTAATGAAGATTTACGAGGGATCTGGCCGGATGTGCTATAAATGCATGCTAGGACTGGATATCTCCTAGTATGAAAGCAGAAGCCATAGTCTATCACTAGGTCTCCGATGTTCAGGAACTAAAATTGTGCATTTTACGCGCCGAAAAGAAACACTTATAAAAACAAACTGAGGACCCAGGAAGCGAAGTAACATTAAACAATTAATTAGTCATTTTCAGATTAAAAATGCACTCACAATTTTAAATATTAACTCGTAAATGCATAGTGTATCTTACAGGACTCAATAACTTATCTTAAATTTATAATGGAATAATTCGAAATAAAACATTAAAATCACGTGAAAAACTGTTTTCTTTGCAGTTTGACACTGGTTTTATTTGCTTGAGAAATTCAGGCTGCGGACGTACCTTAACAACCGAACGATCTACACTTTAACTCAAAATTTAGGGGCTAAAGAGCCTTCCCTAGGTACCCCTTGCCTACTAGATAGTAGTGGACATAGAAGAGGAAGGAGCCGCGTTTCAAATGCACGTTGCAGATATTTTCAATTCGATTCCTATTCTGTCTCGCACATTTAAGGTTGAAAAGACACTGAAAGTGACTTTTCAAAGTCAGTCTACATTTTGTGTACCCCTTTAATTATATCCATATGTCAGCCTCGGTGGTGCAGAAGTAGCATCCCACCATCAGGAGGTCGCGGGCTCAAAACCGGCCAAAGTAGATGGATATTTTGGGACGTAGATTCCTGGACAAGAAGTCTTCCGGAAGTGACTAGGTTATAAACCATTGGTCCCGTGGAGTAAAATGTATGGCATATTAAAGAATTCAAAGCCTAAGTTAGATTGCGGACAAAATTCCCTGCTCTTTTCACGTTCAAGCAATATCTTAATTTCCTCTCCTCTCAGAGACTTTTCGATTTACGGGTAGACTATTTTGCTTTAATACTCTTTTTTAGAAAACCATGTGATAGACAGGTTCATTTGAATTCCGTATGAATAAGAAAAGTATGAACGCAGACAGTTCTTTGTCAGGTTCATTTCTTGACATTACTCCCTAGAAACCACGCAATCTCGCTTTAGAAAAGGGCAAATAGAGTGAATAGAATATGAAGTGCAGAATATTGGAGTTTTTAATCACGGTGATTGAAGTGTTTGAGGCACGCCCTATGGTGTGTCACACAATTGGAAATCTCTGCACAATCGCGCACGTATTATCCTCTCTCTTTAAGTGAAGCCATTACTTCAGCACATTGTCAGGTGTCGTGAACGCTGCGATTAAAAATCCCCTGTGAAATCAATAACTCCTCCACCATGATCAGTGTTTGTATTTCACGAAGTATCCGTCATACAAACAGCAAGCGAAAGACTTAAAATAAAGTTCCCGACATCAGCATTGAAGAAATTGACTTCAGTCATGAATAAACGTTGAGTCCTTTTCTAGGTAGAGATGGTTTATCTCGGAGCTACACTTAGGCATAAAATAAGCCTAATCAAATCTTGTCCCTTATAGAGTTAGGGTGACCGGACTTCCCGATTTCCGGAAACAGTTCTCAATTTTGAATTGCTGTCTCCGGAGTGAGAATATTTTGTCACCGGAAAACGATTTGTCATCAGGAGTTTCTAAGTGATTTAAGAAATAAAGTAATTTTCTCACAACCCAAAATTTAAAAAGTGGTATGAAGTACCACTTCCCACATCGAAATTTCCTTCTTTGACTGAGCGAAGCACAGTCCTGCTTTAGCTTTAGTTCGGCATTTCGTCTGTAGGCCTATATAAATTTCTGTGTTGCGCAGCCACAACCGAACGTGTTGTTAGTTTTTTTTCCCGATTTTTGCATGAATGGTTCCTCCATTTCATTAAAAATGACTTACATGTAGAGATTTTTATTACTTAATTCCATTTCAATATGGTAGCCGTTTTAACTGATAAAGAGCAGATCTTAGATTTTTTGGACACAGAAACAAACGAAATGCCGGTAAACCATTAGAGTTACGTCAAAATGTTCTTGAACAAAGTTTTAGATAAATTTGCGCGCAAGGGTGGAAGTATTCAAATTTTTAGGCCTACAGCTCGAACCGTTTGGCTAGAATCGTTGAAAGAAGGGGAACATCACGTAAAACAGAACCATGAAAAGGGCCGTCATTTTGAAACATGATAAAAAATAATAATCTTACAGATTCATCGTTTCTAACGACTTCATGGATCTAACCTCGCTTCACTCGGTCCCAACAATCCCAGCTTAGAATTTTAGTGTTAATTATTTATAATGTCAATTTCTTGTATGCGGGATGTTTAAGCAAATTGGATATGTGGTCTTACAATTAGTCATAACCTGTATTGATTTGCTTTTCTAAGCATTCGTTCTCATTAAGTGAGTTGAAGAAAAGAGGATAGTTACATCGTTTATTGTTTGCAACAATCCGTAATCAGGATAGGATTGATTGTTTTTAAGCTTTTTAAGCTAGTTAAGGCGATTTTATTTTTTGTTTCTAGGAATTTAATTGCTGTTGTTACTTTACTTCGGCCAACTTTCAAAGGGAGTGTATTTTGTGTCAAGGACCATTGAAAATAAAAGGGAATATAGACATAAGTTGTAATCTTGAACATTGAAGTGAAACAATACGTTATGCGATTGAATCCTTCACAAAGATTAAGTCAAAATAAACTTTAGATGTGAAAGTAAAATAAGAATCAGTACCATATTTCTTTTATCAATCCGTCTTCCAAATGTTTCTTTTTTTTCAGTGCTTATGCCCATTAAATGCGATTTTATTTTGTTTTTCTTTCGAAAATTTTCACAATGTTTCATAAAATAAAACTTCCATTTCTACCCTTTACATAGTAGCAGAGCATTCTCTGACGACAATTTTTGCAACATTAAGAAAATACATTTCGTACGTGTTGACTCAAAATATCCTAACTCCAAAACATCCGACTCTCAGAACATCCGAATTCCAGAGGAAGCCTAATTGTCCCCGTTTGCCAAGGCGTATAGAATTAGGAGGTGGGTCGGACTGCGGTTCTCCCCCACCACTCACCCGCTGTGATGACGCGGCTGCATACCCACGGAGCTGCAGTCCAGAACCACGCGCCAGTGTTTTGTAATGCCAGATGGAACTAAAATTTCACCAGAACCTGTAAAATTGCTTGTTGATGACAAAAAAAATCTGGAAATATCATCATGTCACAAGTTGACCTCTGTGAAAAGTTTCAGAGGCAAAATGTGCTTCTTGCTGCCCAGCTCATGTCAAACACAACAACTTGCGCATTAAAGCGTTATTATATTTGTGACGAAAATCTTCGCGTCAGTGCTGCGAATTTTATAAAATCTACAAATGATTGGTTCGATGTAATGAATAGCAGATGCCCCAATGCAAGTTTGCCTTTACAGTGAGGATTTGGTCTTCATATCACAGAACAAAAAGCGGTATTAGAAGATTATATCGAAACCATGGAAAAAATTACATGCCTTAAAACAAAGGTATCGACGGAGAGAAAACAGACGGACTCATTAGAAAACGTTGAGGAATTACACACTAAACGTACAAAGAGTAAAAATAAAAAGAATGCTCTCAAATTGTTCCAAAATGGGGTGATTGTGTCCACAAAGTCAGCCATGAATCTATTTGATGAGTTAAAAAAATACTTCAACTTATCTTATATACTTACATCGAAGCTAAATCAAGATAGCTTGGAAAACTTGTTTTCTCTCATAAGAGGAAGTGGTGGCTGCAATGATCATCCAACACCGATGGAATTTCTGTACAGAATGAGGTTAATTGTTCTGGGAAAAAAAGAAACTCTACGGAACAATTGCAACACGCCAAAGCGATGATGAATTCGTTGTCGGAAGAGTATTGGAAGCTACAAAAATCACAGCAAAAAAGGCAAATTATTCGTCAGTTCCAGAAAAAGGAAAGGGAGATGAGTTGGATAGTGAGTCAAAAGCAGAAAGCAACTTGATTTCTACTGATACCTTAATGGACACGTCCACAACACAAGGTGACTCGTCTACTATAAAGAAACAAGTCACAACTGATGGCCTTTGCTATATTAGTGGATGGATTGCAAAAAAACTTAAAGATAAACATCCCCACTTAGGAAAATACACATTCCAAAGAAGTCGTGAAGATGGGTCCTGGGTTAGTGAATTATCGGTGGGAGGACTTACAGAGCCTTCATCAGAGTTTGAAAGTGTTATAACGAAAATGGAACATGTATTTAACAAGTTTGTTGGAGAAGGGCTACCTAAGACAATTGGTTTGAAGAAGAAGCTAATAAAAACTATAAAAGAAGAAGTAAAGCATGCAGACGATGAGATTGTAAATTTGTTTGCCAGAAGAAGGATCATAATGAGAGTTAAATATTTGAATAAACAGAGGTTAAATTTCAAAAATAGTCAGAAGTATAAAAAAAAAACATAAGATCTCAAGTTAAAATAAAAGTAAATGTATTTAGCAGACATACAACATATTTTTGTAAATTTTGAAACCCATTTAACCTTTATTTTCATTTAATTTGTCTTTAATTTTATTGTATTTCCTTTTTCATTTGCCATTTAACAAAGTATTGCATATTGGTTTCATAATATATTGTTCTACGGTTCAACTAAAAAGAAAAAAAATTGGCACTTCAAAATGTGTATTGAAAGGCATGTGAAAATTTTGTTTGTAATAAAAAATATTTTTTTCATGTTAAACAGTAAATGAAGTAATTAATTTTTGTAATTTTAAAACATATTGTGTTCTATTATACCATTATTATTAGTATAACATTGATAATAAGATAATAACCACATTAGACGAAATGCATTTTTATTGCTACCTACTATATAATATACTGTAGTGCCAAGTCCAAAATTTTGAAAAATGCATTTTCTTTTATCTAATTAAGAAAAAAAATATTTAAATTGGATGAAAAACAATATCGGATTTGGAGATCATAAAATGTGATGGATTAATAATTAACTCATGCTGAAGAAGGAATGACGGAATTCCCTTTTTGAAGATGCAAGTAACTACAAGACTGAAAAAATACTACATACCCTATATAACATAAACTGTATTTAAAATATATTGTAACTTTTTAAAAATTTTGCATTGTAATTTATATTGTTGCCTTTACTGCCAATTGGAAATAATGTGCAATACAAAATGTTCGTACTGTAACTTATACATTGTTTTATTCATACATTGTCTTGGCATCAGGCAACTCAAAGGTAACAGTATGACGATGTTTCAGATGTATGTACATTTATAATTCGATAGAAGTTAGTCTCAAAACGATCAAGGGCGCCCATATGGTATTTTCTAGGGGAAGCAAACAAGTGTGACATTGTAAGTGGAAATAAAACATCGATAGTTTGCTTTCGACTTACTTTCTGATGATGCAGTTTCAATTTACTTCGAAAGTGGTTAAATAAAAAAATCCATAACCCCAAGAAAAGGGGGCCGGGGATCCACCCCAGGAAAACTTTTAGTAATTGAACTAATGAAAATCATATTTTATGCTAGTTTGCCACTGAAAAACTAGTTAGCAATTTTTTTTCTTTACTCTATAAGACATGCAAACTTAAATAAGAAATCGTTACCTAAGTTACACTTGTTAGTATTTTTAAGAAAAGTTAAATATTACATGAAACAGTGCAAATAATAGGCCTACTCAATATGACTTAAAAGAAAGACACCGGACTATAATTATTAATGTATATAGCGAAGTAAGCTATAAGGACTGCACCGGCTGTAACTGTGGGTATGCAGCTCCGTCACGAATCAGGTTCCCCCACCACGCGGAAACCAGTCCGACCCACCTCCTATTCTATACGCCTTGCCCGTTTGCTACCTGTCGACGAGTCTCAAAATATCCGAATTTAATGCGGTGACGGGAAATGGAGTCAAGTGCAAACAGGTTGCATATCCTTTATTAAATGGTACCTCAATGACGAGGTAGGCCTGCCTCTAGGTTAGCATTAACATATACCCGATTTACTCTTAACACAGTACCAAACGGATTCTCCCAACTTCATTTATACGTTTTTTAATGAATTGAAACCCATTGTAAATAAGGTTAGGTTTCCCTTTTGGCTTGTTATGTATTCTATGATGCCCTTTACTCGACGACGCTGATAGAAATACAGGTGTTCACCAGTTCAGTACCCTTGCGTGTATTTGAGATGGTTAGACCCATGAGTCAAGAGGAAAGTAGGAACGAAATGTCAGTCTATTGTGATAAACTTGGCTAATACAAAAGACAGTAAAAACTAGGGGTGGGTACCTTCTATCTTTCAGATATTATGAGACACATTAGATTATTCATTAAGACTAAATGTTACTTGTGGATATTTTGGGAGTGTTTTCTGTCAATTTCTTTTCCGGATATTTTGAGACTCGGATGTTTTGGGAATATACCATTTTGTATTCCTAGCCTGTTTACATTAACGGCATAGTTCCTGTCTACAATTTTAATAATACAGTACAGTCCCGCTATTCCGAACTAATTGGGACAGAAACACCGGTCGGTTTAGCGGGAATTCGGAATAGGCGGATTTCGAATCGGAGGAAAGCGAGGAGGTGAACGCTCAAACTGAAATCATATCACACACAGACGCGGCAAATGCTCTTGACCCCTCGGCTTACGTCGAACAACACGCTTCATCAACGCCACCCGGCGTCGATTCAGTGCTATTCGTCAGAAAAAATATCACTGACTTTACTTCTTAAGTTGTGTAAATTATTTATTTTTTTTGTTTAGCAGTGATTAAAATTATTCGGAATAGGCGGATTTTCGGAATAGCGGGGTTCGGTGAATATAAATATAAATATTTCTGAGTGATTACTTTTCTGTGTATTTGTTAATATCATATGAGAAACACTATCTACAATCATTCATTTAACATTAATAGTTTATTTTTTAAACATATATTTTAATGAAAAAGAAAATTAAAAAAAAATTCTTACACTGTATATAACCCAAAGATTGTAGATGGTGTTGTCCATTTGTTGTTTGAAAATAAATATAAAAAAGAATCACTCAAAAAATTTGCCAATTGTGGAAATTATCACGGGAACGGCATTTTAGTGTACGAAACGTGGCTGTCATTTTGTAACGATAATTACCCATAACTGTAACAGTTTGATTAATTTTATATATTTATTGAATATACAGTTATATGAACCCTATTTTACCCGAAGGTACATTGGGGTTATAGTTTTAACAAATTTAATTTGTAATTTACATATTTATCTTTCTCTATTTGGCTATGACGTACCATAGCGGGACTCTACTATATTCGTAAAATTCATATTTCTACCCTGGCGTACAGTAACGGAATAATTGTGTAGACAATTTCTGCAATATTTAAGAAAACAGAATTCCAGTTCCTAGCCTGAGTAATCTGTGCTGACAATTATGATAAGTTATTTCAGTAAATAACATTCCCATTCTCGTCCAGTGAATTTACAGATTAATTTACGTTGGCATTTTTTGAGTATGTAGAAAAAGATTCTCGTTCCCAACCTGTGATCAGTAACACAAAATTACGTTCTCGTTAAATTAAGGGATACCTAATCACCCGCTCTTTCTGCTCTTTCAGATCGACGCAATGAATAAATAGGGATTGAGAATATGCCAGATAACTGTCGAGTGTCATTTGTAACCACATTGTTAAAATGCTTGGAGCATCATCTTCCTTTTGTTGAATGTCTAAATGAACAGCAGTTACGCAAAAAGGCTTTTCAAAAGCTATACCCATAAAGCGCATGTTTCGCTTCCTTTATTTTGTATCAGAATGAAACTTTTTTTATATATTCAAACGAAAATAATTGAAATGAAAGCTTTTTCTATTCAGTATGTATGGAACCCCTACTTGAGCTTACGATATTTCCATCAATGCTGTTTTATACACAGTGGAGCCCTTGCTTTGTCGCTGGAGGGATGGATTTGTTGAGGCCCAAGGTCTGCATCCAGTGTTTTGTGTCCCAGGTCGGGTCAGGGTCAGGGGATTTCTTTATAACCCTCCCTCTGACCCCTCTAGGCTATGCAATAACTCCCTAACTTACAAGGAAAAGCCGGCAGCTGTCAACCTCGCTTTGGGATTAGAATTCCAAATTTGGAGTTGGACATGTACGTGTAAAATCCTAAAATATTAGGATCAGATACTGATATTGGCATGTTTGCGATTGCTCATAGACTATTTCTTAAAATCTGAAGGTCATTATCGAGAATAATAATGACTGGATTTCGAGCACAGTATATTTTATTTGTGTACAGAGGGATCAACAGAAACAGCGGCAATGCACTTCAGCATGTCTGAGCCCATTGCACTTCCCCTGTAAATTGTGAATATAATATGAGAGTAGGGCCTACAGTCGAGTGCACGGAAACTTTCTGATGCTTCTGGTTTCTTATGGTGTTGTCCTTTATTTAAAGTTTGCATGGAATCTCCTTATCATTTATGTTCCACACCAGCCCTGAGTGATTCAATCTCTTATTGGTTTGAGTTCAAGTCCGACCATATGAATTGTAGCCTATGAACAACAATCAGGCTTAGATGAGCGTTGAAATGGACTGGAAGGTGTGGTCACAACGAATGCCTAGGCCAGCCTCTGGATGAGGCCGACTCGTATTGGTTTTATGTCAAAAGTCTAGCACTTAAACATTAACCCATGTACATAGGCCTAAGGTCAGTTTCAGGTTCAGGAGCGAAGGATTGAAGGAATAAGACAAACTTTAAGTGAAGGGATGCATATATATACATTTGAAGTAAACAAAGGACGTGGACAACACACATAAATTTATTTACCGTATCGAACAAGGTAAAGATTAATCCTGAAATCATTATTCTCTCTCAACGAATCTAGAAGCACTTAGCCATATTCGCCATCGTGAATAAAAGGGAGGAGCAGAGGTATGGCAGTGGGCATAGTGAAGCCGGTTTAGAATTCCCATACCAATATGAACCACTGCGCATCATATCGGAAAGATTCCTTGCACTCGACTGCACCCACCAGTGACATACGAATACGACTTTACCATCCACAGTATGTTGCATAGCGAACCAGCCACTTTTCCAACCCAAAAACTTGACTAAGAGCTCGCCACATGAATGGAATGAGTAATGAGTATACTAAGGACCTCAATGAGAAAAATGGATGAGATTAGCTTGCAGCTCTGCGCTTTATTTGTGCTTGCCAGGCATTGGTTTTTAAATGAAGTGGCGAATGAGATAAAGAAGGAAACGACGGCTTGGAAAGGAACCACGTGAGAAAAGCCTTAAAATGCCCGATTTTAATCCCTTACGAATATATCTTCAGCCTCACTGAAATTGGAGTTCAGTGCATATACACTCTGCTAGTTCGCCGCCTCCCGGAACGAAAATGTACTGTATTTGATTTTATTTCCATTTCGTAGTCGAATTAATAATTGAAAAATGATAATGTTCCCAATTTAAGACACTTAGAAGAAGTCAAGTAGATACACACCGTTAAGCTCTAGCCTCAATGTGCAGTCGGCAGTTGCAGTCGTCTTGAACGTAGCAGCACTCGAAGTGCCCACAATATGCAGCCGGCATTGAGGTCAGGGAAATATTAGACAGTAACAAAAATGTGGAGGAATTGATTTATATTGCAAATAATACTTATATCTTTATAATAAACACATCTTGTTTTTAGGAGTAAGCTAATATGTTTATTTGTAGGACTATTTATTTAACGGTTTTATGTCGGACTGAAGTCAGAAGCAATGTTTAAATCTTGAAAATCCTGGTAATTAAGCTACCGCTTACCAGTTGCCCTTCCCAAGGCCTCAGCTTTAACTTAAAGGTCTTAATATTATCATATCGTTCAGCGAAATTACAAACTGATATTCCCGTTTTAATTTTGAATTTTGAATTTAAGTCATTTAAATGCCATGCAATATCTACCATAAATATCAAATCTTCAAGTCAAATATTATCGTTACTTAGCTTGTCAGATAATTTTCTTTTCATGTCTAAGAAAACTAATTTCTTCTCGAAGGAGCCAAAGGCATTTTAAAACTTCATGACAAATAAGCCAGCGAACTTTGTTAATAGAATGGCATACCCTCAAATTCACTATAATCAAAGTAGAAAACTGGTGCTGATTCAGTCCCCTGTACTGGGACGAATAAAATTCACTGTTTTCTTTTCGAATTACAAAATAAGGTCTATTTTTATTGTTTTCAGCATAGTGATTCCTGGTGAACTATTCGTATAAAGGCTAGACCAACAAGTATTTTGTGAGACACTTGTCTTCTGTACTGATAGAAAATCAGGTTTTAGCCCATTTTATTTTACATAAATTTTCGGCGTAGATATTTATACATTTTACATAAAATCTATAGGGGGCCGCATTTGGTAACAGAAGGGCCGCATGTTTGGCACAGCGAGCTGTGGGCGTACGGTGTCTCGTCTCAAAACTCGGTTGCCATCTACTGGCGTCTCCTTTTGAAAAAATCCTCGCTGAAAATGTTTACAAGGATCTGTTTAACCAGACATGACGGTTTAAAGTGCTCCACGCCTCACTACTTTCTTGGGATTGATGTGATCATGTCAGATCAACAGCCATGCTGTCTGTTCTCATCACAGCATCGCTAGCTGCAGGGGTCCTCAAACTTCAAAACAGGTTACCAATAAAAGAAGGAAGACATGCACCCACCTTTCACCCCCGGCAGAGATCACCTCAATTATTAGCCGGTCTCCAGCAGAGATGCTGACCAGGGGTGCTCTTATAAGTTTGTTTTCTGAGTACCGAAAAAGATTTGTGGCTTATTTCTAAGCTTTGCGCAACCTTAGAACTTTAGATAACGCGGCCTTGCCTTCTGATTTTTATTTCTGTGGTTTACAACTGTACTATATGGAATCTTACATAGGACTGTATCTTTTTACTAAATATCCTGAGTGACGTACGTGCCTATTATGCATTTTGGAATGTACGTTCATTAAAAAAATAACTGTTACTAAAATTGCTTGTTAAATGAGTTCTAAGAATGGGAGTATTGAGAGGTATTAGCTTATCTCGTCTGTAATGAATATGTGTAGGCCTATTTATCTCTGTTATCTGCTTTAACATAATATCATCTAAATTTGAAACATGGATTAAACATTAAACATATTTCAATCCAAATTTACATGTAGAAAAAAAATACGCGAAGCCGACGAAATAACGATTTAGCAGATATTCAAGTTTAGCACTGTCTCAGGTAAAATAGAGAAACTTGTTATTAAATCTATAAGGTAAATGCTCATTTGTATATCATGAATCCACCTTGCCATGTGTAACTTATATCATGTTTGAAATAATTTGTACTGAGTTACTATTTAAGGTATAGAAAATGTTCTATGGTTGACGTGTATAACATTTCTATAACTTTGTGCTGCATTTTAGTCCCGCAAGATATAAAAAGTCAATAACATATTTCTTGCTAAATCTGCAGCCAAAAGGATTGCGTTGGAAATTGCCTTGATTTATAAGTTAACAAGTTAGTCGTTATGAATCTGGATATAATTTAATATGAAATTATATTGTTTAAATTAAATTTGTGTGTAATATTTCGAAGTACGCGGTAATATCCTTGTGGCATTATGATGTAAAATATTAAGGATCAACTTAAGGCAAATCGGTACTAAAATTTAATGTAAAAAAGTTGAAAATATGTTTTTTCTGAAAATTCAGTCTTTTCTTTTCTTGTGTGTTAACGCAGGGACAAATATTGCAAGTGTTGCAATTTTTGACTCACAACTTTTGTTAATTTTAATAATTTTACTTAAAAATGAATAACCCAAAATTTACTTACAGAAGCATCATGCAAAATTTGCTTGTAGCAACATTATATTGACCTTAGGAAGTGGTAAACGTTTCGGAATGATTAATTTGAAATTGAGCAATTTTATTTTTCAGTATAAAGGTAAACGAAAATGAAAATAAAATTACAAGTACTGATCCTACGGTTTCATTTTCTGTAGACACATAATCAGTATATAGACAATATAATAGTTGCTATTTAATTTATACCTATAAATAAATATTTATGTATTAAACGTGTACAGTATGTTGTTGTTATTATTATTGTTATTATTATTATTATTATTATTATTATTATTAATATTATTATTATTATTAAGGCAAGACATGTAATAACCAAAAAAGCGAAGAAATGCAAAATAAAAATGCATTTATAACCTAAAAACAATAGAAAAAGACACCAAATTATTTTAAAAACACCAATAAATTATCCATTCTTTCTTGTAATTAGTGTTTTTACAAGTAATGAGTTCATTTTGGAGAGCATTTAAATAGATGACAGTGTTATATTTAAATTTACAATATAAAAGCTCGTATTTTGTTACTAACGCGGTAAGTAAATTAATGCTGTATGAATACCTTTTGTGAAAACAAACATTACTTCCGAATTGACATGCCCTTCAAACTTCCCCTAGCAAATAGATGTCATTTAGAATGACATAGCAAAAAATATTTATTTTTTTATTGGTAGAACGCAAATTGCAGTGGTTGCTTAAAATAAATTGTATTGAAATGGACGAAAACTTGGCGGAGATTCTCAAATGAAAACGACTGTCTATTGTCTGAAAGTAATGATTTGTTCCTTTACTGGAGGCTTTCTGGGGAATGTAGTCGAGTTCAACATGCAAGTTTCTTAAAAATGGGGATAGCAGTACAGGTAATGCTGCGAATCTGCTTAGTTTCCTGTTGATGTTATTTGCTTATAAAATTATAAACAGAAATAATAATGAAAAATTCAATATGGGCCTATAACTTAGGCTATTATTCACACATAAAACTAAGAATCCAAAATGACTGAATAATCCCCAAAAAATGGCCTATATGTCAAAAATCTTGTAATTGACGAAAATTCAAAATAATGCCATAGCAAATATCCCTTATTTAACCAATTAATTAGTTATAGCCTACACATTTGTACACATTCGAGCTATCTTTCAACCTTCATATAATAAAGATGCAAAATCATCAAATGCCTTTCCCTATCATCATCCTCATCATCATTAGGACTCGGAAGTTGGTGACCTAAAAGTGCCTGAAAAATGCCTTAAATTTATGAAAATATGACGTGAAAAATTGTAAAAAATGACTTGGTATTTCTAAATATGCATTTAGATGTTGGACTATTCAATGGTATAATAATAGATAACATTAAACAAAGGACAAGATTTAAGTATTTTATGTTGCTACTTTATTATTATTCTTATTATTTTTCTATTATTAATATGTTTATTATATTTATTAATGAATGCCTCACAGCTAAGGAATTAGGCTATGAGGTCGTCTGACTATAATGTTGGAAAAGTCCATTCTGAAGGGAAAATGCAACGAAATGCAAAATAAAAGTAGGCTATTTTTGTTCATTTTGAGACGAAACGAATTTATACTGCATCCTGCATTGTCTGTGATGTCTCAGAAAAACGACATTTCATTAACTTCCGAATCATCATCATCATCATCACCATCATCACCATCATCATCAGTACTGTTACGGAGTTACGTCATCATTCTTCAGGTATTTAGATACTGCCCACGGCCCGGATGTATAAAATCCCCCTAGAGTATTACATGGGTCTATTGTCATAATAACAGAATGGAGGGAAGAAGAGGAGGAAATATGATCTCCCTCAACCTGTCCTGTTGTGTGAAGATACAACTCTCCCATGGGTACAGGTGCATTTCAGTGATCAGGTTCATCGTAATTGAGGTGTCCGTGATGCGGAAATAGTGTTTTCAAAAACATCAACATGTGGCCCTTTGAGGGACCCAGCCGAAACACAACCATTATTCACCAAAGCAACCATCCGAAGAAATACAGTACACACAATCACAGATATTTCTAGGCACGTTATAATAATTAAACTAATGATGGCATATACTTAGACATACCAACTGGAGCAGGCTCAGAGGCAGATGACATTTAATTTTTGTTTATTTATCATTGGTAATTATATGAGAGTCTTAGAAATCACCTAAAAATTTACGATCGACGAAGTCGCTAATAAATTTATCCAGGGGGGTTCGAAGTCACGAGCTTTATTTACATTGACTTTTTATCGAATAATATGTAAAAAATAATTAATTGTATATTGAAATTGAATTATTTGAATAACATTTTAGATTGAGACAATATTATCCAAAAGCATTTCTCCGAACAAAACACGATCCTAGGCTGGATGGAAACACAATAGTTAATACATATTCATTTATTCAAGTACTGTATTGCTTTCTCAAATATTGAAGATATGCGTAAGACAAAATGATATTATTGTTATAGTTCCTAGTGATGCATAAATAATAAGTAAGTTTTTAAAAAAATTATATTACGCACGTAAGAACAGATGTATTTAATTCCTGCCGTTCAGGTTATGTCTTTATAATGTTTGAGGTGATTACAGTTAAACGCCAACGTTGATAAATTATGGAATACACTTCTAGTAAAATAATACGAGGGTTATCCTTAAAGTAACTTCCGTTTATTTAAAGAAGAGTTAATAAAGTTAGAGAATTTGTTTTACAATGCTTTGAAACTACACACTCTAATTTATTTTTCCACGTAGTTTCCAGGCAGATTCAGATACTTTTCAAAGCGTTCGACGAACTTTGAAATTCCGCAGTCGTAGACTTCGGCCAAGGCGTATAGAATAAGAGGTGGGTCGGACTGGTTTCCGCGTGGTGGGGGAACCTGATTCGTGACGGAGCTGCAGTCCCGACCCACGCGCCTGTATATTGTATTGAATTGTATAAATTAGCACAGGAACAGATAAACAAAAGGTTGGTTGATGAATGTAACAGTTTAAAAAAAAAAAAATATTGCAGTTACTGTATCTGAAGAAGTCCAGAATGTGCTCAGTGGCGTATTTTCCAAGCCTCAAATCGAGTTGATTTTAAATAAAAAGGAAGAAGGAATGACTGAATTCCTTTTTTTAAGATGCAAATAACTACAAGACTACAAAAATACTACATATATAACATAAACTGTATTTTAAAATATACTGTAACTTTTTTTAAAATCTTGCATGGTAATTTACATTGTTGTCTTTACTGTCATTTGGAAATAATGTATAATACAGAATGTTCATACTGTAACTTATACATTGTTTTATTCATACATTTCCTTGGCATCAGGCAACTCAAAGGTAACAGTATGACAATGCTTCAGATGTATGTACATTTATAATTCAATAGAAGTTAATTTCAAAACGATCAAGGGCGCCCATATGATATTTTCTAGGGGGAGGTCAAACAAGTGTGACATTGTAAGTTGAAATAAATAATCGATAGCTTGCTTTCGACTTAGTTTCTGATGATGCAGTTTCAATTGACTTCCAAAGTGGTTAAATAAAAAATAAAAATGAAACCATATCCCCCAAGAAAAGGGGGCCGGGGATCCACCCCAGGAATATTTTTAGTAATTGAACTAATGAAAATCATATTTTATGCTATTTTGCCACTGAAAAACTAGTTCGCAATTCTTTTCTTTACTCTAAGACATGCAAACTAAAACAAGAAATCGTTACCTAAGTTATAACACTTATTAGTATTTATAAGAAAAGTTAAATATCACACGAAACAGTGCAAATAATAGTCCTACTCAATATGTCTTAAAAGAAAGACACCGGGTTATAATCTCTCTATATATAAAAGGCTTTGTCCTAACTGACTGACTGACTGACTGACTGACAGAGAATCAACGTAGAGCCTAAACTATAACAGGTAGAGACTTGGAATTCTGACGGTACCTTCGTTTCATAATGTACGTGCTCATTAAGAAAGGATTTTGAAAAACTTTGATTTTAAATGCCAAAAATTAAATGTTTTTGAGAATACTTAATCCCTTTATACACAGAATTATCAAATCCAAATCACAGTTCACTAGACAACAGTATTGTTGGCAGTCTTCACATAAGGCTTTGGAAATAAATAAAACGAGACTTGACAAATTAGAGAACTATCAATATAATCCATGTTATAAATAAATATTAAAGAATTAAATCCACGTAAATAATGCAGTCACATAACTTTCTCTAGCCTGGAAATAGAGAAAACAATACGAGGTAAGGTAATATGTTTTGGGAAGAGAAGTATGAAAGTGATATTGCATTTCTGTTTAATTTCATCCCCAAAACGGTTTTATGGTAACTTGAGAGTGAGAAATAAATATTCCTCAAAGACAATACAATTTTATGTTACCGGAATTTATGTTTCTTCTTATTTGAACCCCTACCGGGCTTGCTGTGTACAAGCGATTACCACCATTAACCACCATTAACGGCCGTGGGAGTCGGCATGCTGACCACATGCCCCCCAATCCTGCCATCTGCCTACGGGAGATGACGCAGCGGTCGGGTGGTAGGCCAAGTCCCTCCAGGGATGTAGCGCCACGGAGTTTAGTTTTTTATGAGCCATAAAAAGCTATATCAAGCGTTTTCTGAGGGGATAGTTTGAGTGTGATAAATCGTGCTTCCTATTTCAAATTCTAAATACCTATATAATGACCTATAATTTAAAAATCGAAAGTCCTTCATAAGATAATTTCCAATTACAAAATAAAAAAACCCAGGCGACGCTGGGCCTATTAAGCTAGTTATTAATATAAATATATTTGTTCTTTTCCTGAGAGCTAGGGGGCCGGGGTCCCCCCCTCTACCCCCGGGTATGGGCATCCATGAAAACGATATCAGTCGAAACTGTAGGCGAAGTAGCTATAAGGACTGCACCTGCTGTAACTGTGGGACTGCAGCCGCGTCATCACAGCGGGTGAGTGGTGGGGGAGAACCGCAGTCCGACCCACCTCCTATTCTATACGCCTTGGACTTCGGCCACCTGCGACTGAAGACAACCTTCGGAGCTGGTTTTCAACTCTTCTCCATCGTCAAAGAGCTACCATGTGCATAGGCGTAGCGAGGGGGGGGTTTTGGGGGTTTGAACCCCCCCCCCATTGATTAAAAAAAGGAAAATTGTATAATTTTTTTTAAGTCTGCCCATAAATTGCTTAATACAAGTATAAAGCGTGGGAAGCTTAAAACTCGTTATTTTGAGTCTTAATTTTTAAAATTTTCCGCGGAAGGACCCCCGGAAGCATAAAACTTGTTATTTTGCATCTTAATTTTTAAAATTTTCCGTGGGAGAACCCCCCGGAAGCTTAAAACTCGTTATTTTGCATCTTAATTTTTAAAATTTTCCGGGGGATGGCCCCCGGACCCCCCTCTCCTTCCATACTCGCCAGACCCCGCGGATGTTATAACCCCCCCCCCATATGGTCGGCCTGGTTACGCCTATGACCATGTGCAGCACGCCTCCAGAGTCCCTCATGGAAAAAGCCCCCAGGTGCGCAGCACACCAACAACGACATGACCACAAGCCATGGAGCAGGACGGGAGAGGCCCAAAGCGGTGGGAGATGGACCGAAAACCGGGAAAGGAAAATTGATGATAATGGGCGGGAGTTTGAAGATGAAATGGAGAGAGTTAGTGAAATGAGAGGGGGAAACGGGAGGATTCCAGAGGGTAAAAAAAGAACAAAGTCATAGCTTTGTCCACCATGAATGACACGCCCGCCCACCTCGGGATTTGAACCCGGGACCGCTTGCATGCTAAGCCCACGCGAGCCGCCGCGACGGCTTTAATAATGTATGCATAACCCACTGCCTAGAGATTCTCCGATTTGATCAGAATATAAACAAAAGGATATGCTATTACCATTTTTGTAGGAGGAGATAAAGTAAATTTCGATAAAGATTGAGGGGTTCAGGTCTGTGGTTGGTTGATTTCAACCCCATACTTATACTGTATGTTATTGTCCCACATCAAAAGAAAGACGTACGAACTTAATATCTGCATAGACTCATAGCCTATCATACTTGGAATAAAACTTTGAAAATAATTATCATTCACTTATGAAACACGGAGACAACTTAAAATATTTCGGCAAAGTAATAAAGAAAGTCTACTTTTGTTATAACCTATGCCTGACAGGCCAGGTCAGTCCATTTCTGTTTTCATTTTTATTTAAAATGTATTTTATGCAGTTTTCGATTCGTGTGCAGTATTTGAAGCAGTTTTTAAAAACCAACATAGGTTGAACTAGATCACGTGATTTTTTATATTATTTTCAGATATTTTTATTTTCTCAACAAATTGCGTAATTACTTATAGCAATTATAATCTGTCTGGAACCATATAGCCCCTATGTTGGGACGAAGGGGCCTCCAAGTGGAGGTTTCTGTTACCTATATGAATTTTTGTTACGCTTATTTTCCGATAGAGTGCAGAGGGACAGGTGGTAAGCCCATCGCCTCTCAACCCCCCTCAGGAAACTAAGGTATTACTTGGACGTGAAAGGGCCGAGAAATTTTGCCAAGAGGCTCTAATTTATGCTTCGAGTTCTTTTACGTGCCGTAAATCTACGACACCCCCCCCCCAGCTTAAAGTCCCTCCCGGAGGACTCCGTGCCCATGATTTTTACGTCATGAAAAACCCATCGACCGCGGCCGGGTTTGATCCCGCGACCTGCGGATCTATATGTAGGCACTCTACCTCTAGACCACCACGGTCGACTATAGCAATTATAATAGGCCTACACATATTATGATTTGTATGTGATGTATGTAATGTAATATTTATTTATTGGTTTCCTTGGTAAAGTACGGAATAGATGGCATGGTAATGCTAGGCATATAATATACTAACAACTATTCATTTTTATACTAAGCTTATTAACATATAGAGATTCGCCGTGGCGAAGTTGGTTGAGGCACTGCTGTACAAACAGAAAGCAAGACAATTTTCACCAAGAGTGAAAATCTCTTTTGGACTGCAGCATAATCGACCTTCCAGCATGGACATTTCGCCCGTAAAATCAGCTTTAAGCACCGTTGATCTAGACCTGATATAGCAGAGTCAAAATAATGTGCCAGGCGGCGGGGCGTATTACCTAAACTTTGATCATAACAAAATGTATAGAGATCTTAATGAAAAAAAATCCGATTTACTCTAGCTTCAAGTTTTGTAACGCCCAAGAACATCGATTGTAGCCCCGGCAAAAAGAAAGCACCTAATATCAGGATTATTTCCAGCTGTAGTGCACTATTAATTGCATAAATCATAATTCAAATGTTTAATTATGATCAAATTAGCTTAAATTTCGGGTTCAGAGGAATTTGAATCTGCAATTTAAAATTTATTTCGTCTAACTATCCACGAGTCTAAATATTGTAAAATCATTATTTCAGTAGGCCTGCCCTGCCATTGGTGTTATAAATTGGCCACTAATATGCTATTGTGTAGGCCTTTATCTAAATATTAATATTCTTGGTATATTTTAGTGCATTTCTTGGAGAAATTAGTTGTCTACTTATAAATTTAGTTAGGGTCTCATTAATTACGTTAGTGTCTCATTAATTAATTACAGTAAGTTACTATATTATTCCCCGTAAGTTACATTATTATAATATACGGAAAGGATACCTTCCTGCTTTTTTTTCATTCGTTTGGCTATATGTGATATAGAATGGGAAGGTATGGGTATACCCTCCTAGCAAGGCGTGTACAATTAGCAGACTCCTACTTCATTAGCTTAATTTACTAGCTTAGACACTCGTGATTCCAGCTGTCTGCTGTCGATAATCTGCCAAGCACACTGTTAATTAAATTGCTGTTTTGTCTTAAGCGTGTTGGGTTAACATTCCGAATATCATGAATGATTCTAAATTTTCTATGGTTTTTCAAATAATATATGATTCAATTCTGATTCTCCAGTGATATGATTTCCGTAAGTATATTCCAGGAATGAAGAGTAGTCACCAAAATTAGTCATCTGACATTTAAAAATTTGATTTTGTCTTTGCATTTTCTCCCATTTTTATAGCTATTTGTAGTGTTTTTCTTTCTTTGAATGCAAGGTCGTATGGTATGTTTAAAGGCATTCCAGATACTCCAGCCTCGTCTGTCCCCTTGCCCCATATCCCGGCTTCAAAAGGCCATAGGCTGTATGTGTCATAAAATTCCACGGAAATAGAATGACATGTTCAGCTTTTGTAGTAGTTTTCTTTAATGTGTCAGAAACTTGCCTTCAACTTCACAATGAAGTGAACTCAATCACCAGAAATATCCTAAATGTAACTACATTTTTCGTACATACACTGATATGCTACATAATAGTTATAATAAAACAACGTATTCCCACTGACGAGTGGCACAGACTAAATTTTATTTAGAGACAAAAGACAAACAAACATGTCTACCGACAATGCAAGACAGATGGCAGCACTAGTAACATATTGTGTAGATATTAGACCTTTAACACCCCCACTATATCTAACAATATGGATATACAAAAATATTACAATCTTTGAATACCTAATACATCCAAAAACTTATAATGTTTCATAACACATAAAGCCTTCGTGAATACATCAGCTGGCATCTCAGCTGTAGGCAAATACTTCACATTTACAATTTTATTTACTACACATTCTCTACAAAAGTGAAACTTAATGTCTATGTGTTTTGTACGCTTGTGAAACATTGGATTCATAGTTAGCTTTTGTGCACTCTGATTATCGTTGGACAAATCAATGGTATACAAATTTTGTGTAATTTCATATAGTAAGTTTCTCAAATAAACAGCTTCTTTACATGCTTCTGTAATAGCCATATATTCGGCCTCACTACTAGACAAGGCTACAGTAGTTTCTTTTTTAGTTTCCCAAGAAATTACACAACCAGATAAAGTGAAACAATATCCTGTATATGACTTCCTATCCATAACATTTGCACCCCAATCTGCATCTACATATCCTTCTAATATTGAATTTCCATCAGCAGTGTACTTCAAACCGTAATTTTTAGTACATTTTAAATATCTCAATAGACGCTTTACATATGCACAATGTTCTCTAGAATAGCAATTGTTAAATTGACTCAAAAATCCAACTGCATAAGTAATATCAGGTCTGGTTAGAACTGCTAAGTACATTAGACAACCAATAACTTGCTGATATGGGAATTTTCCAACATAGTTTTCCCCCTTAGATACATGCAACTTAGTTTCCATAGGAGTCTGAATGGGTTTGCATTGACTCATGTTAAATCTTTGCAACACCTGATCAATATAATCAGACTGGTTCAATGTAATAGTTTTCTCAGACTTATTAACACTTACAATGACACCAAGACACTTTCTGATTTCACCTAAATCTTTAAGTTTGAAATGGCTAGCTAATTCATTTTTCAAATATTCTGTTTCTTTACAATCATTTGAAAAAATAAAAAAATCATCCACAAAAAGTGTAACAATAGTCCTCAAATTATTTCTGACTTTTGTGAACATACATGGTTCTATCTTAGATCTCTTATAACCAATATTTAACAAACATTCATCCACTTTCCTGTACCATGCTCTCGAAGATTGTTTAAGCCCGTAGATTGCCTTTTTTAATTTAAGTACTTGCCCCTCATGGGTCTGCTCGGAAAATCCTTCTGGCAACTGCATAAAAATGGTTTCATCAAGAGCACCATTCAGAAAGGCTGTAGTTACATCAAGGTGAGTAATGTCAAATCCTAACTTAACTGACAATGCAAATAGTAACCTCAATGTAGTATGCCTCACAACAGGAGAAAATGTTTCTGTATAGTCTATACCTTCAACTTGTGAAAAACCTTTAGCAACTAAACGTGCACGGAACCGAACTTTGTTATCACTATCATATTTTTTACGAAGCACCCACTTACACTGTACAACCCTACCATCTTGTGGACTTTCACATAATTCCCACGCATCATTTTCTTTGAAACACTGTAGTTCTTCTTGCATGGCCAACATCCACTGTTTCTTTTCTGGTCCGTTTAAAGCATCATGCAGTGTCAAACCTGCCACATCATCATAGGTTTCAGCGCTTGTGCAAAGATTCGACATACCATATCTCTCTGGTGGTTTCCGTGTTCGTCTGGGTCTGTCCATGAAATCTTCATTTTCACACTGAAGTGTACTCTCTGAGTCTTCATCATCATAGGAATAATCATTTTCACTGTTGGAGTTATCTTCAAGACTAGATGTTGATTCAAAACTTGTTACCTCCTGGCCTTGTTGTTCTGGTTTAACCTCATCCCCCACTGAAGCAACATTCTGGTCTTGCATTTGAATCATACATTCATAATTGATTTCTGGCTCAATAATGACCACATCTCTACTTGTAAACACAGTCCTTGTTTCTGGATTATAGACTCTGTATCCCTTTATGTTATCTGGGTATCCTGTAAGAATACATTTCACAGATTTCTTATCCCATTTCTTACGCTTTTGTTTAGCAACATGTACCATGACAGTGCTACCAAATATCCTAATATGACTGATATCTGGTTTTGTGCCAGTCCATAGTTCATATGGCGTTTTATTATCCAACGCAGCAGCCACAGTTCGATTCTGCAGGTACACTGCCGTATTGGTGGCCTCAGCCCAAAACTCTTTTCCCAGGTTTGCATCAAACAGTAGACATCTCGCTTTTTCTACGACTGTGCGATTGAATCTTTCACATAAACCATTTTGTTCTGGGGTGTATGGGTTGCTTTTCTGGTGGATAATACCAGCACTGTTTAGGTAATCTTCAAATTCCTTATTGCAATACTCTAAACCATTATCGCTTCTTATCACTTTTATTGTTCTTTTTGTTTGATTTTCCACCTGTGCTTTGAATATCTTGAAATACTTCAGAGCCTCATTTTTGTGCTTCAGAAAATAAACAAATGTTATGCGACTGTAATCATCGACAAATAATAAGAAATACCTTGCTCCTCCTATCGATGTAGTCTCCATAGGGCCACAAATGTCTGTGTGCACTAAATCTAGCAAGTTGCTGCTTCTCTGACCACTGCCTTTAAATGGTAAGCGACACTGTTTACCTTCACAACATGTTGTACAAGAAGCCTTGCTTATTTCTGCTTTTTCATCAAATGACATTCCCAAGACAGCATTTTTCATTTTATTTAAGTATTCCTTGTTGACATGTCCTAATCTGCGATGCCATGTTACTCCTGACACAGCTGATGCAGCCAAATACTCCTGGGATACCAAGTTTACTTTGTATACCCCATTGACCAATACTGCTGTAGCGACTAACTGTTGCTTTTTATTGTAAACACAACAGCTTTTATCTGTGAAAGACACACTGTTTCCTTTTTTTATTAGTTGACTGACTGATAGTAGGTTAGTAGTCAGAGATGGTATACAGCATACGTCTTCTATCACGATGTCGTACTCGCAATCATAAGTTGAAGTCGTTATTTTAACATTGCCAGAACATAATACTGTCATCTTCTCACTATTAGCTACGACAATTCCTTTATTTTGTTCATATCTGGCATTCATAACCCAACTTTCGTTTGCTGTTATGTGTACACTTGCCCCGGAGTCGATATACCAATCATTTTTGTTGAAATTCGCACTTAAAAATGCTGCACTAAATGCGTTTGATTGCATTCTTTCTTTATTTTTCTTATTTGCTGAATTATTTTCGTTATTCATGCACTGATTTTTGTAATGGCCGACTTGTTTACACCGGTAGCATCTCACCGCCTTGGTGTTTGACTTCGACGGAACAGTAGTACTACCAACATTACAATTTTTCCTGGCCATAGACAAATTATTCTTATTTTGCTTTGCATGATTTGAATGACTGACGAATGCACCGTTCATTTCATTCTCGTTGTAATCTACCGACTCCATGTCTAATAATTTTGTCTTGATATTGTCTGCCGTAATGGAAATGCCCGAATGTTCAATTGCCATGATCATTGGAGCAAAACGATCAGGCAATCCAGCCAACAACAATGACCCTGTCCATTGATCATTTATTTCAAATCCCGTTCCACTTAATTTCTGCGCTGTATCGATAATCTGCGTCACATATGACGTCATCGAACTGCAATTTTCTCGCCGGATTGAAATCAAATTTCTCAACAGACTTATTCTCCGTGAAAAGCCACTATCATCAAATAATTGCTGTAGTTTATTCCACAATTCTTTCGAAGATTTAACGGTTTTGACGTGGACATACAACGACGGGTCGATGGTCATAATCAATTTGGCTTTTGTTTTTTCGTCATCCGCGCTTGCTATTTCTTTTCCCGGTTCTGGCTTGATACAATGCTTCATGCCTTCGAGAACTAAGAAATTTTCTGCAGCGAAACACCACTCCGAATAATTATCGCGTCCCTTTAATTTCGGCACATTGATAAGGTAATTGGTAGCCATTTTTGACGAACAGTTTTTACACTTATACACTGCGATAATTAATACGATCAGTCAGTTCACAGCTAAATCGCACTGAATACTGTCTTTTAACACTTGCTTTACTGCAAAATCCTTGTTAAAACGACTCAATACCGCGATTTTATGAGCTTCTGGGCCCATAACCTATAATAAAACAACGTATTCCCACTGACGAGTGGCACAGACTAAATTTTATTTAGAGACAAAAGACAAACAAACATGTCTACCGACAATGCAAGACAGATGGCAGCACTAGTAACATATTGTGTAGATATTAGACCTTTAACAATAGTAATAATAATTTATTGCATCTGTAGCTATACATTGTACAGTTAGACATTGTACACATTATTTAGAACAATTAAGGTTACAGTAACTGCAAAATCATTTATGTAAGAAATTCTTAAAAGATTAAAATGTCTTCTCATACAACTACTCTTTCAGTTTAAATTTAAAACACCTGAGATTTTTCACATTTAAAATACTAGCTGGTAAGTTATTTATAACTTGACTAACAATGTAAACTGGCGATTTAGTGTATCTAAAAGTTCGATATTTAAAAATATGTAGGCCTATAACATCTTTGCTCCTTGTGTTGTGCTCATGTAATTCTGAATTAAAGGTGAACTTATCTTTGTTGTTAAAATAAAATAAAGCAGCCTTATATACTAAAATTCCAGTTATGTTAAAATCTTGTTTTTTAACCAATCTTAAAGACTCCCTTGGTGCCAAGTTAAAAATAATTCTTAACATTTCCTTTTGTGCAACAAACACCCTATCTATGTTCGTTGCCCTGCCCCAAATCAGTATATTATAGAAAATAATACTATGTCCAAGGAAGAAATACACATTAAGAAGACTTTTACTGTCCATAGAATGTTTTAAAGCCCTGAAAGCAAAGCATAGCTTGTTAAGACGTCCACAAATGTAATCTAATTGTGATTCCCAATTCAAATAAGAATCAACATAAACACCTAAAAACTTAGCAGTTTTTGTAACATTGAGATCTGCGTTTTTATCATATGACATATACAGGTCTTGGCGTTTATTAAAAAAATAAAAGCAGTTTTATCCATATTAACTAATAAATTATTTGCGGCATATCACTCCTTAAACTTATCAACGGTAGTAGACACTTTCGTATACAATTCCGCAACGGTCTCAGCTGTTACAAGAAAGATTGTATCATCGGTGTACATTATCAGTACATTATCATCGGCGTACATTATCATTATCGGCGTAATTTATATATAATTTAAATCAAAATTGAGACGTGGCAATGCAAAAGAACAGTAGATTAAAGGCTGAACTAAAATAGAATTAGACGAAGGAAAAAAAAAACATTTAACAGAAAATACACCACAGATGTACTTAAATGGTTCATACACATTCACGTACATACACAGTAGAGAAACACATGGCTTGGATGAGATTCAACTGTAGGGTGGCCACTTCCAAACTTTGGAGATGGAGGACATGTTTACTTCAACTATAGACTAATATGTGGCGAAAACCCACTTTAAGAACTTAAAAATTGCATTTTGACTTCTCTTAATATGGTTAATTTTTATTTTTGCAAATTTATCATCTAAGCCTAATTCAAATTGCTCAGACAAAGGGAAAAAATTTCCTAATAGCTATTTATGTGTCAAATACGCGAAATAAGGTTTTAGCCAACGAATCTAGTATTGAAACACTGGACGAATCCGCTAAAGTTTTTGCATGCAATTTTTTTTAGTAAAAACTTTGTAATTTTACTACTAATGAGCTCAATTTTTACTGCGTAAAGAAAGCAAAGATAATGGCGATTGTAGCAGTAGTGCATGTTTACAAACTTCGCTTGCTGTGGATTGTTTCTTTTCCTTAAAAAAAAACTTTTAAAGACATCGTTAAGATAATAATGTTGATTAATTAAACTAAATACATTTACCTCAATTGAAATTACACGTCATTTTTACCATATTTTCTGCAACGAAACTTATGCCTTGTTAAACGAAGCAATCGTACAAGAGGCTCATCTGAAGTCGTTCCTTTTAATTAGCACTGGTGGTCAAGAGGACCAAGGCTATGGCGCATTAAAGCAAATTTCGTGCGTTCGAGTCTACCTGAAGTCATAAAAGTTATAAAAAGTTATTATTATCGAATTTATTTTTAAATTCAAGATTTCTAAATGACAAGGTTTACTATGCTTGTTATAGACAACGAACAATAAAATCCTTAACATATAAAATTGAACTTACACTGGGAGACACTATAGAGGCATCTAGGAGCCGATGATTAACATTTGAGCAAATCGCCATAGCACTAGAACAAATGAATATATTCATTTGAGCAAAGTAAAGAAATACAGAAATGGTGCTTACATTTTTCCTCTAAACGAGATGTGGCAGCACTGTGTGGTTTCATCGCAATTTCCTGGGCACATCACTTCCTAAAGTTTGGCTTATGTCCACCGCCATTTGATGGGCACGTCCTGATGATAATGTCAAAATTACAGTGTTTATGCTTTATATCTAGCTCCCATTAGCGTCACATATCTTAATAAATTAATCTTTTCCAAAACATAATCGTCCCAGTTCTTAATGGCATAAAGTCGGTTAATTTCAGACTTCTTATTTTTCCTTTGCTTCGCAGAAAGATGCGATCGGATTGATATGTCCGTTTGAATTTGTCGCTCCTTTAGAACCTGTGGTAAAATATGTATCGATGGATGTGCACAGTAAATTTCCCTTTTGAAATGTCTGTGAAAGGACTCTGCACCATTTGTAGTTCTGGGGCAGTTTTCATTTGGCGGTTGTGCCCAAAGATTTGGAGGGAACTGACTGTCATCACTTAGTAGTTCTCCAAGAGGTAATCTAGAAATTGATTATCTAGGGGAGTATCGGGAGCAATCCTGTGAAGTTTTACGAATGCATCAGATACCTGTTCTGGTGGTAAATATGATAACCCGAAAAAGTGGCTTAACCATTTTCCTATGTCCAAATATTTATCTACATATTCTTTTTTCAGTCCTATTTCAACTACTTTTCGGAACTAAGATTGCCCTAGGTGAAAATTACAACATTTTAGAGTTGAATCAGGAAAACAATTTTCAACAGCTCTGTGCGCTGCAATTTCAAAATCTAGGCTCCATCGTACGGATAATTTAGAAGTACGAGTATAATAGCCTGGAAGTTGAATGCGGCGTTGCTAAATCGTTGGAATACACGACTAATTTGTGCTTGAGTGAAGTGGACGTTTTTGCTCAAGTGAAGTAGAAATTTTTGCTCAAGTGAAGTAGGCATTTTCCCACATTTGCTCAAAGGTACGTCGCCCTCTAGGAGCCACAGTTGGAACTACGTCGACGTCGATTAGGGTTACCATGGCAACTTTACCGTACCGTACTAGTACGGTAAAGTGCTACTTTCCGGCGTGTTAGCAGTTCGAGAAACAGCCACTTTGCAGAGCGTGTACTAAAAAATTATTAACCTAAAAGAAACGTGCAGACTTCTTGATAGTGAGTGTGAATGACTGAGCATTCTTCTGGTAAAGTGTTTCCAATTTCGAGCTATGTTTTAATCATTAGTTAGTGCCGGACAGTGGACAATTAGCTCAAAATCCGGCAACCCTATTCAAATGTGAATTTGATACAGCAATTACATCTTATCTCTGTGTTCGTTATCAAATGATCAATTATCAAGTTCCTCAGCAATTTGGCATGCATATACCGTGTGTCCGTAAAGTCATGGTGCAAAAGTGCATTGGCTATGATCAAAAGTGCACCATGACTTTACGGACACACGGTATTTTAGTGACTGGAATAGAATGTATATTTTAACATTATGCTAAAAAGTATGCACTAGCGTACATTTTTCTGTGAAGAAATTATGTCCGCAGTAATATATTTGCAATCGAAAGCAGAAATATACACGTAGTAGCAGGATTTTTATTGTACAGGTTGAAACAAATATATATTTACTGCTTCATGTCTTTAGCCATTGCTTTTATGTCTCGTAAAAAGCATCTTTCCTTGTCGATTTTCTCTCTTCCTGCACCGGAGAATGTACCACTTTCATTGTTAGATATATTATTATTTTTACCGAGAAAAGGTTGAAATTGCTTTCATAAGTGATAAGACGAAAGGGCATACCGTTATGCTATAAGAAAACTTGCAAATTTGGACACCGTACGCTCAATATTCCGAAATTCTCCTGCCTTTTAAAATATAATATTGCCTACTGTATATCTCTTCAGAGAAAGAAGACCTGCCATTAACTAATATCGCTGATAGTTTGGTTAACTTCAAATCATTTAATTATAAAATACGTATCAGAGTCCAATGCATCCCCGCTACACTATAGATGTTCACACATGATGTATGAACATCTATAGTGAGGTCATAACCACTACATTTTGATTATGGATGTACAGTCGAGTGCACGGAAACTTTCCGATGATTTTTGTTTCTTCTAGTTTTTCTTTATTTAAAGTTGGCATTGAATCTCCTTAGCATTTGTGTTGAACACCAGCCTTGGGTGAGTCAATCTTTTATTGGTTTGAGTTCAAGTCTGACCATGTGCATTATAGCCTATGAGCAACACTCAGTCCAACCCTCAGACTTGCTCACAATCATTGTCTAGACCATCCCCTAGATGACTCGTATTGGTTTGATGTAAAAAGTCTGGCACTCAAGCATTAATCTATGAACACGAGTCGGTTTCATGTTCAGGATTGAAGGATTGGAGAATTGGAGGGAATAATACACACACTATGTGAAAGATTGGATGAAATTGCCTTGTAAATACTGCCTTCTATATTATACATAGTCATTTGAAGTGACCAAAGGTTTCTAGCCGTATTCGCTGTCCGTTTAGAATTTCCTTACCATGATAAGTCAATGAGCATTAAATCGGAAAGACTCAGTGCACTAGTGAAAACTGCTAATATAGGGAAATATTTATTGGCCATGCTCGATTTTTTGGATCAGAAGAATCAGCGTTTTATAAATAACTTTTTCTCTTGAACTAGGTAAGGTTATTTAGAAATTGCTTTTATTATTTGTTTTCATTCCATTTGTATTTTTCACAGATTACACATGTCCGAGTCATAGCCTATTGTGTGCTCTATAGTCTGACATGTTTTTGCTAACAGTTTATACCAATAAACTTCCTTTGTTACAGGCTCAGAAACGTTCTTTGCTTGTCCTCTAAACTTTCGTTTTTGTGACTCATATGCATTTCCAACTCAACGCCTCAATTTTTCGGTTCATCCGAAATTAGATACCCTTAATATATTATAATAATGATTTACCAATGTTTATAGCTGGTTTGGAAGCAAATTTTGAGTTTGTTAAAAAAATTATTGGACTGTAGCCTGTATCACATACCGTACAAGAAAATAGAATTAACTTAGCCTATACTCATAATAGTTACGTTGTCCTGAGCTTTGCATAAATGCTCCTCAGGGTAGGTCTAATTAATTACACTTATTTTGTAATCTGTGTTATATGCAAACACAGCTAAGATTTTGTAATTCACCATCGCCGGTATACGAATTTTCCTTCTCATCGCGCGAGTAACTGTAATGGTTTCGTGAGAATCAATTTATATGTTCGTTAGTAAATCCCGTAAAATGCCCTTCATCGATGGAACTACAGTACATAGGCCTGTTATTTTTATTATGAAACGAGGAAACTGTTTAAGTTGCATGAGTAGCGGCAACAAAGCAAATTGAGATGTTAATGGAATTGGTTCGTGTGATCAATCTGTTGATGGTATCGCCTTGTTAAGTGGGTGAGGGGGAGAGCGTGCATGACAGTTACAAGATGGCAAACCCATCTCACACTCCCCATCTCCGCCACTTCGCTGTGTTTTTAACTTTCTCCATGCAAGCGGTTTTGTCTTGTGACGTCACCCGATGACAAGTCCAGAGAGGGGCAAGAAATATCACACACAAGCTGAGAAGTCAAAGTCAAAAAAGGGCACTGAAGTAAGAGTTAATCGTGATTTTGTAAATTAAAATTCAGAGCTCTGATTCTTTCAATTTATACCTATTGTACGTGCTGTTTATTTTCTATAGCTAATAAACAAGACTCATTTATGTAGCCTTCACTATTGAGGAATAATATTGTGCTGTAGGCCTACAGAAGTAGGTATACATAGACTCAAATTGTGATATCTATAATCACATTAATATTCTATTAATATATTGACATAATTAATCAAGTAATATAAATAATATTATGTCTACTGATCCATTAATTTCTGGAAATAATATACATGGTAAAGCCATTGAGACTCCCATATATTTAGACATTTGTACGTGAAGATGGTAAGCTTGTCAGCTGTACACATCGGCAGCCTTTATCCTTGGGACTGGACTTGTCAGGATTCTGTCGGAGGCTGAATCCATTCCAGAGCGACATTGGGTTAAATCAATTAGAAAATTCCAAAGACGTAATCCCGCGAACTTCCTGTTTATACATTAATAAATTTCATACCGATAGTGGGAGTATCAGTATAATATAAGAAATTAAAGCCGCCTCAAAAGCCACTATCATGCAATGCAAAAGGAAAGCAGTAGGAATAAGGAGAGCAAATAGGACAACGAAATTGATTTAATATTGATTTATTACTTAATGGCTGAATTAGAAAAATATTATCGTTAGATCATGTATATAAAAATGGCACAATATAGTTTTCATATATGTTGTTGGTAGCTTTCCCCTAAAACATTTATACAAACCTAATGGGATCGTTACATCAGGCATTAACTGCAACATCAAAGAATTATTTAATTATTAAAATAAAATACATTTAAAGTGTTAAAAAGGTGCAAAGCTGTTAGAATAAGAAGGACATCAAATTAACACTACGTACAAGAAAATAAGCTATTACTGTGTGCAGTCAGTTATTTACAGATTCTGTTCTCAAATATGATCACAGTTATTTATACATATAGGCCTATGATGTAACATAAAAGTTGTCTTCAGCTCTAAAAAGAATCTTGTGTAGAGGTTCTCACCAAAAAATTAAGTTGGCTTCAATATAACATATTACAAAACACAATTACCATATTATCATCTGCTCTTTTTCTTGTGTTCTCGTTATCAGTGTTATAGCCTACAAGACTATCAGCCATTCCCAGTTTCTTCAGATTCAGATATGCATTTCGACATTCAAGAATGTCGTCATCAGTCTGTGGCCAGAACGTACATTCACTAAAAACATTTTAAGTATCGGAATATATTATGCGATAAAGGAAATGTTTAATTTTATTAGCTGGTTACTCCGCACAGCCTTAGACCAGAACTACTTCAAATTGAATGATAATATCTACAAACAAGACAACGGTCTCGCTGTGGAGTCACCTCTGTCAGGAATACCGTATTTTACGGACCATAAGATGCATCTTGATATTAGGATGGAAATTTAAAGGAAAATAAATTTAATGTGAATCTAAACAAAATTTTTTAAAGGGAATAATATACTTCATTGCATAAACAAATTATAACCTTGTACAATGGAATCAGTGTAAATCATTTCTAACTTAAAACCTGCGTTTTACAAAAATCTCTTCTGTACAGGTGGCATCGCGTAGGCTAAATTTTAACAACTGAACTGATTTCTCATGAAAGACTGAAAATACTTTTACACCCTCTAATCCTCAATTCAGCATACGGTAAGTGTAATGGGACAAGGCTGTTTAGAGGCCATTGCCTTCATTTAAACCACCCGGAAGAGACAACTTCTTTCATAATAAAAGAACTCAACATTCCTTTCATTTCGCATTTTATACCCTCATTTTACGATTGTGATAAATGCACTGAAGTAGGCCTGAGAAAATTTATAACAATCTTATCGTTTAAGACACTTTGTTTATAAATATGATATTCCGGCAATATTAACCATAATTTTAATTTTTTAAATGTACTTCAGACCATTAAGACGCACCCAACTTTCAAGGCTCTTTTTTCAAAGTAAAAAAGTCCGTCTTATGGTCTGTAAAATACAGTAACTTCCGAAGTATTCCTTTAGCACGTAGAAGAGAAAGCAATCAGTAAAATAATAAATAAATAAATATAATGTGAAAACATATATTTTAGATATGTCGAAGAAATTTTTATCATATGTATGAACAACAAAATAAATTACATATTCCAAGATTTCAACCATTGAAACCGCTAGTAGGCCTACTCAATAGTAATGCTGGTTGCAGCAATGCATGCAACCAAAATAATTATGTTTTTAACGGTTAAATGTAAACGCTAGATTTAAAATCATGTTTTTACAACTTTACTCTTGAGCGTCGTCTGTTCTTCTCGGATTTTTAAAATTAATGTTATTTAATCGTTAAAACATTGTATAAACGAACATAATCGCATCCTTTTCTATAAGTATAGCAAAGAACAGAAAACCACACGGAAGAAAATTTTCAATTTGTAGGAGCAAAGGATGGTCTGATATGAAACTAATTCCTACAGGATAACTAGATGAACTGTTTCATGAATGTGATACAGCTTTATACAGCTAGAGCTAGTCTATTGTTTGCATTCAGCCCTCATACCTAATTTGTTCTGACACCTTTGGTTTATCAATGTAACTGTTGATTGCAAATTAACACCTACATCGTATGGCGAGGATTTGGCTGTTGCGGTAGATTTGCACGGAGTTCCCCCAGGCTGAGGGGGAGTTTCTAAGCTGCTATAGAATAAAGTGGAGCAGGAACTGTACGGGGATTTGCTTCCCCTCTTGTGACAGATGTCGCCAGTGATTACTCATCCGTAGATAGGTGTCTATTCTATAATGGTCATAACAAACACGCTCAAGTCACAACAAGGAAATATAAGCTGGGATATATTGTCTCCTTCTCTACATGTAACACAGTTGTTTTATATAAAGCTTAACGCGATTTTTAAGAAAGTTAAACGTTAATTAAAATTAAATTCAATTTCAGGATATTGAGATATTGTCAGTTATATCTCACCGGATGAAACACGTTGGGTTTCTTAATCTCCTGGGCGTTCGAAAAATGTGAAACATTTCCCTTACATTCTTATCTTTAAAAAAGGAGTGTTGAATAAGCTGTTATACTAGATTTTAAAACTCTATTAAAGAATAATGAATTTGTTCACGAAAATAAAATAAATTGTATGTACATTAAATTTTACAGAGCATTGTACAGCTTTCATAAAGTATTTTTTTACGTATGTCATCTGTTGATCAATGCGTTATGGATCTAAGGTTAAACCTTTTAATTTTCATCATAGATCTTAAATGAAAACTTGTATTTTGGTTGTGAATCTGAGATTAATATTTGTAGACCCTAAGTTTATTCATTAATGTCCAAAAGACAATGAGATCCATTTATCTTAACGTCTTTAAAAGTCTTCCTGCTCGTGTCTCTTTTTCGGATTACGCAATACTGGCGGAAGCTATTCCATATGTATTATATGGCTGTGAAAGATTGATTAACTGAAATCGGACAGTCCACTGAGAAAAGTAAACTTTTAAAACCGTGTCTATTGGAATTAATTTTTGGAACAATGTGTATGATGTAAAGAAATAAAAATTCCAAAAATTGGTGTTTCAACCTTAGGCTAATTAGTTTCTGTTTTTTTTATGTTGTTATATTATTTATAGCGATATCTTAAAATGTAACTTTTGACTGCAAGAACTCCTTTGTTCAACTTTTAGACTTGTAGGTACATTCCCAATACAGTTTAACAGTTCTATGTAGCCATATTTTGAAATATTTAATTTATTTACTTCAGTGGTTTTTAAATTTATGAGCTATATTATCTTAATTCAATATAAGAAATGGTAATAAAATAAGTAACATTTTTAACAATATTAATCTACAAAAATATGTAGGTATTACATAGATATGTGCTATAATTATTTATGGAAATCGATTATTGTTTAATATTAGCCTAAAAATTATGGCATTAAATCAAGAAAAACATCTGATGTGAAACTCACATAACTTCCTCTCCTCAAATAAAAGTTTGTCTCTTACTTGTTGGTGTAATATAGGTCTATTATGTATGACATTCTCTTCCTATAAATTGGTTATAAAAACAACATTGTTACCACATCGTATCGCATCTCCGAAAGATACATAACCCAAATAAAATCTGATTATTGCACTATCGTAACTTTCTTTACTAAACGCATGGCCAATACATTTTTCTCACTTCACATTCTGATATAGAACAAGAGACCATATTGCAAAGAACGCGTATTCAGAGTTGGTGGCTTATAAGTACCCTTCAGATATTTTTTTCGAAAAAGTGTTTCAAATAGAAGTTTTACTTCTTAGTATAAGCATTCCATATATAAAATTTAAACAATATCGTTTGAGCTGTTTTCGAGAAAATAGCGACAAACAAAATTTTCTTCATGTAAAGTCCCCTTAAAAATAAGAGAAAGTCATCGCCAATATTCGTCTCACATCTCCAGAAAATACCTAACCCAAATGCAATTTTTTTCATATGATTTTCCGTTACAAGAGACCGTACTGCAAAGAGTGCATATTCAGGGTTGGTGGCTTATAACTACCATTCAAAAGTTTTTATTTCGAAAAAAATGTTTCAAATAAAAATTTTAGCTCTTAGTACAAGCACCCAGTGTACAAAATTTAAAGAAATTCGTTAGAGTCGTTTTCGAAAAAAATCACGAAAAACGAAATTTTTGTCATTTAAAACTCCGACCCGACCGCTGCGTCATCTACCATAGGCAGATGGCAGTATTGGGGGGCATGTGGTCAGCAAGCCAACACCCACGCCCGTTAATGGAGGTTTCCGTGACCGGAGCCGCTACTTCTCTATCAAGTAGCTCCTCAGTTTGTATCATAAGGCCGAGTGCAGCTTCCGAGATAGAGTTAATTTCTCTTATATATTGTTTTTAAGTTCTTCTAGCAGTATGTGGCTATTATTTATGGGGAAACTTGAAAAATAAAGTGTATAGGTCAATTTTCCCTATAGGCCTATTAGAAGAACTTATAGACAATATCACAGGAGAAATTAACTCTATCTCGGAAGCTGAACTTATGAGCATGAAATAAATTTTCCTGAGAAGATGCCAGTGTTCTGTGGATGCAAGAGGAGGACATTTCCAACATCTCTTGTGATGAGGTACATGGTTATTTTCATTGTAATTCCAATTGTAAATGTGAGAACCTGAACCATTACGCCGTTAGCGACTTTATTTGCGTAGATATTTCACCCGATCGCTCGGAAGTTGCAGCAGGGGTCGCCGCGATGGAAAAACCCGCATGATTGGCCAACTCTTGCGTGGGACTCACTGTACAATATATATTTTATAACAATACACAATACATAGGCCTATAAGAAAACACATCAATAATATTAATGAAAAGTACCAGCTGAATCTATATTAATCAATTAAAAACAATATAATTTATTAAATAATAATTATTAATTATTATAATTATTGCCTCCGAATGAGCATAGCTCGTTATCGGAGGATGTCAAATACAGACAAAACTAGGAGAAAGAAGTGGACATGCAAATAGATTACATTAAAAAATATAAAAAATTAAGAGCTAGGATTTCTTTCTTTCTTTCTTTCTTTCTCGTAGTTTTACCTCTCCCTTTTAGGATTTAAGCGACCCAAGCCGCCCGGGCCTTACAGGGCCGCGACCTGTCGGGAGAGGGATTACCTTTGGATCACATACATACTTTTTTGACCAGACAAGGACATGGAGGGCCTCCCCGGATGAGTGATCAGCCCAATGCCGGGGCCACCTCCGAGACAACACAAACACATAGGACGATACACATCATTCACACACACACTCACTCAGAACAAGGCGAGGATGAGGATGAAGATGATAATGACGGCCAGATGATATCCGGGGACCACAAGGGCCTAAAGTTACATGACATTTGTCTCATAGGTGAGGGAAAACCCCGGAAAAAACCTCACCTAGGTAACTTGTCCCGACCAGGAATCGAACCCGGGCCCGCTGCGTGAGAGGATTGGACGCATCCCCTGAGCGACAGCGGTGGACAGAGCTAGGATTAAAATACTAAATCTAATAATACATAAGTACTACAAATGGTAAAGCTAAAATTAGTATACTTAAAAATGAGTTACATTTTAGGCTATTGTTATTCGAATGTTCAGCTCAACAATATCATCGTGTTACTAGGTCTACTGCTATTCTTTCCCGCAATGGGCGTGGCTCACCCATTCAGAGAACCACCAGCCAATAGGAATTATTTTCACGCAGCGCTGCCAGATGTTGAGTTAATGTCACTCTACTATAGCGTTCACAGAGTAAAGATCCACAAGATAAGTACGCCATCTCGTCTGCCCTGGTATCTTCTGTTAAGAATCTGCAGCATGGCAACATTAATCTGCCCCTTGCGCATGATAGCTGTGCGTTCACATATATGTCATTCTTGCATTTAAAATTCATACCGCGTTAATGAAGTTAACTGAAGTGATACGAATGCGCGATTACTCGAGAACTCGTGCTCACTTCACGCTTCTTCTAGCATTAACTCGTTCGAATCATCATTCGAATACTTTTTTTACGATTCGTGATGTCTCGAGAACTTTCAAAAATAGAATAATTCTGATTGTTTAATTCGAGAACTCCCATCACTAGAACATACATCTAAATACTTTTGGGATATGAAAATAGCATATAGCCTACATTCTATTGATGTTTAACAGTGAATAATTTTTTTTAATGAAAGTTCCAGGATGGAGTGTCCCTCATTACAACGAATTCAGAAATAAACGTTGCATGTAACTTCAGTATACCATAAAATTTGAATACCTACGTAAATTGTAGGCTACATTACAGTTCACATACTGTTGAAGTTAACATATTGGCTCTATTGGCTCTATTGGCTCTATACTGACCAGAATAAATTTGTTACTAAAAACTGCTAGACTGAGTTAAATTGGTTAGTGGATCTTTGGATACTAATGGGATTGGGATGGGAAGCTGACCGATGATATTGACAATGAACCTGATGATGAAGATATGATTATGGCGGCGACGACAACGAACAAGAATAATAGGAGTAAGAAGAAGAAGAATATGGAGGATATGAACAAGCACAAGAAAAACAGGAAGACAGTAGTGATGATGAGGACGATGTTTATGGTGACGTTGATTATGACAATCAAAATGATGATGAAAATCATAATTAGGTTTGCGTGTAATATGACAGTGGCGATGTTAGTTGGAAGTATTTCTCTGTAAACAGCTTCCTAGTGTTTAGATGTGTAGGAGTGCGGATTTTAATGGAAATGACTGTCCTTTGTGAATGTGTGAATGGGCTTGATGTTAGCAGACCGAGCGAGAGACAGGCAGAGATTTTTTTTATTGTTAACGCAACTAAAAATGAGAAGTCCACTTCTTGTAGTGTCAGGTCATCTCGACTCGCAATGCCCCTATTCATTCTCTTTTCATTGCTCCTCCCGATCTTGCTCTCTTCAATCTAGTCTAATTAATTTTAATCCCTCACCCTAGTGCCGTGCTCCGTGGTGGACAGTCGCTTCCACTCCGGCCCATTCTGTCCCAAACAACAATTTATCACAGCTTGCATGACTACTTAAGGGTAAATAAGAATGTATAATTTCGACAGGATTCTGTTACATCACTGTAATATTTGTCTGGTACGGATTGTAACATATGTTTGTTGCATCACTTGTAGCATCTGTTTGTTAACGTCAACTGTGTAACATGTATCTTATGTCAAGTGTATCATCTGTTTGAAACGTCAAGTTTCTACTCTAAAGTCGGCCAGTTATGTAAACAGCAACGTCTGTCTGTTTGTTACGTCAACAGTTAAATCTGTTTCTAACATCGAATATAGCATCGTCTACTTTTAAGTCAACTGTAAAGGCGATTTTCCATTAAAGTCCAGTCGATATAGGCCTAATTAAAATAGGGGGTAACACCTGGAATTATCTTAATTATTTATAATTATGCTCTAAATTATGATTTTTTGTAAATAAATTCCATACTTCTATTACTAAGTCTTGATTACTAATTATTGATTTTAATCTACCTGATCTACGTTTATTGAGGTTCAAGATTATGGGTTAACAGGAATTCACAGTAGGGTGATGACCAGGCACGAAAATATGTAAATAACTGCAAATCACAATAGGCTCTTGGTCAGCGGAACCCCCCCCCCCCCCCCCCCCGTGACTTCACATTGTTTGTACAGCGAAAGGGTTTTTGGTGTGAGACGGTTTCTTAAAATGCATTTCTTACTTTAAAATGAGGCATCTTCACGTTTGGGGGAGGAGGAGGGGTGGGAAGAGGGGTTGGAGGAAGGGGTCATAGGTATTCCAAGATGTTGATATTAATGAGTGATTAACTTAATTAATATGGAAATGATGGTAATAAATAGTTATAGGGCCAAAACCTTCGTTTTTCGGATCTTTTTTACATTTTGAGACACTTTGTCTAACTTTGATCGGCTGTATCTCGGTTAATATTAGGTCTACAAATTTTTTTTTATCAACCAAATTTTAGCAAGTTTAATGCTCTACAACTTTGTATTGTAATATGGTGCACAAATTATGCTTCGTTTACGAAATATAAGCGAAAAACTGATAAAAGTCCAAACATTTTGAGGTTTTTGCCCCTCCCCCAAGTTAGCACAGGGTCCTCGAGGTCGAAAACTTAGGATAGAGATCCTAGAGTACCCCCAAATAACCTTAAAAATGTCATTAACTTCGGAATATTTTCCAGGTAAAAAGTGGATATCGACTGGACTAAAAACAGAAACTCGCGTTTTTTGCGACACAACTGCAACATTTGACAAACATAGGCTACTGTAAAAGCTTTCTTATTTCGAAGTCAAAATATAACAGATTTATAATAGTACGTTAAAAAGACCTAACGATAAGTTACCTGAATTGATTGAAATCTTATATATTATAAGGTCAGCCTACTTGATTATTCATATTACACTGTACTTGAAAATGCATCTGCCTTTACATAGGCTACCTAGTAGGTTATTGTATTAGGCTATAGATTTAGCTAGGTACACATAGTCTGAGTATGATCATTAGGGCTCGGACTTTTAGGTAAATACATATTTTTTTTTGCTATTACTTATGATTTCAGGACTTTGTCAAAGTTCCGGTTGGGACCTTTGGATTCAAAATACTGAGTTGCATATCACATAAAAAAAATATTTTCGATATTTTTTATTTGAATAAATATTTTTGGTAACTTAATTCTTTTTTACATATTTTACCACATATCTTGTTTAGAAATGAATATTTTGACTGTTTTTGTAAAATTGCGACATATTTTCAATGTGTTGCGTTGTTATGTTGAGTCAGACAATAAATCAGGACTGATTAGGCCTTTATTAGTGTAAATTTCTGTTTCCTCTCAAACTGCATTACTAAGTTGGAAAGAACAAAACAATTGTTGACAGAATCTATAAAAGAAATCAAACACATTGAAAACGAACTTAACAAAATCAGTGGTTCAAAAGCAAACAAAATTAGAGAAAAATTCCTGTCATGCCTAAATAAGAATGAAGGGTTACAAGTGTTGCGCAAGATTTCAGATATTTTAATGGTTAACAGTGTAGAGAACTTGGAGCAGATGGAACATCTGAGTGTCAGTGAATTATTGTTACAGTGTCAGTGTTACAAATATGCAAGATTAACATCCTGCAATGTTGAACGTACATTTTCAAGATACAAGTCTCTGTTCCGTGAAAATCGTCACAGCTTTAAGATGCACAACTTAAGACTTGCTATTGTCGTTTACTGCAACAGTTCTACACTTGCTGACTAGAATGACTAGATGAGTACTTCTGTAAATATTGGTTAAATAAATAAATAAAAATATTTTCATATTTTTTAAACATATTTTCGACTTTTTAACCACATAAAAAATAAATATTTTCGGTTTTATAAGCACCTAAAAGTCCGAGCCCTAATGATCATCGTACTTAGGTATGAGTACATTCACCGTGTTGTGATTATGTATTCACTACAAAGTCTACTTTTATAGTGCTCTTTAATAACCACAACAAGGAATAATAATGCTGGTCTAAATGTTACGCTAACATTAACACCAAACGATAAATCGCATACGGAGACCAGAATTTACAATAAGCACGTGAACTAAAGAACCGCGTAATCATATGAAAGTCAAACACTCATGACGTATAACGCGGGATTTACGGTTGTATCATGTAGCTACGATTGTTAGAAGTTTGGAAACCATAGCCTAGTCTTAGAGACCTGTGTAAACTAGTTGCGGACTACACACGAAAATACAGGTATAAGTTTATCCTAGTTGCGTAAAAGGCACTATTTACCAGACATTCGAGTTGAGTACTCCCTCGAAAATTCAGATATCCGAGTTGCTTATAGCACAGTTTCCTTCCCACTTAGCCAGATTGAGGACTGGCCACGAAGTGCAGTACGACTTGGTAGGTGTGATCTAAAGCACTTTCTCCATTTTCTCGTTTGCATTTACCCTGCCATTACACTGGAAAAAAGTTTCTCGTGACACAATACTTTATTCCATTTAACGCATTCAGTTCGTGACATTAGAGTAACTTATACCTGTAAGGAAATAGTCTATTGCAAAATAATACATTATACAACGAGCCCATACTGGCATTTATTAGGATACGAGTAAGCTCGTTTTATAGTTTCGTACGAGTTTCTTAATTACCATTTAGGCAAGTTGCATACGACTGTTTTTGTTCGACCATAATTAAAAGTTAAGTTTTGAGGTTTTAGATTAGCTCAGACAAACGGGGACGGTAGCCCTTCGCAATCAGCTGTTCAGGTAGTTCTTGTCTTCGGCGACAGATGGCAGCTGATGGCGTAAGTCAAGTCTTGGACCTTTTTTAACGAACGTATTTTTACAAGACGAAATGAACTCAGTTTAGTATAGTAATATTAAAATTAACGCGAACATAATTTAGGTTTTTTTTAAAAATACAGTTACGAATTTCACTTGCTACTCTTAAGGTTTCAAGATAGTTCAGTGTTCGATAATAATCGATGCCACATCAATGATGTAGTGAAAGTCTGTATGATTGTATCGTAATGGATATAATTATGACACTGTTACGTCAGATGTAATGAGTATTATAGTGGGGTAGAAACAAAAACTCTCTAATAATACAGAGCAATAGAATTATAATAAGACCGCCGGCGAGGCCTTGTGGTTAGCGTCGATGACTATAGATCCCCGATACCTCCTCGGATTTTTCTGAGGTAGGGAGGTCTGGTAGGGGTGCACTCAGCCTCGTGATTCAAATTGAGGAGCTACTTGATAGAGTAGTAGCGGCTCCGATCATGAAAACCACCATTAACGGCCGTGGGTGTCGGCATGCTGACCACATGCCCCAATCCTGCCATCTGCCTATGGTATGCCTTGTCCCTCCAGGGATGTAGCGCCACGGAGTTTAGTTTAGTTAGAATTATAATAAATTGTTATAATTATTTCGAAACATTCGTTATACAAACTCGCGAATCCAGTAATGCCAGGTTTACCATTTTTTTGCACAAAATGTTTGCTTTGAGTAACCAAAATACCCCACGTAGCAAAGTGAGGGTGAAACTGCTAAATCCACAGTTGAATCTTCTAGCTTAACTGGGTCATTCCTTTGAGAACTGATTTTATGCTTTATTTATGCTTTTGATTGACTGGCTGAAAGATGAAGTTCAAGAACTGATGGATGCTACAGAAGTGATTCATAGAGTGATAAGCAGAACTGGGATTGATTGTTGTGTATACTGATGTGCGCATGGGCGGGAATGGATTTAAACATCACCCTGTGTGACGTCACCGAGCGCAGCTAGGTTTAATTATCTGGTGCGGGCGATTATCCGGGTTGACACCTCTGAAAGGCGACATCATCCACAGCCGCATCCTCCCTGCTGTCACCCAGACAATGTGTTGCTTATGTCACACCCCCAACTCCCTCTGCTCCCCGCACGTTCGTTTTTTCTTAGTCACAAGACAATTTTGCACCTATCAGGGCGACAAACCTGTAGCCAGAAAAGCTGTTCATGAAGTCGGACAGCAAATTTATTACATCTTTATGAACGTTCATATTTTCAGGTAACTAAATGACAGCACAGATCCAATAACATTAATTGTACTTAGGGTATAAGATTTTTCAAATTTAGTTTCTGCATTGATTTCTCAAATTAAAATTTCGGTACATGGGAACGCGACAATTCTTAAGACTCCATATGCTTAACAGTTTTGAGCAATGCATTGGATCATTTTCAATAATAAATTAAAATGTTTATAATTCATTTGGATAGAAAATGACAAGAAACCAGCTACCGGTAGTTTGTGTTTCAATGCAACAATAGAGTTGACACGGAACTCTCGTAAGAATATTCTGTCAGAATAATCTGAACTAAAGTGCTGGATTTGTAGTGTTGTTTTGTTTTATGAAAGTTACCTAAAATCGAATTTCCACATGAGTGAATAATGTTTAAAAATTTTTTATAGCAATTCAATTTTCCTAATTTCTGAAATTTTGGGAATTAATTACATTTTTCAAATAAGAATTTTGTAAAAAATATAATATTGGCAACCCTGATTGCCAAAGAATGTCAATGACCCTGCTATTTTACTTTAAGAAGTTTGCCTACGTAGGCCTATACTATATGTGTTAGTGGTGTATTTGCAACTCGATATACTAGATATCCAAACTAGACGACATTCTTCCATACTATAGTGTTATAGCCTATTTGAAATTATTCGTAGCACAGTTTTCCTATCTCTAGATAAATGTACAGTGGGTCAAGTAAATTTAAAGCGGAGGTTTGCCTGGCAGTTGTGGTACAAGCCCTTAGACCTAAATTCGAAAATAGAAAACATAGTTGTCTGAAGCGTAATCCACACGATGGAGAGTGAGTTGCCGCAGAGTTATACTCCTTTTGAACATTAAAAAGTTTACCTTTAAATATATCCCGTTAGTATGCTTTTAAAAACTCGGCAGTTCGCCTCTCCACTTGTTATGGAGGAAAGTTAAGAATCTCTCCATTACCCACCGGTTGGCGCTGACACTCTACCGTTGCAAAACGTGGAGCAAGGTTACACCTTAAACTCGTAACGTTTAATTAACCCTTTGTCGAATTACTGTGAAATTTGTGTATAAATAATCTACACAGAACACCCTACTGATGGTTAAAAGAGAGCCTTAGAAAAGCGGGCACATAATGTTTTTATTTCATTTTATATATATCGCCAGTTACACCAAATTCATGGAAGGTGAAGTAAATTTGACTACGCGACATTTTTTTCTTTTTGTGAGCCGAAAAAACTTTAAGCGGGAAAGTTTTAGTGGAATATTTGGATTTTTTAAAATAAATTAAGCACCACCATTATATCTTGAATGATTTACGAGTACCGGTAATTGATTGGTGTTTATTCCAGGCGCTAAAGCTATCGGATTGAGTGAAACGATGGGTAAGCATATTATATTCCATTCTTAGGCATTAGCAAGCATCTTTTCCATAAAATACCAGCAATAATGTAAAAATACTTAAACATTTTATGCTGTTTATGGACTCGCCCAACTATGTATTAACTGACTACCCGTACAAATAAACCTGACAGACTGGGGAGAAAGGAATCAACCTTTTTACTAACTTCTTAAAGTTGCACTACTTTTAATTTAGCCATCTGTTGAGTTATTTAATTTATTTTGTGTGAAATTATGTTAGTAATGTTTACATGTAATTAGCTTAGCAAACGCCTTATTAGTTTAATATCCTAATTTAATTTAATATAATGTCCTAATAGTTTTAATATAATTTTACAGCATAAAACGTACACCAGTTAAATATATTTCTTATGAATGTTTTATTGTAAATAAAATAAACAAAGATAAGAAGCCGAAATTGAACATTACAGAATTATATAATTTCGTGTATATCAGTATAAATATGTAGTAGGCCTACCATAAACACAACAGTTAATGATCCACTTAGAAATAAAACTGATTTGGTTATGGATATTTCCTTTTGATGTCATTCTCTTTATAGGCTTTGTAGGCTCGTATGTAGGTCTAATCTATATTTAGGAAAATATGTAGGCCTGTTATTTCAAATGATGTATCCTTGTTACTTGTTCCCGGCAACTGTTATACACGCAGAGCAGATATTTTGGTTAAAATTGCTTGGAACGCTACCCCGTTTTAGTATTCTGAGTTTACAGAGAGGCTTCTATTCATTTTCTGACACTTAACTGATGTATTTAACTTGATAATTTGAAAATTTGAGCGTGAAATTGCTTTAAGCCTCTCTGTAGTTCCTTGTCCATTGGTATTCATAAACTGAATCCAGTAATTTTTCGTTTTGTATTTTTGTAGAATGATGCTCAACAATAGACCATCTGAAAAGAATAAGGTTAGACTTACGCTCACGATGTTCGAAAAAGACATCGGTCGGAATTACCATTCATGCTTTAATCCATGACAACTCATAACATAAAATAGGAACTAATGCCAAGGGGAGGAAGACTTCTTTCACTAATTCACAACGTTCAGGCCACGAACATCATTAATTACTAGTCTTGAAATAGGAATACAACCTGTCACGATGTAAAACAACAAGCTTTTACGCTCACGCTCTCTTATTATGACAATGAAATACGGGCCAGCACGGTCGAGTACCAGTGAGTCTATCGTCAGAATGTTTCGAACGAGTCAGTGCGCCAATTGCCACAAGCGGGCTTCGAATTTCCAAGGCTATGCTTTAACATACATTTTGTTGTCAACTATTAACATTTAGTTAGGACATAAGAATATTGTACAGTATATTTTAATATTTATTATTAACATGTTATGCTTTAGTCAATACCCTCTAGTAAATACATAGGCCTATTTGGAATTATTAACCGTTAATTAAAAGAAATTGGTGCAACCTTCCCATCTTCGCCCTACAACGATAACACAATCACAATATATCTTAAAGCTTTACTATTTCCACACATGTGATCCCGTTTGGGAAAACTAGTCCTAGAAAATATCAAAATAGGAGCATAAAGAGCAGTATTAAATCTGCGCCTTAGAAAGTTGTTGAAATTTTATTTTAGCATTTCAGACATACTCTTCAACACTTTCCACAAAGATAGACTATGATTTATTTTATTTAACATTTCAGACATACTCTTCAACACTTTCCTCAAAGATAGACTATGATTTATTTTATTTTAGCATTTCAGACATACTCTTCAACACTTTCCACAAAGATAGACTATGATTTATTTTATTTTAGCATTTCAGACATACTCTTCAACACTTTACCCGAAGATAGACTATGCTTTATTTTATTTTAGCATTTCAGACATACTCTTCAACACTTTCCTCAAAGATAGACTATGATTTCTTGCTGCCACATATCTCAACGATTATGTCAACGAATAAAAACCGCAAATCGCTTTATGTATTCCTGCCGACATTGCCAAATTATCGTTAAATATTACGAAAATATCTAGTGTATCATCATTAATAAACTTCATTTCCCTACAGGGTAGTAGGCCTAATATTAAAATGTATTTCAATTTTCAGTCACATACCCTCTACGAAGTATTATCTTATAATAAAAAATGTTAAAATGCCTTACATTACATAGACCTATTACATTACGTTATTAATTGTATGTAATCATGAGTTTTAAGGGCTGAGGATGGGATAACATATGCCGAAACGCATCCTCAGAAGTAGAAAGTCCTACAAAGAAGAAGGACATGCATTTCTTTTAACACACAATAAAGTTAATTGCACTTTTATGTTTATTTCACGATAATTTATAACTTAATTTTGTATCATTATGTTGACATGGTATTTAAGATACACAACTTTTTAACCATCGTATATGTACCCAGATACAATGTAAAATATTGTATTTTAACATGTAATCTAAGGTATTCTAATCTTATGTAAGCTAATACTTTGTAGAGGGCATAAGGTTGTAAATTGCAATACATTTTAATCTAGTGTACCATTTTTACTAACAAATACGGGTTTACTTCCCGATAAGAAATCATTACAGGATATAACAATTAATTTTGCAAATTGTCCACAGTCGATGAAATCCAACTCTCCATCTCTACAAGAAAAAAAAATCAATAAAATATTTGGGTGTAGTTATTGGCAAACACATGAGATACGATGTGCGCAACAGATTAAGAAAAATTATTTATGAATTACAAATTTGTACAATTACCTTCATATACTCCACTAATTATGTTACCGTCTAATATATGAAGCTTTGGTAAAATCAGTCATACAATATGGCATTTTCATATTTCTATAATTTATCATTTATTACTACAAATTACAACACGAAATCTTTACAGATGTCAATTCTAGTGCCATCCGAAAAAGTAAAGATTGCGCTAATGCCTGTTCATTTCAATACACTGAAGTACACTAAAATATATACAATAATACGGAGTATGGAATTACAACCATAGAAAAGTAATGATAGATAATGTTGTGGGTGATGAATTAGATAAACGCGATGTTTCCTTGTCTCCTAAAATCCCTTTTCAGACTTTAAATAACGTTCAGGTAAACAAATAGCCGTTGAATTTTCAGTTTCAATCAACATTGGTTACCCTTACTTCTTTTATCGTTGCATAAAGTAATGTACTTTATTCTGTTTACTGGAAGCATGTGACTTATTAATCACTGCATATTGATACTTAACGTTTGCAGTTACGAGCTGACGTTTTCTCAGATAAAATCCCATGTTTGTGTTCCTAGCAAGCATATTATACAATAAACGAATGGAATGGAATAGTCGAATTAAAAGTGTGTCCAAATAGTTCATAATATGCGAAAATGATCGGCAGCCGAAATATTTACGTAAAGAAAATCACTTCATATCCTCGCTGGGATTAATATGGTATCGTGATGCCAACCTTACGAAAGATTGATGCGAATGTTATATTTGGTTATTGCTCCCTTATCTAAATATAAGGCTGTGACTTTCAGGTTCACCTTCAGTTTATTTTGCGATCTCCTTGGGCACTTAGACCGCTGTAGCTTACAGAAAGCGAGGCTAGGATGTGCTTGAGTTTAATATGAACGTGGTTTCTGTTTTAGCATTATTTGCAGTAGGTTTAAACTTGCCGTTTCTTTGAGAGCGGTACAGCTTCAGGCAAAACATTCTGAATCAGTTTCGCCTTTTGAACATCTTCACACACAGAAAATAATTTGTAAAACAAACCCAAAATACGTATCCAGGAAAGCACATTAATCTCCTGCCATTTTACCGCTGCACTCCCCATCCTTCGAGCTCAGAATCCCTTGCCAATCTCACATAAATGTAGGTTCGCATAATAATTAATTATCGACCTACTTTCTTTATCAGTAGATATTGTTCAAAGCGGTCAGGTATGGGAATATTAAAGAGGTCGTTCTAGAGTGAATGTAGAGGTAGGGAAAAAAAGCGGACCGACTCTTATAGCTGAATATAATATAATTTATGTTAATATTTTATAACAATATTAATAATTAATATATTCAGTTATAAAACAATACGATAGAAACCATATTCTGGGTTTCGAAATGGGCTAAGTCAACACTCGACAATAGAACAAATTTCAATACATTTCCTGCTATCCTTTGGATGCCACTAGGCATTCGCAGTGGCTCATATCGACAACTTAGATATTTTAGTCGGTCCGCTTTTTTTCCCCCTACCTGTACCTAGAGACTGTTAACAGAAAATTGTTGCTTATTTCTGAAATATACTTTTGACGGCTTTCCAAAACAACCATGACATAGGAAATGCATAGGCCTATACAATGAAGTCGCCTATGTAACTAACTTATCGGTAGCAATTCCGTACTTCACCTGGATTACCATTTTCTTTTTAACATTGGTACTATCATTAGAACGAATTTCATCAGAGAACTTTTCTTCTTTTACAAGGCTTTAAGGGTTTAAGCAAAAGTGTAGGATTATTGTTGATATTGGGGTAATCCGGAGGTTCCAAACCGGAAGGTCATTTGTTCAGTCCCCAATGAGGTCATTGGGATTATTCCGGTGAAATTGGAGATTAACTCAGCCTCTAACGTACGAGTGTAAGTCAATAAATATCCGCACTCTCTTTTTTAAAATTTATTGTAACAGTAATACAAAATTTTCAATTGCTTCATTTTTCAACATAGTTCCCTTGCTTCTCAATGCACTTGATCCATCATTGCACAAACTTTCTGATGCACTCAGAAAAAAAGTTTTTCGACTGACTAGTAAGCCACGTACGCACAGCTTCCAATACTTCTTGATCTGTGGTGAATCGACGGTCCCATAAGGCATCTTTAAGTGGGCCAAAAAGATGGAAATCTGACGGGGCGAGATCGAGACTGTCTGCAGGTTGCTCTTACATTTCAAAACCCAGTTTCGCAATAGTTTGAGCAGTATGGGCGGCAGTATGAGGGCGGCCTAGAGGTGTACATATTCTGATTTTAGCTTGCTTGCCCCTTTGAAATTCTGCAACCAGCCACAGCTTTTAACTTGTTTGACAAGCGAGCAAGTCAGATTACAACGATGATAAGAAACACTGTCGCTATGAGTCACAAGCTCTTCATAACTTGGTGGGTTTCACAGGGCCTAAGGAAACTGCAAGACCTGGCGGAAAGAATATGAAACTGGGTATATCAGTGCACTGGTAAGTCGTGCAGTTACATAGTTCAGGAACTTCAGATGTGTTTAGAGTGCAAGCAAAAGGAGAATGGAGAATTTTACCGTGAAGGATGCCGAGGAGAAACTAAAATGTGGAGAGTTTGATTTATCAATGAACAAAGGTACTAGTCCGGCAGGGGAAAAATTTTCAAACATTTTCGAGAAAACATCATAAAATCAATAATAACAATAACAAAAATCCCTTTAGGCAAGCCTACAGGCTGAAGTAGATTTCGAAGTGCTTTTGGTTTAATTTACTGTCGCTGCGTAGCACTCTTCTTCTTTAGCCTTGGCATGACAAACCCGCAATAATAACTGCAAAAAAGAGGAAAGAGAACTTTTTCAAACATTCAAATCTCGCCTTATATGAGAACTATCAAGAAACTAGTTATTGATTTGTAGAGTACTCATCAAGAGCTTTTCAACGATACCCCACAAGACGTAGTTTCAAAAAATTCGAATTTCCATCCCCCCACCCCTACCCCCGCTCGTACCCCCAAAACCCCCGAATTGTTGGTGTCACTGTGAACTCCATAAGGAGTACTCTAATTTATTCAAACAAAGTTTTCCTCTATAGGCTACTTCATAGGGGCCGAGATATAAATGTTTTAAAATTTCAACCCCCTCGCCCGACCACCCCCTTGCGCCAATTTTGCTCATCAACGAACTTGTCCGAACTATTGGGCCTAGAAATAACATAATAAAATTTGGTTCAAATATCTTCAAAATTACGGCCGCTAGCGTGTAAAGATATATATATGTATATAAATATATATATCATTTTTTTTTAACATGTGGTGGTTTCGTACTTAGGGAGGCATGAAACGTAAAGATATGAAAGAATTTTTCGAAAGTGATGACATGGTATCGATTCGAATAGGTAGATTTTTCTTCGATATCTACCTAATAATAAAAATAATAAATGTGTTAAGACGCTTAAACGATTTTTAATGCGTTATCCACCTTTTATTTATCTGCATGATGAATTTCTTCTACCAGCATGTAGAAAAGTAAGAAAGTAACTCATTACCTACACTTTGCAACTACAGTTGTTTAGCTGATAGGATTGTGGCAAGCTTATTCTGGCTTGGATAAGTTAGGTTTAACCTGACCCACGCAAGCCTAAAGAAACCTGCCTGCTTGCTAGCTGTGACACTGGCAACTTGCTTGCCTGGCGTTCAAGCGGGTATGGGCAAGCTAAAGTCGAGATTTGTACACCTCTAGGGCGCGCATTGTCTTGCAACAAAACAACTCATTTCGACAATAGGCCTCGACGTTTGGTTCGAATTGCAGTCTTCAACTCGTTGCTCAGTATCTCACTGTAACATGCACTGTTTATTGTTGAGCCCTTCTTCAAGTAATGTTGCAGTATTGTCCCTTCTGAGTCCCAGAAAAGTGTGAGTATCACTTTTTCTGCGGAGGGTTGACTCTTGAATTTATTTTTGACTGGAAATGCCGAGTGTTTCCATTCCATGCTTTGGCATTTGTTTTCAGGCTCAAAGTGATGGGTCCAGTAACTGTTTGTTTCAAAAAAGCTTCACCTTCGTTAGCATGGCGGTCCAGTAAGCATTGGCAGATGGACACACGATTGTGCTTGTGCTGTTCAGTGAGCTTTTTTGCGACCCACTTTGCACAGACTTTATGAAAGACAAGCCTGTTATGAATAATGTAATATGCAGAACCATGGCTAATTTGCATAGGCCTATAGTTTGCAACTTCACCGACAGTCACTCTTCGGTTTGTATGAATCATGATACGCACTTGCTTAATTTTGGCGTCACTGGTGGATGTGGATGGGCGTCCTGTTCTTTCCCCGTCCTTTAAACTTGTCTGACCATTTTTGAACTTTTCAATCCATTCGTACACGCTTCGCCGTGGTAAACATTGCGGAAAGTCTTCGATGGATTTCGGCTCCTGGCACATCCTCAGACGAAAAAAAAATATCACTGCACGCTGTTCTTCTTTGGTACAAACGCTGAGCGGTGCAGCCATGTTTAATGTGCAACAGCGCAACACGCATTGGAGTCATAATGGTGAAATATCCCACAAGCGGAGACAAATGAACATGTCAACGTGCGCAAGCACAAAGCGGTACTGCCAACCTACAAAAGATTAAACATAAAGTGCGGATACTTACTGACTTACCCTCGTACTTGAGTACCAGGAGTAACGCTGGGGTAAAGGCAAAAATCTGCGATTCTTAACCACCTAGGGGCTTCTATCGCCTATACAGGTATCACTTGAACTTAAGGTACTTAGTTTTGCATTATTTATATAAGTGTGTACAGCAGCCAGAATTCAAGATCATGGTGGGGAAAATGTTTCTCATGGTGGGCTAGTTTGTTAATAATAGTCCGTCGCCATGGGTGAGTCGGTAGCGCTCCTGCCTTCCACTCCGGCGGCCCGGGTTCGATTCCCGGCCGGGTCGGGGATTTTTCAGTAGTGAAAAATCCCTTTCGCGGGTTCAGGGCTGGGTAGGTTAAGTCTTAGGTTAAGATAATGCACATTGTGCGCGATTCCTTAATTATTAATAATACTCCCACTCGTTTAGGCGCATGTCTTGACAACATATTTACGATTATAGTGAACACTTTTAAGTTATTGACCCTGGACTATCTAATCACTTTGCTATTTGGTTTGAAATCAACAAAACTGTTACTAATAACTAACCACGTTTAATATTTTCGCATTGATTTCCTTTAAATATGTTGATTTTGAAGAGGGATACATGTTACAGACCGTTAAGTTCGATCAATAAAATAAAATGTTGTTGAATTGCTTGTAACAAGTCCATTTTATTTTTGTTTTGAAGGGGGTGTTTATTGTTTTGTGAATTTAATTTGCTTAGATAGTTTCAATATTAAAACGTTGATTTGTGATGTCATATTGTGTATATATACTATTCCCATAAAATTAAGACTTTATTCTCATGAAATAATTATACGTTTTATCAATCTCTTATACTGTTTTGACTGGCAATGTGTCCTTATTCATTAAGAGTCTTTGCTAAATTTTAAAGCCATATTCAATGTTCTTGAATATTTTAACGAATGTTTTAAATATGTTAACATTAAATAAACTAAGGCTGAGTGGTTAGACCGCTCGCCTTCCACCGCTGGGACCTGAGATCGAATCTTGGTGGACCCATGTGGAATTTATGGTGGACAAAATTGGGTCGGGGCATGTTTTCTCGGAGTGCTCCTGTTCCCCCTGCCATATGTCCTTCCACCGTTCCTCCATTCATCATAATATGACCATTACTTGCAATAAAGGAATTATTATTAAACAAACTAAGGAAAATGATTTAGGTAGTAACTGGTTTGGTGATGATTTGCGAAATCAGCGTAATTTTATTTTGTTATTGAATGATTTTAGGAAACTGAAATAAGTGGAAAGGTTTATAAGTGAATCATATCTTCTAGAACGTTCTTCTGGATTTGAAATTATTTCCTTAGATTTCGGTACACTTCCATCTGACAAGGGAGCTTTTATAAAAGACTTCTAGCTTCTAGAATTATAGTCTGGTTTAGAAATTAGTTACTTAAACTTCGCTAACATTCACCTAGTCATATAACTATTTAGCTTTTTGCGATAGACATAAGTTAGTTGACGAGTACGGTATACCCACCTCATCAAAAAGAGTTTATAAATCAGTTCTGTATTATAGAATTTGTCTCCAGTTTAGAAATCTATCCCTTAAATTTCCCTAAATATTCACCTAATCACCAGGGCCCGGATTCTGATGACCTAAAATTGTTTGAAAAATGACCTATAAAATGACCCTAAATTTTAAAGAACATGCCTTAATAATTATAAAAAATGACCTAAAAACTGATATTTTATCTATAAAAATTATTATTGTACACACAAAGTTATAGACTAGTTTGTACATTATTGTAAAAGCTGTAAATAACTGTAAATGTTGTGAATGTTATTTTCTCACGGAAATTTATACTGGCACTGAGGCACTGGCGAGTCTAAATTCGGCATTTCCTTTTGTGCTCTGCTGGATTATATATTGTTGTTTAATTGAGGGTAAACTACTGTCAAATCCAAGCAGGTGGCAGACTCTGGTGCCAAGTCAATCTAATAACAATAGTAATATAATAAAAAAATTGACGTTTCTTTGATTCTCATTTCCGACTGAGACATGACAACACTTAACGCCGAATTTTTCCTTCATGCATTAAACAACACTTCAAAGAGAGAACCGCTAGCGAGGGAAAAAAGTTAATTCAATGTAAATACATGCAAATGACCAAATAAGAAAGCAAATGACACGAAAATGACAAAATAATGACCTAAAATTGAAATATGCCCCAAAATATAAAATTGCATAAAATGACCAAAAATGACCTAATAAAAATGTATTTCAATAATCTAGAGGCCATGATTAGGATTTACCTACAAGTTGGCAATGTCTATGCAGCATCAATTAAAAGATGACATGTCATTAGAATCCGGGCCCTGCTAATCACATAACTGGTCTAGCCTGATGAGTAGAGATCCACCTAATCAGTAAGAAGAGTTTATAAATGAATTTTATCGTCTAGATTTTTTTGCTTGGTTTAGAAATTCGTTTCTTAACCTTTATGTGTAAAATCTACCACCTTAACTGCAGACCCGTTGACAAAGTGCTTAGAGTAACCACAAGCAGTGACATTAAATTTCAAATTGTGCTTTAACATGCGAAGCTGCGTCATCTAACGAACAAAATACACGTGCGTGTAATTATGTAAGTATATTAATTAACTATTTATAATACCTTGATTATTTACTGTTTCAAATTATCAGTGTCTCTGATTACTTTTTTGAGGGATTGTGTAGGTTGGAAATCCAAATCGTCTGACTGAAGAATTAATTTTTTCGTTGAAGCTTAAGACGATGAGGAACATGAAGTAGATATTTTTGAAACAATCGGTTAACTTACTTACATATACAAAAGAGAAGTTTCTGTTTAGAGTAAATGTGTGTGTAGGTAGTAAATCTAATATGTGGAAATCCTCTACGATTTTCATTTCTTTCAATTCTGTGGGAGGTATATGGAATACGCTTCTACTGTAAGATTGGCATATAGCCTATATATGTGTGTATGACAGACTGAAGTCCCCACCTACGCAATAAAGGCTTTTTCTTCTTCTTTTTGAATTATTGTCTTATATAGAATTTCGTTTCTGAGATTTCGCTAATCATTCAACTCAAAGATTAGTGGTAGTACTTTATTGTTTACACAGTTCAGTTTTTATAAAGTTGTTTGAATAACGGATTACAAGAATCCAAACTAGTTAAGCGTATACGATGGACATACTTTTTGTGATAGGCTGGTGAGTACAGTTATGCACCCCTAAGTGAAAAGAGTTTCAATTAACATTTATATTCTAGAAATTTTGTCTTGTTTAGAAATTCGATCCTAAAATTTCAATAAACATTCTTCTCCCGTAACTAATTTACCGTGTGACATAGACATTTTTGTGTAGGATAGACTGATGATGAGTACATTGTGTCCCTCTAATGAGGAAGAAATTTAAATGACAAGAACATAACGCATGCTCTGCGAAGATCAAGTCATGTATATTTGGACACAGATGAACGACTCTTGACACGTTTGTGATGCCGCTAATGATTGAGGGGAGGAGCAATCAGAGCATCTCGCACAATTGTTGTTGTGCGTGGGTCCAGGAGTCTCTCCTTTATGAATATTACCTGGGGAGAGATGATTGATCGGGAGCGATAGATAATTTGCGAGCAAGCAAGGCATTCCCGCTCCCGGTAAGCCTATTAAGCCACAAGGCTGCGCAGAAAGAGGCGCCATTCTGCGAAGGCGTTGAACCATGGCGTCAGGTGCGCAGGGTCACAAACCCCCACACCCCCTGATTAGCACCCGAGCAATGTGTATGTTGCCATAGAAACGCCATCCTTACACTCCAGCGCACACCACGAACCAGCTTCCATGGATTTCATTTTCATCATTTTAACTGGGCTTCAGAGTTCATCATTTCCCACGTCTCTTTATTTTTAAACGTCACTGTACTTCTCTCGTCCCTATTGTGTGAATTAAGCAGACGACTAATTTATTCGCTTACCATTAGTAATAAATTTTACTTCCTCTGCCTGTGCCATAGGTAATATAGGTAGTATAGGCATTGTTTTCGATCCTGAAATTCGAAGTTGAGTTTTAACAAAAGAATACACTTTTTGACGTCCCCTGAATCCAGAAATACTATTTTCGGAAACATGTCTGTGTGTGTTTGACCGTGAACAGCCTAACTGCAGAACGGAAAATCATAAGTTATGAAAAAATGTATTTGGGTTTGGTACCTTCTGAGGATGTGACATGAAGATTGGTGACATCTTTCTCTTATTTTTAAAGGGACTTTACATGAAGAAAGTTTTGTTTTTCGCGATTTTCTCAAAACAGCACTAATGATTTCCTAATTTTGTGCATGGGATGCTTATACCAAGAGCTAAAAATTTTATTTGAAACTCTTTTTCTTGGAAAAAGTATCTGAAGGTTATTTATAACTTATAAGCCACCCACTCTGAATACACGCCCTTTGCACTACGGCCTCTTGTGACGTGTAATCGTACTGGTAGCGATAGTACGATACCGCAAATATTAATTCTTCTACGTCAAATATTTATTTCTTCTGTGAATTCGGCTTTCCCCTTGAGAAAAGCTAAGCTCTTGAATATCAGCTTTTCTTGTAGATGTAGTCTAGTTGTTTATTTGAAGCACTGAAGTCTAGATGAGGAGAATAATTAATTACTAAAATAAATACGAAGTATTTACGTGATGAACAACAGAAGTTCTATAGTTTATTCCAATCAAAGTATACAGTAATGAAGATTTGACAGTAGTCAACTGTCGACGTTCAAGTTACATTGTGCCCCCTGAATAACAAAAATCCAGAGTTTTTATACAAAATAATACCTCGTTGATCACATGGTATTTCCTGCTTTGTTAGAGAAATGGGAGAAGATTAACCTTCACATCAGCAATAAAACTGCTTGTATAATTAGTATTATTGTCTTAAAAATGACATTACTAAAAGAATTGATGAATCGGGTCTGCTGTAATGCGATATTGTGCATGGTATTGCATCCGCTTTCCTGGTCATATGAGACACTAGGAAGCTACTCGCATACTTATCAATGCGTGCAAATCTGGAACTCTTACATTAACTTTAACATTCAATCATAAATCTGTCACAAAATATTACTTAAAATTTCCTAAAATAAATGTATTACAAAAATTTCTCTATATTATACTTTTATATAACATTGACACGACACTTGTAACGAAAGATCGTATGGAAAAAAATGTATTTGGGTTAGGTACCTTCTGGGGATGTGCCACGAAGATTGGCGACGACTTTCTCTTATTTTTAAGGAAACTTTACATGAAGAAAATTTCGTTTGTCATGATTTTCTCGAGAACAATTTGAACGATTTAAAAAAAATGTTATACATGGGTTGCTTATACTAAGAGCTAAACTTTTATTTAAAACATTTTTTCGAAAACAATTTCTGAAGGGTTGTTTTATAAGCCACCCACTTTGAATTCGCGCTCTTTGCAATATGGCCTCTTGTTCTATATCGGAATGGAAGTGAGAAAAATGTATTGGTCATGCATAAAGTAAAAAAAAGTTACGATAGTGCATTAATAAGATTTTATTCGGGTTATGTTTCCTTCGGGGATCTGATGTGAGGTGTTAACGACATTCTCTTCATTTTTACAACCAATTTACATTAACTTTTATTTAGGCAGAGGAAGTTATGTGAGTTATCTCATCAGATTTGTTTCTTCAGAAAGGTAGTAATCAGATTAACAATATATAACTGATTTCTTGAAATATATGGTCTGCAAGAAGAATTTTGTTTAAATAATATTTTTTTTTTTTTTACTCTCTTCAACATATTTTCTATTTTTATGTTAAAGGCAGGCCCGACGATAGGGAGGGGCAGCCGGGCCCCAAGGACCCGGCCAACCAGGTTTTATTTTTTACTTTCTAAATTTACTCTAAAATAAAATTGGTTATAAGTCAATATACAACTTCAGTTATTATTAATGAATTTCATCTTCAGACAGGGTTAAAATAGTTACACAAATGAAAGAGTGTCCACCTTAGAACCCTTGTCGTAGCACTTATCTGGGGCCACTTATATAATATAAAATAAAAATAATACAGAAGGCACAAGCACACATTAAAAACAATGTTGTCATAATATTAATATCTTCTTCTTGGTTCTAACAACAAATGGTCCCCGTAGATGGGATTTTACCGATGAAACTGGTACATACAGATAAAATTGTTCCTAATTAGAACATTTTAATGTATTTTTCCGTTTCCTGCCCGGCATCAGTTAACCGATTTGGTCGAAAATCAATTGGCTTCGTCCCATGGGCGTTATAAATGGTATACCAAGTTTTATGAAAATCCGATAAAGCTTATTTGAGTTATCGCGCTTACAGACACACGGACAGATAGACAGTCAGACAGTCCTGTCTACCAGACAATCTCATAAAGTACCGGACCATTCTGGCACTTAATAATTACGTAATATCATTACATAATCGTTTTGTTGCATACATTGTAAAGGGCGAATTTGGTAATGAATTTAATATTTGACGGGGGCCCGGGAAAATTTTTCCCTCGGGCCCTTGCTTTCTTTCCACGGCCCTGGTTAAAAGTGGAGTAAATATGCAGATAAAGTTTATTGCGGCGAAGCGCGTCTCGTCCCCGGTCTGTAAATAAACAACCCATCTCGTCCTCGGTTGAAATAAGTTTCATTTATCCAGTAACCCAGCTCGTCCCAGGCTGAAATATTTTTCACTTATCCTCGGTGGCGTTCCAAGGGGGGTGCGAACGGGGCGGCCGCACCGGGCGCCGTAAAGGGGGGCGCCAAAATTGAAAAACAACTTTTCTTAGTTTAAGAAAAAATAACTTTTTCCGTGCAAAATATACGGTTATATTGGTCAAATTTTCTTTATTTCTTTGTTAAATACAGCAGTAATATTATTTAGAAATGAAATAAACGTTTCGTTTCAAACTAAGTTATTTATAGACAATACGAAATAGGTCGTGCCGCCGAGCACACAGGAAAAGTTTACAGTGTAATGGAGAAAGTAATTTAGCAATTTTGTGAATTGAACGTGATGTGGCTGCTACTATAGACTTCGTCTTCAACTCTATTATAAATAAGTTTGCATCCATCAAGGCTAGGAAGGCACATTTGTAATTTTTGTTATGACTGAAACTTCTTTTCTCTTTATTTTTTTCTTCAAACAAACTAACCTTATAATACTTACAGTCTTATTTCATTCGTATTTTTCTCTTTATAATATGTTAAAGTAGCATACTAGCCTACTTATTAAAAATAAAAAATTGTGAACATTAAACTGAGTTTAAACAAACACCTTTGAACTTTTAACCTTTTAGTGTTAGGGAGTGTTAGCCCCGGGCGCCAAGTAGCCTTGGTACGCCACTGCTTATCCTGGAACCCGTCTCGTCTCTGGTATTCTCATGCATCGACTAATCTTCATGGGTTAAACCAATTTTCATGCACCGACTATTGACAGACTGGGAGACTTCGAAATGGCTATTCACAATGCTGTCGAAAAAGATGGCTTTAAGCAAAAATAAGTTGATTTAGGTTTCATTTTGCAAAGACCTGGTTGGCGAAAGTTCTGGATCTTGCTATTTCAAATTATAAAGAAAAGAATAAACTGAACCCGGGCTGAAGTGGTGTTTTTATCCTGGTGTACTTAGTCATCCGGGGTCGAAAATTGTTTCTTATTCCATATGCTGCCAATCCCGCCGAATGATCAACTATTGGCGACATTTGAAAAGTATTTGACGCACATTTAATTTTCGTTTTCTTCATGCTTTCTACCATTCCTACTTATAAAAGGGACTCTACTTTCTTTTAAGAATTAAACGATAAACTTAAAAGTTCGTGTATTGTGTTTACGCCGTAAAACCATGTTAATAGATAAGTTGGAAAGGTATTACAAAAATTATTTTGTATAGAACACTAGCATAACGAGAATAGAGAACTGGGTCTATTTCGTTAGTTTATGTACCCCATTAATTTGAATAAAGGTTTAAGTTTAATTACGAGATTGCGCAAAATAGTATTCAATAGCCCTTAATTTTATTTTCAGATTGGTTCACTAAGGGAGAGGCACCTCTTTGGCACGTGGCATTATTGGTAAGTCCAGTCAATATATAATAATTAATGTAAGTAGTTTTAATTATGCATATGTTTTGTTGTTGCACTGTATGGGTAGGAAAATATACTTTTCTCTTTATTTCAGCCTAATTGTAAAATAAGAAAGGCAAGTAGCATTTCTGTAAAAGAGAAGGAAACAACCTATTGAAACAGGTGAATTAAGAATTTTAAAAGTTCACATTATTTTCCTCCCTCCCTAATATTCTGTTTCTTATCATGGTTGAGTATTTTACTACATACGTACATATGCTACTACGCTAAGGAACTTCCTATAATTTTAGCATTAAGTTTTTATAACATATTTCTTACATAAAAACGTAGCAATTTGCATGATGTTGATAAGAGAGAAATTCCTTAATAGTTACTACCTTCGGCCGTATATATTTTTTATCGAGAGGTAATAAATCCGCCGCTGTGGCATAGGGGATGCGATCGCTCCTCTCACGCAGCGGGCCCGGGTTCGATTCCTGGTTCGGACAAGTTACCTAGGTGGGTTTTTCTTTCTGGGGTTTTTCCTCACCTGTGAGACAAATGTTGGGTCGTCATTATCACCATCATCCCATCCTCGCCTTGTTTGGAGTGAGTGTGTGTGTGTGTGAATGGTGTGTCTCGTCCTATGTATTCGTGTTATCTCGGAGGTGGCCCTGTAAGGCCCGGGCGCCTGGGTCGCTTAAATCCTAAAAGGGAGAAGTAAAACTAAGATAAAGAAAGAAAAAAGATAGAAGAATCTTTATATTATTAACCGTTTGACTAGAACCGAAAGCTAAACATTAAACGGAACCATTAAAACGGTCACAAACGTGAAACAGGATTAAAAATATAAACCTCACACATACGTCGATTTTAATTACTTCAAGGAACAATAATTATGGCAAATTGCAAGAATATCGAAAACGCGTTTGGTCGTGACTGCCAAACAAATTTACAAACAGTCTAGTCAAAACAGGACCTCGCTTTGCTCAGTCAATTACGTTAAATTTTACATTATAATTATTATATTGGGCGGAGTGAATAAAAGACAGTACATGCTGTTACTGCAAAAGTTTAAGTTAATACTAGCATTTTATTGAATAAAATAGTTCAGTAAATACTGTGGCTTATTAGTAATCAGTACATGCTCGATCAAGTAGTACCGACTGCAAACTATATGAATAATAGCAAGTACTAACTTATCAATACCAGTAATTACTGTGGCATTTCCTTGCTTAAGATTAAAAGCAATGTAATGTCTTATCTGAAATACTTGCTTTTATAATAATTAGCAGAAAATGTACACAGAGTGAATGGAGGCCCAAGAAGATGAATTTATTTAGATTCAGAAAGGAAAATGTGGAGTGGCTTACTTCGCATTTCATCGATGAAAATATTGAAACACTTGGCGGTGCCTTAACAAACAGGCAGAAGATATAAATTCTTCATTTTCAAGCGATCCAGGCTATCAGAGTCAGAATTCATATGATTGAAAAATTTATCTGTGTATCAGACTATTACCTAAACAAATTAGCAGTTTTGTTTCTATTCAATCAGTATGTATGTTAGTACTCACGTTTTAAATCTCACAATTTTATTTTGTAAAAAAAATATAAAATCTCTGCGTGCCCTAGATTTGGCTGGGTATCACACTCAGACAAACAGACAGGAAGACAAGCACTTCCTCTTATTATATAGATATAATGACTTACTTTAAGTAATCATGGCTCCACTAGGCCTACATGTAGTTTGCATAGCTAAGCAGGTAGTAATTACTAATGTTCATCCAGTATTAACTTATAAGTACTAGTATAAGGTTATTAACTCAAAATTACGTAAAAGCTGATACATGTAAGTAACTAAAAACTAAACTAAACTCCGTGGCGCTACATCCCTGAAGGAACAAGGCCTACCACCCGACCGCTGCGTCATCTACCATAGGTGAATATATTCCAGTTATTCATTGCATGGCCAGACGGCTTCCTTTCATTAGGAGAAAAAGTTTGCCGACAGCTCAACCCATATACTTTATTTTTACCGCACCAGTCAGCTACCCCAGCTAAGAATGTCCTGTGACAATTTTGACAGCTACTCGTCAACTCCGCGTGGAGTGGAATGCGCGGTTGCAAGATCAAGTTGCAATAAACAATAACACGTGCGAATTGATTAAAGCGAAGGAATAACTGCGGTCAGTGATAACAATGAGAGAATATTGCAACTTTGCTTTTGTTTTGGAAAGCGGAAGCCAAGACCGATTTAGTCAGATCAATTAACGTAAAGAAACACCGACTTAATTATTTATTCCTTTGAAGCCGCCTGGCTATGCAATGAATAACTGCACTATATCAGGATTGGGGGCATGTGGTCAGCATGCCGACACCCACGGTCGTTAATGGTGGTTTCCATGATCGGAGCCGCTACTTTTTTTTATCAAGTAGCTCCCCAATTTGAATCACGAGGCTTAGTGCACCCCGTTCCAGACCTCCCTACCTCAGAAAAATCCGAGGAGTTACCAGAGATCGAACCCGGGCCGCCAGATCGCACTACATCCCTGGAAAGACTTTTCCTACCACCCGATCGCTGCGTCATCCACCGTAGGCAGATGGCAGGATTGGGGGCATGTGGTCAGTATGCCGACACCCACGTCCGTTAATGGTGGTTTCCATGACCACAGCCACTACTTCTCTATCAAGTAGCTCTTCAATTTGAATCACGAGGCTGAGTGAGTGCACCCCTACCAGACCTCCCTACCTCAGAAAAAATCCGAGGAGGTACCGGGGATCGAATCCGGATCTGTAGTCAGCAACGCTAACCACAAGACCACGCCGACGGTCTGTAAGTAACTGCTGAAAGTAATTACTAGTAACTTACTAGTACTTATGACTAGTAATAATTACTTAATTTTTATTCACGCCACTCATTGTATTACATTATATTATTAATACTACTATTTATTATTATTATTATTATTATTATTATTTTTACTATTATTATTATTATTATTATTATTATTATTATTGTTGTTATTATTATTATTATTATTATTATTATTATTATTATTATTATTATTATTATTAATATTATTATTATTATTATTATTATTATTATTATTATTATTATTATTATTATTATTATTATTATTATTATTATTATTATTAAGACTGCAAGAAGCGGGAAGAATAGCTCGGTTTCACTTCATGAAGGAATTTTTCTGAATGACTCAACATATCTTCAAGAATTGCTTCGCTTGTAGTAATAGGCTTAAGCTTTGATGTACTCAACAATGCCTAAACAGTAACAACACGTGAATACGGATTCAGAAATCTTTACATGTGTATAGCGTTTGTTCCCACGTAGCTGGGAGTGAGACAAAATCTGCAGAGCGGCAGGTAACTACATTCAAAAGGCATTTACTACTTTGCTAATCCTTGGTACCGGAAGTATGCGTTACTAACCTCTGTGTCGGCGAATCTGCACAACAGGTGCTCCCGCTGATCTGACAGCTTCAACAATCACAGTTACGGTTGCTATTTACGTTGATTCAATCCCTGTTTTCAAAATTATCATTGGCGGCGGTATTTCTAAGCTACATGAGGTTGAATAACCTTCCTGAATTTTTAAAGAAGTAAAGTATGAAGGAGCAGTATTTGAGAGCTTCACGTGGGATTACCTATGTTGCTTTTGTTTAGGGCAAGGCATTTAATGACCATAAAATAGTGCAAAAATGCAAAATAAAAAATGCATATAAGACCTAAAAATAGTGACACAAAATTTACAAAAATAATATAATAAAATAAAAAATGACCTACAAATTTACCAGTATTACTTATAATTATTTTTTAAGTAATGAATTGCTAAAAGGAATTTAATGGATGGCAGTACAATATAAAACACATTGACACCCTTAGCGAAACAAAAATTCTTCCTGATCTGGCATGCCCACCAAATTGTCCCTAGCAAACTTGTGTCATTAAGAAAGAAAGAAAAAATAATTCTTTATTGCTACAAGACAAACTGCTATGGTGGCTACAACAAATCTGAATTAAAATTAACTATGAACACTTGGCGGAGATTCTCAAATAAAAACGATTGTCTGTTGCCTGAAAGTAACGATTTGTGCATGGAAACGCTCTTCTCTACCTCCGCTGAAACATGACCTAAAATGCCGAAAATGACCTAATAATGCCGAAAATGACCTAATAATGCCAGAAAATGACCTAAAAATTGCCAAAAAATTACCTATCTATTGAAAATGATAAAAAATGCAAGCAAACAAAAATGAAAAACAATCAGGTTTTTCATTAGTTATTTCATCATACACATTTATATAGGCCTACATTCGAGCTATCTTTTAACCTTCACATAAAAAAAATGCAAAATCATCAAATGCCTTGCCCTACTTATATTAAAGCGTGCTGTGCTAGGCCTAGAACACGCACGTTGATGTGTTATGGGTAGATGCTATACACAAATTAAATGACTATTCTATATATATGGATTGATATTTATTGTTTATTTAATTGACCAAAGGACGAATAATTGTAATATACCTCGTCACAAAATGTAGAAAACGAAATAAGGTTGAAATTATAATTTAATAGTTGAGTGGTCTGATTTGTAAAATCAGCTTAACTATAAAATGGATTAACAATCAACCAGTGATAGATAATTATTTTTAAATCTTTTAAAATAGCCAGAATAACACTGCGAGGCAGCGTGTTGAAATAGGTACAGAAACAGAGTTAAAGGAAGACATTAATTTTACAACCGGTGCAGTAGTTAAAAAATGATCTTTATGTTTTGGGAAACTTTCAGTGGATGTCATAACATTTTATTTTATTTGTTATGTACACAGAAGCAATTAATTTTAGGTGTTATTAATAAAATTGTCGGCCCGGGTTCGATCCCCGGTACCTCCTCGGATTTTTCTGAGGTAGGGAGGTCTGATAGGGGTGCACTCAGCCTCGTGATTCAAATTGAGGAGCTACTTGATAGAGAAATAGCGGCTCCTGTCATGGAAACCACCATTAACGGCCGTGGGTGTCGGCATGCTGACCACATGCCCCCAATCCTGCCGTCTGCCTATGGTAGATGACGCAGCGGTCGGGTGATAGGCCTTGTTCCTTCAGGGATGTAGCGCCACGGAGTTTAGTAAATTTAGCAAATTCTTTCGCTGGCTTCAAAGTGAGGCATAACAACGAATTTACACCCATATTTTTTTTTTTAAATAAAAGAGGCGTATTACTATAGGCAAGGCTTTTATTATTTAAAAATGAAATACATTTAAACGGTTGCGATTTACAAAAGGACTAGGCCTATAATAAAAATTAGATTGACGCCCGCATCATTTTATTCGACAGTAAATTCATCTTCTAGATTTGGTAATAAATCTTGGTAATAATAAGCCGTGTAATAAAAATATATATTTATATTTATTTATATTTTATTTATTGATTAAAGACTGTTAAAATTTATTTTTTTACGAATAATCATTGATCACTGTAAGAACTAAAATTAATATTTTGGCTTGCCTTCTTTTGTCACACAAGTAGGCCTATTACGTTTATATTTGAGGAACAACCCTGAAAGAACAGAATATAACATAACACGCTGTGAAACAGAACAAAGTAGACCGTTGTGAGGTAGTGACTGGGAATAGACTAGAGACTAATTATGTGTAGGCCTACAAGAATGGGTTTTAACAACAAATATAGTCCTGCTTTTCTCAATTATCGAAATTTCGATAGACCTCCTGTAAATGTGTTCGGTATTCACAAAATAATAATAATAATAATAATAATAATAATAATAATAATAATAATAATAATAATAATAAATAAAAATTAAAAAATAAATAGATATTGAATTGTACAGAGGAAATTTTGACTTTCGGGGAAAATACCTTTCGAAAAATTGTTTAAAAAAAAAAAAAAATAAACACATCGCCCTAACGTTTTATTAATAACTCATAAAATTTATAACTTAAGCCATGTTTCCGATATCGACGTCATATTTTCCAGTTAATTTGGTGTGAACGTGAATTGCATACAATCAATACTTCTGTCTAATTTGTAAGAAATGAAGAAAACTGAAATTTTACCTGATATTTTTTTGTAATTATTCTAGTACGAAAGAATACGTAATTTTAATAACCCTATTATTCTTTTATTTACATTTACGGAAGATGATCATGCATGAATAAACCTTCAAATCATTTACATTAGCCTACTTGTATATGGTTGTAGTCGTGTAGGCTAAAATAATTTAATCTAACTTTAAATCTCGTCACTTTCAAGTTGTCAAGAGCAAGGGACTTTATTTGGCAAGTATCTTTAAACGTTTTAGAATTATCAGTTGGCAGCATTTGACAGTTCTGTGTAAGAAGTTTTGAATTACAATAAAAATTACATCACGTAGAAGTGGAAAAGTGGATAATGTTTTGTTGTAACTTTAGGAAAAGCAATTTGCGGAACTGGAACGTGAGAAGAGTAATTGATAACGAGGTAATCCGAATGTGAGGAAGGGAAGCGATTAGCTGAGTAACACTTGAGCTGTTTGCGAAGAGAAATATTCAGTTGGTAAACACGTGATAGGCGAGATGGTTGTGCAGAGAGTGAAACCAACGTTCTCCGTGGTTTATACAGCAAACAGAACGGGGAACACATCACAATTGATCTTTGCAAAATAGCTGCTTCACACACTTTAGCTATCAAGGAGTTTTTTTTTTCTGTGCGTGTAATAAGAGTAGCCTATTCGAGACAATGAAAAATCGCATCACGATAATGTCATCTATTTAGTGCCGCTAAAAGTAGAAGGGTGGTACAATTATGTGTCGAAATCCATACCAATTTCTTCATTTCTACAGCTTCTAGATAGGATTTATAGTCTTAGTGTCAGAACAAGTTTTAATTAAGAGGAGATTAGTAACTTATTCGCTATTTATTGGTCGATTTCCTCGAAAACAGAAAGAGTAGCCTCAGTATTCGTCTGAGTATCATCCCCATCTAGAGTATCATTTTGGTACAAACCGACCCATTCTGTCGAAACACTAATAAAATGAAAAAAAAATGCTTGTTTGTATTCGTATCTTGGAGAAAGAAATAATCTCACTCTGAAGAAATTCTTCTTGCGCGGGATAAGAAAATACAAAACGAATCCTGTATTTTGAAAATCGATGCGCGAGGCATTTTAAAGCAATCTTGATAATTTTGTAGGTAGCTTTTACAAATCTAACATACGAAATACTAAAAATTATACTTCTGACTGTCTAAGACTACAAAAAACTGACCTAAACCATCTTTCCAACTATTTTATGAGACGAGAAACATTCTGTAACGTTTAACGTAATGAAGAATTATTCTTTATTGAAGGAAATACTTATTTTGAACTTAACGAATATTTATATTGAATTCGACTTTAGTAATAATATTTTTCATAATGGAGAAATAAATTTCTCACTTGGATCCTAATTGGCTTAGAAATTACAAGTAAAATTTGCATCCTTTTCCATTAGAACGTTTCATCACTAACTAGTCCTACATTAAATCATTTTATTGTCAGTGAGAAATGGCTCTCGCAGGACTTAGAAAAAGCTATGGAAAATAAACTTATGGGTGGAGAAGAAAATCACCTTATAACGTATGTGCTATACTTTATATGTTCTAAACTTGCACTATGTCTGTGTACTAAGTAAGTTGCTATTTCTTCTCTGCACTACATTTACTCCACGTAATTGCACCCACAACTGCTCCGAGAGCAGGTGATAACTGTGTGAGGTATTCCACTTCTTACAGTGTTAATGCACTTGTTTGGTCCGAAAATGTCTTTGTCATTGCATTTACTGTGGAAGAAATGCGTGATTATCAACACGGTGACTAAAATGCTGCTCATAGTACCTACGCCCGGTTTAATCGAAAAGGTTAAAATTCAAGCTGTTGCTTGTGACTTAAGGGGGGGGGGGGGCATTGAGCTTAGTGTGAAATTCATAGGTGAGAAATAGGTGAATTTCATTATTTTTTTCTCAGCAATGAATTGCTCTACAACTTTGCAATTTGATATATTCTTTATTGACTACTTCTACAATTGCACACTATTTTCAAAATTAATCAAACTGTTACAGTTACGGGTAGTTATCGTTTCAAAATGGCAGTCACGTTTCATTCACTGAAAAGCTATTTCCCTGATAACTTCCACAAATATCAATATTTCTGAGTGATTATTTTTCTGTGTATTTGTTAATATCATATGAACAACACTACCTACAATCATTCATTTAACATTAATAGTTTATTTTAAAAAAATATACATATTTTAATGGAAAAGAAAATTTTAAAAAATTGATTTTTTAAAAATTCTTGTACTATAGATATTCCAAAGGTTTTAGATTATGATCATATGATGTTTGCAAATAGATAGAAAAAAGAACCACTAAAAATATTGCCATTTGTGGAAATTATCAGGGAAACGGCATTTTAGTGCACGAAACGTTGCTGCCATTTTGTAACGACTATTCCACTCATTGATATTGACCAATAACGTTTAACAGTTCCTCGGATATAGATCAAACACGGCCGTTTAAAATATTCTTGTAGGAATTGCGAGGATGGCATTTTATCGGGTAAAATCGTCTGCTCGTTACTGGACACGAAAGCATAAGTGTGAAGTGATTAATACGTCACATGTTGCCATTAAACAGCACGAAAACAAATTATTTTATACAACATAACTTGTTTCGAAATTGAAATAATATAAATGTACATCGATTAAAAACACAGTTTTAATTCCGTGCAAGTCAGTTCGTGCGTTTTTATTCTATTCTGCTGTTATCTTACCTGAATGAAGTTAACTATGTCATATATGCACAATTGGTAGCACTGTTCACAGCATGGACATGGTAACTCGAATCATAGCACTGGTTACAACATGGACATGGTAACTCGAACCGATTCATGAATGGTTGATTCATAGTATGCCGTGATCTAGGAGCTGTTATTTTTGTTTTTATATAACAAAGTATGAAAGTAATTATTATTTGTATAATCCGTTACATTTTTATTCATGGAATTGTCTTAATAAATCCAACTCGAGTTGACGAGTTTCATCAGATAAATTCGCTCCTGCTGCGCAGTCGCGAATCTATCGATAAACTCGTTACCTCTCGTGGGATTACCTGTGATAATTACCCAAAACTCTAAGAGTTTGATTAATTTTGAAAATAGTATGCAATTGTAGAAGTAGTCAATAAAGAGTATGTCAGATTGCAAGATTGTAGATAAATTCATTGTTGAGGAAACAAATAATAAAATTAACCTATTTCTCAGCTATGAATTTAATCGAAAGCTGTATGTCCCCCATTAAGTGTTTCGCAATGCTTTCTCAGCAGAGGGTAACTAACACCATTTAAAAATATACTGGAAATAGGAACAGTAACATTCTAGAAGAAAGTGACTGATACTTTGTTTTTATGAACGCACTTCATTCCGTGATTCCTTTGCTTTATATAACGATGACCACAAAAATGGAGGAGGCTAAAAAGAGAAATCGAGGTACAAACTATTGAATATTTGCAAAGTCTCTGTTAATTTAGCTTGTGACAAAGCACAAAACCATAATCGAGTGTACAGTAACAAATTAAACTAATATAAAAGAGAATGACGAGGCAGGGGAAAAGATTGTGAGGAAGTTTAACAGCTTATTAACAGCATAGAATTTCGTTCCCTTGCATATTCTAACAACTCATGAATTTATTTTAGACCTTTATTAATAACTACTTAGATAATCTATATCTGTTCTAAATAATTTGTTCCTCAATTAAAATGTCAAATTCGTTTCTTCTAGGTTTTCTCAGTATTAGGAACTTCATTTATCATATCTAATTGGAGCAAATTTTCTTCATCAAACGCCTGATTTACAGCAACCATCGTGATTTTAGTCCCGTGTTACGCATTTAACCCAAGGGAAAGTAGGTGGTAACTTAACCCCAAGCTTAAGCCGGTGTTAGTAGTAACACAGTATACGTATTAATACAGTAAAGAAACTCAGTCCGTTTTTCTGCCAGACGGACATGCGCGCGCAGATTACCTAGCGATCCTACCGGCCATTGAGTAACACTACAATCACTACTGCGGGAAGAATGGAAATAAATAGGAGTCTTGAATTTTTATAGCAATGCGTGTTTCGAAAGGATGTTATTGTTCTGCTATAAATTGCAGTAACAATAAAGGAAGAAATCCTGAATTGCATTTCTTCACTTTCCCAAAAGATCCAGATAGGTAAGAAGAAAAATACGTAATATTTATTGTATGCCTGCTGGCTTACTCTTGACACATGTTCTGGTGTGGTTATGTTTACATTTACTTTAATGTAATATTTTTATCTTTAATTATGTTGTAATTTCTAACAATAGATACTAATGAAATGAAAATGTCAGCAGTCTATATCACGGTTAAAGATAACAATATTTAGGATGTCGTATTGTGATCTCTTAAGATAACACAATATTTGCTGCTGTGCAGCTTATTTCCTATGTGCATTGTAATGTATATGTCAGGGCCGGTTATGTATACAAACATGTGTGTCGTGTTGGCAGTCAAGAATGGCTATGTGAGCTCTAATGCACATGGCCATTTTGCAGCATGTAGCCGATTTTTTTTCTTAGCTTGCACAAACCTGACAATCAAAGATCCACATGCCCGGTTGTAAGGATCAATGCTAAGGAATATCAGTGCACATAACTCAATTTCGTAAAAAAGTGCACATAGCCGATTTTACAGGCGGTACGATATTTATTTTCTCGAACACGATGTAGGCGTAAAGATGACGAAAGCATAATCTTACATCATAAATTCTCGGATACATGTGCCATTAAGGTGTTTGCGACAGTAAACTAATATGACATCATTATCCAAACCTAGGCAAGCAATAGGCTTACCTAAAATAGGCTACTGTTAAGAAGCGTATCTAGTCCAAGGTTTTTCCCACCTTTAAAATCAACGTTTAAGTTATAAATTATATTAAAGAGTGACCTTTGAATATAGGTTTGTCACACTGCTCGTCCTCAACTTCATTGTTGAGATTGTATTTTGTTTCTGTATCTTACGGCTTCGATCTACCTTCAATTGTTGTAATGATTTCAAGTGTAAAAAATGGGTCATCAATATTCGGCGAGAAGACCTACTAACAAAAACTGTAAAATATTTAAATGTAAATTGCCGCCTATGTTTGGAACACTTCGAAAACAGCCAGTTTATGAATTCCAATAAGAACTCTTTAATTAAAACTGCTGTACCGACTGTATACTAAAAGCAGTTTTGGAGTATTAGAAATTGAGAAATATTGATAGAAACCTATATTTTTATTTGAATTTTGTATTGTAAGTTATCTTATGTAATATTGTATTATTTTTTAAAAGGATGACATTTCTATTCTAATGTAATATTAGGCTACTTTTAAAAATAAAAATGAGTTATAATTGGTTTTCCAAGAATCATCTTGAAGTTATTAAAACTTGTAATAAGAATAGCCCTAGGAACTGCAGAGCAAGTTAACTATCCGTCACAGGTAAGTGGCATTTAAAAATTGTGCCTGATCTTAACTAAAATATAATACATGCTTCATTGTTTCTTAAATTTAAAATTCAGTTTTGAAAGAAGATTTTTTTCTCTTATTATAACATATTTTGTTATGTGTTTATGCATTTTCCCAAGTTATTTTATATGGTGAGAATGCAGTTTTACTCAACCGCCGCATGGAGCGCTAGTGTCGCCCAGCTAACAAGTTGTCATAGGACTTTTAACACACAGTTTCCTTACTGTATTAATACTTATACTGTGGTAGTAATTCTTGTCGGTTAAACAAAATTTTCATCAAAACAAAGGGATTAGAACGGGTAACACGATGTTAAATCTTAACGCTTGTCGATAAAACCGGGTGTTAGTGTTCCCAGTGTTAATCCTTGTCCGCGCCTTTCTGATATCGCTCATGCGAAGTAGGCGTAGTATGTCAGGAACATTGTGCTTAAATGACCTCAAAGTCAAATTGGTTAACTTACTCAGATGTGTGTTTATGTGTTTTTATTACGAACATTATAACTCAAAATATTTCCAGTTTTTGCTGGACGAAGCAATTTTTCACTTCAAAATGTCAATATTATATGATTTGCTAAAATTTTAGCCTATTTTTTGACATTAGCAAAACCGTTATTCAATGACTGCTGTGTAGTGCTTGCGGGCGAGGAATCTTGCGCGGCGTGCCAGCATTTTAAAACTACGGTATTAGGCCTACATTATTTTTAGAAGTATTAGCCTATTTTGTGCTCGATTTAATTTAATATAAGGCTGCTATCTTTTTCAGTCGTTATTATTAGGTTTATTGTTATTATACGTTTGTAATTATTAGACTTCGGATTTTAGGTAAAATCCTATTTTAATCCTTAAGTGATATATGGACGAAAACTTGTATATGCATGTTTCATAAGTGACTATGCCTAAAACTGATACTTTTATAGGACCTAAAACAGCCTATTTTTACGTTAGAGTCTAATATTGCCTTTTTACTTGTTTTTCCTCAAAAGTTCAAAATAAATTATTTTTTGTTATAAATTCTAGCATTTATTTTCAGTTCGTACTAAATTTTTAGCTCGGAATGTGCAGTACATGACACATTTGTGACGTGGTTAAATAGTAAGAAATGTTTCGTCTTCAGTAGAAAAATCCTTGGAATTCCCAAAAAATGTACAGTTTTTCTCCCGACTCCCACATCCAGTATATATATATATTATATATATATAAAAAATTCTTGGAATCACTGAGGGATACAAGGGGTTGAATATGCTAGCGTGCGTAGCTTCTGGGCGCAGGGATTAGGTTTGCACTGTTATGGTAGTAATATAGGCCCTAGTAATAGGTCTATATAATTATGTGTACCATAGGCCTATATCTGTGTTTTACCATGATTATTGATTAATGGTGAATTCAATAAATATAATATTCTGCATTGAGATATTTCAGAAAATTGGCCACTTAACGATTTTATGAGAGAATATTTTACGATTTTTAGAACCTATTTTCCAATTTTTAAAGCCTATTCTAGGTACCTAAAACAGCATTCTTAGCGACCTAAAAGTCCGAAGTCTAGTTATTATTATTTGTAACTTATTTATTCATGTTATTTTGTAAGTATATTCTATGTACCATTATAATTGGTGAATGGCGTACCTTTATTTTATTGGGTAGTAGCTGGACTTTCATAACGACTCACAGTATCTTATAGGGGAAGCGGGCAACTATGACTTACTTACTTACTTACTTACTTACTTACTTACTTACTTACTTGCTTACTTACTTTCTTACTTAGTTACTAAGTTACTTACGTTTTTTGTTATCCTTCCACAGTGAGTGCTTCTGTGTTTAACATGGATCTTGATTTTCGAACATCTTGTTCACAATATTGAGTACCGGTACTGTAGTCCTAATACTTTATCTGTATACTTCTCATTCTGCTGGAAATGTGGAATTGATTCGATGTTGAAACACAACAGCAAAGAAACCTGTAATGCAAACCTATGCACTTACATAGTATTTTCCACCAGTTTATTTTTGAGTGTTGAGACCATTATAGCAATGTAATATAAGTAATATATTAGGTATAGAACTGAAGCCTATTCATTTTCATACAGCACAAAAATGAGAATGCTATAGTAGGTTGAGCTTGTTTTGAAGGCGATTAACTTAACTAGAGGAGCAAATTACGAGGGATGGGGCATAAGTCATAGCAACTATTTTTTCTTTTGAAAATGTGGGATCGTTCTAAAATTTTGAAATATGCAAATTAAAGGGGCAGGGTATGGAATTCCTGTATAATGGAGATTATGGGCACTACACCCATGAACATCCATACGCGCAGCTCCTTGTGGTACTCTCTCGGATAATGACTACTTTGACGTAAGAATGCTGTTCACATCTTGTCACATCCGTTCTACACGGGCGATGACTCAGAACTAAATTACCATCGCCTCTATTCGTATAACCGTACATCACAATGCTACCAAATGATGTGCCCAAATACCAGAGAAGCCACAATCTCCAGTGACATACATTTCATGGTACCATCGCCTTACTTTGAGAAAAACAAGAGTAGCCATGACTTATGCTCCATTGTAGCCTATTTGTTGCGCCTTTATTGATATATGAAAAAAGCTATGAGCGTTTATAAATCCATGTATGACACACGTATTTCCTCACAGAGTATCTACTTTGATACTAATACAGTATTTTCTATTTTCTATTCCCTGGAACTGCTTGGTTTCTTTCCATGTCACGAATTCCGCAGGGAAGGGCGCTTGAAACTCACTAAAGAAAATGACTTTATGTGAGGAAAGTGGAAATTAGCCTGCATTTTATCCTATTCATTTTATACTGATTTTGTTATTTCTCAAACATGTCGCTAGTACACAATGGGATTAGTTAGTCAGTATATAAGGACAATAATTGTTGTGAAGTTACTAAGTTTTGCAACATAAAAGCCTATATAAAATTACCCAGCATCATCCGTTTCAAAGCAAACCGAAACATTTTATAAGCGTTTCTGAGCGTTTGTTACATAGATGCCTGAGACACTGTATAGGCCTACAGTACTAGTTTGGTTTGCTCAGATTGTTCTGTTCCTTTTTGGTTTTTGTTTTTCTCATTTCGGTTCTTTTGAACCTGTATTACTACACTGGTCTACAAAATAACACTAATTTTAATCGCCAGAAATTAAATTATACTTTTCTAGACCAATTTTTCATGTAGATTATGGATATATCTTTTGTTTTTTCACACCACGCACAGATTTTAAATTACACACAATACATTAACTTGATAAATATAAATTTTCGTTTAAGTTGCATGCGTTCTCGATTCCCCATGCCATGCATGATTTCACCTATTGCCTTACCCTTACAAATAAGCTATGCGGGTTTTCTAGTCGTAAGTTTCAGGCGTCATCTGGGCTGGAAGAAGCAATGCTATAGTATATCCCAAGTAAGTTTGATCCTGTTCAAAACAAAGGGGAGGAGAACTCACAGAGAGTTCGCGGAAAATTCGCATCATGTGACAAAACGTGATTGGTTAATGTCATTATCATGCGACATTACCAGGGTGTGGCTTGCTAGTGGAGAATTAGTGTTCGTAAGTTCATGCAACAATAATATCAACATTTACACGTGAAATAACAAACTCTCACTAGCATCGTCATCATTATAGTATATCAATTAGCAAAGAAAACATAAATGATTCATTGTTTACGACGACCCTGCGGGACACCCACGCATATCTCACTCCTCTCTCGGTACTTGCATTTCCCTCTCATGTTTATTTGTTCAAGATAGAGAGGAAGTGAGTTGTACTGAGAATAAACAAACTACCATTATCACGGTGATGACTTGCGTTCTCACGTGCGGACTATGACAGCCACGCCTCTTTGTTTTGAACAGGATCAAACTTACTTGGGATATACTATAACGTTGGAAAAAAAGTAATTTGAGAATTGTATAGTTGGGACAGAGCAACGCATATAGTGGTCTCGCTATCATCGTCCCCAGCGGTGCTGTCTTTGAATGTTGTTTGTTTAATGCAAGAAGAACACGCTCATTAATAGCCGCATGTTGAAGTGTCGTCATGTCTCAGTCGAAAACGACAACATTTTGTATTATATTACTATTATTATTAGATTGATTTAGCAACAGTGTCTGCCAACTGCTTGGATTTGAGAGTGCAAACTATTGTTTACCCTCAATAAACAATAATATAATCCGGCAGACCGCATAAGGAAATGCCGATATTTGACTCGCCGAGTGGGGACGATGAAAACGAGAGCACTGTACTAAAAGCGAGGTATGTGCGTTCAATTCATTATTAGTAGAACCAGAACTATTTGTAATTAATGACCGTTAAGTAAATAACGTTAAAATAGTTATTTATGATACAAATGGGAAAAGAGACTTTATTTTGCAAGTAGGCATGTGTGCGAAAGAGCCTGTAAGGGCGAATGTAGTAATCCTGCGAGCAAAATAAATTAATTTCACTATGTGTATTATACACTTTTTAGACAGCCATTATTGTTTGTTAAATTACAATATACTCATGTACATGCGCACAAAGATGTTTTCTGGTGTACAGCTCCCAGCATAAGGCATGGAATCGACAACGATTTTCGACTACAAAATATGACGATTTTTAACTACCAAATATGACGATTTTTGTGACCACAGCAAGAAATTTAACATTTAAGAATGCGTAGTTTATTTTAGTGCTCTCAACGGAGTCTATTTAATAATCATAAATAAATATTCTTAACTACAAGAGTATTTTCCATGTCAATTAAACTTTGGTTGGTTACGATGGATTGTTTAGCGCCAGTGCCATAACTTTCATTTCGTGCGTTTTGTGCTAGAAGTTTTATTTTTAATTCAAGCTGTCTAAATATAATTTTAGGAAGTGAATATCATACATATCTGAATTTAAGGCAGTGACCTATTACTTGATCCTTGCTGATACATCCTTATGTCTGTATTTTAATTTAAGTCTTCATCAAATAATGTTCCCAGCGCTAATAAAACAGTAACAGATCGATATCGATATTGTCCAAGAATAATCCTAACTATATTTTAACTAATGAATATTATTTTCCATTTTCTCGAAGTTTGCTCGAATGATCATAGACCTCTAATTCCTTACAATACGAAAAATTAAAGTTTAAATGTGTGGACTATCAAGAACATTAAATTTATAATCTGTTACTCTTCTAAAGAGTTTGATTGTAATCACTTTACTTGGCGAGTATTCAGGTTATAATTAACATTTCTTTAAGTTCATTCTTACTTGATAGAGATCAGAATTTGATAGAGCTTTAAAAGACTTAAACTCGAACAAGGCAATGGGAATAGACAAAATCCCATCAGAACTGCTTCAATCTTTAGGAAAAACAGGAACTGAAAGCTTGTTCAGAATTATTTACGAGAAATATTATAAAGGAGAGATGCCTCAGGACTTCCAGAAGAGTATCATTTTCACAATTCTCAAGAAAGCAGGAGCAGAAAAATGCGAAAACTAACGCACAATAAGTCTCACAACACATGCTTCAAAACTACTAACTAGAATCATTTACAGGAGAATAGAGAAAAAAGTGGAGGAAATCCTTGATGAAGACCAGTTTGGGTTCAGGAAAGCCAAGGGTACAAGAGAGGCAATTATTTCACTGCGACTTATTGTGGCTTTTGTTGACTAGGAAAAAGCCTTTGACAATGTGAATTGGGATAAGATGTTTACAATTATGAGAAAGACAGGTCTTAAATATAAGGATAGAAGAGTCATTCACAACCTATATAAGAATCAGATAATAAAGGTGGATGGCGAAGAAAGGGTTGCAAGAAATAAGAAAGGAGTGAGACAGGGATGTAGTCTGTCTCCCCTCCTGTTTAATTTATATGTTGAGGAAGCACTGAAGGAATTTAAGGAAATGTTTGAATCAGGAATAAAAATTCAAGGAGAAAAAGTAAAAATGCTGAGATTTGTTGATGAAATTGTTCTGCTAACTGAAGATGAGGAAGACCTGAGTGAATTATTGAATGGTATGAATAGACTGTTAGAAAATAATTTTGGATTGAAAATTAATAAAAACAAAACGAAAGTGATGAGATGCAGCAAGATTGCCATAAGCAACATGATGAACATTAAACTCGGAAATGACAAAATACAGGAGGTGAATGAATTCTGCTACTAAAGATGGGCGAAGCAAAGAACATATGAAAAGCAGGATATTACAAGCAAAAAGGGCTTTCTTTAACAAGAAAAATCTGTTGGTGTCAAATATTGACCTAAAAATCAGAAAATAGTTTCTCAAGTTATATGTTTGGAGCATAGCACTCTAGGGCAGTGAGACGTGGACTTAGGAAAAAGTGAAAGGCATAAAATAGAAGCTTTTGAGATGTGGTGCTATAGACGAATGTTGAAAATCAGGTGGACTGACAGAATATCTATCGAAGAGGTCTTAGAAAGAATATAGAGGAGCAAAGAAGTCTATGGACGACACTCATTAGAAGAAGGGCCAGACTAGTGGGGCACATTATGAGGCATCCAAGCTTGGTCTTAGAAGGAACAATAGAGGGGAAAAATTGTAATGGAAGACCACGATTAGAATATGCAAAACAGATTATTGACGATTTTGGTTGTAAAAAATATGTAGACTGGATAGGAAAAACTGGAGAATTGCATCTAACCAGTTGTAAAACTGATGACTACAGAGAGAGAGAGAGAGAGAGAGAGAGAGAGAGAGAGAGAGAGAGAGTGAGTTTACGAGGGTGACCAGATCTACCTACACAAAAAACAGGGCAGTAGAGAGGGAAAATGAGGACAAGCCTAGTTGAAGCCGTGAAAAGTGGATGTAACACAGATATGGAGCTAATCAGTTAAGAAACGTCAGAGTATAGTAATAACGTTATTTTACATTAAGTTAAAACATTTTAAACACTGTTTCAAATTGCAGATGTTAAAAACCAAAGTGTGAAGTTCACATATATTTCCCTTGGGACTAAATCCCTTGCAGGAATTTAGGCTTGTTCACAGATATTTCCCTTGCAGGAATTTAGGTTTGTTCAAAATGTACTTCTAGAAATCCTACACCTCCTTTTAGGCATTTTGTTAAGATGAATCTCATAATCCAACAAAAGAATGAAAATTGGACATGAACAAAGGTCGGACGCGATAAGTTCAGTGTTACCAAATGTAGTTCAGTAAGAATTGCAATCTTCAAATATTAATTAAAGAAGGAACGCACACAATGTGGAAAGAACTTAAAAAATTTGTTCATAGATGTAGATGTAGATGTAGTTATCTCGTTCTGTAGATCCTGTGTTGAGTGGGACTCAAGGATATAGAACACGTCAGATTACAATATACAAGCAAGTAATAAATAATGATATATAATATACTACACTATAAACTTATTCAAATCGACTGCGATATTGCTGTCGCTCTTTCACGCCTTCAATTACAATGAAAATTACAAAATTACTGAATGCGTAATGTTGTATACTGAAAAGAATGGGTTCGGCGACAAAGTACTTTACATAAAAGGACATTTTGGAATGCTAATAATCTGTTCGCGGACAGAGGACCTAGAGTATGTCCGCGAACAGGAGGATGTCTGGTCACCTGTTACCTGATAATTCAATAGAGGTTTCTGGATCTCCTGCAACGTAGCCCGGCCAAGTCCCTCGGGATTAGCATCTACTGTACTGTAGTAATGCAGTCTATAGTTCTCCAGCTTGCGGAAGGTGTCTGTGTACATCAGTTTCATAACATCATACTTCTCATCACTTCAATTAATAAACAATACCTACCTTAAAACACAATTAACATTACTATTCCTAGGACTTGATGAAATTGCATTTCTAGTAACACAGAAACATTGCTGCTTTCTTTTTTGCATGTTCGATGTTAAAGGCAAACCATGTATATATACACAGGGTGTTAATGAATAACACCGAAATATTTTACCTGTGTATAGAGAGGGCATAGACAAGTTACTTTTATTAGGAGATTTTTGCGCTATGGATTCATTCTTTCCTTTTACGGTATAAAATCTTCCAGAGCATGGCCGCCACTGACTTCTAACATTTGAAAAAAAAATTCAAAACAAAGGAACTTCGTTGTTAACACTGTAGTTATGAATAAAAGAACTAATGCAGTGGAGGCCAGTCATGTAATTAGTCTATAAATTTTGCAGATTATGAAAACTCTAAATTATGATGTAGCTGTTCATGAATGATTAAGGATCGGGTTTTTATCGATCACTAAGAAGGCATGAAATCAATTTAAAGAAAAATGTTAACCCTATTTCGCTTGATTATTGACTTATGAGCACCAAATTGTAATGACTTTTATGCATAGGCGTAACCAGGCCGACCATATGGGGGGGGGTTATAACGTCTAGGGGGTATAGAATACCCCCCAGGAAGAGGGGGTCCGGGGGTCCTCCCCCGGAAAATTTTAAAAATTAAGATGCAAAATAACAAGTTTTAAGCTTCCGGGGGCCCTCCCCCGGAGAATTTTAAAAATTAAGACTCAAAATAACGAGTTTTAAGCTTCCGGGGATCCCCCCCCGGAAAATTTTAAAAACTAAGACGCAAAATAACGAGTTTTAAGCTTCCGGGGGTGCGCCCCCGGAAAATTTTAATTATTAAGACGCAAAATAACGAGTTTTAAGCTTCCCACGCTTTATACTTGTATTAAGTAATTTATGGGCAGACTTAAAAAAATTATACAATTTTCCTTTTTTTAATCAATGGGGGGGTTCAAACCCCCAAACCCCCCCCCTCGGTACGCCTATGCTTTTATGTGCTGTAGCATACACATTTTACATCACAGAGCAAAAATCTCCTAATAAAAGTTGCTTGTCTATGTTCCTTCTATACACAAGTAAAATATTTCGGTGTTATTCATTAAGACCCTGTATACATATATTTTTGTCTCAAGATCATTTTTATTCATTTTTTCATTTTAGTGCATTTTTGTTTAATTTTGTGTAGAAAGTCCCAATAACAATTTAATTTTGTGCAGAAAGCCCCGATAATAATATAATTTTGTATTTTTCAGATTCCGTTGATATTTTAACCATCATTAAAATCATTTTTGTATACATTTGAATTATATTTCTCTACACTTCAACATTTTCGTTTTAACTTCCACCCCTATGCAATGGACCGATCGAGCCACCATATCCATTAGTTTCGTTCGGTTAAAACTTGCATAAAGTGTTTATTATCTACTGCAATTCAAAGTAAAACAGGGAAACCAACTACAGAAAGGATTAATGAACGAATACTTTTTAAGGTAAAATAACTTATATCCTACAACTTTCAGAAGAAAAAGATATGAAAAAATAAAATGAAGAATACTGTAGTATATAATTTTCATTGTTGGATTGTACTTCAGTTCTATAATGCAATTAATAATTAAAATTCCTAGTATGACTAACAAACAAATAAAACCCCCTTTTTTCTATTAAGTAAATTTAAGATATAATTACAAAAAAAATATTTTTAGGATATTTTTGAAAGGTTTCAAGTTATACATGCTTAGTTTATAGAGCATTCTTGGGTAATTTATAGGTCACCAAAATCAAAGCCCTATTCGTTACTCTGATAACCTCAAGGTAACATGTGTGATCTCATTATAAAAATCCGCGTATTTGGAGTCATAATATATGTTTCGAGATTTTTTACCACCTCTCTAGTTAAATGAAAAATAAATTTAAATATTATCAAACAATTTTCAGTAAAATTGTAATTCTAGTAAATTCATAACTAATTTCTTGTTTTGTCATTCAGAGATAACAGGCCTATAGAGTTCCATCTAGATACCAAACTAGAATTTAATGTGTAATACAGTAGTAAACAGGTTGTTGGGCACAATTTTTCTACCCATATGAGAATTAATAGCAGATATTTCCTCTGCTGCTTTCTACTCATATTCCGAATACGTTAGAAATGCTCTTAATGACGGTTGTCACATTTCTACCTGAAAAAAAATTGCTGAGAAACTGCATTGAATGTCCGCCAATTAACTGTTATCTTAATAAATTCTAATCATGCGCTCTCGTTAGCTCTCTTGAGCTCTATCGCTGAATAGGTGAGGATCACATGTATTTACTGCTTATTCCTAAACTTAGTACTGTAGTACTCTGACAGTATTATTAAAGAATTTAAGCATCCCATTTTACCTTAATTTTCCTAAACTACGAGGAGATTTTTTTAAAACTTCTATTATTAATATTAATTATTAATTCATCAAAAGATTGCCCGAACGAGCAATTGCTCATGTTCGGGTTCAGTTCAGTTGAAACATAGAGTTTCAAACCGTGCAATTGAAATATCTTGGAATAGTGAAAATGTGACATTCATTGTTATTCCCCCAGTTATTCATATGAAATAGGCCCATCCATAGGCCTATATAAAAATTCCAAATACGTAAGGAATAAATGCACATCGAAAATTCAGCATTATACATTTTTTCTGGGGAATTCGATAAATTTAGCCCAAATGTTTATAACATTTTTGTAAGCAACCAAAATGATGGCATTCGAACTGCTTTGTACGGTATAACGAGTACACATAGGCTAGACACAAAAGTAACCTTATATGTTGAATAAAAGATGTTACTTGCAAACAGATAAACTGTGAACTGTGAGGGAATAGGCATAGGTGGATCATACATGTAAGTCCTAAAAAAGTTATTTTTTGTAAAATTGAATGAAGGTGCAAAAATATTTTACTCGTCCAGATAAAATTAAATATTTCCAGAACTCTCGCAACTTATCAAATGTATACACTCTTATTTTGACTAGACGAAAATTGGAGGGTCTTATTGTAGTATTAATTGACCTTCTATTCTAATTCTGATATAAGTAAGTTAATAATGTCAACTCAAGAGTTGTTCTGCCTTCAATATTCATGTCCTTAGATTCACAATTCTTGTCTTGTTCAAAGTTGGCTTTATTTATGTGTAATTATATATACTAATCTTCCTCTGTAAACAGAACACTCACTTGAGGTTGGCCTCCTCATTTAAAAGTACTGATATTAATTTAAGAAAAGAATTACTAAACTGTACATACACAAAAACATTTTCGTGTCACTGACTTCTTAAAGTAGTTGAGTATATTTGCAGTTCATACTGTACTAATTTGAAATGCGTTTTCAATGCTTTGGCCTTCCAGATATTTAAATTCTGTTTTAAGTAATTCACATAACTACTAATGCAATTGATGTTTTCCTCGCGCGCAATCAGCCGAGAAGTGTTTTTTTCAAGATCCGAAATGTGGATATGTCTCTCTGTCCATCCTCTGGGACCTCTGGGAGTCGTCTGATTACTACAGGATGTACTCCGAGCTAGAAGAGCAAAGAAATAGTCGATATTATTTGCCGTGAAAAATTAAAGTCATTTTGATGGAATTGTTTTCTGTTGACATTTTGTTTCCTTAGATTAATACTACCTGGTTTATTCAAATTAAAACTATTTTAATTTGTTTGACATTATAAATAATAAACTTATTTTGTGAACACAATCAATGCAGTAGGCCTCTTGTTTTAGGAAAATTCATTCAATTAACACTAAGAATAAGTATTAATCAATCCTGTGTATCTGATCTGAGGAAGTAATGTTTCTGTAACTCATAAAGTATTAAATTATATTTCTAATTTCTTTTCCTTTTATGTTTTTACATTGTAATGGAGGTAGACTTAATACTAAATTGAACAGACAGGATTTTTGTAATGACAACACATGTGCTATCGCAGTAATTGCTTCATTCTGTAATTGTTTCTATCACACTCCGTGATTAAATCACAGATTATCGTATCCTCAGGTAACAATGATGGCTTTAGGACATTAAGAAAGATGGAATCCTGCTATTAAGATAACTGAAAAGGACATAACAAACATATAAAGGTTTCGACCATTTAATTTATTTTCAAGCGTAAGTCCTCTGTCTCTTTAAGTTGGCACCGCCGTTCAGGGAAATTACAATTAAACATCGACTAACCAAATCATCTCGTTGCCCGTCACTTCTGTTGATATATGCACACTTTACACAAATGATTACACATATTCCAACAACAATTTTTAATTTGTTCTGAGTTGAAGTAATATAAAAACACAATTTATTCATTTTTAATATAATGTACGTTTTCTCTCTTTCTTTCATATTGCACTCACATTTCCGTTATATTCTTTGGTAGTCTCGCACAACGTATTGTGCTATAGCCATACAGGTTTAAAAGAAGAAGGCTTTTCTAGACGACTGAATCTCGAAGTAATCCGGTGTTACAAAAGACTCAGTCCCTTATTGCATACTGAACCCTGACCCATGCTGAGTTTCATGGCCTGGAGGTTCGCGTCCATGTGGCGCAATAGCCGTGGCTGGGTCACAAGATCTTGGAAATGTATGTGGGCCCAGGGGGTGGCAGAAGGAACGGCGTTATGAAAGTGTGGCTACCAGTCGCGGGTCCACTGGGGAAGGGTGGAGGTGGGGCTTGAACCAATGTACTACCAGCAGCTCCAGTTTCGTGGAGCTTTCGCATGTGTTTCTTGAGATCGAAGTTCCTGCAGAAGCCTTTCCCGCAAATCTTGCAAGTGAAGGGCTTCTTGTCGTTATGAGTATGCATGTGAAACGTGAGGTTGTAGATCTGATGAAACGCTTTGTTGCAAATGTTGCATTTATATGCCTTTTCTCCGCTGTGCGTCAGCTTGTGGTTTTTGTAGTTGCCTTTCTGGTGAAAGCCTTTGCCACAGAATTCACAGATGAACGGCTTGTACCCAGCGTGTATCCGGGTATGGGTGTTGAGCGTTGAACTGCGGTTGAAAGCTTTGCCGCACGTCTGGCACTTGTGCGGTTTTTCCGCTGTGTGGATGATCTTGTGACGACATAACGTGGATGCCTGTCTGAAGCCTTTGCCGCAGATTTTACAGATGAAGGGACGGGCGCCTGTATGTACGGGCATGTGCCTCGTGAGGTTGTAGTGAGCGTTGAATACTTTCCCACACTCTGGACACGTGAAACTTTTCTGTTTGGAGGAGGTAGCGGCGGTGTTAGGCGCTGGGCGTTTGGCTGGAGGCAGTGGTTGGTTTTGCTGCTGAGAGCAACCAGGAGCAGTGGAAGATTTGTGCTCCGTGGCCGTAACTTCAGCACCGGTAGGTTCTACAGTCGGTACGGTTGGAGGTACAGGACTGGGACCCACTGGAACAGTACCAGGATAAGTGACTCTCAACAGATGGTTGGGGTAGTACAGGAGGGGATACTGATGGAGCAGATCCTGCGGCCGGAAAGCGGGAACGTACTTCTTGAAGGCCGAGTCCAGGGTAACGGGATACGGGAGTTGCGGAAAAGATAGGACGGGCTCGGCGTTTACTTTCTTATCAGGTTCCATGATCTTGGCTATTGAGAAGGTCAGAGGTCTCGTCGCTGAAGATGATGCTGTTGTAGACGACACTGGCCCCGCCGTCGCCGTCGGTGCTGCCGCCGAATACTCTGTCGCCATGACTCCGGGAAGAAAAGGCTGCATCACTAGTGATTCACCCACTAGAAACAAAACGGAAACAAATTGAGGAGCCCCGAAATGTAAACTAGTTTTCAATATTAGCCTATATTAGGTTATTATATTATTTCCAAATCCAACTACATCACATTAATTTGGTTTATCATAAAATATGGATGTTTTACAATTTATGTTCTGCTTTACTCATGACTAGGGCAAGGCATTTGATGATTTTGCATCTTTTATATATGGAGGTTAAAAGATTGTCCGGATATATATAAATGTGTATCATTAAATAATTGATTAAATATGGGCAATTTATTTTTGCATTTTTTGCTTAATTTTGCATTTTTCGTCATTTTCAAGAGATGGGTTATTTTTTGGCAATTTTTAAGTCATTTCCGGCATTTTTAGGTCATTTTCGGCATTTTTATGTCATGTTTCAGTGGAAGCAAAGAGGAGCTGTTCCATGTACAAATCGTTACTTTCAGACTACAGATAATCGTTTTTATTTGAGAATCTCCAAGTGTTCATATTTCATTTTAATTCAGGTTTATTGAAATCACCACAGCAGTTTGTCTTGTAGCAATAACATTTTTTCTTTCTTTTTGGCACGTATTTGATAGAGACAATTTGATGGGCATGTCAGTTCAGAAAGAATTTCTTTTTCGCTACGGGTGTCCAAGAAGAATAAAATTACTTACTTCTTTACTAACAAAATTAATGTGTTTTATATTGTAAATTTATATGTAACACACTTTCATCCATAAAATTGCTTTTAGCAATTCATTACTTGAAAAAACTAATTATAAGTTAAAATAGTAAATTTATTGATAATTTTTTTAAGTTTGGGTAATTTTTTCATATTTTTATGTCATAAATGCATTTTTTATTTTGCATTTTTTCACTATTTTATGGCCATTAAATGCCTTGCCCTACTCGTGACACAAAATAAACATACCTATTTATCAAAGTAAAAGAGAGTTCTTTATTTAGAGTATCGAAAGACCATTTCTCTTTGAATTTTCGAATAGCAAAATTCTTGAAGTTAACAAAAGTTGTTCAATTCACTTAATATATTAGTTTGTTTAACTAATGAGTTATATTAACCGGGAAAAGTAACACCATTGTGTCACATGGACTACTGTTTTTGTAGTAATACATGGTCTCGATATTATGTTTCATTTTATAATTAAAGACAGTCGTTTTGTGACCATGTTAATACGTTCTTAAATATTGTGTTTCTGCTTCGTTGTGGACAATAAACACAGGTAAGCTTTACGAACACTCCGTTTACAAGTATCAGGGAAATGAGTACTATATAGTCTCTGTTCATATACTCGTAAGAATATTTTGATTTACTTAAAGGTTAAGTTTTGTTTGAAAATGTTAATGTTCTCAAATTTTATTTAATATCCATGAACAGTTTGACTCATTTCTTCTGATTTGTTTGTTGATGTATACTGACATTGTAATACTTAGAAGAGTTTGAAGAAGTCTACACATTTCATCATGTTAATAAGTTAACTTTCTCCTAACTATACAGAATTTTATTTTTCTATATGGTCTTTGTGCAATCTTCATTTCTTATTTTTCAATAGGATTGTAATCTCTTAAATAAATATATCATTTAGGATCAAAATTGAATAATAAAATTACCTATTTTTCCAAAATTAAAAATAATGGAAATACTTAAATGTATTGAATAAATGTATAATAAATAAATGCCTACATAACATTACAGTCGGCCGCGGTGGTCTAGAGGTAGCGTGGCCGCCTCTAGATCAAACCCGGCCGCGGTCGATGGATTTTTCAGGACGTAAAAATCCTGGGCACGGAGTCCTCCGGGAGGGACTTTAAGCTGGGGGTCCCGTGTCGTAGATTTACGGCACGTAAAAGAACTCCAAGCCTAAATTAGAGCCTCTGGACAAAATTTCTCGGCCCTTTCACGTCCACGAAATACTTAGTTTCCAGAAGGGGGTTGCGAGGCGATGGGCTTACCACCTGTCCCTCTACCCTCTCTCGGAAAATAATCATATCAAAATTAGTATAGGTAATGAAACCTCCATTGGAGGCCCCTTCGCCCCACCTGGGGATCATAGGGTATCAGATACACAGATACAGATACATAAATTACAGGATTTTCAAGAGATTAGCTAATAAATACTTTTTATTTGTTTATTTTCTCCTTCTCTTTCTGTTTTTATTTCTTTATTATGTGGTATAATTTTAATGTTACTTTAAATACACTATTTAATATTATTTTGTAATAGTATTAGTATTATACTATGATATTAACATCCATCGCTCTATGATTTAAGGATTTCCCGCTGTTGAGAATGGATAATGGTTTCTCGGCCTACAAGTTCCACTTCCACCTTTTTCTATTGACCCCCCCCCCACCTCATTAATCCTAACCATTCTTCGTCTTTCGTACATAATACGGATATTTTCAAAATTAGCTCACTTCTCCCAGAAGATGGCTCGGAATCAATCCTTCTACTCACCCGAGAAACCCTTAGCCATTCGAATCTTCTCCATACTACTTATGCTCTAAGGTATTTAATTCACTCCCCTCTCATATCACATCACAAAAAACAGAAATTTCATTTAAAAAAATGCTCAAATCCTTTCTTTTATCAAACTGTTTTTATAATATAAGTCATCTCTATTCTTTGTAAGTGTGTATATACTATATTCTTAAATTTATCATTTAATTTGTATAATTAATCTTCCATATACTGTAAAAATAGAGCTAGAAATAATATTAAAATGTATAATGTAGTAAAATGTAGCATGTTTAAATATTGTACATGTATTGAATATTTGTATGTAAATTATTAATTTGTAAATGTGTGTGTTAAAATTTAAGAAATGTAGTTATAAGTATCTGTAAACTTATAAGTGTAGGTTAATGTAAAACACTGTACTGTGTAAGAAAATAAACTAACTAACTAACTAACTAAAGAATGAATAAAGATGACGAATAATAATAATGTATGAGCTAGCTTACATTCGTAATGTAGAGTCTATCCTTGAAGTGTTGACATTTTCTGCCACTTTGAGTGCTTGCAGGCTACTAATGGACGGTTAAAGAGTTGTTCTGTTATGTTCTCATTAAATATGTTATTTTTATGACTATGTCTATATTTCAAGTTCTTCTACTTTTATTACGTTTATGAAGTATTAGTAGTGTGTTTTTCAAACAATGTAGGTTGTTATTTTGCATCAGAAGTTTGGCGTATGCTATTTTTTGGGATTATGTTTAAATTCGCTGACGTGTATATCGCTGCCGTCCGGCAAATAGGCCTACCGGTGTACAAATTATTGCAAGTTATAGCGTTTTAGTTTGTATTCTCCACTTAATTTAACTTGATTATTCGTTTCAGTCGTGTTATTATGTAGTTTACGTTTAAACCTTGAAGGCTACTCTGGGTGAAATTTCCTGCTTTTCTTGCTATAAGGCTGCAAATCTGTGTTGGGTCTTTGCCCTTCCATCCAGATATGCTTCCCTTTCATAAATCTGCTACTCTGTGCTAGTTGAGGTAGGTTGTGTTCAAATAGGCTCTCTGTTTGTTTATAGTGCATTGGTGATTTTTCCCCCCCTTGTAGCTGGAGTGTCATGTTGATTTGCAGGTTTATTTTATAATTACATCAAAGTATTTTAAAGATAACTACATTGGAGGTAAAGAAATTACATCGGACAATTTGTCAGAGATTATTAATAACTTTGAAGTCAATAATGAAGTCTCGGATATTGAATCAGAGCAGGAATATTCGTGTGAGGAGAGCGAGGTTTGTGATGGCATTATAGAGTGTGATTGTGGCTTCTAGATGTTGAATTGGAAATCTTAAGTATTTGTATTTCCTGTGAAAGCAATACTTTTTTTTAAGAACAAAGAAATAAAACTGAATTTTTTTAAATTTACGAGTTATGACTTAATACAAGTTTGCTTATGAAGGCTTTTATTTAAGTTAATACACAATAAAAGTGTAGCCTACGTACAGAATCTCATTCAGCCTAAATAAAGAATTTCGTTTAATGTCAATAAAACAGGAAAGATAAATATTTACGGGGTGAAAATTTACGCAGAGTAGCGTTGGCGTGAGTCCAAATAAGTGTATAAGGGTTAAGATTTTAAATTTAATTTAATCAGTTTCAGTCATCAACATAAAAAGACACGTTATGCACATTGTCAATAGTAAAATATAAAAACATTAAAAATTGTGTGTTTTTACATGTCCAAAATATTCGCTCACATAGTAAAAAGGATATTACTTCTATGTCAGCCCTTGAGGCCTTTTCTTGCGGCCCGCGAAGTCAGTTTGAAAAATATATTAATTTAATATATGCTCTCTTTAGCAAGGCAAGAAAAGGGACCAGAGTTTTCAAACTATTCTCAAATGAACGTTTTCCAAACCGTTTATAACTCTGGGCTAAAATGAAATCGATGACCAACAGCACTTTCGTATGTGAAAGTATATTTTACACAGTTAAAGTTCATAAAGGACTGTTGTAGACTTCACCTTGTGAGACTTGGAACTACAAAAATGAAAGTAAATGCAGCATGTCGGCCTTTATTTTCCCACATAACACTCAAAAATGAGAGTTTTGTTTGTTTTATTCTATGGTACGTTATTTTACATTTCTTCTTAATTCGTTGATTAATATTCAGTTTTAGTAAAATACATTTTAACTATCGATTTTTAATAATTAATTCCGTGGTTCTATATTGCCTAGTTTTAAAACTCCAGGCCAAGTTAAAGTAGCCCTATGGAACGCAGAATTTTTATATGTAAACCTGGTAGGTTTAAACAAAAAAAGATTACAAAAATAAGTTTGACATTTATTAAAAGAAACAAATTATATAGGCCTATAAATTTTGCTGTATTTTTTTCTAATATTATCTGTGGAAAGTTGTGCGGTTCGACATAACATTATTCTTAGGACTCTTGAATTGGGATACCGCTGTTCTAGGCATGCTATTCTTATGTCTTTTTAGTTCAGGTTTAGTAATTTTATAAATGTCGGCCGCGGTAGTCTAGCGTGCCCCTCTCCAAATCCGAAGGTCGCGGGATCAAATCCGGCCGCTGTCGATGGATTTTTCAGGACGTAATAATCCTGGGCACGGAGTCCTCCGGGAGGGACTTTTATGCTGGGGGGCCTGTGTCGTAGATTTACGGCACGTCAAAAAAAACTCCAAGTCTACATTAGAGCCTCTGGACAAAATTCCTCGGCACTTTCACGTCCAAGTAATACTCGTACATTAGTTTCCGTGTGGGGCTGTGAGGCGATGAGTTTACCACGTGTTACTCTGCCCTCTATCGAGAAATAAGCACAATACAGTTCAAAATAGGTAATAGTAACCTCCACTTGGAGGACCTACGCTTCACCGCTGGGAGCAATATGAAATATGGTGATGAATTTTATAAATTGTATTATTTGTATAGTCGAAAAATAGAGCACAAATTTTATTAGTGATAGTTGTTAATCTTCAATTGGAGTTAAGCGTAGTAATAGGGCATTTTTGTTTGTGTGGCCTTTTTTCCATTGTTACGAGCAGTTTGAGGAATGTTTTTAGTTCAGTGTTTTAGTTTTGTGAATTAAGGGGTGGCTTGAAATTCTTTGACTACTACCCTTTAAAGCAGTCTTTTTATGATTGCAGGATTATTATATTTGTTTTTTTATGTGTATGTTAGGGCCTAACTTTCTATGTATTGATAAATTGTAGTTCACTGTATTTTATTGTTTAGTGGTATCTGTTATTTTGAGTCTATTGCAAATAATGAGGATGCGTATCTTCTGTAAAGTTTATTATTAATTGTTTTAATAATATTTGTGAAAGTCTTCGATATGTTGAAAAAAACATTTTAGCTAACACACTTGATAGGGGTGAACCCGTTGCAAGTCGGTAAATTGTTTTATTAAATGTAATATGATTTTGTTTGAGATAAGTTCGTAGTACGTTAGTTATTTGGTGTATTGTTACATTTTTGTCTCCGTTAATTATTTCAATTCTTTCTCCTAGAGGAGTAATGGTATAGAAGTTCTTGATACCTTAAAAGACAATCGTATAATTTTTATTAGGTTAAGTTCTGTACTTCGAATTTTGTGCACTGAATATATTTTTATAGTGTATAGATTAGTGAGTTCTAGTTTTTGTTGAATTAGTTTCATTTTTAAATTTTATAGGCCGGTGCCTTAGTGAAATTAAGATTAATCTTATTGGTTTTTCAGGTTTATGCATCTTGTGAGCGTAGTAATGGGAGCCTAGGGTTCGATTACTGATCGGGAAAAGTTACCTGGATGAGGTTTTTTCCAGGGTTTTTCCTCACCTATGAGACAAATGTCAAGTAACTTTAGGCCCTTATGGTCCCCGGATATCATCTGGCCGTCATTATCATCTTCATCCCATTCTCGCCTTGTTCGGAGTGAGTGTGTGTGAATGGTGTGTCTCGTCCTATGTGTTCGTGTTGTCTCGGAGGTGGCCCCGGAATTGATCTGATCACTCATCCGAGGAGGCCCTCCATGTCCTTGTCTGGTCAAAAAAGTATGTCTGTGTTGTGATCCATAGTTCATTCCTCTCCCGACAGGTCGCGGCGCGGGCCGCATAAAGGTCCCTGTAAGGGAGAGGTAAAATTACGAAAGAGAAAAGAAATTGTATACTTTAAAGTTAGAGAAACGTGATACACAAATTCCAGAAGTAAACGTTAGGAAACGACACCGGAACTAAAATAAAAAGTCAGGTAGGCAGAATCGGGGACGCAATATTCCGCCTAAATTTGTTTTCATATGTGTAATAAACAGAAAAGCGGTATACATACTCGCTTCTCGTAAGTCAGAGCCTACCTTTTAATTACTATTTTAAAATTAATGTAGCTATAATTTAAAGTAGGCTATGTTGTCTGTTTTATGTACTTTTAAAGCAAGGAGCAAATTTACAAATATGTGACTGCATTGTAGTCGCGGCTTTCTCTATTCAATGTCAAGAATGGAATAAGCTTACTGAGACCATGGTTTCTACATGCATTTGTCCAGACTTGATATATTTTCGTTACAGTCGGTTTTAACCAATGACCTTCCCTACTCATAAGACCCACTTTAAAGACGTATACACGAGAAAAATACTAAGTATCACCTGATAATCCAGTGTTACAGCTACTTAAAATTTTAAATGATTATAGCATCACTATAGCAGCATAAAATAATTTATAAAATAAAATTTTCTTACATTAAATGGGAAACGGAAAGATAATACGAAACACTAATTCAATTACTCATATAAAGCTGATTTAAAAAATCTATACAACGAAATCAGACTACTAACACGTAATTTTCTATTATATCGGCACAATGACTTACAGTTAGCCTATAGTAGCATAAGCTACTACCCCAACGTAATAACTATTTCATTACATCATCCATTCATTCAGTTTCACTTGTCTATACAGGGTGTCCCGAAAAAAAGTTCCAATATTGAGAGAGGTTGTAGTATGTAACAAAGCAAGATAAAAAGCTCCCATAAACATAGGTCATAAAATTCATATCTTCGACGTTATGGACTTCGTTTGTACGATGCGCATATCTTGCCTACATAACTAGTTTGTTGTTTGTTGTTTGTTGATGTTGGTGTTCCAAAGGATGCGTGATTTCATGAGACGTAGGGTGGAAAGCTACATTGCAATGGATGGTGGTCACATCGAGCACATGTTATGAAGAGTAGATCAGATACATGGTGATCATTGACAGTAGTGGTAGTAGATCATAACTCCGAAGATACGAAGTTTATGACCAATGTTTATGGGAACTTTTTGTCTTGCTTTGTTGCATACTAGAACCTCTCTCAATATTGGAACCTTTTTTCGGGACATCCCGTATAATAGTGTTCGTTAAATAGACCCGAATACATTATACATAGCATTTTTAATAACGAGTGTTGTACATGGTCTGTAACTTACATGATTATTTCACAAGTTAATTTGTAGACTGCTAAGGTAAGTCTGTAAGTAGCTTTTAGAAACCCTTTCAACAAACCACATCTAAATGTAAGCTAACATACAGCCATATTGTAACATCATTGATGCATTACTGTTCAATCGATTGTACCATTATGCTTTCAACTTAACTAGTAGTTATTATTATAACTATTATTATTATTAGTTGATCCATATAACACAATAATAAGAGCTACACAATTACAGCACCTAGCTTATGTCATTTTGATTATACTGAAGAATCCCATTTTCAATATTTCACTACGTTACTCAAAGCGTGGCACAATAATAATGAATAAAATATATAAATAATGACATTAGGAAAAATGACTAATATTAAATATATAAAACACCAATGCTAATTATACAATATAATTATTTCGACTACAGGCTCCTTCTTACGTTATTATTTGGAATGTATAAACAATATACCACTACGGAAATGGTAGGTTGGTTTTAGGGCTATTTAACGACCGGAATATAGTGCAATTTTGGCCTTTGACCGTCGCGTTGTGCCGGAATTTTATCCCGCAGGAGTTCATTTACATGAGTATATTTACAGGCATGGGCCTGTCATATTTATGCATACATAATTCCATCGACCTGGGCCTAGATTGAACCCGCAACTTTGGGAACAAAGAGTCAGCGCAGCCGATACATTACGGAAATTAAATTCACCAACCTTTAAGCATTTTCCAGTATGAAAAGAAGTACCGGTAATTTATTTTGGAATAAGTTACGCTAACTGACTAAAGTAGCACATAGAGGAATTGAAACTGCTGGGACGGTATGCAGCACTGAAACCAATTTTGAGGGCTATTTATATGAATCTACTTATAGAATTCTTCTTCTTCTTTACCTTAGTTTTACCTCTCCCTTTTAGGATTTAAGCGACCCAAGCCGCCCGGGCCTTACAGGGCCGCGACCTGTCGGGAGAGGGATTATCTATGGATCACATACATACTTTTTTGACCAGACAAGGACATGGAGGGTCTCCCCGGATGAGTGATCAGCCTAATGCCGAGGCCACCTCCGAGAGAACACGAACACACAGGACGAGACACACCATTCACACACACACACTCACTCAGAACAAGGCGAGGATGGGATGAAGATGATAATGACGGCCAGATGATATCCGGAGACCACAAGGGCCTAAAGTTACCTGACTTTTGTCTCACAGGTGAGGGAAAACCCAGGAAAAACCTCACCTACGTAACTTGTCCCGACCAGGAATCGAACCCAGGCCCGCTGCGTGAGAGGAGCGAACGCATTAAAAACAAAAATGCTTAGGAAAGGAGTACAGTGATTCACAACCTCTTCCGAAACGGGTGGTACTTATTCACCGAACGTTCTACAAGTAGGTCGATTATGCTACATTCTATACGGGTGTTATACGTTTATTGTAGAGGCAGAAAGAATAGGCGGTTTTCCGTACGAATGTCAGTTATAAGGCGTATGGTTATTTTCGCTTCCTCCGTGTAAGTCTTGAAGTTGGTCTATACGCCTACGTGTAACTTATTAAAACAGGAAGAGATCTTCACAAAGGAGATAGGCAGAGATGACATTATTGAAAGAGTCGTGACAAATTAACATTGTTTGTAGTAACAATTCTGACGTGGATACTAACAGTGACGAGGAGTTATGGAATCATGTTTGTTGTGATGTTTACAAGTCTGTTACAATCTGACATAATTAACTAATTATTATTTGTTTTACAATTAACAGTATAGTAATCATAATAAATAATATCTGTACTACACGACTGACAATTTATTAGGCCTATCAAATGTATACTAAAAGTTTTATTAATTCGAACTAACCGTCTGGTTTTAATTCTTTTAATTTAAATAGGTCTATAACATGTGAAAATAAATTGACGAATTCTGAAAGAGAGAGAAATACTTTATTAATGTCATCTGCCGGCAATCCATACAGATCCAGAACAAAGAAAAAAAAAACACGTTATTTAATTACTTGAACTGAATTGAAACCGAACATCAGAACTGTAAGTAGGCCTAATAGCCTATATAAATGATTGTGTAATAAATGTAATCAATCTTCTAAACCCTAATAAATTTCAAGCAAGTTTCGTTAGAAATACTAAGAGGCTATAGAAATGTATTGAAACTTGCACCCTTCACCTCCCATGATTTAACACACATATGGGCAACGCCCGGCCCGCGGGCCGGATGTGGCCCGCCCAGACTTTAGATCCGGCCCGCGGAACATTTTAAAATCGCGCTCCAAAAATTAAATATTTTCTGTTCTCGCCAACTAGAGAGTGAGAGGGGGAAAACAAAAGCCTGAACTACGAGGGTGTTCCTTCCGGTCAGCGCTAAAAAAAATGCTGCAATAGGCCTAAATCAAAGTATCGAACCAGACTACAGATGAAAATTTGGAAAACACTCAGCGCTTGTGTATTAGTGGGACTGATGCCAACATTGATTATCTTGTTTCTCAAGTTCAAGCTCAAGCTTCTCAATAATTTCTGCTTTTTGTAAGTAAATGCCTAATCAGTTCGATATTGTTCTCATTCATGTATCTTTAACATTATATTTTATAAATATAAAAAACCGTATCATGATTATTTTTTCACTTCTACCTAATATCTACGGCCCGCGACTTCATAAATATCGTAAAATTTAGCCCGCATCTTTCCAAAGGTTGCCCATCCCTGCTTTAACAGGTAAGTTGTAAGTTATGACTCGCACTAAGGTGAGGGTTGATACGAGGCGCGTCCATAAAGTAAGTTTCCCTAGGGCCGTTTACACAAACCAAACAAAATCTAATGGAAATATTTATTGCAACAGTTATAGCAAGTGTTCAGCTATTTTTAAACATATTCGCCACAGGAAATGAGACATTTGTCATACCGTGGGACCAACTTTTGAACACTTGTGTCGTAGAAGTCTGTTGCCTGAGATTTGAACCATTGTGTGATAGCCTTCTCCGTTTATCTGCCAATCTCTACCATTCTCTGTCATTCACTGTAATTTCTTGAGGGGTAGGATAGAAGAAAATCTGTGGGTGCGCTGTCCGGGCAGTAGGATGGAGACTTCAACACCTCCCTGCAAGTCTCCTGCAAAAGTTCGGCTAAGAGATGTTTCAACATCCACCCTACAGCCCGAACCTCGCTCCCATTGATTTCCATCTTTTCCTACACCTCAATAAATACAGAGAATGACAGAGAAGCGGAGATGGTTGTCACACAGTGGTTCAAATCCCAGGCGGCAGACGTCTACGACACAAGTGTTCAAAAGTAGGGCCCACGGTTTGACAAATGTCTCAATTCCTGTGGCTAATATGTTGAAAAATAGCTGAACACTTGCTATACCTGTTGCAATAAATATTTCCATGAAATTTTATTTGTGTGTGTAAACGGCCCTAGGGAAACTTATTGTATGGACGCGCCTTTTAGTGGTCTCCTTTTCCGCACTCACACGGTTAGCTTGTTCACTATCCTGTTCCATGCGAACTGTTAGGTCCAAATTATTTACATTTTTCAAATCTGAAAAGTAAAACGTTTTAGTAGTGAAAAAATACAAAAGTAAAATTTAAACGGAAGTCCTTATATCGTTCCATCACGAACACAATAAAATAGTCAGATTTCTATACTAGTTCCAGGATAACATGTAGGCCTATGATATTGATTACATTAGGCGTAATGTAGCGATTGTCGAAAAACATTTACGAATCTTATGAAATAGACAAAAATCAACCGGTAAAATTCAAGAAACTTTACTTATTATAATCACAATGAAACGTGGTACTGGTATTATTTACTTTTTTGACAGATCGAGTGCTAAAGAACTAATATTACTTTGTTCGTTTCTTTTCAGAAAATACATAGCAAGTAAAAATCTCACTTACCCCGCAAAAAATAATTACTATTCATTTTATTTTTTAAAAAAAGTGTTAAACATGAGGTGTACTTCTTAGTAACTCTACGACAGATACGACAGGCGTCAGCTGTGCATTGAACCAGGCAATTGTCCCCTTCCCCCGCAACATTGTGGCTCCCTCCTCGCTCTGTTTGCGGTAGCCCAGGCAATCATGGGCTTCATTACACAACATATGTCCCATTTGTTTTTGCGATCCGCCAAGGAGGGAGCAGATCGGTACAGCTACCAGTTTATTCAACTGGACATCCGAGATGGGTGGGGGATTTGAGGCTCGCTATTTAATAAGTTATATTTTAACTTCATCTCAGCCACGAGGGGGAATCCAAATTGTCCTATGCAATATTTCCACCTCTCGTACTTCTCTAAATAATTGCCAATCCCCAGAGGGTTCTAAGTACCCTATATGAAAACTCTGTGTTCGAGTTTATGCAGAATAACTCAATTGCAACCAAGCACAATGGAGTTGAAGTTGATTGAGTTTTATGAACTTTTCAAGCACAGCGCTTAAACTTAATACCGTGTATTTTATGAAGTTTCCATGAACTGCCTCCTACGACCTAACAGACTATCTCCCATCACTTACTGTATTTCCATCAAATAAAATCTCGGTTAAGGTAGTTTAACTTTTCATAAATATAATAGGGATAATGATGGCCCATGAACACATAAAGATAATTTATTCTAAAGTATAGTACAGTTGAGCCTCTATATAAGGAAGATCAATGCAATGACAATCTCGCATTTAGCAATATTTTTCTTTGATCCTGGCAACTTTTCCATCTTAACAATACTAAATGTCACTCGTTACAACAATGAAGATATTTTAAAAACACCCTTATACAACAATCCTTTGAAAAAGTTCAATTGTTATTCCAAACATGTAGCGGTTGCTGCAGCATGTGTAGGCCTGGATAAAACATCATACTGATACCTTAACTCTCAAATCGGACAATGAGATTCGTACTACACTGATAGTAAAATCAGGTATGTAACAGTTTTCTAGAAGCTGTTCCATTTCAGTTGAAACATGACCTAGAAATCTCGCACAGGATAGGGAGGGAGGATTTACTGTACTACCTGCTGTCCTTGTCACTCTACAGCCCTCAAGAACTATTCTTGCACATGGAAAGCAAGTGGTTTAGAAAATCAATACTCCCTCCCGCAACAGTGAAGCATTTTTCTCAACTGCGCATCCAAGGTCGTGTTTCAAGAACGTTGGAATAGCTATCTCTTTCATATTCACATTCATTGATTGCCTCGAACTGCCATCCGTATGATGTGGGAAATGTCAAACTTAAATTATATGCAAATTCACAGCTTATGTAAAATAAGAAATAAATAAATAAATAAAATAAAAATAGAGTAGAAAATAAAAATTATTGTGTCACGCAGGGAAGATAGGGTTCTTGTCGCTGCTTTATAACCTCAAGTACTGGGTTGTTCTATTCCTAGGAGGAATAACTTGCGTTATGTTAAGCGTGAACCAAAGATAATACAGTAGGATATAATGGAGCGAACTTTCATATTCCTATTACAGGCGATTACAACGGTAAAACTCCGTTTAACTGAACGCCATATATCCCGATTTTCAATTATCTGGATCGAATTTAGGAAAATTTCTTTCCGTTATTGCATTTAATACGCAATACTTGTTTAGGCCATATGTTTAAGTATTTGAGACTTTTGTTTTCTAAAAGAATTAATTTTGTGTTTGCATATTTACAGCTTTTCTTTCTCTAATAATTATATACTATACCGCACGTCCGCAATAGCATGTTGCTAAGGTGGTTTTCACTTATGGCACTACTATCCGGTTTGCCCATATCAGGATCATGCCAATCCCCAATCAGTTCGGATTACTGTAGTTTAGCTATATCAAATCATTTGTTTTGAAGGAAAGTTTCAAAGTGTTTTTCTTTCTTTCTTTCTTTCTTTCTTTCTTTCTTTCTTTCTTCGCGTCGAATTAACTAGCCTAATACAACTTGTGCCCAGTTTTACTTTGATAATTTATTATAGCTTTTACATTCGTGTGAATTGTGGTGAGATAATTAACGAAGGTAATATAATGAAAGGATCGGATTTTACTGACTATTCCATTCACACGCCACGTGTTTGATATTGGCCAATGCCGTTTAGCAAATCCTCGGATGTAGACCAATCACTATCGTTTATCTTATACAATACTTGCTATTAATACGAGGATGCGATTTTATCTGAAAAAAATTACTCGTTAACTCGTTCCTGGAAATGTAGGTGTCAACATGCAGTGACTAATGCGTCACATTCTGCCAGTGAACACAATAAAAACACATTATTTTGTACAACATGACGTGTTTGGAAATTGAAATAATATAATTTCAATTCGGTGCAGGCCAGTTCGTGTGCTTTTATTATCTTCTGCTGTTAGCTTGCCTGAATTAGGTCAACTATGTCTTATATGTAGGGGTGCATGCCATTTGCGAAAAACTGCCCGTGGGATACTGTTACATTACAGCAAAAATTCAGGTTACAGTACCGCAAATGAATGTGAAAAATTAATCACACAGCGACTACCAAAATTTACGCAATCTACTTTGCCGCAATATTTTTAAATACATGGCTCTAAGCTCTAATTTTTAATTTCTGAATTTACGAACACACCCATGTGGTACGCCTACTGGTGTGGCAGCACTGATGAACAGTATTACGAACACAGCCTTTATGGCGCTGGTGTGGCAGTACTGCTGAACAGTAGATATTGCCGGTGTAACAGTATACGTAGACGTTCTTCAGTGTGTCAGTACTAGTGCCTGCATGGAGCTCGCGAAAACAGTGACCAACCGTGGAGTTCAGTGCGTAGTCCGGGGTAACTTCAAATACCGCAGACAACGTGTACGCCCTACTGGAAATATATCGTGGCGGTGCACTGTTAAAAACTGTCTAGTTACATTACAGACTAACTCAGATGCTAATGAAGTTGTGTTTACAAGAGGTGAACATACGCATGAAAGTGAAAGCGAACAGTGTATCGAAAATCATATAATTAGAAATAGTTGTAAACGAAAAGCTGCAGAAAACCTGACTACACAACCACGTAAAATTATTCGTAAAGAACTCTGTATGTCAAATGCAAATCATATTCACAAAGGAAACATTAACAGCATTCGTATATCAATTTGCAGAGAACGAAGGAATTTACTATCACTGATGAGGCACTAGAACAATTACACGAGTTAAATATTTTAAGTAACAGACATGAGAAATTTTGTTACGTAGATCTTAACAACAAAATGGTGTTCTTACGTGTGAAACAAACCTAAAATTGTTATGCAATAATTCTAATACCATAGTCAATTAGCAGATGGCACATTTTATGTGAGCCCAAAGCACTTTTATCAGATGTATACCATTCACTCATATACAAATGCCGGGTATATTCAACTTATATTTTGTTTACTTTTATCCAAAACTGTTGAAACGTATGAAAACATGTGGAACTGTATTCGCCAGTAATGTAAAAACAATTTTAACCCTGAATGTATAATTTTAGACTTTGAATTAGCAGCTCTAACTGTTGTAAGAAATGTTTCCGAACGCGAGTCTTAAATGTTGCAGCTTTCATTTGGAACAGGCCAGGCTCCAGAAAATTATAAACATCGGACTGAAACGTGAATACATGAATAAAAGCTCAGAATTAGGACAACATCTAAAATATCTCTTTAGATTGCAATATCTGCCTCCAGATTCTGTAGAGATGCGTTTGTTGAATTGCACAGTATAATAAATTCCTGATAATCCCCAAATGAGACTTTGGCATAATCCCAATTACGGGGACCAATTCACGCGATATTCACATTTTCACGGACTGTGTGATGTTTTTTGTTTATGAGCGATACACGGTTGCCAACTGTTAGGTTAGGAACGTTTATGTTAGTTAAGGAGCAATGTACTGAATACCTCCGATGTTTTGTTAGGTTAGGAACGTTTATGTTAGTTAAGGAGTAATATACTGAATAGCACAACCACCATTTCTTACGAGCAGCTAGTGGCTTGTACCTTTGTAGGTTTGTCACACTGTTCATCCACAATCATATCTTGTTTGGCGATATGACGTCACACCTCCAACGTCCAATCAGGAGGACGAGGACAGAAAAATGGTGGAGAAGAAGGGAGTTTTCGCTAGATTGTGATATAAAAGAAAGTGTATCAATTAGTGTCAAAGTATCAAAGAGTATCACACCTCCAACGTCCAATCAGGAGGACGAGGACAGAAAAATGGTGGAGAAGAAGGGAGTTTTCGCTAGATTGTGATATAAAAGAAAGTGTATCAATTAGGGCAGGTGGCCTTTTTTTACCAAATCATTCGCCAAGACAACATCTCTCCTCCACACATCTATCTATAACAAAATTCGTGTGATATAAATGTTTTATGAAGAGAATCTCGGTTCTAAAAAATGGTCCCCGTAGATGGGATTTTACAGAAACTTTCGTGGAGTATGTATTCGAAATCTGCATCACTGATGATGCTAAATTTCCATCGGTGTTATGGGCTAGTTATCCATCAAGCGATCCCCGAACGACAAATGAGGCTGAGTCTTTCCACAGACATTTTAAGAAACAATTTTATGAATCACACCCATCTGTTCATGTGTTGACTGCAATGCTTAAGGAATTCCAGAGCGAAATATACATCTCTATCACTTCTTTGCAGAAGAGAAAAGTCAGGAAACATAACATAGGTACAGAAACACGCATACAACATGGATCTCTGGAAAAATTATTCTGCTGGTACAATATCGTTACTACAGTACACCAAAACTTTGGGACATCGTTACCAGCAACAACAGCTCTGAAGAAAATGAGTGCTATGACGAATCCTTCGGAGAATGCAGTGGACGCCACACTTCTAGTGTATGGTAAGCCTTAATGCTCATTTGCGCTAATGATATGTTAACTTTTGCGGTACTGTAACCATGCCCATTTGTGTAAATACAACGTACTTTTGCGTAAAAGTGCTGCACCGATATGTAGTATTGGTTACTACATGGTAACTCGAATCGATTCATGGATGATTCATAGTATGCCGTGATCTCGCAGCTGTTAGCTTTGTTTTTATATAATAAAATAAGAAAGCAATTATTATTAGTATAATCCGTTACATTTTTATTGATAGAATAGTCTTAATAAATCCAACCCGTAAACTCTCGTGGGTTACCTATGATAAATTCACGTGCAACGAAGTTTCCATTTAATTTGTCTTGAGAGAATCCGTACCGGTACCTCAAGTTACATTTGTTATGCTACATTTGTTGTGACCACTTAGAGAATACTTAGAATTAAGCATGTAATTGATAAATCGAGCCACAGAAATCAATAAAACACAGCTGTTTGTGTCTTTGTAAGCAAAATAGCCAAGGCCACCTAAGAGGCTTTGAGAATGCCGATGGTGAAACAGTCGATTATCGCCAACACTTTTCGCTATGATCAGCTTGTGACGGGCTTTTCTTACTTTATGCTATAAAGTTCCTTAACTTCTTGGATTAAATCTTCGCCAAAATTCTTCGCCAAAATCTGTGACGACTAATATGTGATTATTCTTAATCGTAGTATATAAGTTTACTGGACTCCCACAAAACAAGGTCACTCATGCACCTGTCGTGTCATCATAACACTGCCTGCATAGTCCACATTCCAACGTTCAGTACAACTACCTTTGACACCGGGTGATTGCAAACTTCCTACTCTCAGTCTACTTCCTCTCTCTTTTAACAATTTACCCAGTCTTGATAATATTGATGAAAATTTATATTAACGGGCGCCATCATCAATACGCTTCCTCTTTTCTTTTTGTTATGTATCAGCCCAGACACAAATTAAATTATAGATACACAGGCTATGTACCTACATGCCCCTCGACTAGCTTTTAAATTAACAGTGGAGACGGGAGTTGGGTTCGGATTTACCTTTCGTTTTTTTTTTTTTATTCTGCTTCTTCTTTTTCTCCTTTTTTCAATACTCACTACCAAAGTATGTAACTTAGCACAAAAACCAGCTACTCTCAAACCATTACAAGGATAAGGGTCAAAAATCTGAACTTCACGTTAATTTACTTTGCATAACAATAACCATAATTTATTTAATATATTATTTTCTTTCTTTTTTCAACAATAACAATCTTATATACAATAAATTACATTTACACTACATTAACCATTCAACACTTGTATTGGTAGGATAATATTTGATTATTCAAGGTTAGTATACCCAATTTTAACTATATAAGTACGTTCTCTGTTCAACAATAACAAATCCTTAATTAATTACTTTAATTTTCTTTCTTTTTTTTTTTTCAGGTATCTACTAGAACGTCTTCTTCTAATTTACTACTGACTTGTGTAGTCATTTACATTTGCAACTTCAGGATAGTTCAATATATATATTATACTGGGTGTTTTTTTTTTCTTGAATAAATAAAGGTTTTCAATTCCTAATCCAGTCCTTACTCTACAGATTACACTCAATAATCCCACCTATGTCTCCTACATTAGTCTATTTGTCAGCTTAGTCCATGAAGAATTGTATTTAAAGATAAATAGAAAAGACAGTCTCATGAAGAAAGAAATAGAAGTTTAGGCCTATACCCACAGAGTGACTGTGGCGATAGACCACCGATACAGGAGCGACGTCTAGATCTTGAGTTACAAACAATCTGACTCCTCTCCTGCAACCGGGAAAATATTAATGGGCCGCACACAAAAATACAATTTTGTAAATCGACGTCAGAGGTCCCTGACACTCTCTCCTAGAGGCACGTGGGGCCGTTGTTCGCCTCCAACATCGATGGCTTTCACAATCTCTCATAAATTTCTTTTCTTTATATGTTACTGGTATAGGCCTTGCCTACTACCAGATTTTATCTGTTTGATTCGGGATACTTCCGGCGTTCCCTCACCTCACCCTTACAATCTCTAGTACTTGCTAATAAACTACTTATCATCAGTACACTACTCGCAATTTCCTATTCTCCTCTTTCTAACCTAACCAATCATTTGTTGTTATCTTTCAACTCACTCTCCTCTTTCTAACCTGACCAGTCATCAGCTATTATCTTTTAACCCCTTTCTTTCTTTAAGTAGAGTTCCCTTCAGCTTATACCATTGATTTAATTCACTCGGTGGTTATTCTAGTTTTCCTACTTCTTACGTTACTACTCTTTAGCATGGGCACCCAATCTTCTTTTGTCTCTAAATTCCCTAGAATTCTAACTGAAACTAATTCACGCCCAGATTAGTAAGCTTCTCTATAACCCCTTTAGTGACTTCTACTTCTACCCTAACATGTAAATTTTCCAATGGTACACACCTAATGCACTACCACTCGTAGGCCTTCTTTTGCGCTTCAATCTTTCCACTTCTTATCCCCCTCTACCATATTCCATACACCTTCGCTTGTAGATAAATCTCTATAAAAAAACATAACTTAACATTACAGGCCAGCATGAAATCTATTTATAGATAGTCACCCGTCACCTGAAAGAAACCCAAGAGGGAGAGGCCCTCGTAAGAAGTACTAAGCATGCCCCTTAATTACCTTTCTTCCTTACTCCCCTCGCGTCCTGTCTCAAAAATAACAAAGTTTATATGAGCATCACCAATTGCCCCTAGCTATGTATTCATTCGTGGGACAATTACCCAAAAAAACTTGAAGTGAAGAGATATATCTTTGGCATTCAGTTGTTAGGCTCTAGACTGCTCTTTTATAATTAATTTAGACCAGAAATAGAAAATAGTTGGATTACTGGATTTCATCACTTTACTTCTAGAATTCTCACTTCTAGGTTTCTATTCTATTCTATTCTATTATTCCATACGGTGTCTAATCGCCATACATGACTTAGAAACCATCCTTAAAAAAAAGGATATCTCAATTTTCTCACTCCCCAAACAATAAGAAAAAAAAAGTCTAGACGACTATACTCAACCAGTGATGTCCAACTTATCCTCCGATCCTGAGTTGTCTTCCATTACTTCCTGATGTCCATATCTGCTCTTATTCAGAGCGAGCAGTCACGACTCACTCTCACAGCTGATGTTCGCTGTAGCGGTGTCTCGTACTGGCCGACTTGGTGTATTCTTCTGATTAATGACTATCTCCATATAGCCGTGTCAAGGAAGTTCACAACCAGAATTTCCTTTTGATGAAAGTCTGACACACCATTATGCCAGAACGCCTCTACCGCTGTCACCCATCCCAATCTCGTCTTCTCCCTTCTGCCTTTTCGACTTCTCTGTCTCGTGGTCAGGCACGTACTACTAACCGTCTTTCAGGTTCCGCACGTCTCCCTCGTCGATTCACCGTCGACGCATGCGCACCTCTCCTTTTCTGTAATTCAAATAAAATTCAGGGCAGTATCGATAATCATAAAAATGTTCAATATCGATTAGTTGCGGTCCCCCAACCCTTCCTTTGTTTAGGAATGGTCTCCTATCGTTGATTATGCACGTCGCTATTTGCGTCGTTACATTCTTCCCTCACTCACCATAAAAAAAAATAATGTTGACACAGGTCACATTCATTTTTTTTTTTTTTTTTTTTTTTTTTTGTGCGTGTCTCTTTTACCAGCCTTAAAGAATGTTTATCCAGGAACAAAGGGTTTCAAGTCTTTGACGTGCCACTTTCCCAACTTTTTACCAAAACGGTTTGTCAGTTCGTAGCTATTTTCACTGAACTTTTTCTTTATAATATAGGGCCCGACAAACTTTGCACTTAAACCTGCTGTATAAGCTTGTGAGGCATCACTTAATTTAAAGTTTCTTCTTAACACTAGATCTCCTGGACGAAATCTCATCTCTCTCCTCCGAAGATTATAATAATGACTCGAATTCTTATAGGCGGTTTCTAAGTTATGTCTAACCATTAAACGTACCGTTTTCAATTTATTGAGTCTCTCCACCCAAATTTTTGGAATTTCTTTATGAATCGGTTGGTTTTCCACCTTTTCAATCCTACTGATAATTTCAGGCTCCTTCCCATAATTTAGCATATAAGGAGTGCATCCAGTGGAACTATGCTTAGCCGTATTTATAGCAAAATTAAATTCTCTCAAATACACATCCCAAACTGTTTGATCCTTTTGAATATAACTAGAAATCATTGTTTTCAATACTCTATTGACTCTTTCTACTGGATTTCCTTGTGGCGAATATACAGGTAAATAACAAGGAGTTATATTAAAAGCTTTAGCTATCTCTCGCATTAATTTACTAGTATATTGCGGTCCATTATCCATCAGCAAATATCCCGGAATTCCCCATTTAAGGATAATCAATTCATAAAATGCTTCCGTAACTGCTCTACTGGTTGCTTTCCTTAACGCTTTACATTCTACATATTTGGTAAAGGTGTCCTGAAACACTACAATGTATCTATTCCCTTTTTTGGAACGTGGGTAAGGTCCCAACAAATCAGTAGCTACAGTCATCCAAGGTTTCTCTTTCTGGTAAAAATGCATTGGTCCTGCTTGAGCCGTCTGTAACACTTTCTGTCTCTGACATATTTCACAAGCAGTAACATACTTAGCAACATCTCTAAACATTCCCGGCCAATAATACTTGTTTGCTATCCTAAAGAAAGTTTTAGCTATTCCCATATGTCCTGCAGTAGGTGCATCATGACATTCCTGTAATACTTTAATCCTATAATCTTGCGGAATAACTAATTTCCACCTATTCACTGTTCCCTCTAAAGTTTGTTCTAACTGATCTAATCTTAAATGGTACAACTTCTCATCTACGACCTTCCAATCTGGCCAAAATTTAGGTTTACTTTGTACTTGCTCCTTCCGCTTAATATACCAAGCATCTTGTATATTTTCCCATTCCACTACTTCAGAGTTATCAGTCAACAAGAGGCAAAATTCTTCCTCTACCGTTTTCTCTTGAACTTTCCCTTCGTGTATTCTAGATAAAGCATCCGGAACTTTTTGTAATCTACCAGGCCTATGTATTACTTCAAAATCATACTCCTGGAGCAATAAACTCCACCTAGCTAATCGTCCGGTCGGATTCTGTAATGTATTTAACCATTTCAGAGCAAAATGATCAGTATATACTTTAAAATGATAACCTTCCAAATAAGGACGAAACTTTTGAACTGCCCACAATATAGCTAACAATTCCTTCTCGACTATTGCCCACTTTTGCTCACCTACTGTTAAAGTTCTGCTAGCATAAGCTATTACTTTTTCCTCTCCTTCCTCTCCTGTCTGAATTAATGCTGCTCCTAGTCCTGAAAAACTAGCGTCGGTCTGTAACACTAGGGGTTTAGTATAATCTGGACAAGTTAATATAGGACTACTAGATAATTTCGATTTCAATTCATCAAAAGATTCCTGACATTCCTTAGTCCAACGCCATTTCTGATTCTTTTTCAGAAGTGCAGTGAGGGGCTTTACAACTTCAGAAAAAAATGGAATGAATCGTCGGTACCAAGAAGCCAATCCTAAAAATGCTCGTACTTCCTTGACTTTTGTAGGGGCTGGATACTCAAGGATACACGAGATTTTATCTGAATCTACAGCAATTCCTAATGGAGTAATGATATGACCCAAATATTTTAATTCACTTCTACAAAATTTTGATTTTTCCCTATTAATTTTCAGGTTAGCTTTTCTTAATTTCTCTAAGACTTTTTCTAACAAGGACAAATGTTCTTCAAATGTCTCGCTAATAAGTACTATATCATCCAAATAACAAAAGCATTTCTCTCCTATCTCTTCTCTTAATATAGTATCAACTAATCTTTGAAACGAGGCTGGTGCGTTATGGATTCCAAAAGGCATAACTCGAAACTGATACAATCCTCTACCAGGTACGGTAAATGCTGTTTTTTCTTTACTTGCTTCATCTAATGGAACTTGCCAATACCCATTTTTCAAATCTATTGTACTGATATACCTAGCATGTCGTAATTTACTCAACACATGTTCAATGTATGGCAAAGGATAACTATCTCTTTTAGTACAATTGTTTACTTTTCTGAAATCTACGCAGAACCTCCATGTTCTATCTGGTTTCTTTACCATAACTACCGGAGACGACCAAGGTGAATTTGAAGGCTCTATAACTTTTTCCAATAACATTTTATCTATTTCCGCGTGTATAACTTTTTCCAAAATGGGTGATACTGGATAATATCTTTGTTTTATAGGTTTTGCATCGCCTGTATCAATAACATGAGAAATCAAGTCTGTAAGTCCAGTACACTGATCAAATTTCTGTAACTGATTTTCCAAAAACATATTCAATCTGTCCCTTTCCTGAGGTGTAGGTAAAGTAAGAATATTATGTAGTTGATCTTCTTCTTTTAAATCTATAGCCTTAACAAATTGAAAAATTTTTGCTGGTTCATCTTTGAAATACCAAGTCCCATCTTGCAAATCTACTACTAACCCAATTTGTTTCAAAACGTCCATGCCCAGAATCATATCTACTGCTAAATTTGGCATAATTTTACATTTTATCTGAAAGATCCTGTCCTGCAATTTCATCTCAAAAGTTCTCTCTCCTGTTATAGAACTATAAGTTTTATCTGCTAGTTGCACCACCCTAACTTCAGATTCTTCTACTGCTAAATCTAACATTTTACACAAAAAATCACCCTTCTCTCCCACATAAGTTTTATCTGAACCGGAATCTATTAAAGCAATAAATGTAATATCCTCCAGCAAAATTTCAACAAAACATCTATCTCCATTAACTAAATCTGTAGGATTTATATTTAACATCACACAAGCCTGATTTTTAGTTAATTGTCATAAGGAATTTGTAGGCCTAACTTTTCTTTCTTGGGGCATCCTACAATCAATAGACCTATGTCCAAGCTTATTACAATTATAACATTTAATCGTAGCGCGTGGAGTAACTCTACGAGGTGCTTTACACTCGAACTGCCTATGTCCTGTTTTATCACAATTCCAACATCGCTGATTATTTGAAAAACGCAAAGTGGTGTTTTTACCATTATCCCTCGACTCATCCTGTCTTTCTTTATTTTCTATTACTTTAACCATTCTAGAATCATTTACAGGACTTGAATTCCGTTCCTTATCCCACGTCTTTGCAGAAAAACTAACATGGGGTTTCTTTTGTAACTCGGACGATGGAAGTTCCTGTTTTCCCTGAATTCCTAGCGCTGTATGAACTGAAGGTATAACAACTTGTCTCTGAGGTTTATAAGCCGTTTCTTTAATTGTAGCTCTAACCTGCGTTGGAGGAGGAATATATCTCTCAGAATCTAACAATATTTGTTCATACTGTCTACCTACACGTATTAAATCTGTTATAGTTTGAATCTCTGCAGGTCTAAGGTACAATTTTACATCAGGACGCAAATTTTTGATAACAGTCTTCATCATTTGTTGAGGACTCATTGGAGTACTCAGCCTCCTCATTAACGTTTGAATAGCATTAACATAATCAAAAATCGATTCTTTGGGACCTTGCGTTCTCTGTCTAATCTCATCCAAAAGCGAATCTTCCTCATCAATAGGCAAATAATATTCTCTAAATTCTTTCAAAAAAGCTTCCCATGTAGGCCAATCTGTTAATCTGTTCCTGTACCAAAGTAAAGCTGAATCTTGTAAAATTTCGGGTAATACTGACAATAACTCTACACCCTGTAACTTAGAACTTTGTTTTAAATCTTCCAATCTCTCCAAAAATAAGTAAATACTATCCCCAGGTTTGAATTTAATGTTCCATTTACGAACCAGATCCAAAGTATTTGGTTTATGTGGCTCTAACTGAATTGTAAACGATGGTACTACTGGTACAACTTCTTCTGAATCAGCTACCGCCATGGCCTTCCTACGCATTAACTTAACCCATGTATACACTACATCTCCATATGAATCTTGTGGTACCGTTATATTATGTTCAACTAAATCTTCTTCCAAAACTTCCTGACTCAGAGCAAAAGCCGTAATTAACACTTGAAATGACTGAGGGTTCTTACGGGCATAATCTAACAAGCGTTGTCTTAACTCATCCCTTGTACCTGTGGTCGGTAACTTTACTCTATCACATTCTGCCTCTAAATCCGCCTTCCTCAACTTCCTAATAGCTTGGGTTAGCTCAGCTGCTCTTATTTGTGCATACGGATCAACATAAGTAGCCATATTTATATATTAACAATACCACTGGAAAAAAAAGATTAGAACACACAATAGTTCAGTCGTCTGTCTTAGTCATCTATAGAAGTCCTTACTTGTCAATAGTCATTATTCTTTTCCCAAAAATATGTTATTATTATTATTATTATTATTTGTTTTTGAGAATAAATTTCAGTTATACTAACCTAACTCCCAAAATTCTTTTAACCCTATCTCGCCTCACGTTAGGATATCAAACTATCACTGCCTCACGCTATGGGCTATCATAATATGGAACTTCAACTGAATAAAGGTTTCTTTTTTTTTTTTTTTAACAATTTTAACTAAATTAAGTTGCAACAATTAGCAATACTGTTTTGTTTTAACACTACTCAGCCCCACGATATGGGCTATCAAAATCTGTGATTTTAACACAACTCGCCCCACGTTGGGCGCCAAAATTTGTGACGGGCTTTTCTTACTTTATGCTATAAAGTTCCTTAACTTCTTGGATTAAATCTTCGCCAAAATTCTTCGCCAAAATCTGTGACGACTAATATGTGATTATTCTTAATCGTAGTATATAAGTTTACTGGACTCCCACAAAACAAGGTCACTCATGCACCTGTCGTGTCATCATAACACTGCCTGCATAGTCCACATTCCAACGTTCAGTACAACTACCTTTGACACCGGGTGATTGCAAACTTCCTACTCTCAGTCTACTTCCTCTCTCTTTTAACAATTTACCCAGTCTTGATAATATTGATGAAAATTTATATTAACGGGCGCCATCATCAATACGCTTCCTCTTTTCTTTTTGTTATGTATCAGCCCAGACACAAATTAAATTATAGATACACAGGCTATGTACCTACATGCCCCTCGACTAGCTTTTAAATTAACAGTGGAGACGGGAGTTGGGTTCGGATTTACCTTTCGTTTTTTTTTTTTTATTCTGCTTCTTCTTTTTCTCCTTTTTTCAATACTCACTACCAAAGTATGTAACTTAGCACAAAAACCAGCTACTCTCAAACCATTACAAGGATAAGGGTCAAAAATCTGAACTTCACGTTAATTTACTTTGCATAACAATAACCATAATTTATTTAATATATTATTTTCTTTCTTTTTTCAACAATAACAATCTTATATACAATAAATTACATTTACACTACATTAACCATTCAACACTTGTATTGGTAGGATAATATTTGATTATTCAAGGTTAGTATACCCAATTTTAACTATATAAGTACGTTCTCTGTTCAACAATAACAAATCCTTAATTAATTACTTTAATTTTCTTTCTTTTTTTTTTTTCAGGTATCTACTAGAACGTCTTCTTCTAATTTACTACTGACTTGTGTAGTCATTTACATTTGCAACTTCAGGATAGTTCAATATATATATTATACTGGGTGTTTTTTTTTTCTTGAATAAATAAAGGTTTTCAATTCCTAATCCAGTCCTTACTCTACAGATTACACTCAATAATCCCACCTATGTCTCCTACATTAGTCTATTTGTCAGCTTAGTCCATGAAGAATTGTATTTAAAGATAAATAGAAAAGACAGTCTCATGAAGAAAGAAATAGAAGTTTAGGCCTATACCCACAGAGTGACTGTGGCGATAGACCACCGATACAGGAGCGACGTCTAGATCTTGAGTTACAAACAATCTGACTCCTCTCCTGCAACCGGGAAAATATTAATGGGCCGCACACAAAAATACAATTTTGTAAATCGACGTCAGAGGTCCCTGACACTCTCTCCTAGAGGCACGTGGGGCCGTTGTTCGCCTCCAACATCGATGGCTTTCACAATCTCTCATAAATTTCTTTTCTTTATATGTTACTGGTATAGGCCTTGCCTACTACCAGATTTTATCTGTTTGATTCGGGATACTTCCGGCGTTCCCTCACCTCACCCTTACAATCTCTAGTACTTGCTAATAAACTACTTATCATCAGTACACTACTCGCAATTTCCTATTCTCCTCTTTCTAACCTAACCAATCATTTGTTGTTATCTTTCAACTCACTCTCCTCTTTCTAACCTGACCAGTCATCAGCTATTATCTTTTAACCCCTTTCTTTCTTTAAGTAGAGTTCCCTTCAGCTTATACCATTGATTTAATTCACTCGGTGGTTATTCTAGTTTTCCTACTTCTTACGTTACTACTCTTTAGCATGGGCACCCAATCTTCTTTTGTCTCTAAATTCCCTAGAATTCTAACTGAAACTAATTCACGCCCAGATTAGTAAGCTTCTCTATAACCCCTTTAGTGACTTCTACTTCTACCCTAACATGTAAATTTTCCAATGGTACACACCTAATGCACTACCACTCGTAGGCCTTCTTTTGCGCTTCAATCTTTCCACTTCTTATCCCCCTCTACCATATTCCATACACCTTCGCTTGTAGATAAATCTCTATAAAAAAACATAACTTAACATTACAGGCCAGCATGAAATCTATTTATAGATAGTCACCCGTCACCTGAAAGAAACCCAAGAGGGAGAGGCCCTCGTAAGAAGTACTAAGCATGCCCCTTAATTACCTTTCTTCCTTACTCCCCTCGCGTCCTGTCTCAAAAATAACAAAGTTTATATGAGCATCACCAATTGCCCCTAGCTATGTATTCATTCGTGGGACAATTACCCAAAAAAACTTGAAGTGAAGAGATATATCTTTGGCATTCAGTTGTTAGGCTCTAGACTGCTCTTTTATAATTAATTTAGACCAGAAATAGAAAATAGTTGGATTACTGGATTTCATCACTTTACTTCTAGAATTCTCACTTCTAGGTTTCTATTCTATTCTATTCTATTATTCCATACGGTGTCTAATCGCCATACATGACTTAGAAACCATCCTTAAAAAAAAGGATATCTCAATTTTCTCACTCCCCAAACAATAAGAAAAAAAAAGTCTAGACGACTATACTCAACCAGTGATGTCCAACTTATCCTCCGATCCTGAGTTGTCTTCCATTACTTCCTGATGTCCATATCTGCTCTTATTCAGAGCGAGCAGTCACGACTCACTCTCACAGCTGATGTTCGCTGTAGCGGTGTCTCGTACTGGCCGACTTGGTGTATTCTTCTGATTAATGACTATCTCCATATAGCCGTGTCAAGGAAGTTCACAACCAGAATTTCCTTTTGATGAAAGTCTGACACACCATTATGCCAGAACGCCTCTACCGCTGTCACCCATCCCAATCTCGTCTTCTCCCTTCTGCCTTTTCGACTTCTCTGTCTCGTGGTCAGGCACGTACTACTAACCGTCTTTCAGGTTCCGCACGTCTCCCTCGTCGATTCACCGTCGACGCATGCGCACCTCTCCTTTTCTGTAATTCAAATAAAATTCAGGGCAGTATCGATAATCATAAAAATGTTCAATATCGATTAGTTGCGGTCCCCCAACCCTTCCTTTGTTTAGGAATGGTCTCCTATCGTTGATTATGCACGTCGCTATTTGCGTCGTTACAAGCTGTTTAATTTTTTAGGGTAAACTATTTGATATGAGTAATAAAACATTTAGTAATATTTGGTAATAATAATATTTAATAATATTATCAATGTATTGTCTTTTTTATTATACTTTATTTGTAATCCTTCACTATGCATAAAATTATACATTGTTTATGTATCTAATTTTGCCCATAGTCTATATACACCACTGTGTTCAGTGATCAGCTGTTTTTTATCAAAGAAGCTACAGGACGAAGCTGTTTCAGTAATAAGTTATTGTGAATTTACATTAAAAAAAACCTTTTGCACGTATGCTTGATAACATTAAAATGATAAAAACAAAACGATTGAATTATGGCGATAGACACTTGCGATGGTTCAAATTGCACTGGATTTGTCATGATTCATGAGTTAAGTAGTCATGGCAAGAAATTTTGGTTAAGCTCACTTCTGGTAATAGAGTTCTTACAAACCACCACACAATGTTTACAAACAATTTTTTCTTTAGATTATTGTATGATGTACTGTGAGATAACATGTAGGAAGAGAGTCTGTTTGTCTCTTGGTAAAATTATCATGACTGAAGCCGCTGTTTTGGTGTCGTCGGCAAGATTGCAGTGATAAGCAGTCGTGCGTGATCCGTATCACATGCAGTGACTCAAAGGGAAAGCCTTATAGACTATTGCCCAAACATATTACTTTAAAGCTCTGTTTAGTTGTGATGGTTTAGAAAGATTAACTTAAATAGGTTTATAGTGCTGTGGGGGGGGGGGGAACTATAAGCCAGTTCAAATTTTAGAATCCAAAGCCGTTGTCCCGCTATCCAATTTTGGGTACAAGTTTCTACAAATCATCAAACTGATCGTGTGGCATAGACGACTGCCATTACTAAATTTCAGTCTATTTTTCCGTACAATTTTATTGTACGAGGGCCGTCCACAAAGTAAGTTTCCCTAGGGCCGTTTACAGAAACAAAACAAAATTTAATGGAAATATTTATTGCAACAGATATAGCAAGTGTTCAGCTATTTTTCAACATATTCGCCACAGGAATTGAGATATTTGTCATACCAACTTTTGAACACTTGTGTCGTAGAAGTCTGCCGCCTGGGATTTGAACCATTGTGGTAGAGCGGAAGAGAATGCCAAATGGCCTTAGCTCTGCCAGAATAAATACATAATAACCTTCTCCGTTTCTCTGTCAATCTACCATTCTCTGTCATTCACTGTCATTTCATGAGGGATGGGAAAAGATGTAAATCTTAGGGTGCACGGTCCAAGCTGTAGGGTGGAAAGTGGAGACTTCAACACTTCCCTGCAAGTCTCCTGCAAAAGTTCAGCTTGGAAGTGTTTCAACATCCACCCTATAGCCCGGACCTCGCTCCCAGTGATTTCCATCTCTTCCTACATCTCGGTAAACGACAGAGAAGCGGAGATGGTTGTCACACAATGGTTCAAATCTCAGGCGGCAGACTTCTACGACACAAGTGTTCAAAAGTTGGTCCCATGGTATGACAAATGCCTTAATTTCCTGTGGCGAATATGTTGAAAAATAGCTGAACACTTGCTATATCTGTCGCAATAAATATTTCCATTGAAGACTTGCTATATCTGTCGCAATGAATATTTCCATTGAACACTTGCTATATCTGTCTCAATAAATATTTCCATGAAATTTTGTTGTCCACTTCTGTGGCGTAGGGGTTCGATTCCTGGTCGGGACAAGTTGCCTAGGTGGTATTTTTTTTTCTGGGGGGTTTCCTCACCTGTAAAAAAAAAAATGTCGGGTAACTTTAGGCCCTTGTGGTCCTCATATATCATCTGGCCGTCATTATCATCTTTATCCCATCCTCGCCTTATTTCGAGTGAGTGAGTGTGTGTGAATGGTGTGTCTCGTCCTACGTGTTCGTGTTGTCTTGGATTTGGCCCCCGCATTGGGCTGATCACTCATCCGGGGAGGCCCTCCATGTCCTTTTCTGGTCAAGAAAGTATGTAGGCCTATGTGATCCAAAGATAATCCCTCTCCCGACAGGTCGCGGCCCTGTAAGACCCGGGCAGCTTGGGTCGCTTAAATCCTAAAAGGGAGAGGTAAAACTAAGATAAAGAAAGAAAAAAATTGTTTTGTTTTTGTAAACGGCCCTAGAGAAAGTCACTTTATGGACGCGCCTCGTATGAAACGGAATAGTAACGTTTTCCAAAACATGAAATCACCGAACGAGAGTGATTCCCCGCGTGACCCACACAAGTAGATACATGACTGCTACCTCCGAACACCTGATAATTCTTAGCCCTGCCAGGGAGCATTAACCAAGAAGATATAATTCAATTTTAAAAGTCAAGGAGATTAATAAAAGCTAAGGCAGACTTTTAATATAAAACAGTGTCGGTAGCTTACTCTCTGTAACGATTAGTTGAGGTAAGCTATTGTTGAAAATGTGGCCAGTGTGTGCGTATCGACCGCCAGGATTCGAACCCTATGTACCCTGCGTTAATCTTTCTGGAAAGGGGTTGATCATGGGTTTAGTTATGGCCGGATTTCCAACCCTTTTTTAAAAAAATAGGCTATTAAAAGGGGTAGGTACACATCCGGCACTGAAAATTTGATCCCATTCAAATTTCATTCTTAGCGTACGCCTGCATGGCTCATATAATTGAAGAGTGTAACCCAAATAGCTGCTAAGTGCCATTTAAAAAAAAATAGTTTTTGTCAATTGACCCAAGACACGGCTATGTGCCATAATATTTATTTTAGTTCAAACATTGATCACAAGATGGAAGCTCTGCTATGTCCCTCATTTATTTACCCAGAAGTCTGCTAAGTACCAACAGCTGATTATTTCAGAAATGGAGGGTAGTAGTTCAAAAGTTTTACATCATGAAAATGATGTTGAAATGGGGGGAGAGAAGAAGAAAGAAAGGTTCAGGATATAGGTTAGATGTGCAGAAGAAACTAAGAATTAGTGGCAAAATTTCTTATAAGCTTAGTATCCGGCCATAGCTACTTCCCCTGCGACTTCGCCAGACAGAGAAGAGGAAGAGACTGTGCAAGGCATATGTCCCCGAAGAACTTCATGATATTGTCAGATCTGCTAAACATGTTAACCAATTTGAAGTCATTGACATGACTGAAAACAGATTTCTCAATATTCAGGCTGCTGCTGATTCCTTGATAACAACGAAGAATTTGCAGTTCTCTAAGGTAACAATGTTACGCTTCTGAGCAGAGAAACCTGGAGTCGTAGGAGTGAAATATAGCTACAGCGAAGTGGAAACTTGGAAAAATGTTTGTATTCTAAAAAAATGAGTGAAGGTGTTTTCCATCAGAAATGTAACATTCTACGGAATTGAAGGGCCAAGAATATTTAGCAAAGAAAAAAAGAGACTTGTTATCAATGTTACCATATTTGGATAAAGAATACAGGTCGTTTTATGAGAACTTGTCTCGTACTGATGTAGACTGATTCTGTTTTCAAGTTTCTTTCAAATGACCTACCTGTACTAAGACTGAGACTACCTCTGGCACTTACCTGAGTTTTTAATCAAAGTGTATAGGCACTTATCTATCTTTAGTATTTCTGAATTTAACAATATCATACTACTTATGTTACATGTAATATCATTCATTAAAAATAAACATCTAATTACAATTATCCTTCAATTTAGTGTGCACTAAATAGTACATTTAGTTAAGTCATAGTAAGTAACAGTAATATTTTATGATATTCTGTTAAGTTTTTTTTTTCGTTAGGAAATATGTATTTGCGGGAAAAGAGCATTAAACATAGGCATAGAAGACATACTATACACAAATGAATGACAGCCACTTATAGCAAAGTGCATCATATTGCATTTAAATTCATATTTTCAATAATAATGCTATATTTAAACAATTTTGGAACCAAAATGCATTTGAAAATTTGATCCATATTATAAAACTTATTTTGAAAATTAGATTTTTCAAGGTGGTAAGTAAGCTGTACTTATCCCGGAACTGTAAATGATCTTGGTTATTCATGGCATAAAAGACACTTTTATTTTCTCGTAATAGTGTTAAAAACTGTTCTTACGGAGTCGTTTAGAAAAAAAGGCCTGTTTATCATTCTGAAAATGGAATAAGGAATCAGACTTACCTATCTTGTCTGGCGATACCTATAGGTCTATGGGTGAAAAAGGCTCATTTTCATGGAATATGGGCCTAACTGGAGTCCGGATTCATTTGCATTCATAAAGCTTGAAATATGCATGCAAATGGGTTCTATAAAATTTTAAAATTACAGTGCCTACAACTTTATTTTACAAACTTAAAGTTTCGTTATAACTTAATTTGACATTTTGTTTGTTTTGCTTGTAATATATATTTTTTATTTTTATTTTTTTATGAAATCTGTGCTTTCGAAACTTATGCGTTATGCTTAATTAATTATTATGATTAGCCTTAACCTTAGTATTAGTCTCTTATCCATTACTTTGTTTATTAATGTAAATCTAAATTAGGCATAGGCCTATATATATATATATATATATATTTTAACCTGGTTGAGTGGAAGAGAAGGCCATATGGCCTTAACTCTGCCAGGCAAAATAAATCATTTACTGCTACTTCTACTATTCACTACTACTACTACTATTCATAGTATATTTTTTAAAAGTGTTGTCTTTTAAATTGAGAAAAATGTTGTCAGTATTATTAAACCTCAATGCATGCACAATTGTTGAACTGCCATTTCATCAGTTAAACAATTAACTGGAGTTCGCCAAAGCACAAGTGTGAGTTATGGAAACGATGGTTGGCTTATAACTACCCTTCAGAAAAACTGTTTCAAATAATAAGTGAATAAAAGTGTTTAAAAAAACGGTTTCACGTAAGCACCTTATGGACAAAACGTAAACAAAATTATTAGAGCTGTTTTCGGGGATATCGCAAAAAAAAAATGAAATTTTCATAAAGTAGTAGTCTAGCAGTAGAAATAAGAGAAAGTCGTTTTCGCAAATCTTGCTCTTACTTCATCAGAAGATTAACTCAAATACAAGGTCTTGTTTTATACGATTTTTCCTTTTGGAGAAATCCCGAATATAACATTTTTATTGAAAAAAGAAAACATATGCTACATGCAATTTAGCCTATAGGAAAACTTTGTAGGGAAATGGGGAGACATGCACGCAATAGGTCTTTTATATTCTTATAAAATATGTAATTATATGAACTAATTAAAATGTGTTGTAAATTTAGTTTAAATAGATTGCTGACAGTAGACAACACATTTGTAGAATTTTTGGGGATTGACATTGAAACTGATTTAGGCTGGAAGACACATACCAGCAGAATAAAAAATAATGTTACTAAAGGTATCTTCAAGAGTTTTAAATCTTATGTCACGACTCAAGTTCTATTAACTGTCTATTAAGCTAATATATCACACTATACATAGTCATTTGAACTATGGGATTTTGTTAAGGGTGAATCATCATTCAACAAACCAACATTTTGTTTTGCAAAAGAGGACAGGAGATCGATTTGCGGAGTTCCGTCTAAAACACACTGTAAACCACTTTTTATAGAATTAGGGTTAATTACCCTACCACCAGTCTTTGTTGTGACCGCCCTCCTTTACGTTAAGAAGAATTACAACAATTACCGGTATAACTTATGCCAACAAGTACACAGTTATCTTACTTGTTCTAATTGTAATACATAGCCTACATATATAAATGCCGGTACAGTACATTAAAAACTAGTTTTCAGTACACACCTTTAGAGTTGTTTAACTGTCATCCTTTACAAGTTACTGATCTTTCCTTCGAAACGTTTAGGAGGACGGTCAGGACTGCACTGACAATGTACCCTCTCTACAGTGTACATGAATTTTGTAATTTTAATCTGTTGATAAGTCAAGCTATTGTTTAATTTTCAGTGAGAAGTGGCTATAGATGTTAAATGTTTACAGCATTAAAATTTGTCTGTCTGTCTGTCTGTCTGTCTTTCTATCTATCTATCTATCTATCTATCTATCTATCTATCTATCTATCTATCTATCTATCTATCTATCTATCTATCTATCTATCTATCTATCTATCTATCTATCTATCTATCTATCTATCTATCTATCTATCTATCTATCTATCTATCTATCTATCTATCTATCTATCTATCTATCTATCTATCTATCTATCTATCTATCTATCTATCTATCTATCTATCTATCTATCTATCTATCTATCTATCTATCTATCTATCTATCTATCTATCTATCTATCTATCTATCTATCTATCTATCTATCTATCTGTCTATCTGTCTATCTGTCTATCTGTCTATCTGTCTGTCTGTCTGTCTATCTGTCCAATCTGTCCAATCTGTCCAATCTGTCCAATCTGTCCAATCTGTCCAATCTGTCCAATCTGTCCAATCTGTCCAATCTGTCCAATCTGTCCAATCTGTCCAATCTGTCCAATCTGTCCAATCTGTCCAATCTGTCCAATCTGTCCAATCTGTCCAATCTGTCCAATCTGTCCAATCTGTCCAATCTGTCCAATCTGTCCAATCTGTCCAATCTGTCCAATCTGTCCAATCTGTCCAATCTGTCCAATCTGTCCAATCTGTCCAATCTGTCCAATCTGTCCAATCTGTCCAATCTGTCCAATCTGTCCAATCTGTCCAATCTGTCCAATCTGTCCAATCTGTCCAATCTGTCCAATCTGTCCAATCTGTCCAATCTGTCCAATCTGTCCAATCTGCCCAATCTGCCTAATCTGCCTAATCTGTCTTGTCTGTCTTGTCTGCCTAATCTGTCTTGTCTGCCTAATCTGTCTTGTCTGCCTAATCTGTCTTGTCTGCCTAATCTGTCTTGTCTGCCTAATCTGTCTTGTCTGCCTAATCTGTCTAATCTGTCTGTCTGTCTAATCTGTATGTCTGCCTGCCCAATCTGTATAATCTGTATGTCTGCCTGCCCAATCTGTCTAATCTGTTTGTCTGCCTGCCCAATCTGTCTAATCTGTATGTCTGCCTGCCCAATCTGTCTAATCTGTATGTCTGCCTGCCCAATCTGTCTGTCTGTCTGTCTGCCTGCCCAATCTGTCTGTCTGTCTGTCTGTCTACCTATCTACCTATCTACTGTTATACTGATAAATGGAAGATGCATGCACTGAACATAACTTAATACTACTGTACTTGGCAAATCCACTTAATATTTACTATATTCATTGTTAAATTATGAAATAACTGGAGTTCAACATTTTCAGTGGGATTGTAATAAGTTACTTCTGTACAAACTATTCCTTCGGTGATATTTAATATGAATACTTACTTTTAACTTTGACAGCCACAGGACTGAAGAAAACTCGTCGTCCTCTGGAGTATTTATTGTGCGTATACGAGATCTTTTAGGGAACATCTGAATGTAGGCCTACAGTATGCTGATCCTGAAATCCATTTAATCTCTTCTGAATCTTCCCTTTCTTTCTTTTTTTCCCTCTCACTGCCCCTCTTCTCAGTGAGGGAAGCTAAATTCCCACAGAACTTCAAAGAAGAAAAAATCCTGAACTAGACTGTGGAATTGAAATTTGTTATATGACCTATGTGCTCTTGAATGTGAGGTATTCAATGAAATTCAATTTCATTGCTGTCCATACATCTATTTCCGTCACGATATCAGACATAGCCTACTAAAGAAGTGTTTGTTCGCCTTTTACATATCCATATATTCATTCACTTAAATATGCCTAATATAAAACATTCTGACATTCTTTTTCACAGTTGACTAATTCATCTAACTTAATACGTAAATTTCTTATCGAAGTTCTTATAGTGTCAACATGTAGGCCTGTATTGTTCAATTGATCAATCTTGTTGCATCGCTGTACTTCTTTCCGGATGATTTGCACAATCCTCCATTTCAATCACTTCGAAACACTGACCGTCCGGCTAAGCCGATTTATATTTCCATCCAATTAATTTATGATGTAGCCTATGTCTGGTACCCTTTTCATTTTCTCGTGATTTGTTTCTTTTGTTTCCCATTTTATTTTTCTTCCTCACTTCTTTCCTTCCATGTTCTTTCCTTCCTTTCTCCTTCCCTATCTTCCTTGCGATTTGATTCGATAACTTAGGCTATTTATTATTTGTTTGGTTATTTAGAAAAGTCATTTAACTTACATTTTTTTAAATCTACTTCACGTGAATTTCTGTTTCTTGACTGTACTTTATTCGATGTACTTTTTTTTAAATTTATGCGCCTGAATCTTCATTTCTCTGCTCAATTTATTCATATTTATCCTCTCTGCATTCCTTCCTTCTTTCTATTCCCTCCCTTCATTTCTTATTTCATCCGTTGCTTCATTCTTTCATTATCTCCTTCCTCTTACCCTTGTTTCATTCCTTCCATCCTCCTATTTTCCTGCCGACCTATTTCATTTAGCCCATTTATACAATTTAATCATTTTTTCTCGGTGTTTATTGAAGTTAATGTTTATTCGTTTAATAAGTTATAGCGTATTTTACTGAACATGGCACAATTAACTTTTTTAATACTTCCACCTAAATATTCTTTGCTATTTTATTAATTTAATAGGCTTCTTTCGACCGTCTTTTTTCACGTGTAGCTTATTATTTTGACACTTTTCCTTCATCCCTGTTGAACAGTAATTTATAATTTTTTTTTTAATAGAAAAGGTTAGCCACGCCTAGTATAATATGGGACGCTAATGAGAATGACAATGAAATCCTGTGAACAACACAAAGGGTGCATTGACATTTCTCACGCTCCTGCTCCAGCATCATGTCAGCAAGCGCTCTAACAGGGTATACAAAATGGCGCCGACTCAGTAACAGAGCTATTGTGCCTTTGCGATTGTATCAGTTCTCTCTGTCATTGTGAGAATTCCACACATCTCTTGTTTCGATCCACTTTTGTTCATTTAACTGCGTTTGTTCTTAATTTGCTGCAACTAGTTCCAAAAGAGCGATGACTTTTGTGCTTGTCTTTATAGCTTATGGGTAGATTATAGACTTTCTTGCCAAGAACTTCTTTGAAATCTTTGTTATTTTATTAATACGTGCATTATGTCATATCCAGAAAAGGACTCCAATAGGCTACGTTCTATTCGTTGCTCCATGGCAACTTGTTCTAAAGGCTGCTTTTGTATTAGGATAGCCGATAGGGTGGCAAGATGTCCAATTTTAACGGAACAGTCGTGATATTGAGTTTTTTTTTTTAAAATTAATTCCGGAAAACCCCCCGGGACGCGAAAATGCTTCGAATTCCATGTAACTGCTGAAAAGTTTTAAGATAGGATAATATACAAAAGACATTTTTGTGAACTTATTTTCATCAGAAGTTAGGCTGAATATTGCAGATCACATTGATTTTTTAAATTCTCCACAAAAGTAGGCTTACATGGATAAATGAATGAACATCTTATGCACAGTGCATTCATCTGCTTATGTTCATTACACATTATAGGCCTAGCCCGATATCATTTATTAGTTCCAAATGTAACTTAAATGCTCTTTCAAAAATAATTTAATAATATTTTGGTTGTCGTTTATTATTTTAGGCCTATAAGAAGGTCTTCGAGTTGATTGCTTATATTCCAATAATGATCTCAACTTCCATTGTAAGACTGACAGGGAGGTTAATTCACTTTGTCATTCCCTTCCATTTTTTGTTTTGTTTTTGTTTCTTCTATAACAATAGTATATGTTTTAAATAGCATTGCATGAAATCTGCTTCCACTATTAAATAGTAAGTTATGTTCCTCGTTAAAGATATTGATAAAATCTAGTCACTCTTCACATTGATAAATTATTTCTGTTGAATTCTTATTTTGCTATTAACAGGCACATTTACGGATCACTTGCACGCAAACACTGAAAGGAACTGTCTAGGTCAAAGCAGATGAAAAAAATAGGCTATTCGTGTAAAGATATTTCTGAAACTTAACATGATACTAGGAACTTCATGCCCAAATCAATAACTTGATCAGATACCGTATTGTAGTACAAGACTATTTAAGAGTGGATTGAAAGCAATGTCGTGTTTGAAGAAACTCATTTAATAGCTTGTCCAGTCCATTTCGTTATTCAAGTGATCTTCGTTTATATTGTTTCATCAATTCCAGGAAAATGCTGCTTTTAAATGCCTGTTTTTGTGTTAACCTTGGGCTGAGCTACATTTTAAATTCGACTGAGATAATGATACTTTTATTTAAGACATTAAGCGACCTCACATGGCAACTAATGCTGTAATTAGCCCTAATAATGAAACTCCACCTAGAAGAAATAAGCCAGGCTTTACAATTGTTGCTGTAAGTTATGTAGACGTAGGCCTGTAAGTTAAGCCTATCCTCTCTATGCTGGCAAAATAAAAAATGGTCTTTGTATCGTTTATAAAATTAGCATAGAGTAACCTAAGTTAGGCCTATTTGTTAGCCGGTTTAAAATAAATTGCGTAAAGGCCTAATGGTCCATATGTCTGTTGCTCTGGTAGCCATACTGGAAATGACATGCTAGAATTTACTGTCATCATTTAAGATCTTCCTCTACCATCTGGATTCCATAGCCTGTGTGTTTAGTGTTTTATTGTAGTATTGTATTTATCCTGTTGATTTGACACTATCTTGGAGCAAGTTACAAACCTCCTTTCACAGTGATTCAATGCCACGGGTATCATACCTGCTAAGTCGATAGATTATTGCCAACTGTGCTTATTCCCACCAGTGAATATTCTTTTGAGATTAAATTGCCGTACGGGGTGAAGGAAGATGTGGCTCACACTGCCTCACACTTTTCCGTAGGCCTAGAAGCGTTTGGTAGCCTGCACGGCATAATCGTTCGATGAAAGAAATATTAAAATACATATAGTCGTTTTATGCAGAATGTAGGCCTGCACTCAATAGGCTATATTCTTGTAGATAATGGGGCGATTCTCTTTAAAAATGTTCTTTTAAATTTGTTCTGTTTAACCTTAGGCCGTAATCCATAGCTAGTAAGTAGCCAACTTTGTACGGCTACGGCTACATGCTTCTGAAATGGCTGTTGCTCCATACCTGGAATGTTGCAATGTTTGGTTTCCTCAAATATAGGATTACCATGTGAACGCCGTTCTCTAAGCCACCTCCTTCTGCCGAAGTTCTGAAAAACAAGCCTTTTTCTCGATTTTTCCTTCATTTACTGACATGGTATTGTAGTCTTGAAATCAAGTCAACGAGCGAGCACTTCCAAGTAACTTGCATAATGGAAGTGAAAATATTCTGATGTACTCCAAGATCCAAGACACAGGACATCTTGAAAAATCAATAAGAAGGGCGGGTTTACCGTCACGCTGCCTCCAAGATTCTCAAGCACCCACTTTGTCTCCGTCCGCATCAAGATATGCTCCACTGTGTAAAATCTCTGCCCAAGAAAATGTATCCTTGCATTCCTTAGATTCGTTTTATTCTCTACTTGAATATGCAACCACAACGAAACTTCAAAGTTGCATGTTTAAAGTAAGCCTGTTGAATTAAAAAAATAGTCCATTTATTTTGCAATCAACTCCAGTAAATGCCCTCCAGTAACATTTAAGATTACATAATGATAGAAATTTTTACTGACACATTACATTTTGTTAACTCGATTGAGCATATCGATTAACCTCTCACCTTTTCTATATATTTAAATTAATTCCGAGGCAATATTTCCCCTTGTTTAAGTCATACGCTTGGTAGAAAGAAATACTCCGATTTCATTGTCACTTAACTGCCTTTAGGAAGAACATAGCCTATCTTTCTAATCACAGAAAATCCTTTTTAAAACTTTGATTACACTGATCACCACTAAATTCTATTACACTGAACAGCTATGATTTCTTTAAACTACGTGTCACACAGGGAACCTCTAGATGTAGAATTTTCAACAAAACTCTAGGCTACTTATTTTGCACTCATTGCCAATGTTTTCATGGATTTCGGAGTAATCATTTGTCGGTATTCGTGAAGTTTCAATAAGAAATTTGTATTTTCGTTTGATGATCGGATTTTTTTCCACTTAACTTATATCAATAATCGTTTTGGATAAATAAGTAGGCCTATTTCACTGGGAAATGCATACCGGTGCTACGAGGTATTCATATCCAAAATAATACCTTTATGCCTACATATTTTGTAAGATTTTAGTAAACATATTGGGTACTTGTTCTTGAGTTTTAACTGGACCATTTTAAGCTTAGGCCTACTGTTGGTTTTATTTCCTTAACTTTTTTAAGTTAAATGAAACAAAGGATGCTATGGAAAATACAATAGCCCTGTTAAGGTCGAAGAGGAAATCTCCACAATAATATTATTAATATTGGTATTGTTCTTGGTAAATGTTATGAATATACAATATTGTTATCAATATTATGTTATTAACATTGGTTATACAATATCATTAAGAAAATAATAGTAAATATAATATTATTACATTATGAAGGAAATTTAGAGTTAAAAATATAGGAATCACGAGTGGCACTGCAGAAAATAAAGAACAGAATGAATGAAAAATAGTCAATTAAAGGGATATGAGAAAAGGGAAATTACAGAAACAGTAAAGGTTGATTTTATACTACGGTTTCTTTGATTTTCATTCGGTTCAACATTTAAAATAAACGCAACAGCAATATTCATTAAGATCATTCCAATCTCTTGTAAAGCCCATGGTTCTAAAAACTAGGCATAGCATCCTACTTGAGTACAAACTTGCTTTTAGGACATAAAACGTATAGCAGACAAAATCTTTCTCCGCCTCTGCATTTTGTAGGCAACCCTCCGTCTCTTACGCTTTCATTTTCTCTACCTTTGACTCGACCTATTTATAGGCTGTAACCAGGACCGTAGCTAGGCGAAGGCGAGATGTGCCCCCGCCAAGGGCGCAGGTATAGAGGGCGCAAAATTAACCATGAAAAATCCCGCCTTTTTTAGACTGTTGTAATCTATCAAGCAATAAAAATTCCACGTTAATGGAAGAAATCTTTTAGGTAATTAAAAATTACTGAACGTGAACTATCTGTAGTATTATGCCTATTGTCTACAAACAAAAAACAGTCATGCAACGTCCTTTAATTAACACGTTTCTTATTGACAGAGTATGATAACATAAATCATGAACAGTATGGAAAGATATAACGACAATAAAAATTAAAATGTACGTTATTATTGAGATGAAAGTGGTTCAAGTCAATCCCTTTCCAGCTGACTGTCGTCCTCAGTGCTACTGCTGTCGGCAGAATTGATTACAAAGCGATCAACAATGGCATCGCACATACTATTACATGCTACATGCAAAAATGACTGATCAACTATATTATTATTATAGGGCCTTACAACAGGAAAAGCCGAATGCGCAGATCTCAATTTCTTTTGTTATTACTATTTATTAATGTGTATAAATAAAGTGTGAACTAAAATTTTCAAAATTAATTTCTGTAACTTTACTTTTGATACTAGATTTTATGATTTAATTATTTTTTAAGTAAAATAAGGTTTTAGTACCTTGAAAATACAGCAGTTATTTCATTTTCAAATTGAGGTTTAGGTTTTCTTTGATAATAACAGTGTTTTTATATTAAAATAAACAATTTTACAGAAATTTAAAAAAATTGTTCTGACCCCCAGTATTGGAGGGCGCAGATTTGTCAAACTCGCCAAGGGCGCAGAAGGACCTTGCTGCGGCCCTGGCTGTAACCTATGAGTTAGCCTATAATAAATAATATTTGTAACCAATCACTGCTTTTAACTTTAATTATCAGTTTAATTTCATGTGTTAGGGTATTATTACTAGTCCCGTGGTTAGGGTAGCTGCCTATGGTTCCCCAGGCCTGGGTTCGATTTGAAGAGTCACTTCCATGTTAGGAAAACGGATTTCATAGGCCTATACAGTAGATAGGTGACTATTAAACCTTCTGGGACATATCGCATCAAAGACAAAATTCAACGTATTCCTAAGCCTACGACCGTGTAGAATAAAAGAGTGACATGAACTATCTTTCACGTATCTTTAAATTACCTCTGGTAGAGCTGTCTTCGTACTTTTTTTTTTTTTTTTTTTTTTGCAGAAAGAGTTGTTATTTTCAATAATAGGTTATTCTCATATACGAATAAAATAGGAATTTTCCAAGAATACAGAAACTAGATAAACGTTGTGACTCAACACGTGCTGCAGAAGGCCTAGGATTCGTCACTTCTGTTTTTGTTAAGGAAATATACGTAAACAATAGCAATAACAAGATGCAGATCTTTCTTTAAGTTAGGTTTGTTTTCTTGAGTGGTCGTGAGGCTCGAAATGTTTTGAGAGCAGAATCGGCTATCAGATTGTGATTCCCTTCTTTCCAGCGCAGTTAACAGGTAAATATTGACCAGACGTTGAGTAATATTTTTAGAAAGTTCATTAGCGTTGAGTAAATGAGCATAAGAAATGGGCGTGAAAAGAATTAAGGTGGAGTAATTGTTTAGTTTTCAGATGTGATCTTCTTTAAACACAACTAATATCTACTTTGATGTTTCCATTGTTGTCAAGGCGTTAGAAAATATTGTATCTCTCTGTTTCACCCATCATTCGTTTAGCCCTATAACCCATGTTTATTTACTTCTGATCGTGTCTTCACTTCGTCCATTGTTTCATCTTTTCAGTAAAATAAATTTTATTGAAATGTTATTTAGAACTACTACTTGCTTCTTTTCCCCTATAGATCCATGATTTCTTAAGTTCTTGATGTTTATTTTCTTTCATTATTTTTTCTCTTCCTTACTATTTCTACACATTTTTGGATTTATTCTGTTTTGACACATAGGCCTACGTATTTGCTTAATTTTCTATGTAGGATATTTTATTTACTTTGTTTGTTTCTTTATTTCTTTATTTTCTGCTTTCATGCCTTCAGATGCCTTCATTGCTTTCTTTTTAACTTCTTAGATGTCCTGCATGGTCTCGAGGTTAGCGTCACTGTTTGCGAACCAGTAGGTCTGGGTTCGATCCCCGGTACCTCCTCTGGGTTTTCTGAGGTAGGGAGGTTCGGACTGGGGTGCACTCAGCCTCGTGATAAAAACTGAGGAGCTACTTGATTGAGAAGTAACGGCTCCGGTCAGGAGAAACCGCGACATATCATCGTTAACGGCCTTGGTATCGGCATGCTGACCACATGCCCCCCAATCCTGCCATTTGCCTACGGTAGGTGACGCAGCGGTCGGATAGTAGGCCTAGTCCCTCTAGAGGTGTAGCGCCACGGAGTTTAGGTTTAGTTTTAGATGTGTAAGCCTACAATAGGATACATACCTTCTATTTATAGGGTTTATTTGTGTATTTTTTGTGTTTAATCCGTTTCATTTTGCTTTTACTCTTCGTTCCCTACGTGAGCTATTTATTTATCTTCAGGTATTAAACAGCTACTTTGGTTTCATTTTTGATTATAAAGTTTAACTTGTTTAAAAACTTAATACCAAAATATGATGGTTTTTGCTTTTAGTACGTTCTTGTTATGGACACTTCCATATATTTCTTCATTATATGCGTGCTAATTTTTATGGAAGGACGCACCGACATTTAACGAAAAATGCTGAGTGGAATTCTAAATCCGTCCCTAGTTTGAGGGAAGTAACATATTTCGAAACCCGGACAATCCATGGTTTCAGCCTAATATTGCCGGTTGATAATCAGGTAGCTTACAATTAACAAATAGAAAAATTCCGCATTTTACTTAATTAGAAAATGTTATACAGTATCTCGTCACTTCGACAAGGAAGATATTCCATCTTGAAAATTGAGTAGGCCTAACTTCAGTGGGTAGATATATCACAGTAAATGATAATTATTATTTTCGTAAGTCTTGTCTAGATTTTTTAATAGGGTTTGTCCATTGCTTATAAACCGTCCGTATGGGAGTAAAGAACGAGTCTGCAATGAAACAACCGGTCTATTTTCGTCTCTCAACGTAAACATATTATAGGGTTCTTTCAAAGAAGATTTTTAGAGTTTCGCAAATCACGATCGTGAATGGACACATGCTCCAAAGGCCTACGAATCACTTTTTGGATTCAAGTAAATGCAGTGCCTAAAATTTCAAACCTCATTTTATTAATCTTTAGACAGCTGCTGAAACAGAAGACTTTTAAAATGTCCGTTCTTTACCGATTTCTAATGCACATGGAGAAAATAATCCATGTTCTTAAACAATGAAAAATGTTTAGATTCATTACATTCTAAGACAAGCTAATTTTTTTCTCAATATTCTACTTATGCATTAATGCACTAAATTATATGATTTATGTTTAGGCAATTGACAGTTTTCTTACAATTAACACCAGTAGGAGATATTAATGGAACTATAATTTTTTGATTATTGTGAGGGTGTTGTTAAATTTCAGTCAATTGTGAAAAAATAGTTACCATATACGACATCGATATCTTAAAATGAAGAGTTCCCAAAAGTTAAGATAAGATTTGCAACCGTTTCCTAAAATCTCGCCTGGATACATCTTTGAGTAGTAACTTAGATCTACTTCCACAAAACCCAAAAAATGGGTTAACTATTTTTAAAAATGAGAGCTTGCTATGAATTTTAGACTCCTGAAAACCACGCTTATAAAAGATTTGATTCCGTAAACCTCAATTCATGTTTGTAATTAGTTTTTAACTAAATCATCTTTAAGAGTGCTTTACTTAAGTAGCCATTCTTAAATTAGGTTTTTAAAATCTCAATTAGGCTAATTATTTTACTATTTTATGTTTATTTTTTAATAAGGTTATTGCCTTAGGGTGCCTGGTCTTGTTTTCTTTTGAGTTATTCGTAAGGTGAACCCAGTAGGCCTATCATTGGTTCTGATGGAAAGCTAGCTAACCATTAGACCAGGCCCCTATTTCATAAAAGTTACAGTTTTACAAGTGACAGGTGACATATAATTGTTTGGAAGTTTACATTTTGACAATTGCAACTTTATATAAATGTCATGACAATTTTGTAGATTTGTGTGACAATTTTACATATTGTTGTTTCTCAAAACTTTTGAGTTTACAGGTAAAAGTCTGACAAATATATCAAATCTTAGGATACCTATCATTTATAAAACATTAATTTTCGTTGACGTATTTACACATTTACAAAAAAAAAGTAGAATTGTCATTACAGAAGTGACAGGCAATCTTTTATATGTAGGCCAAGTCAGTAGGTCATGTAAATGTGTGGCATAACTTGGCAAACTGTTTTTTGTGACTTAAACTTTCTTGTTAATATACTTGCTAAATTGTCTTGTTAATAAACTTGCTAAATTGTCTTGTTAATAATGAAAACTAGTAGTAGTGATATTGGTAGCAGTGAAAGTGTTGAAAAAATAAACATGAGACCACGCAAGGTTTTTAGGCAACGGATTAACTTAACTTTCAATTTCAGTGACTTTGCATTAAAAGAGAAATATAAATCAATTATTTTCGATAGTAATAATCGATTGCTTAGGTATCACATTCGATGTTGAGATCGATTATCGCACGCGTATATGAGAGCCATCTACAGTGTGCTAAAGTAATCTTTAGGTGACATAAAATTGTCGTGTTTATGAAAAGGGTTCTTTTAGTCTTGACAATTTACATTAATTTGCCTGTAATGTAAGGGAAAGTTTTAATATTTATGAGAAAAAAACAATTATCATAACATATTGACAAATTTGTCAGATTTGACATAATTGTCGTATATGTCACACCTGTAGAGTTTTATGAAATAGGGCCCAGGCCTGTCGAAAATTACTCCGAATGTGTAAAGTCCTTCCCCTGCTTCACCTCCCTTCGTAACCAAAAAAGCGCAACTGAACCAATCGCTATGCTTTGGAAGTCACGAAGGGAGGAGAAGTGGGAGATTGACTTCACACCCTCGGAGTACCGTACTGCTCGGCAGGCCTGCGTTAGACAAAATAGCTTTTTACCTACATACTAGCATTCCAGTTTTCTCAAATATGGAATATTTGAGTTGTGCTTAATATCTGGATTATACCTCAGATATAATAGCTCATCTCAGCTCAGAAAATAGCTCATCTCTGGCTATTTTCTATTATGAAGGAGTCTATATCTTCAGAAGGGAGGAAGACAAACAAATTGAGTAAATGGGTCATACTTTGGGATGGTGTTTAACCTACATAATGCTTTTAAAGGTGGAAGTGGGATAACTACTGTAGGAAATTGACGCCTGAATGCCCCCTCCATGTCTGACCCCACACGTACCGGGCGATTACGCAGTTATTAGCTGCTACTTCTAATGATCTTCCCCATCATGAAGTGTGGCTGACCAGCGGAAAACAGCCTTAATTGGGCTTCTTAGAGTCACAACGAATTAAGTGCCTCAATTAAAAGTAATGACAAGGGAAACTCTCAGTTCCGTCCTATAATAGCAATAAGCTATGGGTTTCTTTTTATTATATTGTTATTATTGCTTTTGTTATTATTATCATCATTATTATTGCCCGAAAGTTTATGAAAATTCATATTTTTAATCATGCACGCTATTACATGCTAGGGTTAAAATGTGTAGACGGCATAAAATAAATAAGAGAAATTTGATGGTTTCATTTTTTTTTTTTGCATGCATGGTTAGTTTTGCGATAATGCACAATATTTGCTTGACATTAAGATACTTGTGCGTATTTTATTAACTTGTCATATTTTTACGGCATATTTCTAACGGATTTTAAATAGTGTGCATATGTAGGCTATTTTAATTCAAACTTTAGCAGCATATTTTGCTAAGTAAATGTTTTGAGAACCGATTGTACGAGAATTGAAAATACATAGCCTAATGTTTCCGGAACTGGTTGTATAACATTAAAACGACTTTTCACTTCAATAGTTTTCAATAAACTAAAATTTGTTACATTGCTCTTGTTGTTTTAAAAGGTTTTGTAATGTAATTTATGAAAACTCTATGTTTTTTTGTATTTATAACGTAGGCCTAATTCAGCTAATAAGGGAATGTAAAGTATTAAAATTACTTAAATCACAGAGCATACTTCATTGGTTCCGGTGCATATTTTACAGAATTTTATAGAGTATATATTTAAATGCTTGTTTGGTCTTCTGGTAGAGCATTAACTTCCGGGCCTTAGCCATCAATATCATATTTAGTTTTTACGCTACATATTTTTACGAAGCTCTACATTGTGTTATTAAAGATAATATTAAATGTAATATTAAAGATAACCCCAAGTATTTACACAAAAGTGTCTTTCGTGACAAAATGTTTTAATTAAGCGCATTATAAAGAGAAGTGTGAAATTCTGAGCATAAATTAACACAAAATTATTTAAAAAAAAAAACTAATTTTATAAAATATAATGGATTAGTTGTAAGGATGGTGATGATTCAATATATTTATTACATTGTACATTAATAAAGGCAATGTACATTCAATGTACATGTACAAGGCAATGTACATTCAAGTCTCCGCTCTCCCTATTCTTTTGTTATGAATACTAGTGTACACTGTATGTGTTCAGTGGTTTTAATAACGTTTAATAATAATAATAATAATAATTTATTGTTGTCGATCATGGATATACATGTATGACATTGTCAATTTTATCAAAACACACCTTACAAAAGCTTGACAAAGTTAAAATATTCATCAAGGTCATAGAAACAATTCATGATTAAAAGATTCTTGATATAGGATTTGAAGGATACTAAGTCAAGATTTCTTGTTGACCTTGGTAATGCATTAAACAATTTGACAGACATATATATAAAACTCTTTTGATAAGTAAAATAATTACATCTCATTGTTCTAATCCGATCACAGTACCTGGTGTTGTGCTCATGAAAGTCAGCAACAACCTCAAATGAGTTTGTGTTTTTTTTGACATATAAAAGACATTGTAAGATGTAGATGCAAGGTAGGGATAAAATTCTATTTGAAATGAAAAGCGGTTTACAATGTGTCCTCAAATGAGTTCTGCATATAATACGTACAGCTTTCTTTTGAAGTTTAAAAAGATTAAACGCTGAGCTATGATTGCCCCATAATATGGTTCCATAAGAGAGGTGAGAATGTATAAATGCATAATAGATTGACATTAGAACTCTTAGATCTACTCTCGATTGAAGGCTGCGTAACATAAAAATACCTTTAGCTATTCTATTAGATATCATATCTATATGTAGACCCCAACCCAAGCCAGACTCTATTATGACACCTAAAAATTTTACATTATCATAAAAATGATCATTATTTCGGTTAAAAGTGAATTTAAGATCTGCAACTTTAGTTTCATTGACCCTTAAGAAATTAGCAGAACACCAGTTTTTTATAATGTTATCACCCGCATTCAGCAGTCGCAAAGACTCTTGGATATTCCCACCTATCGCGTTCACTGCCACATCATCAGCAAATAACAGAGGTTGTACAGAGTTGCCAACATTAATTGGTAAATCATTAATATATATGATAAACAAAGTTGGTCCCAGGACGGATCCTTGAGGGACACCATGATATAAAAGTTTAAACGTAGAAGTCAAACCATTGTAAACAACACTCTGAAGTCTACCTGTTAAATAAGAATTTATCAAATTGGCTGCTGAATCTTCGAAACCATAAAACTTAAGCTTACTAACTAAAACACTGTGTGAGACGGTGTCGAAAGCCTTGGTCAAATCATAAAATTTACAGTCAACAGAAAGTCTATTATTAAGGCCGTTCAGACATTCACCGACGAGGGCCGTCACAGCATCAACAGTGCTACGCTTTTTCCTAAACCCAAATTGACAGTTAGAAAAAATGTTGTATTTTTCAAAATAGCTCACAATTTGATCATTAAGTAAAGATTCAAAAACCTTTGCAATAACGGGCACAATGGCAACTGGTCTATAGTTATTCATGTCAGACTTATTACCTTTTTTGAAAATGGGAACAACTTTAGCAATTTTCAATAGGTTGGGAAATACAGATTGATTAATACTTGCATTGAATAGAAAAGATAACGGTTCGCAAATGTAGGAGGCAGCAGACTTTAAGAACAAAGAATTAACACCATACACATCTAAGCTGCTACTATTACTGATAGATAATATTTTATCATAGACACTTTCAACACTGGTTTGATCAAAATGAAAGCCTGGTTTGCTTCTAAAATAAACCGCATTTTGCAGATGAACAGCTTATATTAACAAAGGAATATGTTGATTTACAATATCTGTGTATCTGTGTATATATATATACATATATATATACACATATATATATATATATATATATATGTACGTATGTATAGGCTATATATAAGAATGAATTTATGGATCTTTGAGTTTAATCTATCCCCAATCTGCTTTAATTAATTCTGCTGGAATTTGGTCAATGCCTGGATATTTGTGTGTGTGTAAGTTTACCTATAGGTTTTTCTACTTCTGTTAGAGTTGGTTCAGCAACCAACGGATCTGCTGTGAGTATTTCACTTTCTACACTTTGGACATCTCCATGTACCTTTATTAATTGATTAAATAAATTTCTCCACCTATTCAAAATATTATTTGGAGCCGGGAGTATAGTGCCATGATTGTCCTGAATTATGTTTGTTCTAGGTGTAAAACCTTTCTTGAACTCGTTTATTCCCTTGTAGAGAACCCCAACATTTTTGTCTTTACTATTTACCTCTAATTCATTTACTTTGTCTTTGAGATAGTTTGTTTTCTTTGTTCTAATGGTTCTAGAGACCTTCCTTTAGAGTCTGTTATATGGTACGCTACTGTTTACAGATGATGTCGATATTATATTAGGGCAGAGGTAAAGTAACTAGCATAGCGTAGTAAATGTGCAAATTTTGACTTTCGTTGAACACTTACTGCATAATAATCAAATTTCCAAAATTTGGCAGTTTGTGACTCCATACTAGTGACATTCTCCTAAACAAAAAATAACTAATTAAGATTTATGGTTTCTGGGGAGAATGCACGAATAATGCTGTCTCCTATGAACTACAAAGGCTCTCACAGGGATATGAACATCGTTAAATTACTGAAGAAGGGATTAAAAAACGACGTAAGGTAGGGCCTACTTACGTTTTGACGATCGAAGCACATGGATTGTTGCTCCAGACTAGCTCTTATACGTCGGATCTAGAAAAACAAATAAAGAGGATTTGAGTCGAGAGTTTGGCCACGTGCGCGTCTCATTGTACCTCTGCCCTCATTCCCATCTTAGCATCTGCTTCCGTTTCTTCAAGCAAATCACTCATTGTTCCACATCCTCCCGTACCGATCTGCAACCCAACACCGTTCACTTACACGCCCTCGTCCCTTGAATCAGTGATTCGACTTTTTAGACAGCAAGCTGCACACGTCGCCCGTCTTTTATTGCACTCCCATTGTGTAGACGCAATGCCGGACAAATTATAAGCAACCTTTGAAAACTTAAACCCTGTACTTCACCTTTGACTCTTTTACCGGCAGAGTAGACCGAGACAAATGCTTATGGTTCGGAAGAACGATCTGGGAATATTATAATTAAATCACAGATTTATATGTGATCAGCAGGGCCCGGATTCTGATGACCTAAAATTGTTTGAAAAATGACCTATAAAATGACCCTACAGTTTAAAGAAAATGACTTCATATTTATAAATAATGACCTAAAAACTTATATTTTATTTATTAAAAAATCATTATTGTTCATACAAAGTTATAGACTAATGTGTACATAATTGTAAAAACTGTCAATGCAGAAAGGATGTTGTAGGTCTAAAAACTCTATTATTTGTTCTTGATTCGAGCATTTGAAAAGAAAAGTAAGAAAATTAATTTTACATTAGATCCTACAGAATTGTTGCATTATAGTAACCTAGTAATTTATTTAAATATTACCCGTATGAAAAAAGCCTACCTTTTTCAGGATTGCAGTGAATCACTGCCAGCATTTGGAGATGCTAAATGACCTCCGATTGTCTGAAAGGATACATTTAGGCCTATAGCCTACATAGAGAAACTCCAATCCACATCCGCCGACACAATGGGTGCATGCTTGAAGTATGGTAAAAAGTAAAAAATAAAAAATAAACTCATTCTGCAAACTGTAGCCGATGTGAATGTTCTTTCCTCGCGGAGATTTACACTGGCACTGAGGCACTGGCGAGTCAAACTTGGCATTTCCTTTTGCGGTCTGCCGGATTATATTATTGTTTATTCAGGGTAAACAGTAGTTTGCACTCTCAAAATCCAAGCAGGTGGCAGACTCTGGTGCCAAGCCAATCTAATAACAACAGTAACATAATACAAAATTTTGGCGTTTCTTTGATTCTCATTTCCGACTGAACATGACAACACTTCAACACTGAGTATGTCCAACTTGCATTAAACAAATAACACTTCAAAGACAGCACCGCTAGGGTCGATGCTAGCTAGATGAAAAAAGAGTTAATACTCTCAATGTAAATGCATGAAAATGACAAAATAAGGAGGCAAATGGCAAGAAAATGAAAAAAATCATTACGTCATTACGTAAAATGGAAATAAATGCCCTAAGAACATAAAATGGCAAAAAATGACAAAAAAGGCCTAATAAAAATGCATTTCTATAATGTAGAGACCATGATTAGGATATATCTACAAGTTGGCAATGTCTATGCAGCATCAGTAAAAAGATGACATGTCATTAGAATCCGGGCCCTGGTGATCAGTAATTAAATATTCTATTCCTTTATATGTAGACACAGAAAACCTGAACATGTCTATAAATCGAAGCATGAGCAATTCTGTTTTCAAATTTGATTTCACACATTCTTACATACTTCGGTGATATTACATAAAATTAAATATTTACCATCAATTAAATAAATCTTTTTCATTTATTTCTGTTAAATTTCTACCTACTCTTCCTCCCTTTTCTTTTGAAATAAGGTGACAGATGTTTACAATGCACAGCTGCGATGAGTTGATAATAGCCGATATAACCGCTTTGTTTCGCCGAAGTATCTGATGACCAGGGCCCGGATTCTAATGACATGTCATCTTTTTATTGATGTTGCATAGACATTTCCAACTTGTAGATAAATCCTAACCATGGCCTCTAGATTTTAGAAATGCATTTTTATTAGGTCATTTTTGGTCATTTTATGCAATTTTATATTTTTAGGGCATTTATTTCAATTTTACTTAATTATTTTGTCATCTTCGTGTCATTTGCTTCCATATTTAGACATTTTCACGCATTTACATTGAGTATATTAACTTTGTTGTTGTCCAGCTAGCATCGTCCCCAGCGGTGCTGTCTTTTAAGTGTTATTTGTTTAATACAAGAAGGACACACTCGATGTTGAAGTGTTGTCATGTCTCAGTCGGAAAGTAGAATCAAAGAAATACCAAAATTGTATATTATATTACTGTTGTTATTAGATTGACTAGGTCCCAGAGTCTGCTACCTGCTTGGATTTGAGAGCGCAACTTCCTATTTACCCTAAAAAAAAAAATAATATAACCCGGCAGATCGCAAAAAGGAAATGCCGAAGTTTGACTCGCCAGTGCCTAAGTTCCTTTTTTTCCCCATACGGGTAATACTAAAATAAATAACTAGGTTACTATAATGCAACATTTTTGTAGGATCTACTTAAAAAAATTTAAAAAAAATCTCTTAATTGTCTTCCAAATGCTGCAATCAAGAACAAAGAACAAAGTTTTTAGACCTAACATTCTTCCTGCATTTTCAGATTTTACAATTATGTACATACTAGTCTATAACTTTGTGTATGTGTACAATAATATTTTTTTATAAATAAAATATCGGCATAATGGAACTTTGCGCCCCATGCTGCTCCCCTTTCCACTCGCCACTCGCCTGGCCGCTTCTCCGCCTGGCTGCTTCCCGCTTCCCCACAGTGCATGCCACCATGCCTGTAGCCGCTGTTCAACCTCAACGCCGGTAATGAATAATTGCAATTGACATGTCACCTAATATTTCACAATAAAAAACCCCTTGCACCTCCACATAATATTCCACAATTATAAAAACGACTCTTCCAACAAAATAGGCTATTTCACAATACAAAAAATACCCTTGTACCATACATAATATTTCATAATTATAAAAAAACGCCGTATTATAACATAAAATGTGGCTTAATTGATGCAGGAAAATTCCCTTGTACCAACACTACTTATAAAAACCGATTCTTGCGTTAAAACTCATGAAATCCCCCTAACAACTCTAATACACGAAAGCTTCCTTCAGTGCACAACATTCACTCGTGGCGTAGTGGTCAAGACTCCTAGCTATAATGCTAGGGGTCCCGGGTTCGAATCCCGGTCGATTCAATATTTACTATTAGGAATAGGTCTCAAATAGGTAGGTAGGGTGAAGAGGAGGTGAGAGGAAGGAGACGGGAAAGGAAGAGAAGAAGAGAATAAAGAAGAAATAAATTATTTTTTATGTTTCATCAGTTAATTAAGATATGGCGCCACCGTCGCTACTAGTAGTTCAAATGCCGCTACTAGGGGAGGGAGTTGGAGTTGGAGTGAGGGACTCGCATGGGGCGCAAAGTTCGGTTTTCCCAAAATATCAGTTTTTAGGTCATTCTTTATAATTATTAAGTCATTTTCTTTAAAATGTAGGGTCATTTTATAGGTCATTTTTAAACAATCTTAGGTCATCAGAATCCGGGCCCTGCTGATGACAAACAATCGTGCCTTGCAGTTTCATATGATCTCCAATATACTATTTCAATGCATTTGGAGGCGGTTATTTCCTGCTGAGGGAACTTCTGTGTATTGGAGACTAAAGAGCTATAAGAAGATAGTGAAAATGATTCTATAACTGCACCAATTGGATTTTCAATAACACGAAGAATTAAAAGAATATTAAAATGTTCTATTTTGCAAATTATAAATTAAATGATTTGTTTATTTGATGTGACATATTTAATAAATTTTTTCCCATATATTTATGTAGAAATTTCTCGACTTAAAATTACATAAAAATCCATGCTCTACCGATTATAGTAATCCTGGGTTGAAGTCTAGTACCTGACCGAGTCGTTCTCGCCTATTTAATTCTCCTTTATATTTTAAATATTAATAGAGTTTTAATACTGGTGAATAGGGATGGGATTTATGTGCCAGTGTATATCATTTTATTTATTTATTTATTTAACCTCGCGGAGTTAAAGCAATAAGGCCTTCTCTACCACTCAGTCAAAACATGAAATACATAATAATAATAATAATAATAATAATAGTAATAATAATAATAATAATAATAATAATAATAAATGAAAACAAGAAGTGAATACAAGAAACGTACATTAAATACAAATAAAAAAATTCAAACATTAAGTACTTGAATAATATATAATACAAATTACTAAAGTAAAGAAATAAAAAAAAGATGAAAGACTAAACAAATACATTCTCAGTTATTACAAAATGTAATGAAAATTTTCAAAGAAAAAAATACTAATTAGTATCAATTCCTAAATGTTATTGTATACTAAATTTATCAAATGACGCTTGAACTGTGAAGTCGTTTGGCAGCTCCTGAGATAGCTAGGCAGTGAAATCCAGTGACGAATAGCTGTTGTAGTAAGCGAATTCGAATAGTGTGTAGTTCTGTAAAGAGGCATGGATAGTAAGGGGTCAAGCTGAGAGCGCGTGTCCACGTTATGGTAGGAAGAAAGGTAATGAAAGCGACTGGAAAGAAAGCTGGGTGTTGAGGTATGCAGGATTCTATAGAGCAGTATGAGACAGGGGATATTCTAAAAAAGTAAGCATAAAGTATGAGCGACTTCTTGCTGAGCAGTGTAGTCACTCACAAGTCCTATGCAAAATAACACCGCAACGACAGAAAGTTCTGACTCACCGGCTATCACTTTATGCTCACCCAACCCACACGAAACATGCACCTGCATAAACAAACTTACGAAAATAAACAAGGGTCTTCTCGCAGTGGGAGATGCCAGATCAGCATTATGAAGAGGAAGACAATTAATTATTTCTGCTCTCTCTCTGAAGGGACTGCATAGAATGGTCATTTACATCATCATATCAGATACCGCAATGGAAGAAGTACAGGATCACATAATCTATAATATTTTAGGATTAAATTAGTTTAATGAAAATTCATAACATAATTGCAACATTTAATATAATTAGTATTTTTAAATGTGATATGAAACATTCATATAACTCCCTCTACTCTTAATATAGCCTATTCTAGTATAGAGTACACGGCTGTATTGCAGTAGTGCGCATTCACTTGTATCTGCCTCGTTTCCAAGTCGCATTATTCGCGAGGCAAGACCAAAAAATCCAAGTCTACATTGTATAAAATGAATGGCTTATAACTAGCCTTCAGAGAATTTCTTGGGAGAAGTTTTTCAAATAGTACAAAACAATATATTATAGTAGGCCTACATAATAAGCCTATAAAATTGTTAAAACTATTTCGAGAAAATTAAGAAAAATTAAATTTTCGTCAAATAAAGTGCTTGTCAAAATGAAAAGAAAGTCGTTGCCGTACCTCGTGTCGCATCCCTGAAGGATACACAATCCAAATAAAATCTTAATAAATGCACTCGAATACTTTTGAATAACCTAGGCGTGGCAGTACACCTTTCTTCAAATTCTAATATAGAATAAGAGGCCGTGTTGCACAGAATAGGTATTCAGTTGTATTAGCCTGATGCAAAGCTTTACCGTTCACCAGACAAGATTGAGTTTCTGTGAACGATGCCTGCCTTGTAACTACCCGTCAGAATTTTTTTTTCGAAAAAAATATTTCAAATAAAAGTTTAGCTCTTAGCATAAGCACCTCAATTACAAAATTTAAACAAAATTTTTAAACCCCTAGTACCTAGTACTGATAGACGGATTAAAACTAAAAATTTGTAGTTTTCATTCTTTCTGGAATGTCCATATATTCCACGCGAATCATCCTAATAGCATGCTGTGAGTGAAGTGAGTGTGCTGTTTTGGTAGCTCACAAATCTCCTACTTAATACTCCCGCCGCTCATTCTTATAGCATGCGGAATTGAAGCGGGCACTAAGCGACAGAGTACAAAGAGCATCATGTCACGTGGGCGCAGTGGGTGGGGGAGTCCTCAGGCTTTTTATGCATACGACTGCAAGTGCAAACTTGAAATCTGCCAGTAAGAACTTCATACTCTTTTTTTTAGAATATCCCCCTTTTGAAAATATCTTTGCTCACGTAGGCGTACCCATCGAAGTGATTCCAGTAACGAATGCTTGTTTACGTTGGCATGTCTTAGAGTATGGTAAATAAATTTGCTAACTAGTTATTCAGTGCTAAAATAGCATAAAATATTATTTTCATTAGTTCAATATTTAAAAATTTACCCCCAACTTAAGTAACAATTTCTTGTTCACGTTGGCATATCTAAGAGTATGGTAAGCCAATTTGCTAACTAGTTTTTCATTGCTAAAATAGCGTAAAATGTGATTTTCATTAGTTCAATATTTAAAAATTTTCCGGAGGTGGACCCCCGACCACCCATTCTTGGGGGTTATTCCATATCCCCAAACCCCTCGTCACTTTCGACCCTCCCCGAAATTATTTTCTGGCTACGTCATTTTTGCACTTATTATATTATTAATATAATTTACCTAATGTTACAAAGTGGCCCAAGAAAGTAAAGTGACAAAATAAATTAATTAAAAAAATTGCCCCTCCTAGAAAATATCATATGAGCGCCCTTGGTTCTGTATTACGTCTGTTTGTAAACTTGTATGTCAAAGAAAGAAAATAAATTATGACAAAACACCACGTAATGGCCATGGTCTTACAGAAGTTCCATAATTGTATGCTAGAGATCGCTTGCTGCTTCTGTGCTTAGTTTCGATCGCTTCTTCCAAGCCGTGTGATTGCAGTACGCAAAACTATCGATTATCGATTTAGATGAGTTCGCCACCTTTGAAAATCTGAAGTGCGATCTTTTTCAGACGGTGTGATAAAGTTTGTAAATTACGTCTAGTTTTTAATTTCGCAATTCTCATTTCTTTTTAATAACGTACGGGATGTTACCGGGTTATCCGCATTATTAAGCGTGTGTCGCATGGATGCCCGTACATTCAACAGTAAGCGACAAATGAAAGTGGGAAGGCTTAAAATGTTATCATGGCTAGACAAAGTGGACTGTCCCAGAAATCAGAAGCAGAGTCCAGTACGAAAATACCTGATGTGCAGGTGTGTAGTACAGTTTCTAACCTATCCAAGGAAAATATGTGGTACTGAACTAATAAATTTGCGGGCGTAAATCTTTAAGTATGATACATTATTAGTAAATTACTCAGGGGTGACCACAGGGAGGGGTTAAGACGCAGACTGCGTCATTGAAATTTCTGGGGGGGGGGGGCACAATATTATCGTTTTATGAATTTTCTGGGGGGGGGGTTGAAAATTGTTGCAAAATTAGCGTTTTATATGTTAAAAGTAAAAATGGTCAAGTTCTATAACTTCAAAATGTCTCTTCTAATTCTTTATAAAGATAAAGGTGAAGAATTTCGACAGCCATGGGCGCCCATACCTGGGGGCGGGGGGGGGGGGCGCAAGGAAAAAATGTATATTAATAATTATTATAGTCAGGTGTTTTTCTTTTAAGATAATTATTTGAGTTGCAGAAATTTTACCAAATCGACAACATGGAAGCAGAATCCATGGTGGAATAGGGAAGGGGGGTTCAGGGGGTTTTGACCCCCAAAAGTCAAAACCTAAAATTCTATATTTGTATTTAAAAAATATTTATTTATTTAAACAAGATTTGTTGGTGTGTCAGATAAGATATAGCAGTTATTTTCTTTTCATAACATAATGAGTAGGCCTATTATGTCCACTGTTCCATGTGTTTTTCAACTTTTCTTATAAATAGTAATAAGTAGTATAACTTAGGTAACAATTTCTTGTTTAAGCTGCCATGTCTTAGAGTATAGTAAACGAATTTGCTAACTAGTTTTTCAGTGCTAAAATAGCGTAAAATGTTATTTTCATCAATTCAACATTTAAAAATTTCCCGGGGGTGGACACCCGACTTAGATAACATTTTCTTATTTACATTGGCATGTCATAGAGTATGGTAAACAAATATCCTAACTAGTTTTTTAGTGCTAAAATAGCATCAAATGTGATTTTCATTAATTCAATATATAAAAATTTTCCGGGGGATGATTTCTTATGTACATTGGCATGTCTTAGAGTATGGTAAATAAATTTCCTAACTAGTTTTTTAGTGCTAAAATAGCGTAAAATGTGATTTTCATTAGTACAATATTTAAAAATTTCCAGGGGTAGACATCCGACTTAGGTAACATTTTCTTGTTTACATTGGCATGTCTTAGAGTATGGTAAACAAATTTCCTAACTAGTTTTTTAGTGCTAAAATAGCGTAAAATGTGATTTTCATTAGTTCAGTATTTAAAAATTTTCCGGGGGTGGACCCCCCACTTAGGTAATGATTTCTTATTTACATTGGCATGTCTTCAAGTATGGTAAATAAATTTCCTAACTAGTTTTTTCTGTGCTAAAATAGCGTAAAATGTGATTTTCGTCAGTTCAATATTTAAAAATGTTCTGGGGATGGACTCCCAACCCCTTTTTTTGGGGGGGGGTATTTCAAACCCCCCCGGCACTTCCGACCCTCCCCGCAATTATTTTCTGGCTATGTCATTGTTGCACTTATTATATTATTAATATAATGTTACAAAGTGGCCCAAGAAGTTAATGCGACAAAAAATAAATAAATTTAAAAAATTTCCCCCCCCCCCTAGAAAATATCAAATGGTCGCCCTTGTCGACAGTCAATTGGGTTGGGGGGTGAGCAATGAAGTTTGGGGGGTGAGCAATGAAGTTTGGGGGGTGAGTCATGACGTTTGGGGGGTGGGCACCCCCGAATTACTGTACAAACAGTCCAAACCACGCTCTTTGTACCTGAAGCAACATCAGGCCTGGATATTCACTTAAGAGGGCATACAGTTTTGGGTACTGAGAAATAGGCGAAAATGATTTTTTACACAATTACACACTATTACACACTATTGCGGGTAGCCTAATTATCGTTACAAAAGTGAAAACTACCGTCGCATTTTGTTTTATCTTCATCTCATTTCTAGGTACAGAATTGTTTTTGCCGCATTTTGTAACTGATTAAGTTCCGAAATTTAAAATTCCATTCTTGTGTTCAGCCAATCAAGAATGGGAAATGCAGCAACAGGAGAGAAATTCCCTAATAAGTCTAAGATACTCACCTTGGGTAACAGTGGAACAGAATGCATCTAAAGCATTTTATGTATAACTAGCTTAAAAGGTCCGATGTCGCCCGGGTTTTGTAATTTGCTTGTAATTAGAAATTAACTTACGGAGGACTATCGATTTTCATGTCTTGCATAGGTAAACTTTCTAGAGTTTGAAGAGAAGAGGAACGACCTATTACACTAAAACTTTTCCCCTTAGAAAACGCTAGTTAGGCTATAGCTTTTTACTGCTCATAGAGGACTGAGAAATGTTTTGCAACCCGTTGCTTCTACACACCATGCCCGGAAGATCGTGAAACAAGAAGAAACAGAAATCTCGGTAACTTAAAATTGTACTGGCTTTAGGTGGTATTATAGTATTCCCCACTCTCATGTTCTCATACAACCTTTTCGGGACTGAAATAAGAAAGAAAATTAATGTTGCTTTCACATTTTCTTCCCCAAAAATCCGGGACATAATAATTTACTGCTCACTTAGGACTGAAAATGTTCATCCTATTTTGTCTCTTTTTTTCCTATTAGTCTTACAATATGAATCCCTATTTCTCAACTAATACCAAGCCTACAGCAATCAGTAGACAGGATTTTTACCGACATCTCACATAGCATACTTGCTACCCATCGTTCGCAAAAAGACAGGCTGAGGCAAATACGACCACTTATTCCAAATCAAAATGTGATGTGAGAAAATATTGTCCTTGCCCAGGGTAGAGAAAGTTATGTGATGCATAATGTATTTTCGTGAATTTCATCATTATTGATGTACAGAAATTAATTATATCGAAAGCCTCTCTAATAATTGTCAAAGCCCAGCACCATGAAACAACTTCCAAAGCCCTATGTGAACACTGCAAACAGTACTGTCGTGAAAACTGCACATGCAATGTGGATTGTATTGGGTGAATTAGGTGTAATATTTTAAGAAATGATATACTTTTACAGGGGTACGCCGTAGCGTAGTGGTTGAGGTGCGCGCTACAAACCGGAAGGTCGCGGCTTCGATCCCCGATGAAGTCGCTGGAGTTTTTCAATTGTCTTAATCCTTATGGTGGCACCATTGCCCCGGGGTCGACTCAGCCTCTAACAGAAAAGAGTACCAGGAGTAATTCTGGGGGTAAAGGCGGCCGGTGCGTAAGGCTAACAACCTTACCACCTTCACGTACCGATTGTCTAAAATCTGGGAGCCTCAACCCCCTGGAACCCTCTGGGCCTCTATGGCCTGTAGAGGGAATACTTTACTTTTTATATAATTTTACGAAGGGGTGGTTTGTTTGAATTTTAATTATGCTTACGATTCTTTCCTGGTTGAAGAGGGTATGTGTGAAAAATTTCATGCAAATTGGTCGATGCATGTAGATTTGTATAGGGATCAAACATACAGACACACTTTCAATTTTGTATTTCGTATTAGAAAACAGATTTTTTTTTCCAACAGAACTAAAACTGAGCAAAAAAGAGTTTTAGCCTGTTCAGTACTGTGAAGAAATCATCCAGAGGACCTAAAACCATATCATTTTGTACTTAATTTTTTAAGAATTTCTGGGAGAAGACCCCCGGACTTCTGGGATATTCCATACCCCACATCCCCCAGTAATTGGAAATTTTCTTTTATGTCGGCCCCTCCCTTCAATAAGTTCTGGATCCGCCCCTAATTGAGAGCAGGGGAAATAACAAAATTTTGTGTGTGAAAATTCAGAAAAGCAGGACCCATCTTCCGTATATTTTTCGTTTTTCTTTCTTTCATTTTTATTCTTTCTTTCTTTCTTTCTTTCTTTCTTTCTTTCTTTCTTTCTTTCTTTTTTTCTTTCTTTCTTTCTTGCAAGTACTTAATTCTGCTGACTTTACTTTTTTAAAGCCTTCATAAAGCGATCTTTGAAGGTGTAGGTAGGCAGGTAAGTAATGAGAAAGGCCTTTCGACAAGGAGGTCGTTCTAATAATATCGAGGCCTGTGCGTCCTACAAAAGTTTATCTGTTCTTCTTGTACACATTCTGATGTCTTTGCACATTCATAAAGGCAGCTATTTCCGACTTCACTCTACAGCCTTGAGTCCCTACTGAGGTTGACTTTATTCATATGGATCGCGAGTCAACTCCAGGAAGGATGAGGTCTCATTGAACAAGCTCAGGTTGTTCTGTGCCCCCCCCCCCAATTAGAAAAGAATTTATCTCTTCGAAATCGGAGTAAACTCAACTTACTTAATTTTCTGCATATCACCCATAAAGTTTTCAATCTCCGCAGCAACCTCATTCGTTTAGATCAAATGTTTATTACAGAATATGAATTATCAATTTATCATTTACAAATTAAGTATGTGCATATAGGAGGACTGACTGACTGACTGACTCTGTCCTATAGCCCCAGTGTCGGGGCGAAGGGCCTCCAATTGGAGGTTTCTGATACCTATGTGAATTTTGTTACGCTTATTTTCCGAGAGAGGGCAGAGGGACAGGTGGTAAGCCCATCGCCTCACAACCCCCAGGAAACTAAGGTATTACTAAGACGTGAAAGGCCGGGAAATTTTGTCCAGAGGCTCTAATTTAGGCTTCTAGTCCTTTAACGTGCCGTAAATTTACGACAGTTTTACCATGTGTGCTTTCTTTAAAGAGAGAACACTGACATTGACAAGCTGACGATGATTACATCATATGAAACTAGAAGGTGTGTGTTATGTGCGGAAACTGGTGACGTATTAAGCTGCATTGAAATCGCAGACACAAAAGACAGGATACCCTGCCTCCCATGTGCTCCCTTATGCTGTTGCTATAACTGTTAGCTATTGTTCCGGGTTCTAATCTTTCTACTCTCCACAGTTCTTCTTAAAATCGCGTCTCTTACCACACCACCGTTGATTTTTTAAAAGTGTTTCTTCCATCCACTAGGTATAGATCAGTATTTGAAGGGGTTTGCAAAGTATGTATTGGCCATTTGTGGCCTCTTTCTGAGGCATTGACTACATTCAATTACACAAATTATAAAGTAGCCATATTTTCCTGCTTGCATCATGTAATTTCCTTCCATTTTAAAAATGTTCTGATGCATTGAATGTATTGTATAAATTGAATAAACACGGCGTACAAAAATACTAACACTGTAGCCTATTTCGAATTTCCAAAATTTATAAAAAGCTTGATAGTTTATTCAATTATTGAATTACTATCACTTCTAACATATCTTCAACTTATAAAATATCTTCATAAATACCGAAACGTACAACTGTCTGATCAACATAGTTACGACACACGAACCTTTAATGGAAACTAAATGTTTTACCTCCGCTGGTTTCAAATACAGTATGATATTTATTATGGTCCGCTTCTCGCTCATTTTGGTAGGCCTACTAATTAATTTTATTCTTTATAAAATAATATTATAACAATAAATAAAGATGTATGTCTGAACTTTACAAAAAAGCAAACTTCAAGTTTATTAAAAAATCACAGTGACTGTTCTAGGCTTCTGAATATAGCCCACACAATTTTGTACCGCCATATCCTTCAAAAACATTTTCTGTGCATAATTTTGTTTTAACGATATTTATCATACTATAATAAGTAAAATATATATATTAGTATAGCTTCGACAGAACCGATATGAGAAAATAAAACAGAAAAAAAGGAAAAGTAGAACAATTTAAGCGTCATGTTCCAAAGGTAACAAACTCAGTATAAAATAAATAGGGAAATAATATAATGATAATAGGTCTATTATAGGAAAAAAATTCCTATGACACTGGAACTTAGACCCTTGACCTTCGACTTTCGGTGCCGATGCTCTCCCAGCTAGAGTTAGATTCTTAGAGCCAAATGGAATCTCTCTCCTATTACTGATACCTTATCGTGTAATACCCTGATACCCTTATCATCGCAATGTTCAGCAGAAGCCATATATATATATATATTGGAGCGAATAGCCAAAGGTCCTGGGTTCAAGTCCCAGTGTCGGAGGAATTTTTCTCCTATAATATTCTCATGTAATGTCCAACAGAGACAATAATCTGTGGTCCATGAATGCTTATATATCTATATCTCTTTAGTTTCATGGATACATATGTATCTACAAATAATATAATGTTCACTAGTGTATTCGCTGAACCCCCTTTCGGAGTCAGTGACACGGAAAAACCTGGGGGTCCTAGCGAGAAGATATTGGAGAAAGTGGAGTCCGGAAAGAACCTTAAACTTCCATGTTTCGGACTTTTTTGAAAACCATAAACAAGTTAGAATCGGCATAATGTGAATTGAAAAGAGTAAAATATAACTTAGATTGTATTCCTATACGTTTCATTTATAGAATAATAGCGTTAAATGTTTAGTGTTTGAGACAGCACATAGTGAGTGGTGTAGGGGAGATGAATTGCTTGCTTTTTGCCACAATTAAAAGCCGATGTGCATGGCTTGTGCTCATGAAAGGGGGCGAAGACCACGCGTAAGCTCTCCCCAATAACTGTAAATTATGTTTACGTGAGGGCAAGGCAGAACGTAGCAATTAAGTGCCTGGGTGTAACTACAGGCACCACTTTCCTTTTCAATTGAGTTATCACGACCTGCATGCAAGTATCTTTTCATCTACAACAACTGAGAATTTACTGATGCACTTCAATCTTATTAATTCATATAGCATTTAATAACATGCAATGCTTCAACACTCTTGCCTTCAGCTGTATTTTTCCATATTAAGGATGTTTACAGTCAGACGATGAGTTACCTAATATGGTATAATATTTTCATGTTTATCACACTAAAGAGATTTGAACGAGGATTTAGCTCATACGTCTTCAGATTTGGACCAATAACATATAAGAATGGGTCTGAAATCAGTCAATAACATACCTGATTCACTCAATCTTTATTGAAATTTTCTTTATAACCTCCTACAAAAGCGAAAAAGATCCATATTTTCTTCATAAGCCACGTCATAAAATGTCAATGTCAATGAAATAATGGCAGTAGGCAAACCAATAATATTTTGGTCTCCATTATTGTTACGTATGGGAATTATGAAGAGCTACCCCTTCACCTATTTTGATCTTTATATATATATATATATATATATATATATATATATATAAATTATTACAGCCTATACCTCTTTTAAATGTGAAAAATTAAATATATAAATAAATAAACAAACAAATAAATAAAATAAATAAGTAAGCACTCTACCACTGAACTACCCTTCCTCCCCATTTAGAAAATTGCGATTATGTTTAGAAACTATAAAGACATTTCAGTAAGCTGGTATGAATTCACATACAAAAATAATTGAACGGAGGTGCGAAGCGATAAAAATAAGGCGAGAGGCAAATTGGTTATTGGTTGAAATCTTACATATCCTTACACCGGATTGGTTACTTTTTCACGAGCTAAATACTCACTATACTATTGTGATAGTCGCTTAACTCAAGCAAGGTTTCATGGGGTTTGGGTTTCCGCTTTTCGATTCCCGGGAAATTACTGCTTTTGTATAATTCAAGACTAGCGAGCATTTCTGCTGTAATATAAGAGACACGGCGGCATTATTAGATTACGGGGTAAGTGAAAATGGGACAAGGAAGCTAAGAATATTCCTGGGATTGGAAACACAACAAATTGTTTTTAGGCTTAGGCCTATATGAACAATACGGCTGGTAACGTTGAATTTCTTTACAACATACCAATTGCCCCTTAAGTTGATCCGTTCGTTTACCGCATGTGTGATCCGTGGCAAATTATAGTATTGTAACCGGAAAAAATGTAATAATTATCAAAAATCACGACAGATAATGGCTGCATGTAGGCTAAGTTGAGAACGTTCTAATTTACAAATAGCCTATATTTCATGTTGTACTATTTCGTGAAAATTGTATTACAAAATAATTAAACGACAATCTTAAATCAAAGAAAACATTCTTTGCAACCTGACTAACCAATGTAGTTTTTCTTTCTTTTATTTCTTTTATTATTTATTTTAGCTCGCAAAGTTAAGGCCGTAAGGCACTCTCCAACCTAAAAATACAGTGAATTCAAAATGTCAAGTCCGCAGTAAAAAATGTTTATTTTTACTTAATGAATCTTCCTGCTATGCAGATCACCATATAACAAATCTACTTACAAAAATCAACAGGACGTAAGTAATCTATATTTAAAGTCAGGAAACAGAACAAAGAATAACAATGCACTTTAAATGCAATGCAAATCCTTAAACACAACAAAAGAGATAATACATTAAAGGAAGCATGAGAAACATTTCAAAAATAAAAAATAGAAAATTAAAGGAACCAAATTACATAAAACACAACATAGAATCGGCACTCACGCAAAGAATGACCATATAAATGGTTTTGCAAAATTAGAAAGCATTTGGCTATCCAAAAGCAAGAAGTACAAATTTATTACACGCTTTATTGATAAGGACTAATTTTGTTATTATTAAACGACACCAATGCGCTGTTGTTAATTAAACTTAGCGCCCAAAGACCAGTCAGATGAAATATACAAATAATCATTAATCTCTTAATAGTTTCCATACACGGCCAAGAGATCTTGCAGCTCTGCTAAAGTACTCACGCGGAGTTGACATGTAGCTGTCAAAATGCATTCTTAGATTCTGATTGGTTGAAATTCCTGAGGTAACAATCTGATTGGCGCGGCAGGAAATAAAGAACATTGCTATCTCCTGTATTAAATATCAAAGGCATTTCGCATGTTAACCATTCCAGTAGTTCCATAATACTCTTCTATTTGTTAATTGACTAAGCGAAGACAGGTCCTGTTTTAACTCGACCATTCGGCATTTGGTATCTTTGTAATTTGTTTGTTACGCATTCAAACCAAATGCGTTGTTCTATTTTCTTCCAATTTGATATCAGTGTTCCTTGAAGTCATCACAAAAGACTTATATGTAAGGATTTTAATTTGTTATACCATTTCAAGATTGAGGTCGTTTTAATGGTTCCGTTTCATGTAATGTTCAGATTCTTTCAATGATTCTAGCCAAACGGTTCCTCTGGAAACAATATTGTCTTCACAGTAAATGACAACATTGGCTAAACCTTTATGACTGCGTTTTGGATTTGTTTGGACCCGAAGACTATTGTTCACAGAACTAGTAATCTTAATGCTAGGCCTATAGCCTATATTACTATTTCTAACATTAAGATTATTAACATTCTAGTTTGAAAGAAAAATTCATAGTTTCACAACAGCGTTACAATTTGCCTACGTATTTCTAATTCAGTTTCTGCGATAAAATTGACAACCACATCTTAAACGCATAAGGAGAGTCAGTGAGGTCGAATTAATCCAGTTAACAAAATCGAGATTTTACTGTTTTTGCATCTCTGATATGTGATACATATAATTAAAAACGAAATGTTGATTCTGATATTTATAGCTAGAATTTTAATAATTTCCTAAGTGGTGCCAATTTGATCCAGGTTAAAATGTAGCAGTGCAATTTGAAGAAAAGATACAATTTACGCATCAAAAGATCAGACAGAATGGTGGAGCAAATGAAAAAATACCCAAGAAAAGAGAGAAGGAATAGCAGGAAGATCAGAGAGGATTGGTAGAACGGAGAGTTTGGGCCCAAGCAGTTTTAAATGTAAGGGACGACTGAAGTGTTGATTTAGCCGTTTTGGTGCAAAATTTTATGCCTTTGGACTCATAGAACAGGTGCTACTAACACAATGTTTAAACATTAGTGTGCTTCTAACTACCAAAGCATGAAAACTTGAATCAACTGTTTTCTGAGTATCAATTTGCATGTTATTTTACTACTTTCAAAATCTATCTTCTCTCACAATAATACAGATGTGTAATTTTTTCACAAAGTATGCAATGAGATGTCTAATCATATTTGTGTGAAGATTTTTTTAAAATAAATATTTAGTACAAAGCTAATTATTATGTGTTAGTTTTTTTAACTTTTTACTTTTCTGGATTCAAAAAGTATAAACAATATAAAAATCTATCAATAAATCTGTAAAGCAAATATCGAATAATCGCATACAGAACATTCAGGTTTATATCTTAATACCTGTCGGAGAAGACATTTAAATGTTTATTTAAAAACAAATAAATTAATATCTCAAAAATAAATTAAGATATTAAAATGAAAATTCACTGTCGCTTTACATTTTAATCAAGTGTGCAAAACTTCAAGTTTCTAGGACAAATAGTTTAGAGAACCACTCTCAACATTTCCTTCATCCCTCAGCGAGTTAAAGAGTTGAATTGAAAGCTTAAACTTCTCAGTTTGACATTTTTATACCTTCTAGTACATATTGCTCACACACTATTGTTGATACAGAGATGAAATTTTACTACACATTCCTCTCGCACAGAGGAACAAACACAAGAATGTAATTTTTGTTAGGCTTGTAGTTTTCAATATACAAAAAAAAAATTAATTCAAATATTTAAAAAAATAATTAGAATATTATAAGAAATATATCCCCGCAACCAATGACAATTTAAGCAAGACGCTTGTTATTATTATAAAGAAAGGTTCAAGTTGAAAGTGATAAGTTTCAAGCTAATATTTCAATTTTTTCAAAAGTAAAATTGTAGCGCAAAGTAGTTTAATACCTGAAAAAAAAATCAACAAGGGCGAGGTAGGACAGGCTTACTTTCCTAAGTACACTTCTAGGCATAAGTTATACAATATTGATATTAATGATGTTGATAATTTAATTTCACTATTTAGCTCGTGATTCATTTTATCGCAATTAAGTGTAGCCTAATTATTGTTATTTACGTACATTCTCATCGACTGAACACTGGAACATCTTCATAACTGTAGCTTCTTTGATCAAAATAATCATTGAACACAGCGCTCGGGTATAGACCTATATAAACTGCATATGAGAAAAAAGAAATAATATGAAAATTATTTGTAATTCTATGTGTGATGAAGCATATTAAATGTCTTGTATAATTAATTACAATGTTAATAACACGATATTATTAGTAGCCTAGTAGCATGGAGTGTTAATCTAAAAAATAAAACACTTGATGAAAAGTGTTAGTTGTGGCGAGAATATTGCCTATTGCTACGATCTTTATATTATAATAAATCGATTCTCTCGCCATGGGCTATCTCTGTTATAATGACATATATAGCAATGTGCTTTATCATTTCCGTGGTTTAAATTGTTCATTACAAACTTAATTTTGTGAGTACTCCCTACATAGTCACAATAAAATAAGTTATAACTTGACGTCCGGATTCTCTCAAGATAGATCCACTCTTAACTTTGTTCCACGTGCTAACTCCATCCAACCATCCCTCCTAAAACCCACTTCCCTTAAATATATTCCAATATTGTCCTCTCACCTATGTCTAGGTCTTCAAATTGGTCTTTTCCCTTCTGGTCTCCCAGTCAGTATTTTTGTGATAGTCTTTCCTCCCCCGTTTGTGCAATATGTCCAGCTCACTTCATCCTCTGTGGTTTAATTACCCTTACCATATTCCGTCGAAAGTACAGATTATAAAGCTCGTCATTATGTAGTTTTCGCCAGCCCCAGTCTTCATCTCTCTTAGATTCGAATATTTTCCTAAGCATCCTGTTTTCGACACTTTCGGATTATGTTACAACCGGCAGGATAATAAATTGTCTTATTAATTGTTATGTTTAGATTACTGGACAGAAGACGAGAAGATAAAAGATTCTGAATTACATAAAAACAAGCATTTCCTGATGGTAGTGAAACTTAACTTCTGCCTTAAAATATGATAAGTTCTAGTAAATTTATATTTCTGGTGTACGAATTATTTAGAAATGCCGGATTTATAAAGTTCATCGTTCATACCAGTTACAATGTAACACTTGGTTAATTGACAGGCTTTACTTTTACAGTAAAAAAAAAAAAGGAAAGTTCTATTCGTTTCCCTGGTATAATTCCAAACCCTGGAAATTCATCTGTTTCGCATAGAACTTGAGCAGCACCCCGGAGTCCCTTGGGATAGGAGTGAGATCCCGGAGCTGGGAAATTCTTGAAGGAAAGTTGCCAGGCAGGCAGGCGCGGATATGGAAGTCAATACAAGAGCGTGAATGGAGACGTCATTTGCCGCAGACATCCCTCTGAAAGGACGTAAGAAGCGACAGCTGAAATTGGTCGGTGATTCCAATCTCAAGGCATTGAGCGCAGAAAATGGGTTGATTTGACGGCTATAAATGGAATGGGTAATTGGGCAACCTCGCGCCCTGCCCTCCCCATGAATAGGTAATTCCAACAGCCACAGAGTCTTGCGTGCGTAACATGCGTGTCATAACAGTCCACCATGCGTGAGACTGACCACTTCGCGAGCTTGTTTGTCACCTTCCAACATAAGCATTTATCACGGATTCTAATTTGTCACACTTTAAAAATTAAACTAAACATGGATAATGCAACTGCCCTGCTTTCTACACTACTTCACATAGATTTCCATATCTCTTCCAAACCTATATTTCCTACTTTCCTTCTTTACTATCTGTCTTCCCCCTTTCCTTTCTTGCATTCTTCTGCTTCCGTACTATTTGAATCGTGAATTAAAAAAATAAAAAATAAAATAAATAAATAAATAAATAAAACACACATGTCCACTACACAAGATTTTTCAGGAGAAAAAAACTGTTTTTCTTAACGGAAAGTTTTCTGAAAAGAATGCTTCAGCCATAATTTGGATAATGTAAGGAAAGTATACTAGCAATTAATTATCCTTCTTGTCTTTAGGATAAAAGGTAAAACCTGGTGAACATGTGTGTTTTCTGAAATCCACGATAACTGTTTTTAATTTTGTGTTTAAGGGTACATTAAGTAAATGACCGTGGAACAAAAGTGAAATTTTAACGAAAATGAAACAGCAGGACGATTTTTTCCTATAAACCCTTTTTGAAAAAGCCGTTTTTTCCTCCACGATTCGACATCCACTACTTCAATATCCGAACATTTCTCAAGGATGTTTTATTATAATATTCAGCCGGTTTTAATATTTTAACAACAATCTTTAATTATAGAAATGGTGGGAAATGGCAAAAACAGGCAGGTCAACAATTTAAACTTGTGATTTTGATTGTTTTATATTGAATGTGTTCTTGATGAATTTATACAAGTGGCCTTTCTGCAATCCACCCATACTTCAAGACTGTATAAAATGTATGCAAATTGATGGGCTTGTGAGATAACGGTACTATATGATAGCTAGATGAAAGAAGTTTGCAATTTCCGAGCAAAGTAATTTTGTGAAAAATTTAACTTGTGGGGTTTCTGAAATTCATTATTCATTTCTATTTTTTTTTTCATAGTTTTTCGTGAAATTATATTTTGATAATATCCACAGTTCTATCCTTATTTTTTCTTTCTGTCCGCGGTGCGACATCTCATGTTAGAGTGAGGCCTACCACCTGACCGCTGTATCATCTGCCTCCAGCTTTTGACGATGGCAGATGACTGGATTGGGGCCCATGCCAATACCCTTGGTGATCTTCGTGACCGGAGCCGCTGCTTGTGTATGAAGTACCTCCTCATTTGTCCTCACGAGGCCAAGTGCATCCCGGTTTAAGCTTCCCTACAGCAGAATAGCCTAATCCAAGCAGGTGCCGGGAAGCGAACCCAGGCCTGCGGATCCGTAGCCTGCAAGGCTAACCACTACACCACCCAGGTGATCTTTTCTTTTGTTTTCCTGTCTTTGTCCTCCATTATATAGCCTATGTTGACTATTCTTTTTTATCACTAACTTTGGTCTATAGTAACGGATCCCATCCAGTTACTTATTCGGTTTGTCTCTGGTAAGGGAATGGGGCACATTCAGCCTCATGAGGTCAACTGATGAGCTAATTAATAAAAACGTATAAAGAACGACCACGGGAGTCGATTTGCTGACTAAATGCCTTAACCCTGACACCCAAATATTATATCGGAAGACAGAGATAGCTCAATCAGTGGTCGAATTGTAAGATTGTCTCTTTGGGATATAACGCCAACATATTTAGTTTAGTTTATTTACTTTTAACTTTTCTAGATTTATACAGTCCGCAGTACATTCTCATAGATTTATACAGTATTTCTTATTCTCATTTACTCCATGTCGTTTATTATATATTATTCTCACTATGTCATATTTTAAACCAGACTTTCTTAACTTTCATTTTCCACCATAATGTTCCGGTGCCTCCTTGTTTCTTTCCTTTTTATTTTCTTTCTCAATTACTTATCTTCTTGTATTAATTTTTATTTTCTTTATTTCGTTTCTTCCTCTCTGTTTAGGCGCCTTTCTCTATTTCTTGCTGCATGCTTTTTTTCATGTTGTAGTTTTAGCATTATCTGGCGACGTTATTAAAACGGATTTAATAAACTATGAGTAAATATCCATAAAATATATTGGAGTTTTCTGAAGGAGATTTGTATGTATGTTTTCGGATTGCTTTGTAAGATACGTAGCCTAATTAGCATTTCAGTAGTAACATTAAGAGTTAGAATATTATAATTTCAACCTTAGCTTGCATTTAACATTAATTATTTTAGATTTTGTCATATTGAGATACCCTTGGCTAATAGCCCACTCCTTTCAGTGAACTGAATTTGTTGTCATTCATAATTAATTAAACAAATAAGAATTCAAGAAGTAAAAGGTCAAACTTCATTATACGAGTTCAACTGGTTTGTTGGTTTTATGTTTAGTTAATAACGGGGTGTACTGGTACTTAGGCCTTACAACAGAACTATACACCCACTCTCCAATTCTCTTTATCTCCTGCTACATCTTTTAACAGTCCTTAGCTTCTTTTCTTTCTGATGTCATCCAGTAGTCTTATCTCAAATCTTTTTCTACCAAGTTTTCTAGTTCCTTTGATTTTTATTTCGATGGCGTCTAGCAGAAGTCCTTTTTTTTCTCATGATGTTAGATTTTCTTTTCCTTACAACTTCCAAGATAGATCTCTGCCTCCCCGTTCGTCTTCAAACTTTCTCAGTCGTTATGATCACCGAATCTTCTCCATTTTCCTCCAACACCACATCTCAAAGCTCTCTAGATATTTGATTTCCATTTTCCTCAGCTCCATATGTAGCATTCCATTCTATATGATATAGAACATTTCTTTTACTCATAAAAAGAACTGATTTCATTAGTTAATGAGCGGACTTTTATTTGTTAAACAGAAAGTAGACCTAGATCATTAAGCCTGTTCTAACCCACCTCTTGTAATATAGGCAATTTTACGAACAGTGGGCCTCGCGTTAAAAAATCAATCTAAGATCTGCTCTTTATCAGTTTATACGGTCTTTATCTTGAAACGGAACTTATTTGTAATTCGATCGGTAAGACCTGAGCCAAACAAACGGATGCGCAGTAGGCTACGATGCCGTAATCTAGACCTGCCTGATCTTCATAGCACGTGATGTTCCCTGCCTGTACGGATCGTGTAAAAACATCTTAGTTAGCCTCACAGCATTCAATAGTGAAGTGTGATACGTTAATAAGAACAATAGAAGGCGAATGTAGTTATTCTACCAAAATGGTTGGTGGTAGTAAAGTGACTCACAGTCAGAGTAGACTTCTAATTATAATGCACTTCTAGTTTTTAAGTCTGGTACAAAATCAGGAGATTACCACGATGACATGAATTTTGTCAATTATCAAAAATGGCTAACGATTAAATTAATACCCAACCTTCCCCAAAACTCGGTTCTGGTATTCGATAATGCACCATACCACAACGTAGAACTTAACCCCGCTCCAAATTCCTCACGCTTGAAAGCAGTCATGGTGGATTGGCTTACACTACATGGTATTCCATTTCACTCGAAAATGCTGAAACCAGAATTATATTCACTGATTAAACTCAGAATGCCCGCTTGGAAAATATTCAAAATTGACGCCCTTCTTTCTCAACATGGACATTCCGTTCTACGACTTCCACCTTACCACCCCGACCTAAACCCCATAGAATTAACTAGGAGGTCACTTAAAGACCATGTGGAAAAGAAAAATGTACAATTTACCTTGGACTCTGCAATGCAATTGGTAGAAGAGAAATGTCAGTCGATGACATCCGAAGACTGGATCTCAAGATGCCGACATGTTCGAGACATTGAAGAAACGTACATTGCCCAAGAACCGGCCATTGATGCAGTAATAGAACAGCTGGTAATTCAAGTGGGAGATGACAGTGACGCAATGACGACGATGGTGATGATGATGACGACGACGACGCCAGTACTATGTGTGGCGTTGCAGCTTTGTAGACCCAACAGCGATATTCTGTGAGTTACATACCATTACTTAAATAGTATTTCATAACTAAAAAATCAAATACTTTATTCGCTTTATTTTTATTTTCAATAGTTACGGGCTATTATGAACCGCATAGTTTCGAATGAATAGTACAATATATGCATTCTCTTCTACCCCTACACCATTGCTACCGGCGGACGATAAGCTATCTGCGCGAGTTTGGTTCAGGTCCTATCGTTATACTGCACTTACTACTCACTGAAACGGAACTAAAAATGAGAATTCTTATACACACGCATTTTTAATGTCCTCAAAGAACATTAATGACAAATTGGAAGAAATCGTGACTGCGTACCGGTAACAAAGAACTTTGCGGATAAACAGACGAAATGCCGAATGGTCGAATAAAAGTAGGACCTTGCTTTGCTCGGTCAATAAAAGTACATCATAAACTTACTGTACAGCCCTGCTATTGGTACTTGAAGAAACTCGTTGTTTTCCACACGTGAACAGTTACACGATCGATCGACACATATCGAACTAATCATCTTCCTGTGGTTTCCCAATCAACCTGGCTTCATTTGATGAAACCAAATCTCTAGCAGTTTAATTATTTTCAATGGCAGAGCGTATATACGGGGACCAGTAGCAAATTAAAGAATGCAATTAAAATAATGCTAGCTGCTCCTAATGTTGGATCAGCCCCAACCAATTACACGAGGGGAGGATTGTGTGCTTGAATCCCACACGCTCTCCTCCCCCTTCCCTTTTCAACCTACCCCTCATCCACCCCCGCCTCTTATCTATCGCTCAATCGCTGCTGGCGACCGCTCATATATAGCGGAAATGTATGATTGGCGGATGCATTCCAAATTAGGTCCAGCGTCAAAGTTGAATGACATCACTTCCCCTATGAGAGGATTTCAAATGGACAAGATTTGGATTATCATACAAAAAATATATTTCAAAAAGCTTAAGCCTAAGGAAGCAGGATAAAATCATAACATGGATTAGAATAGCCTACATAGGAACACATTATAAGCCTGAATTGTTTATAACTTATGTTAATCTGTCACTAAAGCTTGCTTATTTTATCTCTTTCATAAGTGACATCACACTTTTTCTTCAATCTGCTCATATTTTCTTTCCGGATGTTGTTGCCTTATAATTTATAATGCTAGGGGTTTCTAAGGTCCGTATTATATTTGTACATACATACATACATACATACATACATACATACATACATACATACATACATACATACATACATACATACATACATACATACATACATACATACATAGCCTACATACATACATACATACATACATATATATATGTATATATATGTTGGCCGCCGTGGTTGAGTTCATAGCGTGACTGTCAGCCACGTGGGCGGCCCGTGTTCGATTCACGACCTGCGTCGCTCGTTTGAAATGGTCCCCTGAGAAATAATTTGTCTTGAGAGCAAATTTCAACTCTTCAGTATATTAACAGTATATTATCTAGTATATTAACTAGAGTAAATAGTGTGACTATAATCTGTAAACTCTTTTCTACTCGATGTGTCTTTATTTATGTTTAGTATTTGTATTTTGCAGGTTTATTTAATTTTTCCTGTTTCTCAAAGAGCAGTTATCCATGTAGTTCGATTATATGTATATATATATACCTGGTATACTAAAGCTGAGATATACCATTTTTTGAAGATGTATTCGAAGCTAATTTTCCTGCAGGCGTTTTTATCCCTTCCCTTGCAAGAGAAACATGTAGAAGGCATTGAGAACCATTGAAGTACACAGAGAGAAAGGACTTGAAGCACACAGAATACGTGTGATATAGAAGTGATCCCTAATAAAGAGATGCTGGTTTTGCATTAAGCAAATGTTCATGGCCTTTGTGTAATGAAACCAGAGCCGCCGACAACTTTATCATCTGACTGCGTCACTTTACCGGCGAAGACTGATTAACTGCAACACACAATCACTCTTACACGCACACAGAAGCAAGAAAAACATGATACTTCACGCTAGAATAACACAGCATTCGATATGCAGATGTACAGACTGAACAGAAATGACTGCTTCTGGATGTTGAAATATATAGTCTACTAGGAAAAGGATCTGGCATATTTTTAAAAAACTAAAAACTACATAATTATTTTAAGGTTTACAGTTCATTGCAACCAAAAGCATATTTCTTTTTAATTGTAATTCCCATTACTTTACATAAGGTGGATGGGCATACGAACTGTTTTCAAATATAGTTATTAGGCCTATATTTATGGGATAAGTAAAAGTATAAAATTATCATAGGTAATCCCACGAGAGTTGACGAGTTTAGCGAATAACAATTACTTTCGTGCTCTGTTGTATAAAGACAAAACTAACAGCTGGGAGATCACGGCAAACCATCAATCAACCATCCACGAATCGATTCGAGTTACCATAGTGTAACCAGTGCTACCAATGGTGCATATAAGACATAGTTAATTTCATTCAGATAAGCTAACAGCAGAACAGAATGAAGCACATGAACTGGCTTGCACAGTATCGAAATTGTGTTTTTAGTCAATGTACATTTCTGTTATTTCAATTGCAAACAAGTTATCAATGTACATTTCTATTATTTCAATTATTATTTCAATTGCAAACAAGTCATGTTGTATAAAATAATCTGTTTTCGTTCTGCTTAATGGCAGCGTATGACGTATTAATCACTACAGTAATGAGAAGCACGTTTTACCCGATAAAACGGCATCCTCGCGGTTCCTACAAGAATATTATAAGATAAACGGCCATGATTGGTCTATATCCGAGGAATTTCCAAATGTTATTGGTCAATATCAAACACCCGGCGTATGAGTGGAATAGTCATGGGTAACATAACGAGAGGTCCGGATTTTACCGATAAATTCGTGAGCAAACTGAGAGAATTCGGACGTCGAATAGACCTATTAGACATCACTCACAGAATTGAGCATGTATTGGATATTAATAAAAAAACCACGAAAATGAAGAAAACACATAGCTATTTGTGTCATTCTAAGCGAGATAGCCTACGGCGGGACTATCTATATATTACAATTAAAAACAGGATTTCCATGCAAATGCAAATTTTTATATAAGCTTGTTACAGTTCTAGGACTTGGTAACTATCCATTTCATGGCTTACTGATTCCAGATAAGTATACTTTTCCAGTGCATATTTGCATGACTTTTTATGGACAGTTTCATGCATAACGTTTTTTTTTTGTTTGTTTTAGGTATAACGCACCAAGGTGCAACTCAGTGGTTAATATGAGGCGTGCTTTTAAAGTAAGTACCGTTTAAATATTTTGCCGCTGTAGCGTTGCAGTCGCGATTTTGAGCATGCGCGATCACTTCCGCCATTTATTTGGAAGCCAGACGCAATGTGAGCGATCGTCACTTTGGGTTTTTCTATTGTTAGAGCGTTTCGAAATGTTCGTAACAATCGAACGACTGTGAAGTCAGATCAGTGATTCGTTTTTGCGAGAAATGTTACGCTAGCAAACATTCATCGAAAATTGTGTGCGGTTTATGGGGAAACAATAATGAGTGATGGAATGGTAAGGAAGCGAATTAAACAGTTTAATGATGGTCGTGGAAATGTGCATGATGAGCCGCGGAGTGGCCGACCGCCTGTGATCACGGATGATATAGTGCAAGCTGTGGAAGAAAACATCCGTTTCATCATCTGAAGAAATTCCTTGGTGGAAAACAGTTCAACGACAATGATGTTGCGGAGCTACTTGATAAAGAAGTAGCGACTCAGGTCATGAAAGCCGTGGGTGTCTGCATGTTGAGCACATGCCTCCCACTAGTGCCATCTGTCCAGTTGCTAATGGTAGGCCCTATCCCGCAAGGGATGTAGCGCTACGTAGCTTAATTTCTACCAAAGTAAAGCTACTCTCAAGTTGAATGTGTGCAAAGTAGTCCAATTCAAACTATTCAAGGTTTTGTAAATACTGGATTAGTTAATATCTGAACCCCTTGAATTATGGTTGTTGTCCAAGGGTAAAATTCTTTACATTTAGTGTTTGAAATTTAATTGGATCCCTGGTTGCTTCTTAAGCGATAGGCCTACTGAACAATCCGAACACACAGTCAGTCGTGCTGATGGAAGTAGGAACAACCACTACAAGATTTGTTATTCAATGCGGTCAAAATAATTTCAAATTCTGAATGTAATGTTTTGTTCTGTTTTACCCGTAATAGAATGAATGTCACATATTCTGTTTCATTTGAATTAAGGCAAACCTGTACTTTTTTGTGCCCTCCCTTACTCCCGGAGTGCCAAGCCCCTAATAGTGCCCTTATGTACATCTTGATGGGATGTGTGGTGAAATTGAAATGTATGAACTGTGTACTTGTGTCGTTGTGTATTAGCGCGGGTTTGACTTTCTTGCCACGAAGTCGATTGCTTGTCGTTAGTTGTGTTTGTTTAGTATCGTGTAGAGATGTTTCCTAATGTAGGTAGCAGTGCGTGTATCTGTGTGAGGGGATTATTAGCCAGTCCGGCATTTGCCCATGAGCAAGGGAAACCCCCAAGGCTAGTATATGAAAGGTTGCCTCGTTCCCGTAAGAGCTGTGGGGAGAGTCCTACACTGCTGTGTGACGTCACCCACAGCCCGCGCGAGAATTAAGCAGCTACATACAATGGTAATGATGGGAAGAAATAACACGAAAACACCATCGTTTTACCAACAATAGGCCCCTAATACATGTTTCCGATGTGAAGATAGAATGCATACGACCCTGCATATAAAGAGGATTTAACACAAATTAAAATAAATATTTAATACAGGTACAAATAAGAATAGTACAGCTTTACGAAGTTAGGAAAAAGTTTGTCTGACTGATAAAAAAAAATAGTCTAGCAGATATAGCTCAGATTATGCTTGAAAGGTTTTTAATTTTATGATTACTTATTCCAGGTAAATTAGTCTAATTTATGGAAGGAGACTTGAAAAGAATAGACTTTTGCATATTTTGCGATATTCGTCTTGACTTAGAAAAATAAATTTCTCAATTAGATTGTATATTTTCTATATTTATTTATTTTACATGAAATTAAGTTAAATTAAACATCTATAAGATGAACCAATACACTTCTGATTGCAATGTATTTGACACAATTTAATTACAGAGCGTGTAATCGTAGATACTAAACAATTATTAAAACCAAAGAAGAATAGAAGTTTTAAAAGTTAACAGCTTGGAATAATGCTTTCCAGAGACAAAAAACTGGAAGATTTAGCCAAATAAAATGTGCGCACGGAATGACTATTATATTATAAACTGGAAGATGTATATTATTATATTATAAAACTGGAAGATGTAGCCAAATAAAATATGCGCACGGAATAACAATTAATATATTACAAACCAGTCTGTGTACTGTTTGTAGAACATTTTGAAATAAACATTTACAAATGATTCAAAGTGATCACGTCATAAATGTTAACAGGTATATCTTTAAATGTATACCGACAGACAGCATTTAAATGGTCGAACAATCCAAGACTCAATATTGAGTAACTTAGTAATATTTTTCAAGTAAAAATGGATTTTAAGACGCGCTTATAATAAAATAATAATAAAACTTTGAATCAATATAAACACAGCACTTGTGCACAACACTTGAAACTATACTGCTGCCTGTGAACTAGTTTTTTGAAGATTTTTGAAAAGGGAGTGTCGCTTCACAATGTATATATATATATATTTTTTTTTTTTACATCTGAAGGGTAAAACCAAATTTCTAACCTTTAACCCATCTTTTAGGGACGAGAATTTTTGAATAGAACATTTTTTGTCAAATATAGAGGTGGTCAGCTCAACAAGGAAGATTTTCTGCCTGTCTGCTGGTGTCTTTTAATAAAATGGACAGGCCCTTTAAGTTTCTATTGGAAATGTGAATGAATATAGATTTATTTACAGAAGGGTAAACTTGCCTCTGCGAGACAAAAAAAAAATCGTAGTATACTTCCCATTTTCTTAGTCATAACCAAACAGAGTTGTAAAAGTACCCCAATAAATTTAATAAAAGTACCCCAATAAATTTAAAGAGAGATCCCTTGCCAGAGAAATGTAGGGTTTCTGTGTGTTTTCTTTATTTTGTGATCCACAGTATGTTTTACAGAAACCAGCCGCTTAAATATTTTAATTTGTTTCAAACGTCTCATTATATTTTGTTACAGCTTATTCATTTGAGGTCTGAGCACTCAGAAGTGGTCTCTCTATTAAGCCATAACCCCTGTAAGATCATATGTAGTATATCTTTACAGATACATGTATTATTGTAGTTAAAAATAAGTTTTATTCCCATCATTTCCATTGTGTGTAGCTGTTTAAATCCTGTGCAGGGCTACGGGCCACGTCACATTCCTCGTGCTCAACACGCATGCGCGTCGAACGAGACAACCTTCCATATACTAGCCTTGGGAAACCCCCTCAAAAACCTCGCTCGGACTGGGATAGTGGGCCAAAGGCCATCTATCATGTGTTGGATTATTCATTATACTGTTCTTTTTGGAGTAGCGCTGTCTTTGCGAATTTTTTGAACGCAGGGAAGGTGTGTTTCTGAGTCCATAACTGTAAGTCAGGGGCCCAGGCTTCCTCGTCTGCCCAAGCAGCTTCTTCAAGGAGGAGTCTGGCTTCGTCTGAAATTTGCTCAAAAAGTGAAAGAATATAAATTTTGTCCTTAGGAATTTTTGGTATATTCACAGAGGAAACAGTACGTGGATGCATCAATGGAGTTCTATTCTCAGGTATTGATTAGAATTTCATTTCGATTAGCATTTGAGACTTTCAACATTTTGTCTGAAAAATATAATTATTTTGTTTTTCAAATGACAATTTGATCATGTGATGCTATGTGGCATCTATCTCAATAAAATATTCAAGCGTAATATAGAAGGGTAATTAAACGTACCTTTTTGCATATGTGGAAAAGTTTAAAATTATGCTAACTTACATATTATATGTAAATACGACGTTCCCGGAATTCATAACTGGTGTACGAGAAAATGTAGCTGAGCTTCTCGCGGGATGGGGATGAAGGAACGACACATTAACCAGCAGTGATAAGATATTTACCTTAGCATATGGTTAACATTGAAGGAGGATTGGTTAAAATCTGAAAATATCGAATTTTGTGTGGGTGCTTCCTTTAACGCAATTCGCAGAGTACAAATAGTTAGGCTCTATACACAGAAGAAACTTGTTACAATATTTGACTCATGGGACCAAATAGCACTATTTCATGTGAATACTAGACAGGTGATTTCATAGTGTGGTACAGGTACATCAAACATGTAACGAAGTGGCCTTAGACCACTCGTCTCATGTAACTTCGCCTGTAGTATCCCGATTAGACTTCCCGCAACATTACATCGTTGAAGAAGTTGCTGGGCTCATGTCATGCTTTCGAGAGCATTCTTTACACGGAAACCCGTTTGATTCTTAAGGGCCATTCACATTGAACTTTAATCGTAAACGTAACGTAAACTAAAAAGTTTGGGGCCATGTGTTTCAATGGGACCATTCAAAATGCATAATGTAAACTTTAAAAACAAAGTAAAATTAAAAACGATCGCTTAGAACCTTGCAAACATCAAGCGTTTACGTAAAGTTTGTGCGAAACGTAACGAAACAACCAATCAGAACTCTCTCCTCAATTCTAAATTAAATGGCAGGAAGTTAAGTACTTGAGAGATGGAGAATCCCATAACGGTATATTTCAGTCTGTGCATGATAAAAGCAACCTATTATGCAAAGATGCGGCATTGACAGAAAATATATGCACATTAATTACCCAAGAAATGAATTACAGTAGTAAATACAGGCCATATACACTGATCATTTATCTTTATAATGCAGACCTGTAACCTATGCGTGCATAGGCCTACACTTGTATGATTTCAATTTGTATACACGTGTTAAATAGACACGTGAAAGCTACTTCTGTTTCGTCTCTGGCGACCATTTTATCCGCTGTTCACGTTCTCATTTGTGATGGGTTGTTACCAACGTTTAAATTTTTCGTTGTGAATGCCCAATGCCGTGCTAAAGTCTGCGTTAAGTTTTATGTCCTTAAGTTTACTCTTAAGTTTATCCATGTGATTTGGATAATACAAGGTAACTACAGATGAAACAACTTTCACTAAGTTATTAATAAATTTATAAATATTGGGAAACTAAAGGCCGGTTGCTAATTCAAAACTGTAAAGAAAAAAACAGATTCAAGTAGGTGACGCTTCGTAACAGGTACAAATGGTAGCATAAATGTCTCCTCTCATTGCTTCTGTAAGGTAAAGTAAGTAATAGTGGTCCCTATTTAGGCCGTAGAAGAGGGTTGTCAGCCTTACGCACCGATCGCTTTACCCCCCCCCCCCCAGGATTGCTCCTGGTACTCATTTGTGTTATACGATAAGTCGATCCCAGGACCATAGTGCCACGAGAAGGATTAGACCATTGGAATAATCCCAACGACCTATCAAGGATCGAATCTGGTTTGTAGCTCTGTGCCTCAACCAACTAAACCACGGCCAACCAGCTAAAATACGGCGTACCCCTTCGTTTTTTCTGCTTGGTATATATCTTTTGTACTGCTGTTTTATTTGTTTGTTGGCCTATTACTTCTGTTGCTTAAAAAGTTCAAGATTACACTATTTTACAAATAAATGATCTCAGTTTTTCAAAACCGAGTAGGCCTATATTTGTCTGGTTTAGCACAGACATCGTACAAATACAGACATTAACGGATATATATATATATATATATATATATATATATATATATAGATTAAATATATATATATATATTGATTAAAGTAAATGTTTTTCCAAAATATTATAAAGGTTTGACTTCTGAAGGAACCGGATACATTTTCTGATAGCATATGGTAATATTCCTTTAAGACCATACATAGAAGATTCACTATGTGCGACAAAGAGATGAGTGATTCGTCTCATATTATTGAGGTGAATATCTTCGGGTGGGCTATCATATAGGCATAAGCCATTACTTTAATAAACTAACAACATTATAGTATAAATAAGGAAAATTCGTCGTGTTTCATATCTATTTAAAAGATCTTCGTCCATCTGAACGTACTAAAAAGTTGCCTTCTTAGAATGCGCAAATGAAAGAAAGATAGGTATAAAGAAAGAATAAAATAAATGTAGGCTATATATTATAGGCTAAGAGAAAGTGAGAGAATTAAGTTTTTTAAGTAAATATTCAAGTTAGGCCTATACACATATTTGTAAAATGTAATTAATTTATTCTTGTATCGTACATTTATACAATCTTTGTATTACAAAATGTTTTCACCATAGGATGTACGTCATTCAGATAACATAATGTTAACATAAAAACTTGTTAGCTTCAAAGTTTATATTCATCGTATTTATCCTATAAACATTTTCTATATCCTATAAACTATATATACAAGGGTATAAACAACACAGTTATTCCGTCATACTTCTAATTCTTTAATTCGTTTTTCCATTACATTTAAGCAATATATTTAAAAACTCCCTTTTCGTTGTTGTTAATTTCTTATGCACTACTTGTACAATTTATTTTTATTATTTTTTTATTCATAAATTGTTTCAGTTTCCGGGAATTTCAAAATATACTGTGTTCGGAGTCTTCTCTATTTCGACATAAAGGATATCGTCTTTTCTCAAAATTCCTTCTTCCGCCCCAAGTTTCCATATCCCTACCCGCCAGCATTCTCTGTGTCTTGGAGCAACCAGTCATGTACTTTTCCATTCCCTATATCCCTTTCTTTTTAATGTAGTAGGCTATACCAAGATCCTTCTTCCCCTTATTATATATCTAAGTGATTTTACCTTTGAATATCATTGCATCTTTTGTTAACAATATTAGTGATCGTTCTGTTTTTCTCCTGCTTCAGTGTTGAATTCTATAACCATATTATTCCCATCTCATCTAACAGTTTCGCAATGTCGTTAACTCTGTTCCTATTACTATTATTTTTGACTAGAAACAGGAATCATATTTTTACTATGCCGTTGTTGTCTTTCTCACAGATGTTCAACGAGCCTATAATGGCATTTATCAAGATACGATTGTTTTCATATGAGTATCTTAATTGCTGTATCATTATAGTCAAATTGCATACGACTGCGTTTGTTTCACCATAATTTGTTTAAATGTTTAAATGTTAAGATTTTAGAATCACTCAAAATAAACAGCAACGATCCCACCATGGCCTTCGCGTCAGCTGATTGTCGTAGTTCTTGTCTTCTACGAGAGATGACAGGCTGTGGCAGGTCATCGCGTTGGTCAAATGGAAGTTACCTTATGGTTGATTTCTTGAAACAAACGGACTTCGACAACACGAATTGAATTGAAGGGGCTAGTTCCATAAGGGCGTAAGGCACAAGAGCATAGTTTCGAGAAATCCTGATGTTTTTAAACAATGTTACCACTCACAAGCACAGGTCTTTTCTTATGACTGAACAGAGGTTTAAGGTACAAGTATAAATTGTTCACTGAGTATTTAAGAGATATGAGGAGAAGGCATAAATGTTAAAAGCTCAAAATTAAAGATGTGCCTTACGCCCTTATGGAACTAGCCCCTTCAATTCATTTTAGTATGATATTAACATTAATACGAACAGAATTGCTTTTATTTTAAATACAGGCTATTTATTATGTAGCTTTCAGCGCCTACTCTCAAAGTCTCTTCGTGTTCGATAATAATCGATACCATACCGATGTTGAAAAGAAAAGCAGTTTCGAAATGAGTGTCATGATGATAACGTTACGTTACACGTAATAGCCTAGGTATATTATAGTATGGTCGAACCATACGATAATTTTCATAAAGGCAAATGGTTTTCTGGCTAAGTGTAAAATAATAAACTAATAGGTTCTTTCGCATCCTCGAAGGTATTAAATTTTACCCAGCGCTAAAATAAACTAATGTTCTTTAGTCCAACTAGCGGTGTCCACCCCTGGCTGGACAGCCCTGTCAGGTAAGAGCGGGGGAGTGCAGAAGGGTGCGTTTTAAGTGGCGTATGCCTGTTTGTTTTGCGGGCCGGTGAATGCTAATTTCTCAATGAGCTTGTCACCGTTTCACGCGCCACACCTGTGATTAATGCGCGATATCTTGTCAGGCGCGCAGATATATGCTCGCGTGCACGCGGCCCAAGTGGCCGAGCCCAACACCCACTTGGAGCCGTGATGAATGCGCCACATCCTTATCTATGTGTATGACTGTATTACCTCGCCCGCTCGCTCGCTTTCTTTTCAGGTAGCATGCAACCGGACGGGGAATGGTACCCGGCTGTTCTTCGTTTCGCCCGCCTTTGCGGTAATGTACATCTAAACTATTACACACAAAGCCAGTTCCAAAAGGCTAAATTATTCAATAATGTTCAACCGGCAAAAGCTGACTGTCTACGTTTAACATTTCGTCAGCAGAATACTGGAGTGTACTAACTCCAATAAGACACAACTAGTTAATGGCCTTCTTTCCATGCCGCGGGCGAGAAACCTCTTCCTCAAAGTTAAAGGCTATGAATGCTTTGCCAACGCCCTTGGGCAAACCTGCTGAACCACACCTTATGTAGAACTTGCGCAGCTTTCAAACAATCGCTCAACGCTCATACAGACCGAAAATAGTAACTTATAATTCTGTAGATTTTAATAGACTTTATTCCTTTGGCAGATATAAACAAATAATTAAAATACCTTGTTTGTTTAAGTAAGTAGTTTTCTCAGGAGAAAAAGGTTCGTCATCTTTAATGGTGATTAAACCGATAAGTATTACCCATAAAATTCTAATGATTTTCACATCAACGGAGGAAAGAATTAAGAAACAAATTTACCCTTCGCGATTTAAAAAGAAATGGCAGTTGTCATGCAAATTAAATAAAAATATTTTTTTCTTGAACCTACTTACGTGGCAACGTTGAGAATATACGTGGACATACTTCTCGAAATATCACAACGTCGGGATAAGAAAGCGTATTTGAAAGAAACAGTGGGATTGTTTTCATATTCCTAATAGATGGCCTAAGTCATTCCCTCCAAAAGTGCGATCTGGCTGAGTGATGTTACCATTCTGCGGAGACTATTATCCTGTTTATATCTTTTGCCACTAACTTAATCACAAAACGCGAAATCGATTTTATATTTATTTTAATGTTCCCGCTCCAGTCTGCAAGGTTGTAGCCTACAATTCCACTCTGTATTAACAAGTTTTATTAGTAAGGCAGTGAGACTATTACTACGACCACAATGCACGTATGCCTATGGTGTGGGGAAGTTTACTTTCTTAGCAGAATAATCAGAATTGCTTCTTTTTATGTAAACACATCCTAATATTAGCATGGGTCATGGGTTTATATACTTTTCTTTCAGAGTTTGTTTCCAGTAGGCCTACCCCTCTTACAGGCTCTCTGTTTTATATTATAGTAGGCCTCTGATACTGGACCACCTGCATGGTTTATTTGTTAGCGTCGCTGACTACGGATCAACAATTCTGGGTCCGATCCCCGTACATCCTCGGATTTTTCTCAGATAGGGAGTGCTGGAAGACCGCCGGCTTGGTCGTGTGGTTAGCGTCGCTGACTACAGATCCGTTGGCCCGGTTCGATCCCCGGTAGGCTACCTCCTCGGATTTTTCTGAGGTAGGGAGGTCTGGCAGGGGTGTACTCAGCCTCATGATTCAAATTGAGGAGCTACTTGATAGAGAGTAGCGATCATGAAAACCACCATTAATGGCCGTGGGTGTCGGCGTGCTGACCACATGCCCCCAATCCTGCCATCTGCCTGTGGTAGATGACGCAGCGGTCGGGTGGTAGGCCAAATCCCTCCAGGGATGTAGCGCCACAGAGTTTAGTTTAGTTTTAGGGAGGACTGGTACGGGATGCACTCAGCCACGTGACACAAACTGTGGAGCTACTTGAAAGATAAGTAGCGGCTCCGGTTCAGTAAGCCATCAATAACGGCCGTGGGAGTCAGCATGCTGACGAAATGCCCGAATCCTGCTATTTGGTAGTTGACGCAGCGGTGGGATGACAGGCTTAATCCCTCATAGGGATGTAGCGCCATGGAGTTTAGTTTAGTTCTACTGATATTGGGTCCGCTCATAATTATATTTATTTTCATTTTTTCTCGTAATCTTCTGTCAGTACGTTGAGGATTCGAGAAACGACCACGATGTTCATCGCTAGAAGCCAAACAAGGTTTTTTTTGCCTTGCTTCATAATACTTAATAGTAAAGTTTTAGTGCCTGGCAAGAAGTTAATAGAGGCATATAGGAATGCTGCGAAGTTTCCAACTGAAATTATCGTAGACATCTTGATCGTACATTTCATAGCATCTCTGCTTCCAATCTTGAAGTTCTCGTTTATAAGCGAGAGCTATGAATCCGTAGTCAACCACGCTAACCACTAGGCCAGGCCGGTGGTTGTTGGTAATAGCCTACAAGTAATATTGAAAGTAATAATAATAGTTAATACCGGTTATACCTTTAATAATAATGATGATAATAATTATTATTATTGTTGTTGTGGCATTAAAGGTAATGAAATAATAGAATAATAATAGTAATATTAATAGTAATAATAATAACTAAAGCCCGGAACTTAATGCTCTATCAGAAGACTAAACATCCATCAAAATATCCTCTAAAATAATTTTTAGAATATTCTCCGGGACTAATGAAGTAGGCCTATGCTCTGTCATTTAAGTAATTTTAATGCTTTACATTCTCGTGTTCCCTGAATTACATTGTAAATTACAAAAACATAGAAGTTATATATATTACATTACAACACTTGAAAAACAATGTCAAACAAATTTTAGTGAATTGAAAAATAATGAAGTGGAAGTTCCTTTAATACTATAAATTAATTCCGGAAACATTAGGGTAAGTACCGTTACTTAATTGTCTGTTCTCAAAACATTCACTTAGCCAAAAATGCTGTTAATCTTTGAATTAACAGAGATATGCACAATTTTAAAATCTACCTGAAACAAATTGATAAAATATTTTAATATCAAGCAAATATGATGCATTATCGCAAAACTAACAAGAAATGCAACAAAATGCAAAATGATGCCATGAATGTTATGGTCTTTCTTTCATGTGTTGTACACATTTTAACACTAACATATAGGCATAATAGAGTCCATTAACAAAAATATTATTTTTCATAAACTTCCGGGCCATAATAATAATAATAACAACAATAATAATAAAGTCGTTAATAGTAGTAGCTAATAGTAATGATAACATTTAATACCAGTGGTAATAAATAATAATAATAATAATAATAATAATGACTTAGGCCCAAGTATTTTACTTACGTAATTAACCATAGCCATAATGTTGAAGAGCAGGTAGGCCCTAAGTTATTCAGTTTAAGAAAGTCGAGCTAAAGAGGATGAAAAAGCTTTACGATATCGCAAATAAATGGCTTGTGGTAGACTTACACCGAGGAAGTGGTTAAAGATTTGCATAGTAAAAACGTGTTGTGGGAGTAAGAGCGATAAATAATAGAAACAAAAAGCTGTAGGGGGAGCAGGGAAGGGACCCCCGTGGAGAAAAAAGCGAGAGAGAGGGAGGGAGAGAGAGACAAAGAGAGCGAGAGAGAGTGAACTTGTGGGGCGTACAAGGCGTTGCAATTGAAATAAGTGTCATATAGAATGTATTAACACTCCCAAACCAAGAAGAATGTTTTTTCCTGCTCACGAATTTTTCCCTCTTCCACTACACCCTAGCAGTTTGATTTTAAATGCAGGTTTGTCACTGTGAGTAGAGCACGGTAGAGGACCTTCTGGATAATATCTCACTAATCTAATTTATTGAGCGCTTAACGGAATTGCACCTACGAATACGTGCTTTTGTAGTAAAGAACTGTCTTGTGTCAAATTTGTTTCTTGTTGATTACGACACATCACGTATTACCAACATAAAACTAGAAAGTAATGTGTGATCTTATAAGCTCTACAGTGGAACTGGACGTACGTTTATTAAGGTGAAATGTAACTGAATAAATCAGTGGTCTTCAAGCGCTCTCAAATAAGGGGCCAACTCTTTTGATAAAAGTTTGCGGGCCGCGTTTAACTTCACAGATTTGTCATAAGTGTATGGTTATACTGAATCCAAACAATAAACACTGTGTGTTGCATATCCTTGTTTCTAGTTGGTTATATGGTTAATGGCTGTCTTTACTGCTACTCATTAGACCTGTAACCTTCGTCGGTGAGCCGAAATTTTGTCCTGCAAGAGTGATTTTACATGCCTGTAAATCTACACACATGGGCCTGTGACATTTTTATGTAGCCTTACACGTAAATGCCATCGACCTGGTTCGGGATTGAACCCTCAACCATAAACTCTTTGTTTCTTTCCTGCAATGTAAGTAATAACATAAATAAGTAAGAAGTCTGACAATATTTCTTTTGACTGAATCTAGGATCAGTTCAGACAGAATAGTTTAAGTAGCGGTAAACTTTTTCACTTCCCGGAGTGTGTGCCAATCTTTAATGCTATCAACATGCGATCTGATTTAAGAAAAATTTTCATCATTAAATTTTAGTAAAATTCATAGTAGATTTATATTAGTAGGCCTACCGCATTTTTGAATTTATGCTGGAAATCACTATTGTAGGTACGGAAACTCAGTGACTTCCATTTGTATGTTGGTGAGAGCATCCGCCATGTCACTAAGGGCCAGTTGTATAAAACTCACAAACTGATGGTTGTTTTTAACTGGAAGTTGGAAAATAACTAGCTACTTATGTTGTATAAAAATAACCGTAGATTGCGTAACTCACAGTTTTAAATATCTGGAGCAAACAATAAAACATCTGGCAACAGTGCTAAAGTTGAGGGAAATTTGCAGGGAATATTATGTTTATATCTTTGGTATTTGATTTTCACAAATGTCATTGGTATTTATTTCAACTATTTAATAAAGATGAGTTTATTTATTTATTTATTTTATTATTATTATTTTAACATTTCAGTGAGGCCACGCATATTTTGCTTCGAACCGATTTAGCCTGTCCATAGAGGTGTTTAGGTGTGTAAAGTGCCACCTACAGCACCTATAATGCGTAGAAATTGTAGAAATCTAGTATTGTTTTCTTATGACATTGTCCCTAGTTGAATTCTAATAAAACGAGGCCATAAAGTATAATTTTATCTTGTCATTTTATGAATGGTTTTACTGGCTGTTCCTTTGTCCCCAGTAACTATTTGGAAGTTTCCAATCACAATAATTTGCATAGGACCTCAGGGCTGACCCTGAATATCATAAACGTATCTCAAATTCGCTTTGTTCGTGATTGCAATGGGAGACATAACCTCTGTCTAGTTCTTCTGCCCAAATTTCGGTAACATGTCATTCAGTAGGCCTAGGCCTACTAATAAAAGATTCCTTCTGTTATGACATACAAGAGATGCATGATGGGTTTTCATTGCATCACTAGACGGGATATCAGAATAATCAGAAATCTAGAAATAAATGTTGCTATTTTGTAATGTAGGTCTACCATAACTAACAACAAGGGCAAGATATGTATATATGTGTATGTGTATTTTTAATGTCAGTAGACAAAATGAAAGCAAACTGAATCTAAATGATATGAAAATAATCATTAATAACTCACACTGTACTTATAAAATGGATTTCTAGTGTCTTTTCAGTGTTTGAAATGTATTTAAAATTTCCAAATCTTCAGTTAATGTTTTAACTTGCAAAAATTCACCAGTTGTACGATATTAAACTGTTGGTTAGGATGAGATAAACTTGGATTAATGTTTATACAACAAAAAAAGATAGTTAAATCTAGGCCTAACTGAAAGTCAATTTTGAATGCTAACTACAGTTTACATGTTTATACAACTGGCCCTAAATGGAGCAAAAACGGCCTGCATCGCGAATGCAGCGCATTCTGGAAACCGCTTTTCGCATAATAACGTAACGTAAATCTGAGTGGGCGCGGAAAATGTTTTAGTGTGATGGGTAGCCATTGTCCGTTCTAGAATCGGTGCTAAGTAAACAAGTAGGTCTGTCTCACTCTTAAGTACAAGGAAACATACACCAGGATATGACTTCGTGATGTCAGGATGACCTGCTGGTCGACGCCGATGCCTGAAGACTGGCTTCCAGACTAGGATTCCGGTGACGGCTGATATTCACCTGGTTCATGATGAGATGGTAGTGAGGACGCGAGAGTGTATTGCATCTGCTGAAGGGTGTGGTGTGCTTAGGCGCGACCTCCCATTCGTCGTCACAAATTCACAAAAATCCCGGATTCGACATTCACTGTAATTAGTAGGGACCGGATTTTGAGGTTTTTAAAAACACTGTTTTAGGTTTTCTATTAGGTGAAATAGTTTTTTTTTTTTAGGTTTTTTGTCCAAAATATCGTTTTCGGGTAGAATAATTGGTTTAATGAATTTGAATGTGCTACATAGGATTGAATACATAATACGTGTAAAGTTTAACTTCACAAAATTGACTTAAATTTGTGTAAACTTGCTTTAAGACAATATAATACAATTGAAGAAAGAAAGCACAAACAATCAAAAGAAGCAGTGAAAATAAGATTGCCTCACACTTCCTGGTTACAGTATATCACTAAATATGTTTCTAAGATTCTCAACTGTGAAGTTCTTCCTGTTATCTCTTAGTTAATAATTAATATTGTATCTAGACACTACCCTTCTCAGGATTCGAATCCGATGCTTCTAATTCAGTGAGTAAAATACTTTATGGTTGGATGTGGATAATGTGAAATTGATTAGTTTCCTTCTTTCGGTTGTTACGCATGCTAATCGCACATCAGATCAACTAGGGACGAAAACTTCCCCCTTTTCTAGAAAGGTAAATAATACGTGTTTCTGGCAGGCTTGACAAAATATTTGCCATCTGTAGTGAAATTCAGATCGTCGCCAATCTACTGCCATAATAAACTCAATTTCATTTGTTTCGGCATAATTAACACGTCTTCTTAAAACTCACAGTGTGACCACTCAGTATGAATAACAGGGAAGTACTAAAGGCAAACAAAAAAAAAACAAGCGCTTTAAAACACAGAAATCTATATCCTTGTTCATACACGGCAACAATGGTTGTTCGTACGAATATTTTAAAAGGAATACGCCGGTACTCTTTTCCTCTCTTGATACTGTCCATTCTAGACCACAATGGGTTGAATGAAACGCTGGTGGTAATAATTTCTATCAGACAAAAATTATTCTCTCCCCGCAAAATATCGATTTCTCAACTGACAAACAAAAAAGATAAAAAAATAGGAGCCTAAATTAGATATTTTAGGTTTTATAACCCGTTTAGGTATATTTAGGTTTTTATACCCCATTTAGGTATTTTTAGGTGTCAGAGAATTAATGTGAGGGAATCCTATGGACATGATTCGAAAAAGTGCATAAGCGGTTTTTGTTTTGGAAGTAAGAAAAATGTAGGTAAAAACCTAAGATTCCGGTCCCTAGTAATTAGTGTAAATTTAGGTTATCATTGTTTTCTTTTCATTCATAAATTTTTAATCTTTATATATATTCTTTATATTAGGTTATAAATAATTTAGATAACCTACGTAATTATAAATTAGTAAAATATATATTGTACGGTGCGTCCATTCTAGAGAGGACAATACCTCACCACCCCACTGTCTAAAACATTTCTGCACCAACTTCGAGATCACACGTCTGTATTCACATTGTTGGCATAGTGGATTAACATTGTTAACTTACATTACTTTTTTCTTCTTCTTCTTACTCTTAGTTTAACCTCTCCTGCATATAAGGACATACATCCGGACCGCGGGATGAAGATCACTGCAGTAAAGCAGATTACTGGCACTACAATTCAGTGATTACCAGGGCCCGGATTCTGATGACCCTAAATTTTAAAGAAAATGACTTAATAATCATAAATAATGATCTAAAAACAGACATATTCTTCATAATTTTTTTTTTTTTTTTTTTATACACACAAAGTTATAGACTAATTTGTACATAATTTTAAAACTGTAAATGCAGAAAGGATGTTGTAGGTCTAAAAACGTTGTTCTTTGTTCTTGAATGAAGCATTTGAGAAGAAAAGTAGGAAAATGTTATTGTTTTTAAAGTAGCACCTACAAAAATGTTGCATTATAGTAACCTAGTCATTTATTTAAATATTACATGTATGAAAAAAAACCTTGTAAACCCTATCTTATTCAGAATTGCAGTAAATCACTGTCAGTATATGGAGATTATCGAATAAAAATGACCTCCGATTATCTGAAAGGATACATTTAGGCTATACACGGAGTAGTTCCTCTCCACATCCGCCGAAACGATGCGTGCAATACGTCGGCATTTCCTTTTGCGGTCTGCTGCATTATATTACTATTTATTGAGGGTAAACAGTAGTTTGCATTCTCTGGTGCCAAGTCAATCTAATAACAATAGTAATATAATACAACATTTCGACGTTTCTTTGATTCTCGTTTCCGATTGAGACATGACAACACTTCAACACTGAGTGTGTCCTTCTTGCATTAAACAAACAACACTTCAAAGACATCACCGCTGGGGACGGCAAAAAAAGGTTAATATAGGCTAATCAATGTAAATGTATGAAAATGACTAAATAAGGAAGCAAATAACACGAAAATGACAAAATGATGACGTAAAATGAAATGCATGTCCTAAAAATATAAAATAGCATAAAATGACAAAAAAAATACCTAATAAAATGCATTTCTATAATCTAGAGGCCATGATTAGGATTTATCTACAAGTTGGCAACGTCTATGCAGCATCAATAAAAAGAAGACATGTCATTAGAATCCGGGCCCTGGTGATTACCTATGAGCACACACATACACATAGGCTACACATATACTCTAGTATCGGCTATATTTGTCAGCCAAGAAGCAAATCTTCGAAGCACAGGTGATATAAAATATCAAATCGTTTTAGATATCTTTACCATAAAGAATAACTTGACTCTCTCTGATGTCTAATTGTATTCCTTATGTTCTATTTATGTTCGTAGGTCTACATTGTAGGCTATCTATCTACTGTGTTATATTCACAATCATATTATAAAACTTAACCACTTACAGGTCTTTTAATTAGCGCAACACATAGCCTATTAAAAATATATGACAATTTTGGTGTGACAATTTCAAGGGCGATCTTCAATTGACTAGACTGTGGTTAAGACAAGCTTAGATTGGTTTTCATAGCCTGTAATTGAAGCGTCCAATTCCAAAACTGTCTCAATCCAGTTTCAGCAATTTTCAGGAAACGTCAAAAATTGATAACTTTTTTCCTAACTGTTTGCAGTGTTCCATTTTTTTAATTTCACAGTTGAGAAACACTTCTTCTAATGAGTTATATTCCTGAAAATCAGGGATCGATATTTCAGGAGTTATTTCATATTTTTGTTTGGATTGAGAGAGTTTTGAAACTGTAGGCTTGAACGAGAGAATTTTGGAAAATTACACAATTCTTTTTCATTTCTAATATTTCAGAAGAGGCTTCTTATTAATGTAAATACAATAATCTATTACTGCAATTACTGTTTTGTCTATGACATTGAACTCAAATATTAAAATTAAAGGTCATACGGAATGAATACATTATTCTGTTTGGTTATTACACTTCAGATCAAATTTTTCCATTAATAAATCCTCATTTGCATTTCCTTCTCTGTTTGACCTTGAATCACCCTCTATTACACTCTTGTAAAATGATAAATCAGTCATTTTTCTCCACTCGGAACCAAAGTGTTGAGATCGGATAGTTTATCTTCCTTCTGATTCTGAGATTCTGGAGTCATCTGCGAAATGATTTTTCTCTCTTTAACACTGATTTGAATGCTCCTATGTCTGTTAAATAATTTACGTCCCCTCTCACAATCACATTTTTTCCAGATGCAGTTTTTCTTAGAATGATTCGCTTAGCTGCGGAAAACTGGAAATGCCTCTGCCCAGGATGTTTGAGAGTAGCTTGCACTATTTTTCTTCCAATCAAAGATAACAAAATCCTCTCTCAGTTCCTTCAGATTTGCACTTTGTGTAATAATGTATCTATATTCACATGGTTTGTTAATAGTATCCCTCTTCCTAATGACATTTTCTATTCTCCCCAAAACTCTAATGGCTGGAAGAAAAGAGTGGCCGACAATAGGGAAAATAACATGGAGTTCTTTACAGTTGGTATGCTATTGTAGAGCCAAGACATTAACATTCCCATTACTGTAATATTTTTATTTTGTCCCGGGCACCCGTCATGACCTTTGTTTCTCCCGCCTACTTCTTGTGTTTTTCTTTATTTTTTCCCCCATTTCGAAGGATCTTTCAATTTCTTCCATCCTTTACCACTAGGTGAAATCAATATATTACTTTCCATTTCTTAAGAATAGTGCTCAATTAGCTTGTATTTGTGAGCAATGCACAGAAAGCACTATCGTCTTATTTACAGAGAGTCTGTACTATTTATTACCTTCTAACAATGGGTATATGAGAGTGACAACATTCATAATTATAATTTGTGCTAATACACTGCTGGAAACATAAAATGAAAGGTTATTTGTAAGGAAATTTAAAAGACGGATGGAGAGAGTTTTGTTATCCAAACAATGAATATTACCAATCCTTGCTATGGATGGAGGAAGTTTTGAAAAGGAAATTCATGTATGGAACGAGACAGTTTTGTAACAGTACATGGGATGGAATGAGAAAGTTTTGAAACTGTTTGTCATTTCTGAAGCTTAATTTTGGAAGGAAAGAGGAAGTTTAGGCACAACATTCATTACTACATTGTTAGATATATGTAGGTAGATGACGATACCGCCACTATCTCAATTTTAAAATAAATGGATTGAGACAGTTTTGGAATTGGACGCTTCAATTCATGCCAGTTATGAAAGCTGAGATGGTGGGTTCAGCTCACGGATTAAGCTAATCTTTTTTTTATACAATTTACAGTCTAATGAGAGAAAATTAAAAATGTATTATAAGTGATGTCAATGGTAAGAAATGACAAAAATAGTATTTTGGTTTTCTATTTCTTATAACTCAGTGTCAGTTCTAAATATTCAAAGTTTCATTGAGGTATCTTCCACTAGAAATGTGTGAAGAACTATTAAATGAGACCATACCATTTAAATGTTTTCTTCTTGGATTTACTGTAAATCTTTTTATATACCGGAGAAGTGTTAACATTTTCTCATCAACTGATGATGCTAGAGCCTTCAAAATTTTAGGATTTGTTTGTGACCCTTGCTTGACTTCTAGGGAATATAATTAGTGAATTATGTTTATTATTATTATCTGAAGTGTGAGTCAGGATGTAGTGAATTTTAGCAAAGTAAAATTCGAAAAATACAAAATATAGACTTTAATCACCCAACCTGTAAACTTCCAGTTCTTGATCACAATGACATTAGGATATTATGAATAAAAAGAAATGAACTTTATTTAAAAAAATCTAAATTTCTTTAAAAGAAACGTGCACATTATGGTAAGGTTCCCTTCTCATAAATATGAAAGTAGTGTATTTGACATTAAGTATGACGATTTTTGCAGGATTATTAAGTGCCAGTATGGTACTTTATGAGATTGTGTGTGGGGGACGAAAAATGTCTGTCCCGTCTGTCTGTCTGTCTGTCCGTGTGCCTTTACGCGCCATAACTCAAATACGCTTTATCGGATTTTCATGAAACTATGTATACGCATTTATAATGTCCATGGGAAGAAGCCTATTGTTATTGAACCAAATCGGTTCACCGGTACCGGCGTCAAACCCAATTTAGTGTTTTTATTTAAAAGCGCCATAACTCAAATATGCTTTATCGGATTTTCATGAAACTTGGTATACACATTTATAATGTCCATGGGAAGACGTCTGTTGAGATTGGACTAAATCGGTTGGCCGGTACCGGAATAATGCCCAATTTAGTGCATTTTTATGGTATTATATAATAAATTGCCCCATAACTCAAATATGCTTTATCGGATATTCATGAAACTTGGTATACGCATTTATAACATTCATGGCAAGAAGCCTATTAATTTTGGACCCAATCGGTTGCAAGATACCAGAGTAACGACTAATTAAATGTCACATTTTTTTTTTTTGTCTACCGGTATAATTTGACAGTTAACACTATTCCTTCACATAGGCTTTTCAAACATCAGAGTCAAACTGACTGAGTTGGCCAAATGGTAACGTCTTGGACTCGTATTCTGGAGGTCCCCGGATCAAATCCCGTAGCCGGCCGATTTGACATGGATGTTTTTATTTTATTTTTTATTTTTATGTGAGTGCGCGATTGTCAAGGTATCACAAATCTGTAGTTCTGCTGACGCTGGTCGATTTTAATCTGATTAGAAAAACTTATTTTATGCATATCATAATTGCAATTATAAATGATTCAACAAAAACATACTGGCACTTTTTATATCAGTTTACTTGATTTTATTTTTTATTAGAAAGAGTGAACTGTGACTATTAAGTATGCAAAGTTTGAAAACCCAAGTTTGAAAATTTATGGCACGGGAATTTTTAAGTGTACACCCCTTAACGTCCATGAATTTCCATTAACGTCCCTTTTTAACTCACCTAATTAACTTGTCTCAAGCTAGATTCGAGCCAGTACTCGTCACTACACAAGGTTATGTGTAAAGCGAGCAATCTGTGAGTCTACTGCAATAGAAAACATTTCTATATTCGAATGTGTTTTGGCGTCCTTCACTACAGCACTGAACCACGGACTTTTCTAATTAAAAGCTGGGGTTGCGTTCTTTGCACAAGTTGGAACATTGGGTCATGCCCAAACACTCAGAATTCCCCTGAGGCCCCCAAGTGTCAGAAGGGAGAGGGGAGAACCAGAAAGGCAGCGAGGAACAGATGATTCTGAAGAATCAGAAAGTGGTCTTGATATCCCAGTATATACATGTCAATCATGACTGCAAGACAAATATCAACAAAGCCCAGGATGACTTTATGGGGTTCCAGCACTGGTAATAGACTGTAATATTTCCATCCATACAATTCATTTCTTTCGCATGAAAAGCGGAAACTGGTGAATGAAAAGACGCACAGTCTCTACAGCTGAATTTACTTCATTTTCATGGGGGGGCACCAGGTGTTGCCAAGCGCTGGGACACGCCCCCCTGGGCCGGGTTATTCAGATTCACAGACTCCCGCTGCTGGAGCTGGTTTTATGAAATAATGGCTCCTTACTCCGGAAACAGGGATTCGGTTACTATAGTCGGTATCAAAGGTGAAATGACGCCAGAGTCACGAGTAAAAAAAATAAAAATAAAAATAAAAATAAATATCAAAAGACCATTCCGTTGCTCATACTGGCGTACTCTATTTTTACCCCTGGATACAAAGATTCGGTTACCAGTAAGGTCAGCGTGCAATGTTACGCAGGAGGAAGTTAGCAGCTTAGAAAAACACCATTGTGGCTCACATTCAGGCATCTAAGTAATTCTATGGTGTTTGTACATTCTGTAAGATAACAAAACGTTATATGTTACATGTCAAATTCTGCCATAACATTTAAATAAAACTAACAATGACTAACAATATCAATAGATTTGAAACTAACATGAATAAACATTAGGGCCTACCATGTTTTGTCATACCAGTAATAACAGGTTAGCTACTACCGATACTTATAGTGCAATATAAGTTACGTTAGATATATTTTTAATCGGACCTATTATAGGCTAAAAATTAACTGTAACTCACAGTAAAAAGGCTATGCAATCTTTCAGTAACATACTGTAGACCTATGGATTAACAGGGAAAAGTAAATAAGGACATTAATGTTATAGGCCTATATATATGTAATTACGTCTAGCATGATCCAATTGCAAAGAAAGTAAACTAATAAGGAAATTAATAATCATTATTACAAGATTCCTAGATAGATTTTGTTGCAGGCATAGGCTATGTTTTATTCAATGAAGAAAAGAACGTTGTAATAATGAAATTAGTTTTGCTGCCAGTTAGGCAATCAGTCTTTCAGGCTGCATTCCCATTTGTCATTGAATTTAACTTTTTTTTCTCTTTCGTTGTTTTACCTCTTCCTTGTAGGGACCTTTATGCGACCCGTGCCGCCCGTGCCTTACCGGGCCAAGACCTGTCGGGAGAGGAATGAACTATGGATCACAACACAGACATACTTTTTTGACCAGACAAGGACATGGAGGGCCTCCCCGGATGAGTGATCAGCCCAATGCCGGTGCCACCTCCGAGACATCACAAACACAGGACGAGACACACCATTCACATACACTCACTCCGAACAAGGCGAGGATGGGATGAAGATGATAATGACGGCCAAATGATATCCTGGGATTACAAGGGCCTAAAGTTACCTGACATTTGTCTCACAGGTTAGGAAAAACCCCACCTAGGTAACTTGTCCCGACCAGGAATGAACCCGGGCTCGCTGCGTGAGAGGAGCGAACTATATATATATCGTCTTCTGTTCACAAATTTGAAAATAAAAAATATATAAGACAAAATCCTGCTCGTTGTAGGCCTATTATACGGATGGGAGACATGGTCGCTTACTCTTCGGAAAGAAGATAATCTGAGAATGTTCGAAAACAAGGTGCTTATGAAAATATTTGGGCCTAAAAAAGATGAAAAGGGGGACTGGAGAAAACTCCATAATGACGAGCTTCATAACCTGTAGGCTGTAGGCTCAGAATAGGGTTGCATGGCAAGCTCATGTAGGCCTATGTGCGGCAATGAACCTCCTAGTTACATAAAATAGATAATAAGCCTAACCCTTTAGCTTTTTTAGAAATTTTTAGTGCGTAATTAACTTAGTATATCACATATGGACCGGATTTTTAGGTTTTTAAAAACACTGTTTTAGGTTTTCCATTAGGTGAAATAGTTTTTTTTAAGGTATTTTGTCCAAAATATCGTTTTCGGGTAGAATAATTGGTTTAATGAATTTGAATGTGCTACATAGGATTGAATACATAATACGTGTAAAGTTTAACTTCACAAAATTGACTTAAATTTGTGTAAACTTGCTTTAAGACAATATAATACAATTGAAGAAAGAAAGCACAAACAATCAAAAGAAGCAATGAAAACAAGATTGCCTCACATTTCCTGGTTACAGTATATCACTAAATATGTTTCTAAGATTATCAACTGTGAAGTTCTTCCTGTTATCTCTTTGTTAATAGTTAATATTGTATCTAGACACTACCCTTCTCAGGATTCGAATCCGATGCTTCTAATTCAGTGAGTAAAATACTTTATGGTTGGATGTGGATAATGTGAAATTGATTAGTTTTCTTTTTTCGGTTGTTACGCATGCTAATCGCACAACAGATCAACTAGTGACGAAAACTTCCCCCTTTTCTAGAAAGGTAAATAATACGTGTTTCTGGCAGGCTTGACAAAATATTTGCCATCTGTAGTGAAATTCAGATCGTCGCCAATCCACTGGCATAATAAGCTCGATTCAATTTTCTTCGGCATAATTAACACGTCTTCTTAAAACTCACAATGTGACCACTCAGTATGAATAACAGGGAAGTACTAAAGGCAAACAAAAAAAACAAGCGCTTTAAAACACAGAAATCTATATCCTTGTTCATACACGGCAACAATGGTTGTTCGTACGAATATTTTAAAAGGAATACGCTGGTAGGCCTACTCTTTTCCTGTCTTGATACTGTCCATTCTAGACCACAATGGGTTGAATGAAACGCTGGTGGCATTAATTTCTATCTGACAAAAATTATTCTCTCCCCGCAAAATATCGATTTCTCAACTGACAAACAAAAAAGATAAAAAAGGAGCCTAAATTAGATATTTTAGGTTTTATATCCCGTTTAGGTATATTTAGGTTTTTATACCCATTTAGGTATTTTCTTGTGCCAGAGAATTAATGTGAGGGAATCCTATGGACATGATTCGAAAAAGTGTATGAGCGGTTTTTGTTTTGAAAGTAAGGAAAAAAAAATAGGTAAAAACCTAAGAATCTGGTCCCTATATATAACTTATTAAACTGGTCTACACAACTTAGGCTATTATATAGGTCTAAAGGTGGCTAGGCTTATATCGAATTACGCTCAAGTATTTATATGACAGAAATTACAAGTTTTAGAATGAAAATGGGTGTAGCTGGTAATTGAAATAACTACCTTAGGCTTATATCAAACTTACAGTACACTCATAACTTGAAACAGAGAATCGGTAAACAATAGAGAATCCAAACAAATTAATTGCATTATCTAATAATTACTAAGACTGGTACTCCTAATTTAGAAAGCTACATACCAATATGCTCTTCCGTGAAATGACGTAGCCCTAATATCGACTGCGGGAGTGAGCTTCGAAGTCAGCTGCGATGAAGAACTTAAACTCTTGCTATTGAAAAATGTGCTGTTTAATATTCCATTACGATAAGATCAGGGCTGGTTTGAAATGTAACCCTAACAGGAATCACTCAACATAAACTACTAATTATATGGCGAACGCTGGGGGCAGAGGGGATTGCATGGGGGAATGGCAGGCAACACCGCACACACCTTTGCATTTCCGCACTCCTGTGATGGATAGGTACAACAGACTCGCTCACTATTATCTCTAAGCCATTCGCAAACCTTTCAGCCACTCATCAAAGTTGGCCTTGTAATCTATTACTGGTTACACAAAAGTATTGTAGTTTCAATATTTAGAGAATATGATTACAGGTTTGTTAATTATTCATACAGTGATTACCAGGGCTCGGTCTAGGGTACCCGAGTCAAGACAGTTAAGAACGCACGGAAAATTGATTTGTGTAGGTTGAGGCGACTTGGAGATGGAGCCTGGCGTTACTCGTTGGCCGTAACATCTAAACATTCAGTCACAAAAGGGTTCAAATAATTGTTAACATTTACAGTCACAATTATATTGCGTATATTTCTAGTTTAGAAATGGTTTGCTTTGTAATGTATGTTTCAATTTACTTTATAATCTAATCTTACATGATTTAATAATCCTCAATAATTTTGGCTCCTGAGAAGAAAAGGAATAAATACCCATATTTTCTGGTCTTGCACCATTTTTCTAATCTGATTCAGTACATCGTCATAAGAAGTATTTTTGTCTTAGGGTCGACTCCCGATAAACATTTTTACCCATACATTTTTTTAGATGTTCGTTACAATATTTATTTTCGACTTTGTTGAATGTATACATAAATGTCGATACCGTATGCTTTGATCTTCAGTGTCGGATTTTGATACCGAAAGCCTGCCTTGAATGTATAATTTTATATTTCCCATGTGCCTGATGCTATTACTTTTTTTCTTTCAAAAATTGAGTTCTACCTATCCGTATATCTTTTGCACGCAATTTGCTAAAAGCAGTGTTGTTTCCTTTCACGTACAAATATTCCCTTCCGTAAGTTCCTTCTAAAAAGAACGGTTCGTGCTCTCAATTCTCGTGACGTTGCTCAGTACTGAGAATTCCAAAAATAATAACGTGAATCATGAAATAAACAATTAAATAACAGAAATAGTATACGATGGATTCTTTACTTACAGGATCACAAATGTATTATTAATGGACCCAAGCCAAGCTGCAATGAGAAAGTAATTAACTTTGTTATGAAACATACTGCACGCTCTCATGCCACGAGTCGTGACGTCATTTATACTTCGTGCATTCTAAACCATAGTCTCGTAACTTTGTGACCCTTGGCCGAATTGTAGTAATTGGAACGACTACCCTCACAGTTGCTAAAATTATCGAAAAGGCAAATAAATAGCCTATACTTGTTATAATGCAATATAATGTAATATTTAAAACATTTAAATAATTGTTATAAGTAGGCCTACATGACAAAATGTGATGCAGTAGCCTATATGCTGTAATTCTTTCATAATTTAAAGGCTATTAATTTTATTTTGCTTTATGATTAAAATGCATTCATTGCTTTATTTTATTGTTATTAATACTGTTAGTCTATTATCAGCACTATATTTGAAAATGAACGCCAGGTACCAATAAAGTAGGTGAAATGCGTCCTTTCGGTCCCAAAGTCCTTGTTTAATAACATAAAACTTTCTTTGTTATAGGCCTACAGGCCCACACTATAGGCTCACACTAGGCTATAACTTATGACTGATTATTTCCTCCCAGCATTTTTGGGCTTATTCAGATACATTGCTTATGCTTTTTATATTTATCAGAAAAAAAAAAATTAAAAATCAGATGCTCGATCGAATACATATGAAAAGAAGTTGGAAAGGTTGGTTTCACAGAAAAAAAATCCTTCGTCCTGATTGCGTTAATTAGGCTACGACCTGTCTTTTAGTTTGACATTATGTGATTGAAATGTTTCTAACATATGTAGAACTATATTGTACCGTATTGGTCCTACAGTCAATAGTAGGGCCTACTATTAACTTGAGTTGCTTAGTAAGTTATTAATACTGGATGAAGTATTGAATTACTTTGAATTCAAATACAGGAATTTTTTAATAATCGATAACAAATAGTAATGATATTTCGCCCGTCTCTACAGAAATCGTTCGAACGTGCATTCAAAAAGGAAAAAATGCCCCAGAACCAAAGGTAAAGAAATTATTAATATGACGGCACGCTTGGTTATTAGGTACAGACTCTGCTGCCTGGGGTGATATCTGGTACCCTGTTATAATTCTTTGGTAAAGAAGACTTCAATGAGGTGCACTTAATATAAAGTTCACAATGGACAGAAGGCTGGGCAGTAAAAAGAGGACAAGATAATAGACATTTTTTCCGTAATAGGCCTAACAAACAGGAGTTGGGTTACTTGAATAAAGTAAGGGTCTCCTGTCATAGGCGTACCGAGGGGGGGTTTGGGGGTTTGAACCCCCCCATTGATTAAAAAAAGGAAAATTGTATAATTTTTTTAAGTCTGCCCATAAATTACTTAATACAAGTATAAAGTGTGGGAAGCTTAAAACTCGTTATTTTGCGTCTTAATTTTTAAAATTTCCCGGGGGAAACCCCCGGAAGCTTAAAACTCGTTATTTTGCGTCTTGATTTTTTAAATTTTCCGGGGGTGACCCCCGGAAGCTTAAAACTCGTTATTTTGCGTCTTGATTTTTAAAATTTTCCGATAACCCCCCCATATGGTCGGCCTGGTTACGCCTATGTCTCCTGTTAGAAAGACGAGAATTTAATGAACGGCCTTGGGAGTCGGCAAACTGACACATGAACGCAGTCCTGCTATCTGTTACTGGAGTTGCAAAATACGAAGCTGCAATATGGTTATATCATTTCATGGGGCACAGTTCCATAAACCTAGTTTCAATATAGGTTATTTTAAATTTAATAGGCCTATAAAAACAGTCCTACAAGTCACAGTTTTTACTCATGTGTCTTATGAGGCAAGCAACATACATTTAGATAATGTGTAGGCCTACCCCAGCCATATGGCTAGGCAAATCACAAGTTGTTCTGAAATCCTTCGTAAATTTTTGCAGCCAGATAGCGATCTTGAGACATTCGGAAAATTGATTGGTATTGATTGGAACAATGTGATAACATGTCACCCCATGTCACGTCATTAGGTATTAAAGTTTAAAAATGCTGTCATAACTTTCCTCTTGAAGGAAATTGTATGCTGATTTTATACTTAAAAAAACCCACACACAGGATTCTGTTTTTAACTTAGGCTATCTGGAGAATGTGTCGAATTTTTTCGGCTTTCTAACTAGGCTTTGTTAGAAAGTGGAGACTTGGCATAACCGCTTCATTTAGCAGCAGAAGCTGAATATAACCCAGACAGGAGTTTTTATACAAACTGTGGAATCTGGGGTTATGCAGGTGGCAGAGTCTGTTGAAATAATCCACCTCCAGCTTGTTCACTCTTCCCCGCCCCCGTCCCGTGCTAACGTTTCATTCCCCTCATTCAACAGCACAAACACATTTGGGGACAGAAAAATCTCCGCACGCGCTCTTGCCCGCCATTTTGCCCACAAGTTCAACAGAAACATTTTCAGAGCGAAGTGAAGAGAAAGAGGAATGACAATAATCCAACCTAGTAGCTGTTTGAAAAGGCAGTTAAACTACTGTATTACTACAGGATTATTAGTACTGCACCAGTTGGCCTATTTTATGCTATTTGTACGGCTACTATACTGTACAGGACCTATAGGGGGAGGAATTAACCATTGGATCACATACATCCTTTTTTGGAGGCCTACATGGAAGCCTCTCTGGATATGTGATCAGCCATAACTAGTCCTCACACACTCACTCAGAACAAGGCGGACGTGATGAAGGTGGTGATGACGGCCAGATCATGTCCTGGACCCTAAAGTCTCTTGACTTTCGCCTTATAGGTGAGGGAAACTATGGAAAGATCCCCACGCAGGAAACTTTTCGATCGGGAATCGAACTCGCAGCGTAAGGAGAGCGACGCCATGGCTATGGATTAACTCTAGACCTAAATTATATAGTTTTTCCAAACGGTTCCTTTAACGTATAGGCAGGACCTTTCTTTCAACATTTATCTACGACCAATAAAATTATCGTAACTTATAGTGCTTTCTAAAGCCACGTTAACCACTTACCCCAAAGGCCGGCCGGCATACCGCCATAAATATCTCGAATAGGAGGATGCCTAGGGCAATGAGATTGACTTGTACATTTTGGGACTTAACTTGTTTCGTAGGCATTGAACTTGCTTTACTGCCAGTAGAAGTTCGTTCGCACCATTTCTTAATTTTTGGTGCTTAAGCCTTGATTCCACGTGAAATGCAAGACAGTCTGTTTCCCTAGCAGTTTCGCTTTCCCGTTCCACTCCATTAAGGGTCAGACAACGATTTAATCCTTAAAGGATGACGATGGTTAATGTGGCTACAGAATGCACTGTAAGTCTTTGCATGCAGGCTATTTAGCATGGTGGCTAGCAGTTTCCCTACACCCATAATTGGAGAAGGCGCAATCTTGAAGGGCTGCCATGTAGGCCTACTGATTTTGTATTTACAGTTACCAGGACCTACAGTTTAAAATACAATCCAAGCAGAGGAAACTGTCTAGTTAGTAAGACTATTCTATCCATGGTTAAGCCAGGCAGCAGAAAGATTTGACACCGCCTGAAAAATTAAATATTGTACACAAACTGCATTAGAAGTGCTTTTATGCAAATGTCAGTTATTAACTTGAAAATATTTTGCATTCACTTTACATTACGGTAGACATAAATATCGTGTAGGTCAAACAGAGAAAGATTTAGTAGGGGCGATGTTCTACCTTCTTATAGAAGCACCACTTAGGCCTATATATATTGCATGAAAGATTATAAAATATTTATGTGTTTACTATATAGTAGGCCTACCTATAGGCTATGTACACCTAAATAACATAAAAAGTTTTGCACGTTTATTCCTTTTATAAAATCAGGCCATATTAATTTACTATTAATGAAGGATTTTGGGTGAAAGTGGAGTGTCTGCCTGCTTGAAAGTAGATGGCACGAGATTCTTTCCAATTTTACACATAGGAATACGTTTTGAAAATTCCTAAGAAAAAATTGCATAAAATATTGTTTCTTACAGAATTCCATAAAATGAATATTTAAAGAAAAATGTAGGCCTACATACTTTACGCGACGTATTTATATTTCGAATTTCTACTTCTATAGCCTAGCGTCCTTGGTTTTTGAATAGGCCTAATCTTCTGGTTGCTACAGAAATGTCGGACGATCTTCTTAGAAGCCATAGTCAAATTAGGCCTACATTTAGGACATCGACAAACGCCTGCGTTTTGTGCTAATAATATAATGTTCAATAAAACAGCTAAGATAGCCTATATAGTAGTCTATTCAAATTGGCATCTCATGCTAAAATACTCCGTTATTCTTTATGAAAAATTGGCACGTGCCGGTACAACATCATTAGCACTAACTGTACGGAGAAACTATTCAATTATTCGTTTTACTTGTTTCATATTTTATACAAATGATTTTGAATTCAAACGTTTAATAATTTGCATAAATGTGAAATAGGCCTATATACTTCCAGTCTTGTTTATTGCCTGCTTTTACAATGTTAATTTATTAGTCCTATACAAATTCATAATCTTAAACTTAGGCTATTTATAAATTACATTCGAAATGTTTTCATGATTAGGCTATTATTGTGACAAGCTTTGTTAGCCTATTTATTAGCCCACAGATTGTCCGTGGTGAGTATTTTACAGTGGATGGGATACAATAAAGGTTTTTATACCAATTCCGTAATAGTTAAGTAGATAATTAAATATTCAGCAGGTATCCTGACAATATTATTAATATTAAAAATGTATTAATAGTATTAATATTAAAAATGTTATGCAACTTACGAATGCGTAATGTCAAATACACCTACTATTGGACATGAAAAACAAATAAAGCACTGCAAGATTAAAGTAAAGAGGCGTAGTGATGTATAAATATTTCTTCGGAGTAAAATTACATTTGGAGGCGGATTTAAGGACACAACAAGGGCAGAGTCTGTCACGGGCGAGAAATGTCAAAAGGATCCACGGAAGTCGGGAACTTGAGCGGCGAGTGTATGTCGGTGTCTTGCCCCTCTCTGCCGCATTCGCTCCCCTACGGAACTACACCACTGCCCTGTTTCATAGAACTTGCTAATCAAATTGGTTCATAATTTTAGAACTCGTAACATTATTTTTAGTTAACAAAATCTTGATTCATAGAGATATGTACACTACTCAAAATCCTCTCATTAATATTATTAGTTAAATAGTCAGCTGATTGGTTAGAGGTTAACCTGGGTCCCCTTAAGAAGAAAATGCTAAATTCTGACACTGCAGATAGCTCTCATTTTCATTAAATGTTTTACAAATTTAATTGCTTCTTAAAAATTAGAAAATTATCCTAATATACTTCGTACATATTTTTCAAATATTCTACAAGATTTAGCCTACCAATAGATCTATGACAAAAACTCTATGGTGTTTAGTTACATAAGAAACACTAAACATCTAAACATTTTTACCCTCTTCAAGTAGTTCCCATATTTTCTTTAAAAGATGACTTATATTAAATTAAAAGACACTATATAGCCTATATATTTTATACAAATGCGTTATCTATATATACAAATGCGTTAAACACTATAGCGTTCATCTTACCAGTAAAAAGATAATAAATAATATTTACAACAATAATGCCGTCAGAATTTTAATTTTAAATTACCATTTTATGAACTCCAGGGCTGAATTTTTTAAATACCATACTGTTATTGGATTCTCTCGTTCATTAACCTTATAAACAGTAAAAACTCGTTAAGATTTTAACTCAATTGAACAACACAGTTTTTATTATTATAATATGCAAACAAACGCAAAATCACTATAGGCTATTCCATACTAATTAGGTTTTGGTATAGCCTAAATCATTAATACATTATTCTATAGCTGCCTTATCACTTCGAATAACTTAGTTTTTGGAATTTTCCTTTTTACTTTCTCTATTCTTATCATGATAAGGAGGCTTACTACAGATAAAGAAGGTAGGCCTATCATGTTCGACCCTGGAAATCTATATCGAGTTTTCAGCAGAATTTCATGATTTAAGGTTCCCTGAATGAAAAAATCCAATTTTGAGAAAATAAATGTCTGCGTGTGTGTCTGTGAACAGCTGAACTGGAGAACGAATCATCGTAAAATAGCATTTTATACTTGGGTTGGATAGGGCCTACCTTCTGGGGATGTGACTCTGGCGACGATTATCTCTTGGGCTACTCTTACTACCACTTCACACATAGAAAATTTGGTTTCAGCGATTTTCTGGAAATTTCCTCTAACGATTTTGTTTAAATTTTATACATGGGGCGATTATATCGAGTAGGCCTATTAAAACTTTAGTTCAAAATAGTTAGGCCTATATAAAATTTCCCTGGAGGGCACCCATCGTTTGCTCGAACTCAGAGTTATGTCTTTAATTACGTTATGTCTTTGTATAACACCGATGCAGTCGCGGAGGCTCATGCTTAGCGCATGGGCCTGGCATGCAAACGGTCCCGGGTTCTAATCTCGAGGCAGGCGGGGGTGTCAATCGTGGTGAACGAAGCCGTGATTTAGGGGTTTTTCTCGGAGATCCACCCGTTTCCCCCTCTCATTCCACCAACACTCTCCACTTCACCTACAACCTCCCCCTCATTATCATCCTTTTTCCTTTCTCGGCATTTGGGCCATCTCCCGCTGCAGCATCCGCCGCGGTCCTCTCTCATCCTGCCCCGTGGCTTGTGGTCGTGTGGGTTGTTTGTGGTGTGCTGCGCACCTGGGAGCTCTCTGGTGTCCCACGACCTTACGGTTTCTCTCCGTGAGGTTCCCTGGGGGCGCGGTGCAGTGTTTAGGTTCCAGGTACTTCTGGGTGTTGGGGAGTTCCATGGGGGCTCTCGCGGTGGAATCTGCTCCGGGGAAGCGTTTGGGCAATCCAGTCATCCCATTACCAGGACATGAGCCCGGGCATTTGGCCTACGTGCTTAGGGTCGTTTACAAGCAGCCTCTCCCCCTTCGTGGGGTTTCATACATGTATACATACATACATACTGTACATACATACATGACACTGAAACAACTGACACTACTCCCTGCAATAAGGCCTCTTATTCTATGTCACAATTTGAGAAGACCATATTGCTCGTGCTTAGGACGGAGAAAGTTATGAGAGTGCAACGCATCAGAGCTTTGAGTCTAGTTACAGTAATTATTTACCTGATAATTATTAAGACCGCCGGCTTGGTCTCGTGGTTAGCATCGCTGGCTACAGATCCCCAGGCCCAGGTTCGATCCCCGGTACCTCCTCGGATTCTTCTGAGGTAGGGGAATCTGGAACGGAGTGCACTCAGCCTCGTGATACAAACTGAGGAGCTAGGCTACTTGATAGAGAAATAGCGGCTCTGGTCACGGAAACCACCATTAACTGTCGTGGGTGGCTGTATGCTGATCACATGGTCCCCCCCATCCTGCCATCTGCCTATGGTAGATGATGCAGTGGTCGGGTGGTAGGCCTAGTCCCTTCAGGGATGTAGCGCCTCGAAGTTTAGTTTGGATAATTATGTGATGTTTTATTTCTCTAATTGTTCTCTTAATTAAAAACACGTTTAAACAGAAATCTGAATGATGTTTGACGTTTTACAAACTGCTTGATTGGTTATTATTTTATGAACATCTGCGAAATTGTAATTCATGCACTGAAGCGATTTAAACTTGTGAAAATGTAGTTATGAGAAACTGCATTTTGAATTGCTACTATTCCTGCTTTAAATTAATTAACCTTTGTTTAGTCTATTTATTTACTCAAAGTTTTAAGACACCTGACTCACAATACCAATTAGATAGGTCCTAAGCTTGCTGTAGATTTATACGTCATAATCCTTCTGCTTTTCTTCGCCCAGTAGAATATTCTGAACGTTTAATTTCAATAAGATGTCAGTTAGCAAAGGAGGGGTGTCCTTTAAGGTGAAAGGATGATAAATATTTTATGAATTTTCATAAAAAATATTTAGGTGACCTTATAATCTTATTCATTTTGATTCAACTAATAATTTTATACAACAGTTTTTAAAACCATAAAATCAGCTGCTATCTAAATATCTGAATAGTGAACTTCCCTTTTTTTAACGAAATTTTGAGCATACAGTTATTATTCCATTATATTCATTTGAGGGAATTAATTTATTCTGAAGGATATCGTGGTAAAAATCAATCATTTGTTTATAAGTTTATAACTTTCCAAAAGTATTCATTAAGACAGCATTTTAGAGTAGTAAAAAGAGTGCCTATAGAAGAAGAAATCAAGCACAGAATCGTCCAAGAAAATAAAACATGGCATGTAAATATATCATTGTTCAGAAGTAAATTGTTATAAAAACATGCCAAAATGAACATTTATAGTCAGTAATAAGACCAGTGGTAACCTTTCGCTGTGAAACATGCGTCATAAATGATCCTTGAAAGAAGAATTCTAAGAAAAATACACGCCTATGTAAATACAAAAGACTCAAATCTGATTTGGAAAATTAACATAACAGTGAATTAAATACAACCATACAGAATAAAAACATTATAAACTTCATGTAATCCCAAAGATTAAGGTGATAGGCCCATGTCAGTGGAATAGAGAGTGGCAGATTGGTAAAGAAAATTTAGCCTATAACCGGAATCATTTGTCTACAAGAGCTCATGGAAGACAAAGAATAAGATGAACTGACGAATAATTAAAGATCTCCAAGAGATGGAAATTAGAAATTGGTCAGCATTAAGTTAATTCAGGATAGGAAACAATGGAAAAATCTTGTTAAGAAGGTTGTAGTACATGAAGAAACACAAGAAGCAAATTGTCCAGAGAATTAAAAAGCGTACACATTTATAACAAAACAACAGCTTCATTAAAAATGAAAGAGAGTTTAATGAACATATTTCCAGTATATGCAGAGTTATTTAAAATATATTAGTCTATATTCTACATTTAAAATATTTTGTTTTTAATAGTGTTTAGAATTAGGCCTATTAAGACTTATTGTGAGTATCTGATCAGGCCGTCCCTTTGAACGTCCAAATTACTTAAATAGGCCTATTCCCGAGTTTGTCTTCCAAAGTAGGGACATCCGCCAAGTTGCGTGAGTGCGTGCGTGGAGTGATAGTGGTGTGAAGATACGCGTGATTTAGACTCCAGCTCGGGATAACTCGGCATGTTCTCCTCGGGTAACACGGAAACACAATAATTCTTAACGACGGCTCGCAATCAGAGCCGAGTTCCGTTTCACATGTCCAGTGATTCTGTTTCACAGCCAACTACCCTCACTCATACTCTCATTATCACACAAGTCCAACTTTCCTTTATGCCTACTTGCTTTTCAATATTTTCACCTTTAGGTTAACTTTTGCCAGTTTTTAATGGTTAAAATTTATGGATAGTGGCGTCAGAAAGGAGTTCTTACTCCATTAAAAATCTACAGCCCATTCAAAATTGAGATATGTTTTCTTATCTGAATCGCTCTTAAATAAAATTATGGGGGTTCTTCAGAATAATAAACAGTTAATTAATCAACTCTAACTTTCTCCTTTTCCTCTTCTTTTTAATAACTTAAGAGTAAATATAACAGATTAATATTCTGTAGTACACCGCTGTGGCGTAGGGGATGCGTTCGCTTCTCTCACGCAGCGGGCCCGGGTTCGAATCCTGGTCGGGACAAGTTACCTAGGTGGGATTTTTTTCTGGGGTTTTTCCTCACCTGTGAGACAAAAATGTCGGGTAACTCCAGATATCATCTAGCCGTCATTATCATCTTCATCCCATCCTCGCCTTGTTTGGAGTGAGTGTGTGTGTATGAATGTTGTGTCTCGTCCTATATGTTCGTGTTGTGGTCAGAAGTGGCCCCGGCATTGGGCTGATCACTCATCCGGGGAGGCCCTCCATGTCCTTGTCTGGTCAAGAAAGTATGTATGTGATCCAAAGATAATCCCTCTCCCGATAGTTCGCAGCCCTATAAGACCCGGGCGGCTTGGGTCGCTTAAATCCTAAAAGGGAGAGGTAAAAACTACGATAAAGAAAGAAAGAAAGAAAGAAAGGAAGGAAGAAAGAAAGAATATTCAATAATTTTATGTAATTCCTTTCTATTCTTAATTAAGTTTCTATTTTCAATAACATCAATTTCGTTTTCAATTTTGAGAATAGGCTATATTTGGACCTAAGAAAGATGAAATCGTGGACGGGAGAAAACTGCATAAAGACGAGCTTCATAACCTGTAGGCTTACTCTTCACCGAATGTAGTAAGGGCAATTAAATCACGTAGGATAAAATGTGCTGGACATGTTGGCCGCATGGGGGAGGAAAGACATAGGCCTATCTCAAAAATATTGATTGGGAGACCCTAAGGGAAAAGACTACTTGGAAGACCTAGACGTAGATCGGAGGACAATATGAAGATATATTTAAGGGAAGTAGGATTTTCGAGTGATGGGTGGAAGGAGTTAGCACAGAATGGCGGGCTCATGTAAGCGCGGCAATGAATTTTCGGGTTCATAAAGGGTAACCTTTAGTTACCGCAGTGCCAATCAAACTTTAGTATAGGAATGCGAGGGCCAGAGACATTCCAGAAACAAAACGAATTACATATACGAACTATAGGCTATATAAAAGACAGGTATGTTACGTATTTGTATTAGGCTATATTAAAAGAAGTTTAATATACCACTTCATTTTACAGTCGAGAAATCAATGTGATGATTGGTACTGCTTTCCTGATACAAGTTTATCGATGTGCACTGTAAGTTCAGTAAGGCAAAGTCTCAGTCTCGATTCCAGTGAAGCACTTTCAATGCGATTTCTCGTTTTTTATTTAATTTGTTTGAGAGCAGAAAAAGCATTTTCTTACACATATGTACTGCCAAATAGCGATAACATTTGCAGAGAGAATTTAAGCAGTTTAGGAAAATGTTCTTTAGAAATCAGTTTCCTTGGATTATAACGGTCGAAGAGTGAAGCTCCAATTTGGCCGTTATAGGGGAAATGAAGATTGTAAAGTGCTGTTGACGTAAACTTAAAAAAACCTAAAGTAGTATTAATTAAAAACTTGAAGCAGTAAGAACGGTAAACAATTTTTTTTAAATCCAGACAGAAGGGCAAGGGCCAACAAAAATGAATAGACGGCCCGCGGGTTGGACCACACTGAAATAGATAATATTCCTTTAGCTTACTTAGGAAATTTCTTTTGCAATTCAGTAAATAAGTGGGGTAATTATCGGTAAATCTACTCTTATACAATTCAACGGCCCTAAATAGCGTGCTTGCTCGCCCGCTTCGTGAGACATCGGGTATACTCGGCGATGTTCGTCTCTCGCAGTCTAAACTTTCATGACGACTACAAAATTAGGAAGGAAAACCGTTTCTTTATTATATAAGGCCTAAGTGAAATGAACACAATGAACAAATATTCTAATTTTATTTTTACTTACAATTTTCATAGCTCTGAACCACAAACATTTTTAATAATCTACCAGTGTAATTTTCTTAAAAATCCTGGAGTCAATGAATAATGGCGGGCGAAGCCGGGGGCAACAGCTGTAAAATATTGATGATTTATCTCTTGAAATATCGCTGATAATAATTATCCAAACAAACCATTCCTTCCCTTGAAACATTATATAATTTCTGAAAATTACACTGAATTGATAAAATAAAATTCACATCATATTCATGTCAATAAACAGTTGAGAAACAATACGTATTATGTGTTCACAGGTTCTTTGGAACTGCATAATCGATTCTGATATAGTTTTCCCAGGGGGCGCTTTCATGTCGTGGAATGTACTCTAAAGCAGGAATTTTAGCTGTTTCATTAATTATTAATGGCTTAGTTTATGAATGATTCGCGTGCAAGTGTTAATAAATATGTTTTAATAAGTATTATACTATTAATTTTTAAAAGAATTATCGTGGCGAAGCCACGGGCACCTCCTAGTATTTAACAATACGACCGGCAAACAAGGAACATTGTTAACATACCGCAGAAGTAGCTGAGAATTTTCATAAGAAATTCATTTGCCTTAAGAATGGACGCATAGCCTCAGATTTAAGTCTCAAACATCTACACAACGACCGGCTTTTACAGATCTTTTTATTGTTCGTATTTTATTTACGTCAAGTTTATAGAAGGGTGTCAGGCCGTGTAAAGTGTACCACTTGCCACTATTGAGCTGTAAACATTCGGTCTATTTTCCCTCTGTGTTACGTACATTCCTGCTATAAATATTACCAGTGAATTCTTTCTTTCTTTCTTTCTTTCTTTATCGTAGTTTCACCTCTCCCTTTTAGGATTTAAGCGACCCAAGCCGCCCGGGCCTCCAGTGAATTCAGCACCCCAAAATTAGGTAAATCCACCCATTTACAAACCAGAGGCAGAAAAAAGTTTCAATTTGTTGACTAGTGTTATTACCAAGACTGTAAATATTTCAAGTTAAATCCCGAAGACTTGATTTCTTAATCTACGGAAATAGACGTATGCTTCGTCACCCCTTCCCTCTTCCACTAACCTCGACTATAAAATTACTCATATTCGTGGGTTCCAGAAAAGGAAAATCAGCAGCTGTAGCTGAATTTATGAGAAAATTGGTTATGGACTGTAAAGCTCGGTTCCAATCTCAGTGAACGACAGGATAGTTTTCCCCTTCTTTCATGTCCACAATCCATTCAGCCTTCTATATGAATGAACAGGGTACTAGGTGAAGTTTAATTTCATATAAACTCCCTACGCATTGATGACCACACTGCCTCCATCGCAATGTCCAGCTACTATGTAGCTTCAGCAATTTCTCTATAGTGGAAATGATGTGAAAGTGCTGTAACCTTCACAACTGAAGATAATAGTAGACATGACTGAATGTTAAGCTTAGTTTACTGTTGTGAGTCATTTTGTTTTCACAACAAACGAGGTAACAAGTTTTCTCAAAGCATAACAATATGAAGTATTGAAAAATACGCTCTACTTTAATACAACTATTCTCGTACTTTGTATAAGTTGTTAATTTGCAATTCCATTTTCTCTTTCTCTCTCTCTCTCTCTCTCTCTCTCTCTCTCTCTCTCTCTCTCTCTTTATCTTAGTTTTACCTCTCCCTTTTAGGATTTAAGCGACCCAAGCCGCCCGGGCCTTACAGGGCCGCGACCTGTCGGGAGAGGTCGCGGATCACATACATACGTTTTTGACCAGACAAGGACATGGAGGACCTCCCCGGAAGTGTGATCAGCCCAATGTCGGGGCCACCTCCGAGACAACATGAACACATAGGACGAGACACTCCATTCACACTCCATTCGCACTCCATTCACACACACTCACTCACTCCAAACGAGGCGAGGATGAAGATGATAATGACGGCCAGATGATATCTGAGGACTACAAGGGCGTAAAGTTACCCGACATTTGTCTCACAGGTGAGGAAAAACCCCAGAAAAAACCCCACCTAGGTAACTTGTCCCGACCAGGAACCGAACTCGGGCCCGCTGCGTGAGAAGAGCGAACGCATCCCCTACGCCACAGCGGTGGACAATTCCATTTTCTTAAATCAAAATATTGAAAATCTTAACTTCAATGTATTTTTAACATTAGACATATTCTGTTGCAGTTTTAAGTTATTTTTAGATCATTAAGTAATTTTAAACACACGAAACTAACTGCAGGACACCGCTGTGGCTTTAGGATGTGTTCGCACTTCTCACGTAAGAATCCTGGTAGGGATAAGTTTCCTAGCTGGGATTTTTCCTCACCTGAGAGACGAATATCGGAAACTTTAGGCTCTTGTGGTCCCCGAATATCATCAGGCCAACATTGTTGCCTTCATTGTTCAGAATGTGTGTGTATGTGATTGGGGCGTCTCGTCCTACGGAGGTGGCCGCGGCATTGGGCTGCTCACTTCTCCGGGGAGGCTCTCCATGTCCTTGTCTGGCCAAAAAAGTATGTATGTGATCTATAAAAACTTCCTTCACCGACAGATCGCGGTCATGTCCGGCCTGGGCGGCGTGAGCCACTAAAACATCTCTGCAACGTGGGAGGTAAAACGCAGGAAAAGAACAGAATTATTAATTAAAATTCATTTTTAGTGTAAACAAAATCCACAGAGAAATTCTGTAGATTATATGTTAATGCTTTCATTGAAATTGCTTCTTTACTTTGACAATATTATCCAAATAGGTTTCCCATATTAAATTCACATAGGCTTATCGGCATTCCAATTACTTATTTATATATTCTATATCAGCTTCATTACTTCCGTATTTTCATCGAAGATATTCCGATTGGATTTGAAAGTAGACTCATGTTTCTTTTTTGTCAGGTTGACTTTAATTTGCTGTGAATCCCTTTTAGTAGACTTCAAGCTGCAGTTTGGGAGTATTTTAGAATATTTTTTTAAAATGCAGGACCCAATAAATCTTCCCGACATCCATTAATAGCAAAACTAATTAGATTTCATTAGACTTCTAGTTTGGGACTACTGTCGGACAAGTTGCTTTGCTTCCAAAATTCCATTTAATGTTTGGATAAACCTATTTGTAATTTCACTAAATAGGCTATCCTGTGAAATGTGGCTATACCCCCTACTCCATGCTCCCAGAAGTAAGCGTAGTAGGCCTACAGTTTGAGATCAGTGATTTAGTATAATTAGCCCAATTATTGGTGCACTAAAGGAAAAGAGCATAGGCTCTTATATCAGTTGTAAAAACAAGACCGTGCAGGCCTTGGTGTATCCACAGTAATGGGGCATGGAGTCATTATTAAGATAGGGTTTAGCATGCCTGGACAGTAACATACAAATTGAACCAATGAAGTTGATGAAATATGTTTCTGTTGTCTGTTAAAAATCTCAGAAACCTCTTAAAGCTAGAAGATCTCATTTTTCTATGTCTTTTTCACCACCAAGTTAACGAAATTATTCAACGAAAATGCTGGAGATGACTTTCCAAGATTGCCCAATTGAAGTGGACCATATGCCATCCTCATCTTTCTGGAAAATTTATTTTCTTTTTAAGTCAGGTTTTCATATTCCAGGAAAACATCATTGTCATGTTTAATTTTTTTGTTATGATGTAAGAAACATTAAAGTCAACCATTTCATGTCTTCATCATCCTAATTCTTCACTCGTTTCAGTTAGATATAGGCCTAACGTAAACTGTTTGGATTGCTAACTCAGAGTGTTTTAAAGATATTTCAAACTGAATGTTGTTTCCTTACAGATGTCAGTGATTACCGCAGAAAATGGAATGTAAAATAATAGAATATTAGACAATAAGGTTATTCATCTGAGAAATCAAATTAATATAGGAGTATTTTTCTTAGAGCTAATTCCATATTGGCCTAACTTAACAATGAAAACAATATAGGACTGTATATAAGCCAATTAGAATTGACGGTACCCAGTAAGGAAAGGGATACTGTTTTCCCCGTAAATAATAGGTTACGACTTGAAGAATTTCGATAATGAATAAACAAAATTATCAAGTGTTACTTCTAATTCGTACTTAAAAACAAAGTAGCCTACCCAAAAGCATTTTGAATTTATAAAGCAATTGAACATTAGGCATATGAGAAAATTATTTAAATGCATAGGCGCTTGACGCTTCGATCAGGCCTAAACCTACTTTTCGCAGATATGAAGTGTACCTTTCTGGGCCTATTTAAACTCTCGAGTATTTATGTGGGTCTACAGGGATTAAGTTGATGAGAGAGCGAGTGAGAATGAGTTAGTTTGTCTGTTACGTAACTTTGCTAAAGTCTATGGAAATCTACCCGTACACTATTCCTAAATGTGGGCAAAGGGTAGGCCTACTAACTTACTGAAAACGCACGTAGGCCTATTATCTCCTCTGTTTTATATAATTTCCTATAATCTCTCCTCCAACTGGTTACAAATATTTAATTAGTCTTAAATAAGGTTATTTTTGTAGGTTACATGATTTTGATAATGCGGAGTATCTATATGTAATACCTTTCTTACTAAATTTTCCTAAAACTTTATCGGAAGGATCTACTCTAAAGCCAGGGAATTTCCACCGGATTCCGAACAAGAATCTCTACAGTTGATTGACAGTGGGTTATGTCACATAGCCTATGTGTGTAGTCTTCATATTTAGACATTTCAGTAATAAAATCTAGGTCTTTTCACAACATTATTTTATGATGCAATTCCTAGTCTACATATGTATTTAGAACAGAGTAGAATACCGACTTTTTTTAGCGCTCTTAAAGTAGCGTGTCTCTAAATTTGAGGGTTAAAAAACCAAAACATGGCTTCAGTCTACAAAAACAAAGGACACTTTGGTACAGTAAATGTTTATATTTATAGCAAGCAGAAAGCAGGAAACAATGCAGAATTGGCTCTCGAATCTTGAGCTTTCAAGCGTAGGGCTGTCGATATTATGCTTGTGAGTTTCCCTATTGCACTCGAGACCACTTCAAAGTACTTACCACTGCACAATGTCTAGAAAGCACTTTTCATATCTATCCCCTACCTTCCGCCACTTCTTTCTAATGATCTACTTTTTCAAGTTTGAAAATGTAAATAAGCCGTTGAAAAGCGATAGATAGGATAATGGTTTCTCAATATTGGAAATCCAGAGTCTCCATATGTTCTTAAAGAGGTTTACAATAGTAGCCCACTTAAAAAAAAAAAAAACATATAAGTTAATCTTCATTTGACTTGTGAATATGTTGCACACTTTTATTTATATTTTTAATGATAATCTTCCCACAGACATATTCTTGATCTTATGTGCATCTGAATCAGCCTGGAAAATGCTAAGGGTGAAAAAAGTTTCATTACACATGCAAACCTGGCTAAATGTCTGTCATCTATGAATTTCATCCCTGTACAATGGGCTTTGGTTTTAGCCTGTAAGTTCCAAGACACAGAAGGTTAAACAGTCAGAGAAGAAGAAGAATACAAATAAAAGGAGGAGGAAGGAGGTAGAAATAAAGATTGGTATAAGGGTATAAGGGACGAGATGAAAAAGAAAGGAGAGAAGTGAAAGTAAGAAAGAAAATAGGAACAAGCAAAAAACTAAAAATAGAGAAAACTAGCCTAGTAGTGGTGATGGTGTAAGTAGTAGAAGGCTCAGTACTAAGGTGGAAGTTCGGACACCCATGTGGAGGAAGAAAAGTTTACTCTGCACGATTAAGTTACAAGCTGCGTCTGTCATGTCCACAGGAATGTGGAAAAGTTAATCGGAAAGAGATCATGTTATTAGTTATTGCGTTTTTGCTTAACTTGTTTACATATGTGTGAAGTATATTACCTTCTTATCTCAACTCTATAGCACCAATTTTTACATAATGTAATTCATTGCTGTTGGAATTGTACTCCATTTTATTTATTCAGGAACTGTACCGAGTAATGTTTTGATTGAAATATAATCCCCTCTTGAGACACTATTGTCATTGTTAACCGGAATATATCTTCTTTAGTACAAACTTTGGTTATACCCAGCTCAATCTATTACCTTTGATAGCTATTGATCAATGTTGTGCTTTTAGTCGGGCGCAAACCAAACTTTTCAACCGTATCCCTCATTAGAGGAGTCTGTATTGAAGTTGTGTGAACAAAGTTGCCGTGTCCTTGTAATTAATCATAGAAATACAAACCGCCACTCGTTAAAGGGGCTGATTTTTAGTTATAAACGCCTATAGGTTAAATTCTATCCTGGGCCCTGTTTCATAGAACTTTTACACTCATATTATTAGCAAATACATAATAATATTAGTTATTATTATTATTATTCACCTGTTTCATAAGAATATCTTCTAATAATACTTGTTTTGAGTTCTTTCTTTCTTTCTTTCTTTATCGTAGTTTCACCTCCCCCTTTTAGGATTTAAGCGACCCAAGTCGCCCGGGCCTTACAGGGCCGCGACCTGTCGGGAGAGGGATCATGACTCTAAATTATCAGTAAATATTGCTAATATTATTACTAAACTGTTTCACAGACTGCAGAACTAATACAATTTACTGATAATATAGGTGTTTTTCTATGAGTGTAATTGGGCTAATAAGTTATTCTCAAACCCATATAATTCAGATTTCGTGATCTTAAAATTGTGGAAAATGAATCACTCTGATTTAATTATCAATTTAGAAAAAGCTTGCAAAGGAATTTTTGTCATAACAAGTTTTTAGGATTTGAGGTTAGATTTTAGTACATAAGCCTACTGCTTTCTTGAATAAGTGCCTAGCAGATTTATTCATCTCTTAGAGCTAGTTATTATTTGTTACATTATGAACATATATGTAGGCCATGCTGCTTTGAAATAGTATTGACAAAAGATCTAAGAAGGGAAAAAACACAAACAACAATCCCGACATAACCTCAAATCAATCAGCTGACTAATGAACTAATAATATTAATGAAGAGATTTTATGAGTAGTGAACATCTCTATTAAACAAGATTTTGATAACTAAGGAATAATATTATGAGTTCTAATATTATTACCTAATATTATTAGCAAGTTCTATGAAACAGGGCCCTGGTGTAACTAAATCACAAATGACTTCGTCGTCGGGCAGATGAAGTAGAATAAACACGCCTTGAGTTCAACCTTGGAAACTGGTCGATACAAAAACAATATGTTTGTAACATGTAAAGTAGTTATAGTTTGGTGCATTCTAAGCATAAAGAACCTAAAACTCCTGTCACTTCTCATTCATTAGTGTTGTAAAAATTTAGTTCAATTCTAAAATTACTTTTAACGTAAGCCTACCAATATTATTAATAGAGTATTGTTAGAAAGGTCTATATTATTGAAGTTATTGATATTCTGACTGCCTCTGCGCTGTAGAGGTAACAAACTCAACCATTTGATCAGAGGGTTGCGGGTTCACACCCAACCAGGGTTGATAAGTTTTTCTGGATCTAAAATCCTGAACATAGGCTAAGTTCTCCCTCATGGTCTATAAGCCGTGAATCCCTGTCATAGATTAGCCTCTAGGCCCGTTAAAGAATCCAAGCCTAAATTAGAACCTCTGGAGCAAATTCCCGGCCCTTAGAAATCCAAGTAATACTTTAATTTCCTATTAGATGGCCATTGAGATAATGGGCTTGCCACCTGTCACTCTATCCTCTATAGGAAAATAAGCGTGACTAAATTAATATTAGGTAGGCCTAACTGAAACCTTCCTATGAGGACCTGTGCTCCACGCGCACGCGAAATATGAAAGCTGTATGAAAAAGGCTTTAAAGTTTTACAAAAAATAGTATTAAAATTTATGAACATTAATTAGACTATCCAATATTTATTCTATGGTAGTATTTTCCAACCATTTCCCGTTCATGTCATCATGGTGGAAACTCGAATTTCCATATTCAGTTCGGGCAACCTAACTTACCGCACTTCTTACCGCACAGGTAAGCGCAGTGCGAGTAGGCTAGTTGCGCCTGCTAAGTATTTGGTAACAATCGGAAATAAGAACACACAATGAGCATTAACAACTTGTGAGAACCGCCAGCGAAAGTAATCGATCGCTACCAAGCACCGCCTTTGTGATCGTGCATGAGATCAAGAAGGCAGTGCACCAAGATAAAATACTATCATATTGATAGCACACTTGGAGCCTAAATTCTGGAACATATGTTTGTATCTAATTATTATTCCACATAATATTTTTAGGTGCTTTTCCCTATTGTAGAAAAAATTATTTGCGACACGTGTGTGAATCTTTGTTCTGTTGAAAACACTTTCAACTATTTCAATTACCCAACTCGAGATCCCTTTTTAAAAATAATTATAATCCATTTTCAAAATGTCTATCAGAAACATAGGCCTACAGAAAATTTTATTAAAAAAATTATTATCCATTTGCAAAATGTCTATCAGAAACATAGGCCTACAGGAATTTTTTAAAATTTGTTATAGTATTAATTTAAAAATATAGCAAACAGAGCTGCTATATTGTGGAGTTTTGGAAGTTTATAAGCTGAAGGCAAATTGGCTTCAACCTGTACGGTTACCTAATTATGACTGAAATATCTACTAGCGGACATCACCGAAAACTGGGAAATATAATACGCTAGGCTTAATTTACTATGTAGCTTTATTTTTCCTAATGGAATCAAATAGCTAATGCTCCTCTACAGTGTTTTGCAGATGACAAGCCGTTTGTTCATTCTCCTGCTTAGATACGCGGTCCAATCAGAGATGGCGAGACGGAGGGAAGACTCTTCCTGCTAGCGGTGCTACTTTAGCTCGTACACGTGATTGGCGGTGAAGGAAATGGCTTCTCATTTGAAAAATACTGTATTCGATGATATATCTAAAGTTTTCACTTCGTGGAAGTTATTTGCTGCTTTGTACTTCTTAGAAAACAGGACATTAATGTTGTCATTATCTAAACTAAGAATATAAGACATTAATCCTGTAGTCAGCCAAGTTATGGAAAGTAAGCTATTCAAACATGAATAATCACCAATCATTCTGAAATTAAACATTTTTTATGATACCGACCGAGTTATTTTAGGTGGTTATGCGAATTCGCGAATTCTGATCCCGGGGCTTGCAATCTGAAGGGAGCAGCTCTATTTGATTTTTCACATCCATGGTCTCTCCCACCAAACTACCACCAATCATTCCTCACAGGCCTATCAAACATTTTATCGTGATTATGTAGAAGTATAAGGCCTGGCGGGAGTAACTATGACTCTCTTAACTGGGTTTTAAGATCTTTGGCCTGCTCTCCGGAGCTTTAGGGCTTCCCAGTTAAGAGATCTGCGTCTGTTCTGTCAGGGGGCCTCGTCCCCCTATTTTTGTCAGAAATTCGCAGATTGTCACAGTTACATGGTCAGGACGCCTCCACGTGGCGACCGCTGGTAAACTCCCCTGGATTAGCCAGGGGGGGCTAAGAGCCTGACCGCCAATATTAATTGGCATTCGTCATACCTCGTTAGGAGGTAAGTGACGATGGGGAAAAGAGGTCAATTTAGGATGGGGGAACTAGCTTTGTTGTTAGGGTTAGGTTGTGCTATGACCTCTTGGGTCCGCAAGGGGGAGGGCATCCGTCCCGTCCACCTTGTAGGGCTGGTGGATGGCATTTGTCGGGGACTTCGGTCCCCGATTTTTGTAAAACATTTTCCGCACAAGGGATCATAGAGGGTGTAGTTTGGTTAGGGGGTTGGGGGTGGGTTCCGTTGTTTGGGCCTTCACTGGTGGGTTTTTCCCGGAGTAACTTGTCCTTATCCCGACCATCTGGGATCTGGGCGGTTCCTATGTCTTCCCGTTCTGACCAGGGTTTCCGTGGTTTCCCTGGTCTTAAGGGGGTTCACCCCTTAAGGCGAATGCCGGAACGTTCGTTTTGGACCACGGACCTTTCCTCCCTTTTGACCTTTCCTCCCTTTTGACCTTTCCTCCCTTTTGACCTTTCCTCCCTTTTGACCTTTCCTCCCTTTTGAGAGTCATTGACTCCTTCCGCTGGTCTCTCTCCTGGACTGGGCTTGTCACCCGCCTCACGGTTTTCCTGAGGTGCAGGTGAGAGACGCCAGAGTTTTTCTGGCATTAGCCTCGCTTCTACGGAGGTGGGAGTCTGCCTATCTCAGATTTCGCAGAGGGGGACGGGGAGTTATTCTGACTGTGGTGTCAAGTCCGGCTGAGTGTTTTGGATTTTTTCTTTTTCTTTTAAATTGCTCTATGTTTCTTGTTTTAATAATTATCTAGGTCAACACTTAGTTGAACTACCAACCCCGGACTCTGCGAGGGCGATGGGGTGGGGTTGTTTAGGACCAGACCCCCAGTAGCCTGACGAGGTGAGCCCAACACCTGAGTAGGAGTGCGTCCTGTGCGTCAAAGTGCCTCGTCGGTCGTGGAGGGGGCGAAGGCCCGCGGAGTCACCCCTCCGCTTAGGATGACTAGACATCATAATTAAGATGACTTCCCAGATACCGAAGTCCGTCTGAGGCAGAAGGGGACTCGGTAGTCTGGCGTTCAGCTGGAATAACGAAACCCAGTGGCCTGTAATTTCCTTGGTCCCTGAGCGCGGACTGGTGGGTCGGCCACGTTGCCCCCCGGCATGCCTGTGGGTCAATCCCAAGCGGAGTATGAGATGGACCCTCATTTTTTAAAATTTGCTAATGGTTTTATCGTGACAGAATTTTTTAGATCATTTATGTTTTATTTTTTAATAATGGCTAATATTCAGAACACTGAGGGTGTTAAGTTTATTTTAACTCATCCTTTTCTTAAAGGCTCTTGCGAACGGTGCTCTGCTTCTCTGGATACGTTCAGAGATGCCTATAAGCACATTAAAGATGAACATCCAAGGATTAAAATAGAATGTAAATGTGGGGTTTGCCATGCTATGTTCAAAACAAAGCATGGATTAGAAGTTCATCGAGCCCTATGTCTTGGCCCTTTTACCCGCAAAACCCTCGATTTCAAATGTTCGTATTGTGAGGATAGCTTTAGTTCTCAACGAGGTACAAAACATCACAGCATCCTGCTAAGCGCAACGAGAAAATAGTTAGAGAACTCAATAGACTTAAAGGGGCCCCTGGCAGGTTTCAGACTATCTGGTCTGACCAGGAGGTTGATTGCTGATCGAACTCAACAAGAGGTTTCGCGGAGAAAGGCTCATAAACACTAAAATCGCCGAATTATTAAGATCAAAGACCAATAAACAAATATCTGATAAACAGCGTGGCTTAAATCTCATAGAAACCACAATACCTGAAGATCAGGATTTCTTACCGATCTTAGAGGCTCTTGAGCGGGAGGGAGAGCAGTATCCTGGTGCACGGGAAGTTTTAGGAGGTAATACCCCAGGTTTCGAGGGTAATATCGATAGAGCTATAGGGTTAAACTCTCAGCATAATCTCCCTATTTCTCACATTAATAGTGATAGCATTGAGGACTCAACCCATGACATAGATTCTTCTGTGGGAGTTAGGAACAATCTGGTTAGTGGTCCCCTAGATCAATCTGGTCGGTCAGATGAGAATATAGAGAGCCTTGACGATTCTTCAGGTAGTGATTCTCCTGAGAGAACCTTAGATAGGCTCGTTGGAGTAGATTACGTCAACTTTCATATAGATAATAGTCCTACACCTGGTATAGAATTGGCCGGGTTGGGTGAAATAGTGGAGGAAGAGATTCTATCAGAATTGATAAATTCGCCCGATATTCCTTTTCTCTCTGACCAAAAATCTGGGAATGGCACTCTTGAACCACTTTCAGATTGGAAATCAGCTATTTCTAGGGAAGCAATTCGATGCGCTATCACTAGGAATGAATTATCCAGATTTAAAGAAGTCCAGAGGAAGTTAGATGCATATTTTCATACAGTCATCATTGATAATAGTGATTCCTTAGATGTTGATGAGATAATCAAGAGATAATCAAGTTTACAACTTGTTTAATAAATCAAGAGGATAGGATAGATCGCCCCAATAACGTAAGAAAACCTCCACGTGGCCCTCTCTCTAGAAGAGAAAAATATAGTATGGCACAGAGGATATATATGAGAAATCCTAAATAAGTCGTGGATAGGGCTTGTCTAGACTTGGACATTATTGGCGAAACGGATTTGACCGCTAAACCTCCTTTAGAAGAACTTATGCGGATATATTCCGAAATTTGGGGCTCGGATACCTGCTGTGAAATTGGAAATTATTCTCTTCCTGACTTGGGTCCTTCTTTGGAGGATTTGAGGAGACAGAGATCAATATTCGGAAGATGAAGGCCTCTTCCTCTCCAGGCTTGGATAGAATTAGCAAACGGCACTTAGGGGGGGTTAGTAGGATTCTTGCTAAGATCTTTAACGCCATTATGATCTCGGGCTGCTACCCGCAAGTATGGAGACTTGCTAGAAGTACCTTTATCCCTAAAGAGGGTAAGGATCTTCGTATTGCGGGAAGCTGGCGGCCTACCACTGTGATGTCTGTGCTAGCTCGTCTGTTCTCTGGGGTGATTGACAGCCGCTTTCGGACGGTTGTCTCTCTCTCCCGGAGACAAAAAGGTTTTACCCTCGAGCCTGGTTGCCAAGTTAACGGCACACTTATGTTTGAAGCTCTATCATATGCTAAAAAGAATAATGGCGTGTGTGTCACGGTGGTAGACCTAGCCAAAGCTTTTGATACTATGCCGCATGTGACCATAAAGAGAGCAATGGCTAGAAAAGGTGTTCCGACACACCTCATAGAACTGATCATTAATGGTTATACGAACTGCTCCACATCATTAGCCATGGGTAGCCCCCCCGATTTCTGTTAAAAAGGGTATTAGACAGGGGGACCCAATGTCATCTATTCTCTTTAATATGGTTGTGGATGATATTATCCATGAAATAGATTCTGCTGGGCTAGGATTCTCCTGGGAAGATGTGAAAGTTGGAATACTAGCCTTTGAGGACGATTTAGTCTTACTATCCGATAATAAGGAGAATATGCAAAAAAAGTATTGACATCTTAGTTAGAGGTCTCAATGTAATCGGCCTAGAAATTTCGGTGGAAAAGTGTTCCACCTTTAACTTAGTTGCCGTTAAAGGCTCTTCGGTTGTCGAGGAATAGGAAATAAACAAATTAACTTCTCTCCTCCGGGTGAAGCTCTAAAATATCTTTGATTAAATATCGATCCCTGGAAAGGGAACAAAGTGGGACAATTGGTAGGAGATAAAATCTTGAATGCAGCTAGAAAATTGACGACTTTTCTGCTGAAGCCCAATCGAAAACTGAATCGTATTTCAAGATACCTCATTCCCCGATTTTTGTATTCTCTGATCGCTAACCCGCCTAGCAGAACGTTACTAAAAACGTTAGATGATACTATACACCAACTAGTCAAAGAGATTCTTCATCTTACGGCTAGTTTTATTTATGTTAGGTGTAGAAATGGTGATTTGGGGTTCCCTAAGCTAGAAAGTATAATACCCCTCGCTTCTCTTAGGTTGCAATCAGACTTCAATCTATCGATGATCCAGTCGTTCAAAATGCAATCTCGGATGAGGGTTATCAGTCTAGGCTTAGTAATAGGGCACACTTTTTAAATGTTAATTGGCCTTGTAGTTTATACGAGAACAGTAAGGCTAAACTAGCCCTGAAAGAACAAGATCGTTGTCATTGGGCCTCATGTGCCTGGCAGGGGAAGGCTGTGCCTTCCTTTTATAAGGATAAAATTGGTAATTCCTTCCTCTAAGACAGAAATTTGCTTTCATCACGACTGTTCATAGAAGCTTTAATGATAAAAACCAATACTGCTCTATGTGGAGTGGTTGAAAATCTATATCATCCTGAAATTGATCCCCTATGTAGGCGTTGTGGCACCCTGCCGGAGACTCTTGGGCATATAGTTGGTCAGTGTGTGGCAAATAAATCACCTCGAGTGAGGCGCCACGACCAACTGGTGTCCAAGATCTTCAACAGCATTGCTAGTGTGCCCGATGCAAAGCCATATAAAGAGCACTTATTTGCCCTCTCAGAGCACACAATTAAGAGGGAAGTAAAAAGGATGGTTGCTCGAGCCAAAGAGGAATCATTGGAGAAGAAATGTGCCGAGGTAGAGCATTTAGTTGGGTATAATAGGGCATCAGAAGCATGGAGATTTGTACGGCAGGTGGAAGCACCTACCACAATGAGAGGAGGACCTGGAATGATTGCGATTTGTGAACGGAAGAGGCATTTTGAAACTCTCCTCAAGGAGGACAGAGAGGAATATAGGGAAGAACAGAATGAAGTAGCAAACCGTAATATGGAAGAGGTAAATGAAAATGAAGTATACCAGGCCCTTCGGAGATCAAAAAATGGCAAGGCAGCTGGTCTTGTAGGAGTAGTAATGGAATTATTGAAATATGGAGGACCTAAAATTGTAACAGCATTAACAACTATTTTTAATAAAGTGCTTAAAGGAGATGATATACCTCAGGAATGGAAGTTATCATATATTACAGCCATATATTATGAGAAAGGAACTAGAAGAGATCCAAGTAACTATAGAGGAATAAGAGTCATGGCTTCAGTTAGTAGGGTGTTCAGTAGTATAGTGAAGAATAGATTGGAAAAGGTAGCATGCGATGTTGTATCCCAAGAGCAGGTGGGTTTCACAGCGGGTAAAAGTTGTGTGGATAACATCTTTTGTTTACGACAGATGTGCCAGGAAATGGTGGCGAAAAGTCAAGATCTCCATTTGGTGTTTGTTGGTATAGAAAAAGCGTACGATTCGGTGCCAAGAAAGATGCTATGGAAGGCATTGGAAAAGGTGGGTGTGGATGGTGCAACAATAGAGTTGATGAAAAGAATGTACTACGGTTGCAAGGTAGCTGTAAAGATTGGTAATAGAATATCTGACGTGTTTGAAACAAGCAAAGGACTAAGATAAGGATGCTCTATGTCACCGACAATGATTAAATTATATTTAGAAGTTGTTCTTGGCTATTGGAACAGACAATGCAGAAGCTTGGGTGTGCCAGTACAGCATCAACATTTGCATTCACTGTTGTTTGCTGATGATCAAGTGCTTTTGGCCCTGGATAGAGACGATGTTATGTATCAAGTGAGAAAGTTAGTGGATGCGTATAAGCAGTGGGGATTAGTAATTAATATGAAGAAGACAGAGTATCTGGTGGTTGGAAAGGAGCAAGGAGAAGATTTGATTTTTGAGTTTGGTCGGATAAGCAGCGTGGATGTGTATAAATACCTGGGTTCATTAATTGATAAGACTGGTCAATGTGATGTGGATGTATCCCATAGGATAAGTCAAGCGAGAGTGGCAATTAGATCTCTGAATGGGATATTCTGGAGTAGTCGCATATCCAGAAGAACAAAGAAAATGATATTGCGTGTTGTTGTTGAAAGTATTTTGACATATGCTTCGGAATGTTGGACATTGAACGAGAGGCAAAGGTGTAAGATTGATGCGGTGGAAATGGATGGACTGCGACGGAGTATGAGAGCTACTCGTTTGGACCGACTAAGAAATGAGTATATCAGAATGGAGATGGATGCGGTGGAACCAGTTTCGGACAGGATTGATGCTCGAGCATTGAGATGGTATGGACATGTTCGGCGGATGGAGGAGCAACGTTGGCCACAATGCCTGCTCAATTGGTCACCACCAGGGAGAAGATGGCGAGGGAGGCCAAGGGCAACCTGGAGAGGGACAATTGCTAAATCTATGAGAAGGAGAGCCCTATCTGAGGAAGACTGGCAGGATAGAAAAAGATGGAATCTGAGAACAGGCGACTGCTGAAAGTGGAAATGCCTGCAACAGTAAAAAGTAAGTAAGATGGGGAAAGTCTCAAACCTGATTTTGTGCTTGTAGAAAAAGAAGGTAACTATATATGACGCAGTGAGTCCAACAGTCCTTTTCCTTTAAAATGGTGACTATTAAAAAAGTCCTTTAAATGTCTTTTTTTCAGTGAGCTGTGAACAGTAGATCTATTTAAGTTCTTCAAATGTAACCAACTTGTAATGTACATTGTTCTCTCTTTTTCATACTTGTAGACCATGATATACGTTGTTTTTTTGTACCTTAAACTTTTTTACATAATGTATTCAATTTATATACATAGGCTATAGCCTATTTAAAAAAAAGCTTTTTCTTTTTTAACATGTCTAAACACAGATTTAAGCTGAAAACATGCAGAGTTTTGTATTCTTATGTTATTGTATAATGTGTACAATCGATTATAAATGTAGAAAATAAACTTATAAAAATAAAAAGTAAAGAATTAAAACTGTGGGAGGAACGGAATGGCTATGAGGGGTAAACTGGAGGCAATTTTGAAAAAAAAAAAGAATATACTATTTCCTTTATTTATAATAGATAATACGTTAAAATCTTAAATTTAAGCTGAACTTTTCCTCCAAAGAACTCTGCAGGTTTTCAGATTGTTCAGACTCTTATTCAAGGTCCGTTTTCAGTTGCTACAGATGAAAGCAGTGATAAAAACAAACTCCAAACTGTACCATATTGTTATTAACGGTATATTAGTATAATGTGTTGTATTTAGCTTTGCCCCCCCCCCCACACCCCTTTTCACTCGGTGTGTCTGTCCTTTATTTTACAACTTTTCAGTTGGACACACTGATGACGTTACAATAAGATTTGAGGATGGAGATAGCCTCGCTAGGGGTTCTCATGAGAAGGTAGACAAATATTCTAGATTGAAGCCTAGTTTCTTACAGTGATGGCCAGGTAGAGCCTTTGAAGTAAAGCCATTGACTTTTGGCTCATGTGGTACCCTTCCGGAGGAAATTAAAGAAACTCTTAGCCAGTTAGGCTTCAATCTTGCCCAAATTAAGTAGGCTACAGTGAGTCCCACGCAAGAGTTGGCCAATGACGCGGGTTTCTGTGTCGCGGCTGGCACAGCTCCAACTCCCGAGCGATCGGGTGAATTATCTACGCTAATAATGCCGCGGTCGGTGTAATGATTCAGGTTCTCACATTTACAGTTAAAATTACAATGAAAATAACCACGTACCTCATCACAAGAGATGTTGGAAATGTTCTCCTCTTGCATCCACACAATATTGGCACCTTTTTAGGAAATTTTCTTTCACGCGCATAAGTTCAGCTTCCGAGAAAGGGTTACTTTCTCTTGTGATAGGCGTATGTGATATTGTCTTTAAGTTCTTCTAACAGTATGTAAATGTTATTTATGTGGAAACTTGAAAAATAAAGTGTAGCCTATAGGTCAATTTGCCATACATGAGAAGAACTTAAAGATAATATCACAAAAGAAATTAACTATCTCGGAAGCTGAACTTATGCGCGTGAAAGAAAATTTCCTAAAAAGGTGCCAGTATTGTGTGGACGCAAGAGGAGAACATTTCCAAGATCTCTTGTAATGAGGTACGTGGTTATTTTCATTGTAATTTTAACTGTAAATGTGAGAACCTGAATCATTACACCGACCGCGTAAATATTTGCGTAGATATTTCACCCGATCGCTCGGGAGTTGGAGCTGTGCCAGCCGCGACGCAGAAACCCGCGTCATTGGCCATCTCTTGCGTGGGACTCACTGTATATCTGTCTAGTAATCTTAAAATGATTTATATGTTAAATTCATTTAGGGACTACGGTAATAGGGGTTTTAGATTAGTTATTTTAAATTTTAGTATTAATTGTTACTATGAATATATGAATGGTAATTTTACCCCGGGGGATGGTGGAAGTTAAAGGTACTGCATATTCTCTTCCATCCCCACAAGTGTTCCTGGAATGTACGGGGGTACACTTTGAAAATAGCCATCTACCGTAAGTTAAAATGAATTCATTTTCAAGTTTTTGTGTCTCTAAAAACGTCAGGTTTCTACATTAGTCTATGTTTCTTTTTTTCTAAATTCGATTCTATATCTTCATGAATATAATTCTTTGCAGGAACTCAACATTGACGACGGTGTTCGCTACTCCATTTGAACCACGATAGCTGTTAGGGGCCCAGCATCGTCTTCGTCCGGTGAGTAGGCATACGAGAGATCGTTTTTATATCCATAGCGCATAGCATATACGATAGATTACACGACTAACTCTTCCATATTGTCTAGGTTTCTGATCCACTACTTAATGTTATATTCTCATAATTAGCCTATAGACTACGGCATTTGTAGCAGTCGAAGCTATTAATACAACAATGGATTTTATCTTCAAATTGTGAACTATCATGAAAATTCATGATTCAAGAGATACAAAAAAATGTAGTCTAGCAAGTAACTTATACTGTGTTATTGTAGCGTACCTTCATCATTACTTACTTACTTACTCAATGGCAAGAGACAATTCCTAAGCAAGCTAAAGGAATGTTATCTATGTTTTGGAACCCGGAGGTTCTTCGCCGCGTTAACTCGAGCCCGCCATTCAATCCTTTTCTGTGCTAACTCCATCCAATCATCGCATGCAAATCCAAATTCCCTTAAATATATTCTAATGTTGTCCTCCCACCAATATCTAAGTCTTCCAAGTGGTCTTTTCCATCCGGGTCTCCCAGTCAGTATTTTTGAAATTTATATTTTCTCCCGTCCACCGCTGTGGCTCAGGGGATGCGTCCAATCCTCTCACGCAGCGGGCCCGGGTTCGATTCCTGGTCGGGACAAGTTACCTAGGTGAGGTTTTTTCCGGGGTTTTCCCTCACCTATGAGAAAAATGTCAGGTAACTTTAGGCCCTTGTGGTCCCCGGATATCATCTGGCCGTCATTACAATCTTCATCCTCATCCTCGCCTTGTTCTGAGTGAGTGTGTGTGTGAATGGTGTGTATCGTCCTATGTGTTCATGTTGTCTCGGAGGTGGCCCCGGCATTGGACTGATCACTCATCCGGGGAGGCCCTCCATGTCCTTGTCTGGTCAAAAAAGTATGTATGTGATCCAAAGGTAATCCCTCTCCCGACAGGTCGCGGCCCTGTAAGGCCCGGGCGGCTTGGGTCGCTTAAATCCTAAAAAAAAAAGGGAAAGGTAAAACTACGAAAAGAAAGAAAGAAAGAATATTTTCTCCCCATTGCTCGCAACATGTGCAGCCCATTTTATCCTCCGTGATTTAATTACCCTTACCGTATTATATTAGGTGAAGAGTACAGGTGATGAAGTTCGTTATTATGTAGTTTTATCTCGTCCCCTTTTTCATCTCTCTTACGTCCGAATATTGTCCTAAGCACCCTGTTTTCGAACAGTCTCAGATTATGTTCTTCCCGAAGAGTAAGCGACTATATCTCACATCCATAGCCTATACAGTAATTCAACTCATTGTATTATTAATGTTTATTTTTCGAATTCTGTACAGAAGACACGAAGATAAAAGTTTCTGATTTGCGTAAAAAACAAGCATTGCCTGATTTTAGTCAACAGTTAATTTCTGCCTTTATACTATTTGTATCTGTAATTACTGCTCCGAAATAACTTATGTGCATTTCGCCACTTGTTCGAAAGCTTTATCTGCTATTCTATTGTTTTGTATTGCATTATTTTGACGTTTCATGACTATAGGCTACACTTAGTTCTTTTTTCTGCATTAATTTCCGATCCAACATTCTTGTAGGCATCGAAAAGACTTTCTGCATTTTTTCCGGATGTGCTTATTTGATCGCCCGACAGACACACTTCATCCGTTAAGCCAAGATCAGGTGATAACCATTTAATTCCAGACCTATCTTGTTTTCCTGTACTATCCTAATAGCGTATTCCAAAGCGAAATTGAAAAGTAAAGGTGATAACACATCTCTTTGCTTCAAAACACTTTCAATGGCAACTACATTCATCGATGCTTCAATAAATTATATTTAGGCATATTTCTGGATATCAACACAAAAAATAGAAAATATCAAAATACCAGAATGATAACGAAATGTAAACGCATATGGGCTCCATGCCAACTCGAAATAATAAGTTACTTCTTATAGCTAGTTAATTTGTTTCATCTAGTGAATTACAAAAATGCCTAACCATTAAAAGAGAACAATAACTTTTGCGAGGAATCGTGATTTCCTTTCTTCTGAACATAGCGCATGAAAACCCATTTTCAGTGGGATCGATATGCTCCTGCCATGCAGTTTGACGTTAAAATTATCAAATTTTGTGAAAAAACATAAAGTGGTAGTAGGCGAACACTACTGAATGTAAGCCAAATAGGGTTGGAAGTAAGGTGTAGGTACTTGTCTACTTCTAGAGAAAATTTTATGATCTTATTTAATGATAATCTTAATATGTCAAAATTATTAATAAGAAAATAACAATAATGTAAAAAATTAAATTAAGATAGGCTATCCATAGGCTGTAGATGTTACAATGTTATCTTTAATTGACTTAGGCCCATTCTCCTTAACAATGTAGGCCACATAATCTTTACTAGACTCTTCTTGTCATAAAGTCTTGAATGTAATCATGTCGTTGGCCTATCGTATAAATGGAGAGTAGGCGTAGCCTATATCATCATTTAAACATGGCACTGAAACGACGTAGAATGTATTGAAAACATGGGCGAAGTGATAATAATCTATTAGTCTTCGTAAACACTTTCGAAATTATTTGGAGAAGTAAGTTAGGCCTATTACACGCCTTGTTACTCCAGTAGGCCTAACTGCAGGGTTTTATTACATTTGGCAAGCGCACCAAAGACTCGTTATTAATAAATAAAGTTATAAAACAAGTTCCTAACACCCACCACAAATGTTTCCACCAGAATTTCTGGAGTTACTTAATAGCAGAATAGATTAATGTTAAACGAACGTATTAACTGGAGCCTATTATTATTATTATTATTATTATTATTATTATTATTATTATTATTATTATTATTATTAAATTCGTCACCATCAACGTCATTGGACTTAGCCTAAGTTACTATCATCATGTTCTATTTTCCTTGTAGCCTATGTAACGGCCTCACAAATTTAAGGGTTTAAAAAGCCAAATTTCAAACTTCTCACCAGTGTGCTAGTGGAAAGCTAGAGTCAGACTGAAAAATGCAGTGTCATAGCCGGTATTTGAACCAGGAACTTCGGCTCTCCGTGCCGCTACTCTACCAATTGAACTATCATGACAACTTGTTAGTTGAATGTTCTAACAGCACGTTGTCATGGTACCTCAACTGGTAGACCAGCGCCACGGAAAGTCGAAGATGCTGCTTCAAATTCCAGGATTTAAATTTTCAGACTTACTCGACCTTTCCGGCTTAGCCTAACTTACACACGGCCGGTGGGAAAGAATTATCATTCCTATGCTATATGTGGTAGTGATTACATAAGTTTATTTCTATTTTCAGTAGCCCAGTTACTCCCTCCCTTACTACGTAAGAATTTTGTCAGCAACTTGTGTTTCTTAATTTAGTTTGAACTCCTTAGTAAACTATATTTACTACTGGCTTGAGGTGAATCTGGTAATTAGGCCTTTTTTCTCCAGGATGAAAATACAACGTAATCGAATTCCCAGGCTAATGTGGCTATTAGCCTGTTTTATGATAATTGAAAGGACTATTTAAGAATTTATATTGAAATTAAGTTTAATGAACCGATTCCTAGGAACTTGTGATTAATTTCTAGAAACATATTGCTTCCAGACATTATAAGCATTTAGGTTACTTAAATTAGCTTATATAATCCCTCTCCCGATAGGTCGCGTCCCTGTAAGGCCCGGGCGGCTTGGGTCGCTTAAATCCTAAAAAGGAGAGGTAACACTACGACAAAGAAAGAAAGAACGAAATTAGCTTATATAGGCATACCTAGACTTGTTATGATAACAGATCTTCAAATATTAGCCTAGGCCTATGTAATATTAACTTAAGCCTATATAGGCTAAGTTATAACTTAGTAGTTATAAGTTCATGATTGATTATTATGTTTATTGGAGCTTTAATAAATTGACTTTTACATTCGAAAAAGTTATTGCAGGCCTATTATTACGTATCTAGTACTTAAGCAGCAACCTACTTGTGGATCTTTAGATTTCGATTTCAAGGAAGCAGGCTATATCGCCCCCACTCTTTTTAGAGATTCGTGCCCCACAGTTATAGAACCATTGTCCGAGATTATTTTTGTAGTCAAGTTATTACGTGAATTGCAAAAATAACAGAATTCTTTATGGAACAGGTCATTCTTATCGGTTGCTTCACGTCCACCCAAGTCCTATCCAATTTCTAAGTAAGCTTACTGGGACAACAAAATAGTTTGTATGTAAGTTAGAAGTATATATCGTTTGTACAAAGTGATCAACAATTGGTGCCACGAGAGTCCTCTTACAGCCATGTAGAGAGATTTTAATGACAAGTTTTGTTTGGCTGCGAGTGTACACACGGCACGGCCATTACTCCATCACTGTTTGCATTCGCTTAAGTTACAAATCGACAATGCGTTGCGACCCTCCCTTGCATCTCTTTTCATTACACATCTGCGTTGTCAGGGATGTCCCATCTGACCAAGACGATCAACAGTCGTATTGTTTCCGGTATTGCTCTTTATTTTATGCAGAAACTCACAAAGCTGTTAATAATTCAGGACAACATTTTTTTGTCTTCAAAATGTCAACGAGTCCTAAGAATGCCTCAGTATTAAGAAATAGGACTAGGAATGAGAAATAGCGGATAAGTAGCACATTTTTTTTATAAGACCAACAACTATAACAGAAGCTGCAGGAACACAACAGTAACAATTAGTTATAATATTTTAATAATAATAATAATAATAATAATAATAATAATAATAATAATAAACATTTAGCTCATGGAACAGTGATCAATCCAGTATAAAAATATGTGGAAATTCAACCAATCGCAAGTATAGCAAACATGCCTAATTTCGCAGTATTTTTTATTTTATTTATTGCAAAATTGGGAACAGTAGTGGAAATATTTCATCTTATTCATCAAAGAGGGCATCTTCTCTTCTATTGTATAATTTTTTTTATTACTGTTCCTGATTTTGCAGTAAATAAAATAAAAAGATACTGCGAAATTACGCACGTTTGCCCTATCTATCGAACACTAAAACATCTTCAAAGCTGTAGCTTCTTTAATCAAAGTTAATTAATCATAGAATACAACAATTTGCTATAGGCCTATAGACCTAGGCTATAAGCTGTTTATGAGTAAAAGCGTAGGCTATATAAAAATGATGTAGGCCTATAATTATTTATATGTGTGGCGTAGCGTTTTAAATCTTGCATAATATTAAATACAATATTAATTGCACTATGTTATTTTAGCAGTGAAGTTAATCCGAAAAATACAATAGCTCATGAGAATAGCATGAAGCGGGATGATCGACATATTGCAATACATCTAAGTTAGAGCTATTACTTCACCAAAGGCTATCTCGCTTACGACACCAGAAAGACAGAAATAGCGTAGTTTTAATAATTTTTGTAGTTTTTATTATTACTCTTTCCATAATTAGGCCTAACTCATGAGTATTCGCCAAAAAAATGTGGTAGGCCTACTAAGGCAGAACCTGATATTTCTAAAAAGTCGATTTTTTGTTTTAAATATCAACATAAAGAGTTTTTGATGAAGAATGTGGTGTCAAAACCAGATATGTTTCTGATTCCTCTGGAATAGTTTACTCTGAAAAATGAGATTCCGATATGTCAATTACTACGAAAGTGTTTGGTGGCAGAAACCAATATGGCAGACATATCGGTCTCTGGCATCCTATTCTTGTTTTATAGGGAGATTTTTCAACCATTTGACTTACGGGAAGGAGATATTCTCTTGATAACACTCTCCAAACTTGGCAAGTCAATACCAACAAAACCTGTAAGTTATTTCTGTGATCTCTCGAACTTTGAGATACGTCTCCTGAAAAATCTACTTTTTTTTACATAGCCTATTGGGTTCTATCTGAGCACTACAGAAATATAACTCTAGTTGCTGATTATCTCAAGATAAATTCCGGATCTCTCGTGGTATTACTTATAAATTTGTATATCTTAAACATTCAAAAAAATTGAACGGAACAAAGCTCATGTAATTAGATTAGAAATGGATAAGCTACAGCATGCAACATGTCTAGCCTAGTTGTATTACAAAAATTCGTCTCCAAACTTGCAGGCAATCACAAAGACCTTAAAAAACACAGATTAAAATTTTACTCAACTTAGACTACACATCGAGAAAATGAACTCTGGCATACTTACAAAACAAATAGACTAGTCGAATTCTATGAATACAGGAGTAAAACAAAAACAGAGACTTACATTATAATGGATTGGCGAATTAAAAAAATCAAACCCTAGCAAGAATCGGATTTCCTACATAAGGAGGTCTGTAGATCCATAATTTACAAATGGCAAGTTAACCAAGAGGAAAAGCCGAAGGAAATGGCCAGAACAACTTGGTCTGAAGATGGGAAAAGATCACAGCGAAAGGATGGTAGAAATAAGCCTTTGGGCCCAAAGAAAGACAAACGACTGTCTCCAAGTAACTTATTTCCGTGGTTCTTTGTGGTTTTAATCATGAATAAATAATAATAATAATAATAATAATAATAATAATAATAATAATAATAATAATAAGCATATGTCAGTAAATAATCATAATGATATAAATCACTAGGCCTATAGCAGAGCTAAGACCTTAAAAATACCTTTACCTCTCAAACACATTTGTACAAGAATAGGCTACATTTACATTTAAAAAAGAATAATAGGTCTATCTAGATAGTCGAGGCATCCAATTGTTGAAGAGTTTACAGATTTATAATGATGGAAATAGGAGAAGATTATAAGCTATCGTATTAGATTTTCAAGAAAGCGAGTAAGCGAATAATTTATAGTTTATCACTTTATTATAACCACTGGCATAGGTGGGCACAAAGTAGCCTTACTTGGTCCAACATTGATCTTTTTTCAGGAAACACACAATTATTTTTCAAAATAATTGATGAAAATTAATATAAAAATATTAATATAAGCCTATAACGAATTTGCTGTTCTGTCGGTCTATGTCAGATGCGACAGTTAGCTTATGTGAGTAGTAAACATAACCAAAGACAAACATAGCATATTTTGCTTATGTTCAAAGGATTCCTATAAAATCCAATATGATATTTAGGTTGGACTATAGTTTAATCACAGTAAAACTGTCCAAATAGTATATACCAGAGAAGCAAAATACGCAAGTGCTAGACATATCCAGCGAAGACAAGGTTCCCAATGCGACATTTCAGAGAAGGGCAGCAACAAGCAAAGAAGACCAAGTGGAAATGGGGTGGACACATGGTAAGACTGAGCGAGGGAAGATGGACACAGCGGACCACGATGTGGGACCCGCACACAGGAAAGCGGAAACGTAGATGGACCGACACCTTCAGCGAAAGTGTGTATAGTCGTTGGTCTACCATCGCCAGAAAGAGGAGTGCGTGGAGAGAACTAGGAAGCCAAAACATTACAGCTTAAGGTGACAATCCAAGAACTAAAGAACTAAACACAAAAATAGTGTTATAGTCCAACAAGCTAGATAGAAACGTCCGCGGCCTGCGCGGAACATGGCTGCGCTTGCTGCAGCAATCAAGCCTCTTTCCGCGCAGGTTCTTTCTAACTTGTAGGACTTCAGTTTCACAAGTTTTAGAACACGTTAGAACTAGCAAACGAAGTGATAATGTAGGTCTTTATAGGTCGTAGGACAAACTACTCTAAAGAGACCAATCGCTTAAACTCATGTCAACTGGCTCCCCGTCAGTAGGAGGCCCTTGCCTTTAAGGGGCTTATTTTAGTTTTATATTTTATTATAGTTTAATTCTCTTACAGGTAAACCATGAACACTCACTTTTGTGGAAAGATCATTCCTGTCCTCATAGTTAGACGTGATTTTTAGTTTGGACCTCTCCAAGATGAAATGTTGCGAAAAATTAGGCCTCCACCCTCATGAAATATGCTATCTAAAGATAACGTATTCTTGTTTCCTTCATAGCCTTCGCCTCTCGGGTCGTCCGTTCGATTACTGCCTAAAAACCCAGCACTTAATCAGCATTATGTTGCAAAAACTGGATGGCACAAATTGCACACTTCATTATTTTTACCGATTAGGCCTACTTCGCTAATTTATGTTCAGGCTGTACACTAGTGAAATTTGGAGAATCCTCGAGATATATGGGCCTAGACTAGTAACTTATGAAGGCTAGATTAACTAAAACTAAAATAATAATTTAATTAATTTAATTAATTAGAAAAATTCCAAAATAATTAAGGGTGTTCTGGCAAGCATGCATCTGATTGGCTTCTTGCGAAAGCGTTTTGTAATAATCTATGGAAAACATTGGTAATAAATTAATATTGATATCGATTTTTATTTGTTAGTAGGCCTATTATTTGCTGTTTACCCCATAACAATATCGACAGACTTCTGGCGCTCAATGGCTGCAATAGAACTAAAATGAATTATGAGTAGGCCCATGAGAGGCTACCAAAATAAGGCTAGGCCTACTTGTAATGGAGCTTTGGAATCCCGAAAGTAGACTAAACGACATCATTTATTAGTTTCGTGTCTTATACCCTAATATATTTTTATGAGATGATGTTTAATTGAAATTCTGAAGAAGGAATGATTACCTCAGATTTACGAAATCATCCCAATTTTTACCTATCTATTTTACGATGTCATACTTCATTACGAAACAGAATTTACATTTGGTCAAGATATTTGTCGGACTTCTATAAGCACATCACTGAAGTATTACCAGTAGCCTAGTTATATACGCCTATTAATTTTAAGTAGGCCTATCCCTTTTAAACCTACCTGTGTAGTATAACCTAAGTTTGCCACTTTGCACATAATAAAACTAAAAATTAATTCGCAGTCTGTTAAGCTTAATAAAATGCAGCTAACTTAAGCCTATGACACTGTTTTAAGATTGCTGACCATGAATAGAATTCGGACATAGGCCTAAAAAGGTATCTTCATTATTCGATCTATTTATTTAGCCTTCAATTGATAATTTAACAAACGAATAAACAATTAGGATGTAGGCCTAATTGCAACATTTCAATATTAACTTAATTAGTGCAGACAAATAGCTTATTAATAAAACATTCCATTCCTAAACCAAAGTGAAAGTTTGGTTCGTTTTTCTTGTAATTCACATAGGCCTATTGTCGCGAAAATTTGCTCAGCCATTGTTTTATACACTATGAATCTGAGAGAACTCTACAGTTACAGTATTAGCCTATAACTAGAATTGCTTGTATTCCATTCTCATTCTTTAAAAAAGTTGACATCCATGAAACTTTTTTCTAAATCTCAACTGGAAATAATTGCGGATATAGTGAAGATAGGCCTAAAGTAGGCTATCTGCGATCATGATCAGTAAATTAGGCTATTGGCCTTCCGCTATTAGTCTCACATGTAACAGAAGCAATATCTAATAGGCCTATGATCTTATTCTATTGAAAAGTAAACCAATGTTCGTCCTTTTTTGCACCACCATGCATGTTTTAGGTCTACTTGGTTTATAGCCAACTTAAGTCTATTAGCGTATATAGGTATTTTGTATTAAGTTATAAAGCAATTAATGTTTTCAAAGTAGGTTACTATACTAAAAGAATAATTGGTTATCAAGGGCTTTTAATGGTACCTTTTAGTAATTCTTAATATTTTTTTATAGGCCTATAAGTTATTATAAGTTACTATATTTAAATCACACTATTATAAACCTGTATTTTTATAAGTAGGCCTAGCCTACCAAGAATATGGACACAACCTACTAGTTACCGGTAGTCAATGAAGTTATTTAGGTATGTAAATAGTCTATCTGCATTCTTTCTTAAATATAATTACTAGTGGATGGATGTTTATGACCTAAGTCAGAAATGTGCAAGACAATATTACCTTAAAAATAACTAAATAATGTAGGCTTATGTCCCCCAAAAATACAAAATACTGTATTACCAAACAAACACATGTTTAATGAATTATTATTTGAAAATCAAATAATGGTATTTTTAAGTAACTTAGGGTTGTGTTATCTCTACGTGCTTCAGCAGCATTGCAATATTAGGCCTACTACCGGGTGCATCTTCAACTTCTCAAAGATGAATCTTTTGCGGTTGCTATTCAAAATAGTCATGCACCGTGAGAACCTCCTTCGATCGTCACAGGACGTAACGGGGGCACATTTGAACACATTAAATAAAAATGTTACTAGATTTGCTTATTGTTTAAAATTCGGGATATAGGCCTATTCAAAATATTAACCATTGAAGCTTCTGAATACAAGACCAAGACTGAAAAGTAACCGGAATATAATCTTAAATCCCGAAAATATGCACAGTAGTACCAAAACTGTGAAAACGATCTAAATATGCAAATATATCACATAATGTAAAGTAATAATAATAATAATAATAATAATAATAATAATAATAATAATAATAAACGTCCATTTCTTGTTTAAATCATTGATTGCTATCATAGGAATGAAAGCCATAAAAAATGTGACATGTCATAAAATTCTAAACCTCTTCAAAGATAACATTGTGTTTTGTTTAGAAGCCTATGGCGACTTGAGGTCTAATTAACTTAATCTAGCTCAACTACAGTGTAGGCTACTCTCCGTTCCTTATTAGTAAGCTTAAGGTATTTGTATAATTTTTCCTTTTTTTTAAATAGAGCAAACACGACGACATGAAGTACAGCATTTACCTTAGTCTACAGTAAATGAGCACAGAATTAGGCAGAGTCGTTTTAAGGCCGTATGGACCTTGCATCTGTTCCGCAGACCTATGAAGCAGGGGCACGCGAAACTCAACGGTGGAGAACGGGCTATGTTTCCAAATACTAGGCGTCTTTGAGTAATTACGCGAGTTAAAAAACAGCGTTTCTTATTTAGCTAACTGCCAATTCTGAAACTATTCAACCTTTCACAGAACGCATCTATAGCCTATTTAATGAATTCGTACCTTCGTTAGGGCCTAGATTCTTATGTTTTAATTTTTTTTTTTTTTTTTTGCTAGCTAAATGTGATAACTTATTCTAACATATTTATCCGTTTTATTGTCATGGCAGTCACATAGTCCAATCTTATAAAATCTAACAATGACTAAATAACACGTTAAAAAAACTAAAGATGGCTAAAACGGCTTTTCAATTAAAATACGATAAAATAATTAACAACAATAATTATAATAATTATCTAATTAATATTGTTCTACTAAAATAACTTTTTAATATCTGCTTACATTTTGCATCTTGCTCATTGTTGCCAGTAAGTTATAATATTGTAAGATAAAATATAACATCGCGTTTTGAAATTTTATCATTTTGTATCCCATTGCCCCGGCAAAGAAATCGTTCAGCGAACCTGTTTCTTTAGAAGCAAATTGAAGGTATTCTTAAGAAGCTTACATTTGCAGTTCGTTTATAGTGTTTGCTGACATATGGGCAGAATTTTACATGACCGATGCAATGAACACGTCGGAATGGAAGGGTTCGATGTACGAGCTTCGGCACACCATGACCCGTTTTGCCGTTATGCCGTACCAAAGGCTACCACGACCCAAGTGAGAGTTGTGTATGTGACTGGTGCGGGGGTCTCTGCCAGCGATACCATGCTAGAACTTGTGCCAAAAGAACAATATCCCTAACGGAACTATGTGCATAATTTATTTCTATGCACATTGTGCCCTATTCTTATAATATTATAGTGTTTGCACCAGCAAGACGCCGAAAGTAAATTATTATAAACGTTGATCGATTAGGCTAATTATTATTCAGAAACATTCTCGTTGAGTTTGTGGTGAGTTGGAAACGACAGAGGCAATTGTAAAATTAAGAGAAAGCATTTCTATAATTTTGTGGTTCAGAGGCATGGAAATTAAAGTAAAAGAAAAAAATGAATACATTATTTATATATTTTTTCAGTGTGTTTATTAGCCTGTGCTTAGGCTACTAAAGTGAAACTAAAAAAGTCTGATAACGCTAAAAACTAATTTTAAATTATTTTAATACGTTTAAAAAACTAAAACAGGGTTTATAAAATCATAAAAATCCTAGCCCTGCTTATAAGCGTTTCTTTGGTTTTCCGCTCTTGAATGGAGATAAGTGACAGCACAACAGAATCTCATTTTGGAATTTTCCACGTAATTGGTTAAGAAAAACAGTATGATTTCAGCTGATAAGGCAGTTATAAACAGCAAGGCAGAAATTTATAACATTAAACTGTATAAGATCAAAGCGATGGGATGGCAGAAATAAGCCTAGGCCTATGGGCTCAAAGAAAGACAAACGACTATCTAAGTAATTTCCTTTATCATGTCCACATGAAGTTTTGGAATTGTCGAAGTCTTAAAATTATGTTTCCGTGAGAGTAACAAATCCACACTTCGCATTATTGTTGTGTGGCCTATATCCCAGTGGAGCGATCGTAGCACCTCCTTTCTTTGTAAACTTAAATATCCCAGAATATTAAAGAAACTGAATTGGTCTAAACTGGCGAAAATTGCAACCCGGAACATAGGCCTATTGTCAAAACACGTAAGCTTATAAGGCCTATCTCTTTCTAGACTACAATATTTGGCATATTAGGAACATTTCCAAAAGTTTTTAGAGGTGAATTAAGGTAGCGAATAAACATTTACTGTCGGCTTGCGCCTAGGCCTAGTACTTGTTTGCGTGGCTGCTAATGTTTTTAAACTATTAAATGCGTAAATTGTATGCAAGTGGCTAACATTAGACTTATCTTTCAAATATTTATCATGTCGATTAAATTTATTTGTTAGCTATTCCATAATAGGTCTAAATAAATTGCAATAGACCATAGGCCTATTGAAACTGAGGATAACATTTCTGGAGTGACTTTAACTTTCTGGAGTTTTCTTAGAGGCACCCATTTTTATCACTGGTGCTTGATTTGTTATCTTATTCCTAAATCATATCATCCCTTAGGGCAGATTTAATCACCCGTCAAGAGAAATGCAATAATTATTAAACAATTAACGGCACAATCAAGCATGGCCACACAAGAAATGTCAAATGAACTCAGGCCATAGGCTATAATTTATAGAACATAGATTACAAGAACAATTATGTAGGCATATGGTCCCATAACTCGCTAAAATTTTAAGTTCCAAAATAATAAACGTAAGCAATAGGCCATCGGATAGGTTGGCCTAAATACGCTTTGGTCTGATTGAAGGCCGTCCATTACTTGAAAAAGAAACAGATGAAACAATCTAATACGTAATTAAATTAATTATTATTGTCTCACCAACCAAACGCTCCAGAAACAGTAAACCCGTCGACTATTTTTTTTAAAATTATGCTTAGTTTACTGCTTGCAATGTTATGAATTAGATTATATTTATATTATATTATATTATATTGATTTAATAAATTATACTCAATATTATTGGAAAGTTACAATGTCACTGTAAATACACCACTAGTAATAATTATAATTTTGGATTACACTGTACGTTTGAGCGAGAAAGGCGTATTTCGGCCCGACCAATGCTCGAAAAATTATTATATTGGTCAACCCTGCGCCCAAAAGATCCCGCCATGTAATAATATATCACTAAAATATGTGTCATGTAAGTTTGGCCTTACTCACCTGATAAATACAGTAGCTGTGGATGTCCTCACGGTGCGTAAGCAAACTGCCATAGAATCCTCGTGCTACAGTTCCAACGTTCCCCGCCCCCCCTCAAAATCATGGGCAGTAAATGCTCCCCCCTCCCATTCGCCGAACCCGTGCTGTTCGCCCCTCCCCTGGCGACCTCTCTCCACATAGAAGAACAATATCCGAGGATGACACTGGTTCTAGATTTCGCGGTCCGTCATAGTATGAGTGGGGGGTGGGAGGAATGGATGGAGAGAGATGGAAGACTCATCTCACACACTTCTCAAGCCACATTCCCTTACTCGCTCTTGGAAAAGCCACCAAAGCTGGCAAGCACTTTTCACCCCCGTTTAGCTTTCCTGGTGTCGTGAATTTTTTCCGCCGCCAATACATGGCGACGTGATGGGTTTAGTTGTTTTTTTTTAAAGGTATGAGCATGGGTAGGACAGATAGCAGTTTAGTTTGGCTGCTGTGAATGGCTGACGTGGAGCCAATAGCACACGCGCGCTGGATGCGCTCACTGCGTCGGCAGCCAATGAGCGTGCGAGGATGACTGCCCACTTTGTAAGGATAGGGGGACAGACCCAGGGTCCTGGCCTCAAACATCGATTATTGCTTTTTATGTGATGCATGCTGTGTCACCTTTTGAATATCACACCAAACCTAGCATCATCTTCATATTGATATTACTGATATGTTTTACAAAAATAAAATTTTGATATCAAATATCTGCGTTCTAGTATGCAATCCATGCTCATTTTAATTCCCCGCTCATTTCAATTTGAATAAGCTTTACAAATGTCTTTTTTCCGTCTATTGTAATTTAACGGCTGCGAGGATTGTTCAGTTAGTTAACCACTAGACACCATTTGCGTTTCATTTGCGGCGTGTTCCATTGTGTGCAGCAATGCAGGGGTGCGCTCATCCGTGAGGTTTAGCTTCAGTACATATCTCAAATAGTTACACATAGGCATAGGTGTAGAATGTGCTGTGTGTATTTGGGCACATCGAACCGATGATTACATTTATGTAACTTATTTTAAATTTCTGCAAATCAAAAGAAACTTTGAAAATTTCTGATAAGATTCTAATAGGCTTTACTCTACTACTGTAATTTGATATCAGTGATTCCCAGCCAGGGCCGTAGCTAGGCGGTGGCGAGATGGGCCCCCGCCAAGGGCGCAAAATTAACCATGAAAAATCCCGCCTTTTTTTAGACTGGTGCAATTTATCAAGCAATAAAAATTCCACGTTAATGGAAGAAATCTTTCAGGTTATTAAAAATTACTGCACGTGAACTATCGGTAGTATTATGCCGATTGTCTACAAACAAAAAGCAGTCACGCAACGTTATTTAATTAACACTTTTTTATTGACCGAGTATAACATAAATCATGAACAGTAGGCCTATGGAATGATATAACAATAAAAATTAAAATGTACGTTATTAGGCCTATTGAGATGAAAGTGGTTCAACTATTCGAAAAAGATACTTTTACCTGTATTAATGTGTAAAACATTTTAGTAGGGCTCAGGCCTATTATGTTATTTACTTTTGATACTAGATTTTAGGATTGAATTATTTTTTAAGTAGTTCAATCGTCTGAAAATAAGGTTTTAGTACCTTGAAAGTCCAACACTTAGTTCATTTTCAAATTGAGGTTTAGGTTTTCTTTGATATTAACAGTGTTTTTATATTAAAATAATAAAAAGTTTTACAGAAATTAAAAAAAAAAAAATGTTCAGACCCCCGTATTGGAGGGCGCAGATTTGTCAGACTCGCCAAGGGCGCAGAAGGACCTTGCTACGGCCCTGATCCCAGCAGGTAGCCCACAAGATTTCTTCTAATATTACATGGAGCTAACAAGAAATAGGCTTATCGGTAACCTAATCAAAAACAGCCGTAGTCCATGGAAAGGTTGAGTCAAACTGAAAAATGCAATGCCATAGGCCTAGCAGGGATTTGAACCAGGATCTTCGGCTCTCCGTGCCGCTGCTCTACCATTGTGCTATCATGGCAAAGTTGTCTACCGGGATATGTGAGTCAGGATGTACCGGCACGTTGCCATGGTAGCTCAATGATAGAGCAGCGGCACGGATAGCCGAAGATCCTAGTTCAAATCCCGGCTATGGCATTGAATTTTTCAATCTAACTCAACCTTTCCACAGCCTATACACAGCCAGTGTGAAAGAATGATCATTTCAGCCGTAGTCTATCCTTCTATTACGTAGGCTACCAGTACAAAATCTTCAGCCTTAGGCTATATCTCAACGTTGAGTTTTGTAATAGCTACAACAGGTCTTACTGAATCCTAAGTGGAAAGTTTCTTAACACTGGAATCGATTTAGGGACCTCTAATTCTTCTTGGAGACGATTCATCACTGAGCTTCAATCAAAATATCAGCCCGCTCGACCAAATCTTCCACTTTACGGCAAATTCAGTTCTCTTGGAGGTTTAACTACAATCTTAGGTGTTTAATGTTTCTTAGGAGTCTGAGGGAAGAATTGAACGTACCTCACAGTTCATGTTCATAAGACAATGGTCAAGCATGTAGGCTGATTTCAGTCTTAATAATATACCTATTTTCGCTAACGATTAAGTTATAAAATATTATTCTATTGTAGCTTCCGTTAGGTTATCTTTACCCTTCACAGTTTTCAACCGATGGATTTACAATAGGCCTATTTATTTCAGTGGACTAATAAAAACAACGAGGGAGTTTAAGAAGCTCCGCTGGGTTTCGTGAATTAGCCTATTAGAATAATCGGAATTAATATTGGGATAATGGAGCACGCTAAAGTCTGTCGGTACTGTTGGTAGGCCTACTTAAGTTGATCACAGAATATTTGTGAGGCATCTTTAGTACGCTGAAGAAAAATGTAGTCGGAGGAAAATAAATTTAACCATTTACTTCATAAACTTGAGCCTATAGGCCTTCTAGCGGTGAAGAAGGCATTTTAGTGTCTGTAAATTGTACACTAAATTAAAGGAATTTGAATCTTGAACTTTCACCTGGACCGATGAGTGTGTTGAGAAAAAGCAAATAGACGACCCATACAATAAAACTTTAGTCATACCTTAAATTAGATTTATTGAGCGTCGTTGCCGCTATTTATTTATTTAATTTATTTATTTACTTATTTATTTATTTATATTTCCCTCTGGTGTAGTTAAGGCTAACCAGAGGTGGATACATTCAAACCTTACCAAATAATCTGATTAAGAATAAATAATAATAATAATAATAATAATAATAATAAAAGAAACATGATTATATTATATAGATAATGTTAGTGAAAACTATAATTAATTAAGACTATATTAAACTATAGCCCAATAATGGAAATTCAACATGGTAAGTAGAACAAATTAGAGAGAAAAATAATAATAATAGGTAGAAAAAGAAGAAAAGTAAAATAAACAAACTGAGAACTTAAAATAGGCAAAATAAGTGGTAATATAAGCATTCAGCTATAGTCCCTTGGTGTGGGGTGGAAACAAATAGGGGACGAACCCGAAGCCTGGGGTTATGGGGCGGATTATCTACTGGTAACAGACTACTTTTCACATTCGCACTTAGTTTATAAGCTACTAAATAATAACGACTATCCTAATTGTTTGGCTGTAGGATGTTTGCCATATTACGTACCGCCTATTATAAAAATCTATTTACAGTCATGAAGCGTAGCTGCAGTGGGGTCTCCACCCTCCACAATTACTTGAGGCGAAGAATTCGTTCCAGGGATTAGCGCTCCCCCTTCGACGCACTGTCATAAAGGCTGTGTTAGAAATAAGAAATGGTCCAAAGGAACTACAGTCTACGTCTAGGTTAATTACTTCAAAATAACAATTTTTGTAAATCGCATGTTGTGGACTCATATTTATCAGCCATTATTAGCAGTGGCGGACGCAGAATTTTTTTTCGGGGGGATTTGAATAGGTAGAAAGAACACTAAGAAAATTAACTAACTTACATATATAATTAGTTTATAAAACTGGCCACTTACATTGCATATATAGCCCTTTTTCAAATTTCGGGGGGATATATCTTCCCACCCCCCCCTGCGTCCGCCACTGATTATTAGGGTTAGGAGTTTGTTGGAATATGAATTTTTAAAAAAATGCAGTATAAACAAGGCATTTATGACTCAATATTCTTTCAAAAACGCCCTACAAATTATACATACGTGACATAAAAATAGATTTTATATTCTAAGATTACTTAGGAGAAAATAGGGTTGGAACTATTTGTTATTATTTAGAGTGATCATTAAAATGAATAGGCCTAATTGCATTATTGAATTCATGTAGTCTACTGTAGACCTACCGACAATGAAGGCTATAAGACCCTTTACATTATTGTTTATTTTATTTTGTATAAGTTATTTTATTGAAATGTTGTAGGATTACATAAGTTATTTTGGTTTGAAAAAAATTCATGTTCACTGCTATGGCGTAGGAGATGCGTTCGGTCCTCTCATGCAGCGGTCCCAGATTCGAATCTTGGTCGGGACTGGACTGATCTTTTCCATTGGGGTGGAAGTTAAAGTTAAAATTTAAAGTGTAGAAAAGAGCGACTAAAATCTTTACAGAAATGGACTTTAACGGAAAAAAATGATTAAAGAAAAATTAAAGGAAACCAAAAACACAAAAATAGAACTAAAATGACAATATTATTAACAAATTATATTAAAATAAAAATGCCCTAGCAAGTGGAGTCTAAAAAGGCTGCATTGAACATAGAACATACAGATACGAAAGCAGCTAAGTTTCTGTGTTACTACAAAAAATCATGCAAATTCATCAAAATCCTAGCCCTAGTCATTACATATGGCAAAGGAATTTAGAATGACTTAAACGTCAGTGGAAATTTAAATGATCTGTCGTGGATTTGCAACATCTGAAACGAAAGAACTCCGTACGGCGAAATAAATTATCTCTGGGTAAAATTGCTGACGTATTAATTCCTTACCTTTACTTTTCTTCCTTGCCGCCCTTCTCCAATCTGTTGTTCCATATAGCAGCCCAACCTTTAAGTGTCTTATCTTATCGGCTCAGGGGCTGAGCCCTTACGGGCTCGCGCACGTAGGCCTCATAGGCGGGCCCATTGTACACCCCCTAGGAAACGAATGATGTGCATGCCCTAAGGCCCCCCAGTCAACAGACTCCACCACGAGCCCCCACGGAGCTCCCCTACATCCAACAAGGACCAGGGACCACTCCACGTGCACCGTACCCAGGGTCCCTCGTACAAGAGCCCCATAGGCGCGGCACACCCTGACGTGTGCCACTAACCCAGGGTCCCTCTGAGAGCCCCAAAGGCACGGTACACTACCAGCAACTCTTGACCACAAGCAACGGGGCAGGACGGGGGAGGCCCGCAGCAGAGTCTGCAGCAGGAGCTGGCCCGAAAACCAGTAAAGGGGAACGGGATGATAATGAGGGGGGAAAGGAAGTTGAAGTGGAAGTGGAGAGTGTTGGTGGAATGAATGAAGGGGGAAACGGGAGGATCCCCGAGAAAAACCCCCAAAGGTCACGGCTTTGTCCACCACAAATGACACGCCCGCCAGCCCCAAGATTTGAACTCGGGACCGCTAGCATGCCAGGCCCACGCGCTAAGCATGAGCCACCGTGACGGCAACCTTTAAGTGTCACGGCGGGGGTACCTTAAAATATTTGTATAATTTAGGTCCCCTTCCCTTCCCGTCTTATCCTAGATTTCTTACCCCAACCGAAGCAGATAAGGACAGACCGAGGCTACATTTATTTATTTATTTATTAATGGTAGTATGAATGGTTGGAACGTGAGGGGGTCCGACATGCAGTCTTATCTCCGATGACCACCACCATCCTTTAATGGTTAAGCATTGTCTGACACAACATTTTTATCATTTCGAACAAAAGAACACGAAATTTCTTTTTTTGCCACTAAAGAAGTAGCCTTATGCCCGTAAGTAATTTCTTCCTTAGTTAAAAGATGCCTAATTCATACCCTGGGACATTTCTAAATTTCTCAACTAGCCTTATAACCATGATCGAGCAGAGTTTAAATTCCCCGTCACGTCTTTTTTCATATGTTTTTACAGCGGCAACCCCTGTATAAGATTACATGAGCATGTGACCTAGTAATTCTCATCTTACTTAATTTTGTCAGTAACTTATGTTGATTAAATTCTAATTAACATATCTCTGTATTTTGTTTCCTTTTAAGGGCATAGCTAAGTGTGAACACCATATGGTGAGTTTTACATACCTAAAGTTAGCAGCTGGCGTGGGTGAAAGGATAATATTTCATTCGTGATCACAAGTTTTTCGACCAACGTATCTAGGGGATTGACTAGCCATCCCGTCCATGAGTAATCCTGGACAATGTACATAGAACATGGCGAAATAAGGAGGCCACCGGCCTCCATAAGTTGTTAGGAATATTAAGTTATTAGTTATTAGAATGGGTATCTGTAACAATTTTTTCTTAATCTTTAATGTTTTCTTGTAAATGTAATTGACACTACTGCCACCGAGCAAAGCCCAATTGCAGTGTGAATAAATACATACATACATAGGCCTACATACATACATACATACATACATACATAATACATACATAATACATGTTAAATTCATAAACAGTATCGATCTTGATTCATTTTAAACACTTGGCAGGCATCAGTATGTTAATAACAACACTGCCATTAATATTATAATTTGTAACATGTATGTAAAGTAACTTATGCATGTAATATTACAAGAAGTAATGGAGCACATGTATTATTACTTTGTAATGGGACTATGCTAATAAAAAAAATAAAAAAAAAAAAAAAAATACATACATACATACATACATACATACATACATACATAACTTACATACATACATTACTTACATACAGACATACAGACATGCAGACATACAGACATAGGCCTACAGACATACAGACATACATACATACATACATACATACATACATACATACATATACATAGGCCTACATACATACATACATACATACATACATACATACATACATACATACATACATACATACATACATACATACATACATAACATACATACATAACATACATACATAACATACATACATAACATACATACATAACATACATACATAACATACATACATAACATACATACATAACATACATACATAACATACATACATAACATACATACATAACATACATACATAACATACATACATAACATACATACATAACATACATACATAACATACATACATAACATACATACATAACATACATACATAACATACATACATAACATACATACATAACATACATACATAACATACATACATAACATACATACATAACATACATACATAACATACATACATAACATACATACATAACATACATACATAACATACATACATAACATACATACATAACATACATACATAACATACATACATAACATACATACATAACATACATACATAACATACATACATAACATACATACATAACATACATACATAACATACATACATAACATACATACATAACATACATACATAACATACATACATAACATACATACATAACATACATACATAACATACATACATAACATACATACATAACATACATACATAACATACATACATAACATACATACATAACATACATACATAACATACATACATAACATACATACATAACATACATACATAACATACATACATAACATACATACATAACATACATACATAACATACATACATAACATACATACATAACATACATACATAACATACATACATAACATACATACATAACATACATACATAACATACATACATAACATACATACATAACATACATACATAACATACATACATAACATACATACATAACATACATACATAACATACATACATAACATACATAACATACATACATAACATACATACATAACATACATAACATACATAACATACATAACATACATAACATACATAACAATGCATTACAATGCATTACATTACAATGCATTACATTGCATTACAGTCATACATTACATTCATACATTACATTATATTCCGTACGTTACATTACATTCCGTACGTTACATTACATTCCGTACGTTACATTACATTCCATTACGTTACATTACATTCCATTACGTTACATTACATTCCATTACGTTACATTACATTCCATTACGTTACATTACGTTACATTCCATTCCATTACGTTACATTCCATTCCATTACGTTACATTCCATTCCATTACGTTACATTCCATTCCATTACGTTACATTCCATTACGTTACATCCCATTACGTTACATTCCATTACGTTACATTCCATTACGTTACATTCCCGTACGTTACATTCCCGTTCGTTACATTCCGTACGTTACATTCCGTACGTTACATTACATTACGTTACATTCCGTACGTTACATTACATTACGTAACATTCCGTTCGTTACATTACGTTACATTCCGTACGTTACGTTACATTACGGTACATTCCGTACGTTACGTTACATTACGTTACATTCCGTACGTTACGTTACATTACGTTACATTACGTACGTTACGTAACATTACGTTACATTACGTACGTTACGTTACATTACATTACGTTACATTACGTACGTTACGTTACATTACGTTACATTACGTACGTTACGTTACATTACATTACGTACGTTACGTTACATTACATTACATTACGTACGTTACGTTACATTACATTACGTACGTTACGTTACATTACATTACGTACGTTACGTTACATTACATTACGTACGTTACGTTACATTACATTACATTACGGACGTTACATTACATTGCATTACGGACGTTACATTACATTGCATTACGTACGTTACATTACATTGCATTACGTACGTTACATTACATTGCATTACGTACGTTACGTTACATTGCATTACGTACGTTACGTTACATTGCATTACGTACGTTACGTTACATTGCATTACGTACGTTACGTTACATTGCATTACGTACGTTACGTTACATTGCATTACGTACGTTACGTTACATTGCATTACGTACGTTACGTTACATTGCATTACGTACGTTACGTTACATTGCATTACGTACGTTACGTTACATTACATTACGTACGTTACGTTACATTACATTACGTACGTTACGTTACATTACATTACGTACGTTACGTTACATTACATTACGTACGTTACGTTACATTACATTACATTACGGACGTTACATTACATTGCATTACGGACGTTACATTACATTACATTACGTACGTTACATTACATTGCATTACGTACGTTACGTTACATTGCATTACGTAGGCTACGTTACATTACATTACGTACGTTACATTACATTGCATTACGTACGTTACATTACATTGCATTACGTACGTTACATTACATTGCATTACGTACGTTACATTACATTGCATTACGTACGTTACATTACATTACATTACGTACGTTACATTACATTGCATTACGTACGTTACATTACATTGCATTACGTACGTTACATTACATTGCATTACGTACGTTACATTACATTGCATTACGTACTTTACATTACATTGCATTACGTACGTTACATTACATTACATTACGTACGTTACATTACATTACATTACGTACATACATTACATTACATTACATATATTACATACATTACATACATTACATTACATTACATTACATTACATTACATTACATTACATACATTACATACATTACATACATTACATACATTACATTACATTACATACATTACATTACATTACATTACATACATTACATTACATTACATTACATTACATTACATACGTTACATTGCATACGTTACATTACATTACGTTACATTACATACGTTACATTACATTACGTTACATTACATTACATTACATTACATAACATACATAACATACATAGGCCTACATAGGCCTAACATAGGCCTACATAAACAGAGGAAAAGGAGAATTTCATGCAGTTTCGGAAGATCTTTTTAAACAATATTTTTGTTGTTTTCTTTTCTTTTTCTTAATCTGCTGGAATATCAAAATTTCTCCCTGTTAAGCAAATCACGTTAAAAGATAGGACTGAGGCCAAGACCGATTCCCACGGCCCTTAATAGCTATTCTCTTAAACGGAACTGACAATTATTTTTATATATTCAGATAATTAATCAGACTTAGAAGTAATCTACAATTTTACAGTGCAAATAAAGTCCTCGGCAAAAATAAATCTGAACGAATAGTCTTTATATCCATGTATCTGATAATTCATAAACTTATAATTCACTACTAGCATTTTTACTTTCGTGATAATCAACAGAGAGGAGTTGACCCGGTGGCATCATGCAAATTATTACTAATCGAGAGTTTCGCCCTAGGGATTGGCCCTTCTTAATATCGGGTGGGTAGCGTACCAACAACCCAGCGGAATCAAAGATACAGAATTAGTGGTCGTATCACTTCCAAGCTGTTCAGCGAGTTGAACAGAACTTGGATGGATGACTGCTGCCTTCAATATCTCTGACATTTCCTGTTAAGTGAGGCATACAGAAGACTCATCCTCGTTTGGAATCCACATAAAGCCGAGTTCCTGGCAGTAGTAGTCGTTAACCCACAATAGTTTAAGAGATCACACTTTCTCTAGAAACGATTAGGCCTAAATGGGGAATTATTAATAAACTTCATTATGAAGCTTAATGTAAGAAATTTCAACTAGTATAGTATAAGTCAAGTTATATGGTAAGATTTCGACCTATATACTAGTATTCTTCATAAACACCATATATTTCTTGAATCCAACGATAATGAAGTTTTAATTAAAGATTACTTGCTTTTCTTACAGTTTTTAGACTTATCAATAAATACTAAGTTAGGTTAAAAGTAATACATTTTTCATTAATAATAAAGTAGCCTTGAACCAATGTTCAAATTTATTCTAACTTTACTTTTTGTCTATTTAAGTTATGTCATTCAAAAATATATATATATAGAGCAGCATACATATACAGAATACAATTAATTGTCTATCTGGAATGTAATATTATCAGGAATAATCAACATGAAATTTGTTAATAATCAAAATTTAAAATTTCATTCTAACCTAACTTCATGTTTTCTTTATTAATGAATTATTTTAGACAATCAGTATTCATTGATTTGCTATTGATTTATTGAACTTGCAGTTTTATTAGACTCATTGAGACATGCTAAGTTAGGTTAGAAATAATAAAATTCACTGGTAATATAATAGCAATTAAACAATGTTCAAATTAATCTAACTTTATTTAATATTCATTAATAAGTTAAGTTGTGCCAATTAAAATTATGTACAGAACAGCATATGTAGATAAAATATAATTATTTGTTTATCTCAAATATAAAATTTTCTCAAATTAATTAAAAATATGTTTGTTAATAAGCAATGTTCAATATTTAGAGAATATAGAACTTGCTTTAATGGCTAAAGTAATCAAAGTTATATTAAAAGTGAGGTTGCTATTAAGTAATATTTGGATTCGTTTTAACTTAATTTAATATTTTCTTAATAGTGAGTTCAATATTTGAAGAAGATTGAACTTACTGTACAATAGTTATATTATCAATCTTCGTTGTCTTTAAAACTTTTATTTAAAAATATCAGAGTGAGATTATATTGCACTCTTACGTTAAAATTTGACAGTCGTAAAATTATTTTAGATGTCTAAAATTTTAAAAAATATCAGAGTGATATTATATTGCACTCTTACGTTAAAATCTGATAATCTTAAAATTAATTTAGATGTCTATATGTAAATCATGTTATCTTATAGCGAGTTATAATGTATAACCCTTGTCAATGCAACTGTTATAGTACATACATTCTATGAAATTTTTAGTATGTTATGTTGATCAGTCTTATTTTAAAATGAACAATTTCTTCAATGTGCAGATATATACTTTTTTATCTTCAAATCTTTTCAGAGTCGGTATTCAAGCAATATGGTGTTTTTATTAATGGAGATGCATTTCGACATTTCATTTATGTCATCTTCAGTCCTTAGCTGTTGACCTGCTTTGTGATTTGGTGCCTATGGAGTTTGACTGTGCAGAGTGCAAACCATCATAAAAAATTACTGAAATTGTACTCTGTATCAGATAAGAAAACATTATAGCAAGCTTGATATGTGTATAAAGTACCGTACTTCCTTACGTCCGGTATTCCACAATCAAAGTTCTTTGATCAAATTACTTTAAGCAAAGAAGGTGGTCACCCTTTGCTTCAAGAATTTGAAAAACAAACAATGTTAGCTGAATCTTTGACGGCTTTCTGCATGTTGTTACATTGGATCAAAGGTTTCTCGGTTAACATAGCAATGGCTCTAAGATGGCAGATAAACATAAGTTGTTTTGAAAAGACATCAACAATTTCGAGGTTAAAAGAAGTGAAAGTGCCAAAATAATTGGTAATAATAGCAGTGGAAATGACAGACAAAATACAGTGGAACGTTGCAGGGGCAAAACTATTCGTAGAACTAGGCCTATGGGGAAAGAGTCCCTGTAGACTACAATTCAAAACATCGTAATTTCTGAAACAGAGACCGGGGATATTAAGGAGTTTAAGGCGGCCATTCACTATCGCTCCAAATGGTCGTCATCCACTTGGATGTTGTCCACAGGACGGCATCCAAAAATAGGTGGTCATTCACTGTCACTCCACCCGCGCCAGTTGCTTCGTGGAACAGTTAGGTTGAACCTTGATTTTTTTTAAAATTGGCGCTAACGATTTTAATAAAAAATTAAAATTTGAAACTCTTGTCTATGGCTAATAAAATGAGTATATCCTTTTTCCACAAAAATTACTTAGGGGGTACTTTACTCATTTCCATTTTCAATTTTTCTAGATTATCTCCATTACAGTATGCGACACATAAAAACCTTCCACAGTAAAGTTGTAGAAAAAATTAAAATGAACATTTTTTGTTTAAAACATTTTTATACATCTAATAGATATCAAGATAAACACGAAATAAATACAGCTTAAACGCGAATTTCATAACATGCATATGAAGGGCCTAGTTCCATAAGGGCGTAAGGCACAAGGATATAGTTTCGAGAAATCTTGATGTTTTTAAACAGTGTTACCACTCACAAATAGGTGGTTTAAAGTCTAATTTTGTAACATATATTTTTGAAGGACAGGCTAAATTAGTGTTCTGCAAATTTACAATGTAGAGTGTATTGGGATCTTTTACAACTAGAGGTACCTAAACATGTTAAACAGAAACTGAAATACTTTTACAGTAGCAAAATCTTTTTACTTTGTATCATATTATTTGTTTTTATTTTATTTTAGTAAAAACCTGTATTATGCAGTGACAATTGCATGTTTGCCAATGAATACTAGTAGGCCTATGTTATACAATGAAAATTGCATGTTTGCCAATGAATACCAGTATCCTCATTAATACAACAAATGATAAGCAAAACAATCTATTTTGAACATGGGCGTAATTTCAGCTTTTTAACTGGTGTGGCAAGGTCTGCCGGGGGTCTGGAGGGTATGGAAATATTTTAAAATTTGGCATTAAAATTATGTAGTTTAAGTATTTTTAAAACTTTTTTACATATCATACCAGCCTAAATGTTAAGTTTAATAAAGTTTAATACAGAATCAAGATTGTGCCACGTTAATCAACTGTAATTTTTCACTTGTTTGCAAATTACTGATATTTTTACTGCCGATTTTTGAGGTGGCAAAAAGAGGGGTTTGGGAATTCTGGGGTGGCAACTGCCACTCCTTGCCACTGATTTTGAATGAAGTTATACTTCAGAAATGCAAGTTCAGTTTTTATAAACATTTGCTTGGATGGTAGCACTGCAGAAAATAAAAATAATTGATAAACACACCTCAATAACAGATAGGAAGTGTGCCTTATGCCTTTATGGAACTGTTATGAAGTAGAATGAATGTGCAGTCTCACAGGTCTTTTCTTATAACTAGGGACCGGATTCTTAGGTTTTTACCTATTTTTTCCTTACTCTCAAAACAAAAAGCGATTACACACTTTTTCGAATCATGTCCATAGGATTCACCCACATTAATTCTGTGGCACCTAAAAATACCTAAATAGGGTATCAAAACCTAAATGTACCTAAACGGGATACAAAACCTAAAATATCTCATTTAGGCTACTTTTTTTGTCTTTTTTGTTTGTCAGTTGATAAATCGATATTTTGCGTAGAGACAATTTTTGTCGAGTTGAAATTAATAGCACCAGCGTTTTGTTCAATCCAATGTCGTCTAGGATGAGAGTATCAAGAGAGGAAGTGTAAGAGTACCGGCGTATTCCTTTTAAAATATTCGTACGAACAACCACTGCTGACGTCATGTGAGGTTCTGCCTTCAAATGTATTCTAAGAGATAACAGGAAGAACTTCACAGTTGAGGATCTTGTAAGATATTTAGTGATATACTGTAACCAGGAAATGTGAGACAATCTTATTTTCACTGCTTCTTTTGATTGTTTATGCTTTCTTTCTTCAATTGTATAATATTGTCCTAAAGCAAGTTTACACATATTTAAGTCAATTTTGTTAAGTTAAACTTTACAAGTGTTATGTATTGAATCCTATGTAGCACATTCAAATTCATTAAACCAATTATTCTACCCGAAAACGATATTTTGGACAAAAACCTAAAAAAAACTATTTCACCTAATGGAAAACCTAAAACAGTGTTTTTAAAAACCTAAAAATCCGGTCCCTACTTATAACTGAGCAGAGTTTTAAGGCACAAGTACAAATAGTTCATTGAGTATTTAAGAGATATGAGATTTGTGCCTTACGTCCTTAAATACGAAATAAATACAGCTTATAGGCTACGCGAATTTCAGAACATACATATCAATTAAAATATTAACGACATTTTGTTGCCCATAGTAACATGAAAACTATAATCTACTTATTGCTGTTAAATGCAGTCAGTTTAGCTCAGTCGTAATGAACACACCAAAACCAATTACAGCGACGTGGTATAGGATAATAGGGAAGAGGTCCTGGGTTCAAATCAAATTTCGTGGCCACCCAAATTTACCATAGGCTCTTGTAATAACGCATTCATGAAACATTTTGCTTCTATTGTTCGGCTACATCTCAACGCATCCTGCATTTTTGCCTTCGAGATTGAGGAAAGCATGCAAACCCCAAGTTATTAAGTGCCAGTATGGTACTTTATGAGATTATGTGGGGAAGGGGAAATGTCTGTCCTTGTGTCTTTACGCGCGATAACTCAAATACGCTTTATTGGATTTTCATGAAACTTGGTATACGCATTTATAACGTCCATGGCAAGAACCCTATTGATATTGGATAAATTCGGTTGACCGGTACCGGAGTAAAGCCCAACTTAGTGCCTATTTTATGGTAATATATTAGAAAGCATTTATCAAATGCAAATTAGTTATCATGACAACATATTGTTTTACAGTATTCATATAATACGGCTTTGGAAATTGCAATACAGTTAGCTTTGACAAATAACATTATTCCTTCAGATACGCTTATGAAAGTAGATTGAGATGGTAACGTCTTGGACTCACATTTTGGTTGTTCCTGGTTCAATTCCCGTAGCCGGCCAATTTGACATATCTTTTCCGTATTTTTATGTGAGTATGCGATTGTCAAGATATCACAAATCTGTATAGTTCTGCTGATGCTGGACGATTTAAAGCTGATTAAAAAACTAGACCTTTGTTCTCCCTGAAGCTCTACTTAATGAATGATTGAATCTGGAGCTTACCTCGGAAATCAGCAAAAAAAAAAAAAAAAAACTTATTTTCTGCATATCATAATTGCAAATATAACTGATTAAACAAAAGCATACTGGCACTTTGTTACATCAGTTTACCTGATTTTATTATTATTATTATTATTATTGTATTATTATTATTAACATTGTTATTATAATTATTATTGTTATTATTATTTCACGGTAAAAGGATTGAACGTAAGGATCGACCCTGATGCTTTCTTTTCTAGATATTGTACTTGTTAGTTTTATGAAAATGAAATAAATAAAATTTAATTGTCTCTATAACTTACTTTCTTCTGTACTAGCCTTTTAACACGTATATACGAGAAAGTTTGTGCAACTTTTTTGCACCGTTTATTAATTTTGTTGTGATAATCGCAGTTAGTAACTTGCCATAGGCACGGAAACTGTTTATAGGATTCGATTACTTCGAGTAGAGTGTCTCGCCCCGACATGGCGCTGAAATTAGAAAACACGTCTGCACTGGAGGACACCTGAAGACGGAATGAGGCTACTTGGATGTGGGTTTGGCCACTGACTAGCAGATTTGCAGGATGGCTTGGAGTCACTCCACGTCGTTTTCCGCATTCATTGTACGATGGCTTGATGGACGGATGGAGTGAACGGATGGATTTTTGTTCGACTGGATATCCAACCGGTCCATCGCTCCACGCCAAACGGACGACAGCCTTCCCATTCATTATGAGATTTTGGACTGACATCACTCCATTTGGACGTTTGGAGCGATAGTGAATGGCCGCCTCCCCTACTTCCCTAAAATTACAGTGGAAGATATGATAGAAAAATAAATGGTCTGAGGACTCAATACATGGTGTTAAAATTAAGATAATTGTTGATATATTAATTTTTTTACCATGTGCCACTAAATCCCAATCTTAGGCTAATCCAAATGTGAAAATGGATGTGAAGTTGTCGGAATCCATGTCTACAGCCCTTCGTACAGCCTTCCATATCTAGAGGTCTACAGAGAACTGGCCTTGTCAAAGATTTTTGTGCTAGTAAAATAGTTCTATCACATCTATGATTCAAATATCGTCTTTTTATCTTGTTCAAGTTATTTGCTCACTTCTTTTCGAAACCTAAGGCAGTGAAATGTCGGCCTATAGATAAATATCTATTTTCAAGAATGAAAATTACATTGCAAGGAGTATTTTGTATAAAACGACATTTAAATTAATTAAATTACTAATAAAGTTGAAACTATACTTGGTATGAATCTAATTTTTTACACATTCATTACTATTACAAAAGGAACTGTGTCCCCAAAATTTTGAAGTTTCGACCTCTAAATACGTGAAATTGAGCATTTTTAAATGTAGTGTAGGCCTACCCGAAGTGGAATTGCTACAGAAACATTCGCCAATGCTGTAATAACCTGCAAATTGGTCATTTTACACAAGCCTATACTAAACAGACGGGAAGAAACTCACTGAATCAAATTTTTCAGACTCACGTGTAGTCAAAGAAATAGACCTAAGTAAGGAAAATTAAGGAATGCATCCTTATTGGTTGCGAAGGAAATTCCATGGGCTCTGAAGAAAGTTCAACTTTCCTGAAACGGGTGGATTTCCCGAAATATACAAGCTTATTGTCCAAGATACCCTCCAGTTCAGGTTATTTTACCTTTGCCAGTCTGCCTTTGGTTTTATTACTTAACAGGGGTTTAGACTGCACTACCCCAAATGTTTAGCTCAACGCTAGCGTTTGTGTCTATGGTCCAGTCCCGGGTTTATATCCTTGTGGGAACATCCACATTTTTGCGGAAGGCAAGGAAAACCACCGTGTTATCGCCTTCAACGGCGGGTTGTGGCTGTCATCCCATGATTCCGCTGACGGTCTCTGAAGCAGTCTTCGGCTGTACGGACTTTTTAAATGGAAAATCCCACAATTGCTTGGCTAAGAAGAAGCTACATGTTATCGTAGGGTTTTAACTCATCCCTTCCCATATCAGGAACACGGTATTCAAAATACCGGCATCCCGATCCAATCATCCTAGAAAACTGAACCTAATCCAAGAGTGTAACTTTTATTTCCTACACTTCTCCAGTTAAATCATTTCAAGATTCATGCTTGGAAAAGAGGAATTCATGTGAGTAACTTTTTGCTCTCTTCTTTGCACTGGTTTCCATTTCATAGTGTAGTAGGTTGCTTGTATAAGCAACATGTGGCAGCACTAGAGGTGCCGGGCTTCGGGAAATATTTACTGCTTGGAATTGGAGTGATGTTTGTAATTGTTTTAACCCAACGAGACTGGAGTACGACATCTGCTTGCCGCCACGGCTGGTTTCGAGGGGCTTTGAGTGCTGAGGGGGAGATCGCGTTTGAATACTAAATCTTTGTTTAGTTCTTCCCTTCCCAAACCCACGATCACTGCAATACACTCTCATTTACTCGGTTATTTCTGCAGTCTATATGGATGTCACGCTTCTGAATATGCTTTTATTTCAGGCCTCTCGAATAATAGTAAGGGTGATTGCTTTGAAAGGAAAAGATTTCGGGGAAACAGACTACCGTATAGGCCTATATATAGGCCTACTATAATGACAGCAACACGTCCTTCATTCAATCTGTCAGCATTACCTTATAAACTGACTAATCTTCGTGGCACTACATCCCTTGTGGGTCAGGGCTTACCAGTGTTAGAACGTAGATTTGGGGGCATTTAGTCAGCAGGCCGACTCCCATGGCTGTTATTTATTGTTTTAATGGCTAGATCCGCTACTTTTTTTATCAAGTACCTCCTCAATTATTGTCGTCACGACATGTAGTCCTTCCTATTTCAGAAAAATCCTGTACTGAAATCACCCTGCGTTGAGCTGGTTCCATACAGGTTTCACCTCAGTCCCCTCCTTTCATGTTACTTCTTCTCTGCTGCCTGTGCTAGCAAAATTCGCGAACCGGTTTCTCGAAAGTATTGGAGTTCTCAAAACCTAATCCTGCAAGTCGCCGCAGTGAAAGTTTAATATGCCAGGATACTTTTGATTCAAAAGTTGACAGGTCATTAGACTGAAGGAAGTTATAATGTTGTGACACCCCTGTTGTATATTGCCTGCGAGTGCAAGTTTAGGCTGAAATTCAGTGCTGAAGACGCGTGCGGTGGTATCTGTAATTAAATCCATTCGAGTTTCTGGCGTATCTCTATTGATCATCGCGAGAGTGCAATAAGAAAAAAAGAGAGGTGAGAAAGAACAATTGAAAGTGAGGAGGGTCTCTCACGCGAAGAGCAGCAGTGTCGGGCAGGCTGCCATTCCTCACGCAATTCTAAACTCAGTCATTTATTCACTTCACTTCTACTTGTAAACCGGTGAAATTGGTTAGTAGGGAAGAAACTTCATACTAATCGAAGTTTTTGACGTTGACATGTCGTAAATAAGTTACATTCTAGAGTGAGAGTAGTCTTCAAATTTTTATGGCATGAACCCTTTGGTTAGGGTTGAAAGAACCTGAACATTACATGAAACGGAATTATTAAAAGCATCACCATCTTGAAAGGAATAAAAAATAAAAATCCTTACACATACGTCGTTTCTAACGACTTCAAAGTACATTCATGCCAAATCGGAAGAAAATCGAGCATCGCGTTTGATCGTGATTAAGTAATAAATAAATTTCCAAACAGACGAAATGGCGAACAGTCGAGTTAGAACCGTACCTCGCTTCGCTCGATCAATTATTGGCGATAAACCGTTGAAGCATTAGGGTGGGTTGCAATAAGTCAGTAATATAAATAACGGTACCAATCGGTTATTATTAATGCCCAGAAACTGTGAGAATACAGTAGTTACTAGAGTTTTTGTATTGTGTTTTCTTTCTTTATACGTTAGCGGTATATCCATTAAGTCCTTAATTCACTGATATTAGACTAATATAATTATCATAGGCCTATAGGTGTTAAGTTTTAACTCCATATTATCTGCCATATTTCCGCTGCAGTTATTTTAGCTGTAGATTAATGTCTCTTCATTAGGCCCCCTCTAAGTGGCTAAATTATTGTTTGGCTCAAGGCATCAGTAAACTGTTAAATGTAGATTTTAAAATAATTGCCTGGTTTGATTTGCGTAGAATGACTATTCACACATGGAAATAGTCAGTAATTGTTAGGTCTACTTAATGGCGAGTTTACTTTCTTACGACTTCCTGAAATTACCTAACTAACTAACTAACTAAAGCTTACATAGGATCTCAGGCAGGTAATGATTTCTTGTAATATTCTTTCTTGGGCACGAATTCTTAAGAAATAACCTAAATAACAAATTACACCAGTAGTCAATGAACAATTAAATTTTGTAAATAAAAACCTACATGAAGATGAAGCCTAATGTCATTGTATTAAGTTACTATGAACAGTATTACTCAAGTCCGTCTGTACATCGTCTCAATTGGGTAGTTCATTCTCATAAATCCAAAGAGTTATCAGTAGGCTTCGAACGTTCATACATGGATTGAAAACTCTAGTTTAGTGTGACACGTGCCCAGCATGACGTCACTGTGTATGGGCAGTCACTCCACAGCATAATCAGTGCGCGCCTCGAATGCATCTAAGCCTATTGCAGTCTACACGAAGAAGGTAAAATCATAAACATCACTGGTCAGTATTTATGTGTAGAGATAATTTATTTGATCATGGCTTCGTTATAAAAACAATATGGAACGTGTTCAATTTTTATCTCTACCCGATTAGCCTATACCTGAGCGCGCCCATGTTGTCGTTGCTTGTTATCATCGCGTGATACACTCCCCCACCTCTTCCTATATGACATTCTTAGTGAACCTAACCTTGTATGAATGTTCAAAGCCTAGTTATCTGCTTTATAAAGGTTATTAAAGTAGGCCTTTTGATCATCCTTTTCCCTGTGGCATTCACAGTGGCGGATTCAGTATTTTTTAAAGGGAGATGCTGTGCCAGGTGGACCACCGGCACCATATTATTGGATGAAAGACATTTAAATACAAAATAAAATAAGTGCATCTAATACAAAAATTACCACACAATTCTTAATATTAGCCTATTGGATCATTTAGTACGTGATAAATTCATATCAAGAATTATTGAATCAGGCAATACACCCTTGAATATGGGCATTAAATGGTCTACAACACTAGAAGCCAAGTTGTGCCCTGCGAAAAAAAAATCAGCTATTTTATTTCAGCGTTCTGTGCATCTTATGAGGTCGTTAGTGAGGGCTTATTATTAGTTTTAATGTTTTATTTGCAGAAAAAGAGTGAATTCTAAAAACCTAAAATGATAATTTGTAGTTTTGTCGGACAAAATAGTTCACATTCTTGATTTACTGACACTTGGCCAACCGATGGGAGACGACATAACTTCCGAATATTCTTTCTATTTGTTCTTCGATCTTCAATTTTAAAAGAATTCATTATGTGCTTCCTTAATCCTTATTAGCTTATATGTTTGAAAATGAAAGTAATTTAGGCTAATAGGTTAGGATATGTGATGCTGCAGAATCAAAGGGAAGCTGCAGCTCCCATAGCCCTACCCCTGGATCCGCCAATGTTCTAAGAATTTCTTGATCGTTTATGTTTGCAGCACCGCCTGTTAACAACGACTAGAAAACCCGCAATACACAGTCGATAGAAAATTCTTCAGAATTCCCTGGTTGCTTATCTTTGCAGTACCACCTGCTTACTAGCTATCAAGACTAGAAAACCCACAATACACAGCTGATAGAGAATACTTCTAAGACAGTGGCGGATCCAGTATTTTTTAAAGGGAGAAGGCTCCGGTTTTATGCCAAAAAACGCCGGATAAATCGGCCTTGGAAAAAGTATAGCTTTTATAAGAAAGGCTATTTCACAAATTTCCATGGGCTAAAGCAAGAAAATATCTTCTCTTCCATACCTGATAGCATCTCCTAACTGGATTTCTTGTTATTGTGATAGCAAAATTAATTGAAATAAAAATAGGTTATTTAATTATTATAAAAAGAAAATATTTCGACTTGTGAAATCTGCGTTTTATATATATATATGTATATATATGTATATGTATATGTATATGTATATGTATATGTATAGGTATATATATATGTATAGGTATATATATATGTATAGGTATATATATATGTATAGGTATATATATATGTATAGGTATATATATATATATGTATAGGTATATATATATGTATAGGTATATATATATATGTATAGGTATATATATATGTATAGGTATATATATATATATGTATAGGTATATATATATATATATATGTATAGGTATATATATGTATAGGTATATATATGTATAGGTATATATATGTATAGGTATATATATATGTGTATAGGTATATATATATATGTGTATAGGTATATATATATATGTGTATAGGTATATATGTATGTATAGGTATATATATATGTATATATATATAATACAAATTAAAGGCGGTAGGCCGTAGAAATTTATTTTGAATTCTTATTGACTTGTAACAACAAATAATGAAACAGGAGGACGGGTATTAAATTATTTCCACATATTATATAGCCTATATTAAACCCGGTTGAAAAATTGTTAGGAAAGTGAAGGTGAGCATAAAGCTTGGATCAAAGCCAAACTGGTTTAATTTAAACCGGGTTTAATTAATCTTGGATAAAGTGTGCCATAGTCGGTTTCCTTAAAACCTTTTTCGCTTTGGAGTTTTACTCTTGGAGGACATTGGCCTACATAGCATATGGGCATAAACACTCAGAACTTTCGAAGAAAACATTTCTGGACTCAATGAACTTCAAAACATATGGGTGTATTCCTTGTGGAATTTCGTTATCATTGTTGAATATCAAATTCCTCTTTCGTTGATGGGTAAGTTAAGTAAACATATTTTTACAACACATGTTATAATAAAAGCAATTGTTACAGGTGGAGTGTGGAGGTAACTGGGGCTAGTGCCAGTGCGTCTAGAGGCTTGTTAGTGGGTGACGTCTCTATTAATATCGTGAGCCCGCCTGTTAGCACGCAACACTACGTGTTTCACCACACAACCACAATCTAATTATTTAATGTTGCAAAACGAGTCATGCACATACGAGTGCATCCACATACATTAATCACAGCTCACATCTAAGGAATCAGGAGTAGGGAATGCCTGTATGTCAACCGTCCTATGCGAATCCAGTCACAGTCACAGAGCCTTCTGTATTATACGAGGTACATTCAAGTTCTGAGATTTTCTCGGGAATGGAGACATATAAAACATGAAACAACTTTTAAAAGACATGTGAATTCTTTATAAAGCGCAATTGATATATATTTCTTCTATTAAAAGCAAGCGCACTATTTCGTAAGTTATAAGTTATATAAATACGCATTAAACGTAGTCTACTTCAGATTATATAAACAGCGCACAAAGATTTTACTTCCCTCTTAGCCAGGACGCTAATGATACTAGGTTCATATGTGGATATCATAAACAATACGTGTTGAAAAGATGTAACACCAGTTATATATATATATATATATATATATATATATATATATGCGAATAAGCCCATTAGGACTACGCAAAGTACTTAGAGGTGTGCATTTGCCTTCCTTTGTGTCCATATCTCTTTTATTCTTTTACTGTGGGCTTTCTTTCTTTCTCTCTTTAGAACACGTTGTTCCAGTCTTTTTCTTTGGTTTTTCCTCTTGGTCAACTTGCCATTTGTGAATTTTGGTCCTGTAGATTTCCCTGTTTTGAACATCTTCTGGTGTAATTTCTGCCGGTTTCAAATCGGTTTTGATTTCGCCGATCCACTTCATAGTGTCTGTTTTCGCTTTACTCCTGTTTTCTTAGATATTATTATTATTATTATTATTATTATTATTATTATTATTATTATTATTATTATTATTCCTTTATTTATTTCTCTGTTTAACTAAACAGGTATATATTTATGTACATACAGCTTTACACGCAGGTAAGTACACTGTAAATGTATATAGTAACAACAATTGTCCTGTTGTACACAACTTCTACTGGTCCACTTTTTCCCCAAGAACTCTTCTGACGATGTTACACGTTTCTAGGATTACCGCACGCTGCATAGATAAGTACAAATATTTCTGTACTTTTAATCGCTTTAAACTGTCTTGAAGCTTGAAGGGAATCTCACCAGTACATCCCAGCACAATAGGCACGATCTGTACAGTGTCCATATGCCACATAGCCTTGATCTCATCAGCAAGTGGTAAGTATTTATTAATTTTTTCCCCATAAACTTTTTCTACATTGGCTGCTAGCGGAACCGCAATGTCGATGATGTAGGTGAGTTTTTCTTCCTTCAAGGAAAGCACAATATCTGGAATATTATTTTGTATGGTCTTATCTGTGATGATCTTCCTATTCCAGTACAATTTCGCCCTCTGATCCTCACATACAGGAGAAGGAACATATTTATAACAGGGCACTGTAGGTTCCTTTTCAAAGAACATGTTTTTCAGTTCTTGGTGAATAATATTGGCTACCTTATTATGACGATCAAGGTATTGCTTGTGTGCCATCACCTCACATCCAGATATTATGTGACTTATAGATTCTTCTGCTTTCCCACACATACGACAGATGATGTTTTCTACCGCTTGCTTCATGATTCTCTTTTGGTAGCTGCGCGTTGGTATTACTTGATCTTGTATGGCTGCTACAAAACCTTCCGTTTCCTTGAATAAGTTTCCACTCATTAACCACTTTTGCGATGCTTCAGTATCTATGCGTGGCTGCTCTATGCAAGCCCTATACTTCCCATGTAGGCATTTTGATCTCCACTGGTTTACTAGTTTATCTGATGTCGCTACATTCTCTCCGGGTTCATAATTTCTATCACTCAGCTTCAATGGAGTTAATTTGTTATCATTTTCCACTACCATCTCATGTAATCTGCTACAGTCTGCTTTCTCATAGAAATATTTCCGCAGGTTGCTTATTTGCTTGGCGTGTCTATCAGGGAAGCTGGCTATTCCTCTGCCCCCAAGTTTTCTAGGCAGGTGAAAACGTTCAATTGAGCTATGGGGGTGATGTGCTCTGTGCTTCATAAATTCCTTCCTGGTCTTGATGTCCAATGCTTTCAACTCAGTTGCTGTCCATGTCAATACACCAAAGCTGTATTCTATTACTGGTACAGCATAAGTATTAACTGCCTTCACCGTATTCCTTGCTGTGAGTTCTGTCTTTAAAATGGACTTCAGCCGTGTTAGGTATATTTTAGTGACTTGTTCCTTGCATTCTTGGTACGCTATCCCTTGAGTTTGTTGGTATCCCAAGTAAGTATATGTATCGTGTTTCTCCATTCCAACTATCTGCCCCTGGTGTGCAATGTGGTATTATTATTATTATTATTATTATTATTATTATTATTATTATTATTATTATTATTATTAGTGTTATTTATATTTCACAAATTCGACAAATAAAAAAAAATACGATCAGTTGATTTTATTTTGTGGTAGGCCTATAGACTACTTTCCCTGGCTTTCCTTGTGAGCATTATGTTTTCTTCGCCTTGCTTTTACGCTATTTGTTTTTGGCATCACAAATTTTAAATTAAGGTGTTTTGATGATTTATGATTACACCTTGGGGAAAATGAATTTAGCGATTTAACTTCATCTTTAAGATACTGAATTTGTGAAAAGACTGCTTTAATATAGGTGCGTAGAACATCAGAAAAAGAACAACCCAAAGAACACAGGGAAAGAAAAGTCATGAGTGACGTAAGTACACTCGTGTGCGCATTTGAAACTTTGTTAATCTTTAGCAAGTCGACCTCTTGCACATTCGATGCATAGCCAAATATAGCAGCAGCATCCGGCACGCACAACCCATCCTACGACAGCTGATATTGCATGATAATTTCCATACTTTAGGCTGAAGATCAGCATGTATTCATTCGAATTCTCCTCGTCCAATGGTCTCCATGAATCTTGGGAACCACGTTTGCGCCACTTCACTCCTTTTTACAGTGCCATAGTTTTGCATTAGCGTCACAATGTGGGCACTTTGTTCCCGTGTTTACATGACTCCTACTTCCTCACTCCCGGCATTCTGCTGTGAGGTGACCCAAATACAGCAGGTAGGCCTATTGCAGTACGGTAGAGAGTTCACCGCATGCCCATAGTCTGAGCATTCTAAGAAGGAAGTCTGAAGTAAACAAAAATCAGTATGTCTGCCTCACTCTAAATAATTAATCCATGACCTAAGAGTGATGTATAACTCGATCGGTAAGACATGAGCCAAACAAACTGCTGCGCAGTATGCTACGATGATGTAATCTAGACCTGCCTGACCTTCATCTCACGCGATGTTCCCTGTTGTACAGACCGTGTAAAAACATCTTAGCCTCTCAGCATTCAATAGTGAAGACCCAACAGCGATATTCTGTGAGTTACATACCATTACTTAAATAATATTTCATAACTAAATAAAATACTTTATTCACTTTACTTTGGTTTTCAATAGTTACGGGCTATTATGAACGGCATAGTTTGGAATGATTAGTACAGTATGTGCATTCTCTTGTGCCCCCAACTCCATTGCTACTTGCGGACAATAAGCTATCTGCGCGAGATTGGTTCAGGTCCTAGCGTCCCAGTTATACACCTTACTGTATTTACTTTATGGAACAGTCTGTAAGAAAGAAACCTGAAGTAAACAAAAACCAGTATGCCTGCCTCACTCTAAAGCATTAATCGTATGACCTAAGAGAGAAACAGACGTACTGGTTTGTTTTTACTTTAGGTTTCTTTCTTATAGACTGTTCCATAACATAAAGGCATCGACTCACTCCATCGCCCGAGGCCCGGGCTGACTTTGCGGAATGGTTTCACAATGAGTCCCTTCCTAATGGTGGTCGCTTATTGTTCGCTAATCCCAGAGGCAGTGTATTCAAAGAGTACACATTCTTCCAGTGTGTCGCTGATCGCCGATGATCATTTTTACACCTAGGTCGGAGAAAGGACATTTCGTTATTATACACCAACACAGCTGGTGCAACTATTCAACACGGCACACGACACTGGACTGAACAGTTTCCAGAAAGTACAGAAATCTGTCAGTATTGCATCTATACTTTTAATGAGGGTAGCCTATTGTTCAATAATCTCTACAATTAAGTAGCCTGGGAAAATGTTATCTGGGTAGCTTCAACAACTGAGGCTTTTATGTTAGGGCACAGTCTATAGAGTGGTCGACTAAAGTGGTTCCAGGTGTGCATAAAGTAGACAAATATGTCCAAATCGAAGAGAAGATGCAATTCCCAAAATGGTGTTTTGCAAAGTTATAAAACTTACATAATTAGAGAGTCAAAACTGAACCCGATTAAAAATAATGCGCGTACTCGTATAACTGTCTATTATCCAAAAAGTCAACTTTAATTCTATGTAAGAACAACATTCTTCCCAATATAGATAAACTTGCCCCTTAGTAAACAATGCAGACGATTTTGTGCACTTAAATGACTGTGAGAGCCTAATTGTCATAAATTATGTAATGATCCAGTGTTGTACAGTGAGTCCCACGCAAGAGTTGGCCAATGACGCGGGTTTCTGCGTTGCGACGGGCACAGCTCCAACTCCCGAGCGATCGGGAGTACGCAAATAAAGCCGCGATCAGTGAAATAATTCAGGTTCTCACATTTACAGTTAAAATTACAATGAAAATAACAACTTACCTCATCACAAGATATGCTGGAAATGTCCTCCTCTTGCATCCACGCAATACTGGCACCTTTTTTAGGAAATTTTCATAAATTCAGCTTCCGAGACAGAGTAAATTTATTTTGTGATAGGCCTACGTGATATTGTCTTTAAGTTCTTCTAACAATATGTGAATATTATTTATGGGGAAACTTGAAAAATAAAGTGTATAGATGAATTTTCCATACATTAGAAGAACTTAAAGACAATGTCACAAGGGAAATGAACTCTCCCTCGGAAGCTGAACTTATGCGCGTGAAAGAAAATTTCCTAAAAAGGAGCCAGTATTGTGTGGATGCAAGAGGAGAACATTTCCAACATCTCTTGCGATGAGGCACGTGGTTATTTTCATTGTAATTTTAACTGTAAATGTGAGAACCTGAATCATTACACCGATCGCGGCTTTATTTGCGTAGATATTTCACCCGATCGCTCGGGAGTTGGAGCTGTGCCCGCCGCGACGCAGAAACACGCGTCATTGGCCAACTATTGCGTGGGACTCACTGTGCATAACCGGTTAATAACGTGTGTATGAAGTAGGCTATATTTTACTGAAGTCAATACAGAATTCAATTTTCATGTTGAGTGCTAAATGCATTATTACTATACATGTTTGGTATAGGCCTAATGGAATGTCGACGTCATTTTTGTACACTCCTAAACGCACGACAAGGCAGTGCAAAACGTACGTCCTCTTGACGTAAACAACAAACTGTTACGTCCAAAGTGGAGTGAATAAGTTCGTCTCCATTTCCTCCCATCACGTTTGCCCATACCTGTGTTAGTGCCACCCAGACGAATATGAATTTACAGATCGGCATCATGTGAAAGTCTCCATCGATTTCCCACGTTTACCTGGTTGGCACAGTGAGTATCGCGCTGGCATCTGTGCCCAAGGTTGCAGGTTCGATCCCGGCCCAGGTCGATGGCATTTATGTGTGCATAAATGTGACAGGCCCATGTAAGTACATTTACTGGCATGTAAAAGAACTCCTGCTGGACAGAATTCTGCAAACCGGCGACGGTCACAGGCGTAAGTTCCAGTACATCCGTCGTTGAATAACCATATACCAACCAACAATTTTCCGCCTACTTTTCTAGACAGATCGAAAGATTAATTAAATTAGCATCTGGTGTGGTTGAAACATGGGTTTTAACATAGGGGTACTCAATCTTTTTCGATCCCTGTACCGCTTTTTTTTTACCAACAGTAATTATGCTACCCCTTAAATAGTAGCTTCAGTTATTTTCAGAAAATGTTCCTTAAGGGCCTATCAGTTAATATTATTATACAAGGTATTTCAGTAAAAAGGAGATATATTGCTTACATTTATTTTCATGACATTTTACTAAAACAAACACAGAATTTAAAAATAGGCCCACTTCAGAAGAAATTAATGAGGAGGCTAAGCTAGTTTCCCTTTACACAGCTGAACATTATTCAGCTCTATACAAACACGACTTCAAATCGTCCTCAACATTAAGTTACTTTCTATATTTGCTTTTCATATAGGCCTAAGTAAAACTCGAAAATCCTCTTTCACATAACTATGTAGTCTTAAATGTAATAAGAAACTTTACAGCAGTGCTTAATAGTTCTTCGTATTACTTCCCAACACTGTTCAAAAAATTCAACAATGCAGCACAAATATCAACCATGAATGTTGTATATTTTATATTATTTTATTAATTTTTTCATTGGTCAATCGCGTATTCCCCACAGATTTTCTTATGTTTTAACAGATTGTTAATGGACGAAAATCGTTGAGATTTTAATTGAACACATTAAAATTATGTCTATTAGAAGATATTAAAACGAAGGGAGGTTATTTAATTAAGATATGTACTTTACAGGATAAAAGGGAGAACTTGAAGTTTTACTGTACCTCTTTATATATATTTCTATGCCTTTCTGTCGGATTCAGTTTTCTTTCTCTTATTAATTTTTGGAAATGGTGACTTATCTTCTCTTATGGTCTGCAATATAAATTTCAAATGATAATCCTATCTTTGAAGTCAGTGACCGTCTGTGTGATCGCGTGGTTAGCATCGCTGACTATGGATCCGTAGGCCCGGGATTTTTCTGAGGTAGGGAGGTCTGGTACGGGGTGCACGCAGCCTCGTGATACAAACCGAGGAGCTAATTGATAGAGAAGTAGCGGCTGCGGTCACGGAAACCATCATTAAAGGCCGTGGGTGTCGGCATGTTGACCACATGCCCCCAATCCTTCCCTCTGCTTATGATAGGTGACGCAGAGGTCGGGTGGTAGGCCTAGTCCATTCAGGGATGTAACGCTACAGAGTTTTGTTTAATTTTTTTATGAAGTCAGGGCGACACTGGCGCAAACGAATTTCCCTGCATTAGTGATCGATAGAAAAAACAGCAACTTTGGCGCAAACACATTGTATCCCATGAATCCAGTCAAAATTCATAAGGTCTTCACAAAAAATAAAAAAAAAAATAAAAAAAAAACCGTTTGAAGATTGTTTTTCAGTTTCTGGTACAGTAAACCCTCGTTTGGTCGACCCCCTTTAATGCGGATTCCTCGATAGTCCGGATTAAATTGAGCAAAACTGTTAAGAAATAACGTGATAATTGCCTTCAAACCAGGTTCAGGAAAAGGCTTTTTGGTAATTGACCTACGATACACACAGACAAGTGACAACCAGCCTGAGGAATTCAACAATGAAAAGGAAGCCACGTACAAACCAACAGTCAGACATTAGGCCAACAACCCGGTGGCAGTGTTGCAAATAAATACTAGCTATACATATATGCATGCAATTTCATACCTTAAATAACACAACGACCTATTTATTCACCATTACCCCTGTGAATAATATTAATAAAAAAAATCTTTTGTTCAAGTTCGTACTACAAAGTAATTGTGTTAGATTGTTCAAATACTGCTAATTATGTAATTATTTGTGATTTACATTGTTCGGTATACTTAGTTGTATTTTCTACCCCTTAGTAGGGGAAGTTATAGAATTATTACATTCTATTATTCTTCCAATAGGCCTACTAATAATTACTGAGGTAGTGTAGGCATATATCGTTAATAATAGTCTTGCAATTGATTGTCCTTATCTTCTCTTTCCTTCTCTTTCGTTCATTATTTCCTTCATTTATTCATTAATTAGTTTATTCCGTAACACCATCTTTTTATTACATTACCTATTAGGCCTATATTTATTCGCCTGTCTTAAATTATGTTATCTTTCTTTCACGTTTCCCCTTTTCCTTTCTTTCTTTTTTCATGTTTGTTTGTTCCTGTAACTCCATTTCTGCCATCCCCTTTCGTACTTTATATCCTTTCCCATCCTGGTCCCAAAAATTTCCAGGTTGGAAATTTCCTTTCAATTAAGTTTCTCATTTTTTCGTCTGCGGAGTTTATCCCTCTAGTTTCCTTCTCTTATTCGATTCATTTTCTCTTATTGAGAGCATTCTTCCTTTGATCGATTTGATTTATTTCTCTTTATCTTCTTTTCATGTCTTCTTATTTCTTTCTCCTTTATTTTTCACTTCATTATTTTTAATTCCTTCCATTACCGAGGTTTGTTTTAGCACTCAATTTTTTTTAGTATCTCTATGAGCTGTATATTCTTTGATTTTCCTTCCGTCTTTCTTTTCTTCTCTGTTTTTGCTTTTAAGTATTATTAACTTTTATCTATACATTTATTTGATTTATATTAATTCATTATATTTCCTACTTTATTACTTAACCTTTTTTATGTGTCTTCGTCCTCTTTTCATCTCATTTTGAACTAATGTTTATATTATAATATTTCATATTAATCGATTTTCTTTTTAAGACATTCGCTATGTTTACCTGATCATAATTCCGTTTCATTTGATAGGATGTCTATGGTTACATTTTCGGCATTGAGGATGTTTTGGAGTTGGGTCGGGATACGTGGTTGAGACGCGGCAGGCAATTTGCTCTTATTGAGATGATGAGGGCTCCAATAGACAGGATACAGATAATCTGCTCTCTCTTGCCGCTAGGGCTGCACAAACTTGCAATTCTGTAGCACTCAGAAACATCACCTTTATCTCTACAATATAAGCCACTGTCAAGCGCTTTTTCATATATATATAATATGTGTGTGTGTGTGTGTGTAGTCGTATGATGATTGTACGGTCAGTTAGGCCAAGACGTTATGGCCCAACTCACGTTTCGTTCCACGAAGAACAGTGTGACGGGGAGCAAACCATGTGAACCACTTTGTTATGAATTTTGGTAGGCCTACTGCAGTATATCTAGGCCTGCCTGGATGGAGCAGTGTGGCTTTCCATTCCAAAATTCGCAGGTTCACTTCCGGTAAAATAACTCCAGTGGGACAGATTTCCGCTTACCTCCAATATTTACAGGCAGGGTTGAGCTGGAATAATCGTGCGAGCCATTTTACATACTTTGTCCCGAGCCTTTTGTTTGTTTAGGTAGCTAAAAGGAAAAGTTAATAAAACAAATCCATCGTTCTAACTTATCCATTTCCTGTTGTCCTAGAGTAGGCCTAATCGTTCGGTAATTCAACGTAATTAGAAAATTAATAGTTTATTTACACTACTACACTCAACCAAACATTAAGACGTCAGAAGTAGTAATAACAACAATAATAATATAACTATATAATAACAGTAATTATATTTTTTTTTTCAGTGAACCATTCTTTCCTCCAACTCTTGCGCCATACATAGCCTTATCTGAAATCTGCAGGCCTATAATCCAGCGAGACATCATGTCATGGAGTAATAGTGAATATAGTGCCCACTGATTGCAATGCACAGAAGGCCTACGTTAAAATCGAATAGTGCATAAGGTGGGATTTACATAAAGTGATCAATTTTATTATTTTGTTACTATTTATGATGCTGGTAAATTTATTTCTGTAACCATGGAGGTGCCGAATTTTTGGATCACACATAGGCCTATATTCAGACAGGGCATAGAGAGATCCCCGGGTGTGCAATCATCATACGCAGATCCTTCTCTAAGAGAACCATGAACAATTGAACAGACATCTGACAGCGAACGTTCGAAGTAGACAGTCTATTAAATTAATTTCTATTGTTTATATTTCGTATATCTGAGCTATCCTAAAAAAATGTGGCATGACAACTTAATATTTGTTTTGAATTTGGTATATGGAAGTGAGTATTGAAACTTTCAACTATACACAGTACCATATGTGGGCTGAACAGCTGATTATTAAATTGTAAGTTCGATAATCCGTCCAACACGTCATCTCCGAGCTCATCACAAGAAACAGTAGACCTATATCATTACAGGTATTTCTTTGTGCCAACGAGTTGTCCCAAGAATATATAAAATTAACTCATCAACGTCTCTGTTGTTTATTATTATAATTTCTATGGCTTCGTATATCATTATGGATACCAGTAATCGATTTCTTGCATTTCGATCTGTGATAAGAGAGAAGAAAATAGATTAGTTCATTTTCGTCTCTCTTCTCTTTCATCAACGCTCTTATCTTTGCTCCACATGAACACTTCAGTGTTATTCAATGATACAATTCTCTTGGTTGAACAGCGTTGCTTCTTTGTCCGTTTATCGTCGCTCCAACATGTACGCGCAAAGCGAGAATCCGTGATTCTGATTTCAATCTTCTGTTCGCTTAGTTCTCACGGACAGTTTCTGTACTATAAGAAACGTTTGCAGGCTCTAGCATGAATTGTTATCAGAGACATGCGCAGTAACCTATTTTCACGCGCCTGAATCCTCCCTCCAATAACATTGTGCCAGATTTATAAGCATAGGCTACTTATATGTATGAATAATGGAAGATAATTAAAAGTTTCCCAAAATGTAGTTTATATTGTTGATGTATATTGCATGAATAACATGTTAAAGGGAAATATATATTTTATTTGCATATCATATCGATTAAATGCAGAAACTATTGATTCCAAACTATTGTAACCGTTCGCAAAGTGCAAGTCACGGGTAAGTTACAGACTGGACATGCGCAGTACAACAAATTCTCAAGCAGTCACGGATCTGCTTTGCGAACAAACCTAATATTCACGACTGGCCGGCCACGGGATTTGAACCCGCCACCTCCCAAAGATAACTCTACGGTTTTATCACTTTGGCCACCTCACTCTCTTCGTTCCCCATGTCTTTTGACTCCCAAAGTTTCAAACACCCCCAACACATTTGTTGTCGGATATTTACGGAGATTCACTCGTTTCCCGAATATTAAGCTTATAGCATCAATAGTCTTCATTTTTATATCTTCCCTTTTATATCTTATATATTATATCTTAGACCTATCTCATCCACCATTTCACAATAATAGTGAGCTGCCTTCCATCCACAGGTGACCTGTCATAAGGGGGAGGGGAGGAAGCGCACAAATAAATAACCTTCATCTTCCTCATATAATTCTCAAGTGTTTGCTCAAGTTTGCATTAGAGGACTTTTTTCCCCGTGAAAATAAAATATTGGTAAAGTCGGTAATAGAGAACGGAAGGGGAAGAAGAGAGGTTTTTAGATTATGTTGAAAAGTATGTTTATGTTTGCTAAAGTTTGCATTAGAGGACTTTTTCCCCCGTGAAAATAAAATATTGGTAAAGTCGGTAATAGAGAACGGAAGGGGAAGAAGAGAGGCTTTTAGATTATGTTGAAAAGTATGCATGCCACCAAAGCGTTCATATAATGTGAGGTAGAACCAAAAGGTTCTATCTTACTTTTTATAAATTTATCAAGAGAGCTATTACAAGTTTAGACCTACACATAAGATAAGGTAGATGGAACAAAGTTGACCTGCGCAATAGGCTACTCAGAGATTATAAACGCTGTGGACAAATCATGAATGACAGGTTATAGAAATGTCTCTTAAGAATATTTTATATGTAGCCTATGTAGGCTATGTATGTATGTATGTATGTAATGTATGTAATGTATGTAATGTATGTAATGTATGTAATGTATGTATGTATGTAATGTATGTATGTATGTATGTATGTATGTATGTATGTATGTATGTATGTATGTATGTATGTATGTATGTATGTATGTATGTATGTATGTATTCTTCCTACCCTCTCCAAGGCACTAGAACGAATTGTACACAACCAACTGACTGACTACCTCAATAAAAATGACCTACTAAATCACTATCAGTCTGGTTTTAGGGCAGGGCATAGCACGACCACAGCGCTACTGAACATTTGTGAAGACATACGCCAAGCCTGTGACGAACGGAAAATGACAATACTTGTCTTACTTGATATGACTAAAGCTTTCGACTCAGTAGACACAGACATTCTTATTGCTAAACTCAAGATGTTAAACCTGTCAGATACTGCTGTTCTGTGGTTTAGCTCATACCTGCACGAACGCCAACAATGTGTCATTTCCAATAATCGCTCTTCTACATGGCGCTTCGTAAAGGCAGGAGTCCCACAGGGAAGCATTCTTGGACCCTTACTATTTTCTCTATACATAAACGACATTACTAACTGTATACAACACAGCAAATACCATCTCTACGCGGATGACTTACAACTGTAGGCCTACATACATTCAAATACTAACAACATCAACGACGCAATATCTAGCATAAACGACGACCTTAACTCAATAGATGAATGGACGCATAGTTTGGGGCTCAATCTGAATCCAGCAAAATCACAGGCAATAGTTGTGGGACATCAGCGACTGAGAAATAAGCTGAATGAAATCAACCTTATGCCCATTAAAATCAATAATTCAGTAATTCCATTTGGCGATTCGGTAAAAAATCTCGGTGTTCTGATAGACAAAAATTTAACTTGGGAAAATCACATTAACGAAACATGTAAAAAAGTAAACTCGTTAATTCATATGTTTAAAAGATTAAATATGCCCTTACCTACTGCTGTAAAAAAGACTAACACAAACCCTGGTTATGCCCCACTTCGATTACTGTGATGTCCTGTTTACGGACTTGAGCTCTAACTTATCCCAAAGGTTGCAACGTGTTCATAATATGTGCGTACGATTCATTTGTAATGTAGGTCTGTTCGATCATGTATCGCCTTCCTTCGAAATGTTGTCATGGCTCCGTCTGAATGACCGAAAAAGGTTTCACTGTCTTTGTCTCCTCTTCAAAATTCTTCATACTTCATCACCATCATATTTATCTAGCCACTTCCCTAACCTGTCATCTCATCACACCCTAAATACACGATCAGAACATAGTCATGAACTCTCTATCCCTCTCCACCGCTCTTCATCCTATCCATCCTCAGTCTCTGTATCAGTAGCTCGCCAATGGAATTCCATCCCCCGCACGGTCAGAGGCTGTCGAACTCTTGGTAAATTTCAGAGAGAAGTCAACATATTAATTCTAAACCATGTAATTTAGTGTTTGTTTTTCATCGTAGTAACTAAATATCTTAACTGGAGCTCTTTTTGATACTTGTAGCCTAACCCGTAGCTTAACTTCTTGTAACTATATGTTTTTCTCTTTAGTATTCGTTAGTATAATTTTAAATATCTTAGGCTATAATCCTAATTATTTTCTTTAGTATTTTTATATTTTGTAATTTAATTTTGTAATTTTCTTTTGTAATTTAATGTTTTATAGCACTCTAGTTTATAAATTATAACAATGTTTTGTGCTTTGTATTTAAGTATTAAGTATTCATTACTTATCTGTAGGCCTAATATTATGTATTTGTGTTATGTAATTGTAATGTAGTTTTTTTGACTGGTAGAGCGGAAGAGAAGGCCAAATGGCCTTAGCTCTGCCAGAAAAAATAAACAGAATAATATAATATAATAATAATAATATGTATGTATGTATGTATTCACACTGCAATTGGGCTTTGCCCGGTGGCAGTAGTGTCAATTACATTTACAAGAAAACATTAAGGATTAAGAAAACGTTTAAAATTATTACAGATATCCATTCTAATAACTAATAGGCTAACCTAATATTCCTAACAACTTATGGAATTAAATAAATGCATGTCAAGTTAAATAAAGAAATTAAATATGTACATGTCTAGTTAATTAATAAAAATAATGAAATACATGCCAAGTTAAATAAAGAAATTATATAGGCTAAATACATTACATATCAAGTATAATAATCATACACTTCTAATTAAACAGATACAAGTTAAAATAATTGATTATATAGCTTAGACAGAAATAAAAGAGCAAAGAGACTCATATTAATCAGAGTGGCTACATGGAATCTAAATTACACATTTTAACTTTCTTTTGAAGGTTCCTAAGGAAGGACAAGCCGTGAAAACCTCTGCAGGAAGTTCATTCCAATCATTTATTGTTCTGTTTAGGAAAGATAATTTACCTAGGCCTACATCTGTTCTTTGCTGTACGCTTTTAATTTTGAACTCTTGATCGTTTCTTCCGTAATAGGTTGGTTTTTCTAAACGTATTGTAATATCAGCCCATGTTTTTTGTCCTGTATATTCCCTGTACAATGAGCATAACCTGGCTTCCTTGAGCCTTGTTTCTAATTTTCTCCATCCTAATTCTGTCACAAATTCTTCGCCATGGTCTCTTTTGAAAAAACAAAACAGAAAAAGGATATTGAGCCCTCTAATTCTCACCTCTCGATAATCCGTTTCCACAAATAGGGGGCAGCAGTTAGAATCTAGGAACTGTTCCCTTCTTCCTTTTAGCCATTAAGAGAAAATTAGCTGTAAATATGATGAAGCGAGTTGTCTTCCACCTCTTGCACATTAAAGGGGCTTATCAGGATATCCAAGGGGAAGCAGAAATAAGTAATATGTAGGCTACCTTCCAACGTTTATGAAAGCAGAAAATGCCTTTTATTGGATTACTGTATTCGTTTTTTCGATATCCTCTCTTCGCCCCTTCCAAGTTGTTCACTGTAATTGACACTTCAGATCATCTGCATGCCATTATTTAAGACAGTCATTTCTTCATTCCCCTCTGCTGACGTAGGAGAAAAACTAGGCCTATATATAAACCGCCTGTTTATGTCACCGTGAAACAATTAGCAGCCTGAAAAAGTATCTGTGTAGCCTATAGAACACAGCATTGAGTTGCCATATTTTGAAAAACAAAAAAGAGGACACACTGGAAAGGTCAAGCAGCCTGAAAAATGCAATGCCATAGCCGGGATTTGAACCAGGAGGAGAGCCAAAGATCCTAAATGTTGTACTGGCATGTTGGCATGATAGCTCAGTTGGTAAGAGCAGCGGCACGGAGAGCCGAAGATCCTGATTCAGATCCCGGCTATGGCATTGAATTTTTCAGTCTGACTTCATCTTTCCATCTTAGCCTACACACTGCCAGTGTAAAAGAATTATCATTCCAAGAGGACACACTGGTTGAGGTGGTAGGGACAGCAACATCATAGGCTCATATTTTGGATCAAATCCCGCGAACGACCAGTCTATGCGTGTTTTTAGTTTTCCCTACTTGCAAAAATGAAAGTAAAGTCTTCTCTATACAGTCCGAGGATGCCCTTAGTGTTCCATGAGGCTGAGACTCCCAGATTTTTTTAGACATTCGGAACATTAATATGGTAAAGCATTACGCACCTCCTTTATCCCCAAAATTTCTCCTGGTACCGATTTCTATTGGATCCCAGTGCTAAAGTGCTAACAGGAGGGTTAGGGCATTTGACAAATATTAACGACATCATCGGGGATTGAACTAGGTTTGTAGTTCAATGCCACAACCAATTGCTCCTCGGCGTACCTCCCAATCAAACAGGTGAATGCCAAACTGGAATTTAGTTAAAGGCCTACTCATCCTTAACCTTCCGTGGGCTTTGTGTGTGAATATTTCTGAAATTTTACCAGGGAGAATTTTCTTAATACTCATCCTGAACCTTCCCTAGGCTTTGTTTGTCATAGTTTGTGTTTTCTTACCAGGAGGCCCTGCATCCTGCTGATCAAACACCAGGATCCATCAATGTCTTTTCCATGTTAAGCATAGATTCTATTCCTCCTATTTGTGCATTGGCCAGTAAGAAACGTAACAGAGAGCTAAAATAGTTCAGAAGAATCGCACACATTCGCCAGGTTTTAGTTTTAACCATAGATCGGTAATATGATATTGGTATAGGCCTATAGCATTGTTGTGCTGTGTAAAACTAAAACCCCTGACAAATTAAATTTTAATCCGGTGAAATAAAATATGAGTCCGGGAAAATCGTGACGTACGGAAACTAGATGGTATTATAGCCTAGCAGGGTTGCACGTGGTACGGTTAGTGCAGTTAGATGCATTGGTGTTGCTAATTTCGCTTATAGCATTACTTTTGAAGTTAATAAGATCTGATTTACAAGGACGGAGTTAAGCATTCAGTTCTTGGTGTGTGGTGAATCGACGGCTCCCTGAGGCAACTTTAAGTGGGCCAAAAAGATGGGAATCTGACGGGGTGAGATCGGCACTACCCTATAGGCCTATGCACGACGCTGTAACACCTCAAAACCCAGTTTTGCAATAGTTTGAGCAGTATGAGTGGCAGTATGTGGGTAGTATCTCACTGTAACATGCACTGTTCATTGTTGGGCCCTTTTCCAAGTAATGTTGCAGTATTGTCCCTTGTGAGTTCCAGAAAAGCGTGAGTATAACATTTTCTGCGGAGGGTTGACTCTTGAATTTCTTTTTTTACTGGAGATGCTTTGGCGTTTACTTTCAGGCTCAAAGTAATGGATCCACGTTTCGTCTCCAGTGACTATTTTTTTTTAAACTTCACCTTCGTTAGCATGACGGTCCAGTAAGCGTTCACAGATGGACACATGATTGTGCTTGTGCTGTTCAGTGAGCTCTCTTGGGACCCATCAAGCACAGACTTTATGAAAGCCAAGCCTGTTATGAATAATGTCGTATTCAGAACCATGGCTAATTTGCATATGGTTTGTCACTTCATCGACAGTCGCTCTTCGGTTTGTCTGAATCATGATACGCACTTGCTCAATGTTGGCGTCATTAGTGGTTGTGGATGTGCGCCCTGTGCTTTCCTTGTCCTTCGCACTTGTCCATTTTTTTCAACTTTTCAATGGGTTCGTAGTTCGTACACGCTTCACCATGATAAAACATTACCCCCCATATTGTGTAGAAAGTCTTCGATGGATTTCTGCTCCTGGTACACCTTCAGACGACAAAAAACTGATCACTGCACGCTGTTCTTTGGTACAAACGCTGAGAGGTGCAGCCACGTGTAATGTGCAACAGCGCAACACCCAGTGGAGTCATAACGGTCAAATATTCTACAAGTGGAGACAACGGTACAGCCAACCTACAAAAGATTAAACAAAAAGTTCTGATATTTATTGACTTACCCTCATATATTGCAATGCTATAGAATACAAGAAAAACATAACTTGAAACATGAAATGATTACTTTATTATTCAACTAATGTAAAAATTCTGTGTGATTCCTTAAATATGCGTTCGTTTGGCCAAATTTCGGGTCTTACATATTAGGGTGCATGGAATTTCCACTTTTTAAAAATCAGCTTACCCTTGTGATATCGTTTTGCGAAATGGCCTCCATATAACGTTTAGAAAATGTAGGTCGATTGGTCAATTTATTCAGTGACACCAACAGCCATAAGTTTAAAAAATGGTTAAAAATTGTTAAAAGTAACATTATTTGTAAAAAAGTTAAATATTTGCTTATCTGAAATCAGCCTGCCTTAGTGGTACTTTTTGTTAAAAGCTCTATGTTTTACGTGACAAATATCTCATCTTGATCAGTCAAGTCCTTCAGGTTCCACCAGTGGCTTAAAATTTGTACAAAAGTGCCCAAAATGTTATTGTTTTCGTTATTTCGTAAAAATAAGTTTAATTTCTTCTGTCTCCTTGGATTAATCAATTGGTTAATTAAGTAAGAAATAAATCTTTTGCGAGTGCAGCTCTTCGCTTAAATCCAAGCCATGATGATCGAAACTACCCAGAAGTCACCACTGGGAGGTGACTGCAGTTCGAATTCTGAGTTTTTACTAATGTTGTATGCGGGGTGGTGCAGGTACATATCGTTATTATTTTGCCTTGTTTTTTTTTTTTTTTTAATTAATTTAATTCTGTCATGATCTCTCTCGATTGTATTGTTACTAGAATAAATCCATGTTGTGCCTCTTTCCACCAATTTCACAATTCTCTCTGCATCACGAGCATGTCAGTGTATGTGTAGCCGCTGAAGCTTCTCAAAGCTCAAGTGTTTGGCCAGTGATAACTCCGTCACCGTGCATGTTAACCCCGCTTCACTCGAGCATATGACTGTCACTCCATCACTCGCGCATTAGGTTTGATATAACATGCATCATTTTTCCTTTTAAAGCTATTAAATACAACTCAAACGGATGAATTGAACTTACAATAAGATTCAATGTAACCATTTTTACATTTTTGAAGGCAAATACCGTTAAATTTTCTTTTTAAGCATCATAAAATATGGGAATTTTTCCCTCAAAGAGAGATGTTATAAAACTAGTGCAATTGGGAAGTCAAATAATAGTCTAAAACCTAGGGTTCTCTGAATATTCAGGAATTATGTGTATTTCAAGTTGATTCATGTGAAAAATTTGTTGATTGCTTTTTTATTGCGTTGTAGTAAATTTTTGTACATTTATAGCATGATTTTAACACTCATTAAAATAAGTAGTCAAGAGTAATCAGCTATGTCCTGTTTGATTTGAGAAAATATACATCTTAAGGTACAATTTGGTATAAGATTGACTTTGAAAACTATGTGTGGTTAATTACTATGTAAATTGGGACTTTTTGTCCCACCCGTAATGTCCCACCCGTAATGTCCTACCCGTAATGTCCCACCCGTAATGGTGATAGTTTTATTAAATATTATTGTAAGAGTTAAATAAATGTTCTGTCAATCTTGAAACAGTTTATAATTTTTAGTTAATCCCTCTACCTTAATTAATAATAACATTAAGACTCTAACATTAATAGCAAAAGAGCAAATGAACTTCTGTTTTGCATAATTAAAATCATTGTAGAAATTATGACCCACCCGTAATAGATTTTGAAAAACAAATTTTAAATAATGCTTTCCATGTAGTATGAAGGAGAAGGCATGGTAGATTTTACAGAATGTGCAGAACCAGTTCTAATTCATTATTATGACACGTAATGAACCAAATAGTTGTCGTAATATGCTAGAATGTCCCACCCGTAATTATGAAATGACTGGCATAATAATAATAATGATAATAAATTTCAAATAAGTGAATTAATTTACGGTACATGATTCTGGCACTGTAAGCACTCAATTTCGGTTAGTAGGCCTTTATTATTATTATTATTATTATTATTATTATTATTATTATTATTATTATTATTATTGTTATTGTTATTGTTATTGTTATTGTTATTATTATTATTATTATTATTATTATTATTATTATTATTTGGTTTCTATTATTGGTGACATTATTTATATGATTTATTATTATTATGTTCTTATTATTGGCAATATTATTATTGTTATTATTATCATTATAAGTATTCTTCTTCTTCTTATTATTATTATTATTATTATTATTATTATTATTATTATTATTATTATTCTTATTATTATTATTATTATTATTATTATTATTATTATTATTATTATTATTACAAAGGTAATGACTACACCAGACATGGGCATGCATTTAGCACTCAACATGAAATGTGAATTCTGTATTGGCTTCAATAACATATACAGTACTTCATACATACGTTATTAACGTGTTATTTACAACACTGGAGCATTACATAATTTATGATAACTATGCCCTCACAGACATTCTTGCACAAAATCGTTTGCAGTTTTCTCGATGGCAACTTGATCGACTTTGGGAAGAATGTTGTTCTCACATAGACGTAAAGCTGGCTTAAGATAATAGTCTGTTATACGAGTAAGTCCATTATTTTTAATCGGGTTCAGTTTTTACTCTTGAATTATGTAAGTTATATCATTATGAAAAACGAAAACTTCTTGGGAATTCCATCTTCTCTTTGGTTTGGGCATGTCAGTCTATTTTGTGTGTAACCTACCTGAAACCACTTGCCACTAGTGTCGGGACAAGTAACTGGATAACGGTTAACTGCACAGACAATTAATTGTAGAGAAGGTAAAATTGTTAACTGTTGTTTGAACACATAGTTAACTGGTATTATTTGCAATTCTCTGGATTTTTATCTCGATTATAAAGACAGTTATTTCCACTGCAGTTAATTCTTATAACAATTATCTGGATAATCACAAATAACTGGATAAACGACGTCATTAGGCCTATCCAGTTATCTGGTTAATTGTTATTCGGTTAACTGGACAAGAGATTATGGATGTTTGAACAATTATTTGCTCAGTTATCCAGTCAACTTTTATTCGGATAATCCCAGCTCTACTAGCCACGAAGTGAACTCTGTACTGTGCTGTAATACCTGCTGAATTTGCCTCACGTCACAGCAGAATACCGGAGGGGAGAAAGTAAAAGTCATGTAAACAAGACCCGGAAGGGAACAAAGGGCCCATACCTGGACCAGACATATAAGAACTACTTAAATCCCTTCTTAAGTATTCATGTTTACTCTTCTAATGTTGGATGCCTGTACCGGTGTTATACCGGTATGTCGTTGATGTACGTCTATACCGGTATGCACGTTCTTTTACGACATAATACCGATGTTAACGATTTACGGTTTCCTGTAGCGGTACTGGCAAATACCGAAATGATACCGGTACTTTACCGATACTCTGTGTAGCGATTCCGTCACTGGTACATTAAACTTTCTGTAAAGGATTTTTCATAGGCTGAAAGAAACTAAAAATACACTTATTATAACACTGTCACTTTAAATTTGTTAATTAAAATGGTTTGTATTTTCTTTAATACCTGCACCTTATTAAAGAAACTAAATAATTGCAGTTAGCACTTGACACCTCAAAATTTATTGAATAACTGATCTCAAGTTTTATTTCGTAGTGCCATTGTTGTTATTATAAAGAGTAGGCCTACACGTTCCAGGCATAATTAATCTTCCATTATATGTATATATTTATCCGATAATGCGAATTTTCGGTCAATCAAGGCTTTCATGACCATTGATCTTTTGTATTTATTTATTAACATGCTACAACATAATTCGAGTATTCCTGTGTAGCACTATACAATTGTATTTTCACAAAATATGATAGATTATGACAGGTATTATTACACTACAGTATAGAACCAACAAGGACGTGAGAATTTAAAATTGGATCCTATTGAAACTAAATTATGCAATGAAGACCAAGAAGGATAGCAATCGGCCAATGGTATCCTAAAAATAAAAGACAATTCCATTAATTTTCCATTATTTTTGCTATATAGAAATAGTTATACGAAATAAATAGGCATAATAATTATTTATGATACAAGTGGTAAAAGAAAGATTTTATTTGGAGAGTAGGTATATTTGAGAAACGAGCCATTAGCGGCTAGTATAGAATGCTACGAGAATCATTTTACCACGTGTATTATACACTATTTTTAGACAGCCATAAATATTTATGAAATAATTTTATTACTTACCGTGCAGCCACATTGGGAGTTTCCAGCTGTCTTTCCATCTATTATGCATATGCACAGAAATCGGTTATTGACTTTCTGGTGCATGGCTGCCAGCATAAGGAATTGAGTGGACAACGCTTTCCGGCCACTAGGTATGACTATTTTTGCAACCACCGTGATTAATTTAACTCTTAAAAAGCGAAAAGCATTTGTTTTATCAAACTTATTTTATTTATTACCATATTTTTAATTAAAAGGGTTATTTTCCATGTGACTGAAACCATAGCTGTTTACAAAGGAGTGCTTAATGTGCAACATTTACTTTATGTGTCTTGTGTTAGAAATTCTACTTTTAATTCAAGCTGTCTAAAAAACATATGATATTAGTTATAGTGCGCCTTTTATTATTTATTATATTTCATATTACGCCTGAATGGAATGGGTACAAAATTCCTTCGATGCACATACGGATGGATATAATATCGATGAACAGGATAGAATGCATGGAGCACGTGATTAAATGTGATACGGCTAGGATCACTTGACTTCAGGTTCGTGGAGCATGAACGACATTGTTATTTCGCGGCACAGAAGCGAGCGGCATTCGTATATTCTATCTCAAGAATATACGTATACATTTCACTAATGAGACGGTGTCCATTTAACAAAAACATCGAATTCCAGTCACGTCAGACCAATTTGAATTCGGGATGGTTTGAAAAAAAAACTTCTTGTTAAAAAAGAGAACGCCTCTCGTCATATGTGTTATTATCAAAAGAAAACCTGAAGAACATCTGTATTTGTGGTTGTTGTCGTCGGAGTTGGGAATTTATTATAATGCTGCGAACACTTTGAAGAATCGTCATTATGGCTTTCAAGGAGTTCCCTCTTTTCCATTTCAAAGTCACTGTGATTGCACGGATGGAACAAAGAGTGGAAAATCCGCAGTACTTGTAGTTCATAGCACTGGCTGTAGGAGACACTTGTGAGGCTCTTGGGAGCTCCCTGATGCATGTCTGGAATCATTGGAGAAGAAAAGAGAAGATGCTTCGGTTGCTTTGATCTATTCGGCTCGATATGGAAATGCAGCGCACTCCCGACAGCACGGCCCAATTATTGCCATTGTTATCACTGCCTTGCTCCAATTAGAGTTAGTTTGTGTTTTTAATGTTAGAGAAAAGAGAAAGACTCAATTAACTCTCACTTTACGGATATATATACAAAGTATTTATATACTGTATATATACAGTATATATATATATATATATATATATATATATATATATATATATATATATATTAGTTTTCTCTCTCTCCTCTCGTATTCTATGGTCGTTCGTTCACTTACTGGTTAGTTTATATTTGTGTGCCAGCTTGGTTGTCGATATTGTTAATGATTTGGCATTGATAGGGTTAAACAAACAAATATTATGTTATAACCTATAGAGAAACATAGTCCTAGGCGGAAATCGAACCCGCGTTTTCTTCAGTGAAGTGAAATTAAAAGATTGTCATTAATTTAAAAAAAATATATATATATATTATGGCTTCTAAGAAACAATATAGGCCTAACGGACATGAGAGAAGAATTAAAGAAGGAACAGTTGGATGAATCATGCAGAAATGGTATCAATATATGATCAACTCTCTTACCAGCAAATACATTAACAACTGGAGAGTAATTATTTAATAGGGCTTATGGTTGCAGTACATGACACTATTCTCTAGTTTCTGGTTTCCTTCACAAAAGATTTCCACTTGCCATTGTTTATCTGATTGATCTAAAAGGCTCTACTAAATTTATAAATAATCATTTATATTGAAAACGTTAATATTAATTGCCAGAGTAATATAATATTTACTATTCTGTTACTGTGCACTGAACATTTTTAGAGGCCACCTACTGTTGTAGGCAATTTTTAAATAAACATTGTTTTGTAAACAAATAAATCAATTAGGCCTATTTATAATCATTGAAAACCCCTCGTTCTTTTAAAAATTACCAATTCCTTGCACTACTTCTCAATTCTTTGGGTTTTCCTAATTTGTAAATTATTTACTTATTTGTTTATTATTTCATTTATCCATCGTTTCCTTCAATTCATTCATCAATTCTTCTCTCATGTCCTTTAGGCCTGCATTATTTCTTAGAAGGCATACCAGTTTCTATTCAATCCTATCAAGTCATTTTTGTTGTGTACTTTACCCAGGGGGAAGTTCTGAGGCCCAGAAGTAAATATTTATTTACAGTTACTCATTTTTAAATTGTTGTTATAGTACTTAACTGTTCATTTGAAAATTTCTTTGTTTGTTTGTTGTTTGTAGTTGATAACAATAATGCTGAATTTCTTGTGAAAAGAATGATGTATTAGTATAAATACCAAGAAAAAATTTATAGCTATTTAATTATTATTGTTTATCAGATATATTTGAAATGTTTCATGGCAGTCAAAAATCTAGTGTAAAATGCGTATTAAGGAAGAATAAAAATTAAGTTGAGTCCCTTACATTAAAAAGGGGGTCTCTCAGGCCCATAATATAAATTTAATTATTTTTCATTACGCTCAAGTTACTAAAATATGTTGAAGCTCTCTGTCCGTTTTTCGTAAGCAAAATGTCATATTGACAATAATTACTATTTTCAGGTTTCCACCTTAAGTACGTATGATAAATAAATCAAATCAAAAGTTACGGGCCTCTGAGGCCTTTCTTGGCTAGGATTAATGGCTTTACACTGCTGTAACTTGATCCATTCATTTATGTTAATAGTTTCATTAATTATATAGGCTATATATATATATATATTGTAACTTCTTTCTTTCTTTTATTTTTTTATTTTATTTATTTTTTCACATTGTGTCTTTTTTAATGGAAAATAATTAATCAAGGATACTTCAGCATTCATAGAAACTCAAAATTTCATACAATGTAATACATCAAACATAAAATCACCCCTCAGCTATAAATAACATGATTCATAGGCTTTAATTATCCCAATGACTAAAAATAATTATAATAAAAAACTACAAACAATAATCCAAATAGCCTGTAACAATGGCTATAAAGACAAAGCAGTTTTTAAAACACCAAAAAAGAAAAAAAGGAAGAAAAATGTTTAAAAAAACCACTTCACTTTTTCTTAACTTTTAACTTTTTTTACCAAACTTTTTTTTTATCTAAGTTACATGAAAGATTTCACTGTTCCATAATACGCCATATTCCGTGCCCTAACTCCAAAATGACAGCCGTATGAATATTTGGAGGTCGAAATTTGAATGTAGGCCAATGGATGTATCTAGTACCGAAAGTTGCTTGTTGTAGGTCGATCATTTGCAGAATGTTCGCTCGTGTGCTCATCCATAGTTGGCTAGTGATACATTGGTCAAAACTATGTGTTACTATATCAATCTTGCCCCAGCATTTACACAGGGCAGTTTGCTTGATCCTCAATCGGTGTAAATGTTCAGCTGTGGGATATACGATATATCGTGAATGATCTCGTGCCAGAGACTCTTGTGTTGAGTCGGTAGCTTCTTATTATGGAGATTTACCCAGATGCGTCGCCAATTATAAATGGGATTGCGTTTCATAACCGTCGGAAGAGGAAGTTAGTGAATTTTCTCGGTGTATATGGCTTTTGTGGTAAGATGATGCGTTGTACGTGGTAAGTTACTATAGCTGACAAATTGAATTAACTTCTGCAATTGCGGGGCCTGTTTCGGGAGACGCCGAAAATCCGGCGGATTCATGGTGCGATAATCCGAAAGCCATTTGGACAGGAAGTAATAGCTATAAGGGTCACCTTTGTGTGTTAACTGTTGCCAGTTTTGTTTGAAAAAGAGACTATCTGCTTTAAGTTGTGGATCTATTGCCTGTAAACCGCCCTGCGAATGTGGTAACGCTAGGTGGTCTCGGCGTATTCGAAGCATATGACCTGCCCATATAAACCAGCCTGTAACAGATTTGAGTTTGTAACCATACATTTGCGGCAGGGGTAAGATTTGATTGGTATACCATACCTTGGACAGTGCATAGAGGTTGACATAAAGGATGCGCTGTATCAGGTTAAGCGTTCTGTGTCGGTGATCAAAGAGCTACTGTCGAATGATGTTAATAATCCTGGTCTAATTGAACTACATCGTTTGTGTCATGGTAGATGAAAAGTAGATGCCTGTCGATAGCGTAAACCAATGTGGTGCATGTATGCAAACTGGCCCGATGGTGATCGCTTTCGTTTTCAAGGTTAAACAGTAAGATGTTATTATATCGTAAATCTTCTGAAGATTGGTATCTGGGGACAGGACCATTGTTACATCATCAGCATAAGCTCGAACAAAACTGTGAGGATGTGGCTGAATGTAAGTTTGTATCTGACGTAGGAGAGGTTCTAATGATAGTACAAAAAGATGCATTGACAGGGGACATCCTTGTCGCACAGAGCGTTCTATATGTACCAATGGTATGAAATATCCATTTATTAATATTCTGGATTTGGCAGTACGCATGATCTTTTGGAGAGTTGTAATATACTGTACAGGGATGTCAAATCGTCTCATCGTCTGAAACAGGTAATTATGGTCTACTCGATCAAATGCATGGTCAAAGTCTAAGGACAGCAGTAGTTTGACTTGCGGGGATGATGTGCGTCACTGATTGCATCACGAATTGCACAAAGAGCATGGAGGATATTGCCATTAACCGAACACACGGTTGAGCCATTGATAAAATGTTATCCACTTCCGGGTGTATTCTTTTCTTTAAACTTCGCATGAAGATTTTGTAGTCACAGTTTAACAGAGTAATAGGGCGGTAATCCGCTACCGTCTTAGGTTTCGGAATTTTTGGAAACATCACCATTGTACCATTTGTAAACTCACTGGGCACCGAATCACAGTGCAAGATTTCATTATAGACATCTGTTAAGTCTTCCTTAATTACTTCCCAGAATTGCTGATAAAATTCTACGTTAAGTCCGTCTTCCCCCGGAGATTTTTTGTGAGGACAGATCGTTAACGCAGCGTAGACTTCGTCGATTGTGAAAGCCACATGTGGAGGTATGCCTAAAGAGTCATGGTTTGTTGTGTTGACCAGCTTTATATTGGGCGAACAATAACGGGCCGAAAAATAATTATGAAAGGCAGTACGTATTTCCAATTGTGTATGAATCACCTTCCCATTTGGTTCTGGGAGTGGATGTATGTATTTCCGTTGCCCTCTTTTTCTTTCGGTTAGAATATGCAATGTGGACACCCGTTCACCAGGAATGTGAGGCAATTTGGCATGTACCTGGTGACCTCTCACATCTTCTAAATGTATTTTAGTCAGTTAAGCTTTCACTTGTCTGATGATGTTGGACTGCTCCGAAGAAGTTGTTAGTTTATTGTACAGTTCATGTAGCACAGTATACAGACAATTTCGATAGTATTGCGTAAGTTCTCGCTTTCGCCAAGAATACTGATGGAATAAACTTTTAATCTTGGTTTTCATGGATAACCACCACTCCAGTTTTGAGTCGTAATACTGTTGGAGCTGTCTCCATTGCTTCCAGCGAGTTGTAAAAAGTTAATTTAGTTCTTGATCTCTTAAAATGCTGGCATTCAAGTGCCAATATCCTCGGCCATGCGGTGGAGAGTCTAGAGGCATGACCAGAGAAGCAACATAACCGCAATGGTCGGATATTACGGTAGGGCAAATCGCGACCGTACATAGTTGCAGGTTCTTAGAGATGTATATGTGGTGGTCTAGAGGTAGCGTGCCCGCCTCTAGGTCCGCAGGGCGCGGGATCAAACCCGGCCGCGGTCGATGGATTTTTCAGGACGTAAAAATCCTGGGCACGGAGCCCTCCGGGAGGGACTTTAAGCTGGGGGTCCCGTGTCGTAGATTTACGGCACGTAAAAGAACTCCAAGCCTAAATTAGAGCCTCTGGACAAAATTTCTCGGCCCTTTCACGTACAAGAAATACTTAGTTTCCAGAGAGGGGTTGTGAGGCGATGGGCTTACCACCTGTCCCTCTACCCTCTCTCGGAAAATAAGCATATCAAAATTAGTATAGGTAATGAAACCTCCACTTGGAGGCCCCTTCGCCCCACCTGGGGATCATAGGGTACCAGATACAGAGATGTATATACGATGTATAGAACGACTCCCAAACAACAATAGATAATATATTCATAGATATAGAAAAACATTTTAATTTTAAAGTACTTCCAATATTAAATGGATTATCAGATCATGATGCACAAATTAGCGGGCAGGCAGTTCTTTGCGATTTTTGCACTCATCTTGTTTTACTTTCACCTTTTTAGGAAAAGGTTCATTGGACTGTTGTGCAGAAGCGGTAAACAGCGAGTCTTGCGCTTTCACAATGTTTAAATCGAGTGAGGGAGATGGTGGAGACGTTGTAGTATCTTGACGTACCGGCACTGCTTCCTCAGCATGAGAATCATGGCAGGCGGGTTCTTCTTCACTTAAAGCTAGTTCCATACTGTCCGGCAAAACAACCGGGTCTTGAGCGATACGGGGCTTGAGAAGATCACTCATCATAAAGGTAGTACGAGGTTGCACTGTGGTTTTCAACAAGAAGGGCTTATATGGACACATGTCCTTTATATGATCACGTTCACCACATAGATGCCAGGTTTGGATTTGGCCAACATAGATACAATAAGTTTCATGCACTCCAGTTGTTAGGTGAGATGGGATGGGTTTTAGAATTTCCATTGAAACAACACGGATTCCATTTAGTGATGAGCAAATGCAAGACCAAGACCAAGACCAAGACCAAGGCGGTCTTGGTCTTGGTCTTGGTATTGCACTCTCAGTCTTGGTCTTGGTCTTGCATAGGTAACCCTGGTCTTGGTCTTGGTCTCGGTCTTGCACCAGTGGCCTTGGTCTTGGTCTTGGTCTTGCATACTCGGTCTTGGTCTTGTTGCAAGAGTCTTGCAGTTTTCTTTTATGCATCTTATTGTGATCGATGGCGTTTACATGATTTAAAGTTACACCATTTACATGTGTGTTATTGCTTGCAAAAGTAACGAAAGCTAATTGCTTTTAGTTGCTTTGACCATGTAAACACTAATGTGATGTCAAACTTGTTTGCCGAAACGTCCATGGTGAAATAAGCTAGAACAGTAAACTTTGAGTGTAAATTTAAGTATTCTCTGTTATCCTATTGCAGAACTTTAAACCCAAAATCCACGAGATGCTGTACACTATTTGAGAGAGTAAAATTATTAATATTATATTGTAAAGTTTCAAAATGAACGGCTGTGAAGACAAGAAGTAATATTAACAGGATGTGTATGAAATGTTTAAATGATTTCCGCATAGGAGAGAGGTTCTATCTGGCTTGTTTAAAACTGTATAATATAGTAACAAAACATAACGGCATTGAAGCAGATGCTTTAGAAATTGTGCAATCTATAGAAAATCACACATGTCCCTTCGAAACCCAAACCCATAGGCTGCAATAAATAATATTTATCTTTCCATATACCCTAGTTCTAATTTATAACACATTGTGAACAGATCATTTCTGCACTTTAAAGAATTCCGCTACCCCTCATAAATTACTTTCTACTTGCTTTCAAGTTTCGGGCCTTCAACTAATTGGGTCATAAATAATCATAACTATTCTTCATGCAAGAAAATATTTCTAGACCAGACATTTTCTACTTTTATTATCTTTTCCCATTCGATATGCATCCTTAATATGAATCAGCAGCAAGAACTTAAACACCGCCACCGTTATGTGCCAATAAGAAAATTGTAGTAGTAAAAAAAGGTTTTCAGTGGATGTCCTACCTATCATCAACAAAATGTAGGCCTGTATAGCTACAGTACAATCAGATAAGTAACTGTAAAATAATAACTAGCTAATGCCAGTCAAATAAGTTCCTGTTTTAATTAATCTACGGTTTAATTGTGTTTTATTGAATAATTATGAAGAATACCTGATTTTTTCAGACTTAACTTTATTTTGAAATTTTCTGCAAGGAGAAAGGAATGAGCCGAATAGCTATGTTATATTTTGTTCAAGTAGACAGGAAAGATTCTATATGTGAGAGTAGGCTATGAATATTAATGATAGGTGTAAAAAAGGATATAATCGTTAATGAAATATGCTACTGAGCATGTTAATAGACGTTTTAAGTTACGGGGGCTACTGTTTAAAGTTTCAAATCCTTAGTCATAGGCCGCCCCATGGATGAGTGGTTAGACCGCTCGCCCTCCACCGCTGGGACCCGGGATCGGATCTCGATGGATCCATGTGGAATTTGTGGTGGACAAAGTGGGGTCGGGGCAGGCTTTCTCGGGGTGCTCCGGTTTCCCCTGCCATATAGCATTCCATCGTTGCTCCATTCATTGTAGTATGACCATTTGGTTGTAATAAAAAATTATTATAAATCCTCAGCCATAGCTTCCTTTAAACCCAGTGAGAGGTTAGAGAAACTAGTTATTAAATAACTGTATGGCAGAATTTTTAAGTTTTATTGATAAATTATGTGGTCAGTATTTATATTGTACGCAAAATGAAATTTCATATATGACTTAGGGCCTTTATTACATATGTTTGTCTTTCGTACCATAATACTAGAGAACTATTACAATTAAACATTTTAAAAATGAATATGGAGTGTTTATCGTGAATTTAACTCCCACCAATTGAAGGAACTAGCTGTATGGAATGCTATTCAGGGAAATCCGTCAGATTAATTGTAAGTTTTCATTGCAGTAATTCGTTTTAACGTAGTGGTGAGAGATGTTGTATACGGGGTTCACATGTATTATTTGAACGGTGCGCTCGTTTTTGGATACGGACAGCGTCATGCACCGGGTCTGCTCTCATTGGTTACCGCACGATGAGGCAACCTCTACATTATAGGCCTACCAGCCCTGGGACTACTCCGGCTAGCGACTCTGCGACGCCTTTGAGTAGTGGTCGCTGGCTCGCTGCATACACAACGCGGCTTTATAAAACTTTTTTCAAATAGCAAGACTGCAAGAGTCTTGCAGATAGGTATTGTTCTTGCCAGAGTCTTGCAGGGTTGGTCTTGGTCTTGGTCTCGGTCTTGCATGGCCGGTCTTGGTCTTGATCTTGCTAACGCTGATACGGTCTTGGTCTTGGTCTCGGTCTTGCATTTTGTGCAAGACCAAGACCAAGACTGCAAGACCAAGACTGGTCTCGCTCATCACTAATTCCATTGGGAACAGTGTATTTGTATCTGTTGGACCACGTTTCATTGTGAACAGTAAAAACGTTACCTTAAGTTAATAGGCTTTGGTAAATTTTGTCGTTTGGTAACTTCGGTAGGAGATAAGCACACGTATTTGAATACATGCAGTACTTGCGTCAGTTATTGTAACCGTCGTTTTGATATTATTTTCCATAGTGTACTCATGTTGTCCTTTATGTAAGTTCAGTAAGCGTTCAAAGGTCACTTTATCACTGAGTTTGATGTAAATTGCATTATGCTTACCAACTAATTGTAAAGCTTCAAGTTTATCCCCATGCACATGTAAGAACTCGTCCATCCAACGGTGAATATCAAGTGCCGTTGCCCTTGGCTTATCTTTGTCAAAGGCAGCTTTCAGGGTATTCTGTCGAATAAATTTATTCATCTTGGTACTTTCAAACAGCTGGTAGTATCACACCAATCACACAATAAACGCAACGTATGAACTGTAGTTCCTCCGCATACAGAGAAGTCACAAATAACTAACTCGATTACACTATACTCCTCTCAACGAACCGTACTCCAGCGCAGCCAGAGACGAACTGCTATTTGCAGGCTACATATCTTTATTCATAATATCCTTAGGCCTAAGTTTCTTATTCTTACTACTACTGATTTATTCCTTAATTATTCATTCATTCAATCGCCAATCCTGTCATCCTTTCGTTATTACATTATTCATGTTTTCATATTATTATAGTCACTCGTTTTTACTATGTTAATACAATTCACTTAGCGAGCCTATTCTTAAATATTTGTTAATATGTTCCTTCATAAGCTCATTTATCCATCCATCATCAATTATTCATTGATTCATTTATTCTGTCTTTAGTTCCTTCACTCAATCGTTACTTAATAGGCCTACGTGACTAGTTCGTCACGGCAATCCATTTGTTTCTTTAATCCTTCGTTCATAAGCCTCTATGCACGGTTCGTCAGTTCTATTATTCGTTGACCATCATAATATGTTTGTAGTTATAGATTTTTTATTCTAAAGCTCAAACATTAGAGTTCTTTATGATTTTATTGATTTAAATGCTTTCACAATAATATTCTCTATAGTATTTTTTTTTCAAGTTCTGTCTGTTCGTTAAGCTTAAAACACTAATTTATTATTATAATATATTGCATTTGTCTTTGATAGCCTATACGTCTTGTTAAGAACCTGTTACACTAAAACATAATAAAATCATTGTTTTCGTTTGAGCGTTTAAAATGATTACGCGGTAATTTTTTTCTTTACGGTACGCAATTCTAGATTTTCATGTCAAATTCCATTTATTAAGGGTGTTATTTCCAGAATGATTTTTAGTGGGAGATGCAAGTACAAATGCATATCACCATTTTCGACGCGTTTACACGAAAATTTTATTTTTTAATGTGAAAAAAAATATCTTAAGAAACATTTCTCAGATTTCATTAGAATTTTGCGCGGTTTTCTTCGAAATAATCTTGAATATTGAACATGAAATAACTAACTTGAAGGTAGAAATACCCTACAAAAACACAAAGTTGCTATGCCAATTGAAAAAGTGTACAAAGCTGATGTGATGCCTACTGATGACCATTCCTTAATAATAATAATAATAAGAAGAAGAAGAAGAAGAAGAAGAAGAAGAAGAAAAAGGAGGAGGAGGAGGAGGAGAAGTTCGAGTTGTGCATTAATGTCCAAGTTAGTCTTTGCTATAGTCTGTTATAGTTCTACTTCTCTTCGCACATGTTATGATGTTACGGACATCTTTGTCCGCACAATCTTCGGTCGGTACGTCGAATTTCTTGTTCGCGCATGTATTATGATCAGGACCCGGATTCTGATGTCCTAAAATTGTTTGAAAAATGACCTATAAAAAGACCCTAAATGTTAAAGAAAATGACTTAATAATTATAAAAAATGACCTAAAACTGATATTTCATTTTAAAAAGATATTATTTTACACACAAAGTTTTAGACTAAATTTTACATAATTGTAAAAACTGTAAATAACTGTAATGGTGTGAATGTTCTTTTCTCGCGGAAATTTATACTGGCACTGAGGCACTGGTTAGTCAAACTTCGGCATTTCCTTTTGCGGACTGCCGGATTATATTATTATTTATTGTGGGTAAACAGTAGTTTGCACTCTCAAATCCAAGCAGGTACCAAGACAATCTAATAACAATAGTAATATAATACAAAATTTTGGCGTTTCTTTGATTTTCATTTTCGACTGAGACATGACAACACTTTTCCTTCTTGCATTAAACAAACAACACTTCAAAGATAGAACCGCTAGCGACGAAAAAAGTTAATACACTCAATGTATTACGAATACGAAATACGAAAATGACAAAATAATGGCGTAAAATTGAAATAAATGCACTAAAAATATAAAATTTCATAAAATGACAAAAAAATGTATTTCTATAATCTAGAGGCCATGATTAGGATATATCTACAAGTTGGATAGGTCTATGCAGCATCAATAAAAAGATGACATGTCATTACCGGTAGAATCCGGGCCCTGGTTATGATGAAACCCATGTGTTGAGAGTCTTGCTGTGATGTTTCTCTGGCTTCTACACTCCCTGATCCAGCTATCACCCAACATGTTTGATGTGTAGAACTCTAAGATCAATCCCTGTCTTCTTCCGGATGTCCGTCCTGTAGAACAGGCATTCACAACTTGATTACCTCTGAGAGCCAAACTCAAATTTTACCTTCCAGCCGAGGGCCACATCACTTAGGACCCTGAAACTTACATAAGTCCACTGCAGCTAAACTTAATATAGCTAAAATAGTAACTACAAATTAGAGTGCATATTACAAATTTTAGAATCTGTCAATTACAACTACTGTATATTGAAATTTTAACAGACAAAACGATGTAGACACAAAATTTCACAACAATTTCAATTTCAAAATTAATATTTAGATGTAAACGTGACGCTTACTACAGTTCAACGTTACACATTACATTTTCCATTGTTGCAACTATTTCTCCAAAGTTTGGTGACAATTTGAAGTTCTCTATCTTAATAGGCCTATGGCCTCTAAACTGACGTAACTTAAATATGAACACTATTTTTGTTCAAGTTCATGACAGATAATGTTTGTTCACGGGTATATGTACTCCATATAAAATATCTGATAAAGCTCATTCCGACAAATTTTAAAATTTATCCTCATCCAGAATAGATAAAACTCCCTATGCTTGACACGATAATTTTCTGAACACTGGAGATAAGTTCGACAGGTAAATTTCCTGCTTTGACAGAAAATGAATCCAGAATTTTGTAGTGAATTTTAGGGCTTGGCATGGTATTTAGAAATTCGTTAGCTTTCTTGTCATCAACTTTTAAAACGCTTTTGGCTCTTTCGAGAAGAAGGTTTTCTTACAGTTAGAAATGAAAGGCGAATCACTCGATAGGCTAAGCTATGTGACGATGGTAACTGGCTTGAAGATTTGACATTCGTGATATCTAATGCAGGGCATTTATTGACTAAATTTTAAAATTACATTGGAAAGATCAGATTTTAATTTCGTTGTATGATAGGCCTATATTAAGGCTTTTAAAATAAAGCTCAGGCCTTAGGAAAGGCAAGTTCATGTTTTTACCTACCAGGATTTTAAGGATTCCCACACTGCTTCTGACTCCAGTCATTATGCTTTCAACATGAAGCAGCTAATGAATAATGAGTGTAAACCTAAAGGTTGTAAGTAATTTTGGAATAAAGTTCTGTTATTTTGGTTATCCGCGTAATTTGTATATACTGTATTTAAAATGAATTGAGTGTAATACACGTAGCGTCAAATGGCATAAATGGTAATATATTGTGTTGTTTTGTTCTACGGTGTGTTCAAATTTAAAAGTCGGGTGGTTGCTTTTTACAAAATATATAGAAACATGCTTAAATTTTATAAGGAACAAAAGGTTATAGTTTCATTTCGGCATGCGGCCCTTGGACTGCAATAATCAAGTCGAGTTGGTCCTTTGTAAAAGTTGGGTTTGAGTGCGAGGGCCCTATTTCATAAAAGTTACAATTTTACAGGTGATAAATATCAGTAAATTGTTTTACAGGTTTACATTTTGACAGTTGTGTTTTTCATAAAAGCTGACAACTTTACATAAATGTCATGACAATTTTGTAGATTTGTATGACAATTTTACATATTATTATTTCTCAAAACTTTTGAGTTTACAGGTAAAACTCTGACAATTATGTAAAAACTTAGGAATCCTACCATTTATAAAACATCAATTTTTGTTGACATATTTACAAATTTACAAAAAATGTACAATCGTCATTACAAAAGTGACAGGCAATCTTTCATATGTAGGCCAACAGAGTAGGTTATGTAAATGTGTGGCATAACTTGGCAAACTTTTTTTTTTTTGTGATTTAAACTTTCTTGTTAATAAACTTGCTAAATTGTCTTGTTAATAATGAACACTAGTAGTAGTGAAAGTGACGAAGAAATAGACATGAGACCACGCAGCGTTTTTAGGCAACAGATTAACCTAACTTTCAATTTCACTGACTTTGTGTTCAAAGAGAAATATAATACAATTATTTTCAATAGTAATAATCGATTGCTTAGCTATCACATTCAGATAATTCAGATCGATTATAGCATGCGTATATGAGAGTAATCTACAGTGTACTAAAGTAATCTTTAGGTTTGACATAAAATTGTCGAGTTTATGAAAAGGGTTCTTTTAGTCTGATAATTCACATTAATTTACCTGTAATGTAAGGAAAAGTTGTAGTATTTATGAGAAATACAATTGCCATGACATACTTACAAATTTGTCAGACTTGACATAATTGTAGCATTTGTCACACCTGTAGTGTTTTATGAAATAGGGCCCTGGTCTAGACGTTACTGAATGTTTGTTTGACATGGGTATTTAACGAAGGTTGTAAGTTGCTTCTTTAGGCCTGTAACCACATTTGCGCACACATAAAATCCATCTATCTAGGCCGGAATAGAACCTGTGAACTTGGGGATAAATAGCCATTGCCTTACTGACCGTTCCACCTAGGCCTATATTACTAGACGATATCACTTTATAATATGTAATGACTAAGTAGCCTATAATGGACACCACATCACGTTACTGTATATAGTAAGGTGGGTTTCGTGATTTACCATATGCCATTGTTACCGAAATCCATTGTACTGAACTGGTTCCACAAGGTTTCACTTGTGAATCTCATTTATTCTTTCATGTTATTTCTCCACTACTGCCATTACTAGTGGAATTCACAAAAAGGAATCTCGAAAGTCTAGCAGTAGCCTCCCTGTATACTAGGGATGGGATTCGACACTTGACAAATGACACTGTTGCACTAAACCACAGCGCACCGAACTGATTTCATACAGGTTTCTTCCGTTAATTTCCTTCTCCCTTCAAGTCGTTTCTCAATTGCTCCCAGTCCTACTTGGGTTTCCAGTATAGTAACAAACCGATTTCCCGAAAGTCTTGGAGGTACCGAAAACCATCCCCAACAGTCAGTATGAAACAACGTAGGCTACATTACTCGAACTTGGGCCTAATTAGTAGTATTACGATTATTCAAATTTTATTAATAGATGTAGATGTAGATGTAGATGTAGATGTAGATGTACATGTAGATATCTCGTCCTGTAGATCCTGTGTTGAGCGGGGCTCAAGGATATAGAACACGTCAGATCAAAAAATACATGCATGTTATAACAATAATATAGGTCTACAGAAACTGCAAGCTGCCCAATTTATCCAAGCTGGAAATATTCCTCCAAATTGTAGAAGGTGTGAGTTATTAAAAATTCCTTGACAGCTGTTTTGAAAGGTTTGATCTTTCTTTGAATACATAATAATTTAATGTTGTTTGGAAGCTTGTTATATATCTGTACTGCAGAATAATACGCACCCTTCTGAAAGAGTTTTAACGAGTTATTTGGTCTGTGTAGATCATTCATGTTTCTGGTAGTACGTCCATGTACACTAAAATTAGTTTGAAATTTATCAATATTATTCACTACAAAACACATAACAGAGTATATATACTCCCCTGTAAGAGTGAGGACTCTTAATTTTTCAAACAGCGGTTTACAAGATTCCCTTTTTTTCTTTCCACATATTATTCTTATTGCCCGCTTTTGAAATCTAAATATTTTCTCCCTATGGGTAGAGTTGCCCCAGAAAATTATCCCGTACCTCATTACCGAGTGAAAATATGCAAAATATACCATAAGTAATGCATCCTGTTTTAATATATTATTCAAAATTCTTAAAGCAAAGCATGCTGAACTCAGTTTTGGACTTATCATTTCTATGTGTGTTTTCCAGTCAAGATTTTGGTCAATTTGCAGTCCTAAAAATTTTACATTGCTAATTTCTTGTATGATTTGTGTTCCATAATTAATTTCAAGATTTGAGATACATCTGTTTTTTGTCCTAAATTGTATAAAATGGGTCTTATCAATATTAAGTGTCATTTTATTAGCTAGAAACCATGTGTTTAACTCGTGAAAAGCCTTTGTAGCTATTCTTGATAAATGTTCTTGTGACGTTCCTGTTACAAGTACACTAGTATCATCTGCGAAGAGCAATACCTTTGATTCGTCACTTAAGTTATAGGGCAAGTCATTAATGAAAATTAAAAAGAGCAAAGGTCCCAGTATTGATCCCTGAGGTACCCCATTCTTAACAATCCCTAGGTTAGATTCATTTCCATTTATTATTACCTTTTGAGTTCTATCAGAAAGATATGATTTGAACCACTTAAGTGTTAAATTATCGAACCCATAATGATCCAATTTTTGAAGTAATATTTCATGATTTATACAGTCAAATGCTTTAGCTAAGTCGCAGAAAATTCCCAGAGCATATTTCTTTTTATCTAACGCTTCCAATATTTCTGTAGTAAGTTGAAATGTAGCATTCTCAGTGGACATGCCACTTCTAAATCCAAACTGAGATGAAGTAAGAATGTCATTCAAATTAAGATAGTGTATTATGCGGTTGTACATGACTTTTTCAAAAACTTTTGAAAATGAGGTTAAGAGTGATATAGGTCTGTAATTTGATGGTAGATTTTTGTCACCTTTTTTAAAGAGGGGCTTAACAATAGCATGCTTAAGTCTTTCTGGAAATATTCCATTTTCTAATGAACAATTGCATATGTGACTAAGAGGTTTACTGAGTTCCGATGAGCAGCTTTTTAATAACTTATTACTTATCTCATCCCATCCAGACGAGCTTTTACTTTTGAGAGACTTGAATATATTTTCAATTTCTATGTGGGAAGTCAGGTTCAATTGAAATCTATGGTTCCAAACTGTAGATTTTGTCAGTAGGTCTACTGCCTTAATGTTAATATTATTTATAGGAATACATTTCTCTGCAATATTTATAAAGTGACTATTAAAAGCATTTGTAATGTCTGATAAATTGTCTAGTTTTATGTTTTGGTATATTAATGATGTACAATCATTGTTTCCCTTTGTTCTCCCCGTTTCGTTTTTTATTATATTCCATACAGTCTTAACTTTATTATTTGATTTATTAATTACTTGTGAAAAATGCCTACTTTTTGCTTCTTTGATTACTTTCTTCAGTATGTTGCAATACTTTTTATAGTATTCCTTATGAGCTTGGTTGTTACTAGTTCTATATTTTAGGTAGAGCTCTCTTTTGTTTGCACATGATATTTTAATACCAGCAGTTAACCATGTGTTATTCCTTGAATTAGGTAAATTAGCAGTTTTCTTTTTTGGAAAATTTGCCTCAAAATGTCGTGACACTATGTTTAGGAATTCACTTAATTTACTATCTACTTTGTCATAGGATAACATAGATTCCCAGTTTTCATTCGCAAGATCTTGTTTGAAATTTAAAATTGAATCGTCATTCATTACTCTAGTCATATTACTATGAGCATGTTTACTGTTCGAATTTACTTTAATATTGTTCAGCACTAACATTTGTGCATCATGATCTGATAATCCATTTAATATTGGAAGTGCTTTAAAATTAAAATGTTTTTCTATATCTATGAATATATTATCTATTGTTGTTTGGGAGTCGTTCTGAATTCTCGTTGGAAAGTTTACTATGAAATCAAGATTATAGCTACCCAATAAAGATATCAGTCTGATCTTCTTCTCACTATCAATTGAGAAATCTACATTAAAGTCCCCACACAGGATAATATTTACATTAGTACTATACAGTGAATTAAGAACCCTTTCTAACTGATTTACAAAATAATTGAAATTACCTGATGGTGCCCTGTAAATGGCTAGTATTACAAATGTATCATTGTCAAAATTCAATCTGGCTGAACAACACTCAAAATCCTGTTCTTTACAGAAGGAACTTGTGTCTATATCACTGAAATGTAAGTTTCTTTTGATAAATATACTCACACCTCCACATTTAATGGAATGTCTACAAAATTTTGAACATAGTGAAAAATTATCAATTTTTAATTGTTCCAGATCTGTTTCTGCACAGTGGTGTTCCGTTAGACAAATAACTTGAATTTCCTGTTTATTAGAATTAATTGTATCCTGAATGGCTAAGTTAAATTCTTCAATTTTATTTTCAAGCCCCCTTATGTTTTGATGAAATAGTGCAAATGATTTATTAGTTCTAGCTATAGGCCTAAGCGTATTACTATTATTGACTTGAGATATGCATATAGGCCTAAGCTGTTGGATTCTTTCACTTAGATTCCCCCTAAAAAACGAGTCTAGCCACCATCTATGACAGGAATAGGCCTGTTACAATCTAGTACATTACACTTCAACTCCTCTGCAACCAGTTCTGCCAGTGTCTTCTTTCCTCGAAGGTTGAGATGGAGTCCATTAAATATTCTAGACAAAGCTAGGCGTATTAATAGTTTTGATGGTTGAAATAGTAGCAAGGTAGTGGACCATTTATTTATATATTAAAATACGTAAAATGTAGGGCAGGACATGCCGCTATGGAATGAATAACTGGATCAGTAATATTAAATAAATGGAAAACTCTGAAGTATTTTACTTAACAGATTTTGAAGGCTTAATACACAGATAAAATACTGCAATGAATACCTCGGTTATTAATTATTTACTTTGGTGTGATTGAACACCAGTCATATAAAAATGTTGAATGTTTTTAAACTTACACTCATTCAGTGAAAACGAGTGAAAGAGCACTCTTAGATTGAACAAAGCTTTGGTTATGTGGGGGGGAAAAGTTAATCTCAATATCGGATACATACTGTCCATTAGTTTGAACAAAGTTAACAAACATCGACCCTTCGTTCAATTTACGATCCGAGCCTCGAGGCGAGAATGTCGATGTGGTTCTGCGGCATTCTGTCTAAATGCTTATTCTGGTTTGCCCGTTTTTCTATCAGTCTGCCTTTCCACTCAGTAGTGACACAGTGACAACGACTGAATGAACTCCAATTCGATTCTCGCTGGGGGCATATTACAAACATCGAAATAGTCTCGTCATTCAGGAAGTATTCGACAGCAGTATCACGTTTTAAAATTGAAGCTTTATTCTTTTATTTCGTTTTTTAAAATATCCAGGGTCTACTGTCGACAGAGTTGGGCATGTAATTTACCTGTAAGTATTTGACATAAAAGATGCATGTATACACGCATTAAAAACAGTTTTATACACTTGGTGTAATAAACTAACCTTTAATAAACTGATTTGGGCAATATAAACATTCATTAATTATTAAGTGAGTTGTAAATATTTTATACACAAAATATTCAATGCAGCTGCAAATTGAATTCAGTCGCTTTATCACAACTGTTACACAGACCAATAGCCATTTTGGTGCCTTAGAATTTATACTTATTCTTGGGTATATTTAGGTCGCTGATGCCAAATGTGCAATTAGTAATGCCCTATCAGCTTTAGTTTGTGAGATATGGCAATACCATTATGCATATTATCCCATTTTACGTTTGATATAAATAAAATAACAGTGCCTATTTTTAGCTTCTAAATCATGTGAAGAAAAAAGCAACACACTAACATTACATTAACATTACAATAACAATATGACATAGGGTCTTTCAAAAAATTGATATTATCACATATTGTACGGTCGTTTTTGACTTATGAGCTGTCAATTTGAGGGCCAATAATAATCCGGCTTTTAGTTTTCCTGTACTTCGTACAGTTTTCATCTTACATGTCCAAAGTGTGGTCAAGAACCTTCACTAGCTATATTATCAAGCAAGATTTTGTTTCGCTAGACTAGGAGTTCACGAATAAAATCAATATAAAAATAGAGCTAGTAGAGAAAAACTGTTTACATATTTGTAATAAGCACACTAAGTATAGCCAAAATCCGGTAAAGCATCTGAGACACCAAACGAAATTTTATTTTTTGTTGAGCTGTGTTATGTGATCATCGTATTCCGTGTTTATCGATACAACACGCACCATTGTTCTTCACTACGACACGCTACCTAGATATTGATCGATACAGCAAGCCAAGTTTGACGACTGAATTGAGAGGAGTTCCTATTTAAGATTGGACTAAAAGATTTCGGGTGATATAAGGAAAATTCCGGAAGCTATTTTAAATAAAATAGTATTAGATACAGCTACGAGATTATTATAAGGAAAAATACATTCACTCGCCACTGTTTTTTTTTTTGTAAACTAGGAGTGTTTATATTATTTTATTACTTTAGTTCTTCTTTGTCTCCTCCTCCTTCTCCTTGCTTCCCATCATAAAAATTGTAGATGTCGCTATTCGTCCGTCGTAGAAACTCTATACCAATTTTGAAGTTGCAGCAGGATCTTGTATTCGTTCTCGAAAGCAGAAATCCGCAGATCGTTTGAGTTCTTACTGATTTATGTTTTCTGTTTTGGAAGTCTTAGGTAGTCTGTTTATAGCAGAACATTTTCTTCCGACACTGGTAGACGAAAACACTAAACCCAAAAGTGATAACATCAAAGGTGACAATTTAGGACAAGCCGGACTTCGCTTAATCCGGGCATGCAAAAAAGTCTTCAAACCAACTTCCACATGTAACCCCCTCCCCCACCTTATGGTCACCTCCACAATAATTACAACCTTCTTCTTTCTTCAATCAGCTGGGCCACATCTTCTTGCTGCCAGAGGCTCTGTAAATATGACCAGGAGGAGGAAACAAAATTACGAAGAGCTTGGAAGTGCCTTCCAGCCTCTTCGTCTTAAAGAAGAACTATCATTTAAAAATGGAAGCTAATATAAAATGTATTCAAATCTTTCATACTACAAAAATCAAAATAATTGCTGTTTCTTGACTAGACAATATCTGACAGTGGAAAAAGGTGTGTACAAGATATAAAAACTGAAATAATACTGAAATTAGTACATTCATGACCTGATGACTGAAGTTCTAAACAATAAAAGACTTTAGGGTGAAGCCCTCTTCTTATTTAAATTCGGGTGAAGCCCTGTTACATATTTACTAAATGAATCCTGAAAAAGAAGCAAGTTAGTACATCAAGAAGTATCCTTTAAATTTAAATACAATGGATCTAGAAACATTTAGACAATTTAAATTAATAACCTAAACCAACTAGGATAAATACTTCAGGCGGCCAGATAATTACAAAATGCAATGGCCTATAAATTTAAAACATCATGCACAATTTAAATATTCCTTCATCCTTCTACAAGGATATTACATGCATTTGATATTATAATCACATACCCTAAATCATTCATGCGTATCACAATTTTAAATTCATAAACAAGATTACATAAAATACCTGCCCTAAATTCATTATTACATACCTGTTAATACATGCATCTCAAACTCTGGCCAGAAACCAAACACCCATGCAGATTCACACATGCTCCACGCACAAGGCCTAAATAAAAACTACTTCCACCTAGGCTAATAGTGGAAATAGGCTCAGATGGCTAGAAGGTAATTCAAACAGGGAAGGCAAATACAAGAAAATAATAAATTTAGAAAAACTCCATGCTTCAGGTATGAGGAAGAAAAGGTAGGAACTGCAAGCCAAAATTAATTAAAGACCCCATCAAGAAATATCCCAGCATGCCCCAAATAAACAAACTAATTATATTTACATTTACATTTAACCGAATGGTGGCCACAAAATTATCTGTTTAAATCTCAAGCATCCTTCATGCTACATCCATTTATAAGATAATAATGAAAACGCAGAATGCCACCATTCCAAATCAAACTCACATACTACGCATGCTTGGATAAAAAGAAAACACAAGAATATTACATTACACTATCATGCAGTTCCCACACCCTAATATTGATTTACATGAATATACAAAACCACTTCCACATACCTTAGCAATGAAGAACAAAAGGCCTAAATGCAACTCACATATTGCTGCTAAAAAAACATAACACTACGACACCATGACTAATTTTCCCCGGAGTCTTCCTAGGCCAAATGAGAGAGATAATAGGGTTACATCCCCTTATATAGGCTTTTGATCAATTACGTCACTGCGCATACTCCGTATTCAATAACTTCCAAAACTCCTATTATAATTTTTACAGAGCCAACCATCTTGAAGGCCATGCAACGAACAACTGAATGCAGTTGACCGCATCAGAAACAATTACGTTGTTGCCATTTGGTATGACTTTAGATATCTTTAGCGGGGAAGTAGAGAAAGGGAGAAGAGAAACGGGTGAATGCCCAGCTCGCTCTCAGCTGTTTCTGCCGAGCGAGACACAAAATCTTTAATCTGCCAATGGTGACGTAATCCATTATTGCGTCGACACTGTCAGCTCATGAATAATTCCATTATTGCGAAATAATGATAATTCTTAATAACTGTAGCAATTAAATGGTGTTTGAAAATAATGAATTGCTACAAACTCCCACCCCATGAGTTGGAATATATGCTGGATATATTCCAACACAAAAGTCAAACTATAGATGAACTAAAGCAAGTCAGATCTGAGTGACCGACCAAAGGTGTCCTTACACTGCTAAGGCATGCCGTCAAATCTTCCTGACCTGAAACGAGCACAATCTCACTGTCGTGTCATACCTGAGAGCAAGCGTCCCCTTAACTTGCATAACAGTGATCACGATTCACTAGTGTCCAGACTAGATGCTCCGCGACAGCCACTGAAGTATTTACAGAGACGAGACGTAGGGCGAGATACATCTGCAAGTCTCTTTCAGCAGGCAAGTCACTAGGTCAGGAACCAGACTCCGGCAGCAGCCCACAGTCAAGGCACCGTCAGTGACATCAGTATCTGCTTTAGCCAACAGTCCATCCTGTGAATAGAAACTTAGCGGCAGATCACAGAATTCAAAAGGAAAGAGACATGAAAATAAAAACCCTTTTCTAACTTCTCAGCTAAGACTCTAATTCAAGATTAAAGTTTGAAATATTTTTGAATTATGCTACTTAAGAGAAAAATCAGAGATTATTTATGCATTAAAAAAAAACCCAGACTGTATTTTAACTGATTCAAAAAGCCTATTCTTATTCCATTCACACATGCACACTTATAATAAAATACACAAAAACACTCTATGAAACATCCCACCAAACACTCTACCTAACATAACCTAAAAATAAAACTTAACTTTACAATGGGTTTGTTTCCAAAAAAAAAACTTATTCTTAATTACACTCCAGGGTCATAGTTTACCTGGTATTATTATATACAAGTCGAATCCAAATCGGTAATTACTTTGGCCGAAGAGGAGCAGAAAAATTGCAGAAAGAAGCCCCCATAAGCCTCCTCCTACTAGAGCACTGCACGACTTACTCTGTACTGAAATGTCATCAAATACAATGGCCAAAGAAGATAAAAGACAATATCAGGGCTGTGGAGAAAGACAAAATAAAGATGATCATTTAAATCTAAAGCCGTAGCTTCCCTATGATTCGCAGAGGCATCACCAACAGCGACATGACTAGTGATAGTTCGCATCAGCATTCTCCTGGCTGTCGAACAAGTACCACAAACATCTCTAAGGACCTAACTACAAGATGCTAAAGATAAAACGATTAGAAACAATAGGACACGTATACCTCTCGGTTCTGGGCAATACAAAATCCTACAGTACGGTAGCATTTAAGCTTAAAGCAGCAACAATATCTTAAGAACCATAGGTGGGCGTTGCCCTACACTAGGCATGATTGGAGAAAACCCAGATAGCCCCCCATAAGGCTTCTGAGCCACAAGTCTCCCCTTAAGAACTGTTATAAGGCTGCGTTCAAAGAAACTCTTTCCGAGTCCCTCCGAACAGAAACAGTAGAAAAGAGTGCACCAAAGTCAAATGGCGGCCAACCATGACCCGACTGGAATCCTACATCAGTCTAAGCCACTCAAATCTACAGTACAGTAACTTCAACTGCAACACATGCAGTTCTTCTGCATCCTACACTACTCCAGATGCAGGCAAAAAACATAACCTCTCCTGACTCCCCGATTAGTATCTACATAACCTCTCCCGACTCCCCAGTAAATATTACAAGTTTGAATAAACAGGAAACAGCTGACTTGTGTGTGCTCCACTTTGGAAAGCGCATTATAAGTCACACAGTCAGTCATAAGTCAGAAACGTCTGTCGATAGTCAATTCCTCAGTTTCACCACACAAAACAGAAGTAACCGGCCTAAACAAACTTCTAATATGAAAAATTCTTGTATAATTCTAGTCAAAACCGGTATTAAAATAGTCACTAAACAACTCCACTGGCAGAAAGATCTAGCCAGACACAGCAAGCCTAAAGCTTAGCTGCCCAAGAGCAAAGCCTATCATGAAAACTCAAGAAAAATGCACCAATAATAGCAGAATATACTAAAACACCGACAGGCAAAACTACAGAGGGTTCCTGTGGAACTTTCACAGCAACCGAAGCGGCCATAGAACACACAGTTCTAACTGTACATGACCACCACAGGCAATCCCACCTACAAGGACCTATCAGATGTCTACTCTAACCTCAAATTTGCCATTTAAGGCTACCTAGAGTAAAATATAGAAAATCTAGTTCACTGGCCTCTTGAGAATCCATAGGCCTATTTTTAATAATAAAATATTCCTCAATTAACTTGTGAAATCACAGAAATATAATCCGAATGACTATCAAGGAGCTGGGACAATACACATCTGCCACGACACTGCAGACTTACATTTAACACAGGGAAAGCAAGCAAAATGACCGATCTATCCTACACAGAATTAATTAAAAAAGAAATGAACTCACCAATAGGCTATTACAGCAGATTGACTACTTCCTACAGAGAGCCACATCACTTTAGAAACTTCATATTCCAGGACAAGACCTCACAAGCTGCTGAAAGCTTCATCCCTGAGCAGCTGCAGGCTACTGTCTACTGGTGCCTACTTTCAGCTCACCAGAATATCTTAGGAAAGCTTCACCAACTCCAATATGATACATGAAAAGTAATTTTCACAATATTAGACAAGTTCAAGGAAACAAACCCCACAACACAAGTATAAAAACCCTTTCATACAAATAATATAAATCCCTGCCTAAAATAAAATTAAAATTTATGAAATTTTACAGCAAGATGTACACAAAAAATCCACTGTCAAGACAACTACTTAAGAGAAAAAAAACAAGAGCGTGGACGAACCCAATGGTTATACAACCACGCTCTGCTACCAATTTGTTACCCGATAGGAGGAGGGAAACAAAAGGGGCAGAAAGAAAAACCATCATTTATCAAAGTGGAAGCTAATATAAAATGTATTCAAATCTTTCATACTACAAAAAACAAATAATTGCTGTTTCTTGACTAGACAATATCTGACAGTGGAAAAAGGTGTGTACAAGATATAAAAACTGAAATAATACTGAAATTAGTACATTCATGACCTGATGACTGAAGTTCTAAACAATAAAAGACTTTAGGGTGAAGCCCTCTTCATATTTCAATTCGGGTGAAGCCCTGTTACATATTTACTAAATAAATCCTGAAAAAGAAGCAATTAATATTACATACAATTTGATACCCTTTAATTAATAAATCACCTTAAATTCATGTAGTCAGATAAAACATAAATCTCTATTAATTTAAAATAATATATTTACTTCAGTGTTAAGCACCACAAAATATAAGTTAAAAGAAGGAAGGAAAATTATAATATAATTTCATACTTGGTGTGAACCACCACCTTTAAAGTACTAGTTAATGATTTAAATATAAGCAATCATAATACAAGGGCATTACATGCTTTGGTAATTTAGATAAAACATTCCTCATTCTCATTTCAAGTAGTTGACTTTCAAAATAGCATAATTTAAAAATAACAACCATATTATTCTATACAGGAAGATTTAAAATTCAGATAACATACCTCAAACGTTCCATGCATACCAAATAATCTGCGCAGACACACCCATGCCGATACACATCATACTGCATTCACAAGGCCTAAAAACAATACTGCTCCATCCTAGGCTAAAGATCGGAGTAGGCTCAGATACTTAAAGGATATGTTAAACGGGGAGAACAAATTAGACACAAGAATAATAAATTTAGAAAAATTCACACATGTTAAAAGATAAGTGGAAACGAATGGGAACTGCAAGAATAATTAAAATGGCTACTCATTCTCAAACAACAACCATAATTCCCAGCATGCCAAAATATAAACTTATTACTTTTACCTTAAACCGGAATGGTGGCCACAAAATCTAATTTAATCTCATGCATCCTGCATGTCAGATACTTTCAATCTACATCACATCAAAATACCATGCCACCATAACCAAACATCAATACAAGTTTCACAAAAGCATGCCTGGGTCAATAAGATAATAATTAATATATACACAACATGCAGTTCCCACACTACTAAAACCTATATACAAATAAATACAATTTTCCACGTACCTTTACAACATGATGAAAACAAAAGGAAACAGCCAAAGGTCAGGCTTACATTTTCCCGCCTCAAGAGCACAAAAGTGACACTTACGTCCCCGAATCCATGATAAGTAAATGAGAAAGATAATAGGGTTACATCCCCTTATATAGGCTTTTGATCAATTACGTCACTGCGCATACTCAGTGCTAATTAAAATGCAAAGACTCCTATTATTAATTAAGACGACCACCATCTTGACGGCCATGCAACGAACAACTGAATGCAGTTCACCGCATCAGAAACAATTACGTTGTTGCCATTTGGTATGACTTTAGATATCTTTAGCGGGGAAGTAGAGAAAAGGGGGAAGGAGAAACAGTGAATGCCCTCCTAGCGCTCAGCTGTTCGCCTGCCTAGCGAGACATAATTTCTTTAATCTGCCAATGACGTAACCCATTATTGCGTCGACACTGTCAGCTCATGAATAATTCCATTATTGCGAAATAATGATAATTCTTAATAACTGTAGCAATTAAATGGTGATTGAAAATAATGAATTGCTACACACAGTAAGAATTTCGAGTGACGCGTTCTTCAGGCACATAATCATAATATGGGTATTGCGTATGTACTCGTAGGATACTGCAACGTATATAGCCTGCAATATTGCTTCACATTTTGCAGAACAGTAGGCCTATAGTGTGTTTAGGATTAGGTCTGTGCTCTTTAAATACACCACAATCAATTTGTTTATTCTCGTATACGGAGATTATATTGTCCATTCTTTATAAGTTAATTTAGTTAATCCAGACTTTCGTTAAACCGGTCGACTTATCCCCCGATTAGTCCCGATTAACGAAGCTTTACTGTATTCGATCGGATGTGTAGTGTTCAAACCCACAGATGTAATTTTGAAACAAATTCCTAGCAGATGGCTTTACATCATCCACTATTAGGCCTACACATTGTCGTTAGTTTTATTAAATTTAGTTCGGGAAAAATTCGGAACATTTCCACACAATTTTCATTTTCTAGCAGTAGACGTATAAAAAGTTCGGGAGATGTTCCGAAATTTTGGAGGATCTGGCAACACTGACGGCGAGGGATGTAGAATGGAGTTTATGGTGGTAACAGTAATAACAGAAATAACAATAATAGTGACAGTAATAATAATAATAATAATAATAATAATAATAATCACCACCATCATCATACAGACAAATTCGTGTTATGTATAATTAATATAAGGGGTGACCGTTACATTCACATACGAGAGTTGGAAGTCAAATAGTAGCAACTTACTTACTTACTCAATGGCAATAGACAATTCCTGAGTAAGCTAAAGGAATATTACCTATTTTATGGATCCCGAAGGTTCATTGCCGCGCTTACCTGGGCCCGCCACTCAACCCTATTCTGTGCCAACTCCATCCAACCATCCCTCGCAAATCCTTCTTCCCTTAAATGTATCCTAATATTATCCTCCTACCTACGTCTAGGTCTTCCAAGTGGTATTTTCCCTTCGGGTCTCCCAGTCAATACTTTTGAGATATGTCTTTCCTCCCCATGCGCGCAACATGTCCAGCCCATTTCATACTCCGTGATTCAATTACCCTTACTATATCCGGTGAAGAATACAGGTTATGAAGCGCCTCGTTATGCAGTTTTCTCCAGTCCCCACCCTGTTTTCGAATACTCTCAGATTATGTTCTTATAATACAACCGTTATTAGTAGCAACCCATGTATAAAATCAATGTCAATTACAGAATGTTCAAATTGTTTTTGTTGGATGTTGGTTGGATATCCAGCATAATTCAAAGCAAATAGAAGCCTTCTATCACTATGAATGCCTTCGCAGTAACCAGAAGAAATTGAGCTGGCTCTATCAACCGGTCGAAAATGAATTTTGGATCTGACAGATAGCCAATGAATAAAAATAATTCAATACCTTAAAATTATTCTTGATCCATAATAATATGCAATAACATAATGAACTGTTTCATGATTGGTTAAAAAATGTAACGTATGAATGAACCTCCGCGGAAGAAGTGAAGAACAAGTGACAGGCTTTGTCACATCTCGCTCCTTTTCTGTATGGAATTATTGTGTATTATGTTTTGTGAAGTTGAGAGCTCTGATTGGTTGTATCGTTATTTTTCGCATAAACTTAACGTGGAAGCTTGGAGTTTGCAACGTTCTAAGTTAACGTTTAATTTTACTTTATAGAGTTTACGTGGTGCATTGTGAATGGTCCCATTGGAAAACATGGCCCCAAACTTTACATTACGTTTACGGTTAATTTTCTATTTGAATGGCCTATGACAAGGAGAAATCATTAAGGCTTTATTTGGCTTGGAACATGTGATGAGGCTTCTAGCCACTCATTTATCTTTTTCCTGTTCTTTTACGTATTAGGTCTCGATATCTTATGGTATTGGTACAAAAATACTATTATTCCGAACTGAACTGCATATAATATATTAGAAAAACATTCTCGTTCATGCATATAAAGGTTTATGGCATAAAGTTTCACATCAACTAAATTCACTTATCATCTTCGATATCCTTTGTGGCGGAGCGGTTAAGAAGCTTGACTGTAGTACGAAACGTTCTGATTTCCGTTGCATGTTATTTCCAATACTTTAAAAGAATGTGAATATTCTGTGTTATTTCAAATACCAAACATAATTCCGTTTACAAGTTGTTAAGAGTGCTTTGTCTTTTCCAATACCAGAAAGCACCTCATGCCCTCTGTTCAGTTGTTCTATTATACAGCACAAGGTATCAGAATGCACCCCATTCCCTTTGATGTTCAGTTGTTCTGTTAATATACCACAAGTCAGTCTGTCTTGAACGATGGAAGTCGTTGAGGCATTAGCAACGAGAAAAAACAAGCCAGTTTGTATAAATAAAGGTTACAAGTACAACGTAAGTACTATAAACAAAATAAATCTACAACGAACTGGTTATGTGACAAATATTACAGTGTTAAATGCAGAGGAAGAATCACAACAGACTAAAACAACCGCGTTATAAATGTTGGTAGTGCACACACCTGCATTGCAGACGTGTCTGGAAAAAAAAAATAAGAGAAATAGTGACTCCCGTGCCAGCAGTGTACAGAAACGTATTTCAGGAAGTTTCAAGTGTAGGTTACGCGTTTGTGACGACAATACCCCAATTCAATTCTTTAGCCCCAACACTGTATTGACATAGGCGAAAAGAATTGGGAACTACGGCAGTACCAATCGACGAAGCGATATAACATTACCTGTACAACTAACCGGGGGAAGTGATTTTTTATGGATAGACGATGGGGCTGATAATAGAATATTAATATTTGCCAGTCAAATAACTAGGGAAGCCCTTAAAGAATCAACACTGATGCTCGTCGACGGTACTTTCAAGAGTTGCTGCAAGCAGTTTAATCAGATATTCACTATACTAAGAGAGCTTTACAGCGAACATAGCAACACTCAGGTTCTTCCATTGGTTTATGCTCTTCTTCCAGACAAAAATAATAACGTACGAGAGGTTGATATTTTTAACCTCCAATCATTGCCCTGAATGGAAACCAAAGGTAGTCAAAATGGACTTTTGAAATGTCTGTCATACAAGCCTGGAGTAAAGTATTTCCTGATACCCGAGTGAGTGAATGCAGTTTTCACTTTTACCAGTGTTTATGGAGCAAAGTACAACAGTTGGGACTCGCCAGAGATTACACAGAACAAAAGGAAATACGCCTACATGTTAGAATATGTGCTTCTCTTGCTTTGATGCCACCTTCCTTCATCGACGATGCCTGGCTCTTTATAATCGGAAATTCTCCTCAGAATGAAAGACTGACAGAGTTTAATGATTACTTCGTTGAGCAATGTCTTCAAGGTGTCTTCAAGGTGTCTTCAATGTGTATGGTGAAAAACATAGATCGAATAATAGGGTGGTATAATAAGCTAAATCGAATGGTATTATATCCCCATCCTAATGTCTTCGAGCTCATTAAATCCCTTCGCCAAGACAGTGTTCAGCAAGAACTTGAAATAACAGAAGTCACCTAAATATCCCGCCAACAAAGAGAAGACGGCCGATCCATGCACGTATTGAGGAAGCGATTACAACAGTTGTTTCAGATCTTGTGTTCTCAAGAAAAATGTCTTCGCACTTTAAGTTACATACATAAACTCGATTAAGAGCTTATCGGTAGACCTACTTGTATCAATTTAAATTCTAACAAGTTTTTTTCATGTAGGGTTGGAAATGACGTATTGGAACTAACGCGTAACCCTGATTTCGATACCCATCGTGTTTTTTGCCCTCATAACTTTTTAAATTGCAAATTCAGTGAATAATTTTAATTATTTTAATTCCCTCTTTATAATACGATCATTAGTAGTCAAACCATGAAACGGCTAACCATTAACCGTTCGGAATGTTCTACAGAACCTTTCTTAACACATCTCGGCTATAAGAAATTGTCCAGACTAAACAAAAACGTAATGTTTATCAATTTTTCTTAAGGAGACAATGAAGTAGGCCTACCGATATTAAGTTGTGTTATATTTGGAAGGTCAACAATGTTGAATCCCTTTGATAAAATAATAATATATAAATAATACTTATAATACTTATAACCCTCTTCATAATATAAATAGGCTTAAAAAATCTTTTTTTTTTAAATGTAAGCCTAAAAATGGTATCTATAAAACACAATCGTTTTAAGCGACGAGCCGCGACTGAATTTAATAACAAAATTATTATGTAGACCATAAAATCCTCGATATAAGGCAACGTCGGAGGAAAGTGCCTACGCTTTGTTTTTATACCCTTGATAGAGGTTATTGCCACACAATATAAGCTATTTGGCAGTGCGCTGTTGAAATTCTGTGGAACCTTAATCCACAGTTATCTCAAAACCCATAAATCTATTTACAAAACGAAAAGTAGGTTTTATAATTCTTGAGATATGAACAACTACCCTTTTGAATCTGAGTAGATGTATCCCTTCCACTCAGGATATATATGTCGTTTTCAGAAGTCATTAATGAAACATGGCAACGCTGTATACAAGGTATTCTGTATAGTCACCATGTCTTTTGTTATGTAAGCCAAGTCCTCGTTAGATAACAATCTGCTCGGCATTTCTTACGCATGCCAGTGACCAAATGTACCACACATTTTTCTTTCTTTATCGGAGTTATACCTCTCCCTTTTTAGGATTTAAGCGACCCAAGCCGCCCGGGCCTTACAGGGCCGCAAACTGTCGGGAGAGGGATTATCTTCGGATCACATACTTATTTTTTTTACCAGACAAGGACATGGAGGGCCTCCCCGGATGAGTGATCAGCCCAATGCAGGGGCCACCTCCGAGACAACACGAACACATAGGACGAGACACACCATTCACACACACACACTCACTCCGAACCAGGCGAGGATGGGATGTTTCATAACAAAATTACCAACAAAACGAAGGTTTAGCAATGGGTTCACCATTATCAGGTATCTTATCAGAAACATTTCTCCAACAGGCACTTATCACAAAAATTATTAATAAGTATAAAATCAAATTCTACACAAGATTTGTAGATGATATTTTAATTATATGTAATAAAGACAGTATACAAGAAATCACCAATGAATTCAACAAAATACATAACAAACTTAAATTTACACTAGAAGAAGCCGTCAATTACAATATCAACTTCCTAGACTTAAACATACATTTTCGTAATAGAAAACCTGAATTTAGTATATACAGAAAACCAACTTATTCAGATAATATCATAATTAATAAATCAAACCACCCAAACAGCCATAAAAAAACGGCAATAAATAGTATGATATATAGACTAATTCAAATTCGCCTGGAATAAACACAACTACAATAAAGAGCTCAAAACCGTCTTACAAATAGCACATAATAACGGTTATAACGAATCCCTAGTCTTCAATATGTTAAAAAAACACAAGAATAAAATTATAAATTTAAAAAATCGTACTTCAACATTAAGTAGCCAACAAACAGTCAAGAATAATAAAGACAACTCAAATTTTGTAACATTCAATTTCACTGACAATAGAATCCATAAGATAATAAAACTTATTACTCATCAAAATGTATCTATAGCATTTAAAACAAATAATAGTCTTAGAAAGCAACTACAAAAACAAGATAGTAATAAAGAAAACCTATTAAACCTAAGTGGTGTTTACAAACTAACATGTAAAGAATGCAAACAAGTTTACATAGGGCAGACAGGGAGAACATTTAAAACGAGATATAGCGAACACATAAAAGATTTTAAATATAACCGCAATAGATCTAATTTTGCTAACCATTTGGTAAATAATAACCATGGATTAAATGATATAAATAGTACTCTAGATATTTTACACATACATAACAAAAGCCTATAACTAAATACCCTTGAGAATTTAGAAATATATTTAAACAAATCCAATATAATCAATGAAAACTTAGTAGACAGTAACGCCCTCTTTGAAATCTACAAAAACTATAAAACACGCAAGAAGCAGTTTAAACAACCAGTACCCAGTCAGCCACCATAGACACAACCTGGTAGAGTTGGATTATTCCCACAAAGTCTCTGGCCTTGAAGACAAACCCAGCCAGCGAGCTTCTCGTTACGTCTCGTTACCAAGATGCGCGGATTCGGTGCGCGTAAGATCAGTAAGCTACCGCTGGGCAGAGAGTGAACATCGTGCAGAATGTCGCCAGTCGTAGAAAATACTATAATAGTTGAGTGGAGGGGTAATGCCGCTGCGAGAGAGACAGACAACACGTGGAGTGGGATAGGAGAGCTGAGCCAATCAGGGTGCAGCTACCTCCCCTAGCCAGGAACTCTACGAGCGGTGAGACTCGCTCCTAAGGTATATACGTAAAAACCCAGAGACGTTGTGGAGGTAATCCTACTCTACAGAGCAGAACATCAGCTAATGTAAGTAAACACAACAAATACATATTTCCATTTAGCGTCAGTGAATATAAAGAATTAATAAGATTAAATTCATATTTAGATGAACTGAAGATGGCACAAGAAATTTGGTGTCGAAATGTATATCCAAGATATTAACCACCATTAACGACGAAAGGCCGAATCTGATAAGAATTTGTGGATTGTACAACAAATAAACGCCAAGAGAGAAAATAAGTGTAAATTACAATAAGACTTGTTACGGAAACAAACAGTTATTTTTATAATTTTAGACTTGAGTAAAAGGAAAATTACTCTTAAAGTGGAATGTATATAAAGTTTTTATAAGACAAGAGTTATATGATTAACTCAATATAGTTGTAAATGGGATGAGTATACTGAAATAATCTAAATCTTTTAACCCAACGTAATGTATTTTAACTTTTAATCGATGTAAAATAAATTTGCACATTGGATTTAAAATACATCCATGAAAGACCTGTGCTGCAAATTGGCTCATTATATCTTGTAGGCCCTATTTAAGCACGTTACTGGAGTTATTTGAAATAAAAGGTTAACCAAACGTAATATTTTACAAGTTACAAAGAATTGGTTATAAATTAAATATAAATTGAATATATAACAAGTCCTCTAAGATATGAAATATTGAATGGCATAATATACTAATTACCATTGTATTTAGTCACAATTTTACTAAAGATAACTTGAAACATTTTTTAACCTAACTCAATAGTAGTTAAACCATTAATGTAGTTATTGCCAAAGTTACAAAAGAATTGGTTATAAAATAAATGTAAATTGAATATTCAACAAGTCCTTTTAAGATAAGTGATATTGAATGGCATAATAAACTAATTACCATTGTATTTAGCCATAATTTGAATAAAGATAAATTTGAAACATTTTTAACCTAACTCAATAGTAGTTAAATTGTTAAATAACACAATCGAGTGACAAGAGGTTTATATTGTAATTAAATATATTATTACTGCAATAATAAATCATCATAAATAAACTTTAATAGTATGTTATAATGATATATAAAAAAAAATTTTGAGCATATTCGTAGAAATAATTAATTGTACAAAAAGAGCAAAATCAAACTTAAATGATAATGTATAAAGATGTGTTAAAATAAATTTAAATGTATTAATGTATATATCCCAAAAGTTTATTCACATTCGGACTCAAGTACGTTAAGTGGTGTTGAAACAATTACTAGTATATAGGCGGAAATGCTTATTATGATTTGAATAATGCATGGAAGATAAGCATTTACAAATAGTAGCATCTAATGTTTTCTACCGAATCCTTTTCAGTCGGTAGAACCCCAGTGCAGTTCAGGCAGCTTGACGAGGCAGATATGCGATAACTGTCAAGTCTATTGTTTCACCGGCGATCCTAATATGTGGGAAATATATGAATGTAACGGTCACCCCTTAGCACGAATTTGTCTCTTTGATTATTGTTGTTGTTATTATTATTATTGTTGTTATTACCATTATTATTATTATTATTATTGTTGTTATTGTTATTATTACTACTACTACTGTCGAGGCGATGGGCTTACCACCTGTCCCTCTGCCCTCTGCCCTCTCTCGGAAAATAAGCGTAACAAAATTCACATAGGTAACAGAAACCTTCACTTGGAGGCCCATTCGCCCCAACATTGGTGATAGAGGAAGATAGGAACAGGAACAACCACTGTCGCTATTATTGTTTCTTCTGTTATTACTGTTACAGCCACGATATTATTACATTCTTTCCAAGACTTAAAACATGGGTACACGTATATTGATATTCTTGCCACTCCTATCAAGACCACGGTTTCTTGTCGATAGGCCTAGGTAATGTAGTCTCTATGACGCTGGCTTTTTGTACCCAAATATCTGGTTCCATCCCGGCCCATTGATGTGTGCATACATACAGATTTACAGGCATGTAAAAGAATTTCTGCGAGATAAAATTCCGGCACAGCGACGGTCACAGGCCTATGTTGCAGTACACCCCTGTCATTAAATAATCATAAAACCAGACTGCCTATCAGTTAAACGATGAAATCCCCCTTTAAACAGGCCTCTGCAATTTTTGGTGGTTTTTGTGGACGTCTGCTTGCTCGAAATACGAAAAGTTGGAAATACAAATGAATACATTTTCATAATAAACGTTTTTGGCGTAAAAATTTAAATATTGCAATAAAACCAAATAGGTGAAAAATGAAATTGACTAGAAATGAATTTATAGACGATAACCGGGATACACGTTGGTAAGGGAAGTTTATGATCTGTGCTAATATTTGGAAATAACTTAGATATCTGTTGATGGAGTGTTCCGGACAGGATCGAATCAGAGGCGAGATGAATAAATGTGAGGGGGCGGGTGAGGAGAGGGCAGTCGCTTTTGTGGGGCTAATCATGGAGAGAGGTTTTCTGCATGATACCATCGCAACGTCCGCTGTATAGCGTGAATAGAGATGCAATCTGGACCACCCTGGCCACCCCAGCATCCCTAATTAATTGCTACATCCTGCACACACACACACACACACACACACACACACACAAACATAACACCGTTACCTCCTTTGCATTTAATCAGTTCTACTGCCACCTACTCTAAATTATTATTAAGAGCCATTTACATAACGCCTAAATCTTATAATAACTTATTAGGAATTATAAATACGTGTGGCAATTTTTAAGCTGGAGAGAGCCCATTGGATAAATCTCAGCGAAACTGAGCACTGCGATTTATGGATTAAGATCTATAATAAGTATTTGTGGAATTAAATTAATACAACAAATTTAGCTTACTTCGCATATTTTCATTCAGTAATGAAATATGGACTAACGTTTTGGGGGAATACCTTTGAGTATATACTGTACATATATTTTACAAAACAAACCCATTCGAACAGTAGATGGTGCTTATGAGAGAGACTCTTGCAAACCTTTATTTAAGAAAGTTTAAATCTTAACCCTCCCTTGTGAATTGTGTTATATCTGATTACCGTCTTTGCGAATAATAATAAAAAAATAATATAACATATTATTAGTATAATTATAAAATGATGATGATGATGATGATAATTACAATAATTTACCAAGAATAATAAATTCATAATAGCATCACTACACACTTGCTTGATCTTCAACTGCCTTAATTTCCATTAACCCGTTATCAGAATAGTACGTACAGGTAAGGGAAATAAAGCGGACCGACTAAAATATCTAAGTTGCCGATATGAGCCACTGCGCATGCCTAACGGCATTCACAGGATAGCAGGGAATGTATTGAAATTTGTTCTAGACAATATAGATAATCAATTGAGAAATAATGTCACGTAATTTGCATTGCTTATGAAAACAAACGTTTCCGTTACATCTCTTACATTTATTTACGTGTCACAAGGCTCTGAAATCATCTACAAGAGTCGGTACGCTTTTTCCCCCTCTACCTGTACATTATGCAACGAGCCTATAATGTTATTTATTGAATACGAAAATGCTGTACTAGTTCAATACCAAGACTTCTTTAAATTTGCTGTTCTGAGAAAAGAGCATTTATATATTTAGTTTATATGCTGTAATGTTAGGGAATTTATTAAGGAAAGTGAATTTTGGATATGAGATAAATCTCACACGACTATATTGTGCTGGGTGATTAGAATTTAGTTACTATACATATTGCGATTATTCTTTAAGATGTCCTAGTATTGCACCAGATATTTCAGATGAATGTTACCTACTGTTGTCTTGATATTTCTTATGATCTGCAATAAGAAATTGGCAAGCATTTTAAATGAAAAGACTATTTTATATTGTTTGGAACACATTTCTTATTTAAAAACAAATTTTCATAATCACGAATTGCCTTAAATATTTCTAAGTAAAATCTAATTAATATTGATAATTATAATGCTAATAAGCAATTACTTAGAAGACGCCGAAAGTAAAGCATTCTGAAACTCGATTCATTCATAATTAATTGAATAGCATTCTTGTTTAGTTTATTTGATACAGTTGGAAATGACAGGTTCATTCTAAAATTAATTGTGTTGTATAAACTAGGAATTGTTGAAAATGACAGGTTCATTCTAAAATTAATTGTGTTGTATAAACTAGGAATTGTTGAAAATTAAGCAAAAAACTGTTCCTACAGCCTAGATTTGTTGTTCAGAGCCATGGAAATTGTAATTAAAAATAAAATGAACTGATGTACAGGGGGACCCAATGAACTATGAACCGGCTGCGCCGTGTTTTCCCATTCGCGAAGCCGACGTGCCTTGCCGTCTGCGGCTATCATAGACGATCATATGCGATCATATGACAATTTCCTTAAATATGTGTAAAGGCTTTACTTACCAGGCGTCTTTCACAACAGGCAGGCATATCATATCGCTCTGTGCTACTAAATTGTTGAAGTAATATAAATAGATTATTGGGCAGCACTAGCCACTGTTTATTGATCCTTTTGTGAAGCCGTTGTCAAAGGTTACTTTATCTTGCGTGGAGCCTTCGTCTTCTTCATAAGATAATAAAACAATAAAACACACGCATAATATACATAACACAAACTCTAAAAATGTCAACTTCACAACAGAAATCACGACGTTTCGCGAGACACCATGAACGTCTCGCGTTTTCAAGTTTAAATTGTTGAAGTCAAAACCATACAAAGTAGGCTAACTGTGGCACATGCTCATCAACCAGGTAATCTTGTATGTAGGCGCACATTTTGTGAGTGGAGTTTCAATATCGTATGCTGAGCGAACTGTACCCATATTTAATATTTTCCTCGGACTAGGTCCGGTTCCACCTTCATGGATACGTGTGTACACAAAATAATCGTTATTTTAGCTCTGAGAAACCTAATATTGTTCATGAAGTACCCCTCCATGACGAAATAATTGGTGTAAGGTGCGCCATAAGCGGAGAACGAATTAATTGGCCCATTTTTAGAAAGCAACAGTTGACCTCCACGCACGTGAATACTATTTTACCAGTTTTTTAGAGAATTAACAGACAGGAAGCGTGCCTTTTCCTTTTCTCAGCAAAACTCTATCACAGCCCACACAGTCGGTATTTCAATGAAAACATTTGAAAGTATATTTGAGGACAGAATTGTTAGTAGAGATTTGTGGCCCCCTCGGACCCCAGACCTAACCCCTTGCGACTTTTATCTCTGAGGTAAGTTAAACCAATGTATGTAAGACAAACCCACACGCCCTGGAACGTTTAAAACAAAATATATTGAATTAGAAAGAGCAAGATTTACACTATATGTCCATATAGTAGGGATGGGACCTCGATACTTTCGATACCTCAATACTCTCGATACTTACATGGTATCGGTATTAAGCGATACATCAGAAAATTCGCTCGGTACTTTTTCGATACTTTGGTAATTCTGCAATTTAAGGAAATGCGGTATCTCTTTCTGCTTTTAGTAGTCAAACTAAATATAGTAAATGCTTCTATTTCTCCTTGAAATGGAGAAAACCACTCTGTGACTTTTGTCTAGTCATAAATAAAGATTTTCCAACTTTTAAAATCCAAACAGAAGAGATTCTTAATTGTTTCGTTTCCTGTCAAACGTTTAGTTTTAATATAGAGTTTAAAAATAATTATAGGCTACTGATGATATTAAATTTTGACTCATTAAATATGTACACTTAATTTAGCTGGTATACACAGATCTCTCAACTTTTAATTTTTAATGTATCTATTTATTGAAACTGGAAATGTTGACGGTATCGAGGAAAAAATCATGTATCGGTATCGAGTATCGAGAAAATCTGGTATCAACCTATCCCTACCATATAGAGATCTCAAAATCACATTTTTAAAAGATGCCCTAGTACTGAACTAGGGCAGCGTTGCACCATTATAGGCTAGTCGCATACGACTGTTTTCGTTCAACCTTAACTATTTTTTTTAAGATTTTAGATTCACTCAAACAAACGGAGACGGTTGCCATTCGCAGTCAGCTGTTCTCGTAGTTCTTGTCTTCTGCGATAGATGGCAGCTGATGGCATCCGGTTAAGTTGAAGCTTGTTCTTGGCCATTTTCTTGAAATCAATGAATTTTTACAACACGGGGTGAATTTAGTTTAGTATAGTATTAAAATTAATACGAACCGAATTTATTTTATTTTAAACCTAGGTTGTTTATTGCGCCGTTTAATTTGCTGTTCTCAACGTTTGTGATCTGAACAGACAATGATAGAAGCTAAGTTTCTCACACTGAGCTGATGCATTTGCGAACTGAACAGACTGTGGTAGAGGCGATGTCCCTAATATTGGACATTTGGATGCGGGAGGCCAGCTGGCTGCCCCAGGGGAGTCCGAGTCAACACAACTCAATTAAACTGCCCTGTTTGACCATATAATGAGGTGCTGCTTCTTTCAAATTCCTTTCCAGTCTTGTTTCCATGTTTGTTTTCCCTGGCGTGGATAATACTCAAGGGACTTCAATCGATTGAACAATTTCGAATTTGTATTGTTTCTTTTTCACGGATGTGGTGTTATTTTCACTTTTCAGCTCTCGTCAAGCGATCCAAAAGTAAATTTATACTGTCTGGCCTATTATGAACTCTTAATCAATTCTTTATAGTATTTCATACTGTTAATTAGCAACCAAATTATTTCTGTAGATTCCTAGGACAGCTGTTGGTGCATGTTGGGTGTCGCTGTGATAATGAGATAATTTATTTTGTTGAGTAAAAATGTGAATATTACAGCAAAACCTCATTACAGTGTTCTCATATTCATCAAAAGAGTCAAAACAAACATACAAATAACTTACAATGCAAAACTAATGTAAAAGACAGAAGTTGGAATTACTGTATTCTGGGCCTAAATTACTCTAAATTATTGCAAATTATATCGATTTCTGTCTTCTATAACAGGATATTTTGACTGTGATTCACTCTAAAAAGTATTTTTGCCTTGCGTATAATGTAATTTGTTGTAAAGATTTCTTCCTACTAATTTTGACATTAGAAATGTTCATGGCGTATTGCTTCCTTTCCTTCTTCACATCTGCACTTGCAGTTACTTTCCTTAATATTTAATCTGTTCAAATTATTACTTTGGCCGATATGAACTGTGTAAGAATGAAGTTGCCCCCTACACGATGTTCTAAAAATGTTTAGTTCTCATTTGCGGTAGGAGATGTGAATTTTGCTACTGTACTTTGCCGGCTGCAAAAGAAATGGTCTGACTCCTTTTCGATAGAAAGTAAAGTTCTATGGAGCGGTTGATAAGAATAAACTAAATTAGTGATTGGTAATTGAGGCATTATGAGAGAGTTTGGAGCACATAGTGAGACCACCAGAGTTTAAAATTAGGACGGTGAAATATTGGTTACTACTTATGTAGGGCGATCAATCTGTAATGAGAGCAATAGTTTACCTAGAATAATTAGGGATATGTGGAAATATGACAAGGGCTTCCAAATTAAGAAAGGAATTAGAAACAATAGGGATGGACTACATTTGGATGGATGGGCAGGGAAATAATGAAGTGCATGGATCGTTTGAAGAATATTGATTGGCAACAGAAAATTGCGCATTGTATGCATTTGATTTCGCTTGAATTACAATCGCGGTTAAAATCCCCGACCCAGCCGTGAATCGAACCGTGGCCGCCAGAGTGTGAGGCAGCCACGCTACCAACTCCCGCATGCCGGCGGACAAAACACACATGGGATTAATTATTATAAAAATAAAATAGTTAAAAAATATGCTACACATTAAATTATAATTAGAAAAGTCAACTTTCTAAACGTATCTAAGTATTATAAGTTAAGGTGTTAGACAAATGATAAAAGCTGCTGGCATTCCACTTCACGTCTTTTCAAGTGAACAGTTTATGGAATGTATTAAAACAACATTTAATTAAATTAAAAGGTTTCTAAAAAGTTTATTTAGTTAAATCAAAATGAGATATTTAGGATATTGGAATTCCATTATGAGATTGTATTGCATTATTATGTGAAAATGAATATATAAGGCATAATAAAGCATAATCTACTAAACTAAAGTACAAATCGTAATTGTCATAGATAATGTAACGAAAGTTGCGGATTTTATCCACAAATTGAAATAGGAATCTCGAGTTCTATTTATTGTGACTATTACCGAACACTCACAGAATAAAGCTTGTGATGAATAATTAAAACCTCGAAAATAAATTAAACACATAGCTACTTGTGTCAATGTAAACGAAATAACGAAATAACCTATGACGGTAGAATCGATATGCCTATATCGTTATATTATCTATACTGTATACAGTATAACGATATATATATATAATATTATATTCGCCATCGGCGATAGTCGCGCTTGGAGAAACTTTTCACAAGCTGTTTTATTTGCTAGATCTACCTCCTTGGTACAACTAATATTAGGCCTATCGAGTTATTAATATTGTCTTTATTTTACGAGATTTAAAATGCTTCTTCACCACACATATAATTATGTACATTATTTTCTTATCTACTTTCCCTCATATGCAGCTTATAAACCCAATATTATTTATAAATTTCATTTTCGTTATGGGTTTCGTTGGTGCTTATATCCTCTTCATACCCCCAACTTATGTTTTTGAGGTGCCCTTCCTTATGAATCCTAAAATCTATTTGCATATATAAAAATAAGTTATAACCTCAATTGCAAACTGTTATAGAGTCAAATGATATAAAACAAAACTTATTTCTTAAGATAGCACAATATAATAAAAAATTATATACAATATTAAAATTACTAGTCTTTAAGTTATATCATTGTCAAAAATCTCTCTCTCGTTTCTGTTTACCGATGTGAATTTCGTTAAGCTTATTTTCCTAGAGAGGGCAGAGGGACAGGTGGTAAGACCTTCGCCCCTTAATCAAAAATCTAAAATGCTAAAATCTTCCATGGCTATGCAGGGTCCTCTTCACTCTTGATAAATTAATAATCATTAGGGGGCGGATTTCTATGACATGTCATATTTTTTCCCTTTGCATTATTTCAGGTTTCCGACTAATTTAAACCCGATTCCAAGCATCCTGGTGAAAATGGAACGGCTTCTATTGTGCATATAACTGCATATTTAGGAACCTTTCATCTATTGAAGCATATTTAGTATGAATATGCATATTTAAGTTATATTTTTTGCATATTTGTGTGCACATTAAAGGAATTTTGAAGTTTCATATCATATTTTGTAAATTTTGCATTATAATGATACTTTTTGAGAATTTACAGATTTTTAAATAATTAACATTATATTTTTATAAAATGAATTGTAATGAAACTTAAAAAAAATATACACAATGTGTAAGTGGTAAAGTCATATTTTAAATTTTATTGGTCATATTTTAATGTTTTTAGGTCATAAAGGCATGCATATATCCTATTTTTAGGTCATAAAAATCCGCCCCCTAATAATCAATAATAAGCAAGTTATACTGAATTGCACAATAACACTGCACTGTTATAGAGTCAAATGATATAAAACAAAACTTATTTCTTAAGATAGCACAATATAATAAAATATTATATAAAATGGAATTTCCCAGTAATAGGACTATGTATACATTTCGACCTCAACATAATGGAGTCAGCTAAATGATAAAATGTTGTTAGGGTATATATTTACACATTTTGTTTTGTCATTGTTTCTTAAACAATGAAGTTATTAAAAAGCATATAAGTGTGTAATTAAAGTGTTTTTACGTGCTTTGTTACGTACTATTGATACTATTCATAAAAGTTCCGTTTCGATTGTTTGAAATTCCACACATTCTTATACTGGATTGGCCACTGATTCTTGAGCTAAATAGTCAGTTAAATGTAGCATATTAATGTGTTGCTCTAATTATTATTGTTATTATTACTCTCGGTATTAAAATGATTGATGTTGTTACATTGTGTTTTGCTATTGATTTGTTTCTGGTGACAGTGCGCCACACAGAGAAACCCGATTATGGCTCGGCAAATAGGCTTAAATTGATGAAGAGGGAGGTGATAAGAGAAGTGAGGATGAAATGAGGACATCAGCTAATTTTCGCTCTCGATCCTATCATGGTATTATCTCGGTGTGTGCACCGCTTGATAACGCAAACCGCAGCACCAGCAGAAGCAAAGTGTAAAACCACTTAGCACACGGATCCAGCTCCCCTGCCTTCACCATGCTCTATCTTACTCACTTCCAGCCCACGCTATGTGTGGTAAAGTCTCATATTTCTCATCTCCTGTAACAAGGGATTCCAACTTCAAGTGTCCAGGAGTTGACTGAATGACCGCAATTTTGGGGGGATAAAATTAGACAAATTATGTAAAATTAGACTAGTATTTTGTTCAATTTTTAGACAGTAAACCACAAAGATTTTAATTTTAAGTTATGACATAAACATGTGATAATGTGTAACATGCTCCTCCGCCGTGGGTGAGTGGGTAGCGTGACTACCTTCCACGCTGGCGGTCCTGGTTCGATTCCCGGGTTCAGGGCTGGTTGTTATGTCCTGTATAAATTCCGAGTTACAGACAGCAAAGTTCCTGTCCACAAAAATGGGCAAGTCCACGATACCTCAAATTGTCGTCCTATATCAATTATTCCAGTAATAGGAAAAGTTTTTGAAGGTGTTATCTTTAATCAAGTAATGGGATTTTTAACAAGTTTTGAGTTACTAAATAAACATCAATATGGGTTTTTCAAAAGCAAATCAACCATAGATGCCATATTAAGCTTAGTAGATAAGGTATTTTGCACTTTGGAAAATGGCAGCATGCTGTGGCAAGCTTTTGTGACTTGAGTCAAGCTTTCGATTCCATTGACTATAATATATTACTTGATAAACTGTGTTTTTACGAGATTCGAAATATTCAGTTAAACCTTTTTTTAGATAATATCTCCCAAATAGGAAAAATCGTAGAAGTAAATGGCGAATCTTATTCTGTACCTAACATAAAATGCGGCGTTCCCCAGGGATCCTTATTAGCCCCGCGATTATTTCTCATTGTTGTAAACGATCTAGCTAGTAATATTCCCACAAATACCATCATGTTTGCAGATGATAATACTTTTGTTCCTCTTGGTTACGATCTGGACACACTTAAAGAACAGTTGGATTCAATTATGACAATATAAATAATAATAATGCATTTTAATGATCAATTTAAGTATGTGAAAACTTATTTGTGCAATATTAATGAATTAGATTAATTACTTTGTCATCAGTCTGTTTATATTTCTAGAAATCCCAAAATGTATTTGTATGGACTTCACTACTGAGCCTTGACTCATAAAGTCCTTCTATTATTATTATTTTTTTAAAAAGGCTTCTGAATGGTTTGGTGTTCACAGCATAATATTGAACAAGCATAAAACAGCAACTGTCTTATTCACTCTAAAACAGCTGTCCATTGATGCTTGCCCATCCCTCCGTTTTGACAAACACAAAATTCTTAGGTATGGATATCGACAAGCAGTTACAGTGGAATGCCCATATAAATTGAACAGCTGATGCAGAAACTGTCAAGTGTAATATTCTTAATTCGAAGTCTTAGAGATTGCATTCCAGACATCTTTCTAAAGAGTATAAGTCTATACTTCGCATTTTTTGAGTCTGTTATGAGATATGGATTAGTACTGTGGCGAGTAAACAGCAGAGTTAATGACATTTTCCTGCTACAAAAGAAAACAGAATAATGAACAAATATTGCTACACCGCACCAAGCAGACCTTTGTTTGTTAACAATATATAACCTTTTTATCTTGGACTTGCTAGTTTTAGTGCACAAATCTCACGCCAAATTAATTCATGCAAATTGCGGCAAATATTTTCTCTTGGTTAAAGTTAACTAGGGAAAACTATATGAATTTCATCTCACCCACAAGAGAGAATGAGCTTGAACGGCCCCAGTACAATTACTGAGTTGAGACTATGGAAACATAAACTCATTAATCCTCAAGATATACAGTAAGTACACGTTTCGAAAACATAATACTAGCCTATATTATTATTAGGGCAATACATTTAATGACCATAAAATAGTGAAAAAAATGAAAAATGAAAAATGCATTTATGACCTAAAAATACCGACTGAAAAAATGATAAGAGATTTAAAAAAAGAATGACCAATAAATTTTCCGTTATTACTTAAATTTAGTTTTTTAAAGTAATGAATCTCTAAAAGGAATTTAATGGATGTCAGTGTGTTATATATTAATTTACAATATAAAACACACATTTTATTAGTAAAGAAGTAAGTAAATTTATACTAGGCCTACTTGGAAACCCTTCTGAACTGGCATGCCCATCAAATTGCCCCTAGCAAATATGAGACATTTAAAAAGAAAGAATAAAATGTTTATTGCTACAAGACAAACTGTTATGGTGTTTACAATAAACCTGAATTAAAATTAACTATGAACACTTGGCTGAGATTCTCAAATAAAAACGAGTCTGTTGTCTGAAAGTAACGATTTGTACATGGAAAAGCGCCTCTCTACCTCTACCGAAACATGACTTAAAATGTCGATAAAGACCTAAAAATGCCGAAAATGGCCTAAAAATGCAGAAAATGACCTAAAAATTACCAAAAAGTGATCTACCTCTTAAAAAATGGCAAAAAGTGCAAAATAAAGCAAAAAATGCAAAAACAAATTGCCCTTATTTGATCAATTTTTTAATGACATACATTTATGTATAGTCCAGTTATTCATTGGATGGCCAGGCGGCTTCAAAGAGATAAACCATTAAGTCTGTTTGTTTATGTTAATTGATCTGACTATATCGGGCTTGGTTTCCGCTTTCCAAAACAAAAGGAACGTTGCAATATTCTATCATTATTATCACTGACCTCAGTTCTTCCCTCGCTTTAATCAATTCACACGTGTTATCGTTTACTGTAACTAGATCTTGCAACCTTGCGTTCCACTCCACGTGGAGTTGACGAGTAGCTGTCATATCTGTCGCAGGACATTCTTAGATTTTGATTGGCTGGGGTAACTAGCTGATTGGTGCGGTAAAATTAAAGAACATGGGTTGAGCTGTCGGCAAACTTTTCCTCCTAACGGAAGGAAGCCGCCTGGCCATGCAATGAATAACCAGAGTATATATTCGAGCTTTCTTTTAACCTTCATATAAAAAAGATGCAAAATCATCAAATGCCTCTCCCTAATTATTATCTTACATGCTCCCTATTTTAAACTATGTTTTGCAGTTCGAGTTGGACTACTTCTCCAGCATTTCAGTGATGCACTTAGTATAAACGCAGTATTTCAGGCGGACATGGGCTCTCCTCATCTTCACTTCTGTTATGTAATACACAATAAAACACCTGTCTAATGATAATTTGTCATTCCAGGCATTCCGTATATTTCGTTTTATCAGATTATGTTTCTTAAAAATTGAGCAAAGATCTTCTGTTTGCAAGTAGTAGGCCTAGAAATGGAGCACAACATTTAAGCTGTCCGAAACAATTACATGTCGAAAGATATGTATTACTTTTAGATCCTAAACATTAAAAATATGCACTTTAGAATCCTAGAAAATTACTTTATTAAATTACCTAAAATTGAAGAAAATGCATCATAAATTGAAAAAATGATCTTGTAACTTATTAGGCCTATGTCTTTATAATGAATGTTAAAACGTTATTTAAAGTAGTCACTAACTAAAAATACACACAATATAGGCCTCTAATATAAGTTTATGTTCCTTCAAGTCACCTTAGTGGATACGCGCTAGATCGCAGCCTGGCGACTGCTCTATCGAGTTATGTTATTTCTATTTCATCAGATCACTTTTTACGAAGTCTGTTGTATTTGTAATGCTTAAAGTCTGAATGAACATGATGATAATGATGACTAGTATTGTTGTTATTATTATTATTATTATTATTATTATTATTATTTTATTTATTTATTTATTTATTTGTTTGTGTAAGCCGATATGCTGCCTCCATTTTTTGGCATCTACCTTTGTTTCCTTTAGTTTCAATTCAATTTTCTTGAATTATTTCACCAAGGTATTTTAATTGTGAAACTCGTTTAATTTTTCCGTATTTGGTTTTCTTGTATTTTGGTGCTTGTTCATATATTCAGTTTTTTCGAAGGATATCTGCAGACCAACTTTCTCTGCAATTTCATATAATATAATTCAATCTGTTTTTGAGCTATTATTATTATTATTATTATTATTATTATTATTATTATTATTATTATTATTATTATTATTATTATTATTATCATTATCATTATCATCATCATCATCATCATCATCATCAGTTTATTCTAAATAACCTAAAGGTTATGCATAATTTATAGTTACTATTAATATTGAAAATCTAGAAAAAGCCCTGAATGCCAATACGTAGCCAACTGGTATTCTTGTTACGAAATATTTTTTAGAGAGACGTGCGTACGTCCCACAAAAATGCTGCGTAAATCATGGCGAAGTTTGTAAATCAGAAGAATCTTTGAAAGTCATATTTTGGAATGTGCAGAGTATATTAAATAAAACTGAATATATATCTCATCTTTTGCATAGCCTATATATTGATGTAATCTACGTGGTAGAACACTGGCTGACCTCAGACGAACTACTTAAAATACCAGGACATTTTTTGACAGATTTTTATTATAGAATTAAAGAACACCATGATGGGTCAGCTATTTATATAAAGAATGGAGTGATTGTTGATAATGATGTAATTGATATTTCTACATACTCATCAGATTCTGTTTTTGAGATTTAGACAACTTTCATTATCTCGTTGAATGTCGTTTTCATATCAACAGATAGGTCACCTCTTGGTAATAAAACGTGTCTCAATTAATTTCTTATTAAGCTAGATGAATTTTTAAATGAATTATTTATAAATAGAAGAAATTTCAATATTATTTTAAATTTCAATATTATTTTACCTGCTGATTTAATATTAACTTAACCTCTAAATCTCACGTTGCAAGTGATCTTATTAATTTATTCAGTGGCTGTGGCTTACAGATAACCACTGATGCACCTACTCGGGCTTGCTTTGATAATATTGTTACTTCATTGCCAAAAGATAAATATTAGCTTTATTTTATCTGATCATGATCCAATCCTAATGTCTGCAAGTATTGATAATGTTAAAAAGATTAATGCTAGGAGTGCAAATAATTCTAAACTTATTAGACCCATGAACAAAGTGTCCCAACACTATTTTATCCTTCTTTTAAGAGATATAAATTGGATTGAAATGTATTGCCTTGATAATGTAAATGATAAGGCTAGCTGTTTTACGTACCGGTTTTTAGATGTGACTGACAAAGCATATCCATTTACAACAATGTGTTTTAGAAATGAAAACCTAATTCCAACAAATGTTACACTGATGTACTTAGGAAATTAAAAAAAAAGTGTATGTATTACCATGATTTATACCGGTATACAAAGTGCGGAATTACTGAATACAAACATGAATATAATATACTCAACAAACAGTATAAACATCTTCTCAAATCTAGAAGAATGAATAATTATTCTTATAATTCAAAATACTAATAATAGAACTAAAACTATTTTGTCGCTAGTCTCTAAATTCACAGCTACTAGTTCTATCATAAAATAAATGTGATACCAGTTGCTCAACTATGTTTTATTTTGTAATTCGCCTCCTAGGGCTTTCGGTGCCTTTGCACCATCTTCAGGGCATCTTTTTGCTGGCTTGGAGTTCCGATAATTAAATTCAAACCTACATTTCGTCACATTTATAAAATAAGATAAAATTTATAAAATCTCATAAAAGCACTGTCACTGAATTGTCTTCTGTGGCCTTCCCGCCGCGTTGGACATGTATTTTTACTAATTCTAAATCAAATCAGATACCATCTGAACTAAATGTTGAAGATTTTAAACCATATTTCTTCAGGAAAGTTGATGATATCGTAGATAATATACCTGCTTCCAGTGATACTGCTGTGGAATTGCATAATAACTTATTGAAACCTAATAGCACATTCAACTTAATCCATGTCATTGTCGAGGATGTTTTCTACACTATTTTAAAACTTAGCAACAGTTGGGGAATTCGGGGCAAAGTGAAATTTTTAGTTTAAACTATTTTAATTTGGCTCCACTTAGTCCTACCACCATTACAATTACAATTACAATTTATTGTTCCAAATTACACGAAAAATACATACAAAAGTTGATACACCACCCGAAGAAGCAGATATTGATATATGCCTTTGGATATTTGGCTACATTGGAAATTCAAATGGCTGCTGAATGTTGAAATGTGAAGATGTATCGGAAGTAAATGTGTTTTTTGTATGAAAATTGTAATTCCATAAGTTTACATTGGAAGCTGTGGTATTTTACATATATTTGATATGAATTTCAAGTTTCATTAGGCATTATTGTCTATGATCTCACATTAAAAAATGATTACTTTTACTTGCACTTTTCTGTTGAGATTTGGTTTATTATCTTGACTGTTTGTGGGGCAAAGTGAAATCACCTATCAGGGGCAAAGTGAAATACCATGTGAAATACCATTTCACTTTGCTCCAACGTTTAGAAAAGAGGTAGGGTAGTTACAAATACCTGTAATGGCAATTCTAAAGTAGGCTAAATATAAACACATTATAGGATGTTACATTTCTTCTTGTTAATCCTTGTTTTAACTTAAAAGATGGTCCACAAACATGAAAGAAAATCCAGCACAGCTGGTAGGAGGAGCAAATGTTAACTGCACTGAAAGCTGTGAGAGAGGAGGATTGTCAGTTAGCCTAATTCTGCAGCAAAATGACATGCAATGCCTCTTGCTACTCTCATGAAAGAAAATCCAGCACAGCTGGTAGGAGGAGCAAATGTTAACTGCACTGAAAGCTGTGAGAGAGGAGGGATTGTCAGTTAGCCTAATTCTGCAGCAAAATGACATGCAATGCCTCTTGCTACTCTCTTCAGGAGAAATAAAAATCACAAAGAGCTAGAAGTCACTTCTAGAAAGAAGTTCGGTAGGTTCTGAACTGTGTTCACTCCTGAACAAGGGAAAAGGAGGAAGAAATGACCATCAATGATACTGACAACACCACCGTACTTGAAAGAGCTGAAGGAAGCAGATGTGGAGAAGGCTAAGAAGATTTCAGGGGTCAAGAAAAAGAGGGCTGAAAGAAATTTGTTTCCAAGAGCCAACCAAAAATGGGAGTTCAAGTTCTGAAGAGAATGATAACTTAGAGTGGAGCGCATCAGAAGAAGGCATAAACATACCAACTGTAAAAGGGACTGAACCCTGAAGACATGGTGGAAGTTGGCAAATGGGTTCTCATAGAATACGAAGGTAAATTATTCTCAGGCCAAATTAAAGTTAAGACTGCTGTGGCTGTATCTGTGAGTTGTCTGGAACAGAGAAAAAGAATTTCAAGTGGCCAGAAAAAGAGGACCAAGAGTATGAATGGAACAGAAAAATAAATTTGCACTCCAAAAATAACTATGGGGTGTCTTTTATATACCTGAATTATCATACTGCATGTAAATGCAGCTGTAAGATTTAAGACATTTTCAGTTAAGTATTAAAATTATTACTTAAGTATTTCTGTATTTTTAATATATTTTACTTTGCCCCTTCAGAAATTTCACTTTGCCCCATATAGGGGGCAAAGTGAAATGCTGTTAAGACTAATGAATAAATCCATGTTACAAGAGAACAGAGATATTGGTCGATATTTTCCTTTCATAGATAAAAGAGCTAACTCTGTTGCACATTATAATAACAAAAAATCCATTTTACAGCCAATTTTGGTTGAGATAATTAAGACTGAAAATTAACTATTTTACTTTGGCCCGATGCTTGGATGCTTGGATGCTTGGATGTTTGTGGTATACATTCTAATATTCTTAAGATAGCTTCTGTTTCTATTTGCGAGCCCTTAGCTTATCTTTTCAATTGTTCCAATGACACTTGTAATTTTCCTGAAGCATTCAAATATGGCAAAAAAATGCCTGTCGATGAAAAAGGAAACAAGACTGACTACTGAAAATTACAGACCTGGCTGTATCTTACCAACTGTGTCAAAGGTTTTTGAGACCCAAATAAGCCGTTATTTTGAAACTCATATTTTGTTTAGGGATTCCCAGTTTGGTTTCAGATCTGCCCATAGCACAGTTGATGCAATGATCTCCTTTATTAATGGCACAAATTTCTCCAGATTTCAAATTGTGGAAATTATTGATTTTCTTCTATATGAAACTGAAATTTTTTTAAAGGCTATTCGTACCCCCACAAACCCACGGGAAAAAGCACTGGATGAAAGCAATAATGTACTAAAAAGGTAAACAATATTAATATATTAAAGTAATTGCTGTTATTTGATTGATTATAATTTGTAAAAAACACAAAGATTAAAATTAATAAAATACAAGATTTTAACCAGAATAATTCAGCACCTGTCCTAACATGTACATGGAAGTCCATAGGATTCCCACAAATCAACACTTTGCTCCATGAGAGGTTGGATATTTTTTTTTTTTACTGATACTCACTACTGCATTTTTGTATTTGTTAGTTTTATCTATCTACGTTAAGCTATCAATCAAGACAGTGGCGGCCTCTGATCATGTTGCAGTGTTGCACAACGACCAGTTTTTAATGTAAAGATTATTTAGAATTTTTTGTTATAGTAATGCATATGCCTACTATTAAACTACTTCGAAATCGTCTTTGTGATAGGTTCTTATCGACTGAAAACATGCTACACCTGATATTTGACAATTTTAAGTCATTTAAACATGTAAATGCAAGTTAGTCGTCGCTCTCCGAAAGCCACGACTTCCTGCCTTATCTTGCCGGCTAGTAACGGGTGCGAGAGGCTTGACTGCGTGGTAATACTCCCGGGGTTTAAAGGTTTTGGTCGTCGCTTTCAGTATGCGAACAAGGTGTGATTCTTGTCTTCACCGCTAGAGCACGTCGCGTCGGCTGCTGTCTGCAAGCAAGTTAGAGCGCGAGCTAAGAACTATGAAGTCCCTCACAGAGATGCTAATTGCCAATGTAGTCACTTTGTGGCGAAACCTATATTGCTAATTTCATCTATCTATTAGACACTGAACTAAACTCCCTGGCTCTACATCCCTAGAGGGACTAGGCCTACTATCCGACATCCTACTTCTCAATCAAGTATCTCCTCAATTTGTATCAGGAGGCTGAGTACACCCCATTCCAGACCTCCCTACTTCAGAAAAATTCGATTAAGTACCGGGGAACGAACCCAACCTAATGTTTAATCACCTAACCATGAGCTAGAAACTTGAAATTTGGCAGCTTTTAGCCTACAACCGATGGAAAATTCAAAAAAATTCAAAAGTTTATTTTTTTACCCTCCAAAAAGAAACTTCGAAAATTTTTACAGGCATTAATGTTGACCCACTTCCACATGAGCTAGAAATCTGAAATTTGACAGAGCTTTTAGCGTGTAACCGACGAGAAAATTCCAGAATGTTCTAAATTTAAATGTTTACCCCAGAAAAATCTTAAAGTCGTTCCGCAGTTTTTTTTTAAGGTTTAGTATGGCTAAGTAGTTATTATGGGCTACGGCAGTCTAAATGCAATGAATGTATCTCTTCGATAAAGTGTCAGTAAAAAAAAAAAAAATAATTAAAAAAAAATTTAAAAAAATTAATAAAAAAAATATTTTTATTAGAACCACACAGAGAGGCAGAGCCCCACTGGGAGTTTGGAGGTAGAGCCCCGAACGAGCAAAGCGACTATTTATATATTATCAGGTTATGTATTTAATTCCTGTAACCCCCCCCCCCCCCCCCCGCCATGACTGAGTGGTTACATTGCTCGCCTTCCACCGCTGGGACCCGGGATCGAATTTTGGTGGATCCATGTGGAATTTGTGGTGGACAAAATGGGGTCGGACAGGTTTTCTCGGGGTACTTCTGTTTCCCCTGCCACATATTCCATCAGAGCTCTATTCATCATACTATGGCCATTGGTTGCAATTAAGGAATTATAATTCCCGTAAAATAGTGCTACACCCTGTTCCTACACCCACGATCCGCCACTGAATCAAGATCTAATTTGATGAAATTTGACATGAATTCACGTTTATTTCAACTATGTTCAAAAAGTGGTATATTTTTTGTTATAAGAGAAATCAATTTATTTCTTGGGGAAACAAGCCAAGTCTAGAGAAATTACTACGCTTGATGTTGGCCACGCTGACTGGTTGTCGACTACGACGTGTAGTAGGATGTTCGGATGAAGCAAATACACTTGTAAAAGTTTGGATAATATGGTTGGTTTATTCTGTTGTCGGATGTCATATTCTTCAATTTCATAGGTAAGTGCTGTATATGAAGAATATTGAACAGTCTTTTCATCAGGGAGTTTCAGTGTTATTATTAAGTCTGCTTTAGAAGGATTGTCTTTTTAACAACCTGTCTACGGCACATGGAGTCATGAATATTTCCTTTAAATCTGTTCGTGATCAAGTCTCTTCTCCTGAGATGTTAAACAGTGTCACAGACATGATGTTACACGTAATTTGGAGTATTTTTTTATTAGGCTACTTCAAGTTTGAACGAATTTCGATAGTCATTTTTCTCTACATTTGAAAACGCCCATCAATATACAACCTCTTGTAAACAAACATGATGAAAGTGGTGTAGTTTCCTTCATTATGCACTCCATACACTTTTGCCTTGCACTACATACAACTTACGATTCTAGGTAAGTGGCAGTTAGGTTAGGAATAATGATAGTGTTATTGACATGTAGGGCTAGGTCTGTTGCAATTAGATTTGATATATTGATATCATTATTAGTGACATGTAGAGCTAGATTGGTGGCAGTTAGGTTAGGAACAACGATATTAGTGTTAAATGCCATTAAGTTAACAAACCCAGCCTTGTTTCTGGATCACATGGCCCATGTGCAACTGACTGCGAGTCTTAATTCTTGCCTTTCAACAACCATTTTCTGTTGAGAAACAGAAGGTAGAAAAGTGACTTCTTCATTCTCATTTTTCCAATGTTTCGGGCACTTTCCAGAAAAATTAAATTACTACCTAGTTTCTATGGTTTATGAAGAACAAGCTAAAAATCACAGATTTTGAATCTTTTCTGTGAATAAACATAGTGCATAATCATGAAAACCATCCCCGATGAAAGTTTAAGCTGACAGGAATCAATTTGCTGTGATTGTGGCGTGCCAAATTAAATCCAGTACATTGTTGTGTAGTGCTGAATTAAACTTGCAAATTATATAATCGAGTAACTTATAGCAATTCCATATTAAGGTTAGGTCAGTTTACATATTGTATAAAAGGCTTGGATGGTTTCCATGATTACTCACTATGTTTATTTACAAAAAAAAATCTTTTTAACTCTTAACATAAATATAATTTAATAACTTAGTTTTTCTGGAAAGTGTTTGATTATCTTTAATTGGCAGTCTCTGAACAAAAAATGGCGGTAATCTTCTAGTTGAGCGTAACTAATGTCACTGCCTCCCTAATAATACGTCAGATGGAGATCTCAGTTACATGTTGTGTTAGTTTTGGAGGAAAGAGTTGTAGGACGCGCTATTCAGTATATTGCTCCTAAACTAACATAAACGTTCCTAACCTAACACAACATGTAACTGAGATCTCCACCTGACGTATTATTAGGGAGGCAGTGACATTCGTTACGCTCAACTAGAAGATTACCAAAATGGCTGTCGGAAGGCGGGAATTATGACTGGCAGCGAGTTGTGCATAGGTCATGTGATCCAGAAACTAGGCTTGGATTGTAAACTTGATGGTGATCAACACTTAAAGGCCCTATTAACTTAAAATCAAGCAAATAAAGATTTTATTTTTTAAAATATAGCAGTGAAAACCCCATTTTTCTACAAAGCTTCGTTCTTGCAAATTTGAATAACTGATGCAGCTTCCAACAGAGTGATGTCATGGATCCCGAGCTGCCCACCTTTGCATGAGTTGCATACCAGTCTGTCGGAAATGCAGATGAACATTGTGTTTTTAGTTGTTAAGATACCACAAATCGAAATAGATCACCAAAAAGGGTCAAAGTATGGGTGAATAGAATAAATCTCTGTAATTTCCAGCCTAACCGCAGGCTATTACGAGTTTAAGTTTAGTCAATATTACTTAAAGTAATAAAAGCTTGAAAGTGTCTATAATTATATACTCTTTGTTAGGCTCAGGGTATTCATGCCGAATTTAATTACGCATGAAGTTATAACTTTTCTGCAGGGCCGACTCTAGGCAAGAAAATAATTTCAATATCACCCTAAATTGTCACCTCAATCATTCCATTTTTTACCATTTGATTAAACATGGAATTTCACATTATCTAGCCTGGTAATGATAAGTGGTTAAATAAAATTGATTTGAATTGGCCTAATTTGAGAAAGGTTTGTATTTATGAAGATGTTATAACATATCTAGGTACCATGGTATGGGGATTAAATAAAAAAAATGATTTACTGGTTATAAATTTTTATATTGACATTAAACAAACAAGAAACTAAACTTACGTTATAAGTAAGTTTTCTTTACCAGGAGGCAGCAATTAAAAAAAACCTAGAATCCTGAAGAAACTTTTCTTGCTTTAATTTTGGCAAACTGACAAGATCGTTTAAATCTATTTCAGTGGCTAAGTAATTTTCGATGGAAATGGTAGCGAGCTTTCTTGGACTCAACTTGAAATTACCTGATTCCAGACAACTCGAGAAACTAATCCTGTTTCCATGTGGAGAACTTTTGGCTGAAGGAGTGATGTGATTAGGCCTAATACAGTTTAGTATTACAGTTACTGGTACCTTTACTTGTCTGTCTCCTTTTTCGGTTTCTGTTGTTTTCTCTCTCTTTCTTTCTTTCTTTCTTTCTTTCTTTCTTTCTTTCTTTATTTTTTCTTTTTTTCCCCGTATGTTTTAATTAGCTTAAGTTACTTATTTCTTAATTTAACTCTGACAAATTTACAGTAACAATTGTAGGCCTAAGTAGCCCCCCCCCCCCCCCTCTGAAAAAGACACTTCTGATAAATTTCATATATACTTTTCTGTGTGATTGAAACATTATTTTGTATTTTCAGATTGGTATGACATTCGTCAATATCCTGTCGTGAAATAATAAACATGCTCAACAAACTTCCAAAAGAATTTAGAAAATTTGAAGACCACACTGCATCCCTTCGCCATATTTTGCTAAGCACCCAGTCATATCTTAAAGAAGTTATAAAGGCAGGCATTTTTATTGAAGGTAAGTTGTAATAGCCTACTTGGATAATTTTACTGTAAATAAAAATAAAATTATGATTTTGTTCACAAGGTCATGTCCTTGGTTTTTTATATTTATTTATTATTTATATATTTCATTAATTACAGTCGTATTATTGCCTAAGTACATCAGTATTAGAAAATATTAAATATAATCCTTGTTTGGTATGCCAAGGAATAAAATTAGGATTGGAGTTTGTTGCTTCCTTGATATGTTGTAGATGAGTTACTGTCTGTAGGGGTCAGGTGTTTAAGAATTCAACAAAACAAATTGCAAGGCTTGTCAAACATTTTGAGATAATAACTTGTGGTCTACTGGCTGATTTCAAAGTTATGAGTTTTTAAATTGGTACTGATAAGTGAAATAGCCTATTAAAGGAATGTGTGTATGATGTGTTTTCAGAATGCTTCATTTTTCTCCTGTAGTAAAAATTTAGTGCTAATGCATAATAAACACTGCTTTTTATAATTATGAGAATTGCTGCTTTGGTAAAAGTGCAAGAGAGTGCCTGCCACTCATGATGATTCAGTTCATGTCAAGAGTTTAGAAAACTATGATGTGCTGTACTACTTTCCTAAATTGCCTTGTTATTAAATACTTTGCATAATAATTTTTCCTTTTAAACATATGTACTGGTACAGTATTTAGTTTCCTCAATTCCTTTGCTTTAGAATTAATTATACTTATGCGTTACAATTTGAGTGCAGGTAAATACACTAACAACTACATAATAAATACTGTAAATATAAATAAATAGATAAAGAAATGTAGTAGCAACAAAAAATTGAACCCAATCATTGGTTGAAAGTTCAGACGTTCCAAGTACTTCGACCACAGCTCTACAGAGTGGCAGGGAGACACACTAATCTCTATCACCGTGTCATGTTGAAATTAAATCAGTGGTGGGTAACTCTTAATAGATTTTATGCCATTGCATGGAATTTTGAATATCATAAGTCAGGGCACAAAATTTCAATTCTGAAGGCAGTAGCCAAACCAAGAATTTTATTTGCCATTATGGTTACATATGTTATAGAATTACAGGCATTTGGAAATTATGAAAAACCATCCTATTTTTCTTTGCTATCATAACATATATCACTTTAAATATGTAACATAATTAAATAAATAAATAAATAAAGCAACACACTAACTGAATTATCCACCCATAAAAAAACAAACTAAATACTTTAATTTTTGGATGACACAAGTTTCATTTGTAACAAATAATTATTACAACAAACTAATTATTTTGGAAGTATTTCACCATAACAAACAGCTGTTAAAAACAACAATCACACAAAACTATATTACCTTTTACTAGAGTAACTAGAGCAACAATTGGCTAAAGCATAGGAACCAAAGCCAGTGAAAGTCTCTGTAGAAATTAAAATTATATCAATAACTTCTGGTGTAGTGCGGTATGAAGTGTGTAATGAATGAAAGTACAGTGAGTCCCACGCAAGAGTTGGCCAATCATGTGGGTTTCTGCATCGTGGCGGGCATAGCTCCAACTCCCGAGCGATCGGGTGAAATATCTACGCAAATAAAGCCGCGAACAATGTAATGGTTCTGGTTCTCACATTTACAGTTGGAATTGCAATGAAAATAACCAAGTACCTCATTACAAGAGATGTTGGAAATTATGTCCTCTTGCATCCACACAACACTGGCAGCTTTTCAGGAAATTTTCTTTCATGCACATAAGTTCAGCTACTCAGATAGAGTTAATTTCTCTTGTGATATTGTCTTAGTTCTTCTAATGTATATGGGAAATTGACTTATACACTTTATTTTAAAGTTTCCCCATTTAAATAATAGTCACTTACTGTTAGAAGAACTTAAAGAAAATATCACAAGAGAAATTGTTATGAGCAGGGCCCGGATTCTGATGACCTAAAATTGTTTGAAAAAGACCTATAAAATGGCCTTAAATTTTAAAGAAAATGACTTAATAATTGTAAAAAATGACCTAAAAACTGATATTTTATTCATAATAAATTATTATTGTACACAGAAAGTTATAGACTAGTTTGTACATAATTGTAAAAACTGTAAATAACTGTAATGTTGTGAATGTTCACGGAAATTTATACTGGCACTGAGGCACTGGTGAGTCAAAATTCGGCACATCCTTTTGTGGTCTGCCGGATTATGTGATTGTTTATTGAGGGTAAACAGTAGTTTGCACTCTAAAATCCAAGCAGGTGGCAGACTGGTGCCAAGTCAATCTAATAACAATAGTAATATAATATAAAATTTTGGCGTTTCTTTGATTCTCACTTTTGAGTGAGGCATGTCAACACTTTAATGCCGAATTTTTCCTTCTTGCATTAAACAAACAACTCTTCAAAGACATCACCGCTAGCGAAGAAAAAAAATTAATACACTCAATGTAAATACATCAAAATGACTAAATAAGGAAGCAAATGACACGAAAATGACAAAATAATGACCTAAAATTGAAATAAATGCCCTAAAAATATAAAATTGCATAAAATGACAAAAAATGGCCTAATAAACATGCATTTCTATCATCTAGAGGCCATGATTACGATTTATCCACAAGTTGGCAATGTCTATGCAGCGTCAATAAAAAGATGACATGTCATTAGAATCCGGGCCCTGGTTATGAGGTATGTGGTTATTTTCATTGTAATTCCAACTGTAAATGTGGGAACCTGAACCATTACACCGTTCGCGGCTTTATTTGCATAGATATTTCACCCGATCGCTCAGTTGTTGGAGCTGTCCCTGCTGCAATTCAGAAACTGGCATGATTGGCCAACTCTTGCATGGGACTCACTGTATAAGTTACCCAAAACAACTTTTGACATTCTCCCATGTGTTTTTCTCACCACACTTCCACCTTCCCCAACCTGGGATCAGCCAGTATGCTGCCAGAAGGAACTGGTTTTATTACCCATCCATCTTCCCTCCAATGGAATCACCACTAGGGTTTGAAAAGTGTTGTTGCTTTGTCACAGATAAGTTTTGCTTTGTTGTTTATTTTGTCAGAATTTGAGGAGTATCGTTGGATACTGTATAATGTCCAAAAAATCAAAATTTTGCAGGAGAGCCAAAAAATAAATTGCGTCTAAACTATGGGAGATATTTAAAAATTAAAAGTCAAGAAACTTGTCTTTAGCCTACATATCAAAATTGAATAGTATGACAGAAGAAATATGTATGTTTTAAATCCAAGCCTTTAGTTTTACCTCACGTGTATTGTATTTGCTATTTGCTACAATGCACAGCTTTATTTCGGGGGGAAACATGCAGTTCAAGGTTACACAATGGCAGTATTATGAAGACAAATCCTATTTCTAATTGTTATATTTTTATTCAACACATATCTGTCCTCAGAATGCAACAGCTTTGCTGACTTACTTTTTCTGTTTTCTTTGGGACTGTTCCCCTACAACTATACTTTTATTGACTGTGGAACACAGCACAAATTAACAGAATCCTTTCTACGCTTAGCCCTGATCAAGTCTCCAGATTAACCAACATAATTCACTTCCAGGATAATCATTGTGACAGAACTAGCTGTGGACATAATAGGTTTCCAGCAATCACGGATGTGGACAAAATACGGTTTGCAACAACAGCTGTTTTCCACGTGCCCTTTACATTGAGACAGAATATGATTTGATGCAAACGGAGTTCACAGTAAGAAAGAGCATGCTAGAAACTGTGCTAATTCATGTAAAACTCTATTTTGTCCAAGGATGGACATAATACGGTTTCCAACAATATTCCTCATTTCATCTTTATGTAACAATAAAATTCAGTATGTCCTTTATTATTACTATTCATAAATTATTACTTCCATACATGATATAATGAATAGCGAGTTTACTTTCACTGTCTCCACAGTGAACGGGAATGAGTTGCAACAGTCTTCTATCTTTGTATCAACATCTTTTGTGCTTTGCTCGAAACATCAGAAAAATAGTTTCTTTCCAGAGGTGCCATTTTGCCTTACTACTATTCTTGCTTTTAGGTTTGAATCACCAGGCAACTTCAGTCTTTTCTACTGGAAGCTTTTTTTGGGGGGGTATTGCAAAGCAAACACCGTCATCTTATTCCTTATGCCGAATACTGTTTTTCTTGTCCTTACTCTTTATGCCTAAATCTTTTGCAATGGCATCTGAATTATTAAGAGTTGATTGTGTAACGGAAAACTTATTATTTGATAATACCTTGTTATATTCACCACATTTTTAAGATTATGTGAAAAACTTTTACATTTATAATAATAAACTGCAACATAATAATATATTATCTTAATTATTTTTACAGATGACCTGCTTGCAAAGGTGTTGCCCTGTCATATCACTAAAAAAATTAATTCTGTTCTGGATAGTCATCCAGCACTTATAGTCTTGGGGCAGAGTCAGCGAGCAAGGGCTACATTGGTGAATGCCATCTCTGGAGAGGGCATTTTTCCCTTGAATGAAGATAATGACAAATGGCTATGTATTTTACATGACACAGAAGCTCCTACGGCATCCTCCTACATTTTTGTAACTACTCAAGAAAGAGATGGTAGAGATGGGTCCAGCAGAGTAAGTATTTTCTGGATACACCAGGTATCATCCTCCTGCTGAATTCTTAGAGGTGAAAACTGGTGAATAAACATAAGGAATATTGGTATAAAAAATATGATCATGTATAATTAATATTCTAAAGAAAATAATGGTTGTCTTCACCAATAATAGCAATAATCACTCCTGGTGTTATGATACTTTTATTTTTAACATTGGAGACATCTGTTAACAGCGTAACTTGAAATAAAAAAAATCATAAGAAAACCAAATATTCCTACCTGAGTTTATCATCTTTTTGGAATGTTACACAATGGAGGATGGAGGTTAGGAAGTAAAAAGAAAAGTTATTTCTTGCAGTAATCTCTAAAATGGATCTGACAGCTTCTCTTGAAACTTTATTTACTACAAACTAAATCCCCACAATTTTATTTGAAACAGTTTTAAATTCCCGTGAAGCAGGGGCGTATTTAGCTACTTAAGCGCCCCTAGGCAGAGAAAAATATTTTCGCCCCCTTATTTCCACATGACTGTACAAAGTAACCTACAATAAGCATTATTGTAACTTAAATAGTAGGCTAATAATAATAATAGTAATAATAATAACAACAATAATATATAATAATAAATAAATATGTAAATAAATAAACAGGTGTGTATTGTTGTCAATGTTATTCATTTCTATTTCATTGTGCGTTACATTGGTACTATTTTGAAGAGTTATGAATAAAATGTTTATTTAAAAAAAAAAAACAGTAACAGCTTAAAAGCCGACTCTTCAAATCTGCCGCCCTAGGCAGCTGCCTAGTCTGCCTAGGCTTAAATACGGCACTGCCGTGAAGGGATCTGTGAGAAAGTTAGATGGCCAAATACACGACATCTTTTGTTAAGTCACAAGACCAGATACATAGCTGGGTTGAAAGTTGGACTATATTAGGTACAGGTAGGGGGGAAAAAAAGCGGACCGACTAAAATACCTAAGTTGCCAATATGAGCCACTGCGCATGCCTACCGGCATTCACAGGATAGCAGGGAATGTATTGAAATTTGTTCTAGACAATGTAGACAATCAATTGAGAAATAATTTCATGTAATTTGCATTGCTTCTGAAAACAAACGTTTCTGTTACATCTCTTACATTTATTTACGTATTACAAGGCCCTGAAATCAGCTACAAGAGTCAGTCCGCTTTTTTCCCCCTACCTGTACAACGAAGGTATATTTTTAATGCTTCCATAGATATGGTGCAGAATCCTACTCCTTTCACTCAGTTGTCTATTTGCAGTAATAGTTCTAAATTTATTTATTTTATTTTATTATTATTATTAATTTATTTTATTTTATTTTTTTACATAATATGGGAAATAGCAACTTGTTTTCAATATTATGTGTGTTCCAGACTCTCAGAAACATGCCTCCTGCTCTTTAATACAATTACTATTTTCACAATGTTTGCAAGGGAAGCTTCACCCATGTCATGTTGAAATAATTTGCACAGCGACAGGTTCTCTAAATGAAAGACTCGCAAGACTTGAAGTAAAGTAAATAGTTTCAAAATTAAAAGTATGTATAAAATGTCAAGGTTCTACTTTTAAAATTGTGGAAAATAGAGAAAGTTGTCCATTTCAATCTTGAGGAACAGTTATAGTCTCTTACTGTTGCATAGGGTATATTTATTTTATATTATATTGTTATAACAATTTGTGACAGCTAATTTAGAAATTATGTTACAGGAACAAATAGACTGTGAAGAACTTCGGAGGAGAGTAAAACATAGTGGCTGTGTTCCCTTTATAGTGCCACCAGATTCTAATAGTACAACTTGTTCACATGTTCCTTACACAGTATTGCCTATTTTCTTGTATGCGATCGAAGAAGAGAGTCTAAATGATAAGGTAATTTCTTTCCCAATACCAGTGTTATATTCTTTCTTCATTCACCAGTTGTTTTTCTATTGGAATTTGATGATTTAATCTAAAATAAGCAAATACCTGCAAATGTAAGCAAGAGTAGTCTTACCAGACATACAAGTATCTGTGTTACTGACTGGTTTGAATCATTGATTTGTCAGTCCTCAACTGAAGATCCTTAGAGCATAAAGTGAATGAAGTATTAAAATTATATGAATGAAGTATGTTTATATAGGAATCATATACAGAAAACAACCGATTATCCATGTTAATTGGGACTGTGACATGCACAGATAAACAAAAAACATGGATAATCCTAACCGGGTGCAAGATATTGCATTTCCCGCACTTAATTTTGAATCTATCACATTTTGTCACCATATTGCACATATTTGTGCAAGGATAATCTACCCATGGATAATCAGGAGTTTGCTATATTAGGTTCCTTTTTTGTTTTACAGAAGTAGGCCACTCTTTTCTACACAAAATATGATATCTCTGGAGATGATTATATTTTTATAAAATATTCATGTATCATATTAAAGTCAGCCTTAGTGGTGCAGAGTTGGTCTCTGAATATCACATATTTAGATCCAGCTGATGTTAATAGATTTTTTGAGATGTAAAAAAATGTGTTCAGAAAGTCCTTTGGGAGAAACTATTAACTGTGAATCCTGTGTTCTATATTGTTTACAAGTTAAAGAACTCCCAAGCCTAAATTTAGAGCCTCTGGACCAAATTCTGTTGCCCTTTCACATCTAAGTAATACCTTAGTTTACCCTGGATCAGTTGTAAACCCAGCACACCGGAGTGTAGGCTTGTGCTGCACGCTGTGCGAATCTCCCCACAGGGCAGTCATTGTGCTGGAGCGTAGTGGGAGAGGGAGGGGAAGTGAAATCTGCTCAGTGGCGATACAGTCATTCAAGCATCTTCGTATCCCATATGCTTATACTTAGGGGCCGTATTTTTTGGTAACAACGATAAGCACGACATTTTATAAAACAACCTCCCTTAGCTATATTTAGCTTTTATATGCTTAAAATACCAATATGGACCAAATTGAATCCACGAAATATCGCGAAATTTACTCGATTCCACGAAATGTGTCTGTAAGCGTGAAATATGCCCCTTCTGTCGGTAAAGTGAGAAATGAGCACGAAAATGTGCCTTAAAATCACAATATTGCGTTTTGGTGTTCTGTATTTTTTATTTCTTAGCAGCATGCTTTTTTTCTGCTGTTTCTGTGGCTGTCAAAGATTTACCGATGTATCGATATTTGTGATAGATTACAAAGATTGCAGAATTTACGCAAAGGTTGTCTGTGACCTGGTTTTTACTGTTGAGTACACTCCTTTCCTGCTATCTCTTTGCCAAGTTAGCGATGCCTATGATCGATTACAGCAGAAGAGTGTAGAATGTTTGTTACTTGTATTCAACAGATTTTGTCTTTTATCCACAGTGGTATGGTTGGCACTTCTGTTTGCAAATGGCTATCTGATGGTGTTTAGTAGAAATTACGATAATATGTCTCGTCATTATATTTGAACATTTTCTCTAATCATGCCTAAATCGAAAGTTACTTTAGTTCATACAAGGGCAGAAGAATATAAAAATGAGGGGGGAGGGCGGTGTTAGTTCATGTAAATAAATAAACAAAGTTTATCATTGCACAATGTTCCCAATGTAGCATAAAGTAATTTATTTCACTAAATACCTACCGAAATAGGAGGAAGTTAACACCGAAATCAGCCATTTTATTTCACCAATAAATCTGGGCCCTACTGATACTCTCATAGCCTATCGGTCATGCACAATTCCATGTGCTTTGTTTACAATACACATATTTCATCCTAAAACTTAAATAATTTAAAACATGTGGTCTTAATTTCCTCAGGCAAATCAGTAACAAAACCAAGCCCATTAGACGTAATAATTCACATAATTCACTGAGTTCACCAACCCATTTTATTCCTTATGCTAGAGCTTATGCATGACAGTTTCTTCAATTTTAAGTTTATAGTGTTCCTTTTTAACTCACATAAACTAAAATTAAGTGTGAATAATGGACACAAATATGTAAAACTAACAAAAAGTAATAATCAATATACAATCATAATTATTTCTTGTTCATTGAACTATGGCTTATGTAAGAGTATTGTTTTCTTTTAGTCTTTGTTACAAATATGTTTTTTCTCCCTCTGCCCGTACCATAGATACTGTAAGGTAATCTGAAATTGAGTTTTAACATAAATACACGTTTTGAGGTCCCTGAATAAAAAAATAAAAAAATACTGTTTTCTTAAAAATGTCTGTTCTGTGTCTGGACATCTGTGTGTCCGTGTTTTTGTGAACAGCCTTGCTCCAGAACGAAAAGTTGTATGAAAACAAAATTTTATATTTGGGTTAGGTATCTTGGACATGTGACATGAAGAACGGTGACCACTTTCTCTTAATTTTAATGCCACTTTAAGTTTATAAAGTTTTGTTTTTCGCAATTTTCTCGGAAACAGCTTTAATGATTTTGTTTAAATGTTTACATGAGGTGTTTGTGTTAAGAGCTATAACTTTTATTCAAAACATTTTTTGCAAAAAAAAAATCTCTGAAGGGTAGTTATAAGCAACCCATTGTTTGTAGAAACTCAGTCTTTGCCTGGTGCACAATAAGGCTTTGCATCGGGTTGAAACAACTGAATACACGCTCTTTGCATTGTGGCCTCTTATTCTAAATGAGAATGTTATGCGAGTGCACTAATTGAACTTTGAGTTGTTTATCATTTTTCCAATCAGTTTAGAGGAAGAGAATGCCATACATAATAATAATAATAATAATAATAATAATAATAATAATGTTTTATTTTGCCTGGCAGAGTTAAGGCCATAGAGCCTTATCTTCCACTCAACCAGGATAATTACAAAATACTATAAAGGAATAACTACAAAAAATAAAAATAAAAAATAAATACAATGGATGCCATAATAATACAAAAATACTAGCTATAAGATAATACAATTGGTATGCCTAGAATGAAAAGTAATACAAAAATGCATCCAATAATAATACAGAAGAGAAAACAAAGTGAATTAATAATTCCGGGGTGCGCAGGCAAAGAGAGTTATGTCCACCATCCTAAAAAATTGAGATATGTACATGGAGTTATAGATAAAAATGTTATCTACATTTGTGTTAAGTCCAGTAAGTGATATTCAAAATTGTACGGTAGTTATGGATGTGTACTTCATGGGTTTATCCATCTCTAAAGTGATGTTGGGCTGGTATAGTGTGTTAAGTCACTCTAATTCTCAGTAACAAGAAAGTGGACTTAACTCTCTTTGCCTGTGCACCCCGGAATTATATGTAATTGTGTGTGTGTCTGATTGTATATAGGCTATAAATACATATATTATAATAGTATACTATATATATACATATTCTTCTTCTTCTGCTTTTACGGCCTCATTGGACCACTTCAGTCAATCATTTCTCGGATATATACATATATTTATATATATATATACACATTCTAAGACTCAGACGTTTTATTTGGGCAGAGGAGGTTATTCACATTATTTTATTTTATTTTTGCTCTAGAAACCCTAATAACTGACATCAGAGCTTATTAAGCTGACTCTCAGATAACAAATTACAAAGCAGCCAAAGCTTAGTGACTGTTTTATAGTATAGTGTAGCATTGCATAGGATGAGTCAACTTTGTTCTTCTCCTTTATATTTGTCATAATTAGGGCAAGGAATTTGATGATTTTGCATCTTTTTTAAATGAAGGTTAAAAGATAGCTCGAATATATAAAAATGTGTATCATGAAATGATTGATTAAATAAAGACAATTTGTTTTTGCATTTTTTTTTTTTTTGCTTTATTTTGAAATTTTCGTCATAGGTCATTTTTGGCAATTTTTAGGTCTTTTTGGGTGATTTTCGGCATTTTAGGTTATGTTTCAGTGGAGGTAGAAAGGAGTACTTCCATGTACAAATCATTACATTCAGGCAACAATCGTTTTTGTTTGAGAATCTCCACCAAGTGTTCATAGTTCATTTTAATTTAGGTTTATTGTAAATACCATAGCAGTTTGTGTTGTAGCAAAGATTTTTTCTTTCTTTTGAAATGGCACATACTTGCTAGGGACGAATTATTGCCAGTTCAGAAAGAATTTCTTTTTCACTAAGGGTGTCCAAGTAGTATAAATTTACTTCTTTAGTAACAAAATAAGTGTTTTATAATGTAAATTCATTTGTAATGCACTGTCATAAACTGTTTTAGCAATTCATTACTTAAGAAAAAAACTAATTATAATTAATAATGGTAAATTTATTGGTCATTTTTTGAAATTATAGGTCTTTTTTTCACTATTTTTAAGTCATAAATGCATTTTTTATTTTGCATTTTTTCATTATTTTATGGTCATTAAATGCCTTGCCTTAGTCATAAGCATTTGAATGATGGTAATAATAATGTAGTCATAGGTTGAAATTCCTTCTGTTGTCTAGAACTTTACAACACGCCAAACACGTGGGTCTTCCCCTCTTTTCAGTAAACAGAAATAACTTGTTGGTGAATTAACAAACGTCCCGTCTGACATGTTTGGTCTGCCACCGTGTGCTGCCGAGAACGAACTGGTTACGTGCTTGTGCACACACGGCACTACACAACATTCCTGATCCTGCACATAACTAGAGCCTTGACCAGTTGATGATGCCTGTCCTAGATGGTCATCAAGGCAATGGCATTACCACCTGTCACTCTGCCCTCTATAGGAAATAAGTGTAACTATATTACTAACTATATTAGATCCATTCATAATAGGTGTGCCATTATAAAACAAATTTGTAAATGACAACGCATTTTACATTATTAAATAGATTTGGTAGACTTAAAAAATAAGATATTTATATTTATATTCTTTTTTCATAAACTGAGATAAATTCTGAAAATAGAAGAGAATTAAGTCTGACCTTATCAATTGAAATTCAATTGCCTGATCTGTTATACCTCAAATAACAATTAAAAATTAAAACTTCAATGCAAAAAAGTGTAGTAATTCATTCAATTGTTCTTTTACAGAATATCTATGATCTGAGAGAAGTGAAGAATCAGTTTCCTGAATTACCTATATTCTTCATTTATACATCAGCATCAACCCAAGAACTTACTGAATCTGGTCAGCATAATTTGCAGCATCTTCACAATGCTGACATTGACAACAGGCTATTGGGAATAGTAGAACAGCTTGCCAGGATGGGTGAGTTAAATAAGTTTATTCCTCGTGAATTCTCTGCTCAACTGTTTAAATTATCCAATTGCATTTGAGTTTCAAAAGATTATTATTTTGAGGTATGGTAAGGAAAACTTTTGTCCATTCCTTTTTGGGACAGGTCATTGGCGTAAAATTAATTTGAAGAAAGAGTATTTTAGAAAATACATGTGACTAAATTGATATTATACACAGTAAAGCAAATATAATAAGTTTAATCTATTATATGAGTTGACATATACACTTCTTTGCTTCGCTTACCATTATTTTGGAATGATGCATTTCAGTGATCCTCATCCCCATTTACAAATACGCTGTTAACTGCCAAACGAAGATCCTGAAGCGTACCTGGTGGACTTTTTAATTAACTTCTTGATCAGACTGTCTTCTTCCAGTATATCAAAATTCTTCAAAGATTTTTCAGAATTTTTAATATAATCTTTTTCCCCATGGGCATCTTCAATATTTCAAAAGGTATTCAAATAATTCGGGATCCCTTTAGCCATAAAAAAAACTACAGCATCAAAAATTTAATAAATACTAATCATGTTGATAGCATACTTGCAGGAACATACCAAATAAACTGTGAAAATTGTGATAAGTTTTACATGGGAAAAACAAAAACACCCATGCAAGAGTAAAAGAACATATGAAGAACATTAGATAATTTCATATTGAAAAATCAGCTGTAGAATCGCATATTTCAGAAAATGATCACAAAATTCGTAAAGAAGCAGAATTATCAAAATCAGTCAACAAGTGTAAAAATCTGGAAATGTGAGAAACAGTTGTGTATTTAAAAAATTTAAAATCTTTGATGAATTTTGTTGTACCTGAAGAAGACAGTCTAATCAAGAAGTTCATTAAAAGTCACAAGGTGCTCTGCTATGCTGCTGCTAAACTAATACATAACTGTTCCTACCCTAACCCATCACTTGCACTACATGTCATTGACATAGAATCTAGCTTCCACTACTTATCTTAATGCAGCAGCTTTAGCTAGTTAGTGAAACCTCATTACACCTTGTTTCTAATAATTTCCTGTGGAAACTCTATTAACACTGATTTTAGTCATCATCTCTTTACTATATACAAAAGTCTATTGTATTTACCATCATATTATCCCATTCTAAATAATAAACCAGTGATTCGTTTATTTTCGTAGAATACTTGGCCATCTGCTAAGTTAAGTCTGCACATAGTCCTGTTTGTGATGTTGGCAACATTGTACATTTGATACTAATTGGTGTGACCTGGCTGGCAGGCTGATCAATGAATTCTGAAGTTCTGTGAAGAAGAACAATATATATACAGCAGCACCCAGCTAGTCTGAAAACCTGGATAATCTGAATCCAAATTCGGAATCACTATTCACTATATTGCTGAGCTGGAATGCTTTTGTTGGATTATAGGACCACTCAGTGGAACACCTCAGTCTTTCTTATCTTATCTTGCGAAAACCATAGGAATCTGCTTCATCAAATTTTGTCAAAGTTTTAAATTTATGTATGGCGCTCCATGATTACCTTTTCTGTCAAAATTCTGCAAAATTCTTCTATCTTGAATCAATTTTTCTTCCAGTCACTTATCGTTGCTTTTCCAAAACTGAATCCAACAACAACAGCGTTCGATCACAAAAATAACACTGCACATTACAACAACTGAGTGCAGTTAACTTGTAGACTCCATTTATGTGCCTAATTATATGATTATAAATTAACCCTCTTAATCGGAATTTTTGAAAATCCGAACAGTTTCCGGTCCCAATTAGATCGGACTAGCGGGTTTCTGCTGTACATCTTTACAAATATGAGTATATAGGCCAACTTATACCTACAATTATATTGAAGAAATCTGACCTAACATTTTAGTTAATGATATTCATGCAATGCCTTTGGTTGCGGCAGTATATATGCCTCTGTTTGGTGGCAATTTGAACCTGGAAGAGGAGGATGATAATTGATTAACGGAACAGCTGGGAGATATGTGAGCAGGTGAGCATCAGACAAGATATGGTCATGATGGGAAACTCAATTATATAATTCAGTTATATAATTTTGTTATAAACAGTGACTTTGAATAATGGTAGCTTCTAACACATGCTGGAAAATGTTTCAGTTAATTTGAATTACGACACTAATATGGCACACTTAATATTTGATTCTTGAGTTATCACAATTAGAGTACACAGTACATACCTTTGCTTACATATTGCTGGATCGGTGGCAAAAATATTTATTATTTTATCACACAACACAAATATAATTCGCTGTACACAAATATCACACGATCCTCTATAAAATGATGGCAGTTATGGCCATAATACTTGATTACTTAGCTCAGAGTTCAAAGTTTTCACAGCCAGTAATCTACCATAAGAAGTACCATGTAGTTAATAACTTCAGAGGTACATGTTGCGAACTTGAAGGCAACATTATGATAGCGTCGTGGTAAGAGCGTTGAATTTGGGTTCGCAGTGGGGTTTTGTTCCTTCAGAAAATGTCAGTCTGCTGTTGCTAAACACACAAAATAGTTTTCAAATTTAGTGAATCTTCACACCTTTTCGACTACTTTAACTTCCTGTTGGCTAAAATTATTGCACTGCATCTACGCAAAGAGGTTTTTCAATTGCTTGGGACGCTATCAAGCGCTTGGATTGAGTGCAGTATTTTCTGATAAACACTACTTCCAGAGCCCATTAAATTTTATAATTTTCAATTTTTACAATTGTTGAATTGTCTATGAACATAGATGTCAAGTTATAAAATATTAAATATGTATTGAATTTAAATTTTACAAGTTGTTAAAGGCTAAACATAACCCAAACCAAGCATGTATACTTGCACAGTTTTTTAGTTTTACGTTCTTTAGTAAAAACACTAGTTAAAATTGTAAAATCTTTATATGGCCTATTAGATGCTTCTTCCACGTAGTTCAATATGTATTCATTTTTGCATCTAAAATGTCATCTTCATTTTGTTTAGTTAATATGTAATGAAATAATAGATTTAGTAAACTTCTTGTTATTTGTTCTTATATTAAAATTGTAAAAATTAAAACACTAACCTTTTGGTTTGATTGTTCCTGGTGCTCATTTCTGTTAGAGACTGAGTCGACCCCAGGGCCATAGTGCCACCAGAAGAATTAGGCCAATTCAAAACTACCAGTGACCTCAGTGGGATAAAAACCCATAACCCTACGGTCTGTAGCACAGTGCCTCAACCACTACACCATGTCGTACCCCCTTTTTGCATGTACAGAATCTATTTATCTGTGTTATGCATGAATGTGATAATTGAGGTGTCCACTTTCATGATCTGCATATCTTCTTTTAGTATAACTAGTACGTTTCTAATAATGACACACTGAAAATATATAAAAAATTATTTTTATTAATAAACTAACTAATAATAATAATAATAATAAACTGTCATTGTTGTTAAAATCATAATCATCATCATTAGTATAGTATATAGTATAACATATCAAGGAATAAATATTTATAATAAGTTACCTGATGGGTTTAAAGCTCTTTCTAAAAATGCTTTTAAAAGTAAAGTTAAAAAAATCCTGTTATTGTATCAACCCTTTTCTGTCCATGAATTTCTTGATATACAGATGGTAGACTTACCAATTTAGTTATGCTTAATTATGCTTTTTGAAGGAGAGATTTCCTCTTAATCCTAATATAAGTATTTTATATCTCAGTGTTAACAAGTTGTATCATATATTGTATTAGACTTAAGTGACGAAACCATGAATTTTGTAACAAGATTCTTCTGGTGAATAAATTGAATTGAATTGAATTGAATTGACACCATAATAATAATAATAATAATAATAATAACAACAATAATAATAATAATAATTATCCAGGCAGAATAATTCTAAGAAATTAGCCATAGCGGCGGGGAAAATGAACACTATTGTAGCTGAATATATGGCACATGAACATTGTGATTTTGAGGCAATACAGAATATAATATATGTAGCAGGAGTGGCAGTCACCAGATATATGGGAGGTAATATAAAGAGAGAGAAAAACTATCAAGGAAAAAAAAGGATACCAGCATGGGAACATAGGTTATTGAGAGATATTGAAAATCTGAGAAAGAAAATTGGTCAGATAACCCAATATATTGCTGGCAATAGAAGTAAGAAAGTTATGAAAGCCTTCCGAATGTTGCAAACTGAAATGGTAAAACATACCCAATATGACCCAGAAAATGAGACACCAGAGGAACTGTTGGACACATTGCGTCAGAGGTTGGCTGTCAAATCAAAAAGACTGCGAAGGTACCGTGAATCTACAAAGAGGAAAAATAACAACTCACTCTTTCAGTATAATCAAAAGGCATTTTACCGTCAACTGCGAGCCACTGAAGGTGAAACTGGAGAGGAAACCCCACCTGCACGAGGTCAAGTTGATGAATATTGGCGGAATTTGTGGTCCAGACATGCAGAGCATGATGATAAGGTCTCATGGATTAGACTGGAGATGGAAAGGAATGAAATTGTGCCGGTAATGGACAGGGTGACTATTTCAGATGAAGATGTCACTTTAGCGGTGAACAAAACTCAGAATTGGAAAGCCCCTGGACCAGACGGAATACATAATTTCTGGATAAAAAGACTACCAGCCACGCATGCAAAGCTAGCGAAGTGCTTCACGGAATTTTTAAGAAACCCAAGAAAGGTGCCACCATACCTGTGCCGTGGAATCACGTACCTTCTACCTAAGGATAAGAACACTAGTGATCCATCAAAATATAGACCTATAACTTGTTTGTGCACTTTGTACAAGATCATGACTGCATGTCTCTCAGGAAAGATTAATAATCATTTAAATGAACACAGTTTGTTAGCCATAGAGCAGAAAGGATGTGCTAAAGGCTCGAAGGGATGTAAGGAACTCCTGGCAATAGATTCTGTTGTTACCAAGCAGGCAGTCAATAAATCGAGGAATATTTATATGGCATATATAGACTATCGAAAAGCTTTTGATTCTGTGCCGCACTCGTGGTTAATAAAGGTACTAGAAATCTATAAAATCGACCCTGAAGTGATATCCTTGCTTCAATATATGATGCGGTTATGGGTAACCACACTGAATGTTAACCTTGGAAACGCTAAAATAACATCGGAAGAGATCCCTGTTAGGAGAGGTATTTTTCAGGGAGACAGTTTAAGCCCGTTGTGGTTTTGTTTATCTCTGAATCCTTTATCTAACATGCTGAATGACTCCAGATATGGATATAGAATCAAAGGTAGAGACATGTCAACATATAACCTGACACACTTAATGTATATGGATGACATTAAATTGTTTGCAGGGACTGAAAGACAACTAAATGACTTACTACAGATTACCAAACGATTTTCTGATTCTATATGTATGTCATTTGGGTTGGATAAATGTAAGACCCTTTGCATAGAGAAAGGAAAAGTTATATCCCACACATTTAGAACAGACACAGAAGACCCCTTCTCGGTCATGACAGAATGGGACCGATATAAATATCTTGGAGTGATGCAATCTAAGAGAATTGACCATAGCGAAATCCGGAAAAAGACAAGAGAAATATACCTGAACAGGGTAACTATGATCCTTAAGGCCCTGTTGAATGGTAAAAACACATTCAAGGCAATTAACACATTTGCTATCCCGGTTTTGACATATACATTTGGAATAATTAAATGGCCGGACACCGAATTGGAAAAAGTATTAAGAGCAACTAGAGTGTTGATGACCAAGCACAGAGTCCTCCACCCTAAGTCAGCAATAGAGAGGCTAATATTGCCAAGGAATAAAGGGGGGCGGGGTCTAGTTGATGTCAAATATTGTTGTAAGCGGCAAATTATAAATCTTCAACGATATTTTGTACAACAAAATACACAGCTCCACCAGATTATAGTGCAGGCTGATAACAACTACACGCCTCTTAACCTACAGCATGCGGGAATGGAGGACATTGAAACAGAAGATGTTAGAATCTCAAATATATACAGTACATGGGCTCAGAAAGAGCTGCATGGAAGACATGCATATGACCTTCACAGACCACATGTTGAGCCGGAAGCATCAAACACCTGGCTTCAAGATGGAGATATATTTGCAGAGACAGAGGGCTTCATGGTAGCGATACAGGACCAGGTTGTAGCAACCAAAAATTACTTAAAATATATAATCAAGGCAGACATCCAAGATGATATCTGCAGAAGATGTCGGAATGCCTCTGAAACAATCCAACATATCACGGGAGCCTGCCAGGCGCTCGCTTCGAATGAATATCTTAAGCGCCACAATCAGGTGGCTGGTATAGTGCATCAAGCGTTAGCTTTTAAATGTGGGCTTACTCAAGAGAGAAAACCATACTATGAGTATAAACCAGATCCAGTTGTGGAGAACACAGCCTACAAGCTGTATTGGGACAGATCAGTGATAACTGACAGGCCAGTGTCACACAACAGGCCAGACATTATTTTATTAGAAAAGGAAAAGAGAACAACATATTTGGTGGAGATTGGTATACCAAATAGCCATAACTTGGAAAGATATTTCAATGAGAAAATAGATAAATATACGTCACTGTGTGTAGAAGTTAAGGAATTGTGGCGACAAGATGAGGTAATAACAATTCCGTTAATAATGTCTACAAATGGAATTATACCTAAATGGACGATGACAGGACTAAGAAAACTAGGAATGGGAACAAAAGAGCTTAAATTAATGCAAAAATCAGTAATTCTAGGCACAACATCCATAGTCAGAGCATTTCTCAATGTACCAATATAATGCTGCATCTTGCGAAAAACGCCGATGCAACAGAAGAACTCACAAACAAGTGATGAAAAAGAACAATAATAATAATAATAATAATAATAATAATAAACTAACTCTGTGCCGCTAACATCCCCGAAGGGACAAGGCCTACCACCGACCGCTGTGTCATCTACCATAGGCAGATGGCAGGATTGGGGGGCATGTGGTCAGCATGCCGACACCAACGGCCGTTATTGGTGGTTTCCATGACCAGAGCCACTACTTCTCTATCAAGTAGCTCCTCAATTTGAATCACGAAGCTGAGTGCACCCCTACCAGTCCTCCCTACCTCAGAAAAATCCGATGAGGTACCGGGGATCGAACCCGGGCCGACAGATCTGTAATCAGCGACGCTAGCCAGAAGACCATACCGGCAGTCAATAATAATAATAATAATAATTGTTCTGTAATTCATAATGTTGTAAATATTTGTGGATGTTCGCAATCTTATAGTTCAGAGGGGGACTCCTTGCTTAGGCCGAGTCTGCCCAATATGTTACCGGCATAAGCCAAGCCTACCTAAATGTTAATAAAAATCATAATAATAATAACAGCAATAATAATAATAATAATAATAATAATAATAATAATAATAATAATAAACTGTCATTATTATTATTGTTATTATTATTATCATTATTATTATCATTATTATCATCACTATCATCATTATCATCATCATTATCATCATCATTATCATCAACATTATCATCATCATTATCACTGTCATCGTGGTTGTTATTATTGTGGTTCATATTTATTTTTTATTTTTATTTCAGCCAGGCTTAATTTTTGCAGGCATATAGTTAAATGCCTGGATTCTGAAGTCTTTATTTATTGAGGTAATTTGACATCCTCATTCTTGTGTGTTTGTTTTTGTAGGTTTCCTTGACTTAGAAACAGAGGAGCATAACTTGACAACACTGAGACCATGCTGTGGCCAATTCTGTGTGCGTAGCGACTTTGTGGATGGACTCCATAAAATACATCACCTAGAATACTTCGTTCGAAATTGCCTCCAGACTCAGCTTGTTCAAGCAGCAAATCAACTCAGTGATGTAAGAATAAAATATCCATTGATCAATTGAAAACCTGTGTGGAAATTGTTGCAAGCAACAAATTGTAAATCTTACAGGAAGAAAGTAAAACACCTGGTACATTAGTTTTCAAGAATTTAACATCATTCGTGAACAGAATTCCTTAATCTGGATTAAAGAATACATTTTCAGTAATACACTTCAGGCTTTTAGTGTATTATGGAAGATAGTCTGTTCTTATATTTTGTCTTATAATGGAAAAATTATACAAAGGACATGTTAGCATATTAATTCTGAATTAATATTGAACCGAAAACCTAAACTGTATACACTTTGTATTTTTACTTATTTTTAGGATTGTTAATAAACAAGACTTATTATTTTAGTTTGTTCAAAATAGTATGAAAGAGCAGTGTATTAAAAAAAATATTTATTACTTTTGTAATGTTTTTCCACTTGCCATATCTGGTGGGTATTTGGTAGGTAAAGTTAACTGAATGCTTTCCCACTTTTCTTCAATCTCTTCTGTTCTCACTTCCACTTCCGAAAATAAATATTTTTTTCCCCCTTTAAAATTCATGTTTTATAACACTGTCGAGTGGACAATGTTCCACTTACCACCAGATATGATAATTCTAATCCTAAAAAAAAGACAAAATTTAATATGGTGTAATTAGAATAATTGACAATTGAATACATACTAATGGAGTAATCCATCACTTGCAAAAAAGGGAAGTTTTTAAGCCTCTGTGCTGTCATTGGTCATGTACACCTGGACAACTGATAGATTATATTATGAAGTACATTTCCTGTTAATTTTTTCCAATCTGAAAAAAACTCTTCCATTTATTGTCTCTTACTGTTGTACTTGAATTTTAAAAAAAGGTTTTCCTATTGCTGTCAAAGAACATATTTTCTGTTACAGATTCATAGTCAGTGTTTAAGAAAATTCATACTGTCTGCTTTTGACATGGCGAGAGAAATCCAGATTACTCCACGGCGAATACAGTATGCTCGTGAGAAGGAAGGAGAGCTTTACAGAAGTCTGATGGCTGTAGCCAGTGAGAAGCAAAAGGAGATAACAGCGCTCATACAAATTAAATTAGAGGAAATGAGAGAGGACTTAATTCAGTTGGCGTGCGACTATAAATATCAAGGTAAGTCAGTTATGACAAGGGTTTGGATTTCTATAATCTAAATATTATAAATGTGGCATATGAATTGCCTATACATAAACAAAACATGTCCAAAATATCTGAAAGCCCTAAAATCACAATCTGAAAATAAACTAACTGTGTATGACTATATGACTTTCATAAAGCAATGGCTGTCCCTATCTCTCAGAGTGATCATCACATATCATTAATTATTTATCGATGTTAAAAGTTAACCAAATTATTTTTGTGTGCTAGAAAGAGAAATGTATTTGCATTTTCAATTTATTAATCATAAATTAAAGATTCATATAATAATTTATTATGTTATATAACTTCACTGTGTTAACTTCCAATACAATTTAATATTAAAAGTTCATGAGAAAATCATGCTGTATTTTTTAAGTAAATAAAGTGTATTATGAGAAGTCCGGACTTTTACAAGTCCAAACAGTGTTGTGAAACACCTTACTCATGTTCCCTTCTAAAGAAAATTGACCAATTTTTAGCATATTTAATATTGTTTAAAATAGATTTTACTAAAATTTATTTAATTTCAGTTCATTTTATATTAGTGTTAAGTGATTAAGTTAATGTTAATAGAAGAAAATGTCGTTTAATAATTAAAGGCTTTAATTTAAATTGTTCTGTATTTGGATGTATGCTGGTGACATTAAGTCGGAGTTCATCAAATACATAGAGTCATTTTCGGTACTTTGTTTTTATTAGAGTTAATGATGAAAACAACTGATTGCTAACAGGCCAGCAATGGATCAACAATGATAGAATTTGTTATAAGTTAGTTGTGACTGGCTATAAAAATACAATTACAAAAGTATTGTAATTTGGATTTCTGGATCTGATTCTTATGGATTGTACAACAGGCAGAATCTAAAATTTCTTATACTGTCATCTGGAAAATTAAAAAAAATTAATGCAGAAACACGCCTGATTTTCAACAAGTAAAGAAGCAATTTAGCACATACGAAATACAAGACCATTTCAATATGTAGATAGGTCAGACTGGGATTCAACAAAACTATTTAAAAAATCATAAATACATGGAAAAAGTTTGGCACTTTGGTCTACTGTTATGAGTTTGGCTGGGTTACATGCATGGCGTCAGATGTGCAGGGAAAAGGTGGCAAGAAACACCATATTTTATTCGTAAAGCTTTATCTGTTTATCTATTGTTGCTAAGAGTTGAGTGAGTAATTGTTAGGCAAGTAGGGTAATAAATTTCATAATATAGTACTGGGAGAAAAGTGAAAGTGGTTACCATGTGTGTTTTCCAAACTCTGAGATTCTCAGTCAAAGCGTGATACACAAATGATTTGAGTTTGAGTTTGATTTTTGTTCAATTCTTTTTAGGGACACTTGTGGTAAGCGGTCTATGGACCATAGTTTGAGAAACATTGTGCTATTGCATACACAGAGATTATGCAAGTGTTTGTGCACTGTTTTAAAGTAAGCAAAAATGCAAGAATACAATCTCAACGATCGAGGGAAATGATTTGTTGACACTACCTATCTTCACATTTCATTTCATTGGCAATCTTCTTATAATATATTGTCATTTAACAAATTATCCTTATAATTCTTATGTCCCTTGTCAGAGATGGCATTCTCCTTCACATAAAATTATTAAGTTTTCGTCAGATGATTCCATTACTTATTCAAGAAATTCTATTTAAAAGATGCATTCTGCAACCTGTACTTTGTTTTAAAACTACACAATCACAAGCATAGAATCAAAAAAGTATTGATAACAATTTTCTGTGCGCGTCTACTATGAGTACCTCCCACATTGCAGTCACTCCTCGACCTTAAAAAGTGTCATTGCGAACAGCCAAGTTTGGAGTTTGAAGTCTCTGTTGTTAGTATCTTCAGTTTATCTTCGGTTACGTTATATTTATGTTTTTCATTGAGAGTGCTGGCATTAAATAACATACAAACTTTATGTTTATGTTGCATTTGCATTATTATGTTTCATTGTGAATGGGCCTTAAGATTGTAAAAATGAAGTTAATTGGGTGGTGGTAGTATAGCCCCTAAACTGAAGCCAGTTGTATAGAGATTTCACTGTATGGACTCACAATAAAAACAGTTACTTTGTGCTATGGGTAGTGTTAAATAGGAAAACCTGTTTCTTTATATAGGTGCAATAAATTTGTCTCTTTTCTTTGAAGAAGTCTGATCATTTTAATGACACTCTGGTGATGTTTTAAAGGTAACAATGATGAAATCAAGACTCAACAAGATATTCACTTGGCCAGTTCGGAAATCCAGCACCTTGTTCTGACAAAACTGAGCACTGCAGTGGCTCAGGATCTGGTGCAGTCCTTAGCATGTCTCCAAAGAACTTTCATTGGTACACTACAGAGGTGCCTGGAGAGCTTGGAGAGGAATTTGTACGAGCAGGGAATTAATCTGTCTGCAAGTGGTGCAGTGAAGCAGGTTTGAAGATGTAGTATTAGATGTAGTTGTTGCTGTTGCTAATCTTCTAAGTCCCTTTGTGTCTTTCTCTTTTTGCACTGTATATCATTATTAAATTGAACAATCTGAATTACGAGGTCTTACCGAGAACTTATATCGTGCGCTCTTAAGATTAAGGTTTTCTCCAGGCTTACTGGATGAAAGTAGTAAGCTGTAGGTTAAAAGTTGCTTGTGATACATATCACAAGCAATAAGCTGTGTGAGTTGATCCAGCACTTTGTTCGGGAGTATGTGCTGCATTCTTAATAATTAAGTGGAAGCATAAACATAATAGAAAAATTAAGTTTTGGATGAAGGGGTATTTAGAAGTGAATGGATGCAGTATTTTGGAGGAGTTGCTGTATGATGGAGATATTCTGTTCATGAATTTTACGTACTTGACAATTTATTGTAGCTTCCTCTTTGTGTTCAAAATCTTTCAGCTGTTATGATCGTTCACTTTGAAGCACGTCACAAAAACAACTGTCGGCTATGAAAACTAGCTCAAGACACTTGATCTACTTTGAAGGCCATGAGGCAACATGTGCCTTGTCAATTTTGATCAAAAGATGCATGCAGTGAAAGCAGGTGGTACGTATGCTGTCACATACACTAACAACATGTGCAGAATCGAGTGAAAAAATGCGTTATCTGGACATACCTTGACTGGTACAAAAAAAAAAAGATTACAAAATAACTGTAATCTGTTTTCAGAACTTTTGAAATGTATAAGTGCATAAGGACTAAGGGTAAGATTTAAAATAATTCCCATGAATTAACTGAAGTGGCATTATGTGCTTCGAAATCAATTCATGTTATAACAGCAGGTTATTTTACATGTCACTAGACCCTGCTACTCCTACTGCCGTCATCTGTTATTGCAATGCAGCTTCCTGCTGGGTTTGGAGACAGTAGAAAGAGTTCCTCTAGTATATAGATTTTTCTTGGCTTCTGGGTATCTACCGCATCATATCTAAGCTATCTGCAGACATTTCTGTATCATTTACTTATGATGCAGCAGATACCTGGCAGCCAAGAAGATTTTATTGTCCACTCAGTCCGTGGAAGCCTACGTTACATATTCCCTCTAGTATATCACTGTTTCCAACTGATATTTGCTAAACATCCAATACTGAGATTATTCAGAATGGCCTCAAGTCACATAATGTAATTATGGAGGTCTAAACAAGCAGTGGTAACGTACAGACGTATGAAAGAGGTGCGGAGTGGATTTAGGAAAAAACGACACAAAGGACATGGCCATCGAAATCGAAGTATACAGAATGATGATAGGCTCATTTGGGTCAAAAAGGAGAGCAGGGACCAAAGGAACAGTTAGAGAAGATCAATCTGTCATGGCGACCTGGGCCCTAGTGATTATAGTGCTGCTGATAATTGGAGGGGTTGAAATGAACCAGGGCCAGGAGTTTCTGAAGAGGTCATCAAAAGCCTTGAAAGAATGGAAGAAAGAATAGTTAATAAAAATAAATAGGGCAACAAAAGAAGTTAAACAAGAAATTAGAGAGGAAATAGCAAGAATGAAGACAGAAGTGGAACAACTGAAGTCAAGAATCGAGAAGATAGAAAATGCAGATCGACAGCTAAATTTAATTTTCCACAGGGTAAAAGAGAGAAAAGGAATTAGTGCCTTGCGAGAAGTCCACGAGCTATTAGAAAGCAAATTGGAAGTGCAGATCCAGGGATGGGAGTTCCTTATGGCCCACAGAGTCGGGAAAACTACAGGAAACAGAGTAATTATAGCGAAATGTGCGTCCACGCAAGTGGTTTTTGCTACCCTGAAGAGAACTAACAAATTGAAAGGGACGGCAATATATATCAACAGAGATCTATCTCCGACGGAGAAAATTACAAGGAGGAAATTAGTAGAAGAAATGAAGTTTGAAAGGATTAAGGGAAAGAAGGCGACCATTCGAAATTTGCAGCTGTATGTGGATGGGAGGAAGATAGATATAAGGAACAGCACGGGTGCTACGACCTCAACGGCTGAATCAGCGAAATTAGAGACTGAGAGAACGCGTGCAGATGGTCAGGTTAATGAACATCAAAACCAGAAGGAACGTGCACCGACGTCACTTATAGGCGACAGCAGACAATCAACAACTCAGCCGAACGAGAAGCCAAACACGTCATCAGTGACGCAACGATTCCAGATTCCAGAAAACGCACCAAGTGACATCAATAGTGGAAGCAGTGAGGAGGAAACACCAATAATTACTAGAAGCCGTAAAAAATCATATAGTTTTCAAGCGGGAAAACGTAGCTAGGGAGGCCACAGTTAAATCAGTGTTGAAGTTAAAAATAGGAAAGTGAAGTTAATAGTGAGAAAGAAGAGAGTTTAATAACCAAGAGCAGATATAAGCTTAATAACATTTAGTAAAGCATAACGTAGTTAAAGGGGGGTTGCGACTTAATATTATCCAATGTTTAAGTGACATGTAATCACACGTCTCCATCGTACAGGGAAGTGAGTGCCCCGTAGAATATTTCCTCTATGCAGTTCACAAAGAGTGGAGTAGGCTTGAGCTAACAGCAGCAGGAATAGTGTGCAGACCCAGTTGTGTACGTGAACAAACGTTAACGTTTAAATTGAGACATGTTGAATTGCAGTGCGATATATTTTAGTAATGTAATGTGCTGAAATGGATCCGTCAGAAACCGTAAGGTAGGTAAGGATCCTTCTCTAAAGTGGAAATTGGGGCTAATGTAAAGTTTTTGTTTAGAACAAATAAATTCATATTCATATCATATTCATAATGTAAGTATGAGAGAGTTACACGGCTATAATTTTTTAATGTGGGCCTACATGTATTCTTGATGACAGTATATTGCAATTGACTGTAGACCTGCCATATTGATATTCATAACAACTTTCAAAAATATATTCTACCCTGGAAGGTGTTTTTCAAACTAGATGTTTGCTGTATTAAAATCCAACCAAAATGAAAACTCTGATAGATATCCTAATACTAACGGTAGGATTCTTTGTTGTGCAGAAAGGATTAACCAAAGATTGCGAAGTCATGCATACAATACTGGTCGTGCAGCCAGCTGTAAAAAGAATGGGCCCCCTAAACATTCTACGTTTCATATTCAGAATACTGCACATGTAACTAAACCATTGAAGTTGGCTATATTTTGTTTAAGAGCCTGATATTTGTTATTACATCGAATGGAGAGTCAATTCTGGATGCACTAGGCTGTTGGAAGAATTAATTAAGATTATTAATGAGCAACATAAAATCCATTGGACCAATATTGATTTATATAGCCTATTATGGCTGTGCTTTATCAGCAAACAAGTAGGCTACAGTCGTTAAATAGCTGACCTGCAAAAAAGTGAACATTACTGGCTCTACATTCAAATCTCAAACGATCCTGAATTATTTTAATTAGAAGTTTCTGGTCATACATTTATCAAACAAACAAGATATTAATCCCAATAAAAAATCCTTTTTTTTCTTTTCTTGTTGCTTATGGCATTTGTTTGTTTTGTTAAGGAAAATAAATGTGTTTATTTCAGCTTCTTTCGGGAAGTTCAACAAGCATAACATTCTACAGGATATAATACTGAGTTTTCAGTAAATATGGTATCACCACAGCATCAGTAAGCAGATTCTCATTAAAGAACTTATTAAATTCCACCAATTTACAAGACAGACACCATAGCAAAAAATCAGGAATATACCAAATCAGCTGTATAAACTGTAGGAAAGTGTATGTTGGGAAAACCAAGGAGACATGAGAGGTTAGGACAAAAGAACATATGAGACATCTTAAACATGGAAATACAGACAAATCTGCAGTAGCGGCCCACTTTTGGAATGAAGGTTATGACATCAACTGGGATCCAAAATTAATTAAATGTGTGGAAGGTCACAAGGAATGTTCGTACAAGCTACATGTATAGTGTTTTATTATATTCAAATGCCCGCTAGTTTCTTCCCACTAGCCGAATCAGCAATTATAAGTGATTTCACCACCTTGTGTAAGCGAAAGGTGTTACCTACGCGCCTTTTTTCATAAGCGTCCATGCTCGCTTGACTTCAATCTTCAGCTAGCTTCCTCACAGTTCTGACGTGTGCGAAGCTACGCTCCAATTCGCAGACTTTTTAGCCACCGTGTGTCTTTAGTCTCAACACAATCACCGGTGCTCTGCAATATCAGTTTCTCTGCAAAACTACAATCATTAAAGTTTTGTGCGCAGAAATTAGCATATCACTCACTAGCAGTTGCTACAGTGCTTCAATTATTTCAGCTAACAAACATCTTTATTACGCTCTCACTAGGCTCGTGTGCTCTTGTGCAATCCTTGGTTCACAGTGCAGTATCCAATCCTAGTTCTACCAAGCCTAATATTGATATTGCAATCAATTCTCATCAATCAACTTGCAATATTAATTATTACGAGTGCTTCAGTGTATCATTCGACATATGTTATAAATTATGCACAATTATAACCACGTGTCACTAATTCGCGCCATTTCTGAATACTGGCTATTTCAGTTATCATTCTGCATATTTCACTTATTATTGCCATTCATTCAATCTTACATTCCTTCACACTTGTCTATGAAAAGTTCCTAAACTTTCTGACATGTTTTAGTGGCTTTCCAGCAATACTATCATTCTGAATACTTGCACATCCTGCATAGTTCCATACATATCTATATATCTATATTGCATTGCACTTGTGTGAATAAAGTTTACCTAGTTTTAGGACATGGTATAAGTTGTTTTTTCATATAAGATTCGTTGGATCCCTCTTTCCAAGCGCATCTATGTGTCTACTGCTCTACATTCGCTACAATACGTAGCTGGTCCTCCACTCTAGTTCCAGAGGCTAGATCTATCCCATTTATCCTAATTTTCACCTAGTGACCCCAACAAGGAACTTTCACTTTGGGAGAGGATATTCATCCACAAACATAAAGAACACCTCATGAACTTTGACATTCCAATAGATGAAAGTCTCATCGCCAAATGCAGCAAACTTCCCCGAGAGGGCAACACAAACGTCCAGCTGGAAGTTGGTGTTAATCTGATGATTATGAATGATGATGGTTTTCAAAACTAGTTCAAGTATTTATACAAAAAGTGAAGTGTATGTGCTAGACCCAACTCAATATTATATAATAAAACAAAATGAAGCAATTTGTATACAGTAGAGCATGTCAATAAGTTAAAATCAATCAGAAATAAAAACACTTGTTGCTCCACTTACATAATATTAGGCAGGACCGGTTTCAAGGAAGATCAGCTTCCTTATCCTCAGCTGGATGTTGACTGGTGTGGTGCTGGGAGATCCAAGTCTGTAGTTGGCGCTGTGCTGCCATCTGTCTTCCCCAGGATCAAACTAAAAATCTCGTCGGCCAATGGTATATCAAAATTCATTGCCCTGTCTTTATTTTTTAAAATGAAAATCTTCTCCCATGTCATTAATTCTAAAGGTCTTTTAACATGTTTTACCAATTTTATGTTGTTATTAATGTGATGGTCACATGTATATGCATGAAAAGCTATGGCCGATTTTTCCGTGTGCATCAATCTGACGTTGTTCAAATGTTCTTTCATTCTAGCTTCAAGGTTTCTTCTGGTTTGTCCGATATATATACTGTGGCAATCTTTACAGTCAACTTGGTAAATGCCTGATAATTTGAGTTTGGGAACACTATTTCTTAATGGGTGGTTAAGTAGGTTCCTAAGGTTGAATTTATTTTGTGGAGCCAGTTTTATATTCACGTCCTTGAATACTTTCTCAAACCTGTAAAATACTTTCGGGTGGAAGGTGAATTTCCTATATATCGGCTTCTCATTATCATTGTTTGCTAAGGTGCAATTGTCTCTGATCATTTTTCTTTTTCTATGTTTAGAAATCATCTTATCGATGAATTCCATATTGAAGCCATTCTGCACAGCGACCTTCTTTATATGTATATATTCTTTCCTATATTCCACTTCTGATAATGGGATATATATCAGTCTGTGTATTAAGCTGTGAAATATAGCGAACTGGTGTGATCTTGGGTTGTAAACATTATATTTAATGTAGTTGTCAACGTGCGTGTCTTTCCTGTAAATTCCGAAATCCAATCTCCCCTCGTTCCTCATAATCTTCAGATCCAGAAATGGTAAGCTATTGTTTTGTTCTGTTTCCATCGTGAATTGGATGGCCTGGTCTTGTAAATTCAACAATTTTATTGAGTCATTCAAGAATTTCCGTGGGACAATCGCAAAAATGTCGTCCACGTATCTGTACCAATATTTAAAAATGTGTGGAAATGCTCTGGTAACCAATACTTCAAGGTGGCTCATATATAAATCCGCTAACATAGGCGATAATGGATTCCCCATAGCTAATCCTGTGGCCTGTTTGTAATAGTTATTATTGAAACAAAAGCTGTTTTGGCTAATACATAGGCATACCTGAAAGCAGATAAAGGCAATAAAATCGTTATTATGAATCAAGAGGATTATATACGTAGGACGGAAACTATGCTTCAAAAACCGGAATACGAGAAACTCACGAAAAGTCCGTTGAATACTTTCATAGCCCAAACTAAGAAAGCAATTAAAGACTCTCCTCTGATTTCAAAGACAGAAGAAAGGCAGCTTATAGTGAGCAACCCCCAGCTACCTAAACTTTATTGTTTGCCTAAAATTCACAAGAAAGACGATAGTATGAGACCTATAATAAATAACATTGATGCCCCTACTTATTTACTGGCTAAATGGTTGACTCACAAATTTGACCGATTGTCGAAATTTGAATCGCTGAGCATAAGTAACTCGTATGAATTAATTGATAAAATCAAAAACATTTCTATTGGGACAGATGAAATGTTAGTTTCATTTGATGTTTGCGCTTTATTTACTAGCATTCCGACTGAAAAACTACCAGACTTACTGAATAAATGGTTTGTACTCAACCAATTCACCAAAGAGCAAATGGAAGGTTATAAGTTATTGATAGGATTGATAGGATTGATAGTACAGATACGTGGACGACATTTTTGCGATTGTCCCACGGAAATTCTTGAATGACTCAATAAAATTGTTGAATTTACAAGACCAGGCCATCCAATTCACGATGGAAACAGAACAAAACAATAGCTTACCATTTCTGGATCTGAAGATTATGAGGAACGAGGGGAGATTGGATTTCGGAATTTACAGGAAAGACACGCACGTTGACAACTACATTAAATATAATGTTTACAACCCAAGATCACACCAGTTCGCTATATTTCACAGCTTAATACACAGACTGATATATATCCCATTATCAGAAGTGGAATATAGGAAAGAATATATAAATATAAAGAAGGTCGCTGTGCAGAATGGCTTCAATATGGAATTCATCGATAAGATGATTTCTAAACATAGAAAAAGAAAAATGATCAGAGACAATTGCACCTTAGCAAACAATGATAATGAGAAGCCGATATATAGGAAATTCACCTTCCACCCGAAAGTATTTTACAGGTTTGAGAAAGTATTCAAGGACGTGAATATAAAACTGGCTCCACAAAATAAATTCAACCTTAGGAACCTACTTAACCACCCATTAAGAAATAGTGTTCCCAAACTCAAATTATCAGGCATTTACCAAGTTGACTGTAAAGATTGCCACAGTATATATATCGGACAAACCAGAAGAAACCTTGAAGCTAGAATGAAAGAACATTTGAACAACGTCAGATTGATGCACACGGAAAAATCGGCCATAGCTTTTCATGCATATACATGTGACCATCACATTAATAACAACATAAAATTGGTAAAACATGTTAAAAGACCTTTAGAATTAATGACATGGGAGAAGATTTTCATTTTAAAAAATAAAGACAGGGCAATGAATTTTGATATACCATTGGCCGACGAGATTTTTAGTTTGATCCTGGGGAAGACAGATGGCAGCACAGCGCCAACTACAGACTTGGATCTCCCAGCACCACACCAGTCAACATCCAGCTGAGGATAAGGAAGCTGATCTTCCTTGAAACCGGTCCTGCCTAATATTATGTAAGTGGAGCAACAAGTGTTTTTATTTCTGATTGATTTTAACTTAAATCAATATTATATCCTGTATAATATAGCTTCACTGTGTAAACTTCCAATATATTTTTGAATTGAAGCATAACATTGTTTATTAATGAACTAGCAGGAAGTTGGTTTGTTAATCTAAATAAATTTGTTTATTTCAGCTCCTTTCAGGAAGTTCATCAAGCATAACATTGTTTATTATTGAATTAACAGGAAGCAAACTCACAACCTTCAATACAAGAAGGTAGAAACGTTTTGTAGATAAACAAACATCACAACAATAAAATTAAGTCCGTTAACACTTTGAACCGCGCCATAGAACCTGAATTTTCTATTGAGCAAGAGTCTTCCCATTCTTTTTGAAGCCAGCTGTACATGTTACCTTTATCTCTCTCAGTCATGTGTTGTAAAGTGGTGCACTCCTTATGGTTCTGCAGATCACTGCAATAACTAATACATACAGGAAAATATTTTATGTATTTTTTTTCAAAAGTGAAGAGAGTTACTATGAAGAAAAATCCTTAGTACATCTGAATGGCAGAAACCCTGGAGAGACAATTACAAAGAGATGATTTCAAAGATGATTATTACAAATATGCTCCATATCAAGTGAAATTGTTTGTAGTGGCATGTTTCAGAAACTTTTAGGTAGCACCTTGAACTTTTAAAACTCCTCAGCTGTTCCTTAATTCATGCTTTGTAAATTTCAGATACTTACTGCTGCATATGATATTAAATTGTCAACCTCATCGTCTTCTTCGTTGATACATTCTTTCTTGACACGGTTGCGAAAGTTGCTGCTGACTCTACAGTTACCCTGGACAGCTCAAGTTCTGGATGCTGATTGGAAGAAGGAAGTAGCAATGGATACTTTGCAATCTCTTAATGCTGCACGTCTAGCAAAAAAAATTTGTACGCAGGTAAAACAATTTTCATATTAATTCATATATTGTAAAAGCTGTCCCTGATTTTGAGCCTCACCTGACTTTTGAACACCATAATAAAAGAAAAATAAAGAAATTAACACTACAGTGAAATAAATAATGGCCTCATTCTAATAGTGTTTAAATAAAATATTTCTTACGTGAAATAGTCCTGAAGTCAGAAAAAGGAAGTATCAACATATTTATATTGTAGGAAAGATGAAATCCAACCTTATTTCAATTAACACTGCTATAATATATTAACATTCAAATCATTTAATGAAAATGATAGATAATAATAAAACACAAATTAATACTAAGTCTCCACTTTGACTTACGATTACCAGGTTTCTGTCAGCAAAAAAGGAAGATTTTCTATGGTCAACCTCAATCACCTTACTTTACTAATTAGAACGCCATTTTTACACAATCTACATTTCATTTATTGCTTCTGGTACTTCTTTTAACATGTAGCTTTTAACAATTGTTCATCCTGTTTTGATAATTGGTTAAACTATCTACATGTCATAGAAAAATGTTCTACAAGTTATAGCTCGGCTTTGATCAGCTCAGGATGGTTTATGCAGTAAAAAAAGGCCTGAATCAGTATGCCAACATTAAAACACTAAACAATTAACAAAGCTATTATATTGAAACAATTTCATCAAAGTAATTACAATATTTTAAGTGTTTTAAAATAAAATTTGTTGAAGTCAGGACAATGCTCGTCAGTTGCTTTTATTCTAAAGCTTCTCATACTGATTTGATTTTCCAAGAAGACATTTTACAAGAATGTAACACTTTTGTAATTTTGGGATTACAAAATATGTGGTGCAAGATATGAATTTACACTTTCCTTGTTTATGTCTAACTATTTAATAAATGTTTACAGTTTCGTGACAGAATTAATTCTTCTCATGAATCATTTGACAAAGCCATACAATCGCTTGAGAAATATTATTCTGGGCAATTGGAACGTACAGAAGAACATCGGATTGGAATTCGCAAGGAACATACACCCCGACTGGCTCGTCTTGCCTTGGAGAGTACATCTATGTGCGACATGATTCGTCATGGTGAGTGCTGTAAAACATAAACATTTTTACTTTATCTTTCTATTGAAGGGATTTCAGATTGTTCCTCTCTAAAAGTGTTTGAGACACTGTAACAAAGTGTTACTGTTTATATAATAAGTACAGTAAAATACCAGTATAACGAAATTTAATTTCTTGTAGTGAAATTTTGTTATACTGAAATTTTATCAATGCACAATGTTCTGGACTTTATTTTTTGAAAAAGTTCGTGATTTTCTTTGAAACACTACCAGACACAAAAGACTATTCAAGATAATCACCAACCACTGCATGTGAATTTAAAACAAAATCTGGCATATTGCTTTGTGATAGGAGTAAATCTTGAAGACTGTGTGCCATGTGATGCCTGCACAAGAGTCTGCTGATCTTCCACCTCATGAATAATGGCTTCATATCACTGTGATTTCTTCTTACCCTGTCACATTACAATCCACATTCACACTTGCTGGCCCATTTGACTTGAAATGGATGCTAAACTCTTTTAAAAATCAATGTGATCTTTGTAAGTGTAGGCAGGCAGGTACATAATGAGAATGGCCTGATCTAGGCCTAGCTGTAGTCCCTTACAAAAGTGTGTCTGTGCTCTCATGTCTCTGCACATTCATAAAGGCAGCTATTTCTGCAAAACGACTTCAATCTACAAGCTTGAGTCTCCTACTGAGGTGACTTCAGTTTTTTGAAAAGAGTTCTCCAGAGTAAGAGCAATAAGTCGACTTTATTCATATGAAATGCGAGTTAGCTCCAGGAAGGAGTGAGGTCTCTACGAACAAGCTCAGGTTGCTCCGTTTTATTTATTAAAAAAGGAGTAAGCTCTTCGAAATCAGAGTAAACTTATCTTAACTTTCTTCATATCACCCATTAGGCCTATGTATAAATATACCCCACAACCTCTGGTGTTATATTCAACAGCACAGCCATAGAAAGGTTAATTTATTGTTGAATATTTTATGAAGTCTTTTATGTATATCTTATTCTTTTCGCAAACTGATTACTGTAATGGCACTCTACCAACAATCTAAGTATTTAATGCAGTAATTAATTTGTATTACTAACACGTTCGCTACATTAATTATTCCTAGAACTCTAAAGGGATGGATTTGTTGAACCCAAGACTTTTTATTTGACTCTTGTATATTGCCAATGATTTGAACAGAACCAACTCCTTTTGAATTATCTTTTCATACTGTATAAAGTAAGAGTGTCATACTTGTCTTTTTATTGTTATTTATTTGACTGTAATAAGTAAAAATGCTATTATGGGTTACCGTATTTCACGGACTATAAGACGCACCTTAATTTTTAAGCAATTTTTTTTTAAAATAACATTTTTACCATTTGTATTATTAGATTGCAAAGCCAGACTAAAAAAATTCTTAGTTTATAAAACTGAACTGGCCTTTAAAACCCTGAAAATCGACATCATAGACTAGACAATGGTCTCGGTTTGTGATGGCGGGGCGGGAGGGAGACAATGTTAGCAAGCTTGTGAATCCCTGCAACTCAATGTTTGTTGCATCGGTGCACTGCTGCTGCCAGTTGAATCCAATGTTGCCAGATAGAGATAAGTTTCCCGCAGCATCGAATACATGGCCATTTTTAAGACTGGCGGGAATTTTAAATCAAACGTAATGGACATTTTTATATTAATTTCGAATATAAGATGCACCTGAATTTTGGAGGTAATTTTTTTTAAGAAAAAAGTGTGTCTTATAGTTCGTAAAATACGGTAGTAGAAACAAAATAAGAAAAATAAATACCAAGAAGGAAAAGTACAACAATTTGAGCAACATCTTCCAGAAGTCACTGACTCTGTTTAAAATGAATTGGAAAATAATATGTTTTATTTCCTCACAAAGCTTTGTCATCTAGGGTCAATGTAGGCCCCCCCCCCTTTCGAGTCTCTGAGACAGAAAAAAACAAATAGTCCTAGGGTTTATAATACATAGGCCTACTAGTTAAACCCATTTTATATCAGCAACATGTTACAAAGGTCACAAAATCTATTTAAAATGCATAAGAAATAAACTAACTTATTTACTTACTTAATGGCAGTAAACAATTCCTAAGCAAAGAATATTATCTATTTTATGGAACCCGGAGGTTCATTGCCACACTTACCTGAGCCCACCATTCAACCCTGTTCTGACTAACTCCATCCACCCATCTCTCGCAAAGCCTACTTCCCTTAAATCTATCCTAATGTTTTCCTCCCACCTATATCTAGGTCTTCCAAATGGTCTCTTCCCTTCGGGTCTCCAAGTCAGTATTTTTTAGAGATCTCTTTCCTCCCTCATGCATGCAACATGTCCAGCCCATTTCATCCTCCGTGATTTAATTACCCTTACTATATTGGTGAAGAGTACAGGTTATGAAGCTTGTCGACATGTACCGGTAGTTTTCTCCAGTCCCCATTTTCATCTCTCTTAGAGTCAGATATTTTCCTAAGCACCCTGTTTTCGAACACACTCAGAATATATTCTTCCCGAAGAGTAAGCGACCATGTTTCACATCCATATAATACAACCAACAGGATAATTGTTTATACATTTTTTTTTTTTTTAGATTTTTGGACAGAAAACAAGAAGTTAAGGGTTTCCGAACTGCATAAAAACAAGCATTTCCTGATTTCAGCCGACACTTGACTTCTTTCTTAATATTATTTGTGTCTGTAATTAAATTATTGTTACCAGATATTTGAATTTCTCCACTTGTTTGAATGATTTACCGGCTATTCTAACAAATAAACACAATGTTCAAGTTCCTCACTTAAGTCATTTAATTTATCTGTAGCAAGATTGAGATCGGAAATATACACACAAAACTTCACTAAAAAGGTATATTTACCCAGAATGATCATTTCAACGGGTCTTCCCGCCATCATCAGCTGATTCCGACTGGCCCTCTGGCGGCGGATGAATGAATTTGTCAATCAAGGTTCCATGTATGCCAACTGAAGTGTCAAAGTTTAAAAGTTTTGTGTGTATATTTCCGATCTCAATCTTGCTACAGATTTGAACACTTCACTGTAAATTTCCTTCTAATATTTATATTGTCATTTAATTTAGTTGAGTTCGAAGAACCCACCCCTTCTTAGTCCCTGTGACAGAAAAAAGCCATGTAATTCTAGGGTTAATGGTATTGTTTTTCTGATTGTACAATAAGTACTAATGAGCTTTCTTTACACAGGAATGCCTAAACTGGGGAAGGAAATCGGTCGAGGACAGTATGGAGTTGTGTTCTCTTGTGAATCATGGAAGGGAACAGGACCTTGTGCAGTTAAATCCGTGGTGCCACCTGATGACAAACACTGGAATGATCTCGCCATGGAATTTTATTACACTAGGTATACCACTTCTATTAATAATGAGATTATGATTTCAGAATACTGTTCACTTTATGCACTGAACGTTTGATTTGAAGTTACGAATTAGTTATACTTTTTATATATTGTAGTATTAAAACATTTTACATAGATAACTGGTATTGGGAATAACATGGTGAAGTCACAGTAAACTGTTAAAAAAACACACACTTAACTTCACTTAAAGCATAATAATCTTAGAATATATTTCAAGAGCTGTTGCTCTCATTTTAACTGAAATTTACTGCTGGAAGGTTTGTAGTCCCTCTTGTGGTCGATGGATGTACCTTCTATTCAGACTGTCTTCTTCTGGTTTTTTGAAATTCATTGACCTATGTTTGTTGTTTTGGATGAATTCTCCCAGACTATTAATTCTTGTGGCTGTTTTACTGGTTTTAGTATACTGATTTCCTGGTCTATCTCAAACTTACCTATGTTACCTTGATTGTTGAAATTATGCATTACCATTTTACCAATGCATGAAACTAAGGTGTTGAAATCCATGAAAGTGACTTGATTAATTGCAATATTCATTTCAAATTTTTCGTAATTTCACTGCGAATGGTTCAAAATTTGATACTACGAGTATTATTATTTATTAATATAAAATTAATTGATTTATGGTTGTGAATATTCACTTCTAGTCAAGATTTTGGAAATGATTAGGATATATAAATATTTTTGGGTTTTGTTTAGTTTTATTTTTCTACAGAATGATTCCAAAATATTCCACCATCCAAACATAGTTATTCTGAATTATCAACAATTGTAAATTATTGATAGTTGCAAGGATTTAGGAAATAAACAGTTTTTAAAATTCAAATTTTCATCATACCAAAAAAAAAAAAGTTTTGGAAGCCATAGAACTTTAATTTCTGTGCCGAACATGCATTGCATGTAGAAGGTTGACTCTATGGTTTCTCCTCCTTGGCTGCACACTCTGGAGTGAGTAGTTTGTTTTGGAGTGAAAATTGCACCACGAAGGACAACATGACTGATGTATTAATTATTACAGGAAGTTAGTAACAGTGAAGTTTTTCTAATATAGTAATATAAGAATTGAGTCAATTTTAGTGACACTTACTTCACTTGAGTCCTCTATTTGGAGACTAGTTTCGGGAAGTTATTCCTCCCATATTCATTCCATTTTGACTGCTGCTTGTTGCTACTTGACTGCCCTCTGGTTTCTTTAAGATGAATTTATTGAACAGGTCATTGGAGGCGGGGATTTCAAAATTCATGGCTTTGTCTTGATGTTTGAGGATGAAGATTTTTTCCCAATTGATTAATTCTGTATGTCCTCTTGCAGATTTTAACAATTTTGCTTCTGGTTTAAAGTCATAGTTTTTTATCCAAAAATGGGCTGCAACTGCCGATTTATCTATTTCATGGTTCTTTATGTTCCTGAAGTGCTCTTTTGTCCTGATTTTTAAATTTCTTTTAGTCTTTCCGATGTAAACCTGGTTGCAATCCTTGCACTCTATTTGATATATTCCTGATTTGTTGGAATTAGGTATTCTGTCTTTTAGTGAGGAGTTTAGTAAATTTCCAATACTATAAAACTTGAACAGAGTCAACATTTATTTAATATTTACACTTCTTGCTCCACTTACATTTAATTAGCAGGACTAGTTTCCAGGGATTACTCCCTCATCCTCAGCTGGTGGTTGACTGATAACAATGTCTTGTTGATCTGATGCATCTGCTCCTACAGTGTTACCACTCCTATTACCTAAAAAACTAAATATCCCATCTGCTGCTGGGACATCAAAATTCAAGATCTTGTTTTGGTTCTTAATGATGAATATCTTCTCCCAAACTCCTAACTCAGATGGATTTTTGACATGTTTTAAAAGTTTGATCTCTTTTTTGATGTGGTGATCCTTGAAGTATGCATGGTGGGCTAAAGCAGATTTTTCTGTATGTACTAATCTGATGTTCCTGAGATGCTCTTTCATTCTTGTATCCAGGTTCCTTCTGGTTTGACCTATATACACCTTGTGACAGTCCGAGCATTCCATTTGATATATCCCTGATAATTCGGTTTTTGGAGTACTATTGTTTAATGGATGGTTGAGCATGTTCCTCAGGTTAAATTTGTTTTGGGGAGCCAATTTTATGTTTTGTCCTTTGAATGATTTTTCAAATTTAGGAAATAATTCCGGATGAAAGGTAAACTTCTTGTATATTGGTTTGCTGTCATTTGAGTTGCTCAGAGTACATGTGTCCTTAATCAATTTAGCTTTCTTATGTTTGGAAATCAACTTATCAATAAAATCTGTCTTAAAACCATTCAACATTGCAACATTATGTATATGGTGATATTCTTTCTTGTATTCTGCATCTGACAAAGGTACATGTATCAATCTATGCACTAGACTATTAAATATGGCATATTGATGTGGTCTTGGATTGAATACATTTCGCTTAATATAGTTGTCAACATGCGTATCTTTCCTGTAGATCCCAAATTCAAGTCTCTCTCCATGTTTAAAAATTTTAAGATCCAAAAAAGGTAGATAACCATTTTCTTCCTTTTCAATAGTAAATTTGATAGATTGATCTTGTAGATTGAGTAGCTTTATTGAGTCTTCTATGAATCTATTAGGGATAATGGCAAAAACATCATCCACATACCTGTGCCAATGTTTGAAGATGTGTGGGAAGGACTCAGTCATCCGTATTTCTAATTGGCTCATATAAAGATCAGCTAATAAAGGTGATAACGGATTGCCCATGGCTAGTCCCTTGGTTTGTTTATAAAAACTTGAATTGAACATAAAACTGTTTTGATTGATGCATAAGTAAACCAAATCAGTATAACTTTTAATTTGCTCTGATGTGAAATTATTGTAAGAAAGCCACTGATTCAGTAGGTTGGATAGTTTCTCAGTTGGAATGCTTGTAAACAATGCATTGACGTCAAAGGATACTAAAATATCATCCTTTCCAATGGTAATGTCTTTGATTTTGTTGATTAGTTAATAATATTGATGTTGATTATAATAATATTGATGCACCTACCTATAAATTGGCGAAGTGGTTAATTAACAAATTCGACGAATTGAAAAAATTCAGTTCATTGAGTATAAAAAACACAGACGAACTAATCAACAAAATCAAAGACATTACCATTGGAAAGGATGATATTTTAGTATCCTTTGACGTCAATGCATTGTTTACAAGCATTCCAACTGAGAAACTATCCAACCTACTGAATCAGTGGCTTTCTTACAATAATTTCACATCAGAGCAAATTAAAAGTTATACTGATTTGGTTTACTTATGCATCAATCAAAACAGTTTTATGTTCAATTCAAGTTTTTATAAACAAACCAAGGGACTAGCCATGGGCAATCCGTTATCACCTTTATTAGCTGATCTTTATATGAGCCAATTAGAAATACGGATGACTGAGTCCTTCCCACACATCTTCAAACATTGGCACAGGTATGTGGATGATGTTTTTGCCATTATCCCTAATAGATTCATAGAAGACTCAATAAAGCTACTCAATCTACAAGATCAATCTATCAAATTTACTATTGAAAAGGAAGAAAATGGTTATCTACCTTTTTTGGATCTTAAAATTTTTAAACATGGAGAGAGACTTGAATTTGGGATCTACAGGAAAGATACGCATGTTGACAACTATATTAAGCGAAATGTATTCAATCCAAGACCACATCAATATGCCATATTTCATAGTCTAGTGCATAGATTGATACATGTACCTTTGTCAGATGCAGAATACAAGAAAGAATATCACCATATACATAATGTTGAAATGTTGAATGGTTTTAAGACAGATTTTATTGATAAGTTGATTTCCAAACATAAGAAAGCTAAATTGATTAAGGACACATGTACTCTGAGCAACTCAAATGACAGCAAACCAATATACAAGAAGTTTACCTTTCATCCGGAATTATTTCCTAAATTTGAAAAATCATTCAAAGGACAAAACATAAAATTGGCTCCCCAAAACAAATTTAACCTGAGGAACATGCTCAACCATCCATTAAACAATAGTACTCCAAAAACCGAATTATCAGGGATATATCAAATGGAATGCTCGGACTGTCACAAGGTGTATATAGGTCAAACCAGAAGGAACCTGGATACAAGAATGAAAGAGCATCTCAGGAACATCAGATTAGTACATACAGAAAAATCTGCTTTAGCCCACCATGCATACTTCAAGGATCACCACATCAAAAAAGAGATCAAACTTTTAAAACATGTCAAAAATCCATCTGAGTTAGGAGTTTGGGAGAAGATATTCATCATTAAGAACCAAAACAAGATCTTGAATTTTGATGTCCCAGCAGCAGATGGGATATTTAGTTTTTTAGGTAATAGGAGTGGTAACACTGTAGGAGCAGATGCATCAGATCAACAAGACATTGTTATCAGTCAACCACCAGCTGAGGATGAGGGAGTAATCCCTGGAAACTAGTCCTGCTAATTAAATGTAAGTGGAGCAAGAAGTGTAAATATTAAATAAATGTTGACTCTGTTCAAGTTTTACAACATGCTCTACTGTTTATAGTACTTCAATTAATTATTTTAACACTTGTTGCAATACTATGTTTGTTTTGTGGTGCCAAAATTATGTTTTGTTCTTTGAAAATTTTCTTGAAACTATTGTTAGCCAAAGGGTGGTAAGTGAATTTTTTGAATTTTCTATCATCTTCTTTACTGGTCAAAGTGCTAACATCTTTGACATCTTTCTGTCTTTTTTGTCTGCCAATCTTTCTATCTACCAGATTTTTGGTGAATCCATTGTGGTGAGCTGTATTTACAATATACTTGTATTCAGCTGCATATTCTTCTTTAGTTATCGGTAACTAAAGAAGAATATGCAGCTGAATACAAGTATATTGTAAATACAGCTCACCACAATGGATTCACCAAAAATCTGGTAGATAGAAAGATTGGCAGACAAAAAAGACAGAAAGATGTCAAAGTTGTTAGCACTTTGACCAGTAAAGAAGATGATAGAAAATTCAAAAAATTCACTTACCACCCTTTGGCTAACAATAGTTTCAAGAAAATTTTCAAAGAACAAAACATAATTTTGGCACCACAAAACAAACATAGTATTGGAAATTTACTAAACTCCTCACTAAAAGACAGAATACCTAATTCCAACAGATCAGGAATATATCAAATAGAGTGCAAGGATTGCAACCAGGTTTACATCGGAAAGACTAAAAGAAATTTAAAAATCAGGACAAAAGAGCACTTCAGGAACATAAAGAACCATGAAATAGATAAATCGGCAGTTGCAGCCCATTTTTGGATAAAAAACCATGACTTTAAACCAGAAGCAAAATTGTTAAAATCTGCAAGAGGACATACAGAATTAATCAATTGGGGAAAAAATCTTCATCCTCAAACATCAAGACAAAGCCATGAATTTTGAAATCCCCGCCTCCAATGACCTGTTCAATAAATTCATCTTAAAGAAACCAGAGGGCAGTCAAGTAGCAACAAGCAGCAGTCAAAATGGAATGAATATGGGAGGAATAACTTCCCGAAACTAGTCTCCAAATAGAGGACTCAAGTGAAGTAAGTGTCACTAAAATTGACTCAATTCTTATATTACTATATGACTGATGTATTTATTTGTTGACAAAATCATGACAGAGTACTGAAAATTATGAAAATATTCCTTAAAAATGAATCCGTGAGAAGACTTGGTTCACATAAAACCATCTTTTCTTTGCTGGAATTAGAATAAAAGAGGGATTATTTTTATATTTTGCATTATGACACGAATTCACATTATTTTGCAAAAAAATGCGTTTTTTGGGGGTTATGAGAATGGTAAACAAAAAGTTTGCAAACATTTTTTGAGATAAGAACAATTCATGTTATTCGTATTTCAATAATGTATGATAATTAAAAGCGGTGACCTACAGTAGCAAGGTGGATATGCTTCCAACCCAGTACATTTTTTCAGTAAGTTTGCACATTATGAACATTCAAACAAAATAATATTAGAGAGTGATTATATGAGAGAGTAGTAGAACATATTAAAACACTTTTTAAAAAAGTCAAAAGCAGTTGAATTAAGCAGAGAATATCAAAGCAATGAAATTTGAAACTTACACAGTAAAAACAAATTTAAAATATTTGAGATTAGTCATTAAATGGAACACACTGAGAAAGTAATATATATATTGAGGGATGCAGTGAATCTCTTCTCTTTTTAAATATTCTACATTGGCAATGGAGTTGTTTGATAATAAGTTGATCATGCGCTTTACTCTGCTGTAGAACCATACCAGAACACCAGCACATAGTGAAACTGCGGGGCTCAGTGGTGGATACAAGTTACGGAGGAGGTTACACACCTGCAGTTTTACTCATTATGGATAGGCTCTCTCGAGATCTCTACTGTGGCCTGCGAACAGGACTCAAGTGGCTTACACGCTTGCAGATTGCTATAGATGTTGTGGAGGGCATTCGTTACCTTCACTCTCAAGGACTTGTCCATAGGGACATAAAACTGAAGAACGTTCTTGTAAGTGAAATGTATAAGTAGGTTAGAAAATACAAAAATACGAGGGTCATTTTTTAAGTAAGAACTGTTTTGTTATAAGACAAGAAAATTTTTATTTATGAACAAATCTTTTTCAGGAAATGAAAATATGAACATTATTTTACTTTTCTACATAGTCACCATTATTCTTTAAACACTTGGTTGGCATTTATTCCTTATTTTCACTTCTGTTGTACACTTTAATCCCCTATTTCCACTTTAAAGAGTTGGTTTGGGTTGTTTCTTGCTTATAAATATGACACTGGAACTGTTAAAATATCAATTGAAAGCAAAGTGAAATTACACAATATCAATATAAATATTATCAGCAGTCGGAATCAGCTGATGATGGCGGGAAGACCCGTTGAAATGATCATTCTGGGTAAATATACCTTTTTAGTGAAGTTTTGTGTGTATATTTCCGATCTCAATCTTGCTACAGATTACACAATATGTTTACACTTTTGAAAATAATACTGTTCAAACATGGATTCAGCCTTCATAGTTTGATCTGACAGAAGTGTTAACCAATCGGTTTCACTTAGACTGGCTTTAAAATGTTGAAGATTATTTTGGAGGTATTTCTTATGACAGTCTGTACCATCATTGAATCAATGTGCACAAAATTGTCTAAAATAATATTTCTGCTCAAAAGCTTATCGGCTATGATATCATTTGAGTATCTACGAATCATCTATTTTTCATTTTTTCAATCTGTAAATAGTTATGGTTTACTTCTCTGGGGAAATAGTAGTCATATAAGTATCCTTTTACTTAAAAAAAAAAGCTTTAAGAATAATAACTAAATCACACAGAATTGCACATTGTGAGCCTCTTTTTGTAGAAACAAAAATCCCAACAGTGATCAACTTGTATGTTTTTATCTGCCTACTTAAGGTAAAGGAAAACGCCACTGCAGTTACAATTTGTAGTGATGTCCACACACACACTGAATCAATCTTTAGCAATAGTTCCCTTCTGTAGATTGAGCAAGGGTACAAATAATAAATCAAAGCTGTTACCATTTAATGTATTCAAGACTAGATTATATAACTGGCTAATTTTAAATCCTTTTTTTAGTTTAAAAGAACATTTAGTAAGGACAAGGTAGAATTTTAAACTATTCAAAAGCATTAAATGTTATTTCAGATTTCTTTGACAATGTCTATTGCATTTAAGTAATGTTGAAAGACAGTAAACGTACTAACTAACTAACGAATTATAACCGCTAAGTTAACTAAACACATGGGGCTATCCAAATACCGCAGTACATTTAACTACCCTGATGAGAGGGGAGGCAGATATTAAAATTGTAATGGGCTGACAACTTACCCCAGGTAAGCAGTAATGAAATCCAGGAAAGGGTGAGCAGGCAAGGGTTAACACTTTGAGTTCCAAGCCTGTAGCTTCTACTGGCTTCAGTTCATTTGAAAATTACCAAAGTTGCAATTGTATGGCCCACTAGTTTGGTCATAGTTCCATGCTCCATGTTCACCATAGTGAGTACTAACTTGTTCTGTCTGAGGGAAAAGAAATATACCGGGTGAATCTTCTCATCCTGTGGATTGGTAACTAGGCATATATGCATTTTACACACGTTGCGAAATTCAGGTGCTCACAGCACATTCACCAAACCGTTCGATTAAAGCTACGATGTTGTTCTCTATTGACATTCTCTGCTAGTGCAATGATTAACGTGCTAGATTGTCACACTCAAGGTGTGGGATTCAAATCATGGCCAATCAAAATTGATTTAACACGATGCAGTGGGTGTTTACAGCATAGCCTATAAAACACTGGTACAGCATAACTTAACGACTCAGAAGATGAGAAGATTCTCCCATATTGTGCTATCTACAGAGAAAGCTGAAAGTAAGCATGGAAAGCTCATCTGAAGTCATATCTGTTTATTTCGAAGCATAAACTACAGCTTTCCCAATTTAGGGATTGTACAGTACAAAGCATACTATTAACAGATAACACGACAACATAACAAGATAAAAGAAAACTGAATTACAACAGAAAAAATTACAATAAGGAAAGAACACAAATGTGAAGAATACATTGTTAGTTACATAGAGATCATAATACAAATATTTTTAGTAATATATTTTTTAAATATGAAACGATGGTTTAAATATTAATTATTGTTGGGCATATAAATTGTATCTTAGCATTAAAAGAGACCCTTTTATTGCTGCTCTTGCCACTTGCTGGATGAACTTTTTGTCTTTTGTCTTGCACCTTTCATCATTCCAACAACTGTTAGGTTAACTGGTTCTGGGAACAAATTGAAAATACAGGCTTGGCGGTATTGACTTTGAAGAAAGTGAAGAACATAGTTCTTGTTATGCTTAAAATGGGCCTTCCTGTTATTACTACAAGCCTTTGTTGAGTAAGGTCTTGTCACTGAACACAGGATATAGTATTCAATTAGAGAAGTAACTCATTTTATGCAAGGTGAAATTATAATGCGTTGCCAATAAAATTACAGTTCTAGAACATTCTTTTTCCTGTAATTCTGTACTTGAGACCCTGCCAGGGAAACCTGACCATAAATCGGAAAAATAAATTTTCTGATTTGAATGGAACTTCAGCACAAAATTCTGAGCATTCTAAAAGGAAATTATACCTCTAGCTCAAAAATTTATGTTTGTTTTTTTTGTTCAAAAAGTATAATTTATGGCAGTTGATCTCCAAAGATAAGGAACTTTTCCATGTTTTAAAAATCAGTTTCACAATTCTTTAATAATATGTTCAAAGTCTATCACACACTTCACAGAATGTCCAACTACATTACATCGGCATAGCAAGTGTTTCTGTTGCCCGCATTCAACTTTTTTTTTTAATGAAAAGTAACGAAAACAATAGGGACCATGTTAAATTTTCATTGTGACTTATGGAGGGTTACTAAAGGGCAGAGCTCTTTTCAAACTGAAAATACTATGGTTGGCAATGCTGGCTTTATGTTTGTTGTGATCAGAGAATGGAGTACATGTACAAGAATGAAACCAATAGAAGAAAACAAAATCTAAAAATTGATATTTTACACACTGACAGCTGTTTTCTACTGTTATGCAGAAATGTGTTTACCAACTTACGGTCAGGTTTCCCTGGCATGGTCACATTTGTACGTAAAAGACTTAATTGATTTCATAATTTATTTTCAGTTGGATTCAGAGAACAGAGCCAAACTGACAGATCTGGGTTTCTGTATCCCAGAGGCCATGATGTCTGGTAGCATAGTGGGAACGCCTGTCCACATGGCTCCGGAGTTGCTCTCAGGCCATTATGACAGTAGTGTAGATGTATATGCCTTTGGCATCCTGTTCTGGTACCTGTGTGCAGGGCACGTGCGTCTTCCTTATAATTTTGAGCAATACATGAGCAAGGAACAGCTGTGGTTTGGTGTTAGCAAAGGTAATTGAACATGTTAAGGTACTGAGATATCTATTCTTCATTTATTTAAGAAATCATATTAGTTTAAGCTCGTGATGCAATATAGTAAATCCACAATTTATCATTCTTATTTTTATGAATACCTATTTTTAAGTAATAAAATTTTAAGTCCCCATATAGGCTGACAAAGTTTTGTAGGCCACATATCAGTCCATGTATCAAAATTATTTGTAGACTTCATTTCTGTAATTGCTTCCAGATCCTCTTTGGATGAACTTAAAATAAGTTTACCAGATTTTTTCAGTGAATCCAGGGACACTTTAAAGATTTTATAGAAGTAATTTTCTGATTGAACAAATAACTTAATTGAACTCCACTTCTTACAATATGTAGCAGTTTATTCCTTTAATATAAAAATCAAATAGTTAATAAGGTCTTTAGGAAACAATTTTAGTTTAAGTCAACAAAAACATCTAACAGTATCTTCCAGCTACTATTTAGATCTTGGAAAAACAGAATTGTTGTTTACTCCAAAAATCTTCCAACATAGAATCACTTATGATTTAAGTTTTGAAATTACTTAAGTTTTAAGGTTAAGAAATTTGTGTAAGATTGTTCCATATACGAGGGCAATCCAGAAAGTAGATTACGTTTTGGAATAAAAAGTAAACAAAGTATAGGAAACAAATTTTATTATATACAGATGAAAGCCACACTCAAATACTACTTTTCTACATAGTCACCATTCAAAGTAAGGCATTTATCGTAGCGATGTACGAGCTTGGAAATTCCTTCGTCGAAAAATTCGGCCGCCTGCGCCTTCAACCACTTCGTTACCTCTTCTTGCAGCTGTGCGTCGTCATCAAAACGCTGCATAGCCAGCCACTTCTTCATTGCTGGGAATAGGTGGAAGTCGCTCGGTGCCAGGTCGGGACTGTACGGCGGATGAGGAAACAACTCCCACGTGAAAGATTCAAGAAGTTGACGAGTGACATTTGCCGTGTGGGGCCGGGCGTTGTCGTGAATCAACAAGATCTTAGAGCTCAACATTCCTCTGCGCTTGTTTTGGATTGCTCTTCTGAGTTTTTGGAGAGTGTGGCAATACCTTTGAGAGTTTATTGTAGTGCCTCTTTCCAGGAAGTCCACCAAAATCACACCTTTTCTGTCCCAAAAAACAGTCGCCATCATCTTCCTTGCCGACATTGTTTGCATGCATTTTTTGGGTTTTTTGGGAGAACTTGTGTGCCCCCACTGCATTGATTGCAATTTCGTTTCACAGTTCACGTGTTTCACCCATGTTTCGTCACCAGTAACGATGCGATCGAGTAAAGAGTCACCATCCTTATGGTAAGCGTCCAAAAAGTTCAACGCTGCAGCCATTCGCTGAGTTTTGTGGTCCTCTGTCAAGATTTTTGGAATCCATCTTGCACAAAACTTGTGGTAACCAAGCTTATCGCTGATGATTTCGTGCAACAAACTTCGCGAAATTTGTGGAAAACTCAAAGAAAGTTCCGTTATTGTGAAATTTCGATTTTCACGGACTTTAGCATCGACTTTTTCGACAAGTTCGGCAGTCACTATGCTGGGTCTCCCACTTCGATCTTCGTCGTGAACATTGGTTCGGCCATTTTTAAATCTTATGACCCACTGACGCACTCCACCTTCAGTAATAATGTTGTCCCCATACACTTCACAAAGCTGCCGATAGATTTCTATCGGTTTACAGTTTTTTGCAGTCAGAAACCTTATTACTGCACGCACCTCGCAGCTCGCGGGATTTTCAATTAACGCAGACATTTTAAACCGTCACAGTATCTGAACAGAGCACAGCACGAACCTCTCACTAGCACCGCTAGATGCCGACTGAGCTGCGCAACGCTCTGACCCCAAAATGGCCGCGCTAGCCCCGCCTCTAGCGGACACAGACGAAAACGTAATCTACTTTCTGGATTGCCCTCGTATCTTTGGTTAAGATAGAGATCTTGTATCTCCAAAATGGCAACTTTTCAGGAGACAAGAAAAAGTTTCAGTTCCAGCAATGTAAACATGAAAATAGTTCAGCTTCAGTCGATCATTGTTTGCATGTGAGGCTGTAACAGAAACATACAGCTGTTATTTCTTAATATTTAACATTTACAGTAGAGTCTCAGTTATCCGATCTTCGGGCATCAGACGTTCTGTATTATCCTTCACTGTTTATGGTATATGAACTTTCTACTTTACTCTATTTTAGGTGGACTTTATAACCGTACACTGTAATATTGCTACAATGTCTAGCTGTTAAACTGTGAAAAAAGGAACAGCAGTTTTAACTGTCAAACACTTGATATCTACATTTAGTAGTCTAGTGAATGGTCATGACAATGAAGAAGAATCAAGTATAGAGCGAAGAAAAAAGGAAACAAGATGACAAACAAAGAAGGTTTAAGTGCTTTGCAGATAGTGATAATTTATACGGAGGTTAAAGCTATAGACACATTATGATATTTCGGCATTATGTTATGCATTTTTTTGTGTTTCTGTATTTATCCAACATTTTCAGTGTTCTGAGATACTCCAGGTCCAGTTTAGGTTGGATAATCAAGAGTCTACTGTATATGTAACATGAAAATGGCTTCTTTTGGAGATACGAGATCTCCATTTAATTGATGATATGCTATGAATCTACTTTTAAATGAGTACTGTATTGTAGGTATAAGACCAGAGAGACTGAAACACTTCGATGATAAGTGTTGGACACTGATGGAGCAATGCTGGGCCATGATCCCAACTGATCGCCCACTCCTAGGCTATGTCTTACCACAGTTGGTATCCATCAGGGCATGGTATGTGTTGAAATCAAGTCAAGGTATGTAAAACAATTTTAATACTAAATTCTTAATCACAGGTGTCATTCAAAGGTAATGGTAATTCTAATTAATTCCTGGTACAACGTGACCTTACATTCATTATATGTAACATGCTCGTTCTAAAGGTCATCCATAAATTCAATAAATAACTGCAGTTCCTTACCATTATTTGATATAGATAGATCTGATCAATTATCAGAAAGTGTTTGAAGCAGTAGCAGCTCGGGTTCACATTAGGGATGGGATATCGGAAGCAAAATATTAATATTGATATCGATATGAATATCAGTTCCTAATACTAATAACAGTATTATAACGGTAAGAAAATATCGATATTGGATAATATCAAAAGTTTTACTAAGATACACTTTTCAAGGGACTGATGCAAAAAAGTGTAAATGGCAGGAAAGTGTAAATTGCAGGAAATGTGAAATCTGTAATGCTATATAGTGCAAAATTTAATACATGAAGGAAAAAAAACAGGTACCCATGTACACTTACATTATCTATTTAAAAAAGTCAGAAATGGTTGATTGTCTTTGCTTTTTTCTTATTTGTATCAGTTCGACCTGTCTCTCCACAGCATATAGGGCATCAAAAGCCCCATCCTCTCCCGAGGCACTTGCAATGTACTGCCTCAAAACAGCTATTGCTTCCACGGCTTCTTTGCTAGTAGGTATTTTGGGTTCCTGGTCAGAGTCTTCCTCACCTACTTCTTCTTCAAGGTGGCTAGAAACAATGTCTTCCACTGTGGGCACCACTGATGTTATTACATCAGCATCAACGTTGACATAATCTTCGAATGAAGAAGGCTCGTCCACCACACCCCAGTTGCTGGGCTCTGACATCTCTTCCTCGGGCAGATAGTCCTCTTCTTCCACAAACTCAAACCCGGCCTTCCGGAAACAGTTAGATATGGTCACAGGACTGATACTTGACCATGCTCTGGATACATAATGCATGGCATCAAGGACTGTTATGGTCATTTTCTTAGGGTCCATAGCATTGTCGTGCATGAAGACAGCCTTCTCCACTAGCATCTTCCTGTACTTGAATTTAAGGGCATGAATGATGCCCAGATCCAGTGGTTGGAGCTCGCTTGTGCAGTTTGGCGGGAGAAACACAAGCTTAATGTTTCTTAGCTGCAGATCATCAGGGTGGGCTGCACATCTGTCCAAGAACAACAGTATTTTTCGATGAGTTGCTCCCATTTTAGCATCCAAAGCATGAAGCGTAGACGTGAAGATGCTGCTAGTCATCCATGCTGTGGCATTTGCATCATACTTTGTGGGCAGATTTTTCAAATTCTTGAAACACCTGGGCTTCTTGAATTTACCGATCACTAGGGGGGGTAATTTTTCTGATCCGTCAGCATTGACCATTAGCAGAACAGTTACCCGCTGTTTGCTGAGTTTTCCACCATGACACTTTTCCCCCAAAGCACAAAGTTTTGCTTGGCAAAATGTTATAAAACAAACCAGTTTCGTCAGCATTAAAAATATTCCTTGGTTCGTAACCCTGAATAATAGCTGGCAGGTTTTGCTTCCACTCTTGTACAGTTTCCACACTGACACTTTTACTTTCTCCACAAAGTTGATTGTAGACAATATTATGGCGATTCTTGAACCGATCCATCCATCCATTAGATGCAGTAAAATCGGTGATTCCCAATTTTGCAGCAAACTGAAGGGCTTTAGTTCGAAGTATGGTGCCATCAACTGGAATTCCTGCCGCTCTCGTAGACACAAACCATTCTGCCACAAGTTTGTCCATCTCATCATACGCTGATGTGCGTATATATTTGTGCTTTTTGGACATTACACCACTTTGTTTGGCATTAAGTTCAATTGTCGATCTATTTTTTACGATGGTATTCAAAGTTGAAACAGAGAGTCCAAGCTCTTTTGCTAACTGAACACGTGTTCCCACGTGTGAATCAACACGACGCAGAATTTCAGTCTTCTCTTGCAAAGAAATGCATTTTCTACTGTTTTTATTAACCTCCATGATACCGCCAAAATCACACAACACTTTGCTAAAAATCCACGATGAATTAGGCCTACGCTATGTGAATATCAAATATCTACAAGCACAAAAGAAACCAACTCCCTCTCAACTAACGCAAATAGCCACTGTCGCCGCGTGTAAGAGAGTTGGCAACATAGCGGAAGTGAGACCTTGAGTCACAGAACACAAACTTGAGTTCCTTTTTAAAGCGCTTCAGGGTTGCGTTGGTGAAGCGAAGTCTGATCTCGCTTACGGGTTTTGCTGCAAGGACTGTCTTGACCGATCTTTCTTCACTGCAGCAAAACTGAAGCGCTTCACGAATTCGCTTTGAAAGAAAACGCATGGAAAACGGTTCATCGAAAATCAACAGCTTCGGCAAAAATACGTAAATGGCGGGAAATACAACTGTGTAGAAGTTGTTAATGGCGGGAATTCGATGTATTGTCAGCATAGGTTAAAAAGTGGGACCAGCTGAAAATGACGTAAATGGCAGGAAAACGTAAATGGCGGGAACGTAAAAACGGGGTTTTACTGTAATAGGTTTGTTCCTAGAGCACTCAGAACCTGTTAACACACAGTTCACGCATGCGCACATTGGCAGTTTCACTGCACGACATTTAGAAACTGATATTGTGCGCATGCATGAACTATGTGTTCATAGTTTCAGAGAGCTCTAGGAACAAACCTACTGTCGTTTATTGAAAATTTGTACCCTATAGCAATTTATGGAATGGTTAGAATCACTGGTTGTTGCTATTTATATGAGTAAGGGTAACTGAGATGCCCTTGTGGCTATAAAGCTCAAATTGATGACCAGATAGGCCAGAAATAAGTGTAATTTAATGTTGATAGCCATCAATTCAATATGTTCTACTTATATTTCAGTTTTATTAATTTTCAACTTGATATTGCCTAAAAAATTGATTTTACCCATTATTATATTATATTATATTATATTAGTGTATTTTTGTCCCTCTCTCGTCCTCAGTTTTACTCTTTTTTTTCTTGCATTGAGAAAATCAGTATTATCAAAGAGCAATATCGATATCACAATATTGTCGGAACTGAAATATTAATGTCAAAATATGGAATATGGAAACCAAAATATTGATATTCGATAATATCAATATTGATGTGTCATCCTTAGTTCACATTTCAGAGGTTCAAATCCCATGACTGGAAAACCTCACTGGAGATTTTTTGGGTTTTCCTTGCTCTCAGATTATATCCCTGGGGTAGAACAACTTTCACTTGACTTCAAAATTGATTGTAGAAGAAAAGGTATAGGCCCAGATGACATGTAGGTATTGGATCATGGGAAAGGCTTGAAGAATTCAGCTATTGTGTAGTAGTCAGATCAAGCATGAAGCCCTGTTGCATGTTTTCACCCCTACTGTTTAGTGTGTGATGTGAAGGTGCTTTTGTTTAATCATAAAAATTAATTCATGGACAGAAAATTAATTTACCAGGCCATTGCTTTAAAAATGATATTAATGCATTTAATAGTGGGATTTCCTTGACTGCCACCAGAATCTTGGATACAGGCTTTCTGTCATCTGTGTGAGTGTCTGAGTTTTGTAGCAATTTCTGGTCGTGTTATTTTAGTGGAACTTATTTTGTTTCAGATTCGTCTTCCATGGACATGGGTAGAGTATAGATGTGATTAACATGTGTGTCAGTTGTGTGAGTTTGGTTGACAATAAGTGTGCAGCTGTGTGTGAGCAAATTTGTCAGATGATTAATTATCTTGTGTGTGTGAGTCTGTCTGTGTGTGTATGTATGTATGTATGTATGTATGTATGGACTTTGTAATGCACATATAGTGATGTGCATGCAATTCAGTCTTAAAATTTTGACTGTACAGGAACTCTGTGATTTTTGTGTACTCTATTCATAATGTGTCATATTTTATTTTATACAAGACACTGGGCTATGGGATCATGCAAAGATTTTGTAGAAATGTGTATTAACAGTACCTTGTACAGTATTTACTAGAGTTAGAGTAGATATACTATTCAGTGTTTAGAGAATTGTGTGGGTCTATGAGAGAATGAGCTTCCCACTGGGAAGATAAATATTGAAAAAAAGACTTTAGTTAGAATCCTCATAGCTTTAATATTTACCCTATTATTGTAGCCCTTCTTATCTTTCTTTAAGATCTTTGTATGCCTACTCCACCATGTCTGTGAAAATGTCATGGAGCATTAAAAGATTTTGCTTGCTTATTTACAACATACACTACCATTTATGTTAATTTTAAATTACATTGTTGGAGAGTTTCAACCACGTGTGACAGCCATTTTCAGCAAGTGACTTCCATATTCCTGAAAGCATACAAATACTTCCTAACCACAACGTTTGGCAACATGGGTGTCTGTTGCTGATGATGACAGCCACATGCAATTGAAAGCTTGAGAGTAAGGTAGTTTTAAAACTAAAAATAATAGTAAACATGAAAGCATCATAAATAAGTTAACAATCATTTAATAAATTCATTAACTAATTTATATTTAAATTGAATAAGAACAACTTAATCCAGTCTACCTATCAGAGACCGGCATTTCCTGCGAGAATCATGCTCGTACCCTGGTCCAACTACTGCTCAAGTCACTGCTTTGGTAGCAAAGATAGTAGGGAGGGAGCTTCAGTACACTGTGCTGCTTGTATGCAGGCACGGTTCTGATGAGACTTGAGACCCGGTCCAAGCATGATTATGTCACTAGTGACTTGTGAAACTCTGTCGATCATAGGGAGTAGGGATGTACATCTCATTTTTCTCTTTTCTCGTGCATTAGGTCTCATAATAATGGTACTGAATTTCTTAATATAATAACCAGGGCCCGGATTCTGATGACCTAAAATTGTTTGAAAAATGACCTATAAAATGACCCTAAATTTTAAAGAAAATGACTTAATAATTATAAAAAATGACCTAAAAACTGATATTTTATTTATAAAAAATTATTGCACACGCAAAGTTATAGACTAGTTTGTAAATAATTGTAAAAACTGTAAATAACTGTAATGTTGTGAATGTTCTTTTCTCACGGAAATTTATACTTGTACTGAGACACTGGTGAATCAAAGTTCGGCACATCCTTTTGTGGTCTACCGGATTATATTGTTGTTTATTGAGGGTAAACAATAGTTTGCACTCTTAAATCCAAGCAGGTGGCAGATTCTGGTGCCAAGTCAATCTAATAACAATAGTAATATAATACAAAATTTTGGCGTTTCTTTTGTTCTCACTTCCGACTTATTGTGAGACATGTCAACACTTTAACGCCGAATTTTTCCTTCTTGAACTAAACAAAAAACACTTCAAAGACAGCACCGCTAGTGACAAAAAAATCTAATACACTGGATGTAAATACATGAAAATTTCTAAATAAGGAAGCAAATGACAAAATAATGACCTAAAATTGAAAAAAATGCCCTAAAAATATAAAATTGCATAAAATGACAAAAAATTACCTAATAAAAATGCATTTCTATAATCTAGAGGCCATGATTAGGATTTATCCACAAGTTGGCAATGTCTGTGCAGCATCAATAAAAAGATGACATGTCATTAGAATCCGGGCCCTGATAATAACTAATATTTAAAGAAACCAGACATGTTGACTTACACTGAAGTTCACATATAAAACAAGGTAAGATAGCAAGAAATCGAAATGGCTTACATCTACAACCTTCAAGCGTCTTTGCCATCCTCCTGTGTAGCTCAATGCCAGCGTGCTAATTTTAGAACGAGATTGCAGGTTCTTTTTTTTTTTTAGGAGGGCTTTCATAGTATTTTATCTCTCTTTCTATTTTCCTTGCCTTAACTTCTCGTGTTGTAGGGACGTTCATAATATTTTGAAAACGTAAATATATTTTGTGATTTATTTTTTATTTATGGACACTGCCTTATATTTTCTGTTACTGCTTAGCTCACAAATCAGTGTCCAATGTAGTATAAGAATATGTGGCATTCCAACCAAAAGCAAGTGTCAATCACCATAATTATCATTTAATTGTTATCACTTTCAGTTTATCTCTCCTATCATTTACGATCAAACCAACCTATTAATGCTCAGTCAATTTAAAGATTCCCTTTAGCGGCGAAACCTATTAAAATCACTTTCGTCCAATGTTGAATTTAATTATAAAAAATATTGTTTCTGCAACTTTCAGTATTATGTTTGATACATTATATTACATTACTTATTACATTACTTTACTTATATTATTTCACATTTAGTACAAGTAAAAACAAATAAAACCAACAGAAAATACTATTTCTAATTTAGCATTTAAATGTAAGGTATGCCACTATATGAGCAAAGCTCATGTTTAGGGGGTATAGTAGATTAAATATAAATCTAATTATATATCAATGCACAGTATACTACAAACGAAAAATTATAAATGTATGAGTACAATGTATACAAAAATTATTTTGCAGCATTAACCAGTGGTTTATATAGAAGTTACAACAACAACAAAATAGAATAAATTGGGTTGAAACATTGAAAGGTCAAACAAAATTAAAGTTGTGCTATTAATATTATATAATAATTTTTTTTAAATTTTTTTCCCCTCTTAAAATATTTAAGATTGTAATTTACATATTCAGGGTGCTCAGAAATAAACTTGTTATACAATTTCAAACCATAGTTTTCACCATGTAATTGCCCCTTGGTCGTTTTACATTTTGATTCAGCAAAACGAAAAATGGCATTTCTTCTTGTATTTTGACAATGACTGTAGGAAATAAATATAGATCTGTTTTTATGGTAATATATTAATAATTTTAACCTGTAACTGTTCGATTTTCATAACATTGAATTCAGCATATAATAGTTTTGTTGGGTAATCAATAAGTTTATTTAAGCAAGTTTTTATTATTCTCTTTTGAAGTAAAATTAATTTTGTACAAACAATAAATAATAAACAAATAATACTGGATAATTAATAATTAAAATAATAAATAATTAATATTATTATTGATTAAATAAATAATAATACACACAGCCTAACCGGGAAAATCCCAACAGCCCCCACTGGGACTATCACATAAATATTTACTAATTTAAAATAGTAATAATAGAGCACCTTTTTAACAATAGTAAATAATAATAAAACACAATAAGAAATAATAAACAGTAAATAATAATAAACATTAACCAATAACAATAATAAAAAAGGATAAATAATAAATAATAAGCAACCATAAATAAACAATAATTAATAATAATTGAAAATCGTATCATTATTGATTAAATAAATAATAATAAGCACAGATTAACCGGAAAAAATCCCAATAGCCCTCACTGGGACTATCACATAAAATATTAATTTAAATATAAGTAACAGAGCATCTCTTTAAATATTATTAAAGAAATAAATAGCTACAAATTGGTCAGTACAGAAGATTGCTGGAGTTGCGAACAGCGTAGAAGCAGCCTCCCAGCTGGTAGGAGCCTGTCATAGAGGCTAGCTGAGCGTAGTAGGGAAGTAGGCGTGTCAAAAATCCACTCCATCTAGCGAATACAGCGGGAACCGTTAAAGACACTGTTACCGACTTATAGGCGCGCGCTACAATACCGACCAACAATACATTTCAATAATTGACATAAAACCAATGAGCATTGGTGCTTACTGACGGAGAAAAATGGGCAAAGACGATCTTGAACAAATCAAAGAAGGCAAGGAGTAGAAAGACCAGTGAAACGAGCGAGATGGACGAAGAGGTAGAGTTCGTCCCTGTTCCCAGGAAAGATGATCACCGCAGCATTCTCGAGGTATGGCGCGATATCACATATCACATAAAATATTTCCTTCTTCATTTGTTCGCGCTTTTCGATTAGTTCTATCGTGTTTGTGCTCAGCTTTTGTCTCCTTTTTGGTGCTGCATGGCTTGGCAATTGGTGTATTTCGTGCAGTAGTTCTGCTACGACTAAATTCCAGAGTTTAGGCCCCAGGACTGACCCTTGTGGGCAACCTTTGGTGGCGACCTTTCCGTGCAATTCGTATTTGTCCCTTATAACAACTTTTTTGTTTCTGAAGTAGTTTCGTATGACTGTAGATGTTCTCTGGACATCGTATGGCTCTCAGCCTTTCCAATATGTGGGGCCACCACACGTTGTCAAAGGCCCCTTGTATATCCAGAAAGATCCCCATTACGTATTTTTCTGGATTACCTCTGACATGTTCCTGTAATTCCGTGACTGCATCTTCTGTTGACCTCCCTGCTCTAAAGCCATATTGGCACGGTGATTAGTTTTCTTCTAGGGTCTCATTGAGTTTGGTGAGCAATAGTCTTTCAAATACTTTGCCCATTACCGATACAAGGCATATTGTTCTATATGATTTAGCCTTGGTTGGATCGTTCCCTTCTTTTTTCTCTATGGTCTTTATTAGCCCCACTTTCCACTGGTCCGGAAAGATCCCATCCCTGAGGCAAGCATTGTACATTTCCATCATTGACCTTCTCAGGTTTTTGTTTTCATGCTTCAAGAATTCCGGGTGTATGCTATCCACTCCGGGTGCCTTTCTATTTTGGGTGGTGTCTAGGGCGATCTGTATGTCGATTTCATCAAATTGGGTTGCCACTATGCCGTTGTGATAGTCGCGCATGGCCTGTCGTCGCATTTCTGTGTGTTCCTCTGTATCCAATAGGAGAGTGTCTGATGGTATTAATGTGTCGAATAGTATGTGTGCTATTTCATGGAAATTTTCAACAGTCGTGCCATCTGGTCCGGTTATGCTGCTCATGAGTTGTGCAGGTTTGAGTTTTTTCACCGTCAGCTGGTAGGGGAGTCCCCAGACATTGTTTTAGCTTTTTTCAGTGACAAATGCTTGCCAACTTTCCTTTCTAGTTTTCTTTATGATGCTCGTGTACTGCCTTAGTTCCGTTCTGTATTCTGCGTATAATCTTTCTTTGTTTTCTGAGTCAGCTCTTTGAAATGCCCGTCTTTTGGCGTAAGTGGCTCTTTTTAGTCGGGTTAGTTCATCTGTCCACCACGCTATGGGTTTGGCTACTTGTTTTGTTTTCGGTATTGAACGGCTTGCTGCCCTCTGTATAGCTGTATTCATTGTGTCTCTTATTTCCAGGGGACCGTCAAGTTCTCTGTTTAGTGGCTGAATATTCCGATTTATTTCCTCATTGTATTGTTCCCAGTCTGCTTTCCTGAGGTTGTATCGTCTGGTACTTTTGGGTTCTGTTATCTTACGTTGGTATATTATGGTTTGTAGAAATTGATGGGAGCTGGTAACTTTGCCTTGAAGCACTGTCCAGTTTGTGTCCATGGCAGCTATATCATTGGTAGCTAGTGTGATATCTATAATTGATTGTATTCTTTCTGTTTGGTATGTTGGGACTGTGCTGCTTCCATTCAAGACACTCCAGCCCATTTCCAAGATTAGGTCCTCCACTTTCTCTCCTCTTTCGTTACTTTCCGTCGATCCCCAGATGGGGGAGTACCCGTTACAGTCAGTTCCAATTAGTAGTTTGTCTCTATTTTGACCAATTTCCCTCAGTGTTTGTATGATTGGCTCGCAGTCCAGGTTATACTGCAGGTAAGCGCTGACTATGGTGAACTCACCTCCTGGTGTTCGTATTTTGGCACAAGTGACGTGTGCAGTGCTTTTATTTGGCAATAGTATGACCTCGATTTCTGGGTTTAGTATTACTATTCCAGTCCATGGGTATTCGTCTCGTTTGGCCCCCACTATCACCCGATCTCTGCATCCAAACCCCGTGATTTTTAGTTCCTGATATGCATATGGCTCCTGAATTAGTATGATGTCCACTTTATTTTGGTACGCTTCTTCTCGTAACTGAAATGTGACTGACTTTTTCCTGTCTGTGTTTATTTGCCATATTTTGAGGGAATTATTGTCCGGCATAGTCGGTTATATTTTGTAGTCTTCTTAGGGCTTGCAGTCTTACTGGGCAATCTTGGTCGTGGGCTTGATGTTGGTCGTCGCGTTTCTGGTTTGCGCAATTGACGCACTTAATTTTGTTCTTTTCCTCGCAGTCTTTGAAGCAGTGTCCCTTTTGGGCACACCTGCTACACACTTCCTCGTTGGTACAGTGTATCGCTACGTGTCCAAATCTCTGACATCTGTAGCACCTTGCAACTTCAAGATAGTCTATGATGTCGCAGCAGCTATAATCTATGTATATTCGGTTCTCTTTCATCATTTTGAGTCTGAGCTCGGGGCTGACCTCACAGACCCAGTGCTCCGTGGTTGGATTTTTCCCCAGTTTGAAAAGGAGCTTAAATTTCTCCTTGAAAATCTCCAAAGTTTCTTCCTGGGAGGTCTGCCCATTTATTGTTTTCATAATTTCTTCCTCCTCAATGCCCTTGGGTATGTGCTTGATCATGACCCTTGGTTTGATTTGCTTGGTTTTCTCAGCCCTGAACCCTTTGGTTTTTAGAGCGTTGCTGCTTATGATTTTTCCCTTTTGGCCTCGCTCGTTGTTTCAATCAGCACTTTGCTCGATTTCGTTCTTCTCATGGATACCACTCTCCACCCCTCCTCAGCTGCGCGGACTGCACTTCGTAGTGCACTACAGGTTGCTTCCGAAGTTTGATTTTCCTTACTAGGTTGGTCTATAAGGACCGTGTATTTCGGCTTAGGTGGCGTGGTTATTATGGCTTGTCTTGGCTGGGTGAGGGCCAGCACAGCTGCATATATCTGCTTGGTTAGGGTGTTACTAGCGGCATAACTGGGTTGTTCTCTGTTTTCTTATGGAGCTGCTGGTTTTGCTCCCTGAGTATTTGTATTTCAGTTTCTAGTTTGGCTACCGTTTCAGGCTTTATGTTCTTTACCAGCTTGTCTGCTCTGGCTTCTACCAGCAGTTGCTCATTCTGTTCCCTTAAGAGCTTGTTCTCTGCCTTAATGCCTGCCAACTCCTTAACAAACTCTTCGTGCAGGTACATGGCCCTTGAGATTTCCTCGTAGAGCTCTTCTTTCCCAGCCGCTGCAATATTCTTGGTTTTTCCAATATAGGTTTCAATATAGGAAATTCTGGAGTCTAAGCTTCATCTTACTGGACAAGTCACAGAAACTCAAAATCAAAAGAGAATTACTGAACAAGTGCATACTTCCAGCCTTACTATATGGAGCCCAAACATGGAACCTTACCCAACAGCAGAAAACTCAACTACAAGTCACGCAGCGGCAAATGGAAAGGAAAATTCTACAAATATCACTAAAGGACCATATAAGGAACACAGACATCAGACGGAAGATGCAAGTGAAAGGCGCCTCCCACACAGCACAAATATTAAAATGGAGATGGGCAGGACACGTAGTAAGACTTGAACCACAACCGATGGGCACACACAAAGACTCTATGGGACCCAAGAAATGGAACACGAGGACAGGGAGACCAGCAACGAGATGGGCAGACGATATGAGACGCCAAGCCGGAAATCTGTGGACAAGAACAGCAAAGGACAGGAAGTCCTGGAAGAAGCACGAGAAAAACATTCTAAGTGAAAGTAGGGTGTGGGAGTGAAAAAGTGCGGAATATCAAATGGACAAACAAGATATCAAAAGAAAGACAAAGGACACTAATCCCGCATACCTAGCTCAGATGCGGGATCTTTTCCCCCTAGAGCTATCCTCCAAAAGGAGAGGCCATTGCTCGCAAGGGATTCAAAGGCTGTTTTTATTTTATTTAATTTAAATGGTCTTAGAAACGTTACCCCAGCCAATAATTCCGTATTGGATTAACGATTCAACTAGTGCTAGATATATTGACCGTAAAGTAGAAATTGGAAGTAAATTTCGAATGATAACAAATTTGTAAATAGTCTTGCATATTTTATTTGTGATAAATGCAATATGCTTATCCCATTTGAGATGTCTATCAATAATAATTCCTAAGTATTTAACTTCAGAAGATTCTTTTAAACAAGGGCAATTACACATTTGCTTTGAATTACAAAAGGTTTCGTGCAATTTTATATTTAAAGCGGGATTGGGTTTGGTGTTTACTACTGAATATAAAAAAAAAGCTTATAAAAGTGGTTTGAGATATTCAAAGATAATAAGTTTGAATCTAACCATTTTTAAATTATGTTTAAAGCTTGATTGGCGTTTTCATATGTTTCATTCCAATTTTTACCACTAATTATTGCTACCATGTCATCAGCATATGCATACAAACTGCAATTGAAATTTGACAAATAAGTGTCATTAATTTGTTAATGTATAGTACAGTGAGTCCCACACAAGAGTTGGCCAATGACGCGGGTTTCTGCGTCGCAGCTGGCACAGCTCCAACTCCCGAGTGATTGCGTGCAATATCTACGCAAATAATGCCGCGGTCAGTGTAATGATTCAGGTTCTCACATTTACAGTTAAAATTACAATGAAAATAACCACGTACCTCATCACAAGAGATGCTGGAAATGTTCTCCCCTTGCATCCACACAATACTGGCACCTTTTTAGGAAATTTTCTTTCACGCGCATAAGTTCAGCTTCCGAGATAGAGTTAATTTCTTTTGTGATATTGTCTTTAAGTTCTTCTTATGCATGGGAAATTGACCTATACACTTTATTTTTCAAGTTTCCCCATAAATAATATTTACATACTGTTAGAAGAACGTAAAGACAATATCACATAGGCCTATCACAAGAGAAAGTAACTCTGTCTCGGAAGCTGAACTTACGCGCGTGAAAGAAAATTTCCTAAAAAGGTGCCAGTATTTTGGATGCAAGAGGAGAACATTTCCAACATCTCTTGTGATGAGGTACGTGGTTATTTTCATTGTAATTTTACCTGTAAATGTGAGAACCTGAATCATTACACTGACCGCGGCATTATTAGCGTAGATATTTCACCCTATCGCTAGGGAGTTGGAACTGTGCCAGCCGCGACGCAGAAACCCGCGTCATTGGCCAACTCTTTCGTGGGACTCACTGTAGAAACAGAATTGGACCTAAAACAGTACCTTGTAATATTCATATATTAAGTTCTCTATTATTAGTTTTGTAATTTAACTATTTGAATTCTTTCACTTAAGTAAGACCGAAATAGTTCTAATGCATTTCCTCTTATGCCGTAGCACTTTAACTTTTCCAATAATATATATCATGGTTAACAGTGTCAAATGCCTTTTTTAAATCAAGAAATATTCCTAAACATTTATGCTTAGTACCTAAATTATTCATGACTTTGGATGTAACTTGGAAGATGGCATCTTCTGTACTTAAATTATTTTTAAAACCAAATTGATTTGTAGATATTAAATTATATTTATATTAATTAAATTATATTAAGTTATATACAGTACTAACTTTGTTACTGTCACATTCATTAAATTTAGGTTTAATTTGAATTACTGGTACTTAAATCTTAAGGTGAGTACGCCAGCCCTATCTCGACCCTGTTTAGAAATAATTGAACCTTACAAAGATCTGTAAAATGGAATTGTCAATAGTTAAGGCTACAACCTTGTTTCTTTTTTGAACACTAATTTGTACATTTTATTTAACCTGTTACTGTCTTTTACAGCTCAGCCTAAATTGCGAACCTGCTTCCGTGAAGGATGTTACTGTACATTGGACGACAGTCTGAGTTTAAGTTTCTCAATATCTCAGTGAAGACATATTTTGTGGTAAAATACTGGTCATACCGGTAATAAATTTGTTATAAATATGTCTGCTGCACATTCGGAACATATTTAATAAATAAACATTTGATAAATATACTGATTATATTAAGAGATAAAATTTGGACAGTGCATTTTGTCTGAACTATGAGTTCAGGTTTGATTGTATTTTATTTCATATTATGTTTAGAACATTCTTATGGAAGTGAGTCATTCATTCCAAGTCAAACAGAAGCTTTGACCTTATGTTTTCAGAATTCATTGAAACTTTTTTTACACCTTCCAATAGTACATAAAAAATACCCGTATGTTTTTTTAGGGCCAAATCCCATTATTTTTTCATTTTTGTACTATATGAAAGTTCTCAGAAAAGTGCACACTAACTCAAAAATTTATTTTCCTCCCAATAGTAAGTAAAAGTACCTGTGTGTTTTTGTTTGAGCCATATATTATTATTATTTTTTTTTATTGTACACTATATGAAATTTCTCGGGAAAGTGCGTGCACTAACTCACAGTATCTTTTTCCACCAACATTTTTTTATTTGTTTGTATAAAATAGAAGTTAATTCTTTATCATTAAGAGTGCAAAGTTTCAGAGTGGGAAAATGACATAAGTAAAAAGTTACTAAATAAACATGTGCATAGTTATCAAATGGTGATATATGTACATGGAATGAACTTCTGTTGGAATTGTATTATCTTTAGTGAGGAAGACTAACCACAGCTTAATTCATTCCTAGAAAATAACTTTCTTTGATGCTTTTATGTGTTATCACATTAATTTCATTCCTATAAAATAACTTTCTTTGATGCTTTTATATGTTATCATCACGTGGTATTAAAACATTTTGTGCACACCCAAAGGTTATTTGAACCTACTAGGAGAAGGTTTTTCAAAGGTTTCCAATTATTCATGCTGTAATAAGGAACTTCTTTACGTCAGGGTGTGTGATTTCATATTAGTGTAAGCTATGGTGTAGTGCAATGAGAAAAATAACACAACCTCACTATGATCAGTACCTTAGCCCTTTCAAAACAAGCATAAGGTATAAAAAAATGGACAATTAAAGTGCATGACTTCAAGGATTCTGAGAAAACTGTTTTTATTGTGCTTTAAGCTAATTTTGTCAAGTATTATGTTACAAATTGTGCTGCAAATGAATGTTTAAATCCTAGTTTAGTTGACTTTATTGCATGTAATACACCAAAATTGTGTGTACCTACACATTTAAGCAATGCAATGTATTTCTGCAGTAATAATCCGGTTGGGTGTGTTAATTTATTGCAAACATGTTTATGTATACCCTATTGCATGTAATACACCAAAATTGTGTGTACCTACACATTTAAGCAATGCAATGTATTTCTGCAGTAATAATCCGGTTGGGTGTGTTAATTTATTGCAAACATGTTTATGTATACCCTATTATAACATTTTGGACACATGTGGTATAAATTAGGAAATAGGGCAATTTTTTAAATTTCAAAAAAGTTTGATAAATTTACAAAAATTTAATTTTAAAAATAAATGTTTGATAAATAAATATAATATTAATTTTGATGTAATCGTCCTACAAATGTTATAGATGTGTATATTGCAAGTTTTAACATGATCCAAATTTGAATTAATTAATTTGTCAGTAACGGAGGTATTATCGTTGTTATATAAATGTGCACGTGCTGTTACAAAACCTTATATTTTTAATAAGTATGAGTGTGTGACGATAGTAAACTTCTATGAAAATAAAAATACACATATTTTTTTATCATTCAATTAAATGACATATTTTTAGAAATCCAAATCATGGAGGTCATTTTTTCATAAAATTTATGCAGCTTGACATGGAATAACTCATGTGTTTAATGAGTTACTTTTGACTGTAAGTGTAGGCTAAGTAGTGTAGTGAAGTAAGCTAAAATTTGAAGTGTGAAATTTAGACAAGGGATACTAACTGTACTGTATTTGCATTGGCGGTCAAATAGTAGACCTGCTTTTTACACAGATTGGACATATTTAGTAGAGTTGGATTACTCCCACAAAGTCTCTGGCCTTGAAGACTAACCCAGCCAGCGAGCTTCTCGTTACGTCTCGTTACCAAGATGCGCGTAAGATCAGTAAGCTACCTCCGGGCAGAGAGTATAGATCATGCTGCATGTTGGCAGTGGTAGAAAAGACTGTAATAGTTGAGTGGAGGGATAATGCCGCAGACACAGAGACAAACAACACGTGGAGTGGGATAGCCAATCAGGGTGCAGCTCCCCTACGCAGGAACTCTATGAACGGTGAGACACGCTCCTAAGGTATATACGTAAAAACCCAGAGACTCTACCAGTAGAGGTTAAGGAATTCAAGTACTTTATATTTATTGATAATATGGAAAATTTGACTCTTTAAACATAATGTCTACACCTCTGTAATCTAATGTTGGGTCATTTAATGACCCACAATTGGATGACGATTAGCTGTAGTGATCCAAGCACCAAAACAAGGAGGTGACATCGAAGTATCGATCGCGAGCTGATGTATCTTCAGCATGTCCATACCCTAAGGCTTAACACTGGCTTGTGTTTCCCAAGACTTGTAATTCGTTTTGTTAGAGACAGGGTCATAGTTGCCAACAGTAGAAATTGGCCAATTGGAAAATCTCAGCACCTCATCAGGGATTGAATTCATAGACTTCCTAGTTTATTACACAGTGCCTTAACTAAGTGTACCAACATTTATGGTAGACCGGAAATGGGCAGAAGCTTGCCAGGAACAAAGGCATGTTCTGACCTTACTTGCAACCCATGGCCTTCCATCACAAAATCTGCAGAACCAAAAGATTTCATCAACCAAATGAAGATTGTGTGTGTCTGTTTTGCAATCGGAAATGCAAACGATACCACTTGATAGAATGCCCTGGGAGAACAAAATCAATAAGAGAGTACAGCATAGAATAAACCCTCCTTTATTAATGCTCTTCTGAGTGCTCCTTACTATTAATAGTAAAGTAAAGTAAAGTGATCCCTATACAGGCCATGGAGGCCCAGAGGGTTCCAGGAGGTTGAGGCTCCTAGATTTTGGACATTCGGCACTTGAAGGTGGTAAGGTTGTCAGCCTTACGCACCGGCCGCCTTTACCCCCAGGATTGCTCCTGGTACTCATTTCTGTTAGAGGCTGAGTCGACCCCAGGGCCATAGTGCCACCAGAAGGATTAGGCCAATTGAAAAACTCCAACGACCTCATCGGGAATCGAACCCGCGACCTTCCGGTCTGTAGCGCAGGCCTCGACCACTACGCTACGACGTACCCCCCTTACTATTAATATAATGTGAAAATATTTTTAAACATTTTGATATAATCATATATAGGCCTATAGCTTTCTAGTGCTTAAAACGTTAAACAACAACAAGGATGATTTTTCGTGTATACTCATTTTCAGTTTTTGAACCAACCAAATGGAGACTGGAACACAGAAAAAAAAAACAAGGAATTTGTATGCATTGTTATCTGTCCACCCGTTCCTATTGTAATCTTGAAGAAATGAGCGCAGGAAGGCAACATGTTACAAAGTGTGAAGGGGAATATATAAATACAGAAAAATGTTTCAGACTGCAAATGGGTTAGGAGAGGAATATATAAATATGGCAACATGTTCCAAAGTGCAGGGCTGTTGTATTTCTTTCCTCCCCTGCACCATATGAAGGGGTCAAGAGATGACAATGCATTGTTTCCACTTAAGAATTCTGGTTCTTGTTTGGCCGGTGCAAGAGGTGAAGACAAAGTAGCTTGTTGTCTATAACGAGAATTAAAAATTACATTGGGTGAATATTTTAATAACTTTGAATTGTACAAAAACAAGTTTAAAAAATACAAACCTGATTCTTAAAAACATTCTCCTACATTATGAAAAAATGAGGAAATCAGAGTAGAAAATCTGCTCACTTAAATATCTCTCTACAGATATCAACACTTCACTGTAAATTTCCATCTAATATTTATATTGATCTTCCAGCTTGTTGGAGAATGTGCCAGTTCTGTTAACATAAATAATAATAATAATGGGGATAGCGCACAATGTGCATAGTGTTAGCGTTTTAGCTTCCACAGAAGCTGGTCAGCGAGGTGGACCGTTTAGCACATGATATCTGTCACAGCTATTGTCACAAAGCATGTAGATGCACTGTTCTTCTGGTTGGTGATATCTCTCGTTCCTGCAGATAAGATGATGGAATCTGTGGACGGCCAACCGTGTCATCGTATGCCGCAGGTCGTAGTTCGCCCGTGTCCACTCTCTGTTAAGCATGGCATCTGTAGTGTTGAATTCATGCCATATTTCATTTGCCTTCTTGTTTTGTTTGTTTAGTACGTTCATTTAGGCTTCTGTGGATGGCAGTAGCAGCTGGTGCCGAAGATCTTCTATGAAGAATGATTGCCCTGCAAGCACATACACCAGGCGTGAGGGCGTATGCCTTGATAGACATAATGCCCTCTTCAAGAACGATGCTTTGGTTTTCTCGAGGTCTTCTAGGTTTTTGACAGTCAGGTGATCCCAGATTACATCTAGTCCATAAGTCATAATCTGTGGTATTTTCAGTTGGAATAGTTTCATTGCGGTGTCTAGTGAAATTCAGTGCAGATTTTTTATGCTGTTTGTTGCTATTGCTGTTCGTTCCAGTATGCGTCTTGTGTATACAGTACAGATTGTCTGCATTGTGATATCCAAATACTTGTATTGCGATCCTTTTTAGCTCTTTCTCTGTACCAGATGGTGTCCGTAACTGCTGATTTTCCTCCTTTTCTGAAAGTTAGTTGCACTGTTTTGGTGTCATTAAGGACTAGGTCGTTTTTATCTATCCATTCCGTTAATTTATTGAAGGCCTTCTGTAAGTTTTCTGTCTTTGGTGAAACAAACACCATGTCGTCTGCATATGCATATATTATTACATCTTCGGTGGCAATTGTCTTCGGTATCTCGGCAGTGGCAATCAAGAACAGCAGTGAGCTCAGGGGATCTCCTTGTAATACTCCATTTATTTGTTCAATGGGTTCTCATTTGGCTACTGTATCGTCTATTTCAATGAAATTCCGTCCGAGTATACTTCTGAGGAGTTTAGTAGTGTGATTGCTTCACACAATTTCTTCCAGTTTTTCTATTGCTAGTGTCCTATTGAGTAGGTCAAAAGCCTTTGTGTAGTCTATGAATATTGCGTGGAGTTTTCCCTTTTGGTGTCTTAGTGTGTCTTTTATATCTTCCTGGAGGCATCGTACAGCCTGTATAGTGGATTTCCCTTTCCTAAATCCGAACTGTTCCTCTGGTATTGCACTTTCTGTCATTTTGTAGAGTCTTTCTGTTTGTAGTTTTGTTAAGACCTTGAAAGGCATACATTCCAGAGCTGTAAGCATTAGGATTACCTGAATCTCCTTTTCCTTTGTGAATTACTTTTAGCGTGGCATGTCTCCACCCGTCAGGGATATTTCCTTGTTTTAAGCATTGATTGTTAACATAAAGGTCCATAATGAAAGTCAGTTGTTAGTTGCAGTTTGACATTGGGGAGGGTCGCCATATATCCTGTATTGTAGTGTAAGAACATGTCCAGACTGACAAAATTGAAAGTTTATGAATTTCTTTGATGTTACAAATTTTTAAAATGTTTGCCAGCCTAAAATTCCACCAGGTGCAACACTTGCCACGAATTAAATTGCACTCTTTACTCTCTCTAAATTTGTAGATTATTTAGGTTACAAGTACCAGTAGTTCAAATGAAACCTGAATTTAATTAATGTTACAGTAACAAAGTTAACTGTATCATGTATAACGAATTTCAGAATATGGTATTAGTTTAGGTTAGGTGGCTCTAGGCCATTAAGCATGAAAAAGATATAAAAAGGAGAGGAAGGTGCCAGAGAACTTACCAATTGGCAGGAGAAGCTGGTCTTCAATTGGTGCTGGCTCTGGTATCATAGAAACACATAAAAAGAACAATAAAAACGAAAATTTTCGGACAAACTTTGCCCTTTGTCAATCACTTAGAGAATGGAGCTTGAAGAGAAAGTTGGTATTAGTAACAACTACCGATCAGATGAATGATTGTCCTGGGTTTCCATTCCTCAATTAAGGCAACCCTACACAATATGCAGCTGACTTTTCGAGGTGTAGGTAACATTATGCAGAATAAAAAGTAATGAATTAATTTGAAATGCCTAGATACAGAATAAACATTAAATGCTTTTCAGGAGTAAGCTAGTAAGCTTTTTATTGTAAACAATTGTAAATAAGATTTAATAGGTATGTAGGAACACGCCACGGTTATATTATAAGTTCTTTGTATGTTTCCTTTTCTAAATATGATTGAATAGGTATGTAGAAACATGACACAGTTATATTATAAGTTCTTTATGTGTTCTTTTCTTTTTCTTTTGTAAAAGTTGTTTTTAAACTGTAAAAACTACACTTTGTATAAATTTGTATAATTAGCATTTCCCATAACATGTACATGTTCAGAGGATGAAATTCTATTAAATTCTATTACTATAATGCTGTAAATTGTGGTGTTCACTACAGATCCCACTTCTTATTTTAACTTCTGGACTTAATGTTGTGGATAAGAGATTAAATCCAAGTCTGTAAAAGATAGATTTATGCTGTGCACCAGCCAAGCTCTGCCGTTTTGTTAGGTTAGGAACGTTTGTTAGTTTAGGAGCAATATACAGAAAAGCGTGAGGTTTATTATGTCTCTTCTACGACAAAACCCTAAACCCCACCTTCCCAGGTGGGTCCCATTAGAGATTTCATGGGCTTTCATAGGCTTTCATAGGCTTTAGTGCGCAGCATAAAACTATTTTTTCCCTCAAAGTCAATTCGATATACAGGTTACGTTGCAGTCTATTATAGCTTTGCTGTTTGAAACAATACATATCATATTTATAACTTATCACTACGAAAAGTTCAGGAGAGCTTTCTGCATTCTGAGCTGGTTATTAATGGTTCACATTTTAGTTCACAGAGATACACATGTGACACAAAGTAATCTCCTTCTGTTAATCTAACTAATGTAGTCCAAACTGCTTTTAGCTTTTTCGAGTTCATGAAGAAATGCGTAGAACTGAGCCAATGACATTTCCATGTACACAGTCTTCAACCTTCCACCACCGATGTCCAGTAAGAGTTTGAAATGAAGATATGTGGTTCCAGGCTGCCGCTCTTTGCTGCTTGCTGCAGTAACTGTGGGTGAGAGCAGTCATATTATTATACTTAGATACTACTTTAAACCTAACCTCAAACTTGTAAAATGTCAGTTTACTAAGAGTAGGCCTATTATATTGAATAACTGATTAACATGAAAAAATATGTACAAATACAGTGGAATGAAAAGAGGGTTTAGTTTCCTTCATTATGCACTCAGCACACTTTCGCCCTGCACTGCATACAAACTTCCGTTTAAAGGTTATGAATAGTGATATTAGTGTGACATGTAGAGTTAGGTTTGATGCAGTCAGGTTAGGAATTTTGATATTAGTGTTAGTGACAAGTAGAGCTAGGTTGGTGGTAATTAGGTTAGGAACAGAGATTAGTGTTGATTCAACGAGTTTACAATCCCAGCCTAGATTCTGGATCTAGACAATAGACAAGTTTATTCGTCGTTAAGCATATCACAAGAAATGCAATAGACTTCGTCAGGTAACAGTAATTGGTAGGCTACCAGCCTACTACTTATACAATATGGCCTATTTTAAAAGGCAACGTAACCTATTTGTCTTAACAATAATTCTTAAAACTAACTTATTATTTAAAACTTGCTATTTAAAGCTGGTTATTTAAAAAAAAAAAAATCATTAAACTATAGGCCTAGCAGATTTGTGTAAACAATTCTAAAGACAAGCCTATTTTTTTAAAAATTGTCATTCAATAGTCTTAATACTATATAATAGAGTTATTTACACACAATTTTAAAATCTAGTTTACTATTTAAAAACTCTACGTTTAAAAAGCCATTAATACTATAAAAAGGATTAGTTTTGCACCAGACAAGCAAATTCTTTGAAAAAACTTCAACAGGCAAACTGCGGAAATCCACTGGAAAATTGTTAAATATCTTCAAGCCTAAATGAGTGTGGTACTCCTGTGTTCTTGTTAACCTAACTCTATTTACATCTAAATTTCTGCAATTTCTTGTGGGATAGTTGTGTATATTTTCTCTTTTCAAATGACTGTCAGAATTTAATTTTACTAAAACACAGACTTCATAAATATATAGACTAATTACAGACAAGATCCCTGATTTGACAAACAATGGTTTACAATGTTCCAATTTTCTTGCTCCAGTTACTGTTCTTACCGCTTTCTTCTGTATCTTTAAGACATTGTTAATTCCCACTCCGTTACCCCAAATTACAATACCAAATCTAATTATGCTCTCAAAAAAGGCAAAATAAGCTAACCTTAAATAATTTTCTGTAACTTGTTTCTTTAAACTGCTTAAAAGATAGATTACTCTTGATAATCTTACACAGAGGGTTTCAGTATGTTTCTGCCAAGATAGCCTACTATCAATATTTATACCTAAAAGTTTGACAGAACTGTATGAAATGTCATGGGTTGAAATTATTAAGTTGCCTGTTTTTTCCGTGTTCAATAGTAAACCATTTGCAGAGAACCACTCTGTGGCTTCATGTGACCCATGCGCAACTGACTCACCTACCAACATCCATTTTAAGTTCAATGTTACAAAGTGACGTCTTCATTCTCATTTTCCCAGTGTTTTGGACAATTTCCAGAAGAAAAAAAAACTAAATCACTATAACGGTATGGTCTCTCTGGATTATGAAGAACACAAGAAGCTAAAAAAATCACATATTTTGAACTTTTGTATGTGAATAAACATGGTGCACAATCATAGAAACCATCCCCGAAAAGAGTAATTTAAAATAATGAAGTACAATAACCAACAACCTCTCACATGTTGAAAGTATTCTAACCTACCCATAGGCACTATAAATGGTTCGTCATATTTATACTTTAAGGGAAAGAACTAACTTTGACTTGACTTGACTTTGAAGGGGGGTCTGATATCAGCCCTAGCACTGCGACCTTTTCAGATCTATTGCGCATCCCCATCCTTTTGCTTTCAGTCAAGCAGTCTATTGTTCGAAATGAACCTAATCAGACTGCTGACTGGGACATGTGATAGTTCATCTATCCTTGGAAAATGATTGCCAAAACATTCTGCTCTCGATTTAGCAAGAGCCGGGCAATCACATAATAGATGAGTTACAGACTCATCTCCTTGCTGGCATCTAGTGCAGGTTGGGTTGTCATGCAATCCCATCCTATGGAGGTTGTATTTCAGGGCACAGTGTCCCGTAAGGAATCCTGTTACCCATGAAAGCTTTCTCCTATTGAGTTTTAATAGGTACTTTGCCCTGCTTTTATCAAGGTCAGCAATTAGTACCTTGGAATGTCTGCAACCTTCCGTGGAGTTCCAGTACTTCTGGTGCTCTTTTTGAGCCCAGATCATAATTGCCTGTCTTACTGATCTGTATGATATTCCCAGTACCGGTACAGGTTCGGGTCCCACAAATGGGATTTCACTGCCTTTCTTGGCTGCTCTATCAGCTTCCTCATTGTCCCGAATCCCCATGTGTCCCGGCACCCACATCAGTTGCACTGAATTGAAGAACTAACTTTACTAACCTCCCAATTTCCATTCTATGTCAACGACACGGTTTGATCCTGTAAACTCCATCCTCAATTCCTAAGTCAGCTCACTCCTACAGGTGATTATCAGCTCTTATGACAGTGGCATTACTTTGACAGTACAACAGCTGTGAACATGAGGATTGCTCATACAGAAGTCATAAATGGCAGTCACCCTTCTGAATGAATTTAGTAAAAGACAAATGCTCGTTTGACAATTACAGTCAACAGTACGCTACCTAAAAAAATACCAAGAAAACTGTCAAGAGTAGCACACTCCTGATGTGTACACGCCCCCACTGAAGTAAACAGTTAACAGACGACAATTGAGGGACTTTTATGTTTTCGCTGGTGTTTGTGTAGTTGAAATGTTGGCTGCATTTAATGCTTATTTTGTCGAACTCTTGTGGCAGGAAGATGAAATAAAGCTATTTCTGGTGTCGTGATGGTAATAGCATTTTATAGGTTGAGTTCGTATTGGTTTGTAGCATAAAATTCATTAGTGTACCGGTAATTTGAAGTGTGGGATTTTTCGACAAGATCCAAGATGCCTGTGTTTCACACGAAAACCATCGAAAGTATTTTAGAACCGGTGGCCCAGCAGGTAAATACAAAAATTAATACCTATTTTACATCTGAATCATTACTTGGATTGCTTTTTAGTAATGCTTTTATTAATTTTTTATTTATTCAGTTTTACTTTAAAGCCGAGCTAAATCATTGTAGTGCATAAGAAAATAATGAATTTTATTTCCTGTATTCGTTTCACTATAGTAGTATTGTTTTCATTTGGATGGGCGTGCCCCCTAATTTGTGACAAATCGTGTTGGTGTTATAGTCACGTGACTGTTTCTTGAAAATGTGACGTCATTTGAATCGCACTTCCAAATATAGACATGTTGAAACAATTCTCTTTCTGTAGTATTTCCAAATAAACATAATGTGATGATATTGTGTGGTTATGTGAACCACACCCCATATCTAATAAGAACAGTGGCAAGGTGGACAAAAAGTTAGTTCTTGAACTGTATCCTCTGGTTCCCATACTTCACTTAACAATAAGTAATTGTCTCCATGCCACTAATTAGGATTCAATTACTTTAATTTTAAAAACATCACATAACATATCTGTGTGTTTCCATTTGAGGAGATGATTACTTGCTACTTCAACAGCCTGATGCTCTCCTTTTTGGACTATGTAGTGAACATAGTATAACTGTTCGAGATAGACTGCTTAGAATAATCTTAGATGCCATTTCCTCTTTACTCATAGGAATTATTTTTATACCGGTAGTATATGTACATATCTATTATATCTAATTTGTGGAATATTTCATTCTCTACCTCTGCTATATCAGTAGCTATGAACTAAGAACATGAGCATAATGAGAAGTAAACCTGTGATTATACTTCTCATACTTCTCATTTTTCTTACACCCCATAATTAGGATAAATAACTGGATCTGCTAACATTACCTGATATTCCATTTGATTTAATTCTGTATCACCACAGGGAATAATTTTGATAAAACCTATACAGCAGTAAAGAGAGAGATAAGTTTTCTGTCTCATGTAGATGTAGCTGTAGATGTAGATATCTCATTCTGTAATCCTATACTGAGTGAGGCTCAAGGATATAGAACACGTCAAATCAGAATAAACATGCATGTTGTAACAACAATATACAAAGCTGTAAGCTGAAAACTTATGCAAGCTGGAAATATTCATTCATATTGTAGAAGGTGTGAGTTATTAAAAATTCCTTGATAGATCTTTTGAAAGATTTGCATTTGCTTTTAGTACACAATAATTTAACGTTTCTTGGAAGTTTATTGTAGCCTAAATCTGTATTGCAGAATAATAAACACCCTTCTGAAAGAGTTTTAATGAATTAGCTGGTATATGTAAATCAATCACTACTTTTTAAAAATGTAATTTTTACTTGTAATTTACTTTTGGAAATAAAAATTATAATCAGTACATTTTAGTAATTGTTAGTAGTAGTATCATTCTTGCTTGCTATATCATAGTCATTACTGTTTTTGCAACTAATATCCAAATTAGAGGTAATGTTAACAAAAAATTACTCATTGTGTCTGGATGTATTGGTATTGATGTGTTTTTTTGTTTGTTTTCATTAATAATTTGTGACTTGGTAACATCCCAAGCAGCTTCACCACTGAATACCCCAAGAGTTTATGGCCTTGTGTCAAAAACAAACAAGAGACAAGACTTTTTAGGTACTGCCATTTTGTAAAGTAATTGTAGGCTAATTGTAATTAATAGTAACTTTATTGATTTTTTTTAATGTAATTAATTTGTAAATGTAGTTAAGTAAAATGTCTCTCAGGTAATTGTAATTCAGCCCACTTACTTTATTTTTGTACTTTTCCATCACTGGCTACACATATAATCATAAGTAATTTTATTAATCTGAATTTCCTGCAATTAATTTCAAATTTCCCACTCTTCGTGTCATGATATTTGTGCATAGAGAATGTTACTTGGCTTCTCTGTGAGCCATGCTGCATTCTGTATGCACAATATGACTACATGAAGTGCAAGAAATTAAAAATCTCGCACCCGGTTATGTCCATATTTTGCTTACAAAGAGTTAAAAAGGGAGGAAGAACCTTGCATGGATAACCCCCACAGATAACCCTGGTCAACATGATTTTTGTCTCACGAGTACCAATAGTTGATGCAATGGAATACATTCACGAGCCGCCTCCAAGCCAACTATTTTTACAATTAATATTTAACTACCAACTCCAGTGCATTCAAGTACAATGTTATTTTAACGACTTTTGCTGAGAAGATTTCGGCAAAATTTTTAATGTGTTCATCAGATAGACAGCAGACTGTCTTATATTTAATCTACATGTATTCAAGCATAATCATATTTTTTAATGACTATTGCTGAGAAACTCTTCGGCATAATTTTACATATTTCAACAGATGACAACAGTGTGTTTTTTAAAATTAATTTACAGTGCACAGCATCAGTGTATATATTTTAATGGTTAGGTTTTTAATTGGATACATATAGCATATTGCTATCTAAAATGTAAGTGTATATTATGTGATTACATAATTTTATATCTAAATATATATTTTGACAATAGTGAAACATTAAAATAGGAGTGTATGTGTGCATAAATCCAGTTAATATTACAATATTATAGGGCATAGTGACGTTGCATCCATTGAACTTTTGGTCCATTGGGATTTGTGGTTAGGTGGATGAGTCTTTTCATAATAACAAATATTACCACAAACGGAAAGAAAAAATGAAATTTATCAATTTTAAAACTTTGTTTGTCCAATTGTCCATTGTTAAGTAAAAGCTAGAGCATTGTAAATATGATGGAACCAAATGAACTTTATTTTGGGTGTAAAGTGGAGGATTACAATCAATGAAAGGGTAGATTTAAACGAGAGTATAGAGGTAGATATAATCTCACCAGTAAAAGATGAAATTTCGGATACCATTAATAGACTTAAAAACAACAAATCACCGGGTGAAGATGGTATTAATGCAGAGCTTTTAAAATATGGAGGGGATAAAATAGTAGACGAAGTCCATAAAATGATAGAAATGATATGGGAGAGAGAAGAAATGCCAGAGGAATGGCATACAGCTGTTATATGTCCTTTACATAAAAAAGGAGATAAATTGAAATGCGCTAATTACAGAGGAATTTCACTCCTAAATTTATGTTATAAAATTTTAACAAACATCTTGCATAAAAGGCTGGTCCCATATGCTGAAGATACTCTAGGAGAATATCAGAATGGTTTTAGGAGAGGACGCTCTACTACAGATAATTTATATATATTGAGAAGCATTTTAGAGAAATTTTATGAATTTAACACAGAGTTGCATCTTTTATTTATTGATTTTAAACAAGCCTATGATTCAATAAATAGAGGCTATCTATATGAAGTTTTAAAAGAATTTGGTATTCCGTTTAAACTAATACGCCTAATTAGGATGACATTGGAAAACACAATGTGTAAAGTTAAAATCCAGGGACGTTTATCAGAACCTTTTAAAATAGAGAAAGGTCTAAGACAAGGAGACTCCCTTTCAGCCTTACTGTTTAATATTGTATTAGAGAAAGTAGTAAGAAATATTACATTGAATTCAAATGGAACAATTTACAACAGGTCAAGGCAATATATAGCATATGCGGACGATGTATTGATACTTGGACGATCGGTGAGAGCGATTGAAGAAGTGACAATGCAATTAAAAGCAGAAGCAACCAAAGCTGGCTTGAAGATAAATGTAACGAAAACAAAATATATGAGAATCAATGGAAAGGGAATAGCACCAAGGAAAATCAAAATTGATGGAATGGAAGTTGAGGGAGTTAACACCTTTAAATACTTGGGAGCTTTAGTAACAGAAAAAAATGAAATAGGAGAAGAAATAAAAGCAAGAATAGCTGCAGGAAACCGATGCTACTATGGATTACAACATATTTTTAGATAAAAAGCTGTAAGTAAGAAGACTAAAATCAGAATTTATAAAACCATGGTGAAACCAGTCGTAATTTATGGGAGCGAAACATGGACTATTACACAAGGAGATGCATTGAGACTGAACACCTGGGAAAGGAAGATATTGCGCAAAATATATGGACCAGTTCTACAAAACAATACATGGAGAGTTAGAACAAATGACGAATTAAGAATGCTTTATAAAGACCTTGATTTGGTTGCGGATATTAAGAGAAAGAGATTGGAATGGATAGGTCATATTGTAAGGATGAATGAAGATAGACTTACGAAAAAGATTTTTAAAGGAAAAATAGAGGGAAGAAGAAGGAAAGGACGACCAAGAACAAGGTGGATTGACGAAATAGAAGAGGACTTGAGAATTCTTAAAATTAAGAGATGGAGAAAAAAAGCAGAAGATAGAAATGATTGGATTGCTGTCATAAAGGAGGCTAAGGTTCTCAGAGGACCGTAACGCCCAGGAGTAAGTAAGTAAGTAAAGTGGAGGATTAAACAAGGCCCTGAGCCCCAAATATCTGTTGTTTATAGTGTTCTAGGCTTCTCACTGCATGGAAAAATGGCATACGACAAGGTGTTAATCAAGTGTATATTGACATGATGATTTTATCTTCGAAATTGAAAACAATTTATTACCAAAAACTTTCAGAGAGTTGTTAAGGAAGAATGAAGAAGTACATTCATACAGCACACGAACAGGAAAAAACTCCTTTTTATATTATGTGAGAAACAGGAAATCTCAATTTATGGAAAGTGTATCAAAATATAATAAAATTAAGATATATCAAATCATCTTCTTCAATACAAGCATTTAGAAAGAAACTAAAGAGTGAAATCCAGCAAGAGTATTAATGTTCATCTAAGAAGATTGATTTTTATTGAATAAGTGATCTGTTTATTATTAGCAGTCATTGCTATCTAAAAATACAACAACAACAATAACAACAACAATACATGCCATTTGCTACCCCTATTACTTGGAGGGAACCTAAAGATCACTTTTTGACCATTATTTCTGCTTAACAAACATTAAAGAGATTACATCAAAATAAGCACATACAGTGGTGTACCCTAACTTGCAATCTGCAATGAGATCAGTTCCATACTGCGAAGAATTGCCCATACCAAAGCTTCCAGAACATGTGACATTAGATGAAGAGAGCCCAGGGTCTGTTGGAAGTAAAGAAGAAAAAAGAACAAATTCTGATGAAACAACTTTTGAACAAAGCTGTCCATGTGAGCCTCATCTTTTACTCTAGAATATAGATGTAGCTATATCTCGTTCCGTAGATCATATGTTGAGCGAGGCTCAAGGATATAGAACACGTCAGATCAGAATAAACAAGCATATTATAACAACAATATACAGTGAGTCCCATGCAAGAGTTGGCCAATGATGCGGCTTTCTGCGTCGCGGCTGACACAGCTCCATCTCCCGAGCGATCGGGTGAAATATCTACACAAATAATGCCGCAGCTGGTGTAATGATTCAGGTTCTCACATTTACAGTTAAAATTACAATGAAAATAACCACGTACCTTATCACAAGAGATGTTGGAAATGTTCTCCTCTTGCATCCACACAACACAGGCATCTTTTTAGGAAATTTTCTTTCATGCACGTAAGTTCAGCTTCCGAGATAGGATTAATTTCTCTTGTGATATTGTCTTGAAGTTCTTCTTATGTATGGGAAATTGACCTATACACTTTATTTTTCAAGTTTCCCCATAAATAATATTTACATACTGTTAGAAGAACTTAAAGGCAATATCACATAAGCCTATCACAAGAGACAGTAACTCTGTCTCGGAAGCTAGCTGAACTTATGCACGTGAACGAAAATTTCCTAAAAAGGTGCCAGTATTGTGTGGACGCAAGAGGAGTACATTTCCAACACCTCTTGTGATGAGGTACGTGGTTATTTTCATTGTAATTTTAACTGTAAATGTGAGAACCTGAATCATTACACCGACCGCGGCATTATTAGAGTAGATATTTCACCCGATCGCTCGGGAGTTGGAGCTGTGCCAGCCGCGATGCAGAAACCCGCGTCATTGGCCAACTCTTGCGTGGGACTCACTGTACAAAAACTGTAAGAATAGACAATCCCATACAGTCTGAAATGCTTGCTTCCTAGCTCAAAGGATGGAATCTTCTTCAAAAGAATACAAACACATGTAGGCCTACTTATTGTAATCGTCATTCTGAATTTAAAGACTATTTTTTCTGTAGAAAAAGGCTTAGTGTTTTGTAATGACATTTCTTCTCTTATGGATACACTTGGTAATGAACATAACCCAACAGAATGTCGCTTGTTTGATTCCTCTAAAGTTAGTTTAAAAGCTGTGCTTCTGCATAGTGAAAGTAAATTCCCATCAGTACCTGTGGCTCACTCTGCTAGTGTGAAAGAAACATATGACAACTTGAAATTTATATTGGAAAAGCTTCAATATTCAGTGTAAGAATGGAGTATTTGTAGTGATTTGAAGGTACTGTAATTGCACTTATTCTTGGACTGCAGCTTAAGTACATGAAGTAACTTGGAGTATTTGTAGTGATTGAAGGTACTGTAATTGCACTTATTCTTGGACTGCAGCTTAGTTACATGAAGTACTGATGTTTTTTGTATGAATGGCATAGTGCGGACAGAAAAAACTATTTCATTAGAAAAGAATGGCCTAAATGCGAATCACTCATTCCTGAACAGAAGAAATTTGTATCTACATCCATTACATATCAAACTAGGATTATTGAAGAATTTCGTCAAAGCCATGCACAATATTTTGGGTTTCATGTACTTAAAACAGATGTTTACTAATATTAGTGAGGCAAAAATTAAAGAAGGAATATTTGTGGATTCACAAATATGATTACTAATGCATGATGAAAAGTTTGATAAACTACTGAATCCACTGGAGAAAACAGCTTGGCAAGCATTCAAAAATGTTACCGTACTCAGGGTTTTTTGGGAAATTGAAAGGAGAAAAATATTGTCAACGATCTTGTAACGTCATACAAAAGTTTAGGTTGTAATATGTCCTTAAAAAAACACTTCTTGCACTCGTACCTAGATTTCTTCCCAGAAAATCTTGGTGCGATGAGCATGGGGAACACTTTCATCAGTAGATTTCAGCTATGGAAAAGAGGTATCAATCCAAATGGAATCCTATTAGGCTGGCTGATTATTGTTGGACCATCCAGAAGGATGCTCCACAGGTGAAATATAGCAGAAAATCGTCATTTATTACTTTCTAAGTGAGTTACGATGTTTGAATATCATGTATGCATCATGTATGCAGAAACTATTAAAATGTTAGAAATTATAAATGCCTGTCTCTCGGAAACCTGCGTGATGGAGAAAACCGATATCATATTTGAATTCAGGAGAAAAAAATACCGGTACTATCAGAATTACATATTTTCCTTTCTGAGGGTAAAAAAAAAAATTATCATTGTAATTGAGAGTTTGACGTATATGACCAATCCACCTAGACTACATGGTATAAGGGTTACTGGTACAAGGTTATGTCAGTTCGCATGCTTGGTATAGCTGCATTGTATTTTAATAGAAGTTCTCAATATTGGATGTTCAAGCGCTAATGTGATGCTTACTTACTCAATGGCAATAGACAATTCCTAAGCAAGCTATCTTAAAGGAATATTATCTATTTTATGGAACCCGAAGGTTCATTGCCGCGCTTACCTGAGTCCGCCATTCAACCCCATTCTGTGCTAACTCCATCCAATCATCCCCCACAAATCCTACTTCCCATAAATCCGTTCTAAGATTTTCCTCCCACCTACGTCTAGGTCTTCCACGTGGTCTTTTCCCTTCGTGTCTCCCAGTCAATACTTTTGAGATATGTCTTTCCTCTCCCATGCATGCAGCATGTCCAGCCCATTTCATCCTTCACGATTTAATTACCCTTACTATATCTGGTGAAGCGTACAGGTCCTGAAGCTCATTGTTATGCAATTTTCCCCAGTCCCCATTGTCATCCCTCTTGGGCCCAAATATTTTTCGAAGCACCCTATTTTCAAACACTCTCAGACTACATTCTTCCTGATCAGTTAGCGGCCATGTCTCACATCCATATAATACAACAGGCAGGATAATAGTATTATAAATCTTAATTTTTAGATTTCTGGACAGAAGATGAGACGATAAGAGTTTCTGAACTGCATAAAAACAAGCATTTCCTGATTTGAGTCTACACTTAACTTCTGCCTTAATATTATTTGTATCTGTAATTACTGTTCCCAGATATTTGAATTCTTCCACTTGTTCAAACGATTTACCGGCTATTCTAATATTTTGTGGCGCATTATTTTGACGTTCCATGACCATATATTTAGTTTTTTCCTGTATTAATTTCTAATCCAACATTCCTGCAGGCATCGAAAAGACTTTCTGCATTTCTCTCGATTGTGTTTGTCATCGCCCAGTAAGCAAACGTCATCTGCATAAGCTAAAATCGGGTGACTACCAGATACTATTTAATTCTAGGCCTATGTTGTTTTCCTGAACTGTCCTAATGGCATATTCCAAAGCGAAATTAAAAAGTAAAGGTGATCGTGCATCTCCTTGCTTCAAGCCGCTTCTAATGGCAAACCTATCTGATATAAATTTCCCTACCCTGACTCTACTATAGGTTTCATTTAGACACATTTTGATCAGCCTAACTAACTTCTTTGGTATCCCAAACTCAATGAGGATATTGTAGAGTTTTTCTCGTCTAACTGAATCATATGCTTTTTTAAAATCTATGTATAGCTGAACAGGCTTATTATATTCCCACTTTTTCTCCAAGATTTGGTGAATACAAAATATATGATCAATGGTTGACCTATTTGGCCTAAATCCACATTGCTGATCTCCTATGATTTCGTCTGCATGTGGGGTTAATCTTGACAGCAGTATATTAAATAAAATTTTGTATGATGTTTATAAGAGAGAAATTCCTCGATAGTTATTACATTCGGCCCTATCTCCCTTTTTATGGATCGGTATAATAATAGATTCTTTCCATTCCTTCGGCAATTCCTCCTTTCTCCAAATCATAAGAATGAGCCTATGGATCTCTGAGTTTAATCTATCCCCACCTGCCTTAATTAATTCTGCTGGAATTTGGTCAACCCCTGGAGACTTGTGTGATTTTAGTTTACCTATGGCTGTTTCTACTTCTGTTAAAGTTGGTTCAGCAACCAACTGTTCTGCTGTGAATATTTCACTTTCCACACTTCGGACATCTCCATGTACATTTAATAACTGATTAAAGAAATTTTTCCACCTATTCAAAATATAATTTGGAGCCGCGAGTATAGTACCATCATTGTCCTTAATTATGTTTATTCTAGGTTGAAAACCTTTCTTGAACTCATTTATTCCCTTGTAGAGATCCCTAACATTTTTGTCTTTACTATTTCCCTCTAATTCATTTACCGTCTTTGAGATAGGTTCTTTTCTTTGTTCTAATGATTCTAGAGGTTTCTCGTTTAGCATTGTTGAGATTTTCGACCGTAGTGTCATTCGGATTCTGCAACCACTGTAGTTTTGCCTGCTTTCTTGCATTTACTAATTTCACGCACTCATCATCAAACCACGGTTTATTTCGTTTCAGTTCAAGCGGACCTAATTTTTCTTTTGCAGTTACCTTAATATTGTCTTTAATGCAGTGCCAGGTTTTATCGATATTCATATCATCCCTAGCTTCTTGTTCAGCAGTGTTTTCTAGGACTGCAAATCTATTTGAAATCTCGACTTTGTAAGCATTCCTACTTTGGTCTTCACCTAGCTTTTTCAGATTGAATCTCCCTACATCGAAATTTTGCCTAGTTCCTTTGTTTAATGAAAGTCTCTCTCGAACAGTCGCAACTACCAGGTAGTGATCCGAATCGCAGTCAGCACCCCTAAAAGTTTGAACGTCGATTATACTAGACTGCCTCCTTGCATCTATTAGCACATGGTCGATTTGATTATGCGTCTCTCCATCTGGCGAGGTCCATGTGTATTTATGAATATCCCGATGTGGGAATTTCGTACTCTACGATTAAATTTTTAGCGGTGGCAAAATTAACTAGTCTAACCCCATTGTCGTTGCTCTGCAAGTGGATACTTTCGTTCCCAATTGTGGGCTTGAAAATATCCTCCCTTCCTACTTTCGCATTGAAATCTCCTAGCACAATTTTCATGTGATATGCCGGAAACTGATCAAATGTTCGTTCTATTTCCTCGTAAAAACTGTCCTTGTCTACATCTTGTTTATTTTCTGTTGGTGCATGGACATTCATAACTATGTCGTCACAACACCTTCCCCTTAGAATAATATAAGAAAGTCTATCATTAATAATTTTAAAATTATGAATTCTTTTCCACCTTCAAGCACTATTATTTTATATTGATATTGGAATAATAGGGTGCTGACGGAGAATTTCTAGAATAGCTTATAATACCTGTTTTTATTTTTTTTATACAGTGTTTTATATTATATTTTTGATATATGCACAAGAGAAATTTTTAGGTATATGTTGTAGAAGAAACGTCAGGTTAAAATCTATGTACAAAAATATTCTTCTATCTACAGTCACTTTCTTAATGGCTGAATTAATTCTCCTATGTATGAAGAACCCGGTCCCTAATTAATGGTCATCATTCCCTTTCCCGTAGAAAAAGGTATACGCACCTGTCTGTATTGAACCTTCACCCTCCCATCTAACTTCCTGTACTGCTACTACATCTAACCTGTATTTCTCTAATTCTCTAGTTACCGATTTAAGCGCCCCAGGCCTATATAAGCTCAAAACGTTCCACGTTCCCACTCTATAGTTCCTACGATTTTTGACCTCCCTCAGTGTAGTCCCTACCCAGAGATCCGAACGAGGAACTATTTTACCTCCGGAAAATTTTACACTGATAGGATCCATAAATCAGGCAGCGTTACTTAACAATATTTTTTACTGGGAGAGGTTGTTAACCTCAGGCCAAACCCCCAAGCTGGAGGACCACCTCATGTCGTCTGTCCGCAACTGCTTATTCAATATATTCGCAGCTACCCTCCATATCTGGAGGCCGTATCCTCTATCCGCAACCTGAGGATGCGCCATGCTGTGGTGACAGAGACCCACCCCTTATATATATTATATGTATAGGTATATATATATATATATATATATACACCCATACACTATATTATGTACTAATATGATGACAGCAAAAAATTCTTGCTGTAGCCTGTCTTATAACTTCGTACAAATTGTATTTTAGCATTGTCATCTGACAGTAAAGCTTTCTATTAAAAAAAAAGTACAAAGAAGCTTAAGACCCCCATTCCAACACTGATTGCAAGAATTTTGGTTCAAGTCCCAGATAGCTGGAGGTTAACTGAAGACTTAAAAAAAAAACCAGCATACAGGAAGACAGAAGAGCACAGGAAATCATATGAGAATAGAGAAGAAGAAGACAAAAATAGATAGGGAAACAGAATAGACTTAATTAGTATTAATATGACTTGTAAGACCCATCCATGTACCATAGTATAAGGGTACGCGCAAGACGGAACCGGGATGGTCGCAGGCAGCAGGAAGAATGAAGTCATGTCTTCTTACGAGGGTGAACAAGACGCAGCTTGGATGGTCTCTTGCCAGCCATCTGGACAGGTCGCAGTTTGTTGGGAGATTGCTAGGTCTCTTTTTTCATGCGACCAGCCGCTAGCGTGTAGTCTAGATTCAGGCGTTGCACTTGTATACTTACGCAATCGCTACACAAACAAAGGACTGTTTATAAGTTATCCTTTGTAATCAGCTCAGACCACCAAAATAAATATTGTTACTAAATGAAGGGATTGTAGAGATCAGTCATGGCTACAGTCACTGACTTGTATGGTTTATATTCAGTATTTTTGTATAATTTATAGTAACCTAATAATTTTATATTACGATAATTTTCGTGTTGCGGGGTTAAGTGTGTTCGTTTTATTGTCTTCTTGTTCTCTGAAGACTGAATACAATGGTCACACCAACTCAAGAAAACAATAATAATAATAATAATAATAATAATAATAATAATAATAATAATAATAATGTTTCTATCCATACATTGGTTCTCCATCTCAAACCGTTTAAAAAATGTATATTCCCTGCCAAAAATGTACTTTTTTTGCCGAAGAATTTTTACGCCACTTTTTCGGCGAACTTTGTATCTTAGCACTTAAAGTATTGGGTTTATTACGAAAACTTTTAGAAGAAAAGCTGTAGTGCATTAAATTTACTATAAAATACACATTCAATTTAGTAACTCTGTGAAACAGTGAAATACTCTTGTGACATATTTTACATGTAAGTAATTTTGATGAAGCTTCTTCTAATGATTTTAAATTCATAAACTCGTTCCCATTGTCTTCTGTGTCTTCAAAACCTTATGAATAAGAATATAATAACAAGAAATGAAAATAAAAAAGGAGATAATTCAGAAACTTAATCCATAACATGCGACCTGCCAGTTAGCGACCAAGCTGCGTCTTGCGCATACACACTTCATGCTCGGCGCCTGGCTCAACAGCGTAGCGACCAGGAAGGGGACCAACCAAGCTGCGTCTTGTTCGTACCCTAAAAGCAGTGCTTTAGTTGGGCCGGTACGCATCGGTACGCAGTACCGGTATAAAATTATTTTCCTTCTACCATACCGGGAAAAAGATGTGATCCGGTACATCGTACTGGCAGTACAGGAACGATATTGTCCTAAAATAACTTACTTATTAAATGTCCAATTCAATAAGAGAGTGTATTTGTTAATAATGACAAACACTATTAAATTCGCAATAGATATGCGTTCTAATCTTCACCTTCGTGCGCATTTCTACAATAATTACTTTCTCCTTAGATTACATGTTGGCTATCCTGATAAGGTGCTCGGTTTTTTAAAACTCTTTTGTATGAGGCGATATGGAAAATTTTGAAGTAAGGTGAGTACCCCCATAAAATATTTTCCAACTAAAGCACTGCCTAAAAGGGTTGTAGGATTATGTGTGATCACACACATGGTATTGTGGTCATGGTATTGCTGCATTATCAATTAAACTATCTACAACTACATTCATACTGATTTAATATAGGTTGGTGGAGTAAGTTTACACACTTCTTTTATTATCCAAATCTATTCTCCCTGGATATGAACATCTTTTTAAAAAAAAGGGCGGTCTGATGATTGACTTGTCTGGTTAATCATGTGGACATGAATTATTGTGTCATGACGTAAAACAATTGATGTCATATAACAAGGTTATTACATCATTATAACATCAGTTGTCTTCAATATTAACAATACCCTTTCTAAATAAGAATAAAATGTCCAGTATATTCTTTCAATCCTTATTACATCTGATTGAATACTACTGTATTTACATGAATAAGGTTGATTATATTTTCTTCTTCCCCATTAATGCCCGGTTTCTAGAACGTTGGATAATCGTTTATCCTGTGGGTAAATATCAAAATGACAGAAAAAGTGTTTCTACAAACTCGGGATAGTTGTTTCCAAGGGTAAATCACTGGGTAAATCTATCCTTCCGTGGATGGCTGGATAAACATTTACCCTCTCGTCGGACCAACATGGCGGACGTGTAAACACAGCTGATTTCCAAGGCCTGCGAATAACATACTGTAATATTATTTCGGAAGTCCTGAATTGGTTTTGTTGCGATTGATTTATCTCTAAAGGAGTAATTAAAATGGAATCTGATCATGAATCATCTACTTCTTCAGATGAAGAGATGATTGAAATAGTTAGAAGAATTGCACGACCTAGAATATTTCGAGAAAGGTAAGCGAGAGCTAAAATTGCAATGTTCGTTTCATGTGTCTATCGTTCGTATTTACAATGTTATGTGAATGTTTTATTCACAATGTTATGTGAATGTTGTATTTCTTATGCATACGCAATATTTCACGGTATAAGTGCACTTTATCATAAAAATCGTAAACTTAGCTAAAGTGCACTTATGCCTACTGACAAGTTCAGGTAATTTAATAAAACCTTTCCTTTCTATTTTAGGCGCAATCCCTACGAAATTTACTCCGAGAAGGAATTTTTCAATAGATATAGGTTGTCTAAGAACACAGTTCTCAGCATTTTGGAGAAAATTGGGCCCAACTTAAATCCAACGTGTAACCGTTCATCGCCAGTTTCGCCGATGAATCAACTCTTACCGCCGAATCTATAGTCGTCCCCTAGGTATAGGGGCTTACCCACACCCAGCTGGCAGGCCCCTTGGAGTTCCGTATCGTAATACCTCTGCCAGCGGAGTTTCCAGCAGGAGTTCGGATTCTGCAGTAAATGGCAACCGTGTAGATGCATCACAGTCGAGCTAAAATGGCTACTTCATAGTAACCAATATGATAGGGAGAAAGTCAGCATACATTTTCACCAGTTGTATTTTTTAAGAACATTTATGAGGAATACTAAACATTTTCTGAATAAAGCCATCTAGTTTTACTATTATAAAGATTATCGTAATAGTTTTAAGCATAAGAACATTGTATTATTCTAAGTGGATGTTGGCAATATGTTAAGCTGGCCGCGCCTATCATCTCCACCTGCTACGCACGCCTTCGGCAGTAGCACAGGGGAGGGGCCAGCAGGAACTGGCCTTCATTGTTTGTTTACCTTTAAAATCTGAATTGCACCTTAAATTTGCGATCCCTATATTTGTGAAAAGGGTCCTCCATATCGCTTACATATAGCTACGACAACATTCTTCTCGCTTGCTCGTCTATGATTTTCACATTGTTTGCAAACTCCAGCATATCGTCAAGGTTGACGCGGGAAGTTCGTGCCACGTGGCTTGCTGACGGAAAGCGTGTTGGTGACAGTTCTGGGAGACCGCTAGGGGTTTGCCAGGTAGCAGACCTCTGTCGATCGCTGCCACCTAGGTAGGTAAGCATGCTTACTTGGGGGAGGACTATAGATTCGGCGGTTAACCTGTTTAAGATTTTACGCCACAGGGAGCTTTCAAATACTGATTGGTGATGACGCACATATACACAAAACTACAGTGTGTCGCATTATCAAGAGAGTTTCACATCTTATTGCTAGTATGAGCAAAGAATTGATTACCATGCCCACAGGACTTCAAACTCAAACTGTTGCTCACGAGTTTGAGAGTATTTCTGGGTTCAAAAATGTATTAGGGTGCATAGATGGAACCCACATTAAGATACAGTCACCTGGAGGTGATAACCCAGAACTGTATAGAAATAGAAAAGGCTATTTCTCACTTAATGTGCAGTGCATATGTGACTCAAAGCTAAGGATCCGTGATGTGGATGCTAGGTGGCATGGATCTGTCCATGACAGTACTGTGTTTGACAATTCCTTGGTTCGAGTCCGGCTTGAGCAGAACGAATTCAGAAGCAGATTTTTGTTGGGAGACAGTGCATATCCCTGCAGACCATACCTTTTAACTCCAGTAGCAAATCCTACAAATGAATCTGAAAACAAGTATAATCAGGCCCACATAAAAACAAGGAACTGCATTGAGAGGTGTTTCGGTGTGCTGAAAAGAAGATTCCCTTGTTTGTCTAATGGGCTAAGATTGAAGATAAACATGGTACCAACTGTCATAGTGGCTACTGTTGTCCTACATAATGTAGCAATCAACGCAAATGAAATTTTTGGCATAGAAAATGAGGAAAATGAAGAACATCATGACTTTGACATTAACGTAGATGATGAAGGCCATGGTTTTGCTGTTAGAAGAACAATAATAAACACACTTTTCAGGTAAAATACCGTTACTAGCAATCTTCTATAATAATTACCAAAATCGAATAAATTTTGACTTAATTATAATTTATTACGTAGATCATACTTATAGAGAGAATGAAATCATAAAATACAATAATCGAATTGGCAATAGAACATTAGAGGAATAGTTAAGTTGTTAAGTAATATGTTGTTTTAAATAGTTTTGATAATAACGTTTGAAAATGTTGAACAATAATCTGGACATTACATATACTACTGCGCAACAAATTATATATCACAGCATCGTTACAAACTTAGATATCACAATTACAATAGAATGTCTTGGTAGAATAAAACAAATGTGTTCAGTTACTATTATACTTTGTGTCCATAGGCCTAATTTTAAAGGTTGATTATGATAGGCCTACTCATTATTAGTTGAGTAGCATCATTATTTAGCAATAAGACAATCTGTATAGGAATAAGATAAGATAATTTGTGTAGTACTAAAATAAGTTAAGCCATAAGATAAGTCATATAGCTCTAAGATAAAAATTGCAACTTAAATGTTAGTAAACTCAGTAGAATTATTGTAGAATAGACTAGATTTAATTATTGACAAGTCCTATATCATGTAACAATGGAAATTGTAACCAAATGATCAATGGGATGCTAATAAACTAAACTAAACTAAACTAAACTTGTGTCCCTAAAGCAGCTGTGGTGAAAATTAATTTAGGCCTATACATATCTCAGAACAAAATGTCTGGGTTCTGACTCTTCAGTATTGCTATTTGCATTTTTGCATGTTCTATTTGTAGTTTTGAATATTCTAAATTATTCTTCTTGGTTTCCAACTCTGTGTTCAAAATTTCTAGTCTTTTTTCAAACAGTTGCCTATCAAAATCAGTTTTGTTTTCTTTTCTTTTGGAAACTACATTGATAAAATCTGTGGTTGATCCCATACTTGATTTTCTTTTTCTTGGTGCACTTTCAGTTGAACTTTTGTGCTTACTGGTGCCTGGAGCTGTAGGCTGCTGAATGTTTTCAACGCTTTTACTCGTTGATGGACTACACAATGGCTCTTCTTCAGGCTGAGTTCCTGCCTCATACATTTCTACAATACTACATTCTGCCAGGATTTCATTGTCATTTCCTTGACTTTCATTATACAGTGGCGCTGAAGAGTCGAACGGATTAGGGAGGGGCTCAAACTGGGGAATCAGCATACCAACAATTTTTTCCCCAATGCTGTCTATGCTGGGTGAATATGTGCCTCCCCCAGTTTTATACATTTCTACCTGAAACATAATACGGTAATATGCAAACTACCTCAGTAATACAGCAGTGGAAACATATGTTGCATCCTAGACTTTTAACCTATATGGGGCTTATCAAGAATGAACATTTCTCTATTTAATATTTTGTTTCAGTGATCTATAGGTAGTATAATACATCAGTGTATTCAACTGATGTAGCAACAATATTCAAGAAAACTTGAAAAAATATGTAAGTTATGCATTTCGTATGATGTTTATAGTTACTAATTTTCACACAATAAGATCAATGTTAAGAAAGCTAGTTTTATAATTTGAACTTACCCTGTCATTAGCCTTATCCTTCTTTGCTTTCTTCTTTAGTGTGAGGTAAAGGCCATGTAGTTGTGATGGTGTCCTTTGGCCTGTTTGAGCTGCCAGGTTATATGATACACCAATTTCTGCCCAAGCTTTCTCTTTCTCCTTAGTAGAAACTGCATCAGTCTTTTTGTTTTCTATAATATCAATTTTCTCCTTTACTAGCTCAATTACCAATGTCTTTTCAAAGTCGTTGAAATTTTTTCCCCTTTTCTTTAATTCAGACATATTTGGTAGAAAGTTCCTATGTAGCAATTATGTGTTTATGTAATAAATGTAAACAGTCAGAATCAAAGCCTTCTGAATTAAATAAACACTACAACTCCAAGCATGGCCTTCTTAATTATATCATTAGTGCTCTGGTGGGTGATTCTGGAACTAGCTTGTCCATGGATAATTTATCCAGAGGCAAATCTAGGCTGTTGGTTTGTAGAAACACAAAAAGTTATCCTTGGGTAAATTCTGTCCATTGGATAATTTACCCATAGGTATTTTGCAAGTTTATAGAAACCGGGCATAAGTCAATGAAATTATTTACTTTACTAATTTCAAAAGGCATTTGTGCTGTGGGGAATAAATTTCCTTAACTAATAAACATCGGCAATTTTCCACACGGTACACCATAGAGAGGCGCTGCGCTACAAACCGGAAGGTCGCGGGTTCGATTCCCGATGAGGTTGGAGTTTTTCAATTGGCCTAATCCTTCTGGTGGCACTATGACCCTGGGGCAGTGGCGGCTCGTGACCGAAAAATTAGGTGAAGAGAAAAAAAAGTGTGCGTGGAACGCCATACGACAGAAGTGTTTTAATATTGGGATTTTTCAATTTTGGATTATTGGATTTTTTTAAATTTTGGATAGTTGGACTTTTTAATGTTGGGTTTTGGACTTTTTAATTTTGAATGTTTTTATTATAAAATTTTGGATTTTGAATTTTGAATTTTTTATTTTTGAATTTTTAAATTTTGGATATTTGGATTTTTTAAATTTTGGACTTTTGAATTTTTGATCTTTGAATTTTTTAATTTTGGAATTTTGGATTTTTAAAATTTTGGATCTCTGAATATTTATTTTTTTAATTTTGGTTTTTCGATTTTTTAATTTTCGATTTTTAAAATTTTGGATTTTAGATTTTTTAATTTTTGGATTTTTTAAATTTTGGATAAGCCTAATCATTGAGTTGATTGTTTTCTGTGCAGTCCGTTCCGTCACACCTCACTAATTTCGTGACGATTTTGAGCGTTACATTAATTTCGTGACGATTTTGAGCGTTACATTAATTTCTTGACGATCTTGGAATACTGGTTCTGTATTTTTACAGAACTCGTTGATACCAGCGCCTTCAACAAGAGGGGTTTTAACATAAATTGACACTCCGCCATGAAGGTGATTTTCCCTACTGAAACTATTAATTAAAGTGAAGTCTTCTAATATCTTGTAACTAAGTTCCTCCTTTTTGCACCAATGCTCATCTAAACAAAGAACGTCGAACATATAATTTGCAAATTCATTGGTAATTAAATGTTTTCCTCCAGTACCTTGAATATTGAGATAGCCTATTCTAAACTCATCTTTTGAAAGTTCCCTAGATTCATAACTTATTTTACGGGTTGAATTACATTGTATAAAGTTGCTCAAAGTTACTATTAATTTTTCTTTTATTTCATTTTTCTTTAGTTATTAATATTATTTTTAAAAACGTGATCTCATGCCTTCTAAATATTGGAAAAGAAGAAACTGTCCATGTTATTAACTTTACAACAACAGAACAAAATAATGTCGACTGCTGGATTTATCGCGCATGCGTGCACAACAACAGAGCAGCTGGAAGGTCGCGCATGCGTGGAAGGCACCGTGGACGCTTGACTATTCCTGTATGCAGAAAGAAGTAAATATCACGTGACTTCTTTACAGAGAAATCTGGTGGAGACTGAGAGAACTGTTGGACACCTTCACGGGTAGTCTGGTCCCCTCAGCAAGAGGACAGTGGGATAAGCGAGAAAACAGCTGGTTTCCATGAGCCCACTCCCTCATTTTTAGTGGAACAGACTACCCATGCATCTGGGGAGGTGAATGCTCGTTCAGCTTCAATGCTAGTAGGACTTGGGAGCTCACTGCCTCCTAGCGTTGACACATATCGTGGCGGGAAATTCAAAAATGTAGAAATACATTATAGTAAAAACCAACATCCGTGATATGGAAAATAAACTTTAAAAATGCGTATTGTAAAGGAAAAATACTGGTGAAGTGCTACTTCACCTACTTCCCCTGAATAGCCGCCACTGCCCTGGGGTTGACTCAGCCTCTAACAGAAATGAGTACCAGGAGCACTCCTGGGGGTAAAGGCGGCCGGTGCGTAAGGCTGACAACCTTACCACCTTCACGTGCCGATTGTCCAAAATCTGGGAGCCTCACCCTCCTGGAACCCTCTGGGCCTCCATGGCCTGTATAGGGATCACTTTACCTTTTACTTTTTACACCATAGAGAACTTAAAATCACTATAACCAGTAACTTGAAAGTGACTCAGGTCCCTTATTACAGTAAGCTTTTCAATTTTACTTTACCTCTCAGTCTTCAAAATTCCTGTGTATAAGGTTAAAACTCCTTGTAGTTTTGTTCCGGTATTTATTTGCTCATTTTAATTAAGCTTACACTGTGCATAGGCAAGACATTTAAAGGTGAACTGGTTAATAGGGCTACTATAAAATTCAGAGGTTCAATCCTTTGCCAGTAGTCCTTCTTCTGGTCTTCAGGAATGCTAAAGTAAAAATGAAAATAATTATTTTTAAAATTCTAATAATGGCTGTGTTATGTATTGTAAAATTAAGCGTGGTTGGATTAATTGTATATGATTAACCAGTGCTCAGGCATAGGACTTCAGGCAGATTTTAGGAGTGGCATAAATTGTTCACAACTTTCTTTCCTTTATCACAGTATTTCAGATATGACTGGTAGAGACAGATAATTTCAGTGTTAATTTCTGCCATATTTCATATTTCTTTATATTCATTTTGAAACATTTTTCATGTCAACAATTTTGCTATTTTGTTAGGACTTTTTTAGGAATAAAATCTTCAGTAAACATTAATTTTAATTGAAGCAACTTGACTTCATTGGAAAACTGCAAATGAACATTTATTTTCAGTATAAATCAATAAATTGTGAAATCAATTGAAACATCGACTTTAAATTTTTGTCACATTTCCCCTTCAGTGATCAAATCCCACTTGTTGATTATCTAAGGTAGCCCCCTTAAGTTGCTTCCAGTGTAATTCACATAATTTTGTCATTTAAGAATCTTTCATGATTTTCGAAAAACAGGTGCTTCTACTCATAGGCGTACCGAGGGGGGGGGGTTTTGGGGGTTTGAACCCCCCCCCCATTGATTAAAAAAAGGAAAATTGTATAATTTTTTTAAGTCTGCCCATAAATTACTTAATACAAGTATAAAGCGTGGGAAACTTAAAACTCGTTATTTTACGTCTTAATTTTTAAAAATTTCCGGGAGAAAACACCCAAAAGCTTAAAACTCGTTATTTTGCGTCTTAATTTTTTTAATTTTCCGGGGGAGGATCCCCGGAAGCTTAAAACTCGTTATTTTGCGTCTTAATTTTTTAAATTTTCCGGGGAGACCCCCGGAAGCTTAAAATTCGTTATTTTGCATCTTAATTTTTAAAATTTTCCGGGGGAGGACCCCCGGACCTCCCTCTCCCTGGGGGGTATTCCTTTATAACCCCCCCCCATATGGTCGGCCTGGTTACGCCTATGGTTCTACTTGTTGTTATGGTTGATTCATGTTCAGTTTTTTAGAAATAAATCGGAAATTGTAACATTGTAACATTTTGATTGTAAGAGCGCCAGTTATTTTATGTGTTCTTAAAATTACAGTCAACCCTCGATATAGTGCCACCATCCGTTCTGTAACATTTAGTGGCACAAAGCGAGGGTGGCACTAAAACGAAATTTAGCTTTTAAAATAAGAACTGCATAATACAGTGCTGTATTAATTTACTGTACTGTATTATGAAATAAAATTAAATAAAATGCAAATAGAGAATTTCAGCTCAAAATAAAATACACTGTACTGTACTGTACTGTACAGTAACTCAATTTATTACAGTATATGTCCAGTGCTACAGTACATAAAGGAGTTGAAAATCATGTGGGTCCATGTAAGTGATTAACTGTGACTGAGTGACTGTAGTGTAGTGTTTAACAGCTGAATGGACACTGGTCTAAAAGAAGTGAAAGTTCGGAATGTCTCATTGTATGAAGGGCACTTTCTACCTACTCCACCCTCATGCCGGCTGTCTGCCAGACTTCTAAACATAGCTTCCTCATTCCATCGCACTACATTTACAGTTAGTGGCAGGGGAACACTCACTTCTTGGAAATACAGTACAGTATGTTTCTTAAATAATCTTCCTAAAGTTCATGCCAGTTTTAAAAGAATTCTGCAACTGAAAGAAAAATCACTGCAAGCAATGTTTTGTAAAAATCTTGTCTTGTATTCACTGGCACTAAAAGAATTGCCACAGTAACGAGGTTTCTTATATATTTCATATGGGAGAAGATCCGTTCACTTTACATTTATTTTCACAGTTCGAGGGTGGCACTGTAAAGAGGAGCATTATATCGAGGGTTGACTGTGTTTAATTTTTACATGTCATGAAAGAATGACTAAATGCAGTTAATATATTATTATAAGACAACAAGAAAAGAGAAGGAAGCAATATTAACAAAATAGTGTTAAATAGGTGAAAATTGGACACTGTTTTTGCAGTTATTGCTAACAATAATTTATTGCAGTTTGGAAGTACAAATAAGTGGTTCATAGCATTGAAACTTAAGTTTAATTATAATTTCTAAATTCTTAGCTTTCCTGTATGTTAAGGCTACCGTATTATATTTCTAAATCAGGACAGGAAGGTGGTAAGGCTGTCAGCCTTGTTTTATTTGTCTATCAATTAAATTCAGTTTCTACAGGGTGTTAATGAATAACACCGAAATATTTTATCTGTGTATAGAGGGGGCATAGACAAGCAACTTTTATTAGGACGTTTTTCTTCTATGGATTCAATTTTTCCTGTTACAGCATAAAATCTCCGAGGGCATGGCCGCCACTGACTTCTAACATTAGAAAAAAATTCAAAACAAAGGAACTTTGCTGTTAAGACTGTAGTCAGTAGTTATGATTAAAAAAAAATGACTAATGCAGTGGTGGCCAGTCATATGATTAGTCTGTAAATTTTGCAGATTATGGAAACTCTAAATTATGATATAGCGGTTGACGAATGATTAAGAGTGAGGTTTTCATCGATCACTAGGAAGGCATGAAGTCAGTTTAATGAACATTTTAACCCTATTTCGCTACATTATTGAGTTATGAGCACCAAATTGTAATGACTTTAATGCCCTGTAGCATACACATTTTACGTCATAGAGCAAAAATCTCATAATAAAAGTTGCTTGACTAAGTCCCCTCTATATACAGGTAAAATATTTCGGTGTTATTTATTAACACCCTGTATATGAGTTTCAGCTTGTACACGAAGAAACTAACATACATCATTTCAGTACTTTCTGGATTTTTACATTGTCTGAATACCAGTTTTAAAGTGACGTGTACTAGAGAGACTTCCTACACATGTTGGACCAAAAGAAGCTCTTATTGACAGCCTTTGGTAGGTTTACACTGTGGAGAAATATAGTTGGGAAGTGAATGCCTTTTAAGACAGTTCCGTTATTACCATTTATGTGATGTTGATTAGAGGAATAGTGAGTCATTCCATGTCAAATCAACACAGTGATTTTACCTGACCATCTCAGATTGTAATGAAATTTGGTACATAGGTGCCCTCTACATAGACTAAGAAAAATACAAAATTTTGTCTTTGTATATCAACCGTTTTTGAAAATATGGCTATGTAAATTTTCAGAAATCTCCCAACATCGTAAGATCAGCATATTTTTAAATCGCAATTGCATCTCTCCTAATTAAGATAGGAAGGAGGGAAAGTTGTCATTTTACAGCATGTTCTATGCTCTTTTATTTGATATACAACTTAATATGGGTTAAAATAACTGTATTTTGTCAAATTTGAAATCTAAATTTGATATTTCAAAATGTGCCGTTTTGAAAAAATTCTAAAACAACCCTTATATGTTTATAAACTGACTGTGTAAGTTTAAACTTGGGATTGTAATGGGTTCACATAAAAATCTATATAGTAACTCAGCCTTACACAAAGTTTTATTGCTAATACCTGAATTATAAAAACACCAAAACAATAACAACGTGTGGCATTGATTTGCTTACTTTTAAATTAACATAAATATTATGTAGCCTAATTCTAAACTTACAATTAACTGTTTTGAAGTGAAATCACTACTGTAGATCCTTGATATAGTCTTCAAAAGCTTCAGTAGTTTGATGTATTTCTTTTTCCGAGAGATTGTAGACTCTGCCTGTCGGAGTCACTGGATTTACTTTACACAAGACATAAGTTACTAGAAGCCATAGTATATCTTGACTTCTAGGGTAGCAGAAAGATGTTGATGAACCAGCTGGATATAAAAAAGAAACCTTAACTTCATCCTTGCTCTTTTGTTTTGCCAGAACATATGCTAGCCCACCAGTTGTTTTCATAGATTACAGTAATGTAACCACTAACGTCTGTTACTTGCAGTCTGTCTTGTAATGCTGTTACATTTTTGGTTGTTGATTCATTTGATTCTGAGAAGATCTTCACTTTTACTTTTGGGTTACTTAAGGGGACAGGAATAAAAGCATAAAGTTTCTGAGTACCTTGTGCTGTTAGAGACTTGCTTAGGCGATTTTCCAAAAATCTGTCTGTTTCTATGCATTCTTCTTGACTTACATATATATATATATATATATTTTTTTTTTAATTTTTTGGCCTTCATAGGACCACTTTAGTCAGGTTTCTGGTTGAGGTTTTTCTTCTTTTTGTCAGCCCAGTACTTCTTCATCCTTTCTGACCGCAATTTTCTTAAAAGACTCTTCCATATCTGACTATCGAAGGTTGTCAACCTTAGGTGGAGCTAGCTCCAATTTACAACTGCGGTTGTTAACCGCAGAGGATGGTTATTCAGCCGCCACTAACATGTGAAACAGACGCTGTTGGGATACTGCCACTAACATGTGGAACCGTCGTGCCCTTTACTGCTAGTTTTGGTCCGCCCCGGGTATTTTATTTCCCCGGTACCCACCATATCTGGTGAGCATTCCACTATCCGCCACCTGTGGAGGCGCCCGGTAGGAGACTAGCAAACTAGTATATATATATATATATAAAATTTTCACTGTTCCACCAACGCCATCACATGGCCCCTTTCCATGTGCTGTTGCTGAAAAATGCCATTCAGCATCAATGTCAAAGTCATCTTTGTGGTTACACAAGTTTGTAAATTTTTTTCTGTTTTTGTATTGGGCTGCATACCATCAGAGAAGTAGTAAATATTTTTGATCCTGTTACCAAACCTACTCTTCATGAAGTTGATAAGTTTTTTTTTTGGGGGGGGGGGGAGGGGAATAGTACAGTGCAATTGTGTTGTGCTCTAAACATTCAGAACTCACTACAAAACTCACATGTTCAGTCTTTTCCCTTTTGTAATAAATGACAAATGGGTGGACTGTGGCTTGCCCACTGGTCCAATGGTAGCTTGTGGCTTCATCTTGAAGAATGAAACTGTAATTTTCTGCAAAATCACATATGATGAGAACTTCTGTCTCTTTGAGATTTTCCTTAGTATTATTCATGAAAGAGCTTTGCTGCTTGGCAATGAAATGATGTATGACCAAAGCAGAGAGATTTCCGCAAAATAAATCAATAAAATCTGTAGTTGATTTTTCTAGTCTCCAAATTGCATCTGTCAGCTGATATCCATTGGCAAAAAGTAACTTTTTCAACTAAGTTCTCCTCAAAACCTCTTCTAATATTGTTGTTACTCTTTCCCAGGACAGGAGGGACACTTGCCCAAATGGCAATCTATGGAAGGAGGGTTGCACAGTACTCTTGCAAGACAGTGTTTGTAAGAAGATAATTTTCCATTTATTAGTGCTCCTTGGCAACATGTTATAACATGTTACTCTTTATCAGAACATACAGAGATTTGTCAAAACAAAGCACAGGCTAAACATCAAATACAGTTTTCTGGAGCATTGTTTAAATTATTTTTGAAATTTTTATTGTGCTGTGAATTATTAGCATACAATTTCTGCATAGTGGAATTTAAAATTCTTAAAAAAAAATCAGGTAGTCTGAGTTTAAACTATTTAAGCTATTTATTGATAAAATAAATTGTATTGAATAAAAAAACATTAAAAATACAAACAAAAACGATCCACTGTTTAAAAAACTCATTGAAGTTCAAATGTATTTAGGGTCTAATCATTAAAACCTTGTGTAAGGCTGAGTTTCTATATAGATTTTTATGTGAACCCGTTACAATCCCAAGTTTAAACTTACACAGTCAGTTTATAAACATATAAGGGTTGTTTTAGAATTTTTTCAATTTAGTTTATATACAGGGGACCTATGTACCAAATTTCATTAAAATCTCAGATGATCAGGTAAAAAATATATCAAAATTGTGTTGAGTTGATACGGAACCATTCTAGTGACCAACAGAGGAGGCCTGCCATATGATATGAAATACGAACCATAATGCGTTCTTTGTATACTTACTGGTAACATGACCCTATTTGATGTGAAAGAAGGTGCCTGGAGATCTGAAGGTCTGCCCTTTTGTACACCTGAATTTGAACCCCATACCCTTTAGACAGTAGTCAGAAATCTTATTTCTGTTTTAAAAAGGAGAATATGCTATTATAGTTGATTCGAGAGATTATGATCTGTTATGTACTTTGTACTGTATACTTACTATATTTTTATTTTCTCTTTTCAGGTGTCACGATTGGTAATCCTTCATGAAGAAGCAGAAGATGGCAACGCTATGCCTGACCTGGAGCGACCTGTCATGGCAGTCAGCCGGGCAGTCACCAATCTTGTTAAGGTAAAATATAATAAATCTGGTTTTGGTGAATTTTTAAGTTTCTAAATTATACGTATTTATTGGTATGCAAGCCCTGTATTTTTTTCCCACTAAGTTTTCTTGTAAAAACAAGGGCTTATACAGAGAGGCCATTTTATGCGGAAACTTTTTAACAGCGTTGCCCCTGCTCACACTTTCCCCGCTGTTGTGCTTGCATCGGCGGGGACTGTGTTCCGTTACTACCGGCAAATCAAGACTTAGAAACAATACAAAATAATAATTCAACCAATTTATTATCAAAATAGACCTACATGTAGAGGCTTATTACTCACCATTTATTTGAGATACTGAGATGGTATAGTCAGGATATTTACGAGAAAATCTCCAAACGCGCCTTCTATGGTTATTACTCAATAAGTAACATTCCACCAAATAAATTCGCTGTTCAACCTATACATTTTCTTTTATTGTCTTATGTAACACACGACAACAATAGACAAGCATCTCACTACAACACACCGAAGCAACTAACCACTTGTATGCTTTGTACACCTGCGATGCTAGCGCGGCAATGCGGGAGTGATGTGAGGTTTCCTCATAAAATGGACTCACTGTACATGGAACATTGTAAGAAGTAGTCATCATTGTGGTGCAGTCTTTATATGAGCATTCTTTTGAAATTTAGTCATACATTATTTTCTTTTTCTCTCCTTTTTTCCAAAGTATTAATTTGTATACTTCCATATTTGTCTGATTCTATGTGGATAGATAGGTACATTAAAAATTTGGCATCTATCTCTGAGATTCATTGTTTTTGGTCTCAGCTGCATAAAAATCAGGCTTATATGATTTTAAATTGATTTTCTGTTATTTTAAGTGATCATCTAAGAAAGACAGTCTATGTTTCATAAATAATTTTAATAATTTCATTCTGAATTCATTATGACTTAAAAGAGGCCTAAAACAAAGCATTCATTTCCTCCATATGGATCTTCAGTATTGCTAAAATTTAAACTGGTGATAGCTAACCTATCTTGTTTTGGTAATGAGGGGATGTTAACACACATTTACTTGCTAGGAAGAATTTTATAGTAAAAGATAAAATGCGTGGTCCTACTTTCCACTAAGTGGATCTCTTGTCTTATTACGAGGATTGGATTCCTACGTGCTTGCTATCGCAACGGTGTTACACGACCGTTTGTGAAAGAAGTGATCCATATAATCAGTCTGACTGAGAAAGGCCTGGAGGGCGGGCTGAAACGTCTTGTGTTATGTGTTTTTATTGTTTTTAACCGATCTTTTAACCACTATCATAACTAAGTGTTTTTATCAAGTGTTCATCACTTTTATGTTATTGGAAGAATTTTACTCTATTAAGTGCAAATGATGGATTCCCGCTATGGTTTTTTACCATCTTTTCACCACTTATTGGTTGATTTAACAAAGTTGATTTTCATTTATATATTTGTTATTCTTTTTTCCGTTAAACTGTAGTAACAATTGGTTTAAGTGATTCATCTTAGAAAGGGGAAATAAACGTGCAAGTCATAGGAATTTAAGGGAAAAACAACATAGCCTATTTAATCAAAATTGTTCTTCATTCCAAGCAATACTATTTTTATTATTTTAACACATGAAGACATTCAAATTTTCGACTTTATATTATTTCCTTTTTGTCTTTGCTGAATATTAAATATAACAATGTTTCATTATATCTTGTTACCGATTAAAAATTATAGTGTACTTCATCATACATAATATTGGCTTATTCATGGAGTAAAGATCCATAAGGTTAGAACGCTGTCTCGTCTGCTCTGCAATTTTCTCTTAAGAGAAAATGCCTGGCAGCATTGAACTGCCCTCTGCATATGGTAGCTGCACATTCATATATATGCCTTTCTTGCATGCAAAACTTATACCATGTTAACAAAGTTAACCAAAGTGGTATCACTGCTGAGAATCATCCCCACTCCTGGGCTTCTCATAGCATTAAATAATTTGAGTGATCACTTGAGACCGCCGGCGTTGTCTTGTGGTTAGCGTCGCTGACTACAGATCCGTCGGCCCGGGTTCGATCCCCGGTATCGCCTCGGATTTTTCTGAGGTAGGGAGGTCTGGCAGGGGGGCACTCAGCCTCGTGATTCAAATTGAGGAGCTACTTGATAGAGAAGTAGCGGCTCCGGTCATAAAAACCACCATTAACGGCCATGGGTGTCGGAATGCTGACCACATGCCCCCCAATCCTGCCATCTGCCTCTGGTAGATGACGCAGCGGTCGGGTGGTAGGCAAAGTCCCTCCAGGGATGTAGTGCCACGGAGTTTTTAGTTTTAGTGATCACTTGAATACTTTTTATGTGATCCTTGATATCTCGAGAATTTTCAAGAATCGAATAATTCTGATTTTTTTCATTCGAGAACTCCCATCACTAATTGTAATACAATGCTTTCATTTAATTCTGTTGTCATTATATTGTTGTGCTCTTCGTTTATACTTACTTTGAATAGATAACATACTTACTGGTGTTCTCCTTAGATGAAAATAACAATATCGATCACAAATAATCCACTTTCTTTGCTCATGAGTGGTTGCTTAATGGGCATTTTGCTTTGATTCTATGAAAGTGTGATTGTATGGAAATGCCTCGAATTCTATGCCTGGTTTTTATTTTAGGTGCCTTCTTAAAATTTCTTATAGCCTACTTTCTTTCATCCCAGTTCATTAGTAAATAGGGACTCTTTCTAAGACCTGGTACTGCTGTGTACAATTCCCACAATATTGTGACCATTCACATGTGGATTTTAGGGAGAAGCTGAACGATTATTGTCACCTTACGTTCAAGAAAATTATCTCTTTAAATTGTTGTAAGATTTTGCTATCCATTCTTATTGGAAGTTACCTTTTTGCAGAAAATTGTTAATGTCTTTGAGAAAAGGAGAAAAAAAATTAAAATAGTCACATTCAACCAGGGGTTGTGAGTTTTGCCATTGCAACCACTCTCTTAACTTTCCCCATTGTTTTAGAGTGTCAATATACAATTAAGCCTACTAAAATAGAATCTGATCTGATTTTCCTTTGACCCCTGCGGTGGGGCATAGGGCCTCCAGTTGGAATTTTTAGTACCTAAACTAATTTTGTTACACTTATTTTCCATGAGAGGGTAGAGGGACAGGTGGTTAGTCCATCACCTCACAACCCCTCTCAGGAAACTTAGGCATTACTTGGACGTGAATGGGCCGGGAAATTTTGCCCAGAGGCTCTAATTTAGGCTTGGAGTTCTTTTACGTGCCATAAATCTATGACATGGCCCCCCAGCTTAAAGTCCCTCCTGGAGAACTCTGTGCCCAGGATTTTTATGTCCTGAAAAATCCATCAACCGTGGCTGAGTTTGATCTCTTAACCTTCAGATCTAGAGGCGGGCAACACTAGAATAGAGTAGAATGTCGTATACATCAATCTTATGTAATATATTAATTTCATGTCTAGCGCTATGCCTTTCGTATCCCCCTCATACTTTAACCCTTTGGTTCTATGCAATATTGGAATTCTGAATATCTTACCACAAATTTCCTAGTTTAATCCATCTTAACATACTTTATAATTTTTCTCATCCACTTCTCTCTTACTCTTCCTAAATACCCTCCTGCTTTTATTGTTTTGACTTCTCCCCTTCTTTCCACCCAGATATCATACATACCTCCTACCTTCCTTTAGGTATTCCATACATTGTTTTCATATGTTATTATCCAAATTTATGTTTCGATACCAATATTTCAAAATTCTTCCTGCTATCATTCCTTTACTTTCTACTTTTCCTAACTCAACTAAAGTGATTCCTGTTGGCGATCCTCTTGGTAGACCTAGGACTTCTATACAGAAAATCTTATGTACAAGATCAACTTTTGACCTACTTTTAGACACATTTCTACCCCGTATAGCATTTTTGATACCACCACTGCCTCGTAGAGTCTCCAGCCGCATAACTGATACACAGGGCTTACATTATAAGTTGCATCCATGCGAGCGGTGTTTTCACTCTTCGCTACAAACCCTGCATTAGCTGCACCTGACATGTGTGCAGCTTCCCTGCATTACATGTATAAAAATTATTACATATAATCTTACCTTATGACATATGTTGAAAGTGTCGTCCTTCCTGGGTTATACGGGCATTGTATCTGGAAACCACATGCTGGTTGATGCGAGTGAGTTCTTCCACTGTATTGTTTCTAATTTCATTTGTAAATTTTTCTTTCAGTTCCTCCAATGTGTGAGGAATTGTTTGATAAACCATATCTTGATTCAGGTTACCCCACAAGCTCCCCAGACCTAAGAGTGTGTGATTTTTACTTGTGGGGTAACCTGAAAGATAAGGTTTATGGAACAAATCCTCCGACGGTCTGTCTTTGATTCAGTCTAATAACTCTCTCTTGTCTTCAATGGCTGTTTTTCAAATCCCTGTGCAGGTGCAGATCAGTCAGTGTTTCTGAAAACACACATCGCTTGACAACAATGTGCTTTCACAAAGACATGGACGAAGTCCACTGGGTTCAAATGACAATGTTTTGAAAGCTCATCAGAAATACAACGATACACACATGATTTGGTTATACGCTTGCCTGCCAGAGATCTCCCACTTTTCTATGTAGAGATAAATGAAAACATTTGTATCTTGTGCACATTCATTTCCATCAATTCTGGGATCGTACAAGGCTTATCTCCAAACACATGATCCCTAACAAATCCCCATAAAAATAAATAAAGTCAAGTCAAGTCACGAGATCATGATGGCGAAGAAAATGAAGCTGTACGATTTTACTTTGTTCAAGCAGAGATAAATGCTATCTTGGCATCTTTCAGTTATGCTTATTCCATGCCAAAGTGTATCTATCCGTGCTGCTAATTGGTTATACCAGTGCAAATGAGAACTGAAAACAAGTGGTGCTTTCACAGATGGGGGGGGGGGGGGGGGTTCTCTCACCGGATGTTTAATATATTAAAAAATCATAACAGTCCATAAAGTTCTTAAATGATCAGTTATTCACAAAAGACCCAGTATTTTATCTAGGGGCTGGATTTTTATGTACTATCAAGGTGTGAAATATGTACACATTTAAGTAAGAAAAATAAGCTGAATAAGTATTATTTATTACGAAAATATTTAATATTGAAATCTGACAGGTGGAAGTTACATAAGACTGAGCTTTATGCTGTGGTATAGGCCTACAACATGTAATGACTGCTCCAGCATGTACAATGCAGAAGTCCAGTAAACATTTTACTGACTGCTAATTTAAGGCATGAAGTTACAAGACAGAATGATTGGGATTTATTTAAATATATATATGTTAAAATGAACATACATGTTTTTACTGCTTGCTATTAGACCGAGACCAAGTGTCAGTTAAAACCTATAGGCAATTCAAACTTTTGTTTCAGAAGTGACATTTCTGCTTCATTTAGAAAGTAGGATTATTTTTAGTTCCAGCCCACAACTGTATCTTGTTATTGCTAGGAAAATCCTGTTTTGGTATACTAGATTTTTAAATAAAAATAATAAAGCAATAACTGAGAAGCTATTTATTTTAATGTTTAAGCTTTTAAAGATACATTTTCCAGTTTCTTTCTTTACTCTCTCCTGTTTTCAAATTTTGGTAATAGTGACCCATGTCCAATCCTGGTTTTCTAAGGAAGGATTAGGAGGGTGGTGGATAAGGATGGCATAGGTATGTTAAGAAGAATGATCCTGTCTTGTGACAGCTGAGAAGGTTTTTCATATCTGCTTATTCTAAATTGTCAAGTTTCCCATAATACGCGACTGTACCAGAGAAACCCAAGCGTAAGTCGGTAAACATATTTCCCCATAACAGTAGAAAACACTAATGCCAGGGTGTAAAATGTTGATATTTAGATTTTGATGCCATCTTTTGGCTTCATTCTTGTACTACATTCTCTGATCGCAAAAGAAACATTAAGACAACATTGCCTACCATAGTGTTCTCAGTTTGAAAAGAGGACTGCACTTCTAGAAACCAGTCCATAAGTTACAATGGATGTTTTACATGATCCCTAATGTTTTCTTTGTTACTTTTCATGAAAAAGCATTAAACATGCTGTAGTAATGTACTTGGACATTCTGATAATGTGTAGCAGACTTTGAGCATGGTCTTACATACAGTATTGTGAAACTGATGTTTAAAACAAGAAAAAATTCCTTATCTTTGGAGATGAATAGCCATAAATTATAAATACTTTTTTCAATAATGGTCATAAAAACCATCAATTTTTTAGCTAGAGGTATGATTTGTCTTCTAGAACACTCAGATTTTTGCGCTGAAGTTGAATCCGTTCAAAATTAGAAATGTTATTTTTCCAACTTACGGACGAGTTACCCTGGCAGGATCACATATCCATATTGGGAAAATATGTAATATCAAATTTTAATATATTTCTAGTAACTGTAAGATTTTCAAAGATTTGTTATTTATGTTACTTAAGTTGAAAGGAATAGAATATTCAATTAAATAAAAATCTGATTCCTAAGTATAACATTAATAAAAGTTCAAGGAGAGAAAGTGAGAATGTACAGACATGCTGCTGATATTGTTTTCTTTGCTGAAGGAGAGAAATAGCTGAAAGAAATATCAAGTGATATGAATAGGCTGTTAGAAGGTAATTTAGATTTGAAAACTAATGACCATAAAGTGAATTGTGGCAAGGATGTATCATGTTAAATATCAAGCAATCAACTTGGAAGTTACAAATACAGGTGGTGAATGAATTTTACTATCTGAGGAGCAAGCCAATAGGGTAAATAGATTGATGTCCTGGATATTCTCTTTAAGAATATAAATATAATTATTGTACGGTATCTGTAGCGTTTAGCTGTTCGAGTAAATTTGATGTCCTTTTTTTCAAATCAGCATTAATGGAAACTTCTTACAATATGATAAGCTTTTAAAAGTACATCAAAATAGTATAGACATTTTAATGTAACATTATGTAACGTAAAAAAAATATATATTATTAAATACAATGTGGGTAATTCACAAGTCATAAGCTACAGAAACATTGTGCACTACAGTGAACTCTCGATAAACCGGACTAAAGTGGGCGGGGGTCTGTCCGAGTTATGAAATGTCTGGCTTATGGAGAGTAAATTAGGAAATGGTATTTAAGTAATGACATTTCGTGTTTAAGCTGCAATAACAAAACGTATGAGGCAGAACATAATATTAACACTTACAATTGGAACAAAAAAGAATAACACTTCAGTTCTATATTGAAATTTCTAGTCAGAGCCTGAAATCCACACTGTTATATTATTAGTACAATATTATGATTGATGTGGTACTGTGAGCATATTTTTCTGAGAAGATTCAGACCAAAGTAAACTGTAAAAATGTTCTTCTGTGTACACATTGTTTCTGTTGCTTTTGAATAATTACTTCTCTTGCTGTTATGAAGTGGCCGTAGAATGGCTTTAGATCTGGGTCTGGATCGCCAAGAATCTATCAGAGTTATCCGAAGTCCGGCATACTGAGGTCCGAATTATCGAGAGTTCACTGTATTTACTGAGTGAGGTGGCCAAGACGATAATGTTGTGGACTCGCATTCGGGAGGTCGCGAGTTGAAATCCCAATGCCACCCAATCTGAATGGAGTATTCACGGTTTTCCCCACTCGCATAGGCAAATTCCAGATGGGATATAACATACCCTTGACTTCTTTGGAATAGACGTATGATTGAGGAGAGGCCTGAATAACTAGAAGTTTAATAATAATAATAATAATAATAATAATAATAATAATAATGATGATGATGATATTGATATTAATAATAACAATAATCATAATAATCACAATCATATTCAATAATAAACGTAATCATCATAATCATAATAATAATAAAAATAAATATAAAAACAATAATATTAATTGTGATGAAATAAAAAATAAAAATAAAATAAATAAATTAAAATAAATAAATTAAATTAAAATAAATAAATAAATTAAAATAAATAAATAAATAAATTTAAAATAAATAAATAAATAAATTGTGATGATTTTGGTGATGATAACGATCTATTTGCTCATCTTTTAGGTTGGCCGTGAAACAATAAACTCCAGTGAGGATGCCATCTTGAAGCAGGATATGCCAGCTGCCTTGGTAAGAGTAGAAGGAGCTTCGAGGCTTTTGGAGGAAGCTTCAGCCATGCTAAAGGTGGACCCTTACAGCGGACCAGCCAGGTATGTTACCTTGTCTTGTATTTTCTACATATTTAATTACCATACTTATTAAAATATAATAACCTATATTCACTCAGTGCCCTAATATTAAGGGATTGGTTTCAACAACAAATCTGATTTTCCCAACAACTTTTTTTTTTTTTTTTTTACTATTACAGAGTTTTCAGGATTTTACCTAGGATTTGCAAAAAAAAACAAACAACAAAAAAAAAAAAACACAATAGTAAGGAATTCTTATTAATTTCTTAGTTACCACTTTTCTAACTTTTCTACAAATCATATAACTGTTTTTCAGAGTAGTCTGTAATAATAAATCTCTGTTAATTATAGATTATAGAAATTATGTGGTATTTCTACTGATCCCCAAATATGTTTAAAAATTTAAAATACTTTGATTGGTAATGTTAATCACTCTGGTGTATGCTGTGGTCCAGTTTGTTGAGGCACTGTGCTACAAACTGGAAAGTCATGGGTTTGATCCCCAATGATGTTGTTGGGATTTTTTAATTTGCCTAATCCTTCTGGTGCCCTGGAGCCAACACATATTCTAACAGCATGTTTAATGCTGCTTGGTCTATATGGGTGTTCCAATCTTTTCTTCTGATTTTTACAAATCTTGTGATTTCTTGTATTCCACATTTCTGTCTTACTGCCTCACTTCTTACTCTAATTTCATTTTTCCTACTATCGTATAGATCATATATGGGCAACGCCCGGCCCGCGGGCCGGATGTGGCCCGCCCCGACTTTTGATCCGGCCCGCGGAACATTTTAAAATCGCGCTCGAAAAAGTAAAAATTTTCGGTTCTCGCCAACAAGAGAGTGAGAGGGGGGAAACAAAAGCCTGAACTACGAGGGTGTTCCTTCCGGTGAGCGCTAGAAAAATGCTGCAATAGGCCTAAATCAAAGTATCGAACCAGACTTACAGATGAAAATGTTTAAACACTCTGCGCTTGTATATTAATGGGATTGATGCCAACATTGATGCCAACATTGATTATCTTGTTTCTCAAGTTCAAGCTCAAGCTTCTCATTAATTTCTGCCGATTGTAAGAAAATACCTAATCAGTTCGATATTGTTCTCAATCATGTAACTTTAGAATTATACTTTATAAATACAAAAAAACCGTATCATTATTATTTTTTTACAACTACTTATTATCTACGGCCCGCGACCTCATAAATATCGTAAAGTTTAGCCCGCATCTTTCCAAAGGTTGCCCATACCTGGTATAGATGAACAATTGACAGATAAAATTAAGTTTTTAAAAGGGGTAAGACGAGGCGATTCCTTCAGTCCTACACTGTTTAGTTTAATAATGGATAAAATTGACAGTGTGAAAGATCTACCTGATTATGTGAAGGGAACTAGAAATACTAACATAGTAGCTTATGCGGATGACATTTTCGTCATGTAAAATATATTGGTTACAAAGTTCATTATGAATGTATTAAAAAATAATCTAATATTGCCACCTAATTATGATGAAAAAATGTATTTCCTAAGAGCTCTCAATTATGGACATATATTATGGCATCCCAAGAGCTCTCATTTATGGACATTTATTAAGGTGTCCCACAAAACAAAAGAAGTGTGTTGAGGGGGCTGTTACACTTAAAAGGATGAGAACTGCTGCTTTAGATGGATGTGTATGCATTCATGAACCACAGATTATTGTCTTTGTCTCATGCTGCTTTAGAGTTCTATCTGAGTAACCAACACATTTCACTGAGAATTGTGATTAAAATAGTGGACTATGAAATCATATTGTAATTTACTTGATTCATTTCCATTTATAGGAAGAAGTTGATTGAAGGCTCAAGAGGCATTCTTCAGGGGACCTCTGCATTACTACTTTGTTTTGATGAATCGGAAGTGAGGAAAATCATTCGTGAATGTAAGAGAGTTTTGGATTACCTGGCAGTTGCTGAAGTTATTGAAACCATGGAAGATCTTGTTCAGTTCCTCAAAGATCTCAGCCCCTGTCTAAGTAAGGTAAGCATATATTTTTATTTTAATACTGTGTACAGCTAGCTAAGTATGACTTTGGGTTTCTATGGTCTATAACAGGCAGAGGTGTACAAAACTCTCTTTTAGCTTTTAGATTGGACGGCAAGCAGTCAAGTTGCAAGCATTGCTGCAAGCATTGCAGCAAGCATGCAGACAGGTCTGAATAAGCTTGCAACATTCTGATGAGCTATTCATCAGTCACTTATTCGCTAAGTGTGGGTAGCTGTTCTTACTTTTCTACAAGATAAGACATTTATTTCCGTAGATAAATAGGGGGTGGAATGTGGTAATTCTGTTATCGACTTAACACGAATGCACATTAATATTATATTCATTGTTGTTATTAATATTGTTATTATTAATTAAAAGTTTATGGAAAGTTGATATGGGGGTATTCTCTAAATATATCTTTATGCTTTGATGGATTTTTACCAAACTTCGCGCTTAGACACTCTTCTCTCAGAAAACTCTATACATTACAATTCAAAGAAACCATCCCTTCCCATATTATCAAACCCTGTCCCAATGTTTTTCCTACTATGAGTAAAATCTATTTATTCTGACTGTTGTACTCCAAATTTTACACACAGAGCCTGTAGAATCAGGATGAAGGTGTAGGCGATAATAATGCTCGAACATGGTCCTCCCCAACTTATTTTCAACCCCTATTATATGATCTCTATAAAATTCTACATTTCTTTACCTATTTTTACCAAACTGCACACACAGAGCTTTCGAACCAGGAGAAAATTGTAGGCAATAGTCATACTGGAAGAAACAGCCCCTTACTTCTTATTACGCATATGTAATCTCTAAAAATTTACATTTTTTGACAGATTTTACACACAGACCCCGTAAAAATTGAAAAATTGTAAGAAACGAGGTGTTTTCAATTTCTTTACATTGTATATACAAATTTATATTCTTTGACCGAGTTTTACCGTATTTAGAATCGGAAGAAAATTCTAGGGAACTTTAATATCAAAACAATCCACCCTATGTACCCATATTATGTTCTCTCTAATACAAATCTAAATTTTACACACAGACACTGTAGAACCAACAGAAAATCCTAGGCAACCTTAATACATAATGAATAGAGGGAGAAAGTGTGACGACTCGACCGCTCAGACAATGGTAGGTATAGGGAGCACGGCAGTCCACCGAAACACTGGCAGCACCTTCGTTAGTGATTCAGCTTCTGAATGCAGCACCATGATAGTTTGGCAACTTATGATTAAACTCGCAACCTTCAATTAACCCTTGGTCCTATTTCTATGAAATTTGTGCTGAAATAACCTATACATAACAGCCCTTCTGATGGTTAAAACAGAGCCTTAAAAAAGCAGACAAATGTTTTTATTTTAAATTAAGTACCACCTTTATATCTTGAATGGTTTAAGAGTAATTGAGTGGTAATTATTCAGGGCGCTACAGCTGTCTGAATGATTTGGGACGATCGTGAAATGTCGAGAGTGAAGCAAATTTGACTATGTGACTATTTTTTTTTTATCTTTGTGTCCAGAAAAAGATTCAGGCCTACAGGTATAAGTTTTAGTGAAATACTTGAATCTTATTATAATTCATGTACCACCTTTGTATCTTGAATGGTTTACGGGTAATAGAGTGGTAATTACTCCCAGCGCTAAAACTATCGGAAAGTTACTGAGGTATTAGCAGGCATCTTTTCCATAAAATACCAGCAGTAACGTAAAAATCCTTAAATAATTCTTTTGTGGACTCAATAATGAAACTATTGTACTCCTACTGCAAGATTGACCTGCAGGGGAAAAGGAATGAATCAAGCTTTTTCCTAACTTTGTAAATCTGCACTACTTCTATTTAGACATTTGTTGGATTATTTATTATATTAGGTAGATTTCGAAGGAAAATCTACCTATTGCAATCGATACCATGTCATGATTTTCTAAAAAATTGTTCATATCTTTACGTTTCATGTAGTGATGGGAACCATTCGAATGAATTCATTCGAAATATTCGATTGTTAAAATCATTTGAAATTTTCGAGGTGTAAAAAATATCATTCGAATAGTTTTGCGCTGTTCAAAGCTAAAGGCTAGTATTATGTGCTTACTGAACTACTGAGCTTAAGCGAATGAATTCATTCGAATGCTTCAACCTCTCGGAGTCTGTCCTCTTGGCTCATACTCTCATTCATTCGATTGTTTTCGTGTTCCATTGTGTCCTAGTAGCAAAGCGTTCGGTAACTTCCGTCTCTCCCATTACAAACGGGGGACAGCGGCATGACGTAGAGCTAGAAGATTTCATGAGTTTCCTACCCGTTATTTAGGCTACAACATAATAATTATTATATTTTGACAATAAATAGCCGTTCGCTCCAAATTAAAAAGATTAATTTTTCACAGATTGCATTATTGTTCCTATTTTACATCCGTTTATCAGCTTCTACATGAAACATACGCATTTTTCCAATGGAGTATTTATTTGATTAATTAGCGTATATTATGATATTAATTACAGCCTGTCAATCAAAGTTAAATAGTAACCATATTGATGTACTTTTCAATAGCAATATTTAAAGTTTTAACTCTATATACTTTCATGTCCTTGGCTGAATGTGGAATTGGAAGGAATATTTTGTTTGACATATAGTTCATAAAAAGTTTCTTGTATAACAGTATAACGTACATGTTTTGCGGGATTCACTGGTTCATTAATTATTAATTTGAGATCCCATTACTTAAGAGGGTGACAACATTGCAACATGAGGTTTAGAACCCATTTAGATAATATCGATCATAATTAATAATTACAGACTACACTGAATTGTTGAATTTGGTAGCTGAGACATGTTCCAATTACAAGATAAAATTGTAAGAACAAAGAGAAAACCAGTACGAACAGATTTCTTGTTAGTTATTGATTAACAAGTCATGAAATTACATAATTTTTAGCTTTCGTAAACTGAAAAATTTTATTATTGTATACTTTATTGTATTATGCGTGCTATTATTAATTATTATTACAGATATGCAAATACAAAAAATAATTATATGAGGTTCTCAAGGTATTCCTGCTTAAGGAATTTATATTTCCTGGACATCATACATTTCATGTTAAGCCTAGGTAATATACTGTATTTACTACAGTACTTTCTTTGTTCAAGACTGCATGAGTAAAATAATAAACATCTGAATGCCGTGTTTGTTGCAAGCTGGTCGCTTTGTTTTAATGGGTCCGAAATGTGCGCATTAAATTTAAATCTACCTGCTTTCGATTGCCAGTGAAGTGAGTGAGAACGGAAGATTTCATTCAAAAATATTGAAGCTAGCGAATGAACATCCCGTAGGTTGCATGTAACTAATCCCTACATGAATGCTATATTTCGAATGATTTCATTAAAAATGTTTAGTTCAGTATCCGAATGATCATTCGATTGCTAAAATCATTCGATTTTTCCCATCACTAGTTTCATGCCTCCCTAAGTACAAAACCACTGCCCGTTCAATTTTTTTTTTTTTGTGATATATACAGTAGAAGCCTGATATAATGCAGTTGATGGGGGGAAATATCTATGATGGCGGTATATCGAAATGTGACCGAAGAAGTTACAAAAATCGACCCCGCAGAGGGGAACATTGGTTCACTAATAAATTACAATGTTATACAGCAATATAAAATACAGTAATTTTAAAAATTACTCACCAGTTATGCTGTTTAATCCAGTACTGTAACTGATCTCAATTTTCGGCTCTTCTATCGCAGATGGGGCACGAGAATTTGTCTAATTCCCAAGAGTAATGTACAACATTTACTAAAACATATACTGTAACATTCAGGTGTAATATTCCCGTTTCCCCATTTTTTACACGTTCAATAATTTTCAGTTTATCTCCTACTGAATATGCTTTTCCCTTCTGCGACATTTTGTATTCCGAACTCACGACTGTACAATCCGAATGTGTGATTCAAACTAAAATCATATTTCAACTCTCCAAGGTTTTAAGAATTTCTGGCAGGTGCAGATTTTTTACTCCTTTCTACACTATTAAACTACACTATTCATTCCATGTCCCGTTACTTCTGCTAAATCCTTTGGAATGCGGTGGTTACAATCAACTAGCGGGTGAGGGCGGATCTAATGGAAAAAAAAGTACTGCAGAATTTTTACTGTTTTAACTCAACTTCAAAATAAAAAAAATTATTTATAAAACTACGGTATTTTTTTATTATGGGACATACTTTCCCCCGTGTTACATCCGAATCCATGGCCTTTCGAACCGCACTATTTCAGGCTTCTACTGTATATATATATAGGGTTACTGTACCAGTAGTTGACCATTTAAGGCGTTTTATTTCTTTGATAAAGAATACAATACACAATACTGCAAGAATTGAATATTTCATTTATGTAAAAGAAAGTTTGAAACCTGCTTTACAAACTGCATATAAAAGTTTTTAATGTTAAACAATTGGTCTACAACTTATCTCAGTTCAAAAATAATTTGTTGTGATTCACCTGTAGTTGACCACTACTACCCAGTTCTTGACCACCGCTTGCACCAGTAGTTGACCACAATTCATTTTAATGAATTTTGTTAGAAAATATATGAAAATGGTATGTTTGCAGGTTGCAGAATAGGTATTGCATTTGGCAATAAAGCAAACTGCATAATGTCATTATCAGAACAAAGTTTAGAGACATTGTATAGGCCTACGTAAGTTCACTAATAGAAGGATCGGAAACATAATTTGCTACCTCTACACCCATGAAATCAACACATCTGCAATATTGTCTATTCTATTAAGTAGCACCTGTTATCTACCCATTTCTTGATCTACCAATTCCCCAAGTTTCATTAAAATTTGCTGATGTCAGTTATGTCCTTAGAAAGTTTTTGGAGAGGAAACACAAACATTAGAGGTGCTACTGAAACACAGGCACTGAAATTAATCGGAACTGTTTTAGCCTATTTTTCATTACCAGATATTATTTTATACAGGTTCCTAACTGGAAGGTCATGGGTTAGATTCCAGATGAGGATGTTGGAATTTTTCAATTTGCCTAATCCTTCTGGTGGCACTATGACTCTGGGGGTAAAGACAGCAGGTGTTTTTCAATTTGTCTAATCCTTCTGGTGGGCACTATGGCCTTGGGAGTAAAGGCGGCTGTTGCGTAAGGCTAAAAACCTTAGCATCTTCACATGCTGAATGTCTAAAAAAAAGGTCTGGGACCCTCAACTTCTTGGACCCTAATGGGCTTCACGTCCTGTGTAGGAAACACTTTACTCCCCCCTTTCCACTTTTGGGGCAAGTTTAAAAGCCCAATTCGTCCGCATTAAACATTCTTGAAGGATCTTTCAAAATATCCAGTACATTCTCTTCTTTTACATAAGCATGCAATTCATTGAACCAGTTTCTATTTCTTCCACATCTGCTCGAGCTGTATTAATACCCTCTAAATACCTTTCTGACATTATTGGATGCCACGTCATGAACGATTCGAACCAACGTCTTCCTGGTTTGTTGTTTTTAAAAGGAATTTTTCTACTTGCATTTATCTTTAAAATCTTGTTTTACAGTTTCTTTAACAGTTTCAAACATTGTGTGCCTTTTTATTGCCAGGCACTTCTTTTGGACAAGGAAATATCCCAAGAAACAAGTAAATTTTCCTAAATTTTTAATGGAACAGACATTTTAGTTTAAAAAGGAATGAAGAATGTGGTATGCCATATTTCCTTGCAGTTTTTCTTATGTTGGACCATAAATATCACTTGTAAGGTGCTGGTCAACTACTAGAGTAAGGGATTCCATTTGTTGACCGCTAGTGGTCAACTACTAGATACCTGGCCATTTTGGTGTTTCAGCCTTTTCTTGCCCTAACAATCAAAAACTGGTTGTTAGCAATAGGTCTCTGGCATTAAGTAATGTGCATTTTAATCATATGAATTACAAAAGAAATGAATATGTCATTAATCAGTATGGCTGTACAAGAATAATAGAAAAATGCGCAGCTTACCTTCTTTATTAATATCTGAAGCAAGCCACGTTGCACCACCAGAAAACAATGCTATAGAATGGCAACCATTCAGTAGATTCAGTACCTGATAATTGTATTTGGTGAGGCAATCCCTACTCTTTCAAATGACGTATAATTTTATACTCTTTGGTTTAGCACAACAAAACACTGCCTTATTATATGCTGATTTGGTCAACTATAGGTGCATGGTCAACTGCCGGTACAGTAACCCTATATATATATATATATATAACACCATCTTGTACAAGCTGGAAGTTCAGCATTTGAAACTTAGCTGATGATGAAGAGATGGCTCCTTGCACAGTGTTCTTGAAACATGTACCGTATTTATTAGAAGAATATACTAGTTAATATTAGCCTAAAAAAAGTGAAAGTAATTTATACTTCTTACAGGTTTCACGAGAAGTTGGAGGACGAGAGAAAGAACTGACTCATCAGGTTCATCGTGAAATCTTGGTACGCTGTTTGGAACAGGTGAAAACGTTGGCACCAATCCTTATATGCAGCATGAAGATTTTTATTCACATTATTGCACAAGGTTGGTACTCTTTTCAGATAGGATTGTGCACATTTTGACTGCTAAGCCTGTCATTCGTAGATTGTACTTTATGTATGTACAGTAATCTGTTAACTTATTAAAGCTGGAATTATTGTATTTACTCGGTTATAAGACCCCCTTATTTTCCGTAATTTGGTGTTTTAAAATGGGAGGGGGTCTTATAGGTGAAAATGTCTTCAACAGGCCATCGGATTGGGGAGAGGTTAATATTAATTAGAAGTATCAGTAAGTTATAAACTAAAATGAACCACTTTATTAAAAATGCAGTGAACAAAATACTTTAAAACATTCAATTCTGATTAATAACATAAACAATCATAACTACGGTAGATACAAAACTGTCGCCATTACATGTGTGGCACGCGCGAATGTGCTGCTGAATGAACTGCAGCCTACATCATTGCCACATCTACCCAAAAAGAAAAAAATAATTCTAATTCTTCACACCTATTCACTGCACCAGTAAAAAACCATTTTCAATTCTACATCAAACTTTCTACCTGCAGCTCTCACACCATTTTGCTCTGCAAACGACACTATACTTAATTTCCAAGAGGGAGAGTAACAAATTCTTCGACCAGTCATTTTCACACGCCACTTATCTGTCTGCTGTAAAATTAAACACTGACCACCCCATGCAGCGAAGTGTAAGGGTGGACCGGGAGGGGAAGAGTCATGCAGCCGGAAGCTCAAGGTCAAGGAGGAAGCTAAACTGCTATATCAAAAGATTGTCCATCGTTGCCACTTTCACCCAAGTTTGAAACTTCAATTTTCGAGAGTTTTAATATTTTTTTTCTGTTTGAGGATTTTAAAATTAGGGGGTCTTATAGGCGAGGGGGTCCTATAGCCGAATAATACAGTACTCATCTGTATTTCTGTCCATGGATGTAACACAAAATTTAGTTTTGCATTCTTTTTTTATTTATTTATTTTATTTATTTCCACTTTACCATACATCATTTGTAAATAAACCAGCCCCTGAACTCCTAACGTTTTGCATTTCTTTGTAATGGACAGGCACTCTATCTTCAACATTTTTCATTGTCATGTAGCATTGATAGTGGCAGTACCTTCTATATTTTTGGAGCTATGTGACCTACAGAGTTTAAATTTTCTTATATCAATGAGAAATAATTTATTGCCAGCCCATCGAGTTTTGGAGACAAGTTAACAAGGAGCAGTATCCAAACTTGCAAAATTGTGCTTTCATAATACAATCCACGTTTATTACAACATATATGTGTGAGTGTGCATTTCTACCGTGAAATTGTTAAAAACTAAGCATAGGAACAAGTTGTCACAAGATTTACTGACTTGCCATTACTCAAGTGAAAGTAGACCTCAATCTTGAATCTGTAGTAAACCAACACGTAGCTCAATTTCTCATTAAGTATATGTGATTGTTATCTTTGTATTATTAGAGTTTGTAAAATGGATTTCTAAGAATGCTATTTCATGTATCATCTTTCCTCCCATTTAGTAACATTATAATAATTTAATTTTTCAATATATAATTCTGGTCTGCGAATTAATTTTGAAAGTGTCGTCTGACCCCTCACCCGAAAACAGTTGACCACACTGGTTTACACAATCATCACCTAAATGGCATTACCTGCAGTTGCTAGTGTATAAAGAGAAACTTGCTTTAAAGAGCATGGCATTGGATGCAATACAGCATGATCCTCCTTAACAATTAACCTTCAAGTTCACTCTATTTTACGTAGATTAAATTTGTTCATTTTCTCCCTTTGTTGATTTTGTCATCTCAGGAGGATAAATATATTTTTCAGGTGGAAAAGGAGCAGAAGAAGCTGCTGAAAATCGAAACTACTTAGCACAACGAATGACAGATGAATTGAATGAAATTATCCGTGTTCTACAACTGACAACCTACGATGAAGAAGAGTGGGATGCAGACAACTTGACAGTAATGAAGAAAGCACAGAATGCTATCGAAGGGAAAATTAGAGCTGCACATGACTGGCTTGAGGTATTGTAGCATTTGGGATTGTTGAAAATGCATGAACTACTATTTGCAAATCATTTCCCTCTCTGTTGCATTATCAGGAGCAGTTTTCTCCCTTTTGTTTTTCTCTAGCATCTCTCAACAGCCTCCGGGCTGTTCAAACCATCAATACCTATTAATCAGTGAACTCAACAATATGTTTTTATCTTTTCAACTCCAGTGATGTGAATTTCATAAATTGAGATGTCTACTTCTACATTAATTACAGCTGTGGTAGAAGCAAACATATTTTCTTCTAGATATTGATACCGGTAACTAAACTCTATTAATACTCGAGATGAAGATTTTACATTCATAATTCACTAATTACAGAAACTAACCTGAATGTGTTTTGAGCCTGCCTCTAGACTCATCCTCAGCTGGAGATGGAGTATAGCTGAGGATGAGTCTAGAGGCAGGCTTGAAACATGTTCAGGTTAGTTTCTGTAATTAGTGAAGTATGTATGTAAAATCTCCATCTCGAGCAGGGTTGGAAAAAAACATGTTTTTTTAAAAAGAACAAAAAAAAGTTTTTTTAAACGTTTTTTTATGTGAACAACAATGTTGGTTGTTTTAAACGAGTTTTTTAAAACTTTTTTATGTTTACAACAATGTTGTTTGTTTAAAAAAAGTTTAAATCGTTCATTTTGTTTAAAACAACCATTTTAATGTATAGGGCCTATTATATACACATATATATATATATATATATATATGTGTGTGTGTGTGTATGTGTGTATATATATATATGTGTGTATTTATATATATATATATATATATAAAATGTTTTAAACAAACTTAAAAAGAACACAAGCACTTGTTTTAAACATGTTTTAAACACTTGTTTTAAACGTTTTGTTTTAAACATTCCAACCCTGATCTCAAGTATTAATAGATGTTTTGTAACTTCACTATATAAACTTCTTAATATTTTAAGAACCGGTAACTAATATTGGGAATAACACAATGAAGTCAACAATAATTATTATTTTATTAAATGCTCACACAAAACTTCACTTAGAGGTAGATACCTTAGCACTAATTTCAACCACCATTTGGTCATCCCCAGCTACATACATACAAGTAGAAGGCAGTTTGATCAGAATGTACATCCATCCACCACCAGAGGGACCAAAAAGCATCCAGCAACTGAGATCAGCTGAGGATGACCACAATGGTGGTTGAAACTAGTTCTAAGGACCTAAAATTTATAGGAATTCATAAAAGTAATTAATTTTTATATTTACAAAAATCATCCACATTCTTCTCAGTTCAGATACAACTTTCACAATTATAATACCAGGAGTAATAATCACATACTCGTTTGTATACCATTCCAACTACTATCAAAATCAATTAATAGCTATGAAATTGTTCATCAAAAACTTTTTAACAAATTCCCAACCTACTTACAAGATGAGAATATTCCTGCAAACACTTACAAACATAAAATCTATGACTGGCTGGTATTCTATCCATTTTATGGTCTAAATGAGTTCTTTGAGTGTATGGATGTTGTAACAATGTAATTTGATCAATGTATGTTCCTAGTGCAAGATTTTCTATAATATATGTATAATATTAATAATTATATTCTCACTCTAAGTCTGTAATTCTACACTGCTTATTCACTGTTATCATATTGTCACAAAGGCCAGAAAAGACTCACCTAGAAACTGACAGAAAAAGGAGCCGCCCAGAAAGAACCAGAACGACGGAGTCTAGAAAGATCGTGCTCCCCTAGTGGAAGGGCAGCGGAAGAGTGCTAGTGGGCGTGACAGCGGGCAGCGATTGGGCCATGCTTTGTGGGGGGAAGGCCTGTAGGGAGGAGCTCGCGCTAAGGGGTGTGCCCGCGTAGCGCAGCACGCATTCTAGATTCCACGCGGGCGGAACTTTCGAGGCATCGGCTCTAGAATATTCGTCGGGCCTATATAAGGGCCGCAAGCGAGCTGAGACAGTCAGTCAGTAAGTCAGTAACAGTAATGGAGTTCAGTTCAGTTCGTGAGTAGCAGAGAGTCAGTCAGAAAGTCAGAGTAACAGTAGCAGTCAGTCAGAGAGACAGTCAGTCGAGGAGAGTAACAGCAACGGCCAGTCAGAGGGAGTCGGTCCGCGAGGAGTGATGAGCCAGTCAATGGGAGAACAGTCAGTCCGTAACAGTCAGTAACAGCGGGAGAGAGTAACCGTCAGAGTGTGAACTGGTCGAAGAGCACTGATCAGCGTGACCTCAAGTAAGTGTGGCTTGAGGAGCTGAGGACCTGGACGGAGTGAACCGATCAGCGCAGCTGAGGACTTGGGAAGCTGAGGAGCCAGTGACCGGAGGGACCCGCAAACGGAAGACCTAGTCAACGGGGAACTCTTGACCGGAGAGAAGGGTGAATGGAGGAACTAGTGAACGGAAGAGCTGGTGAGCTGATCTGGACAGGACTGCGACAGTGCTGTGACGTGGAAGTGAGCACCAGACAGAAGAGTGATTTGGAGAACATTAGGAGTTTTCTGACTGTATTGACCATTGTTTGTTAGGAAATAAAGAATCCTCCATCCTTCAATTAGAAACTCGGTGTTCTGATTTCGAACCCCGACGAGCCCTTGTTACACTGGTGTCAGAAGTGGGATATAATTGAAGGAACGCAAGATGGAGGACATGTTAAAATCATTACTCCATGCCGTGAACGACCTAACAAAGAAAATGGACCAGCAGTATGACCGACTGAATGAGATAATGGACCAGCATCACACCGAAATGAGAAAAGACCTAAGGGAAATGATAAGCGAAATGAAGAACCTGCAGTTAAGCCCTAAGGAAGAACTCAAGCAGGAACTGAAACCGGCCAAGGAAAGATCGAATGAACTGGTGGCAGGAGAGCAGGAGGAGGACATGGCCATCACCGTACCACCAGCTACCGAAGGGGAAGATCACGCCCTGAGTGAACAACAGCGGGACGACGTGGATGTAGCACAGACACCGCGGGACGACGAGGACGAGGAACAGACACCGCGGGACGACGTGGACGTAGCACAGACACCACGGGACGACGTGGACGAGGAATAGACACTGCGGGACGACGTGGACGTAGGAGAGACACCGTGGGACGATGTGGATATAGGACAAACACCGAGGGACGTCATGTCGGGTACGGGACCAACGTGGGAGGAGGTAGCCAGTCGCAGCGCCATCTACGAGGGCTATGGGGCCCAGTGGGACGCCCTAGTGGTCAGGGACGGGGCCCTGAAAGGAATCTGGGAGCATGAAGTTGGGAAGGCGACTGCGGAGCACCTAGTCCTTCCGAAAGCCAGAGTCCAGGAGGTCCTGGAGGAAGTTCACGCAGGAGCGACAGGTGACTGCTTGGGAGTGAACCGGATCTTCGACAAACTGCAGAGAAGGTTCTACTGGTTGTACCAATGCAGTGACGTCGAGAGGTGGCGTCAACAATGCGACACCGGTGATGCCAGCAGAGGGCCTAGAACTCGCAGCCGTGGGGCCATGAGGCAATACAACGTGGCAGGCCCATGCTCCATTACTGATGATGGAAATCGGTACCTGTTGTTGACCTTGGATTAGTTCACCAAGTGGCCAGAAGTCTACCGCATCCAACGACAGCCAAGAGGGAAGATGCTGGTAGTTCACCTGGACCGTCTTGCGGCATATCATGGGGCACTTCGGGACGAAGGCCCTTAAGGAGGGGGCAATGTCACAAAGGCCAGAATAGACTCACCTAGAAACTGACAGAAAAAGGAGCCGCCCAGAAAGAACCAGAACGACGGAGTCTAGAAAGATCGTGCTCCCCTAGTGGAAGGGCAGCGGACGAGCGCTAGTGGGCGTGACAGCGGGCAGGGATTGGGCCATGCTTTGTGGGGGGAAGGCCTGTAGGGAGGAGCTCGCGCTAAGGGGTGTGCCCGCATGACTCAGCACGCATTCCAGATCCCACGCGGGCGGAACTTTCGAAGCATCGGCTCTGGAATATTCGTCGGGCCTATATAAGGGCTGAGAGTCAGTCAGTAAGTCAGTAACAGTAATGGAGTTCAGTTCAGTTCATGAGTAGCAGAGAGTCAGTCAGAAAGTCAGAGTAACAGTAGCAGTCAGTCAGAGAGACAGTCAGTCGAGGAGAGTAACAGCAACGGCCAGTCAGAGGGAGTCGGTCCGCGAGGAGTGATGAGCCAGTCAATGGGAGAACAGTCAGTCCGTAACAGTCAGTAACAGCGGGAGAGAGTAACCGTCAGAGTGTCAACTGGTCGGAGAGCACTGATCAGCACGACCTCAAGTAAGTGTGGCTTGAGGAGCTGAGGACCTGGACGGAGTGAACCGATCAGCGCAGCTGAGGACTTGGGAAGCTGAGGAGCCAGTGACCGGAGGGACTAGTCAACGGAGGGACCCGCAAACGGAAGACCTAGTCAACGGGGAACTCTTGACCGGAGAGAAGGGTGAACGGAGGAACTAGTGAACGGAAGAGCTGGTGAGCTGATCTGGACAGGACTGCGACAGTGCTGTGATGTGGAAGTGAGCACCGGACAGAAGAGTGATTTGGAGAACATTAGGAGTTTTCTGACTGTATTGACCATTGTTTGTTAGGAAATAAAGAATCCTCCATCCTTCAATTAGAAACTCGGTGTTCTGATTTCGAACCCCGACGAGCCCTTGTTACAATATTGTAAAACTCCTCACTGAATGTTGTAATCAATCTATTTTTAAGCTACCTAGTTTTAGTCCAGTACATTCATGTACAATTTATTATCCACTCTTAGTCTTAAGATTTTGATGTTTTCTATTGCTGCATATTGGCCTAATGACAATAACATTTTATTTATTTATATTTATTATTTATAGTGAAGTTAATAAATATATATTAATACTTGAGATGTAGATTTTACATACATAACTTCATTTATTCCAAGAACTAACCTGAACATGTTTCTGAGCTAACATCGTGACTCATCCTCAGCTATACTCCATCTGAGGTAGGAACAACAGCTGTGCCTCCTGGTGGGTGTTTAACTAACTTCTCGATTAGAACAGCAATAGCTGCTTATGTTTGGGAAAAGGACCATGAAATTAGTTTGGAACCAGAACTGAAGAAGCATGTCTATGGACATAAGCAGCTCACAATTTGGGAGAAAATTTATATCCACAAAAACAGGGACCAGGTGATAAATTTTGATATACCCGCTGATGATGATATCATCAAGAGGTTAGTTAATCACAGCTGTTGTTCTTACCTCATATGGAGTACAGTGAAATCCCCGTACAACGATTACCGATATAACGGTAATACTCTTTTTAACATTAAAATATTTTGGTCCCGGCATTCTTTCCTTTAAAATAGTGTAAAATTTCCCTCGGTTTTACGATACTCTTTATAACGATAAACCTCTCCATTACGATTACATTTAGAATCCCCATAAAATACATTTTCCTCGGTACAAAGATAAAAATAGATCGTGAAAGTGCAAATCATGAACTACCCAGAGCTAACAGAAGAAAACATTGAAGAAATCCAAAACACGCAGGCGGAAGATGAAGAAGAGGAGGTAGAACAAAGTGCTGTGCTATAATGCATCTACCAGCCTTAACCGCACTCGAAGCCATTGCCTCTATGTATGTGTTCTGTGCTTGCGAGGCTCTGCAGAATTTTCTGTCGAGTGTTCCATTGGTGCCAGCATTTAGTGAACCTCGAATCAAATAAGGGCATTGTGTGTATTCCTGTTCATAAAAAAAAGCTAAACAGACTGTCTTTTCTGACTTTTACAAACAGGGGCAAAAATGAGTCATCCTGTTCATGGTGCTGTGCTATAATGCAATGTAAAATGTATTTGCTCATAGTGTAATAATTTAAGGGTGGAGCGAATACAGTACAGTATAGCAGTTCTTGTAATAAAATTCTTTATTTCTCTAAATACTTAAAGAATTTCAGCTTTTGAAGTTGTTTCCTATATACTACCAAAATCTAAACATTTTTTTGTAAATTCTCGATGTAACAATATATCTCTCTACAACAATATATTTTTCTGGTCCCTGCGAAATCGTTGTATCGAGATTTCACTGTATAGCTGAGGATAAGTCATGATGCAGGCTCGAAACATTTTCAGGTTAGTTCTTGGATTAAGTGAAGTGATGTATGTTAAATCTCCATCTCAAGTGTTAATATATAGTTCTAAGGTATTTGTCCCTAAGTGAAGTTTTGTGTGAGCATTTAAAAATAATATATTTTCTTCTATCATTTGGAAGTGTTGTCCAACACAATATCCAAAACAAAAGCCACTTGCATTGCTTTGAATGCAGGTATAGAAAAACTGGGAAATTGGCTAAAGTTCAAAGGGTGGGTTCATCAAACCCAACTGGATGGAATGACTTTAGGTGAAGTATTTTAACACTATATTAATTTCTTGTGCTTTTTAAAGAGATTGTGTGACCTTTAGAACATGCTGCTAATATACAATTGGTTTAGTTAGTATGTATCATTAACACTTAAACTCAATTTTTTTTCCCTGTTCATAGACTCTGAAGGGGTGAGTTCATTGAACCCATTAGATGAAATGATTTTATGTGAGGAAATTGAACATATCATCTTTTTCTATTAATTTTAAAGTGATTTTTTGAAATACATAGGTATTCATGAAACCACAGAATACATTACATGGAAATGTTTTACGAGAAAAATTCCTCTCATACTGGGACTCGAACCCATGACATTCAGCTTCCCATGCTGAAGCTTTGCCAATTGTCCCAATATGGTAACATGGCTCAACATACCCACCTGTTTGTGGTCCTAGGATTAACTTTAGTTGTAGAAATTGTTAAATTCTTTTATAGTACAACTTCTTTGTTATAGGATCCTCTGGCACTTAGGGGAGGTGTTGGTGAGAAGAGCGTGCGCCAGATTTTGGAACATGCTCAAAGAGTGTGTGAGCGTGCAATGCCAGGAGATGCTGATTCCATCAGGAAGCTGTGTGGGGACATTACAACAATGACTGATGCACTTTGTGAACTGCGTCAAGATGGGAAAGGTGCAACACCACAGGTAATTTTTTTGCTTGGTGAATTTACAAATTATAATTTACAAAAATATGATAAGAAAGGCACACTGTAAAATAAGCATAAACAGGCTTTTGAGGACTAAACGTTAGAATTAATTTGTGGAAACACCAATTAAGAACACTGTAAAATGTGAGCTTTTACAAACACAGAGTGCCAACATAATATCGTATAATAGTAAATAGTTTGTTGAGTACTAAGTTAATTCATACAATATTGTAAAGATGTCTATTGGTTCTGCCCCAGGTCATTGTCCAGTAAACATCCACCTGAACACAGTTTCTATACATGAGTCAGCTGAAATAACCTTTCAAGGATCTCTTCTTCACTTCAACCAAAAATTCTCCTAGTTTCCTTATCTGAGTTGTGTCGTCATAGGTCCTTTTTTTTTCTCTTTTTTTTCTTTCTTTCTTTCTTTCAGTCTTTTTTTTCTTTTCCAATTTAAATTCGGATTTCCATCCCTCTGCTTCCAATATCACCTTCTCCACTTTCGCACAAGGGGCAAATGGCCTGTTCGTAGGTTTTTCTGAACCCCTTGTTTCTCTAAACCCCTAACACCTCAACCATGCTATGCCCTCTCTTTCTTACAGCAGTACAGCAGTTACAGCAGTATACATTTCCCTTTGAATGCCATTTTTTCCACTTAAAAAATACAAGAGAATTTTCTTCTGTTCTTAATGCCCACGTTACAAGCCTATCCATGTCCTCTAGACTCGTTCCCTCCCTTTCCATACATCCCCCATGCCTTTTTTCACCAATTGGTTATCAGTGGCGTAGCGTAAGGGTAGACTTTGAGACTGAGTCTACCTAAATAATATAAGGAAATAGTGGATTCATAAACAAATAAATAAAGGCAGCAACAATCAAGCCATTAATCATTATAAACTCATTAGCCGTGTCATCAAAATATTTTTCGCCGTTGCATTCCCCAATCCCAACGCATAAACTGTCAATTTGTGGTGCCGCGTGCTTAGGCAGCCTCGAAATCTCATGATGCGGCAGTGCAGACGAGCGAGCTGAGACTAGCGGTGAATGCGCATGTCTAGTTTCATCAAGTGCGAGTTATATGACTTCTCCCACTAAACGTTAACTTACTTGTTGCGAAGACAGGCCAATTTGTTTCGCAAGAGCGGGATAAAGTCACCACCAAAGAAGCTGAAGAGCTTTTTGAGAATGCTAGGCTCTTCGAAAACGGCAAAGAGTTGCTTCCGAAGCAAATGGGCTGTGACGTCACCTCCTGCATCAAGCCGCCAAATTTGAATGTTAAATTCATGAAAACGGATTTCACAACCCCCAGCATGTGTTCTGCCGCTCTTGAAATAATCACGCGACTTTCTCCACCTTAATAAAATTCTTACTATTTTCTCTCGTCTGATTCCAGCTCTTAGAAAACACAACACAATGTTCTCACGCGACTTTGTCTATTGTTACTATTTTCTCTAGCCTTATTCTACCTCTTGAAAAACTCACAGAACGTTTTGTGCCATAAGAATTAAAATTACTATTTTCTCGCGTCTTCTTCCATCTCAGGGAGCTCTCACATGACTTACTCTTTCCTAATTATTTTTTTCTATTTTCTCTCGTCTTATTCCAGCTCTTTAAAGACTCACTCACTTTCTCTAACAGAAGCATTGAAATTACTATTTTCTCATGTCTTATTCCATCTCTGGGAGCTCTCACACGACTGTATCTTAAGCAACAAAGTACCGTTAACTATTTTCTCGCGACTTATTTCACCTATTAGAATAGTCACGTAATTTTGTCTAACTTAAGCACTGAAATTACAATTTTCTCGCGACTTATTTCACCTCTTAGAACACTCGCACAACTTTCTCTAAGTTAAGCATAGAAATTACTATTTTCTCGGGACTTATTCCATACCTGACAACTCTTGCATGACTTTATAACCTTGTTAAATAATTGACTATGTAGAGAAAATATTATGTAAAGTTAAGTAATATTGAAAGAAGGAAAGAAATGATGCCATAAGTAGTCTCTTCAGATACCTGCTTTCTTCAGATACCTGCGCTTGAGTATGAAGCCGGACAATAGATGGAATAAAGGGAAGGATACGGTAACATAAACATTACATTCATCAGTCATTGGACTGAGTGGAGAGTTAGTTTATCTTAAAATTGTGATTATTTCCGTGTAGCACGTTTTAATATAATAGGTATGGATAACACCGTTTTCGACTATCGTATGAACCAAAGGGTGAAAACCAACTTCTAAGCTTGATTTAGGCGTTTTTTCTAAAATTGAATCTTATACTTTATTTTGTTTAAATCTATGTAACTTAGTTTAGTTTAAAATCCAAATCCACTAAAATTCGATAATAATTAATAAAGATTGTGCTACTAATACTAATACTAATACTACTACTACCGGTAGCCAACTAGTAATAGTAGTAATAGTAGTACTAGTAATAATAATATACTTACATAGGTATATACAAAATCGAATCCATGTGCATTACATTAACATTATTGTATTATTTTAAACACTGGGAATTCGTGTATCATTTGAACAGGTATAAATTCATATTTTAAAATCCAGTTTACCCAGAACCCAATGTCAAGCTACGCCACTGTTGGTTATCATATAATATCACCACATATAATACAAATGTTAAAATAAATACAGTAGAGTCCTGCAAACTCGGCCTAATATGGACCGAAAGGGCGCCGAGTTTCTGAAATTCTGAGTTATCGAGAATAAGGGCTTAAAAATAAATGTTACTGCAAAAAATGAAAAATGTGTCAATTAACCTCAAATATAACAAACACCAATAAAAATCTGTATAAAACATGTAAATCCGAATTTAGTTTCTCTTCTATGAAACAAAAAGTATATGTGTCAGTATATTACAACAAAATAGTTTACCTATTTCTTGGCAAAGAATATTGTTTGATACTCGTATCATGGTTGCCGAGTAATCCAAACTGCCGGATTATCGAGTGCCGAGTTTACGAGACTCTGCTCTATTACAATACAGTAGAGTCCTGCTTTTTCCATGTAAATGGGCTGGTGGGAGATTGAATTATAAATATATTTTAATAGGAAAAGAGTAAAAATACAATGCTTATGGGTGTCTTATTTTTGTTAAAATTCATATAATACAATCACTACACAATACAGTTCAAAATTTGGACATAAGAAGATGTTAATACAGAGTTTTAAAAAGTATATACTGTACACTTTGTGCTAATGCTTGTGTACATAATTTTAGCATGGGTCAGATAAAATGGAACATTGGAGAAATGAATGTTGAGTAAGTGAGATTCTACTGCATAATCTCAATACTAAGGGAAGTTAGTTACTATAAATTTTGTTAACATTCAGAGTAGCTTATTTGCTTTTACATTACTGAAATATGGAAATCTCTTGCTGTAGCATTATTAACACTTTGGGGATGTACATTAAGGGGAGCTGACAGCAGGTATGGTTTGGGTTGTATTTAATAACATATACTTCATTGTGGGCTTGGTCTCATACTAAGTATTTGTGGTAAAATATCATTAACGTTTTTGAACACTGCTGATCATTAACATCATCTTTATTTCCTCACGGAAATGAAAAACATATTCATAATTGAACAGCTCTTTTTACTTTCATTATTCTTTGCAATATTGAGTTCTACACAAACAGTTCCTTTTCCTTTCACATGTTTTTTTTTTTTTTTTATGTGTTTGACTCAGTATTGTTCGTTCAGCAATGTTTTAGCTTAGCTGGTGGGAGCGGCCTTCCAAGCAGGTAGAGGGTTAGCTATTGGAAGTTTTCAGCATTGAGGATCTGATACTGCTAGGTAGACCTTATTGGTGATTTGAGATATCATGACTCACCAACTGAATGCACAATAGCCTCTCGGCACTCTACATGCTGGCCGCCGCCATGACTAGAAAAACGTGTTCAGCGAAGTAGGCCTTGAGTAGGCCATTGCTGAAATCAATACAGGAGCACTTCTTTTGTGTATATATTATTGTTAATGAGAACTCAGAGTACAACATGCATTAAATATGACAAATTTGGTACCATTTACAGTCTAGTCCCTCCAGGGATGTAGCACCACGGGGTTTAGTTTAGTTTAGTTTAGTTTGCAGGCTATTACAATCACATTAGTTTATATGTGTAGCCCATGATAACATTGCTTGGAAGTTGGAATAGTAATAATAAAATGCGGATTATCCGTATTGGTATTCAGCTTTGTACACTGTTCAGACCACACAAGTTCCAATTCCAAATATTCTTTTAGACTCCTAGCAACGTTGCTATATCCGTACCTATCAGTGCAGCCAGGATGCGTCAACTTTGACTCTTTCTATTACAGAGATTTAAGTTCACAAGGATTTCTACTGGTCAGTAATCAATTCTAGTCTTGGTTAATTTACTTTATTTACCCGAATATAAGCAGCACTTTTTGCCTAGATTAAGCCCAGACAAATATACCTGCGGCTTAAAATTACATACATGTGTTTTTAGGCAGTGATGGTAAAAATGCGCATAATATAGCCCGTTGATCTACTGTGGCCAGTTCCCCTCTTCGAAACTTTACCATTTATCGATTTTCTTGAACCTCAGATAATATCAATATATTAATGGATTCAACATCGAAATACATCAATTTCAGTTGAAGCATTTTAGAAAGTGTGTAAAACGGCATGAGCAAGGATGACGTTCATTTTATGATATGTTTTGTGAATTTTGTCATTTTTACTGCAGTATTACAGAATGGTCCTGTAATTAGCTGCTCAGATGCAAATAAATGCAAATAATGGTAATTTTATACTGATGGTAACTCAAAAGTACTTTTATGAAAAATTGAAAAATAGTGCGAAATTCAACAGTAATGGTCATATGAAATGTGAAGTGCTGATTTCTGTTTTATTTTTCGTCAGTTTCATGTATTATTAGATGAAATAAAATTGGAATTTCATAATTTAAATCACTTGATACTTACTTTTTTCTTATTTCAGGCCCAGAAATGTGTTACTTTAATGTTATGAAAATGAGGCAGTTTATTATTTCACTTTGAGTTAATTTAATTTTTTCCCCTTTACTTTAGTGTTAGAAAGGCAGGTGCGGCTTAAATTTAGGGGCACCTTATATTGGGATAAATGCGGTAAATTTCTTAATAAGTAAGCATCAGGGTTAGGAGCACCCTCGTACCTTGGTATATATGTAAGTAGCAAGATCATCAGGGGTCTGGAGGTCTAGGGAAGTTGGGTGGTCTCGATGCCAACGTACAAAGCAGACAACCTGGATTCGTTTCCTGACCAGAATTTAAACATTGTGTTATGTACACTGTTCTAGTTCATAATTACTAGGGCAAGGCATTTAATGGCCATATAATAGTGAAAAAATGCAAAATAAAAATTGCATTTATGACCTAAAAATAGTGATAAATGACACAAAATTTAAAGAATAATGACCAATAAATTTTCTAAATTACTTATATTTAGTGTTTTTAAAGTAATGAATAGTTAAAAGCAATTTAATAGATGACAGTGCGTTATATATGAATTTACAATGTAAAACACACTTATTTTGTTATTAAAGAAGTAAGTAAATTTATAATACTTGGACACCCTTAGCGAAAAGTTTGCAATAAAACGTGAATTAAAATTAACTATAATTAACTTGGCGGATATTCTCAAATAAAGACATTCGTCTATTGTCTGAAAGTAACGATTCGTACATAGAAAAGCTCCTCTCTGCCTCCACATAAACATGACTTAAAATGCCGAGTAAAACCTAAAAACGACGAAAATGGCCTAAAAATGCAAAAAATGATCTAAAAATTGCCAAAAAATGACCTATCTCTTGAAAATGACGAAAAATGCAAAATAAAGCAAAAAAATGCAAAAACAAATAGCCCTTATTTAATCAATTATTTCACAATACACATTTATTTATATTTGAGCTATCTTTTAACCTTCATATAAAAAAAAAGATGCAAAATCATCAAATGCCTTGCCCTAATAATTACTATGTATACTTCAAAATTAATTTTGAAATCCCTTATATTTATCCAAGCTATTCCACTAGTCAAGGATTTCATCTGGTCTTGTTATCTCTGATTGTGTACCCATCTTTTAGATTTACTGTTTTGATTTCCTGTAGGCTGAGTGTTTGGCCCATGGCATTCAGGAGAAGTTGAGTGAACTGTGCGGGCTCATCCAGCGTGCTGTGATTGGCGTGGAGAAGTCTGGTGTTCAGCAACCTGCCCACACTGTTTCAGGAAGATTAGAGCAGGCTCGGCGGTGGCTGGCCCATCCTGACAGAGATGATCGTGGACTCGGACAACAAGCTATTGCTCTCATAGTAACAGAGGGCAAGAAGGCAAGAGCAGCAGTTCTTTTTTTTGCTGTACTACTTAGATATTGTTTCTTTATCTCAATCTAATATACCTTTTGTTGTTTTCTTATTAATGCTATCTCGTATGAAAAGGATCAGAAGAAGGTCAGTTCCATATGTTGAATGTGTCGTATGCCAACGCATGTTCATGTATGGATATTATCAGTGGATTTGCAAAAATGCTAAAATATTTTGTTGACCTATTTATTGCTCAGTAGGTGTGTTCAGAATATGCCATTCTGTTTGTGGTGTTAAAATCTGTGTGCAGTGTCTTCTTTTTAGTATTTACCTGAATATAAGCCACATTTTTTTCCTAGATAAAGTTTTATAATTTTTCCCTTTGACTTAAATTGCATACAAATGCTGGTTTAGGCAATAATGTACAAAAAATGCACATGATATAATTATTTCACAGCAGCGCAACATATCGATAGAACTATTGATACTACATCTTAAAAATTCATAAATTCTTACTGGCATAAGGGTAATAAATGTCGCCCGCAAGCTTCCCTTCCACTCAATAATAAAAAAAGACCCATGCACCAAACATAATATTTCACAACTATAAATAACAAAATAATATTTCATAATGAAAAAACTCTTGCACCAAAAATCATATTTCACAATTATAGGAGTAGGAGTGGAGGACTCGGGGGTGACATGTTTTACCGTTTCCCTTCTTACTGAACATCAAAACAAGCTTCATTTGAAATCGAGGGGGTCAGTACAACAATGTTCTAAGCAACTCTTTTTTTTTTTTTTTAAAGGTTAGAGAAAAGGCAAGAAAAATTATGCCCTTGTGATTTTTCTTACAGTTTGAAAAATATAGTTTTGTTGGTAATGGGGTGTTCCGTGGTACTTGTTCAACTTAACTATAGTGTTACATGGCATACTGTTCAGATTTTTCAGAACTATTATTACTTTGATGAAATCCTACAAAACTACATTCTTGACCAATATTAATATTACTAGGGAAATAGCACAGTGAAGTGCTGACATCTGTAGCAAGATTGAGTACAGAAATATGCACACTAACTTCACTATTAAATATATTTACCCAGAACGATCATTTCAATGGGTATCCCCATCATCAGCTGATTCCGACTGGCCATCTGGCGGCGGGTGGATGAACTTGTTGGTCGAAGTTCCCTGGATGCCCACTGAGGTGTCAGAGTTTAGAAGTTTTTGGGGGTTCTTTTGAATAAAGTAAGCATCGAGGTACAACTGAAAAAGGTTTTGCTATGTTCTTCTCTTGTATACAGTAACCCAACTTACACATTTTATGCAAATTCACTGATAAGAATTCGTATAGAATGAATATTCTCTATAAATCTCTTTATCATAGCACATGCCTGCTCCTAATGTTGCACCTTGTAGTAGAGAATTAGTATCAGCGTTTGCAGGATATGGCATGAGGATATGCTCTTTGAAGACTGGATTTAGTTTTCTCACAGTAACAGTTGTATGTGCTTTTTAATTGCTGTATGAATTAGCAATATTCAGCTTAAAAATTACTCTCATAGTATGTAGTGAACAACAGCATTTTTTTACTTTAGTGTTGAATGGGCCTTATAGCTTTAATCTGAAGTAGGGTTGCCAAGTTTCACTTATTGTACGGGAAATTCTGTATTTAAAACAAAAATTAAAAGCCTGTCCTTTATTAACTGCATATGGAATGCCCAAAATCCTTAGCATTAAAAAATTGTTATTTTACCGCTGTTTTCTCTCTCGTATTTTGTTTGTTAACCAGTATTCAAATGACAGTACATAATATGGGAGTTTACATTTGTTAAAGGGATTAATTTGTTGTAGGTTGCAGATGGGCTTCCAGGAGTACACAAGGCTGAAATTCTGGGACTGTGTGATGAAGTGGACATCCTCTCCAGACAACTGAGTGATCTCTGCCGAAGAGGTCATGGGGACACTCCACAAGCTCAGGATGTTGCAAGGTATACTTTTATGTTATTTTTAACATTGTACGGGATGTGGATTGTTATTGGCTCATGTTGTTTTAACTTGGATAGTTTCTAAGCTCTATTACCTAAGATAAGTTTGTACACCACTGAGTGTTTCTCAAAGTTTAACACTTTCCACGCTGTGCCATTTATCAGCGTTATAACCCTGTGAACTGGATTTTTTCTTCCGTTTTTGTGATTTTTATAAAAATATACAATATACATTAGGAAATAATTAATTACCTACCCATGAAGATAGAAATTTCCTCTTTCTAGGAATTATATTCTTTTTTGTATTCACTCTCATATAAACATTCCACAGGCACATAAATGGGAGGCTGTTTTGAGGATTTTTTTTTTCCACAAATAATTTTTTCAAGGCTTAGAGGGTTAAAAACCTATTTATTGCAAAAGTACTAACTAAAATTACTGAAATAATACATAACATAGAATGCCGAGAGTTAATTTGAATTGCCTTTTTTAGTGGGTATTGGAGATGCTGTGGTACAGTTTTTTAGTCACTGAGCTCCAAGCCAGATAGATTTCCAATAAAGTCACTCAGATTTTTCAGTTAGCTGAATTCTTCTTGTGGCAAATTCTTCTTGTGGCAAATTCTTCTTGGTCAAATAAGTACCAGGGGCAATCCTGGTGATAAAGGTAGCTAACTCCAGGAACCTTAAAGGTTTCAGTAACCTACATAGGGAACACTTGAATTGATTTTACTTTACTAATTAAGTGAAAAGCTTCTCGTCTATAATTATTCAGATTTGTTAGAATTATATAGTTATTTTTTTATTTGTTTTCTGCTACCAGAACAAAATTAAGAACTTTTTAAATAGTTGATACTCATTGGACAAAGAAAAAATCTGCCATTGATAAATTGATATTCGTGTAGTTTAGCTTAGAAAATAGACCTAAATGTATTTAATTTTATACTGCATATTTTGGTAAACAAAACGAGCAGAAATGTACAAATTCTTAACTTTATGAAGATTACACAACGGACATAGAATCCTTTATGTACAAACTGTTTCACTTCATTTATTTCAAAATTATTTCCTCTGTGTTAACCAAATAAGATGGTCAAGGCATTAACATAATTCAGGTTCAGGAGGTTGCAAGTTCAAATCCCATGCGTATCATTCGCTCCTCCCCAGGTCTTTCTGTGTCCTGGCCAATGTTGATTCAGAGTTTAGTTCCTCCCATACAGGCATTTGTTCATAAGCCCTACGATAAAGCGAGGGAAGCTGGTTATTAAAAAAGTCCTCTTATGGTAATGTGAGGCAAAACAAAACAAAAGGCCACATAAGTTATACATTAAAGAATGAACAGCACACTATGTTAATCATCACAAACAAACAAGAAGGTCTGTGTTATGATTAGACTTTGGACTTTTAGGTTGCTAAAAATGCTGTTTAGGTACCTAAAACAGGCTCTAAAAATTGGAAAATAGGTTCTAAAAATCGTAAAATAGTCTCTGATCAAATTTTTAAGTTACCAATTTTCTGAAATATCTCAATTACAATGCAGAATATTATATTTATTAGTCACCATTAATCAATAATCATGATAAAACACAGATATAGGCCTATGGTACACAGAACTATATAGACCTATTACTAGGGCCTGTAGGCCTATGAATACCATAACAGTGAAAACCTAATCCCTGCGCCCAGAAGCTACGCACGCTAGCATATTCAACCCCTTGTATCCCTCAGTGATTCAGAGGACTATTTTTTTTTTGTTACTGGATGTGGGAGTCGGGAGAAAAACACTACATATTCTTGGGAATTCCAAGGAATTTTTCTACTGAAGACATAACATTCCTTACTATTTAACCAAGTCACAAATGTGTCATGTACTGAACATTCTGAGCTAAAAATTTAGTACGAACTGAGTAAATGCTAGAATTTATAACAAAAAATAACTTATTTTGAACTTTAGAGGAAAAACAAGCAAAAAGGCAATATTAGGCTCTATCGTAAAAATAGGCTGTTTTAGGTCCTATAAAAGTATCTGTTTTAGGCATAGTCACTTATGAAACATGCATATACAAGTTTTTGTCCATATATCACTTAAGGATTAAAATAGGGTTTTACCTAAAATCCGAAGTCTAGTTATGATTGTAAATTACTGACAGCAACTTTACAGATTTCATAAATTCTTAATCAGGTGCAATAAATACTTAAACAAATGTTTTCCCCATGATATGTTGGACATTTCACTGCAGCTTAAGCTTTTGTGCCATCAAGCATTTTGCTTTACCCATTTACCTGATATTTGTGTGTAGTATCAATAGAAATGTAGTATTATACATGGTGTTGCCAGGACACTGTCTCAGAAGCTGTATGAATTGAAGGATCGCATTCAGAATGCTGTAGTGAGCCGTGTGGTTGAGGACTTCATCGACATCAGCTCCCCGCTCAAACACTTCACTGATGCTGTCCACGTGCCACAGGGTGAGACTAACTTACATTTTTCAGCATAGCATGTACAAGAAGACAAAAGTGATTTTACTTCTAGCATCTCAATTCATTTTCCGCACAACTATTATTAGCACATCAAATTAGTGAAAACGAGGCATGTTATTCAGACATGACATCATTTTCTGTTTCTTATATTAATTTTGAGAAATTGCTATGATTATTTTAATTGATTTTGTATGGTTACCTTTCGGCCAGTGGATTATACCACAAACCAGGAAGGTCGTTAGGATTTTTCAGTTGGCTTAATCTTCCTGGTGGCATTATGACCCTGTGCCAGCTTAGCCTATGTAAGTTCCCTGTGCAATCCTGGATGAAGGTAGCTGGTACACAAAGCTTGACTACCTTACAACCGACATGTGTCAGTTGTCAAAAATCTCTAGGAGCCTCAGCCTACAAGATCCTTAAGGGCCTCTTTAAGGCCTATAATAGAGAGCACTTCATATTTTTGCCATTGAGTAAGGGTACGAACAAGACGCAGCTTGGTTGGTCCCCTTCCTGGTCGCTACACTGTTGAGCCAGGCGCCGAGCATGAAGTGTGTATGCGCAAGACGCAGCCTGGTCGCTACTTGGCAGGTCGCATGTTATGGATTAAGTTTCTGAATTGATTTCCTTTTTTTATTTTCATTTCTTTGTTATTATATTCTCATTCATAAGGTTTTGATGACACAGAAGACAATGAGAATGAGTTTATGAATTTAAACTCATTACAGGAAGCTTCATCAAAATTAGTTACATGTAAAATATGTCACAAGAGTATTTGACTGTTTCACAGAGTTACTAAATTGAAAGTGTATTTTATAGTAAATTTAATGCTCTACAGTTTTTCTTCTAAAAGTTTTCGTTGTAAACACAATACTTTAAGTGTTAAGGTACAAAGTTCGCTGAAAAAGTGGCGTAAAAACTTTTTCGGCAAGAAAAGTAGATTTTTGGCAGGGAATATACATTTTTTAAACGGTTTGAGATGGAGAACCAATGTATGGATAGAAACTTTATTATTATTATTATTATTATTATTATTATTATTATTATTATTATTATTGTTTTCTTGAGTTGGTGTGACCATTGTATTCAGTCTTCAGAACACAAGAAGACAATAAAACGAATACACTTAACCCCGCAACACGAAAATTAACATAATATAAAATTATTAGGTTGCTATAAATTATACAAAATACTGAATATAAACCATACAAGTCAGTGACTGTAGCCATGACTGATCTCTACAATCCCTTCACTGAGTAGTAACAATATTTATTTTGGTGGTCTGAGCCAATTACAAAGGATAACTTATAAACAGTCCTTTGTTTGTGTAGCGATTGCGTAAGTATACAAGTGCAACGCCTGAATCTAGACTACACGCTAGCGGCTGGTCGCATGAAAAAAGAGACCTAGCAATCTACCAACATACTGTGGCCTGTCCAGATGGCTGGCAAGAGACCATCCAAGCTGCGTCTTGTTCACTCTCGTAAGAAGACATGGCTTCATTCTTCCTGCTGCCAGCGGCATGCGACCATCCCGGTTCTGTCTTGCGCGGACCCTAAGACAGCTTACTGTTAAGGCAGGGGTGCCCCCTCCCCCCCAGTTTCGTGAAAAGTGCTTCCCTAACTTTGTATCACTCCAACCTCACAAAAAGTAAACCCCTTACAATTAGTAAAATAACAGTAGGCCCACTCTAAATCTTCTTCCCAAAGTAAAGGTATTCCTGTATGTACATAATAAGAAGTGTTGTCTGTGTGCGTTGCCCAGCTAAATCTAGGAAATGCAGAGAACTGAAGTTTTAAACATAGTTGGATTATAGAGTGTTTGAATACAACTCGAAGTCGGAGTTTTAATGTTAGCTTTTGTTCGCAAGTTAGAAGCAAAAAAAATGGCAAAAAACATGATTTTTTTCCCTATTGAATTAACCAGTTTTTGCTCAAATATTTCAATTCAATAGAATTTCAGGTGGCCTTACTCTGCTGCCGTAACAACAGGAAAGAAGATCGCCAAACTATAATTTTTAAACATAACACATCAATTTGTTGATCGCTTCTGATTTGTTAGTCCACTCAGCTTGATTCGTTTGTTTAAAACGTATGGCATGCAGAGATCTAATCTTTTTTACATAGGTGGACGGAAGGAGGATAATGATTATAGGCATAAATGGGAATACACTCAATGATTTGGATGGGAGGTTTTGGAGCTAGGGATTTCTAATCTGAGGTCGTTTCTTTTTTGGGCAGTTTTAATTTGTTTATGCATGATTTGCATGCAAGGGTAAGGTTAATGAATCTGTGGTTCATTTTAATTGTTTCTTTTATAATCTGCATGTCAGTATTACAGCACAAGATTTTATTATTATTTAATTGTTTAATTATTTTATTTTATTATGTACATCTAGCAATATAATTAAAAATAAAATTTTGTAATTCATGCAATTTATCTAAAAATGATATCAGTGTTGATGATATCGTCATCATCAAATTGTCTTAGTTGTTAAAAAACAGCAATTTTCAAAATTTTGTCTTACAGGTAAAATTAATAACCACACTTCCAATAAAATATCTTTCCAAACTCAAAATTTCCCTTGAAAAATAAAGATTTTATAAAAAATGGAACAGTTTTGTGTGAAGAACAAAAATTTTGCATGAGTGCAAAATGTATTTTTTTCTTAAGTGTGAAATGATGCCATTTTTTACTTCAGTGAAAGATTGAAATACCAAAGACCTGAGCTTCAAGGCTCTAGTTCCCAGCTTAAAAGTAGCGTCTTTATAGTCCAAAATATGCAGTAATATTTTTAATGTAAGTTAATTCCATTATACAGTGAGTCCCACGCAAGAGTTGGCCAATGACGCGGGTTTCTGCGTCGCGGCTGGCACAGCTCCAACTCCCGAGCGATCGGGTGAAATATCTACGCAAATAATGCCGCGGTCGTTGTAATGATTCAGGTTCTCACATTTACAGTTAAAATTACAATGAAAATAACCACGTACCTCATCACTAGGGCCCGGATTTTTATGTGCTAAAAAACTTAAAAATATTTATTTTTTATGTGCTAAAAATGTTAAAAATATGTGCTAAAATTTTAAAAATATGTGCTAAAACTAAAAAAAAAAAATTATGAGAAAAGAAACAAAAACACCAGAATGTTCGTAACTTACTAGAACAAATTATATTGAAACTCGCCAACATCAGATGTAAAATGCTGACAGGAGTTGCAGTGCACAACAAATTTCATTTCCAGATTATGGATCATAAATCCTTGTCTATTATCCGAGAATAATGCCTTATATTGAGAAAAGGAATGTTCTACATCACACGATGTTAACCTTGCATATTTGAAGAGGGGTAGATCACTAACACACACACACACACAATCAATTCGATTATGTTTTGGCCTTCCAAAACTTGAGCGACTTGGCCACCATTTTTCTCAATCATACCTTTAAATTTTGTTCTTAGAACTTCTATTTTCGAACCTGAGATAGTGTTAAGTTGCCTTTCAACGTATTGTATTTCTTTAAGTGAATTACGTAATGTTGAGATTGAGTTCTGTTCTGTTCTTCCCTGATAATAACTCTCACCTCATTGCAAGTGAAGCATTTGTGTTGAATTCTTTCGAGATACAAATTTTTGTTGTAAAATGTTAAAAGAGAATGAGGAAAAGTACTAAAATATTTATTTATGGAGAATATATCGAAAATATTTATTCACATAACTATTTTGTAATACATGTGTTTTATGTAAAATAAAATTTGGAATTTGCGGTTGTCGGACCTTGATATGAGCATCAGGGGGGAAAAAATTACATACAAAATCCGAAAAAAGTACTAAAATATGTATTTATGGAGAAAATATCGAAAATATTTATTCACATAACTTTTTTTGTAAAATATGTGTTTTTATGTGAAATAAAATTTGGAATTTGCGTTTGTCGGACCTCGATTTGGATATTAAACTTTGTTTTAGGAATGTACGCATGAGGAAAAAAAACATTTTTTTACATACAAATCCGGGCCCTACTCATCACAAGAGGTGTTGGAAATGTTCTCCTCTTGCGTCCACACAATACTGGCACCTTTTTAGGAAATTTTCGTTCACGCGCATAAGTTCAGCTTCCGAGACAGAGTTACTTTCTCTTTTGATAGGCCTATGTGATATTGTCATTAATTTCTTCTAACAGTATGTAAATATTATTTATGGGGGAACTTGAAAAATAAAGTGTATAGGTCAATTTCCCATACATAAGAAGAACTTAAAGACAATATCACAAGAGAAATTAATTCTATCTCGGAAGCTGAACTTACGCGCGTGAAAGAAAATTCCCTAAAAAAGGTGCCAATGTTGCGCGTATGCAAGAGGAGAACATTTCCAACATCTCTTGTGATTAGGTACGTAGTTATTTTCATTGTAATTTTAACTGTAAATGTGAGAACCTGAATCATTACAACGACCGCGGCATTATTTGCGTAGATATTTCACCCGATCGCTCGGGAGTTGGAGCTGTGCCAGCCGCGCCGCAGAAACCCGCGTCATTGGCCAACTCTTGCGTGGAACTCACTGTAGTTTATAGCTTATGTATGCTAATATGCAGTGTAATCTTCTATAATCCATGTGATTGCTTCTGAGTTCAGTTTTCAATTTTGTGAAGTTATAATTTCATAAAGAAAGAAAAAGTCATAATAGTTCATGAAAATTCTTTCAAGAGTAACAACAAATAATTTTTAATATAACAATAAATCGTTGTTCTGGCAGAAGTCACTAACTCCAAAAATGACCATTTTGAGTTATATTACTACATTGATGGTAGGATGCTTCATATGCAGGTAGAACTCACTAAGTAATATCCTGACCCTGATTTCACCAAGTCTATATATGTATTGCTTTATTCAATCTTTAAAACAGCTGAAGCTCAAAACTAAGCTTTTGGACTTAGTGACTTCTGCTGGAACAACGACAAAATGTAGCCTATAATATGTGTACATGAAGTATTGTTTCTCAGGTACCCCAGGTAGAGAGCAGAACTTCAATGACAGGGCTCAGCAATTGCAGCAGTTTAGCACAAGAGCAGCAAAGACAGCACGTATGGTTGCTGCTGGAGGAAGTTCCGGAAACAAGAAGCTTGCTGAAGCTCTACTGAGTTCAGCTTCACAGGTCTCTCTCTCTCTTTCTTTCTTTCTTTCTTTCTTTCTTCTAGTGATAACCAAAATCAGAACAAGAGAATTATTTTGTAAATATTGATAATTCAATAAGAAAAGTGATTTTCTTCATACAGCTCCTTGAAGACTAAAATGTTGCTATTCCTCTTCATCTGCTCTTCAGCAATCCATTAAAAAAATTTGATCATAATGTATTATTTTCATATTCATATTTATTTGTAGACCTTTAGGCAGTAAAAGACTGCAATCGGGCAAGTTAACTACCAGTACTTGAAGTCTATATAGAGCAATTTACAAGGATACATCGACATAAGCTATGCTAACACAAACTAACTTATTTACAGTGACATCAGTAGAAATATTTACCTTGTTCAATCAAGCTAAGCTGTACTAATACAGTAGCCATTAGCAGCACTAAATATACAAACTATTTATAGATTATGCTAATAAAAATACAACTATTACATTATGTCAGTTCTAACTCTACACTATTCTATATGTATATCTGATTCCAAGTATTCTTAACATTGAAAAAAATGATTTTTTTTGAAGTCTGTAATATAGTTTTTCTAAAAATAAATTTAGAGACATTTCTTGTAAGTTGTTATATAACATTATCCCAAAGATGGTATGGTAACCCCTAGTTTTATACAGCCTACACCTAGCAGGGTCAATTTGATTATTATTTCTGGTCTGGTGTGTATACACTTGACTTCGTTTTTGATAAGTATTTATGTTGCTTTTCTTGACTAATGACAAGACATCTAAAATCTATAAATCTATTTATTGTTAGTATACCATATATACTCGAATACTACCCGCATATTTTTTTCAAAAATCGCGAACGAAAAACTGGGGTGCGGGTATTATTTGAATACTGGACTCCTCTTGTCTGAATTTTGACAATTGTCTACCATATTGGCTCATTATAGCACGATGCTTTTTAGTAGCATCACAGTAGGCTTATAGTATAACAGTAACGAAGCTGTAATGAAAGGAAAATGAAACAAAGAAGATGCTTTCTTATGCATATGGTCCGCATAGAGATGCCAAACAAACAGTGCAGTCACGGCGCACGTGCAGTACAATAATTCGGGAAAAGTTCGGTAGAGTTCGGGGTTGGACCGAGTCGGACGCACGTCATCGCGGGTGATTCCCTTCCTGCAGAATGAAGAGTGTTGTTGTTGAGGTATTACGCTGCGCGTATAATACGGCGAGATTTCGGCGGGCTGTTACCATGCACATTATTTTTATAAGTGCCTTTTAGCCTACCATATTTAATTATTTTATGATATGAAACGTTAATTATAACTGTTTGGCAAAATAACTTTATATATGGGCCTGTAGATCTTTTTTTCAAACTTCTTTTTTAAAAATTTGGGTGCGGGTATTATTCGGGGGCGGGTAGTATTCGGGTATATACAGTACCTGCCTCAGTAAATAATGACATGCAGTTCTCCAGTTTTTTAAATTAGTTATTATTCTAATTGCTTTTTTTTTCTGAACAATTAATACTTTATTGATTCCTACCCGTTTTCCCTATACTATGAGAGCATACCATATTATACTGTTCTAGGAACTACTTTATTATATTGCTTTATATTTGTGTATAACTTTAGTGTCACTGAATTTTCAGTTACTTTTGTGTTTTCTTGTGAGATTTTTACATTTTATCTAGAAGGGTTGCCACCACATCTTCTATATTCAGGGTCAGACTTGGTAACATTGTGTGTACTAAAATGTTTGATCTTGCACTACATCTTTCCTATATTCTTGTCACAAAATGCATTCCTTTCCAAGGTTTTTAGGGACAAGATTTACATGTTAACTTCTCATTAGTTGCGAGATCAAACTTGGTTAGTTACAATACCCAGTATGATACCTATTTGTTTAGTCATGATTAGGGACCGGATTCTTAGGTTTTTACCTATTTTTTTCCTTGCTTCCAAAACAAAAAACGCTCATACACTTTTTCGAATCATGTTCATAGGATTCACCCACATTAATTCTGTGGCACCTAAAAATACCTAAATGGGGTATAAAAACCTAAATATACCTAAACGGGATATAAAACCTAAAATATCTCATTTAGGCTACTTTTTTTGTCTTTTTTTCTTTGTCAGCTGAGGAATCGATAAATTGCGGAGAGACAATAATTTTTGTCGGGTTGAAATTAATACCACCAGCGTTTCGTTCAACCCATTGTCGTCTTGGATGGACAGTAACAAGAGACGAAGTGTAAGAGTACCGGCGTATTCCTTTTAAAATATTCGTACGAGCAACCATTGTTGCCGAGTATGAACAAGGATATAGATTTCTGTGTTTTAAAGCGCTTGTTTGCCTCCCTGTTATTCATACTGAGTGGTCACACTGTGTTTTAAGAAGACGTGTTAATTATGTATTGAATCCTATGTAGCACATTCAAATTCATTAAACCAATTATTCTACCCGCAAACGATATTTTGGACAAAAAACCTAAAAAAAACTATTTCACCTAATGGAAAACCTAAAACATTGTTTTTAAAAACCTAAAAATCCGGTCCCTAGTCATGATATCCAATTTAATATATAATGAGAAGAGGTACTTATTTTTGGTAAAGGTTTCTACCGTATTTTTAAAATTTGTTATAGTCATTTTGGTATATTTTTGGCTATTTTTATGTAATTTCCTCAACAATTTCACTATTTTTATAAAGAATTTTTAGGGAATAAGATCTTCAGTAAACAATTTCAATTTATGCAGCTTCATTTCATTTTGAATCAATCTGTCATGAAATAGATTGAAATCTCAGCTGTCAATTTTTACTGTCACATTTCGCCTTCGATGATCAAATCCCAGTTTCCATCATCTATGGTTGCCACCTTAAAATTGCTTCCAACGTAATTCTTTTGAGAATTTGCTAAAAGGTGAATAATTTCTGCATGTTTAGTTGAATTTACAATATTTCATTAAAAGATTTTGCACTTTGTGAATGTGTGCAGGTTGAGAGTCTCACTCCACAGCTCGTGAGTGCTGGCCGTATCAGGATGAACTATCCTGAGAGCAAAGCAGCTGATGAGCATTTTCAGAACCTTGTTGCTCAGTATTCAGACTCTGTTCAGCATGTCAGAGCTCTCTGTGATGAAGCCACCGACTCTGCAGACTTTATCAACATGTCTGGTAAGCAAGAAATACAGAAACTGGTTCTGGTACACAGATTATCTGATGGCTCAAATTTCAACAATGATACTTGAATGAAATGAAAGTGAATTGTTACTGGATCCTTGTCAAATTTACGAATTTATATATATATATATATATATATATATATAATAATTTATATATATATATATAACTAGTCCTATTTATTTATTTTTACAGAGGAGCAAATTCAAAAGCACTCAATTTTATGTGAAGAAGCAATTCGCAAGAACCAACCCCAGAAGATGGTGGATAACACTGCTAGTATTGCGAGGTATGTAAATGTACTTTCTTTTTTATATATTCAAGGGAAGATTAGGAACACAACAATATGAGCAGCTGGGAAATCACTAGGTTCCCTGTGGTTCACGAGAGGTTATATTACTCGTACAGAGGCATACAATCGCAAACATACAAGTTATTTCACATTTTACCAATTACATACGGCAAACATTATAAATCTTGAGGGTGAGTCAAATAAGTCTTAAATTGGGGTAGTAACATCTGTGCTACGAGTACCAGCCTTAAATTTATTTGACTTTTCAACATAATTCTCATGTACTTTTAAACACTTGTCCCATCATTTGACAAGGTCTTGAAAGCCTGCAGCAAATAATTCTTGTGACTACTCTTGCATCCAACAAGTGACGTCTTGGAATATGGCATTGTTGTCTTCAAAGTGCTGCCCACCGAGATGATTTAAGAGTCCTAAACAGAGAAAGTCACTGGGGGCAGTCGAGGCTGTACGGTGGATCTTGACTCCTCGCAGCAGGCTTGATTCTTCTGGTTGACAATGCCTGCTCTCACAAAGCAATACAAATGCAGGTGTTATTGTGTTATTAAGATTTCATCAGGAATGCTTGGAACATCCACCGTACAGCCCCAACTTAGCCCCCCAGTGATCTTCATCTGGGTGGGCAGCACTTTAAACACGATGTTGTATCCTGAGTGGTCACTCATATGTGGCCACCAGCCAGAAGAATTCTTTACTGCAGGCTTTCAAGTCCTTGTCAAATGTGGCATAAGTGTACAGAGGGAGTAAGTTGAAAAGTAAAGTGAATTTCAGGCTGGTTCTCACATCACTGATGTACTACACCATTTTGCGACTTACATATTGACTGAACCTCATAATATGAACCTTATCTGAAAGCCCGAAATGAGTAAAACTCATGTTTAGGTTTCTCACACTGGGTGCACGAAGTTCGAGTTTCCACCATGGTAGCATGAACTGGAACAGGATAAAGAAACACTACTATAGAAAAACTTACTTGTCTAGTTTTAGGAGTAATTAGGATAGCTTTCCCAAAACTGGAAATTACTAATTGTTTCTAGATGTGTATTTATGAATATAAATTTGTTATGTTCTTTTAGCATTCTGATGTTAAAAATAATGGTTTCAATGTTAACATTATTTTTACAGGCTAGCAAACAGAGTGCTTATGGTCGCAAAGCAGGAATCAGACAACTCTGAAGATCCTCAATTCATAGCTCGTGTCAATCGTGCTTCAGACCAGGTGCAGAATAGTAAGTAAATTCTGGGTCATAATACTGTACATCTCGTACACATACATGCATACACTAACCTACATATAGATCTGCATACATGTAAAAAGAAGAAGCCCTCCCTGTATTCATATGCCACGCACCCTTAAACTTTCTTTTCGGTAATGCTAATAGTAGTCCAACTCATTGAGTTGTATTGTGTGAAACTCAAAGAAGCTCGTCTGCTATTTTAACATTTCATTGTTTTGCATGAAAACATTTCATGATTATTACAGTGCTCTGAAGGTTTTAAAGTAATAATTGAACAATGGTCAAGTGGCTGATTGCAAGAAAGAAACACAGCAAACCTCCAATTGAATTGATCCAGAGTCTTGCTCTATGTTGCTATTGTTGAAAATTTTCACCACTTTGCATTCGAAAATCCACTATTTTTTTTAAAAACTGACCATACATATTTCACTGGTGGATAAAATGCGCATTGTATTTTAATTTACCATTTTTAAAAAATATGTTTAACTTAAGCTGCATCTCCATTGATATACATTTAACACCAACATGTCAATATTAACAAGTTTATATTGACATGTATATTGCAATTTCGCCTTCCAATTGACTTGACATGCAAACCCAGCGTGTTGCACTTAACACTTTCAGATGCTAATTTGTTTTCCGGAGAAAATGGACAACATGTCAAGTCAACTGACTATTCAGTCAATATCGGGTTTGTTTTGGGAATTTCCGGGAAACGAAAAACGATCGCCAGCTTAATCGGCTTTGGTTCAGGAATTTCCGGGTAAACAACAAGCATTCGACAGCTTCCTCAATATTCCCAGCATCCATTTTGTATTATGTGAGTATTTGGTATATCATTGTTCTCAATAGTATTGCATCTACTTTTAAAATGTTTTATGGCATACTCCATTGTTGAAAAATGTGATGGTTATTTTGAAAAGATCAAGACATCTGTACAAAATTAGTATTTAAGAAAGTCATAGACGGTTAACAAGAAGATAATAACGAGTATATAAAACTACTCTCATTTTGTAATGTTGGCTGCCCTCTTCAGAGACGTTTTCTTTTTGAATGTTATTCATTTCTGTTCGTAACCGCGCCAACACATGTTGACCTATAACACTGTAATGGAGACAGTTGTTAATTGGCAAACCACTTGACTTGTATACATCAACAAGTTGATGATAAACATTTAACATATGTTAACTGCAACATGTTGGTGTTAAATGTATATCAATGGAGACGCAGCTTTACATTGCCCCAGTCCTATCACCCAACCACTGGGTCATCTACCGTAGGCAGATGATAGGATTGGGGGCATGTGGACAGCATGCTGACACCCCGGCCATTAATGATGGTTTCTGTGACCAGAGCCGCTATTTCTCAATCAAGTAGTTCCTCAGTTTATATCATGAGGCTGAGTGCACCCCTTTTAAGTATATCAAAGTTTAAAAAATTAGTCTTATTTTACAAAGCAATTACTTATTTAAATGTGAATTTTTGTGAATATCAGTCAGTATTTTCCCTGGAGATGAAGAATTGTTTTCTGTGTCTATTTAGTCTGCTTAGTTTGTGCAATATTTTATTTTTCACAGAGGTGACTCCTATGGTACAGGATGCTAAAGCTGTTGCTATCAACACACAAGATCCCATTGCTGTGTCCAGGTGGCGAGATTCAAATAGAGCTGTAAGTAGGCTCTTTATTTCCAGCTGCTTATTGACACATTTAATTTAGATTTTATGTACATATTTGCCCTTATCCCTTGCTTTTATCTTCTAAAATTAAAATAACTTCCTATTCTTGTATTTAACTGTAGACACAGTAGAGCCTCACAAACTCGATATCTTTTTACACCTTCGTACGACTTGTCACCTGCGTTAGTGTGTGTAGTTTTTTTTTCCTTTTTTTTTTTTTTTATGCAGTAGATAAGTAGTGAATAGCAGAATTGCTCTTGTCAAAATGAAGTTCATAACTATAACAAATGTGAATGTATATTACAGTATCAGATCTGCTCAGGGAGTAATATGCATCAGTTACTACACATGACAAATGGTTTTAGAACATATATTTTGTGTCATATTCCTTATCTTGTTAAAAGTGGTCGTGTACTTGAATGCCCATTTCAATAGGTCTCCCTTTTCCTACTAGTAGATTGTATCTGCAAAGTTAATTATTATTCCAGTCCAATGAAATCGATATCTTTACTTTTATTGATTTTGGTTCTTGTGTTTTGATTGGTATCAGAATTTCATAAACGCACAATTAGCCAAAGAAATATCCAGGAATGTCTTCAAGCAGGAAATTGTGTAAGCCAATTGTGTATACTGTAGGACACATAAGTAATCGTTTCTTAAGTTTAACTTCAGATTTCCTTCAGATTGTGATGTTTTTGTTCTTCTCAGTCACAAATAACAAGAGAAGTGAAGAAAGAAGATAATAAAGTATCAGCAGTCCTAATATTTTGTAAGCGGAATATTTAAATCATACTGTAGAAATTGTGTAGCATCAATTAATGCTCCGATGTATTAATTAATGAGTTAAAGAAACATTACTGGAGCATTACCTTGTTCCCTAGACTATTACTATATTTTTTAAATAATTGCACAATAAGGGAACCTTTTTCTTAGGAAATGATTCACTATATATTATTTCCTGAACATTGTCTTTCTTTTTATATTTTGTTCATCTTCAGCTATTATTTTACGACCAATATAGACTTGAATTAGGATGGTTGTAATCATGTAAACTCACCTCATTGCAGACTTACTCAAAAAATGTTTCTTATCTGAACTTTCAAGAGAATTGTATGTGGTGTCATGTATATCCCTAACCTCAAGTTTAGTACATTGACAAATCTTTACACCAGATAGACATGTGCAAAAACTTAGATCAAATTAATTGTAAGTAGATGGAATATTGCATTGTTGCATAACGAGACAGTGGAAGGCTCTTGACTCACTTGAATAGCTTCCATACTAGAACTTTGGCAAGCAGGAAGGCGTTAACAGAGCATTGTGGAAGGAAGAACTACCAATACATTTAACATAAAAATGATTCGCTAGAGTAGAGCCCTTATCATTTTGATATTAAACTTTTTAGACATGAAGAGGTAGTTGTAATTTTTAGTTTTTGTAGGTGTTACAGAAATATGAGCTCTCAATATTGCATGATCAAAAAAATCTTATGTGAAACATAACTTCCTCTACCGAAATAAAAGTTGTCTCTTAGTATAATATATTATATATAATATTCTCTTCATGTAACTCTGTCATAAAAATGAAAAGAATGTTGTTACCACATTGTATCGCATCCCCAAAGGATAAACTATTAATTAAGTGGAAGGAAAGGAAATAGACATTAAATCCATGTCTGGGAAATTAATACAACTGGCATGTTGTCATGGTAGCTCAATGGTAGAGCATCGGCGCATTAAGCCGAAGATCCGTGTTCAAATCCCGGTTATGACATAAAATTTTTCAAGCTGATTCTTACTTGTATTAATTTCCCAGACATGGATTTAATGTCTATTTCCTTTCCTTCCACTTAATTAATAGTATATAAATAATAACTAGGCTTCAAAGCACCTACAAGGGTAGGACGCCATTTGGATGTGTGTTCTCGACGGAGAGAAACCTCCCGTGGTTTGCCTTGTCTTCTGAATCAGTTGAGGAATTTGATGTCAGACTGGCATGTTGTCATGGTAGCTCAATGGTAGAGCATCGGCGCGTTAAGCCGAAGATCCGTGTTCAAATCCCGGTTATGACATAAAATTTTTCAAGCTGATTCTTACTTGTATTAATTTCCCAGACATGGATTTAATGTCTATTTCCTTTCCTTCCACTTAATTAATAGTATATAAATAATAACTAGGCTTCAAAGCACCTACAAGGGTAGGACGCCATTTGGATGTGTGTTCTCGACGGAGAGAAACCTCCCGTGGTTTGCCTTGTCTTCTGAATCAGTTGAGGAATTTGATGTCAGACTGGCATGTTGTCATGGTAGCTCAATGGTAGAGCATCGGCGCGTTAAGCCGAAGATCCGTGTTCAAATCCCAGTTATGACATAAAATTTTTCAAGCTGATTCTTACTTGTATTAATTTCCCAGACATGGATTTAATGTCTATTTCCTTTCCTTCCACTTAATTAATAGTATATAAATAATAACTAGGCTTCAAAGCACCTACAAGGGTAGGACGCCATTTGGATGTGTGTTCTCGACGGAGAGAAACCTCCCGTGGTTTGCCTTGTCTTCTGAATCAGTTGAGGAATTTGATGTCAGACTGGCATGTTGTCATGGTAGCTCAATGGTAGAGCATCGGCGCGTTAAGCCGAAGATCCGTGTTCAAATCCCGGTTATGACATAAAATTTTTCAAGCTGATTCTTACTTGTATTAATTTCCCAGACATGGATTTAATGTCTATTTCCTTTCCTTCCACTTAATTAATAGTATATAAATAATAACTAGGCTTCAAAGCACCTACAAGGGTAGGACGCCATTTGGATGTGTGTTCTCGACGGAGAGAAACCTCCCGTGGTTTGCCTTGTCTTCTGAATCAGTTGAGGAATTTGATGTCAGACTGGCATGTTGTCATGGTAGCTCAATGGTAGAGCATCGGCGCGTTAAGCCGAAGATCCGTGTTCAAATCCCGGTTATGACATAAAATTTTTCAAGCTGATTCTTACTTGTATTAATTTCCCAGACATGGATTTAATGTCTATTTCCTTTCCTTCCACTTAATTAATAGTATATAAATAATAACTAGGCTTCAAAGCACCTACAAGGGTAGGACGCCATTTGGATGTGTGTTCTCGACGGAGAGAAACCTCCCGTGGTTTGCCTTGTCTTCTGAATCAGTTGAGGAATTTGATGTCAGACTGGCATGTTGTCATGGTAGCTCAATGGTAGAGCATCGGCGCGTTAAGCCGAAGATCCGTGTTCAAATCCCGGTTATGACATAAAATTTTTCAAGCTGATTCTTACTTGTATTAATTTCCCAGACATGGATTTAATGTATATTTCCTTTCCTTCCACTTAATTAATAGTATATAAATAATAACTAGGCTTCAAAGCACCTACAAGGGTAGGACGCCATTTGGATGTGTGTTCTCGACGGAGAGAAACCTCCCGTGGTTTGCCTTTTCTTCTGAATCAGTTGAGGAATTTGATGTCAGACTGGCATGTTGTCATGGTAGCTCAATGGTAGAGCATCAGCGCGTTAAGCCGAAGATCCGTGTTCAAATCCCGGTTATGACATAAAATTTTTCAAGCTGATTCTTACTTGTATTAATTTCCCAGGCATGGATTTAATGTCTATTTCCTTTCCTTCCACTTAATTAATAGTATATAAATAATAACTAGGCTTCAAAGCACCTACAAGGGTAGGACGCCATTTGGATGTGTGTTCTCGACGGAGAGAAACCTCCCGTGTTTTGCCTTGTCTTCTGAATCAGTTGAGGAATTTGATGTCAGACTGGCATGTTGTCATGGTAGCTCAATGGTAGAGCATCGGCGCGTTAAGCCGAAGATCCGTGTTCAAATCCCGGTTATGACATAAAATTTTTCAATCTGATTCTTACTTGCCCCAAAGGATAGATAACAGAAATAAAATCTGGTTACTGCACTCAAGTAACTTTCTTTAGTCTAAGCATGGCCAATACATCTTTATCACCTCACACTCTGATATGCATAGAATAAGAGACCATGTTGCAAGGAGTGTGTATTCAGTTGTTTGAACCTGATGCAAAACTTTATTGTACACCAGGCAAGACTAAGTTTCTACAAACAGTGGGTGTCTTATAGCTACCCTTCAGAGAATTTTTTAGAAAAGTGTTTCAAATAAAAGTTTTAGCTCTTACTATAGACACTCTATGTATAAAATTTAAACAAAATCATTGGAGCCGTTTTTAAGAAAATTGCAAAAAATGAAATTTTCTTCATCTAAAGTTCTCTTAAAAATAATTACTCTTTAGATAATTAAAAAATAAATGTTTCAATTAAAAGTTTTAGCTCTTAGCATAAACATGCATTATACAAAATTTGAACGAAATCCTTAGAGCCATTTTTGAGAAAATAGCAAAAAAAAATTTCTTCATGTAAAGTCCCTTTAAAAATAAGAGAAAGTTGTCTCGAATCTTCATGTCACATCCTCGGAAGGTACCTAAGCCAAATAAAAAATTCTCTGTTCATAAAATTTTCCATTCTTGAACTAGGCTGTTAACAGATAAACACACAGGCATACACACAGATAGACATATTTCTGAAAATAGTATTTTTGGATTTTGGACTCAAAGTATGTATTTATGTTAAAAACTCAACTTCGAATTTGGGGGTCGAAATCAATACTTCCTCTACCTATAGTAGCTAGGTATATGGGCAGAGGAAATAACAAACTGAAATTTTGCGCCATGCGCAGCAAATCAAGACAGTAACCCTTCACTCATCCTATTCAAAACGTTGACCTCTTTTGCCCATACAAAACTCTTTAGGTATTAGAATCAGACTGACATGCTATGTACTATGTCCTCTTTATAAGCCAAAGTAAATACTTTGCTAATCCTATACACTGAAATAGATTCCACTACTGATTACTCCACCTACCGGAATATAAGCTTGTGTTGGAGAGGAGTTTTATTTATTATTATATTATTTCCTTTCATATTAATATATTCAGGGAGAGATTGAGGCAAACTAAGTATATACATAGCAACAGCACTGTGACAGCCTCATGCGATGGCATGGCTTGGCAGGAGGTAAGAACTGCCAACTGTTTGGGGCTGATCAATATTTTGAATCTACGAGATTCACTATTAATTTTCACTCACATTAAGTTTGAGCAGTAATTTTTTTGCATGTGTCTATCTACAATGAAAATTCGTCGATATGTTAAATTTGAGGGTAACCGGATTAGGCATACAGTATGCCTGAAATTTTCTTTGGCTCACTACATGCCAATCAAAGTTATTGTTAAAAAAGAAATTGTCTTGAATATCTAGGTGTTGAATATTGTATATAAAATATTTCCACCTATTCCCTCAAAATAAATGTTCTTGTTACAATATTGTAACAAGAACATTTAATTCGAGGGAATAGGTTGAAATATTTTATACAGAATATACAACACAATTATATCCCTTGTAGGAGAAAAGAAATATGAAATTTATCAACACAATTTTAATATCTAGGGCAATACAAGGTGAAAAGTCCATGTTACTCAGTTGAAAAACGTGGAAGATAAAATATAAAAAACAATGTGTCCAAGAATAAAAAAGTGGATCTTGATTAAAAACAATACATACATAACATACAACGTTTCAGTCTGCTCCTCCGGACCTTCCTCAGGTGGACTGATTGGAAATTGTAGCCGCCGGTGTGAGGATATCGTCTCGATACGCTGCCTGACAAGAATCGATCATGACCCCTGTATATCTCCCGTGCTTGTCGATCCATTCTCTTGGAAGACTATAATCTTTGTTCTCCAAATGACTCGTAGGCACCGGGGGGAACTTAACCACATGGTTTTACCAAATATCATCTTAATAATCTCCAGCCATTCTTCACCTAAATCCCTGTCATAACTGGAGCTTATTAAGAGGATATTTGGTAAAAACCATGTGGTTAAGTTCCCCCCGGTGCCTAAAAAGAGAATGGATCGACAAGCACGGGAGATATACAGGGGTCATGATCGATTCTTGTCAGGCAGCGTTTCGAGACGATATCCTCACACCGGCGGCTACATTTTCCAATCAGTCCACCTGAGGAAGGTCCGGAGAAGCGGACTGAAACTTGTATTATGTATGTATTGTTTTTAATCAAGATCCACTTTTTTATTCTTGGACACATCGTTTTTTATATTTATGTATAAGTGGAAACAGGACCTTAATATCAACTTTAGTGGAAGGTAAAAATTTCACTAGCCCTGTGGTTAAGACCTATGTCATATTCGCAGTTAGCGGTCCCCATCTCATGGTACATAGCTTCACAAGGACACTGCAATGTTTTTTTTTCCCCCCTCTCCCCTCTCTCTGCTGAAGCAGGCTGACCGACTGTGCTTTTGCACTTCGTGTTTGAGTACAATAACTGCTGTGCTCTGTAAGAGGGGCAAGATTAGTTTCAGTACTATGATTGAGAAGTTTGAGAATTAATTATGTGATGTTAGTTTTAGTGACATGTAGAGCTAGGTTAGTGGCAGTTAGGCTAGGAACAGTGATATTAGTTTAGCAGGAGTATACTGAATTGCCATATTTAATCTCCTGTGTTGCCCCGCATGCTTGCTATGTGACAACACACCTCCAACGTGCTATCATGATGTTTTCGTCAGTTCTGCGAAGTAAATATGGTGGAAATTTCACCACTTTCACTCATTTTGTGATATAAAAGATAGTGTTTAATTTAGGGTGGGTGGGTTGGATTAAGTCATTTGACATTTTCACTATATGAGGGAGAATGATTTTTTTTTTTGTGAAGAAATTTTCAATTGCAATCTTTTGAGATTGAACTATTTTACAGCTTTTGGCTGCTGTTGGCGAGGTTCGTCATGCAGTAACTGTGTCTCCTGATCTTCCTCCTCCTCCAGACATGTCCAGCCTTCACATCAACGGTAAGAAACACCTGTTTCAGTATGTTTCAAGTGCATAATGAGTACTAATTCATTTTCTTTTCAGAACATCTTTAATACAAATATGAAATTCATTAATTTGTGCATAAAAATCAGTTAATGCACCCTTGTTGTAACCTAGAGTTTGCTTCATTTGTGTTAATCAATATTTATACTTTTCTTCTTTTAAGTAACATTTCAGAAGAATCTTACGATTACAAAAGTGGCATGTTTGGATGAAAACTGAAAATTCGAATGGTTTGTGAATGTGGCTTTTTCTTGAATATTTAATATTTTCACTAAATGTTATGTTTAAGTTTTCATAATCTTTCAGAAAACTGTTACAACTTATTTCCAGTGAAAGCCTGAAGTTCGTGAGTGAAAAGTATGCCAGGCCCTCACCTTTGCATGTCACTCTTGATGAACTTAATTGTAGTAATATAACATAATGGAGAACACTTGGTATGTACAGTACACTTTATATCAAAATGAAACTGGCCGTTGACTTCAGCATTTATGAAATATTTCTTCACATGGTTCTTATATTTTATAAACAACTATCCATCATTATAAGCACATGAAATATAATAATATTGAGTCCAAAGTTGGCACTCCCAAACGATCAAGAAGAAAATACAATTGACAATTAGTTTTTGAACCAGTAGTCAGTTTCATTTTGACCAACTGTACAATTGTGGTAGAATAAGCAAATATATATTACAGTCCATCTTACCTTCATATACAGCAAAGGCCTGCCTTACAGCAATTGTGACTTTTGTTCAGAAATACCAATCAAGTGACTCAAAACCTTCAAGTGAGGTTTTCCAAAGAAGTTCCCCATTTACCATCATGTACTTAAAACAATGCTCATGCCAAAGCCAATTCATCTATGGTGACCAGATTTTACTCAACAAAAATTAGGACATGTCATGAATTCTGAAATGATTAAATACTTTGCTTATGTTCCTTCTTCTTCCTTATTTAACTACTTCTTCTGGTATTGTGACCTCCATTTTATGTACAACAGCCAGTCTGTGCTTCCATTCAAATACCTCCAAAAGTTAAGAAGTACACTACTTAGATAGATTACCAGATTTCCAAGGAATCCCAGACATGTCCTACATTTTGAGTTTCTACAAATCTGTAGTGTCACACATTTTGAGGAATGTAAACATTCGTAAGTTTCAAGTGGATTAGCAACTCAGGAAAGATTACAAAAATATTTGTTGCACTCTGCTGTAACAATATTGATTATCATCAAAATAAAGTTAGGGGAAAATCTCAGTACTTTGGGGTGAAATGAAGAGCTAAATTCCTAACAGGAATGCTTGAACCCAGTGAGTAGATCCTTGTCTTGTCTGTCTGCCATACACTATGTTGGCCATCGTTTAAACATTTCATTTGAACATCTACTCTATTTTTCTGCAACAAATAATCTTTACCAAGACCAATATATTTTGTCTTCATTTCCTTTCGACCCCACCTTTTTTACTGGCTGGGTATGATTGCCATAACCAGTCTAAGTGGCCAAATGGAATAAGGTAAATAGGATTTTTCTTACCACCAGTAACCTGCATTGCTTAATAAATCTTTCGGTGATGATGGTAATATTGAATCAAAACTTCTGCAGGATGAAGGTTATAACTTGCATGATAAATTCTTGCCATCAGACAAATACAGGTTATAACATAACTATAAGGTATAATTTGAAGGTATAATGCATGTGCAACTCATTAATATTATTCTCTTTGTTTATCTGTTGCTTTTTATGTACATAATTTTCATATTTTTAACAATATTATTTAGGTATATGGCTGTATGTTACTTAATTTTGAATATGAGGCATCTATTGCTTAATACCAAGGTACCAAGGTGATGTTCATACAGTACCTTTTCCCATTAACTGAAGAGCTTACATTATATTCTCAATTGGTTTTTTAAGTTAAATATAGAAACTTTAAGTTCTATAATGTGTTGGGGAGGGAAAAACATTTTTTAGTAAGATGTTTGAACTTAAAAGTATGAAATTATTTTCATTGAGTTAACACGTTCTTTTATCGTAATAGTTTGGGACAAGTAAACTAATATTAATTGAACCCCTTTTGTTCATGTTTCTATTCTAGCAGTTGATAATTCTAATCATGGGAACTCTTATCATTTTGGGAAATAGATGCCTTACTTTATCATTTTTAGTTTGGCTGATTACATAATTATTAAGCTCTTGATGATGATATTCTCTGTTAGGATTTAACATCTGTCTCTCTCTTTCAATCTGTTTATGTGTCTCTTTTAATTTTCATTTAATTTGGTGCAAGAATTTTCAACCTTTTGATTTCAATTGCTATTTTAATGTTCTAAATGGTAAAATACTTAGAACTTTCAGATTACTGAATATTGAGCCAGTACTTTGATGAAAATAAAGAGGATCTATAAATGTAATAGATCTTATAACTCATTTTTCAGTGATCCGAACTTAGTTCTTATCAGTTTCTTGACTCTTTTATTTGTCAATGAGAACATTATTCCATGTAGTGAAGTCAAGAAAAACATAAAATCATGGACTTTGTTTTCCTGTAATGAATGTTAAGTTCAGATTTTTGTGGGTACCTTCGTTATATAAGACGCACCCCTTTTTTAAGGCCTATTTTATGGGTAAAAAATGTGTCTTATTCACCAGAAAATATGGTAATGCCATCGGCTGGTCCAGTACAAAATCTTCAAAATTCTATTCATTGTCCTTGTTTCATCCAATTATCTTCCCTCAAATTCTCATTGGAATTTTAAGATGCATAAAATGCAGTGTCATGTTTTCTGCGTTCTGAAATACCATCAGGAGTGGTCCAAACAACGGTTTAGTAATAGTAATATCAGATCTGGTCGCTGCGCTACAAACCGGAAGGTCGCGGGTTCGATTCCCGATGAGGTCGTCGGAGTTTTTCAATTGGCCTAATCCTTCTGGTGGCACTATGGCCCTGGGGTCGACTCAGCCTCTAACAGAAATGAGTACCAGGAGCAATCCTGGGGGTAAAGGCGGCCGGTGCGTAAGGCTGACAACCTTACCACCTTCACGTGCCGAATGTCCAAAATCTGGGAGCCTCAACCTCCTGGAACCCTCTGGGCCTCCATGGCCTGTATATGGATCACTTTACTTTACTTTAATATCAGATCTGGATCGAATGTTATATGTAGGAACCAGCAAATGAGAAAATTTAAGTGTTTAATACAGTTCATATTAGAACTTCCAAACATAGGGTTACAGGTACTAAAAGGGTGCTTCGGTAAAAGCATGAAAAAATGTAACAGGAAGTAGAGACTGCTCTACTAAACATTTAGAGATTAGGCAGTTTTTCTAAAATAACTTAAGTATTGGACACTAACATTAAATTAATTACTAGGATCATAGCTACTTGTGAGATGATTTGAAACACATCCTAGATGTTTGAAAGTGTAATGCAAAGTCTTTTACTTGGTGCATTATTAAAGTTTGTGCAACTGTTGTGAGGTACACAATGGAACATTGTTATCTCATTTATGTGACAGTGAATGTCAAGAATTTACAAGTAGTCATGGATACGTAACTAAATGTAAATAATAAATGTAAGTAAATGCTCATAATACGCCAAACAGTAAGCGAATGTGATAGATCTGTTTAAGCCCAGCTCTGTCTCTTAATATTCAGTAGACCACCCATTTATTGAAACACTCAGTAGGAAAATATAGAAACAAAGAGTGAAATTTCACAGCAGTACTTTTGTTTATAATTCCAACTATGACAGCATTTTTTTATCTTCTGACCCACCACTCGTGTTTTTTTTCCCCTATTACTTTTAGTGGAAACTCATACAGTGTTTGGCTGCAAAGAATGTAAGTTTTGGAGAGAAGATTACAGAATTGTCATTTTTAATATTTGTTACCTTACTATAAAAGGTTGAAAATTCTGAAAGAAACATTTATATGGTTGAATGTCTTTCTTTTAAGTGTAGTTTTTTTTGTGATAACACTGTTTATTTCTGTTCTATGTAGATGCTGAATTGGGAGACATTTTTAATGTGGATTTTAATTCCATTTTTGGCCTGGGTGAGGCATCGCTGAGTAAATTAGTTATATAATAGTAGTAGAATATGGCAAGCTCTAATAAATATAGAGTAATTAATAACTTAGCAAATACACAAGTTTATTTAAATTTAGCTTCTCTTTGTTTACAAACACTTATTTGGAAAAGCAGAAGAAATTCTTCTTTAAAAAGTTATATATTTTCAGTTCGTGATCTGAATATTATCAAGGACTACATGCTGTTATGTATGAGTATAATATAATTATGGTTTGTTCTCAAATTTCCTGAATTAATTTCCTTAAACTCAAATGACTTGACACATCATTTTATCGATACAATCATTTTCCCAAATATGTATTATTGATATATCATTTCGTTGAATCGTTCATTTTTAAGAATAAGTAAAAATTATGTTGAAAAGTTCAGCTTGCCCCAAAAAAGTGAAAAGTTTTCCAACAAGTAATTACAACACTCTCAACCGTTGATAAGAGATTGTTTATTTGTGACCTCACTACTCAGAATTCTAGTTTACTTTTCATTAGTCAAAATTCACTGTATTCACCACTGAAAATTCTAATTGACTGTTATAGGCTCACCACTTAAAATATCAATACGGGCATTGTTCCAACCATACTGTTTAGCTCCTGAGGAGGTGCTAAATTACTGTTGGAATCAGTACCAAACGACATTGCATAATCACCAGTGTACCATTATCACCTCAGAGGGATACCCTTAACCGTTTCTTTCCTGACAAAATTGCAAACATTACAGACTGATACAGAGACACATAGTCTTATCGCAGAATTCCAGTTACTAATAATCCTTGTGTAAACGACTGAATGTGTGAAACTCAATATTGGAAAGTTGTGCACAGTTTACATGGCCTGACACCCTTATTTAAACTTATATAAATATTAAATATGGCTGAAATCTGTAACATAGGTTGTTTGGTAGATGTTTGAGATTGAACTTTAGGGTTTTGCTTCCATTCTTAAGGTAATTTGTTATGAAATATTGTCAGCTGCTTTTGCGGCATTGTTAACATTATTCCTTGTTTTCTGGACATATTTTCTTAATTTTTCCCATGATTACAGCTTTCTGAAATCAATTTGATAAAATACTACGAGGGAGAATCAAATGAAAACTACAATCAATTTTTTTTCCACTGTTTTACTGCAGGAAGAATGTTTGCTTGTACATTATTTTTCTACATAGTCCCCTCCTAGTTCAACGCACTTAAGCCATCGGATAAGAAGTGCTTCGATACCACGTGAGAAAAATTTGTTTGGTTGATGCTGTAGCCACTCGTGCACCGCTGATTGGACATCTTCATCAGACTTGAATTTCTGCTCTCCACGATGATCCTTTAATAAACCAAATGATTTAATGGAAATCTGATGGTCCCAAATCTGGCGATTATGGTGAATGTCATCAACGGTTTTCATTGTTGCATGAGGAGCATGAGGACAGGCGTTATCATGTTGAAGCAAAACACCTGCACTCAGCAATCTCCTTCGCTTTGGCACTATCGAATTTCCCCATCTTTGGCCCATTAAAGGAGCACCTTGGTGGGCAGAAGTTCAAGTCTGATGAAGACATCCAATTGGCGGTGCATGAGTGGCTAAAGCATCAACCAAAATAATTTTTCTCACGAGGTATTGAAGCACTTCCTATCCAATGGCTTAAGTGCCTTGAACTAGGAGGGGTCTAAGTAGAAAAATAATGTAAAAGCAAACATTCCTTCTGTAGTAAAATAGTCTGAAAAAATTTATTGTGGTTTTCATTTGATTTTCCCTCGTAAAACTAGATTTTTTCACAACAGACAACAAATTGCTGTTTGTTCGCTGCTCAGATAGATGGTGACACTGGCAGAGTGCAGTGACATTCTTCCTTTATTGCCACAGCAAGAAATGTCATTCCAGAATAACGTGTATTGATGATGTTTCACATTCAAACCTGGCGTAATTCTTAGCTGTTATACAGGGATTATTGGTGACACAACTTCGTATAAAACTTATATGGTGGTTAACCAAACAACCGTCCAACACATATATACCCTATAAGCAACTTTTATTAGTAAGGCTGTCAGTATGCACTTGTAGTGCAAGACCTGCAGTATAATGTCCCTGGAATAAAAAAAAATACCATTATTTGAGAATGTTCTGAATATGTATGCTTGTTAACCAGATCACAAATATATAATTCCCCTTTTGCCTTCATTTTCTAACTATTTGCTCAAAAGAAGTAATCCATTCCACCTGAATTACTAGATTTCTTTAAAACTGAATGAAAACAGCAGCTATTTTTGTTCAATGTAGGCCTAATATCATTCTTACATTAACCAACTTTGTAGAATTTGTGAATAAGAATGGTCAGTATTGTAAAAATGGTAAAAAAAACATTATAAAGAGCTAGGCATAGTTAAGATACAGATTATCATTAAACTTTCTAAATTTTTAAAAATCATATAAATTGAAATATGTTTAAATTGCTAGAACTATTAAGTTTCTTACGTAGTTGGATAGTGAAATGTTTCTGACTTTTGGTACAGTTAACCTCTGCATCAAGAAATTCAAATTAAGACACAGGATTGGATAAAAATAATTACAACACTATCGATTATGTGAGGTGTATTTTGTCTATTTTAAGTTAATGGCATTTCTGTCTGAAGAGATTTGTGGATAACTGTTAAGAATTTCAACTATAAACTAGACATAAAAAGCATGGCAGATAGAAGTAATAATTACCCTAGGGCCTTATCGTATGGTTTAAAATACCTCCTACACATTGAACTTGTTTGTACCGGTACCGGTACTAAAGTAAAGTAAATTATAATGATATTGGTAGTGTCCTCACAAAGACTTCTTCCGCCAAGAGTGTAACTGAAAAGCGATCCCAGTTTCTGAGAACAAGTAAGCGGCACAGAAGAAACACTCAATTTAATTATTAAGTTTTGGCTTGTGTTTTAAAAAATTGTATTAATTTATTATTGAATGTAGCAGCTTGCAGCACAGCAGTTTTATGCTTCTGCAGTTTGCAATATAGGCTTTCCCTCCATAGTGCGGCAAAAACTACATTCTGCTAGTGAACCACTGTATTCAACACCATTTTCCTTAAAAAGAAAACTTGTTTTTTTGAAGTGTCATTAAAAACATGCTTACTCTTAGGCATTTTAACATGAACAGCATTCAGACTTCACAACCAAACTCATTCCTATTTTTACTCTGAATGTGTCCTGTACATCCCGGAGAGAACTCTCCTGGACACAGGGAAGATCCAACAAAAAACCAGTACTGTCCCAGGAAAATATTTCTTTTTAAGATATAATTATTTTCCTGATATTCCTTCTAGGCAGAGAATTGATTATATTATGAAAGGAAAATACTTAGATACCTTTCTGTGCCTCACACATGGTTTTCAAACCACTACCGGTAGTTGAAGACCCCTGACTCCATGCACACACTTCACATTATGACAGTGTGGTTATTGTTTTTTTCCATCCTTGTGTTTAGGATAATTTTATTTTAAATCATGATCTGAAAATAATAATTCAAATAATTTATATTTTATGTTCAGACTGTAGATTTTAGTTTTTCTTGTAAATTGGTTATTGGATCATAATGAGCATGTAATATTCTTCAGCATGCCACCAACTCATACTTATTTGAAATGTGGAAAGACGATGTGATAGAGACAGTGGATGTAAGCAAGAAGAGTAATTGAGTTAGTGTATAGTAACGATTCCCAATCTGTAGTCAGCAGACCCCTGGGGGTCCATGATTAAAACTGATTGAATTTGCCATATTCTCTTTTCCTTCAAGTTTTCATAACTCAGACTGTCAGGAATGTACAAGTAATTACCGTTAGTTGACTGCAGATGCAGAGCAGTGATACTCTAAATCAATTTGCATACATTTCAGTCCTTGCCTTATCTTCACTTTCTCTTTTAGAAAAAAAGAAAGGATGTGCTTTTCATGTTCCTTTTGCCAAAGTAACTTGTCCCCCCCCCCCCCCCACTTTTCATATACTGAGGTTATATTCTTGTATCTTTTGGTTAAGTGACTTTCCAACGTTGTGTAAATATAGTTTTATTGGTGAATTACAATGTCTTCTGTTGAATCAGTCTCGTGAAACTGGCAGCTAGAAGATAGACCTAGCCATCGTATTGACTGCTTCAAAAAGTTTAAACATTATTTTATTTATTTTTTTAATAAGCTGAAGTCCTGTGCATTTTACTCATATCAGGAATGTTGAAACCCCACATATTTCATTGTAATATCCCATATTATATTATAAGTGACATGGGTGTTGTGATTGTATAGATTGTCATTCACAAGTTGGTGAAATGGTATACGCCATAGTAACCACAACAGCACTGGTGATTTGGCAGCTTGTGAATTAGACATTTAATGAAAACAGAAATGAATGTATAGGGTATCTGATACCCCAAATGCTTATCCTTCATTCATATGTCAGGCTATTCAATTATGTCTTATGTTTGAGGTGCATCTGTATATTATCTGATACCCCGTATAGCCACTATTGATGTGAATACTGCCTCAGAAGGGTTAATGTTCGAGATGGTACCATAAGAACTTTTAAAGGTTGCTTGCAAATTATGCATGTCTCATCTGCCTCGTATTGCCAGGCTGTCCAGTCGTTGTCTTAACTATCTGTCGTATATTGTGGGTGCTTCTGTCCATTGTCTCTATCATGTTGTCTTGGTGCATAATTAACACATGTAAATACTGTAAATATAAAACTATATTTTCTTGCAGAGAACAATCATCAGCTTGGCTACCAGCCACCACTCCACCAGTACAATTACTTCACCGAGAAAGGTATTGGAAATGCAAGCGTGATATTGTTTGCATGACACTTCTATTGCATTTGTTTTGTTTTTATTTTTTTTTTAGAGACTTTATATCATTTCCACATTGTAGATTTTGTGCATTGAACCATTTAGTACAGTTGTGTATGCACAGTGTTGATTCACTTTAGTAGAAGTCACTTTATTTTCCATCCATATGGTTTGTGTTGAATTATGTAGTTGCTGTTTGAAGAAAAGCAAATAGCAGACAATTTTTGTATGTTTTCATTTCAATGTATTTTCCTCCTACTCTGGGATTGATTCCTAGCTTTTTAGTGCATTAACTTAATTGGAGATGTTCTTAATAACTGCTACAAATGCATGGCTTTCACTAACACAACATAATGACTTGATAAGCTCTAACTGAATATTCTGGATGTAAACCTTAATTTATTCACCTTCTCACCCCGAAATCTTGGGACTGCAACACTGCAGAAAGAGTGGTACAGTCACTACAGCACTGGCTTTCTATGCCCAATTTAATGGGTTCGATCCTGGTCATTATTGTAAATGATTTTATAATAATGTTGTAGCATGTTTGTATTCTGGATCTGTGTGGCCAACCTCATTGGTGGATTTATTATTAATAAATCTTACTACTTATAAAAAGCTTTTTATTTTGCTCTTATTTGTTTCAAATTATGTTTGAAGAACCACCTCATCTTTAATTATTGTCCTTTCAATACTACATAAAATAATTGTGTCATAATTTTGTTTTTCATGTAATTTATTTGAGTGTAATAAATACAAATTTTAGAATGGTTCTACAGAACAAAAAAGAGAAAAACAATACCCAAACAGGAAAAGTACAACAATTTGAGCAACTCATTCCAAAGGTAACAAAATCTGTTTCAAACAAATAACAGAATAATAAAATTTCACCTCACTTAGAATCTTTTCATCTAGTGGGTTTGATGAACCCCCTTCCCCTTCAGAGTCTGTGAGGGGGGGGGGGAACTGGGAGTCATAGGATTAAGAGAAGAAAGAAAAAGTTTTTACGCATTACTTGCATCCATAAAGGATTCACACATGTTTTCTATTGGTCTTCTTTCACCAGGTTGCCGTATTAAAATTCTGAGCATGTTCAGCTATCTCCTAGCCATGCCACATAATCATCCTGATTTAGCCATTTAATATCCAACATTGTTGGAATTTAATCTTGTCATTATAAGCTGTGTTGTTCTGTGAGCTCCACTTATTTGCTACTGAAATGTTCTCACATGTTGTGATGTATACCTTACTCAATTCTGAAAATTTCCAGCTTTTCTCCTTTCCTTGCCTGCTTCTCAATCACTTTTTTTTCTTATTTACTTCTTTTCTTGTCCTGAAATTGTAGTATAGTTGTGATGTGTTACCGTCTGTGTGTGATTTTTCCTTTTGTTTCAGTATTTGGCATGAAAAATGCTTCTTTTCTTTCCTGTGTATGTTCAACTTACTCTTGTATCTCATGGTATGTTTCTGTTCTTTCAATTCTTCTTGTATGTTTCTTGTAGTCTTTATTCTTGTAGTCTTATGAAATTCACATATGCTTGCATTGAAGAATTACTTTACACATTTTGAAAAAGTAAAGTGTTAGTTCTTGTAATTATTATGTGCTTATGTTTATAGCATGTTTCTCTTCCGGTATTTAAAGATATATAATAATGTGTGGTTCACCTATTTGTTCTTCTACTGTGCAGTGTACTGTTTCAGCATGCTAATTTTTAGGTACTTCAGAACCTGCAACAGTATTTTTATATTATTTTTCTGTATTTAGATTTTATATGTCTTTTTTTGTTATGGTACTAATTTCAGGTAACCTATTTGGATGGAAGCTTTGAACAGCTGATGTTTAACCGGTGTGTGATTTGCAGGGGGGGATGGGGGGATTTCCACCCTACTGGTTTGGACCAATGCATGGTATACGTATTTAAAATTTTAATTCAGGTAGTGATCCTATTAGGCCTCTCCCCTCTGATAAAATCACATATCACACACTGTGTTTAACCTAAAACCAGGTATCGACCGCATAGCATTCACAAGTAACTGCTTGATCACAGCAGACTCTTTAGTTTTTATGTCAAGATAAAGAACACAGCATTTGTGTGTATAAATCTTTGGCATCGTTGCCATTGCTTCTTCCAGTTTTGGAATGCCTGCTGGAATGCACTTTCTGTGATGGCACATAAAACTCACGTCTCATTGTCTTGAATATCCTCTTTTGTTTGAAAACGATGCCCTTTCAAAGTGGTTTTTATTTGTTGGAAAATAAAAAAGTCTGGAGAATAGGGTGGATGGGGCACAATGGAAGTGGCATGTTTGGCCAGATAATTTGTGACAAGGAGTGATGCGTGAGCTGGTGCGTTGTCATGGTGCAACATCCATGACTGATTCTCCCAAAGTTCAGGTCTTTTCCTACGCACAGCATCTCTCAATCTTGTTAAAATTTTCCTTGTTTACCGTTTGACCACATGGTAGAAATTCATGGTGCACAATCCCTTTGCAATCAAAAAACACGACCAACATCATCTTGATGTTCGACCGACTCATCCGGGCTTTCTTTGGTCGAGGAGACCCTTTCCTCACCCATTGTGACGACTGCCTCTTCGTTTCCACGTCGTACCCGTAAACCCATGTCTCATCTCCTGTTATGATGGTCTTGAGGAAGTTTTCATCCTCATTTGCTTTTTCAAGCAATTCCTGTGAGATCCTAGCTCGATTCTCCTTCTGGTCATCCGTCAGCAAACGCGGCACCATTTTTGCACTGACACGATGCATTCCAAGTTTTTCTGTCAGGATGTGATGACAAGATCCTACACTTATGCCAACTTCTTCAGCCACCTCACAGACTGTCAAACGACGATTTTCTCGAATCACAGTGCGAACCCTCTAAATGTTGGTCATCTGTTGGAGTGGAAGGTTGACCAGACCTTGGATCTTCGGTAATCGAACTCCTGCCCTCCTTAAAGCGCTTAAACCAGTCATAGCACTGTGTTCGGCTCATACTGTCATCCCTGTATGCTTGTTTAAGCATTTGGAATGTTTTGGTAAAACTTTTCTCAAGTTTCACGCAAAATTTCACAGACGCGCGCTGTTCCTCCAACTCCTTCATTCTACCTTTGTCGCTAATCCGACGCGAAATTTGCACACAACTTAACTCAAGTGGCTGTCACTCCGCTACTAATGCACTGATCGGAGTGCGGCAAGCGGCAAGCGCCAATCTGTTACCAATAGAGACCGCTAGTGTACAAGGCAGCCAGAGGATTGTATCTGCAGTCGATGGCGGGCTATTTAAAAAGTTCGGTCTTTTTTTTAACACCCCTCGCATTTCAAATGCCACAATTTACATAACATGAATGACATTCATTTTTTAAACAAAAACAAAGAATATAATATGAGCATTACATCAGATGTTACAACATACTATAACTTGATGACAAAAATAAACAATGAAAGACTTGTTTATTCTATTCACTGCCATTTGTTGCATCAAAGCTGTGATATAAAGTAAATTCACTGATTTTGTGAGCGTTACTAGATTCCTAATTTTCAGGGTAAAAATGCTGAAGTAGAGAACATTCTTTTAAGGAACTTGAGTTGAAAGGTAGAAGCATGTCCAAATAAATCTGCCGCGATATGCGCTAAATGTCTAGGGAGGAGCTATGCAGCAAAAGGTTATGAAGTTTATCGATCGATTTCAGTCTAGTACAGACTTTTAATGGGTGAGGTTTCTTGTCAGCTGATCATAGTGTACCGTATTTACTTAGTTCTGAGGGCATTTTGAACAATGCAGGGTGCACTTAAAGGAACTGTCAACAATGTAAGATGTAACATTCAGTACAAACACTCATTCACCAATGCGAACAAAAGAATTTAACCAGACACTCAATAACTCAATAAGGCTGCTTTCTTGTAGAATGAGTGAGAGATGCTACACAGTAATTCCCCATTGGAACACGTGATAATAAAAAATCGGGGAAGGATGGAGAAAAAGGATAACGTGTTTGGATGGAGGCATGACCTCACAATCTTAACTTAAACTGATTTCTGCATCATTGTAGAATTATATGAATACAATTTAAATTACACCCTGCTTGTACCCTGCCACTGTTCTCTCAGGTCCACTTGTAAACAAACATTTCCTTATTTAGACTGTTTTCTTAAATAGAAAATGGACTGCAGTTAGTTAGTAACAGCTCTGTAGCTGTTGCTCTTTTCTTGCAGAATCATACAATTGTTGGATAAATTATTATCTTGTTTTTGAAACTCAAAAAATATATTGCAAGCTTGGAGAGAAATATCTAATGCCTAAAATTCTTCATCGCCCTAATGGCTTCTCGAAATTGTGTGTCAATTCTTTCCCACTTGCCTGGAGCAAAGAGTCACATTCTCAAAACCCAACAGTTGTAATACAACTTCCACTACTTGAAATATCACATCTCACATAAGTGTTATCTTAGTATAACAATCACTGTCTGTATAAATGATAGCTTGCATGGTCTAGCTGTTAGCATTGCTGAGTTGGATCTGGATGCCTCCTCAGATTTTTCAGCAGTAAAGAGGTTGCATTCAGTTGAAGAGCTACTTTATTTTAAAAAATGTCTGCCATCCACCATTATGTTGAAAATGAGCTAGAGGCTTCAGCAATTGGGTGGTAGGTACTGTTCTTCTGTGGGATGTAATGCCTTGAAGTTTAGTTTATTTCTGTTGATAGAATTCCTTCATCCTCCAACCAACTCTTTGATTTTGTTTCTTTCTGGACTTTTTTAAATTCAGAAATGTTAATAACAACATAAAGCTTCCAGCTCTAAGAATACAGTAGAATGTCACACAACTACACCAATTGCAAGCACAGCTTCTACTCTGAATACTCTGAATTGCCCAAATGTGCAGTGTTTAACTCGGCAGTATCGATCTGCTATGCGCACCAACATGTATCTGCTTTGAAAAGTAGAGCAGCACTATCGTAACAATCACATGCAGTCGATACCTGGCATAACAATTCATGTAGGTTTTGTTGTTCCTAATTTCAGAAAATTTGTACCTTCCACATCCTCGTATATTGGAATACGCTGTGGCATAGTGGTTGAGGCACTGGACTACAAACCGGAAGGTCGCAGGTTCGATCCCCGATGAGGTCGGTCGGGATTTTTGCATTGGCCTAATCCTTCTGGTGACACTATGGCTCTGGGGTCAACTCAGCCTGTAACAGAAATGAGTACCAGGAATATTCCTGGGGGTAAAAAGCAGCTGGTGTGTATGGCTGGCAACCTTCTGTGCCAATGTCTCAATCCGGGAGCCTCAACCTCCCGGAAACCCTACGGGTCTCCATGGTCCATACAGGGATCACTTTATTTATATCCTTATATATTCCTAAAATATAATGCTTACACTATGTGTGTGTGTTTTTTCCCCAAAATTTACATTTTTACATGTGTTTACTTTTTTGGGGGTGCATGGCACTATCTCATTTGCATAGCAATAGGTGAGTTAAAGTTAGAAAAGGGCCCTACATAAGATCATTGTATTGTAGTAAAGAGCATTCAATTATTTTAAAAAAAAAATTCATATTTCAGAATGGGATATTAAAAGTGCATAAAATGTTTGTATTATTATGCAAAAGTTCTTTAAAGAGCTTTTTATTACAAATGTTCAATAAAATTAAACATTCTCACTTGTCAAGTTCCATATTTGTGGCATAGTAGGCCTATCCTTTACCTCTGGTGTACAGAAATGTATTAGTTCTTTGTAACATTCAAATTATTAGTGTTCAGTGATCATGTTGCCATAAGTAATTAAATTTCTAATAGTATGTTCAGGTGTAAAGCAAACTTGCTTGAACTACGGCTGAATTATGTAAATGAGAAAGGAATAATGTATTAACTCATTAATAATAATTCTATTGATCTTCCTATAAGTGTATTGGACCCCAATCACATGTGTCTTTAATATTTATTCTGTTTATTCAAGTCAATAGAGAATATAACTTAACTGAAATTTATAATTATGAACAGAACCACCTTTAAAAGGTTATATTACAGTTTGCCATTCAAAATGAGTTGCTGATAAGCTAGCAATATTAGCTGATTGTAGTTGAAGCCCTATCACCATCATTTGTTGATGCATTTTATTGTTCAGTTGAACGTGTTATTGATATTCATCTGGGTTCTATCTTACTTTCTAAAAAGCACATTATCCTTATTCATGAACAAAGAACACAAGACAATTGTACATTAAAATGTCTGTTACAATTTGAAAATCATTTAGTGGTGTTCCAGCTATTGTTTTCTAAAATAAAATCCATATATTTTAAGATCTGAGAATGGTAGAACAGATGCCGAAATTTAGACATTTAGACATGTCTGGGTTCTGGTCACATACACAGATGGTGCCCTGAAATTGAATATATCCATACATTTTAAGAAATGAAACTAAAGCAACTGGTGCTGCGTTCCAGTACAATCCGATTTTAGAAAAAGAAAACTGCAGCACCATTAAATGATTTTTAATTGTGATAAATATTATTTCATGTTTGTGTTCTTTGTTCATGAACGAGGTTAATATGTGTTTTTGGAAAGTAAGATAGAACCAAGATTTGTATAAGTTTGAGGGAATAAGGTTGATTTAATTCATCTCTTAACTTAACACATCCCTACTGTGCATGCAACAGACACTACATTTCCATTGTCTTTCTACATAATATTTTCTTGCATTACAGTCACATGTTTTAAGAGATTTTTTAATGTACATTCCTTGATTGTTGCAGTATTTTATTGTTGACTGGCTGGAGTGGAAGTTCTTTTTCAGCTCCATTTCTGTGTGTTTATATTTTACTACTTTCTTTATCTCATTCTGTGTTTTAAGGTTAGTCTTGAGCTGTATGGTTTTGACTGTTATGCTTGTTGTCAGTTGGATCGTCAATGAGGGAACAACCTGGCCCTGATCACCTGTCCCCGCAAAGAACCCCAGGTGGTGGGGGGAGATCAGTTAGTCCCCTACCAAAATGGGCACGAGGTACTGCTGTTCAGTATTGTGATGCTCTCCAACTTTATAATTTGCATATATTTTAAATGTACCAGTCTCAAAAATTTTTTGACATTTGTTTGAATATCTTTCTGTTCTGTCATATTAACATCAGCTTGCCACTTAATTTGGATGTGCATTTGCTTTGCTGGCAACAAAATGAGGACGATCCTTTTAAATTATGTTAGATGCCATTTTTAAAAAGTTAATTGTTAGGAAAATGATTTTGACCTTATATTTTCCCATACAGTATTCATTTATTTCATTCCCTTAGTTTCCGTATTTATTGTAACAACTGTTTACGTAATAATGTTGACAATAATATTGTTAAACTGTCTAAAAAATTCAAGACTTTCACCTATAATTAACGTAAAGTTCATTAGAATCTCGCCATTGGTCAACATGTGAGTGCAGGGCCACGTAGTACTGATCATTATCATACTGTCTATTTATTGTTACAGGGTCTGTCCCAAAAGTTCCCGGAATGATTTTTTTTTTTTAATCGTTTATTCACTATCAGTTTACAATCTTTTCAGAACTTTTCAAAGTATTCTCCCCCTGCTTTGATGCACTGTTGCCAACGCTTCACCCAATCATTGAAGGTGCCCTGGAAGTCGTCAACGGGAATCTCCTTCAGTGTGGTCGTCGCAGCTGCTTTTGCCGCCTGCAGCGACCCATGCAGAGTACCTTTCAGGGTTCTTTTGATCTTTGGGAACAAAAAGAAGTCCGCTGGTGCCTGATTGGGGCTGTATAGCGGCTCGGGCAGTGTTGCCACACCCATTTTGGCCAGCAACTCTGAGACAATGAGCGCGGTGTGACTTGACGCGTGCACGATCCAATTGTTACGAATTTCCTTTCGGACACGTCGAACCCTGTTGCACAACCATTTGAGCACTTCACAGTAAAACTCCTTGTTGACTGTTTGTCCTTGTTTAATGAGGGTGCAGTTTATACCTCTGCACGGAGTGTGACCCTGCCTCAACAACTGCCCGCAGGCAACTGACACCGGTCTCGTTTAGAAGCTTAGATCCCCCACCAACTTCTCCGCCCTGCCAGCCAGCGTTGCTAACTACAAAAAATAATTCCGGGAACTTTTGGGACAGGCCCTGTATTACATAATTAGCCTACTTCAACAAGTTTTCGTAATTTATGGTTTTGGGAAACATATTTGTTTCAATATATTTTATTAAATAATTCAAACAGGGCATATATTTTCTTTCACTATACGAACATTCTCTTCAATATATCTTCCAAATAATTAATTTATTGTCCTACCAAATGCTTTTCACTTTCCAATACAATAAAGGCTTAGTAATTTTACATTGAAATAAGCTAAACATGTTACGCAACTTGTTTTCAAATTCCACAGCAACACAACATAATTTAATAAAATATTAGGAACAACTTTGTTTATAATATTTTTTCATTACAGGTTCTTTCTTTCCTAATCACTTTCGTTTGAACTTTCAATTGGTTCTTCATTTGAATAACTGTTTTTGCACATTGTAATTGTATGCTCTCCAGAGATGTGACACATCTTACTGTTTTTTTTTTTCTTCCTTCTTTTTTTTATTTATTTTTTTTTTATTTTTTTTTATTAGAGCCACACAACAATAAAATAGCTTACCTCTGTACTCCAGAAAAAGAAAAAACTCGACAATTAGACACTCTTGTAATGTGAATGTTCGACATGTGAGCCACATCTTCTGCTATCTGTACGACAGTGAAATATTTGTACACTCCAAAACTTATATCAACTTGTTCCATGATTAAGCAGTGAAATGTATAGAGTATCTCACTCTATTGGCTTCAGTGGTAAACAAAAGAACACAATTTGAAATAAAAAGTGAACGCAGCACTCGCATATTGGCCAACGACAGGTTAATATATTCAAGTTCTGCATTCTTCTTCTTGGGAACTGTCACTGACTTCTCCTCGCCTCCTTCTTGATCTGATATAGTTAAAGTAATTGTTTGTGCTAAAAATAAAACATTTTGTCTAAAATTGAGAAAACCGGGAATGTACCTGCAATATTGCAGCATTGCCTCTTTGAATGGCAATGCCAATTCACCACTTCCTTATAATTTAAATTCCTTTCAAAAATACTTAGACTATGCTCCATATATCAGTAGCATATAGTGCACTACATTCATTATTTGTAATTAAATTTTACAGAACTTGACATTTTGAATGTATTTTATTACTCCGTCCATGCCAAATTTTAGTGAAAATTTAAGTGTAAAGAATTTTACCATTGTGAAGTATAAAACAATATTGTACATGATTTAATCCATTTAATAGTGTTACATTAAATTCTTATGCAGAAATGGTAATTAATGATTTGTTTAAAGAGTTGTCATATTGAACTAGGCCATCTGTTTGTTGCATAGTGATAGGCTGGTCAACGTTATCCTTGTCAGTGTAAAATAAGTGTTAATTAAATTATGGTTAAAATAGTCTTAAGGTTTTCATGAAAAATGGTTTGGACCATACAATCCTTTGAGTTCCGTATGTTATGTTTACCAGAGTTCAGAGTAGTAGATTCCGAAACAGAAATGGTATTTTATGTATTAGTAAATATTTTGGATAACAGATATTTTTATGAAAGTACCACTGAGAAGTTTCGTAGTGTATATAAAAGTAAAGGAGATCAGGAACTTAACATTTTATCCTTTCTAATGTTTGGTCATATTATACTCATACACACAGAACCAACCCTCAGAATTCATCACTGCTTATGATATCAAGAAATATGTTGTAAAAACTTGAAAGAAGGGATTCTGAGTCATTCAAACACTTCAAAGTAAATCTTAATTGAGAATGAAAATTATATCTACTGAAACAAAGCTCTTCCAATAATTACTCCTTTCATAAATCTTTAACAATATGCATGCATGATGTCAGAAAATTTTTGAGACTGCAGAATAGGTTATCTAGAAAACTTATTTCATATTTAACATAGTTTGGATTTCATTGCCTTGTGTTTTCAGAAGTCACACATTTGGATAAATACAAAATAATTATTCCATTAAGGTCATATCAGAACAGAGCTATTGATAAAATGTGCTTTGAATTTCTTCTGGTGCTTACGAAAAATATTAAATTAATATAACTATTATTTTGTAACAAACTGAAATACAGGAGGCGAGAAGTTTGAATTAAGATGACAGTGTCAATAGAAACTGCTGGATGAATTAGTACAAAATATGGGTAATGAATGAGTTATAAAACTTGCACAAAAATAACATTGCCAAATAAACAGTAACACCGAAATATTGAAATTTTAAAGCAAATTTTCCCTAAAAGTAAAACCACTTTAACAGACCTTTATGTATTGGAATTTTTTCTAGTATTGCATTCCATGGATCGTATCATTCTTAAGCTGTAAAATACTAATACATTTCATAAAATTTAAACAACTCATTAGCATCGTAATCAGTAGATAACATATGCTCTATCATTATTTAATTTGTAGAATAGACTAGAAGGTATTATATGGAACTGTTGCTTTTCTCCATAGGCAAAAATACTGACCTCTTGTATCAAGAATTGACCTCAGACGACGACCGAGCAGAAGGAGGTAAATGTGTGAAACTCGAGTATGGGATCTGCATGTTCACAAAAGTGTTTATGTGCCTATGTTTTGCTTAGTTTAATTTGCATATGTGTTGTAGGAACGTCAGTTTTGGCAGCATGAATATGGGGACATTACAATCCCGCATGAGTAAGTGGCTTCATTTAATAAGTCTCATAGATGAATGACTTATGATCCCATAAATTCACATTACGTGATATTTTGGGTATTATTGCAACATATTGTTTGAGTCATTCTCATTTGTTGATCGCTTAGTATACTTGCTATTCGGTACATTCTAGGGCTGAAGTCTCATTTCCCTCTATGGGGAAAATCCTGTGCAGAAGTCCTCAGTTGGATAATTTTCTTCAAGCAGAATTTGTATGTTTAACTCATGTCCTCAGATTGTACAAGATTGATCTGTAACCCATGGAGATAAGTTATATCATAATAATATGATGTATGCTTTATTTCTTTGCTAAAACCTTTAGAGGGATAGGGAGAATTCAAAAAATAGGCCTATCAATTTGAAACTCAAACTATGACGGCATTGAGTAGCATTTAGTGACCATTATCATCACTTGCTAAGTAAAAAAAAGTGTATTTATTACCATTGATTGTTCTAACATAGACCTACTTGGACAATTATTTCTCAAGGAACATATTTTCATTGAGTTTAATGCTACATACTTTTTTAACCTGCTTATGTAATTTATTAACTAATTTAAAAACTATTAAACCTGTGATTGTAATCATATGAGCATTGTTGTAGTAGTATTCTGGGTAGATCTTCAATTATCTCACATAAGCCTACCTGTACATACAATTTCTGATGAAATATTTTATTGAGATTAATGTTACATTGCTGTTTTATCCTAACTATATAACTACTGGTACTAATAGAGTTTAAATCTTACAGAATCTAACAAAATCTACGACTGTAGTATTCTGTAATATCTATGTAAACATTGCAATCTTCATTCCAGCATCCAGAATTACTATCACGTTTTTTTATGTACTAGTGCTCTATGACAAAATATCCTAGTTCAACTTTGAAACAATTACTTTTGAAGGTACAACAACAGTGAGAAAAGAACTAAAATATTTTTTATTGTTCCTAGTAAGTGAAAGAGTGCTTAGGTTAGGAACTTGTCTAGGGATCTGTAGAAGCATGATGTGTTGCTATTTACCACTACTTAGAGGCACCTATTTTTGGTGAAAATTCAGTATATTTTTCACTACTTTTGTTCAGTGTCGTCAACAATTTCGCTTTCTTTGTTAGTATTTTTAAGGAAACATAATTTCAACTCATTTGGTTTTACTTGGAGAAATGCATATGAACGCCAGTTTTAATTTATAGGTCGTGAAATCAATTTTTTTTGTCTTCCCCTTTAATGATTGAGTTGTTCCCACCCTCTAAAATGTTCCTCCATCAAATGGCTTCCAATTGAATTCACTTAATTTCATAATTTATTTTTAATTGTGCTGAAAAAATAATTTTCTCATCTTTAACTGAATTTATAATTTTCCCTAAAAAAAAAAAAGTCAAGCTTCGCTAAGAAGAGGTGCCTCTACATGTGCTTAACTGAATACCTCTGTAAGCATGTTTTGATTGCCAAAGTTGGGGCTTTATTTTTGGAAAGACCAGTCTGTGTTTCTTGTTTGTTCAGAATGACATATAGCTTCACAATTTTATACTAGGACTAGTGGTATACATCGCATGATGGGGAAGCGATGACAGTGTACTAAATAAATTCACATCAGGCATTTGCCAGGAAAACTTCAATGATTTCGTAAGAAAAAATCTATTAACTTCCATGAGTTAAAAATATCAACAGAAAAATTTGGTCTTTATATTATACAATCTGAACGTAGAAAATTAATATACTGAAATGTTGTAAAAAGTATCAAATCTTAAAAAGACTTTTTAAACCATTTATGTTCAAAATTTATTCTTTATCATCAGGTGTCCCACCGCTTAGGAGTTAGATAGTGCCTCTTTGAATACTGGTATCAGGTTCAAATCCTGGTCTTTCTGTGTGGAATATATGGAGAAAAAAATAAATTGGGATTGTTGCACATTTATTCAAATTTATTGTTTAGAATAAAACAGCATAATATTAAATTAAAGCATAAAAAAGGAAAAATATTTTTAATAATGTTGACTTCATTCTTCTAGAAATGTCTAGCAGATATATTTGAAAGTAGGTGGAAAATGTTGCACCATTTATAATAGAAATGAAAGTAACTTACTTGTCTTTAATAATTACAGACTTTTCTATGTTGCCTGTAATAACTGTGCATGGATTACAAATTACATTTCTTTTACAGGTAGATGTGATGTTACTCCTTCCTTCTGTATGCATCGTCCTTGTATTGCTGTTGAAGGGATAGCATTTGTGTAGTTTAGAAGTGAAATGGGTCTATGATAGAGTATACTGTAAACAGATGTTTCTTTACTTGTGTATTCTAGTTTGTTGCCTGTGAATGATTTTAGATTACCAGATTTCAGTTAACAGTGTTCATTGAATTCATTTTTACAACAGTCATCCATCTACAGAAGTTATCAATTTTAGTATCCTGATTGTTATGATGTGTGTAATGATTGATTACTGTAGATCAGCAGTTCGCAACCTTTAAGTGTCATGGCCTTAAAATACTTCATTTGATTTGAGAGGCCACCATAAAATAGTTTTCATGATCTAGGGCATAATCTATTAATTATTTCTGACACAACATAACAGTATTAGATTAATGTTTATATTATGAGGAATGAGGCATAAGTCTGGGCAACTGTTTTACTTCTGAAAATGTGGGTCCTTTTGAAATAAATAAATCAAAGGGCAGAGCATGGAATGTATGTATAATGCAGATTATGGGTACTAGATGTAGGGTTAGAAAGAAGCAGACACTCGTAAGAGTCTGGGTAGTTTGAGATGGACTTAGAATACCTCAAACTATAACTAAACTCGAACTTACAAAATTACACAAAAATGCCTGTGTAAACAAAAAATAATACTTACGTTAAATATTACAGACAGTAGTTTAGGAAACAAAAACCTGCACATTGCTTTAAACTGCACCGTGTCATAACTCAGTGTCACCAGTAGATCTTGCGCATATGCAATCAAGTATAAAACAGTTGTGAAACTTTGTTATGAAACCTAATTTCTTCATATCAACTAGCCTTTATTTTGTTATTAAGATAGAAAGTAGGTATTAGGCAAGGCTGAAATAAAAGTATGGCAATCCGTAGAAGAGTTAGATTGTCGTTCCTCTTTGCTTGCAGTCAGTGATGATGGTCACATTTCGTTATTCCATGGACTGCAGATTGGGAACTGCTGCTTTAGATATTATTTTTTGTTAGATACACTCTCTTTATACTTTTGACTTACTCGTGTGTTAACACTATTTTGTGTTTACAAAATAATTTAAATTATTCCAGAATGTTTACATTCAGTAGGATTACTGTGAATGTTTCCTACACATTGCTTGTGTAATGTGTCTTGTTACTTGACAAGTGACACTGCTTGTTGTATAGGGTTTCTGTTAAAGTCTTTTGCCCCAATTAGATCACTTGGATGTGAGCTTGTCTTCATTCTTCAATTACAATGCCCATTTTTCCGACTGTCCTGTGGATTCATATATGAACATACTTATCTTGTAAACCCATTTTTTAATTATTCCTTACTAGTTCTTCAGTGAAAGCAATTTTTATACAAATTAATTGTTCAAGTTTCATCTGGTTTTATTTCAAAGTTCACATTACTTTTATAGATGTTTTATGACTTAATACTATGTTCATTTTATTAGCTTTTGTACAGATAGATGAATTAAATTGTGTTGCAGGTTTCATCTTTTACAGCAATTTTTTTTTTTTTTTTTTTTTTTGGCTAGCAATTATCCCAAGTGACCAGCAATTTTATAATTATGTTTCCTTAAGGGTAGATGCTACCAGCACTTAATCCTTCAGAACTGTTGCTTAATTTTATAGGCCTTATAATACCATTGAAAGTTATTGAATGTTTGTAAATGCTGTAGATACTTCCCTAATACTGATAATAATTAGTATTTTCAGGAGCTGATTTCTTGTCATCATTAATACTCTTGTCACTTATAATTATCTGAATCTGTACTTCTTGTTGTGTTGAAATATATACACTATGAATTTTGTGGAATGAATTGTCTCTTTTTATTAGATAATATTGAAGTAATGTTTTGATCTTACTATTTGAGAATATTTATGGGTTTCTGAAGCATGTTGTTACTCTTAGATTTAGTGGTATCTTTTCTAAGATCTATGTGTTTGGGAATGGTAGGAGTGTTTCCTTAGTAACTTAATTTCTGCAAGGTTAAGATATGAGGTGCAATGTTTCAGATTATGCTCCACCACGACCACCACTTCCAGGAGGCGAGGTTCCTCCTCCCCGTCCACCACCCCCAGAGACTGATGATGAAGATGACATGTTCCGTCATGCTCCTTTGCCTAACCAGCCAATCATGGTGAGTTCTTCGTTATTTGCAACAAATTGCTTTCATTTTGTGTTACATTTACAGTTATTAGCATGTCTTGACTGTGGATATGGAGGCCCAAGTTTAGCCTGTTTATGTCCCTGGATTTTTATGAATTAGGTCTGAGGATGCATTCAGCTTCATGAGGTGAAATGAGGAGCTATTGACAAAGAAGTAGAAACTCTGATCAAGGCAACCAAGAAATTGATCTTTAATACAGGTTTTACTATACAGTGTGTCTACACAGTCCTGTTACCATTACAATGAAACATACCTCGCTGAGTCTAATAAATCACCAATAAGTGTTTAACAATTCCACTGGCAATATGGAAGAGATCCTACATTATTAGATGGGACACAAAATTTCTTAGAAACATGATGCAATGGCCTTGATAGCCAGGTGTGATGCAAGAAATTGTTGACAGTGTACATGTTGCATTTCAATGCAGCCCTCAGAAATCGGTCCGTTGTGCTTCACAAGAACTGCATGTACCGAAATCAACCATTCATAAGATCCTCTACAAGCGGCTACATCTGCAACATATGCAAGCTTTGCAGCCAAATGACCTTCCTCAGCATGTTGAATTTGCTGCTTCCATGCTGGACTCAATCGAAGAAGATAACGAGTACCTGCAGAGGGTGATGTTCTCTGATGAAGCCACTTATTATTTGTTTCTTGACATGTTAACTGCCATAATGTTTGGATATGGGGTTATGAAAATCCTCACATCACTCGCAAACATGTTCATGGTAGCCCAAAAGCCAATCCTTAGTATTCTCTTCTGCACTACAGAGTAATCTGTCCATTTTTCTTTGATGAGAAAACAATTATAGGGGCATTTTACGACATGAGTTCTGAGTATGGTACCTTCTCCCTCAGGTGTTGGAATTGTAGCCAACTGTAATGTTCCAAGAAAACGGAGCACCTGCTCATTGGTCTGTTAGGGACCTTTTGAATAGACATTTCCATGGGAGATGGACTGGCTGTAGTTGACCAATCTCCTGCCGCCACCGCTCCCCTGACATCGCCCTCTTGGATTTTTCTTATGGTAGTATGTCAATATTCATGTCTGTGAAACCCCTGTTCCAGATCTTGCCAAACTTTGTAGACAGGTAGTTACGGTTGTGCAAACAGCTGATGTTGCTGTGCTGCAGCGTGTATTGATGTAGCTGAAATATTGTCTCAACATCCTGACAGCAACTAGAGGTGCACATATAGAAGTGGCATGAATGTAAAGAAAATTGTGAGAGATATAGAACATGTCTGTATCTCATATAGTTTATGAGGTATGTTTCATTGTAATGGTAGCAGGACTTTGGGTACACAGTGTATTTCCATGTAAGCAAGGCCTGGGTGAAAGCTTAACATGTATGTAAAACAGCATTTTAATTCAGTAAGGAGATTAACAGTTAGTGTGCATAGGTTTAATTAAGTTTTGAAAATGTTTGCAGATGGCAGCACATGGCCTTCATCAAGAAGTGAGACAGTGGTCAAGTAAAGACAACGACATAATTGTGGCTGCCAAAAAAATGGCAGTGCTGATGGGCAGGTTGTCTCAACTTGTGCGTGGTGAAGGAGGGAGCAGCAAGAGGGATCTCATCTCCTGTGCAAAGAACATTGCTGAGGCTTCTGAAGAGGTTACACGTCTTGCCAAAGAGCTTGCAAGGGAATGTACTGACAAGAGGATGCGAACGGTAAGATTTTAGTGTGCCTGATTCAGTGATAGGTTTTTATTGATACTACTGTATGTTAACTCAGTGATTTCCGATCTAAACTAGATCATGTGAGGAGTTGTAAAGAAGTTCAGAAATCAGATATGTAATATTTTTGGAGAGTAAAAATGCAAAATCACGTTTTTAGACAGCTTGAATTAAACGTAGAACTTCTAACACAAGACATGCAAAGTCAAAGTTCCACATCGCACTAATGCTATAAATCTTTATGCCTCTTCATTATTAGCGACTTTGTTTTCCGTCACATGGAAATTACTCTTTTAGGTAAGAATATTTGGATATATTATTAAATAGACTCAGTTTGATAAACATTTAAAATGTTAAAATTCATTACACCTTTTAAAATATTAATTTTGCATCGTGATGCAAGAATTATCACACTTGGTGGTTGAAAAGCACTGTCAACTTAATCCACTCATTGTGTTGACTGCTGTGTACTTTCTTTGATCTGAATAATCAATTACTGTAATGGCAGTGATGGATACATTAATTGATAACATAACAGAAAATATCTATCATCAACTGCAGTAACTGCACCATCAACATAACAATAACCATGTGATACATGTGTTTTCTTGGTGTATTCTATATTCTTATAAATGAGATGTTTGTTTTACTGGTTTCATACTGTTTGCTTACTTATATGATTTACCAGTACTTGCATAATTAATATCTTTCCACAAAATCAGTAACCTCTCTCTGCACAATTGTAGTTGAAGTCTACAATTTATAGAAGTAAGCGATTTGAATAAATCTATTATTTATTATTTCACAAATATTAATGGTTGTCTAAAAATAATGTATTATACACCGGGTAAAATGATTTTATTTTGTTCGTAGGATTGCTACACTCACCCTTACAGGTTCATTCCTCAAACACTCCTCCTCGCAAAAAGGTTCTAATTTTTACCACATGTATCATAAACAGCTATTATATACAGTGAAACCTGCCTTTAAAGTAACTACAAGGACATGGGGAATTTTTCCATTAAAGCCAGGTTTCCGTTTAATGGAGCTGTGGTGTAAAAGTTAAACTACAGATATGCACGTAAATGTAATTAATTAAAAGCCTAGTACCCTTTTTTCAGACTGTATTAAGCCCATGAAAACAGAATCTTATATATATGACTGTTATCGAGATTGAAGATCTTTAAAATCTGCTTAATAGTTTATCTTGTTCACTCGCATGAATCACTTTTACTCTCATGTTAAGATCAAGCACAACTTTTGTCTTCAAAAGTATAATGATAGAAGACAAAAGTGCAGTGTAGAAACCAATTGCAATGACAGATAGGGATATACATTAGAAACTGGATTCCAAAGGCTATTGACAAGGCATGAGGATGGAAATATTACAGAAATAAGAATTTTAAGAGGGACTGGAGAGTTGTCCTGTAGAAAAACAGAATTTATTTTGACTCTAAGAGGTAAAACCGAATTTTAAAAGTGTTGACAGGAATTTTGCATAGAATGAGAAGAATGTAGTTAATAACAAGCAACACTCACAGCTCATACTTACAGTACAGAATCCTGTAACAAAGGACTGAGAAAGAGAAATTAAACATATCTGACTTAACATTTCAATCCTTCTTAATGTGAGGGAATAAGTAAAACAGCATTAGCAAAGAAAAATTTCTGTAGACTATAAAGTGTGCCTAGATATCTCAAAATGATTCATTGTGGAAAACTGGAAATTTCTGTAAAAGGCTTATTTTGCTTTCTGTATCTTTCTTAGTTTCTTTTTAATCCAGAGAATTTAATCCATTCTACTTTAAAGTCACGGGAACAGAAAATATTTTTAAGACAAGTTTCTTTTGAATAAATGATCCATATGGGGCAGGTTTTAATCTACTTACATACATATACAGTATATATTTATATATGGCCCAACATGCCACGTATTACTAGGACACTTCTGTCAGAAATGAAAAGTGTTGATTCAAAGTCAAAATTATAAAATCTCTGTTTTACTTCATTTACTGGTGCCTTGCCTGAACTATGTCTTCAGCAAACAAACATTATAACCATGAGGCAGACATAGGATTGCCATGTGTCACAGATTTCATGGACAATCAATGATTTTGCAGAGTAAGAACATGTCCAGGACAAAAAATCTGAGATATTATGATCTTACAAATTGTTAAAACGTGGGCAACTTAATTTGTTGCCAGGTTAAAGTATTACCATGAATAAATTGTACTCTTTACTGTTCCTATATAATAATAAACTGTGTAAAAATGATCTCAGCAGTGAAGTCATAAATTAGTAATTAAATATTTCTAAATATTTACTCTCTTAGTCCAGTGTTTTATTTTATAGAAGGAGTTCAAATGAAACTGTCAATGAAGTGTGACATAAAATTTCTAGCACAGTGTCAGATTGTGTGTCACATAAAGTTTACTATATGTTATTAATATTGACTTGATTTGATCCAACACTGTGGTTTCTCAACCCTGAATTATGGCAAAGAGTAAAAGATCCCTTTTTTAAAAGAATTCTTTGACCCAAAATCGAAAACACATTGGACATCTCTTTTACTAGATACTGTATATTAATTTAATTTTAGTTTTTTTGGCCTTCATAGGACCACTTTAGTCAGGTTTCTGGTTGAGGTTTTTCTTCTTTTTGTCAGCCCAGTACTTCTTCATCCTTTCTGACCGCAATTTTCTTTCTGCTTCTGGAACTACTCTTCCTATTCTCTGTTTGTTGATTTTCATCTGTAGTGTAGTGTGTTTGTCTTTCAATATCTTGAGTGTGTCTGTCTTGTATATTAAATCCTCTACTGTAATATGTAGCTCTGCCATATCTTCCTTAAGTTCTTCCACATATAATATAAAATTAATTAAAATATTTTGGAGCTAAAGACGTACATAATTCTTTCTTTAAAATATATATATATATATATTGACCTTTAAATGCATAGCTTTAAGAATATTATATATATAAAGAGAATTTCAATAAATCATTTGTGATTTCTTTTTTCAGAATCTCCTACAGTTTTGCGAACGTATTCCTACTATTGGCACACAACTGAAAATTCTGTCCACAGTGAAAGCTACTATGCTTGGAGCACAAGGTAAGACTGCTGCAAAATGGAGTATCTATAAGATTATTATTACAGGTATGATCAAATAGAGCTCACACATTCACTCTGATGGTGGCATAACTAACACAAGAGTTCTCAGGTCCCACGTACCGTGGGTTACCTATCTTGGCGTAAGAACACGTGTTAACATTTTGCTGTTAACATTTAGTCTTTTAACAAGTCAAAAGCGTTAATGTAATAGATTTCTTTTTTTAATATAGGCCTACCTATTATAATCTTTTCAATCTCAAAAATAATTCTGCTAATGTCAAAATAATTCCAGGTCACAACTGAAGTGTTAAATCCCCACTCATATCCCATATATTAAAATAGAAAGATATTTCATTTTTAAAATGTAACTATGTAAGATAATTTCAGTATTAACCACAAAAATCAAACATTAAAAATTGAGTTTTACATCTTTATTTCATTTACACATATTTATGAAATGTATATAAATATTTATGTTTATAATAAATGATTTTCTTCTTCTTCAGTATTAACCACAAAAATCAAACATTAAAAATTGAGTTTTACATCTTTATTTCATTTACACATATTTATGAAATGTATATAAATATTTATGTTTATAATAAATGATTTTCTTCTTCTTCAGTATTAACCACAAAAATCAAACATTAAAAATTGAGTTTTACATCTTTATTTCATTTACACATATTTATGAAATGTATATATATATTTATGTTTATAATAAATGATTTTCTTCTTCTTTATTTTTTCTACTCTGTTTTGGCAAGAACAATCAATCATTGAAACGTGTCCAGCGATCAATAATGAGAGAATACAATATGGTGCCTGCATGGAGGAAAAATTTTCTCCAAGTTTGGCTCAAAGTGTCACGTCATATCTTCTGTTTACTGTAGCATCTTCAGATTTAAATGATGTTCTTCTAAATATTGAACTTTTGTGTTGTGAATATTAAAAATAATTCGAGTATTGTACATATTTCACTATCTGAATTGTATATTTGTGACAATGGAGACTAAGAATAGAAAGCAGATTTGCAAAGAACAGCAGGAGGAAATAATTAGAAAAGTTGAGGGTGGAATGAATCAGACTGATACAAAACCAACAACAATATCAACTATGTTAAAGGACAAAGAAAAAAATCCTTCAAATGTACAAACATTCGACAAAGGCATAGTGTGTTGTCAAGTAATTCTTACCGCATTATTTATTGAGAAATCATAATGATTTATTTTGACTGGTTGAGTTAAAAAAAAAGGTTGGTTTTGACAAGATTTGCTTGTTTCAGCATAACATACTTTTCAGAATAAAGTATAAATAATTTATTTTTCTAATATTTGCAAAATGTCTCTAATCAGTTATTAACCCAGATAGCACGGAATTATTTTTAACACGTTTTCTTTTATTAAATTGCATAAAACACTTCATTTTAACTAAAGATTCATACAGTAATGAGATTTATTCTTGTAACTTACATACTTCCTGAAATAATGCCCATGCTCCTGGAAGGACGTCAGCGTAATGCACATTGAAATTTACCTATCACTGAAAATAATTAAATACACTTCTTCGAGTACTTTATTGTTGTTATTCACTTTGCTTTGTGTGATGAGCAACGAAACATGTTACACGAAGTGACAAAACACATTTCACGCACTGATTTGTAGCTTTCTTGTGGCATTGTCAGCAATAGAGCTGTTTTTTTCTTTCCTGTAACACTGTCTGGTTGTAGGTCGGCAACATAATGCTCCAATTTTTCTAACCGAGGATGAGCCTTTGATGAACCCAATGGCCGTCCTCTTGAAGCCACTCTTCTATTTGACTCCAAAATAGTAGTGACTAGTCTTCGGCGAAAGTATAGATGATCTAATTTACCGCCATCTTGCCGGTAAAGTTGCCACACATTTTGTTCAGCAACAGTGCGACGTTAGGGAAATAACATTTCTTGCCTCTGATTGATACAAGGTGCAAAGAAATGTTTTGGTCAGCTCTGTCAAAGCCTCCCATTTGTGTATTATAGTTGTGGATGACTGTGTTTGATCGACACTAATTTGCTTTTTTGCTTTTGTGAGTAGCGAGATACCACAGCTACATTCACCACACTATCATCATTCCATCTAGTAACGAGGATGTTGCTTGTGTCATCAGACCTGAAGTCGTATGTACCCCGTGGTGTTTTCTTCATCACTGTTGGTCATATCGCACTCTTTCCCAATTCTATTAGCTCTCATTGCCCCTGTGGCTTCAATTCCTCTTTTATGCAGATCCCTAAGTAAAGGTATTGAGGTAAAGAAATTGCCAAAATACACTCTATAGGGCAATTGTTCCAGCTTGTGAATATAAGTCAACATATCAAAGTCTTTTTTCACCATATTTATCAGGTAATGTACCAGCTTCTTGATATGGCCCGAACCAGGTTAGGTACCCAAAACTAGGTCCACCACACCAGAACTCATAGCCATACCTAATTGGCTTTCCATGGATGAATTGTTTTGCACTAGGCCTATGTTTACCAAAGTAAGGTACCATGCTCTCATCTACGGAGTGGTTTTGTATATGTGAACTGTACTCTACACATTTCTCATTTATTTTATCTATTAGTGGCCGTACTTTAGCAAATCGATCACCTAAAGGTAGTTCCACATTATAAATCGGAATCGATCTCTTGCCATAGTTTCGGAAATCAATATGTTATGGGCATTTGGTGACTTTTCCCAATATATGTTATCTTTCTGTGGCAAGTCAACATAACCACTCAATAAAAGCTATGAAACACTTGTTCTCTTCTTTAGAACGGTTTCCAAGCCTATTTCTTTTTGCAGCGTACTGATTTGTATATGCCACCAGCAAATTTACCACGTCATCATCAAAGAAAAACTCATGGGACTGTTAGTTTGACACAAAGAAAGATATATTTACGTCATCTTCCCATTAATATTCACTTACAGATATTTTTTTACAATAATGAAACGCCAGGTTTTATTCTTCAAAAGAGTTTCACAAACAAATTTTTAGGCTCCCATTATGCTGACGTCCTTCCGGAAGGAAGCGTTACGAAAGTCGGCTGTGGGGCCTACAATATTGTTCGTAATGTTTGTTTGCTGAATCACTATGGTAAAGAAGATATTTAAGGCAATAAATTAATAACAATTTGCAACAAAAGAATGAGAAGAAACATACAACACAGACTTATCTATCCAAAGGTCTTCGACATATTCCATTTTGTTAGAAACGTAACTTCACAGCTAAATATCACTACTAACCTCTCAACAACGAAGACTAAATGACATAAAAATTAAAGCGTGCAGTTTCTAGTTACGAAATATGATGCTGCATTCGGGCGAGTAATTGAAGAACTTTCGAAAAATAAACATGTTACCTACTGCTGCTCGCATCCTTCTGGAAGGACGTCAGCGTTATCTAGGTTAAATGTACATGGAGATCCCCACAGAAATAAGAATTTAATTTAATTTAATCAAATTTAGTGGTGAATTAATAAAAACATTTTTCTTATAACTGTGGTGGTGCACTCATGCATCCCTACCTTCAGATAGTGGAACTACAATCAGAAGATTATAATGGGACCTAGTGTGAAAGCTAACGTTCTGTTTTCAAATATTACCCTTTATCACTTTGTTGAATGTAGTACCATTAAAAACAAAAGGAAAAATTGAATAAGAATGGAATTATTCCTGGGTAATTCAATTAGAAGAAAACTAGCTTAATATAATTTGTAGGGCCTGTGTTTCGTTTCTCAGCTGAGGAAGAAGATAATGTGTTGTATTATGATGTATATTTTAGCAAGATGTATAACTGGATGCAGTTAACTACATAAATAGGTTCATATTGTGGGCAAGATTTTAGTGATGACTTGCTGAAACTAAAAATAATTGTGTCATAGAGCTTTTCTTCGCAATACAGTGCACGCCGCTTATTGTGGTCAATTCGGGGTAATCTGATAATATTAACCGATTGATAACAATAGCTGAAGGAATTAAATGAAGGTTATTTACTCATGTATAATATAATACACTACAAAACAGAACTAAAAATATTTATTCATGAATCAATGAACCACTCATAGTCTAATACGGTAATAGAATGCAAGCAACTATTTTTTTAACCAGTAAAAAAGTTTCGCTAAACTTGAGAATAAGGTGACCGCCGTCACAACCGGGCCGTACCGAGTGGGACCAAGTCTGCAATGTCTCCAATATTACGAACATGATTACATGCCGATTGAATTCGGCAGATAAACGACTGTTGTAGCGATGTTTTATGAAAGATGTGGAAGGGTAAAAAAGCTTCTGCATTAAGAATTCTAGGTCTGTGACAGGTTATGATAGGTTAGGAACAGTCATGTTAGTTTAGCAGCAGTATTCTGCCATGTAACGATGTTTTACGAAAGGCGTGGAAGGGTAATAATACTTCTAGGTGAGTGACAAGTTATGTTAGGTTAAGAACATTTGTATTAGTTTAGGAGCAATGTACTGAATAGCGCAGGGTTTATTATGTCTCACATCGAATCTTTTCTGCGACAGGAAATTTTACCCTTGCACCGATTGTTTCTCTTTTGTTCCCCATGGCTCGGAGGGGCACGGTCGCTAATGGCAGAGCATGGCTGGCTACGCTATTCTGAAGGAGTTCCAAAAGTTTTAAATTGTTTTTATTTTCCTTTAGGCGTCCATTAATCAGTACTCAATACTCAGTTATGAGTTATGAGTGTTATGGAAGTCTATACTGATCTGTGGTGAACACCATGCAGCAAAACATCTAACACCTCTCTGTTCAAGTCTTTTCATTTTACACTAGCCATCACTGCATGTCAGCAGTGTTATCTTTGTACATGAAAAGCTACAGCTTAACTGTGGGGTGAAACATGTTTTATTGCTTAACAGAGAAAGTTAGTAATGCCACCCCCTTGAACTGGTATTCCTGTGAGTTGGGGATGGTATTGCCAGTACAACACAATACAGCTGAGTTAGAAATGAATCCCTTAAAAACGAAATTTTAAATTACGTACAGTACTTGGAAATAAAGCTGCAAAAAGGAAAATGTGATAACATAAACTCTGTCTTTGATCACAATAAACTGCATATTTTAAATGTGTCAGTATTAATCCGTGCAGGACATCATAAAAGTAATAAAATTACCCGATTGATGACATTATCCGTGATTACATTATGCGGCGTTCACTGTACTTAACATGAAAATAAAGCTAAAGCTAATGCTTCTAAATGATCATAACAAATGCTTAAACTGCTTTGTACAGTCTCAACTGCCATTCAGAAGGAAGCCACTCTCCAGGTGAAATACTATTTTTATTTTTATGGGGGAATGACCTTCTCTGTAATAATGTAAATATTGTTTAAAATCTTTTAGATATCAAAGGGATCCAGTAAATGTGAAAAAAAAAATTAATTAATTAATTAATTTTAAAAAAAGGTTGTTTAGGTAATTGATAACTCACATTCGGATTATTGACTTTCTACTGTATATATATTTTGTGTTGTTTAAAATAATAATGCAATTTTTCTGAAAAGAAAGATGTCTAAACATAAACACCAAGGAAAAATCTCGTGACAGCTAATGATACTACTGTTGATAATAATGAAGTACTTGAAACTTTTCGTGCAAAATGTTTCATTTAAAGTGAAATCTGAAATTGTTCGGTTCCTTAAATTATCTGGAAGGTACTCTCAGGTCCATATCAAATGAAGTTCTGATTTTATTGTATTAAAATATTTTAAAGCTTTCTAAATGCCTTATTGATAGAGGCTTCTATTTTAGGTGAAATCTTTGCAAGTTTTTCTAAATTTTTAAATTTTGTCAACAGTTTCGTTATTTCGGTTAGAATTTTTCAGGAATAAAAGCTTCAGCAAGTATGAATTATAATGCTGTCACTTTGTTTTGGGTACGGTGTCATATATTTAATAGGTCATGAAATAGAGTGAAATATCAACTCTCAATTTCTATAATCACATTTCCCCTTCGATATTCAAATCTCATGTGTCATCACCTTCATATTGTATCTAATGTATCGGTAATTCATATAATTTTGTCTATTATTTCATGATTTTCTTGAAAAGTGAATAATTTCTGCATTAATTGTAGCCGAATTTGTAGTTTTTGTTAAAAAATGAATTTTGCTTTTTCAGCCATTTCATAAAATATGGGAATTTTTCCCTCAAAGAGAGATGTTGTAAAACTAGTGGAATTGGGAAGTCAAAAGTCTAAAACCTAGAGTCATTTTTTATGTTAACTTAATATAAAGCATTTTTCTCTGATATAAAAATAGTTTATAACATAACATTACATGTCATATTGCATTATAATTAATAACTGTGAGGACCCAATGGAATACATTTTCAATCATACAATTATCGTCAAATAGTCACGGAAAATGGTATTTCACCTTGAGAACTGGTTTCCTTCTTCTGCTATATCTAATTTCTTAATGACTGTAGTGACTGCTTTCTTTGTTCCTAACAGAGATGATTCCCCGGATGGACTTGGGAGAGATTCTTGGGGGTAATCTGCTAAGCGATCTTTCTAATGCTAGTAGTTTCCTTTTGCATTGGAAGTAGCATGTTCTTTCCAATTCTATTCTATTCACTGAATGCATTGCAGTGTTTGTGTTGTTTTGTGTTGTGTTGTGTTCTGTTGTGTTCTGTTGTGTTGTGTTTTATTGTATTGTATTGTATTGTATTGTACACATTTCAAGAACATCACTCTCCCTTTTACCTGAATTAAGAATATTCCAATACCTACACCTACAATTTCTAGGTTATGAAGGTTATGTTTATTTTTACTGTAGTTTTTTACACCTTATACTCTCAAGATATATATACCGGTATAATATAAGGCACCCTACATAGTAGTCAAATCTACATGTTATAGCCTACATTATCACATGTTTATGTCCATAACCTAAAATTAAAATCTTTGTGATATAATGTTTAAAAACTATACAGGTAGGCGAAATAAAAGCGAACCGATTTTTGTAGCTGATATCAGAGCCTTGTTCATACCAGTGTCCATGCATATTCCTTAGACCTTTGTAGTTGGACAGCGCGTTCGACTGGTAAATTTAACTACTTAATTAACGGATTTTCAAAATGGGTTAAGTCAGCAGTCAACACTAGAACAAATTTCAATACATTCCCTGCTATCCTGTGAATCTCGCTAGGCATGCACAGTGACTCATATCGGCAACTTAGATATTTTAGTCGGTCCGCTTTTATTTTTCCCCCTACCTGTACAAAATACTTATCAAAAATTTAATCCTTGCACTTGGACGCAAAACTGCACTCATCTCTGCAGTGAGTTTTGAAATCTTTCAAACACCCCCGGATCATCTTGGAATTCTTCACAAGCACATACAATTCTTTGCTGTTGCTGTATGGTTCCATTTTGACTACATAGAGTTGAGCACACCTGACACTGTTCAGACAAGTGATCTGACTGCTTCAGTTGGGTACTGTACCCTTTGTCTATCATGTATGGTTTGATTACAACTTCACCTTGTGGCAATGTTCAGTTTTGTAAACAAGAGCACATCGCGGACCACTCCTAAGTGTGCAACAAGTGACAATTAAGGATGTCAGTTATCACCACACATAACCACATAACCTCATAACCACACATTCACAATAATAAATCTCGCAATCACTTGTGTGCAGACCCATGTTTGAATGTTGTAGATAGTGGTAAAGAAGATTCATATTATTCTGTTGCAAAATTTAGAAAATGTACATTTTGATGCTTTATCGTCTTGACAATAATTCCCTGTCTTTATTTAAATTATTATTAATATTTTTAGTAGGCCTACTTGTATGGGCTACAGTAGTAACCTGAAATCCTATCCTGCCTGTATAGTTAACAAGTTCGTCGTTTGTATGAAATGAGAAAATTCATTCTTTTAAGAAGTTGGATGTATGTCCTTGATTGTACAGTTAGTGCTGTTGTATTTACTGATCCTTTTCTGCTCTCTTCTTTTTCCTTTTCCATTTCTCACAGTTTAAAAAGTGATACATGAAAAATCAATAAACTTGACATAATGAGCATGGGAAAAAGCAGAAATTCACTGTATTGACAGTTATGTGATTAGCTGATCTAAGTAATTCCTTGTGCACTGTAGTTTTCCATATCTTGGATTGCATACACTAATGTGATTTAAGTAATTATGACATTAAATATTATAATTATTATCGTTACAGGTACAGAGGAAGACCAAGAAGCCACTGACATGCTTGTCGGAAATGCACAGAATCTGATGCAGTCTGTTAAGGAGACTGTTCGTGCTGCAGAATCTGCATCCATCAAGATCCGCACAGATGCTGGCATCCGCCTGCGCTGGGTCAGAAGACAGCCATGGTACCAGTATTAAGGTTGGTAAATACTAGTTATATTGCTTTAATGGAAGGTATCACATATTATAAAGTTCAGTTACATTTTGTAGAAAAGAATTTGTTCTGTGTAGAGAATATAATATATTCCAATATAACTTAAACTTATTAATTTATGTTATTTGAGTTCTCCACCCAAATAGGTGAAAATGAATCTGTTGGTGTCTTTTAGAATCTTTAAGAGGAAACTTGCCATGAACTAAAAATGTAACCTATAACCTTCTGAATAACAACCATAACATATTTGTTACGTCCCTCTGTGACCGCCCCTATGAATACAAAAATAATTACTTCCACCAAGATGGAAGAATTATTTCCTCCCAGTCATCTTTTGTCTGTACAGTAAGAGCCTATTTAGTGCTGTCCGATTTACTGCAGTTCAGATTTTACATGATGCAAATCACATCCCCTCCCCCCCCCTAAAAATATATATATATATATATATCAGGATTTGGTATATTACATATCAATAAACACAAACAAACACAATATTATATATACAATTCACTCAATACAAAGAAGCACTAAAATATACATTTAAAAACATGACAAGACGTGCAGCAGTGAAAGAAGCTGCAGCAGCTCGGCGGGCAGCTCTAAAAGCAGTTCGTAAGTTCCTGGAGTTCTCTACAGATGTGAAGGGCCTAAGAGGATGACAGATAAACTGAAGACTGGAGTGACGAGCCTTACATAGATCTCACTAATTAGCAAATATAGAATATTTCCTCTAGCGCCTGTGTTTCAGGAAACGTCCCCAAAATGCTAGCAGCGTTTCCTCTTTGAATGGCAAGGCTGATCTTCTGCCGTAGGAAATCTGTAGACCGTGAATCTCCAGTCAGGGCCTCCAGATGTCTTCCTATTTCTGACACCAGGATCTTCGCATCTGTACACCAAGGTCCCATCGTCTCCACAGCGAACACAGTAAAATTGTAATTGCTAACCAGATCTTTATATTTATTCAGCTTTGTGCAGATTGCTGATGCTGTGGCTGAGCCAGCTAGTTTACATGTGTTCGGCAAATGAGATGGTGCGAAAGTGTCAACACAAGTGACATCCCATAACAACGATTTTCCTTTAGACCATGGTATCAGAGTTAGGCCATCAGGTCTTTTTCCATCACTGCGGCTTATACCCATAGGTTCTAGGACTGAAGGAAAGCCTGCAGATACAAGTGCTCTCTTGATAATGTCGTTAATTGCATGGTGTCTTGAAAGTCTGCCACTGTTCTTAAAACAACTTAAGCCATGGTGTCCAGAGGCATCAACAAGTGTTCCACATTGACATTTATGTGGGAAACAGATCTTCGTACCTAACCTTAAAGTAACAGCTATTTTAAACGACATGTTGTCAAGTAATGTTCCAATATTGGAAGATGGAATTGCCTGAAGCCATGATCCTGATTCTTTCTCTCGAATTGCCAGGTATCGAGCACGCTCTGCGTCCAAAACAGAAGACCTCAGAAGACTCTCATAGGTATTCGAGGTGAGGATGAAATCCCAGGACTTCTGTATGTCAGGATTAGATGGTATGATATGATCATTTGTAACGCTGGACCACTTAACCAGAGCATCGGTCATATGAGAAATATCGATTTCATCACCGTGATTGGGAAGAATTAACTTAACAAAATCGATAACCCCATAAGCAGAAGCCAGGAAAGCAGGTAAACAAACATCGCTGACGCTACGAATTCCAAGTCCTCCGAAAGAAATGGGCAATGAAGCTAAGGTCCAGGTGCTGTCTTCTAGGCGAATGTTTAAAATTGATTCCAAACAGTTCCTCAACAAAGCATCAACTTCTTGAGTGAGAGAAGGAAAAAGCCATAATGGAGTTGAACGAAGAAAGTACGTCAATTTAGGAATCGCAAAACAATTCTTTAGCAGAAAGTAAGCAATGTGGGAAGACAGTGAGCTCAGTCCATCAAATAATCTTTTCATTGTCTCCAGCTTATCTCTAAGATATGGCTCAACAGCCGGAAGAAAAATGGGACAACCAAGAAGTGTTAAGTCGGACTTGGAGACTACCTTTATCCCTGGAGCAATTTTTTCAAAAGCCGTGATAACATCAGGATCTTGCTCAGAGGAAAAATATAGCTCGCATTTATCTGGGTTTATCTCCAAACCGATAGCTTTTCCAGCATCTACGAGGGGTGTTTTTTAAGTAAGGTCCGTTTTGTTGTAGACACTAGTAGTTCGCACGCATACAGCAACGAGCGCATGCGTCGTATACCCTCATGCCTCAGGAACAACTGTGCTCAGTTTCAGCCCTGTAGCTAACCTGGACGGTTCTGTTCTGAGCTTTCAAAATGTTTAAGACTATCAACTCGCCCGCCGTGTGTGAGGTTCGCTCAGTGATACGGTTTTTGTCAGCAAGGAACATGTCTGCTGCAGAAATTCATCGACAGATTTGCGAAGTGTACGGTGATACTGTTATGAGTGGGAGCAAAGTGCGTAAGTGGGTACGACAATTCAAAGATGGCCATGACAACGTCCATGATGAGGACCGCTCCGGTCGTCCTTCTTCGATTACAGACGATTTGGTGGCTTCAGTTGAAGCGAGGATTCGTGAGAACAGGCGCTTCACAATAACAGGTCTCTCAAACGAATTTCCCGACGTGTCGAGATCAGTGCTTTACAAAATTGTTTCTGAACACCTAAAGTTTAGGAAACTTTGCTCCCGTTGGGTCCCAAAACTCCTAACAGAGGACCACAAAACCCAAAGATTTGAGTGTGCGATGAAGTTCTTGACTCGTTATCGCGAAGAAGGTGACGGCTTCTTGAGTCAGATCGTGACTGGAGACGAAACATGGGTTTCGCATATCACGCCCGAATCGAAGCAACAGAGCATGGAATGGAGACACACACACTCGCCTGTTAAGGTGAAGGCCAAACAGACTCTGTCCCGGCGCAAAATCATGGCGACGGTGTTTTGGGACAGGCATGGTGTTTTGTTGGTCGACTTCATGCAACGAGGAACCACTATCAATGCAGAAGCATACTGCCAAACCCTAAGAAAGCTACGCAGAGCGATTCAAAACAAAAGACGCGGCATGCTGACAAAGGGAATTGTCCTTCTCCATGACAATGCCCGACCTCACACTGCAGGTGGGACCCACGATTTGTTGGACAGTTTTGGCTGGGAAGTTTTAGACCACCCACCCTACAGTCCTGATCTTGCGCCGAGCGATTACCATCTGTTCCTCCACCTCAAACAACACCTCGGTGGCAACCGTTACAATGATGACGATGATGTGAAAACGGCAGTGAACTCTTGGTTATCGGAGCAGGCGGCAAGTTTTTATGACGAGGGTATTTTAAAATTGATTGATAGGTATGATAAGTGTTTGAACACACTTGGCAACTATGTCGAAAAATAGAGTAAAGTATGTACTTTATGAACATAAATTTATTTTTTGAAATAACCTTTCGTTGTGTACTTATGTTCAAACGGACCTTACTTAAAAAACACCCCTCGTATAATTGATGTGAAATCAGATAAGATCACCTCAGGATCCCCTGCCAGAGTGCCGTCATCTAAATAAAAAAGATTTAAAGGGCTACGTAAATCGGAAATAACAGAGTGTAATGTGAGACTAAACATTAGTGGCCCCAAAGGATCTCCCTGTTGCACTCCAGTCTGAGAAGGTATTATTTCAGTGTTGTAAAAGAGGTTAGAAGGGTTCCTATAGGCTTGCCACATGTAGCCATATAAGTTAGGAATCTTGTTCTTAACTATTTCCAGCATGGAGTCTCTTGATATGCAATTGAAGGCATTTTTGAAATCAATTTTCAAAAGGATGTTGCGTGTATTGTCATTTATTTGAAGGTAGGTGCGCACGGTATGAATAATTGCTTTGCATCCTTTTGAGGTACCAAAACCCAGCTGGCGAGGCCTAAGGTAATCACCAATCTCTTCATAACAGGAAAAACAAGCTATCTTCGCTGTAAGACGGCAAAAAGTATTGCCTATGGCGATCGGACGTAATCCACCAGTTTTCTTTCCAAGAGCAATCAAGGAGGCTCCATAAAAATGAGGGCATATTTCATTGTTAACTTTGCCGGCCAGCATGAAATTGACAAGCTTAGTAACTGCAAGCAGGAGGCGTCTGCCGGAATCCCCAGAAGACTTAGAAATAAGATCTTTTAAGTGTTGGGGACGAATTCCATCCATGCCCGAGGCAGAGCCATGAGGGAAACTGTTTATGGCACGTGAGACCATTTCATGAGAAACAGATAAATGATCTTCATCTATGGCAGGAGGTTCAGGAAACAATAATGGACGAGAAGATGAAGGATGCTTACTTTGCAATTCTTCAAATGAAGCTCTTGTAGCATTGACTACATCCGATTCCGAAGACAGAATCCTAATATAAATTATAGGATATTAATAAAATTTATTTCCCGCCTCTTCTTCATGAACATGCTTAAAAATGTGTATGAAAACTACTATCCTGAGTTTTCCTTGTCAGCTAGTGCAAACGAAAATGGATGGGTTTTATGGATTTTTTAGATTTCATGAAAGTAATGGGACTTTGTAGCCTAGCTTTGTTCGAATCTACCAACCTTAACACGGTGGTGAGGTAGAAACAAGCAGTTGAAGAATGTTAAGAATGTTGAGTGTTGCATCCCAGAAGGAACAATTCAGGGATGGATTAAAAGAGAAACCCAACTTCCAAGTTTTGTGCTGAAAAGAAATGAACTGCTTTATCCTGCTTAAGTAATCTTAACGGCTTTAAAGCCTAGCACAGTGTAGTGTAGTTGATTGTATGATCTGCAGGAATAAATACAAAAACAGGTAAGCCTTTTTTTTAATTGTATTTACATTATGTAGTGTAGTAAATGGTTAAACATCCCTCCTGCTTGCTATCCATTAATGATTTACTGTGACATTTAGTATACTGTGGTCAAACTATAACGCAGGGGCTTCTACTGTACCATCATTCTGTTCCTGAATAATTTAATCAAAAATAATTCTATGATCCTCTTGCTCTTGAATAATTTCCTCAAATTTACATAATCAAAACCTTTTGATATATCTTTGAATATTGCAAGTTTTTCTGTTTAACTCTATTCTTCCATCAAGTATTGTGCAAAGGACCAAAATGGCTTCCCTTGTTTCTTTGTTGGTTCTGGATCCAAAGGCTACGTTAATATTATATACTGGTATTAATGATTGATCTGCTGAAAGTACCAGCTGTGAGGGAATAAGTGATAAAGCAGACTCGTATGAGGCATGTGAAGTGTACCTGCTAAATGTGATTTTAATGGGAATGGTAAACTTAAAATACATCATCTTAAAACTATTTCCAAGTACGTAATTAAGTTTAATATAAAGATTTGTTTTAAAGAAATGTAGAATTTTAAAAAAAGTGAGCCCCAAAAGACTTCTTACAAGGGACTGCAAGATTGTTAGTTTTGCCTCTCATTAGAACTTTAGTGAGAAGCAGTGTCTCCTATAACACAAAGAAGCAATGAACCCCTGATTGTTTTCCCCAGTAATATTGTTTAATAAAGTATTAGTGACGACCTTATTGAACTAAGAAGAAAAGCGTGGCAACAGTGGCAATCACAGAAAAACAAACATAACAGGCAAAATTTCTTAAGTGTAAGAAAATTAGTGAGCAAAAATCTCAAAAGAATCAAAAAAGCTAAAGAAGACCAACTCATCTCTCAGTTCAATGAAGACTTCATCAGGAACAACACAAGGGACTTTTATAAAGCTTTCAAACAAAAAAATAACCAAATACAGCCCACCGACCCTACAACTCCAAGACAAAAACGGAAATATTGCTCATAATAATAAGAATAATTGCAAAATATTGGTAGAATATTTCGGAAATCTCCTCAACTGTGAAGAACCCATAGAAGAAATGGATTTTAAACCCTCGACAACAACCAACCCTAACTCGGAACTTCCCACCATTGAGGAACTAGAGACCAGTGGCGGCTATTCAGGGGAAGTAGGTGAAGTAGCACTTCACCAGTATTTTCCCTTTACAATACGTATTTTTAAAGTTTATTTTCCATATCACGAATTGGCTTTTACTATAAATGTATCTGTATTTTTGAATTGCCCGCCACGCCACCACCTGGTGGCAAAGCTAGGAGACACTGAGATCCTGAGAGGGCAGCGTGCTTCAAGTCGGCCGTGTGAAGGTGAACTGGAAACCACGCCCTCCGTTGCATGGGTAGTCTGTTCAAATAAAAAATGAGGATGGCAAGCAGCAGTTTTCTCGCTTATCCCACATCCACTTGGTGACGAGAACAGACTACCCATGAAGCAGTCCCCCTTGTTCAGGCATTTTCTCCGCCGTGCCAGCACCTCACACTGTCAGCTCGGAGAAAGAGGTGGGCACGTTAGATCTTCCACCGTCTGACGGTCTAACGCCGCCAAATTCGAATGTGTTAAATTCAGAAAAACCCGGATTCCACAACCCCGATTAAGTATTCTGTCGCACTGGGAACACTTAAACGACTTCCTCTTCCTCGATCATTAAAAGTACTATTTTCTCGTCTCTTATTCCATTTCCGGGGAACTCTCACGCGATTTGCCCTGTCATTATTATTATTATTATTGTTGTTTTTATTATTACTATTATTATTATCATCATTATTACTATCATTATTATTATTGTTTTTGTTATTATTATTATTATAATTTTTTCATTATTGTGCTATTTTCTCTCGTCACACAACTCACACAACGTTCGACGAGACGAGAGAAATTAGCAAAAAAATAATCGCGTGAGAGTTCCCAGAGATGGATTAAGAGACGAGCAGTTTAGAAAGGCCTACTAATAATTTTTAAAATTATTTTAAGTTTGCTGTATGAAATGATATTTGCAGCACAGCCTCGTTTTGAGCCACGAGGCGATATTGGGTGAATTCCGTTATTAACATAAGCATGTGGCATTTTTTCTCTTCACCTAATTTTCCGGCCACAAGCCGCCACTGCTAGAGACAGTTATAGCGAACCTAAAAAACTATAAGGCATCGGGAGAAAATCAAATCACAGCCGAACTTTGGAAAAATGTCAATAAAAATGCCATATCTCGCTCAAAAACATCTTTAATGAAATATGGATAAAGAAAATAATGCCAGATGAATGGAAGATGGCCCTCATCTACCCACTCCATAAGAAAGGGTCCAAAATGGACCCTAACAACTACAGGGGGATCTCACTCCTAGACGTAATGTACAAAATATTTTCTGAAGTACTACTAAACAGAGCAGAACCCCAACTAGACCATCAACTTGGAGAATACCAAGGGGGCTTCAGGAAGGGAAGATCCTGCCCGGAACAAATCTTAAACATAAAAAACATCATGGCCTACCAAGAATCAAGAGAGAAATCATATGTTATCATTTTCATTGACTTCCAAAAAGCATACGACTCAATAGACAGGGAATCCCTCTTCTCCATACTATAAGAACTAAACTTAGATAACAAAACCACAAATCTAATCAGAGAAACACCAATACATATTATAAAGTTAAATTCATGGGAGAACTCTCCGACCCATTCGAGATTAGAACTGGTGTTCGGCAAGGAGATGGACTCTCCCTGCTGTTATTTAATTGCTCCTTAGAAAAAGTAGTCAGAGAGTGGAGCAAGAAGACCCAAAGTGGAATCAGGCTTGGAACAAAAAACAAAGGCATCAAAATCAATTGTCTAGCCTTTGCAGATGATATGGCCCTACTAGCCGAGACCTGGGAAGAAGCCAAAGAACAAATCTCCGAACTACAAAAACAAACAAGAAAAATAGGTCTCAACATTTCTTTCGAAAAGACCAAAATAATTTCAAACTTGAAGAACTCATCGAAACATGTCAAAGTGGGACATCAAAACATAGAAATTGTCAAAGAATTGAAATATCTTGGAGAATGGATCAGCTGGAATGCCCTTGAGAAAAAGGCAATAGAATCTAGAGGAAATAAAATTGAACTGGCCTTCCAACTAACCAAAAACACACATAACAAAAAGTCCCTCTCATGGAATGTAAAGATAAGACACTATAACACGGTAATCAAACCAGAAGCCCTATACGCAGCCTAAACACTGTCCATCACCAATCGTGGCCCAATTGAAAGACTGGAGATCAAAGATAGGAAAATATCTTTAAGATATTAAGATCTTTAAGATAAAAAGATATTAAGGAAAATCCTAGGCCCTAACAACAAACTCATCCACATCAGAAACGAAACACTCTACCAAAAGACTGAAAAACTCTTGGACAGTGTAAGGAAAAGAAGAATTGATTTTTATGGACACAACCTCAGAATGCACCCAAATAGACCGACCAAAAAATCTTTGAATATTTCCGCAACAAAAAGACAAACCAAATTGGTTTAAGAAAACAGAGAAGGACTTAAAATAGCTCAAAATCACAGAAAAAATGCTCATAGATAAAACTGCAAAAAAAATAACCAAAGTCAAGAAAGAGAGGTTCAGAGTCAAAATCAAAACCAAACGAATGATCCAGATCAGTGAAGATGAAAGAAAAGCAAGATCAGAATGAATTACGCAATACTGGGCTAAAATTAAAACACAAAACACTAAGAAGTGATTGATTCAACATACCCCAAAGTTGGGTGAAATGGAGAAGAAGAAGAAAGTATTAGTAAAACATTTAAAAAAAAAAGTGATAAATCTTATTAGTAAAATTGACACATAGATTTACGATGCTTGAGGTTGATAATTTTCCCAACTCCAATTACGGCTAATAACTGCTACTCTTGCATGCAATTTTTAAATTTATGAAAAGATCATACATAAAGTTTCTGTTTTAAGATAGATGTGATTTTTCCACAAAACATAAGTACATAGATGTCCCCAATGCAAAATAGGTGCCGCCTACACCCATCAACCCTCAACTACTCCACTGATTATGCAACTGTAGAGGATTAAATAGTTTTTAAGTTCTATGATGCCAGTATTTAACCATCTCAGTTCAGTGTATGGTGGGAGTTAAATGCATTCAGTAAATCAGTGTGAACAAAAATGATTTCCAATTTGAACCCCTTTCATTAAACTCAGCAGCTGCCCCTGCCTTTAGTAATGCCATGCAGATACCATCAAAAGTACCTACAGCAGAACAGATGAGAAGAGTGATATGTAAGGATATCCGGGGTGTGCAGGCAAAGAGAGTTAAGTCCACCATCCTAAAAAATTGAGATATGTCCATAGAGTTATAGATAAAAATGTTCTCTATTTGTGTTAAGTCCAGTAAGTCATATTCAAAATTGTACGGTAGTAATGGATATGTGCCTCATGGGTTTATCCATCTCTAAAGCTATGTTGGGCTGGTATAGTGTGTTAAGTCACTCTAATTCTCAGTAACAAGAAAGTGGACTTAACTCTCTTTGCCCGCGCACCCCGGATATAATTTGTTTGTGACTATCTTGTACTCAAGAACTTTTTTTTTTCAGCTTCTTGCTGGAAGGTGCTCAACGAAATGCCACTGCCAAGCTGTGGTAGCGAACATCTTTGGTTTGACCATGTTTCATACATATAAAAATAAAATTTACTGATGACTATTGGTTCCTTTCATACTTCTGTAGGATCTTTAAAAATGAACATCACTGCTGAGTTGTTTACTGTTACACTCTTCCATATAATAGATGTGCATAACAGCATCAAAACTTTAGGTATTTTCCTTATCTGATTTGATGACCTGGGGTAGCCAGAGATAATACATTTACACACATAGACCAAGAAACTGTATCTCAAAATTCCAATAAATTTACTAATATTATTGATTTCTCTATATTCTGTTATCCTCTTAAAAGTATGCAGGACCATTACATTTTAAAATCAGAAGAAGAATAAATAGTATTATATTTAATACTAAATAGTATTATATTTATTTATTTAAAATATAATTTTTGCACTTGTTATGTAATTTTCTAAAGCCTAAATTCATTTGGGTTCTGATACACTGATTTTAGCACAATCTGCAATATTTTTGGAATTGAAAAGATGAACACCATGAAATTTTTGATGCATTTTTATGAACACTAAACACAGATGAGATTGGAATTTAAAAGATTTCAAAATGTTCTTTAGTTTTCAGTTGACTGTACCTTTTTCTATAATTTAAGATTCCTCGGTATCAGTTTAATTTACAATCCCACTGCACAAAGACTAATACCAGCTTATCCTAGTCATCATCATTCTGTTATAAAGTACTGGTATTTTTTCCCCCCAGATGGCATATAATTGTTCTTCAATTGAAGTAATGATTTCCTTATACTTTTATCAAATATCCTTTAGGAGTTGAACAATTTTCTGAGAAACTAAATATTACCATGATGTTACTTGGGATAATTCAGTACAATCAGGCAACACTGCCTGTTGCTTTGAAAACTCCAATTCTGTGAATCTAACCCAAGTGACATACCAAGAAAATTTTCTTACAATGTTTTTCAAATGGCAAGTGATCTGGCTGAAAACGAATGATGTGTGCAACGTTGCCATAATGTGCGAGTTCCCCCCTGCCCTGCCCTTCTCACCTACACATACTTCCGTTTCTCAGTCACTCTTTTGCCTCTGCCGTGAACGCATTGCTTTCCATGACATCTAACCGCTTCTGTTTCTTAGAAATGTTCATAAATACGATTATAACTATGATAATAAACACATTACTTAAATAATATATTAAGTACAGTACCTAGTTTAATAGTTTTACAGCCTATTGAGGTGCCTAAAATGAAACATGATAAATACCTGTTACTTCAGGCATCCTAGAAAACTGGAATCTGCAAATGCATGAAGCAGTAGCCTTGTTTACATCACCTGCTATGGAAGTGAGATATTGAGACTTTTTAAATTAAAGTATTTCTCTTCTTCTTTTATGGAATACTTTCAAAAATCTATATACACTCTAAAATAATATGTCTGGCCTGGCTTCGCAACACTTGTTTTATTGCCGTGATTTGCAGTTTGTTTACGTAACGACATAGTATAGGTCTATTGAAATAGCCACTAGAACATGTCCCTATGCTTGCTAACTGAAAACTGAAATAAAACTATCAGTCATAGGAAACCTCTTTAGCTTTAAGCTGTGCATGTCACTGATAGGAAGAAAGCATGCATCTGTTTATTGTCGTTTGTTCACCAGTGAAAGACCTAGGTCTTCAGACAGACCACAATAAGAGCTTTTTAAGTAATATACATGACATATAAATTAGATTTGAGTACCTATGATATCGTAACTCAGCTCTTGCGGTTATAATTAAAATGCATGCAAACTTTTATTTGATAGTAGGTTAGAAACCAGTCAAGCTAAAAATATATTTGCATGTACGTGTGCAGAAATTGCAGAAATCTGCCCTCTTTCCACTTAAATCAGTCCCTGAAGTGAAATTACAATATTCCCATGTAGGGTAAGTTGTATTTCAAAGTCCGAATTCTCCATACACGGTATTGCAGTCTGACAGCCAGAACATAGTTTGGCAACATTGCACGACTTTGATTTATATCAAAGCAAGATAAGGGCAAAACTCTTCCCATTTGCAAAACATAGTAATCTAATATCTACCAGAAAAGTTTTAAATTTGAACTGTCCATTAAATTTCCTCATACCAGTGAGGTGCATAGGCACCCCAAATAAACCAATGTTGCCATATAAATGTTGCAAGGAAAGCTGGAGGCTTGTAACTTCATGACATTGTTTATACACCTTTATAATACAACTATGGCACATTTCTTCTTAATTTATACATTTAACATAAGTATAGAACCAAAAAAGCTGATGCGGTGCAACTTGCATCCCACTTGGTTTTCCATGTGATTAACCTCAACATTACCACACATTTTTTGTTTAGCTATTTTTATTCTGCTATGTCCTTTATTATGTTGGTATAACTGGAATAACTGATAAATACATAATTATAGGTCATAAACTGATCTTGAAAAATGTGAGAGCGGAACCTCATTCCCAGGGCGAATTCCAGATAACATTAGTATTATCACAGTTAGAGCTAGTTACCTACATAACAATTGTTTTACCAAAGTTTGCATCCTTGTGTGCATTTTATTACGAGTATTTAAAATGGTTTGTGTCTGTTTAGAACATTTTACCCCTTTTATGATTTTGTAATAATCAAGCTGATAGAAAGCACTGAAATTCAGATTTTAAAATGTTTAAATTCTTTCAACTAGCAACTTAATATGCAAACTAATACCAGTATGCAATTATATCTAATAAAACAGATTTTTTTTTAATGTAGTACAGTTAAAACACTATAATGTCATGTTTTTCACCCCAGCTGATATTCAGTGTATTATTTTGACTCCCAGTATGACGAAGGTTAGATTGTTCTTAGTTTATTACTGTCCCTGGTTTGTCACAATATTTTATTTTACTTACTGTTAGGTCCATTGTAGTTTAAGTTGAAATGCAGAATTTCTTGAAAGTGATGCAATTTTTTAAAAAATATTATTAAGTGTGCATATTTTTTTTAATGAAATGAGGAGGGATAACAGAATTGATTGGCACTGTGAAGAATTGAAGTTATGTATTTTCTCTTTTCTTTGAGATTTAAAATCCGAGAATTTTGAGATATAATACTATATTAAGGTTAAAGAATTGTCCTTAAGTCAAAGTTGATACTTCAGTATTGTATAAAGGTGTACAGTATATTAAAGAAGAACAAAATGGCTGTTAAAAGAAATGTGGAACTGTCCAGAGGTGCTGTGGAACTATAAATATACAGGGAGTTTTACTTGATGGTTGACTGAGAACAAGGAGTGTGGAAGTCTTTAAAACAGAAACGTATTCTACACATAGATTTTTAAAAAGTACAGGGCCAGAAAACTGAACTGAAATATTTTTATACTCTCTCTCTCTTCTTTGTAAGATATGTTCTCTTTTGCAGCTTCTTCCTCCTAAAATATTCTTAACCTGTGCATTGTGTACATAAGTACTGTTTAGCTCTTACACAAAGCCCTTTAAATTTAATGTATTTGTAGCATTAGTAAAGAAGAATCCATAAGATGCTCCAATGCTACAGATAAGCTAGTATTAACCAGTTATTACCCAATTGCTACCTATGCTACTATACAGAGTATAAAGTTAGCATTATTGTTAGGGCTGAAAATCGATTAAAATTTCTAATCGAGTTAACGCTTGACTTTAATCGATTAATCGACCGATTAACCGACTGATTAATCGACACACAGCTCAATATTTTAAACGAAACCAAATTGTACATTTAATATTGTTTTACACGTTTAATAACTATTACACTACAGATAATCAGAAGAAATCCTGAATTAATGAATACCATTAGGCTATTAGTTAACTAGTGAAAAAATATTTACAAAACTTACATTTCTGGTTATTTTTTCAGCCAAGACTTGAGAGACACGAGTTTGTTGACTAAACTACCCTTCAGGTTTCAGAATAACGGGATTTGTTTGGACACAATAGGCTGAATGACACATGATGTGCGAAGGCCGGAGAATCGAGAGAAAGGAGTTTGGTCATTTGACCCGTTTCTCGGAAAAACGTTTTGCAGAATTCGACTAAACCGATTAATCGGAAAATGTAATTGATCGACGATTAAATGTTTAATCGATTAATCGAGCCGATTAATCAATTAATCGATACAGCCCTAATTATTGTACATAATTGTCAAATCTGACTTTTCATAGAATTTTATTTAGTCCGTTGAATATGTACATGTTATAGGACACGTCAAAATATTTACAATTAACTTTACAATAATACTTAATTTTACAAGAATACTTATTTTAAAAATTTATGTCTTACAATTGACCTTTACAAAAAGTGTTTAAAATCATTCCGAGTAGTACTATTGAACTCGATAAAAAAATATTCACTTCAGATGTTCTTATTCATAAGTAAATTAACTTCCTGATTTTTCTTCTTCTTCTTCTTCCTCTTCTTCTTAAAATAAGAAGATGATGGAGAAAAAGAAGAAGAAGATGAAGGAGGAGAAGGAGTAAATTTAACTTCCTAATTCTTTTTCTTCCTCCTCTTCTTCTTATTCTAAGAAGAAAAAGGAGGAGGAGAATCAGGAAGTTAAATTTACTTATGATTGAAGAACATTTGAAGTTTTAGTAGTTTTAATTAAGAATTATGCCAGCGATAAAGCAATGTTATTCTTAATGAAGGTAACTCTACAAGATAGATTCCCTGAAGGTGGTTGATTGTAACTGAAAGGCCTAGGAAAAAATAAAAGAAGTTGAGGAGAAAGGCTTATGTTATTATTTTATTTTTATCTATGTATATACAAGCCTAAAAGGAATATAACGTCTTCTCTTCACTAAATATATAATGCTTTCATTTAAATAATATAATACATCCATTACAGTTCTTGTATTTTTTTATTCTAAAGTTCTCTTATGCAGAATGTTCCAAAATTCCTATTTCAAATTTCTGGGTTTCGGGAAGGGGTTGAGTAGAAGTATTTTGTGATAAATTTGTATCTTTGGTTCCAGAAATGCTTAACTTATGCTACTGGTAAAAGAAAATGAAATCAAGAATTTGTTAAAACATAAAACTTAACCATAATTTTTATACCTGCTGGATGAAACAGCCAATCTCTGTCAGAAAAAAAGTTGTTTGTTTTAAAAACTATTTGTCAAATTTCTTCAAGCAGAACACCATAAATATGTTAATTTATTACTCTAAAGGCAGTATAAAATTGTTAGTAATTACTGTATCAAGAGCTGGCAAATGTAAATGTCTGTTTTTTGTATTTTTGATCTTTACTATCATATATTTTCATGCAGCGTTCATTATAGGGAAAATATTTTTGTGTGTAGTTCAATCTCAAAAAAAAAGAAGAAATTAGCATCTGGCATGAGTTACTGCCAGATAGAAAGAACTAGCTCAAAACCAAAATTCTTCATACATATGGCACCCTACTTTTTGCAAATATGTTGGGAACCAGATGTAAATCAGAATTATGTAGTCTCAATACAACAATGTTTTACAGCAAAAATGTGCAGAAAAAAATCCTTGTATTCTATGTAGAATGCGAGGGGGAAGGAGCTGTAGAAATTTGTATTTCACATAAATGAAGGTCCAGTAAGAGAGGTTAGTTTGGATTTCACATTGTAGTTGTGTTTAATTTTTAGAAATGTTGCCTTCATACAGATGCCTTGTTGCCTTGCCATTACTCCATTTCTGTGAATAGGTATACTCTCACTTGTAAATGTGTACTTTTTAGAAAGAAGAAAACATTTTAATATTTTTAATGACTTTCTCCCTCGATCTGTTTTGAGTTCCCTTTGGCATTATAGCTGAAAATAGTACAGGATAAAGAATCTCACAGAATTGTGAGCTTGTACCATTAAATATGTAGTGTGTAAGCTTGCATATTATTTCCACTGCTCTGTGTTAATGACTATAGAACAGATAATAGCAACTTGCATTAATAAAAGCGTAGAAGTTAATCTCATGAGAATGTTAAAAAGAAAGGATTTTATTGTAGTTGTGTTTTTTACAAATAGAGTTTTTACTAGACAGCATGCATTTATTTCATTATTATACTCATTCCAAAAACAACTCATGTAATTCTTTTTGTTATTTGTGCCCAGAATAGATACCGTATTCACTCAGGTAACTTGCGCACTTTTCATCCAATTTTGGTAACTGAATAATGGCATCACACAGTACAGTTGTCATTATTTTATTGTATTTATTTCTTACATGAACTAATCTTAATTTCATTTACAAATTTTGTTTCCTTCTGTAACACACATTGGACTCTGCAATACCTAATTCTCTCTGTGGTGCACGGTTGCCAAACTATTCTGCAAAACTTATCACTTTTAATTTGTATGATGCTGTGTAATTATTATTCTTTCCCATCTTGAATTTTCAACACAAGTGCACCCTACAATTTGTTAAGGAGCAAGTGTAATTACCATATGTCTTCACTGCCCCTTAGGCACAGAATGCTTTTTAATATTCCAAAATTGGATTTATTTATTGTGCTTCCATACATTTTTTTGGCTGAAATTTCTTGTAGGTATCTTATATGACAGTTTTTTAACGCATGAGTTGACCATAGTTTTTTTGTTCTTTATAATGAAAGTATTACAGTAGGCCTAATGTATCACAGTTTTTCATATGCATGGAAAAATTGAAAAATTCCTTGCAGAATATTCTAATATTTTGCCTGTCTAGATAGAGCTCTATTTCTTTGTAAGACTAACAAACAAATGTTGTGCCAAGGAATATTTTTTTATTAATAATTTAAATTTTGAACTTTTAACAAATTGTTTATAATGTAATATCTTTATATTATTTAACCATGTATAATTTAACTTTATTAATATGTATATATCATAAAAGCAAAGAAATTGAAACCTTCCAAGTAGTTCCATACAACGGTAGGCCTACTTACATATTTTAAGGTAATTTTAGCTGTGGAAGTCACAAATGTATTTTATTTTCAGATAGAGGAAATGTCTTAATTCCCTTAATGAAATTTTAGTACTGAAGTTTTCATAGCACTATCTATTGCGCAGGCTTAAATAGCAATACACGCAACAAGTCCAATTGTAAAAAAGGTTATTTTTTTGGTCAAGAAACCTACCCAGATTAAAAAGTATTCCCAAAAATCATTCTATTAATTACTATAATACGGTATCTTGTTAAAATTTAAAGAAATGGTTGCAGTTGCTTATAGAATTTTGTGTTCAAGCACACAGATGTCACACAGATTCCAGGTATTAGCAATTTCAATAGGAATTTTACCAATTATATTTCCTACTGCTATTAGTCGTGAGTATGGTTAAGGGAAAATAAAATATCTGTTTCATAGATTTTCACCAGGTAGCATACGTCATTTGGTTTGTTAAAACTTTTTTCATAGTGTTCCTGACAAATGGCTGGTCCATCAGTTATGAAAATTGCTAATTGTGAGGCAACTATTTCTAACAAAGCAGGAATAACAAAACTTTTTATTTCCCTTTTCAACAAAATGGTGAAATATTGGTCGAAATTATGTGAATTACATTGCAAGAATTTTGAAGGTGGCAAATGTGATTTGATCGTCAAAAGGGAAATGTGATGATAAAATTTTAAGTTGATGAATCAGTCGATTTTGCAACCTATATACTGAAAACTGTAGCTCATTTCTTTTTTTTTTTATATATACAAAGCAAAGCTGACCGATTAAAATTTATGTTTGTTGAAATTTTCTCCCTTTTGGATCCCAATAAAAAAAGTGAAATTTTTATGAAATTAAATAAAAATAGAAAAATAGACTAAAAATACTATATAGAATTTATTAAATCCATCAAAGATTTTCGACGTGTGGTGTGGTCTTGTGGTTAGCATCGCTGACTACAGATCCGTCGGTCCGGGTTCGATCCCCGGTACCTCAGATTTTTCTGAGGTTGGGAGGTCTGGTAGGGGTGCACTCAGCCTCATGATTCAAATTGAGGAGCTACTTGATAGAGAAGTAGCGGCTCCGGTCATGAAAACCACCATTAACGGCCGTGGGTGTCGGCATGCTGACCACATGCCCCCAATCCTGCCATCTGCCTATGGTAGATGACGCAGCGGTCAGGTGGTAGGCTAAGTCCCTCCAGGGATGCAGCGCCATGAAGTTTAATCAAAGATTTTCATGATGCCTTTTCTAATCATTATTATTATTATTATTCATGCATCCATTTATTGTATTTGTTAAAGGCAAATTTATTTTCCTAATAGTGTTGTTATTAGTCAAAGCACTTCTCACCAATAAAATCTCACTTATAATCCTGTAACTTTTAGATTTTTCTGAAGTTTTAAATTTTGTTGTTATTTTGTATCTCACTTAAAAATTAAAATCCAGGCACTCTAACTATGAGCTGGATGATCACTCCTTTCATTTTCACAACATATTTTGGATCTATTCATCCACACAAATGGCGAGGAATTAAAAGATGGCTTTGCAAATATATTAAAAAATAGATGGAACCTATACAGTGAAGCAACTATAATAAATGAAATTTTCACGTGAGTAGAACTTCGACATTTATGCTTGCTTCATTTGCTTTCAGCCTTTTCGTAGAACATGTTTCAAGAACAAAATTTTACAAGTTCCTTGAAAGTGTTGTTTTCAATTTCTGAGAGCATCCTTATAATTTTCTTTCCATGTAGTGTACCGGTGTACGAAACTATAAGATGTTGCTTAATTCTTGATGTCTTTTTTTATATTTTTGTATACATTTTATTTTTTGAAGTTTAAGAATAATTTTTTTACTAATAACTATTGTATTCCTTCGGACGCATAGAAGTTATATTTTTATAAGTCTGTAAAGAGGGTGTTATTATTTATGTTCCTATAAACGCATGTTGATTGCTGGTACCAGTATTGTATGGAACTGCTTGTAAGATTGAACAGTAGTTCAATTCTGCATATTCTTAGAAATGTGGTTACATGATTCTTTGCTAAGGAAGAGCTTTTTTAAGTTATTAGAAAAACTTCATATATGTGTTATTATGGGATGTTCTCTTTTCGTTTTTCATAAATAATGTTACTCTGTTAATATAATGTAAGATTGGTTGTGTATGAACATTAGTTATAAACAGTTTATTAAACACAGAGTTTAAATTTTTACCTACTCTTTCTTGCCCTTTTTACCTGAGTCCAAGTGTAGGAAACAAGAATGTAGACTGTAAGCAGAGTCTGACAGACTTTTAAAGGGTATTAACCCTTCAAGGCAAGAACCTGAGTTCATATTTGCATGTTGAGTGCTGTGTTCCAGGCGGTAATCCAAGATCTTTGTGTAGACACTCTGCTGTCTTGAAGCCATTTGGACAACACAAAAGAAGTGAGTTAAAATTACCATTATCAGTGTGAGCTATAAAGTAAAACTGACGACTACATTTTCCATTTTCTTTGAGTGTGACATATTTTACCTCTGCTTGGTTTAGTAGTAACATGGCTTTCCCTCATACTTAATGTAGCTCATCCAGAAGAGAAATTTTCCAGATTTTAGAGGAGCTTTTTTTTTTTTTAAATTAAAAAAATTCTCTGAGAGTGAATTTTTGTTAAGTAAGGATTTTTTATTTTAAAAAATCATAAAATCATATTAGGAGTTAATTTTTTTTAAATAGTTAAATGTTCTGGTAAGGGAAAATATTTTAAATTTTAAAAAATTCTGTGGGTAGGAAAATGTTCAAGTAGGAAATTCTTTTTCTAAATTAAAAATTTTCTAAGTGAAATTTCTTTAAGTAGGGACTTTTTTTATTTTAAAAATTTCTGAAGAATATTTTTAAGTATTTTATTTTTATTTTCAAAATTTAAAACATTTTCTCTGATGGGAAATTTTTTTTATCTACATTAGCACTAACCTGGAATATCACAACCACCAAAAGACGCATTAAACTACAACATAGTTTAACACAACTTGAACATAAAAAATAAGCATCCTTCTTCCTGTTCTTTTATTTTAGAAGAGAAGGGGCTACATGAAACAAGCAAGAACGTCATTGGAACATGATCTAGAGCATTTGTACTTGTGGCCAGCTAATGATAGCTGCTTGTACATTCCTGGGAAAGTTATGAAAACTTTTGAGAAACAGAGTATGGTAAGTTAAATCAGGACTCTCTGCAGATACCTTTTGTCTCCCCATGGACCCTCAGTGAAGGGGCCATTATCTGAAAAGTGGGATTAACAAGAGCTTAGTGCTTGTTACAGTAAGCACCTAACGAGGAGAATGCTGATGGGTGAAACGTTTGTGTTTGTTGTTATGGGAAGAGTAAAAGTGTGATTCGTTGTTTTCCCATAATTATCTCCTACCAATTTACATCACTGAATCATCCCTCGGCGTTTCGTCAAGTGCATCTGCATTACATCAGTGTGGTAGGCTGGTAAGGAGGAGGAATGCACAATAAACTTCTCATTTATATCCCTGGGCTGGACAAGCAGGAAAGCTTCCTCGTAAGGAGAAAGAGAAGAAGAAAAGCCCTAGAAGCTCTCTTACGCCCAAAAGAATCTGGAAAATTATTGTATAGATAAAGATATGTGAGAGGGGCCTTATTTTATGAGCATGACTACGGGATACTGCCACCAGTACAGCACTCAGCATTCACATCAATTCACAGAACATTGTCAACAATGTAATCATGATTACACAATTACAAGTTTGAAGATTACAATTTGCAATGAGGAAACTGGAGTAGGTAATGATAGGTTTATGGTTCAGAAGGTGATTATGTAAAAGACTGCACCCCATAGGTCAGGAGGTGGAAGGAGTGTGACATGAAAAAAGGTAGATCAGTATGTAGAGCTGTGCCCTTGTCTTGCAAATAATGTTATTCCAATTTAGCTGATAAGATAAAATGTTTGAGTTTTTAAAATGAAAATACAGAAATATCCTATTAAACGGAATATGACTTTTCCTGGGAGGGATCTAGAAAGACAGAATGGAAAAGAAGAAAATGACATGGCATAACATTAAGTTTCTGCATGTAGCTTATTACTATTAGCCTTATGGTATCTGTCGATCTTGCCATATACCCAAGACAAGTGCAATCGGGACAATAGTTAGAAGGGATAAGTACACATTATAAAGAAACTAGTGTACTTTTAAGATGATTTACCATAGCACTCAGGAGGAAATCCAGGATTTCTATAAGGGGGGCGCACTGTGTGGTTTAGGTAAATGAGGGGTATGGTCCTTCCCCGGAAACATAACAGTATAATAGTATTAAAAAGATAGCAAAATAATTGTGCATTAAACACTATAGAAGCCAATTCTAGGTTTCTTACAGAAAAAACAATTCTTAACTTAGGCAAAAGAAGAAAAAAAGGAAGTAGGGAACTTATAATCCTTATTAGGCTTTCAATGGTTAGTGATAAGCTGGTATGCTAGTGGTTATTTTTTACATACATACATTCTGAGTTTTCCCTCAATACAGAGGCTGTCCTCCAACCAAACAATACAAACATATTAAAACAAAGTATCCACATATCACATTTCAACACAATCAATACACTTTTCTGAGCTTGTCATCATTTGTTAATAATCTGTCTCCATTTTTCTCTGTCCTGTGTATCTTCTTCCACTGCACCAACTCTTCCCATTGATATCTGTACATTGTTGATCCATGTAGTCGCAGGACGCCCTCTTCTTCTTCTCCTTCCAATTTCCCATTCAAGTATATATTTTGGTATCCTTCCTTCTTCCATCCTTCGTACGTGACCATACCACTGTAGTCTCTTCCGCTCAATAGTATTGTTAATGTCTTCTTCCACTTCCATCCTTCGTCGTATTTCTGCATTCCTTATTTTGTCTCTTCGAGAGACTCTAGCTGATCTTCTCCAAAAATCTATTTCTAATACATTCAGTTTGTTCATATGTTTTCTGTTCATTGTCCAAATCTCTGCTCCATATAACACTATACTTTGCAATATTGACTTAAATATTATTCTCTTCGTGCTACAAATGATGTTCCTGCTCCATAAGACTGAGTTCAACATTCCAATTACTTTCTTCCCATTATTTATCTTTTGATTGATATCCATGTCTGATGTTCCCCCTTTTTCTAAGATTGTGCCTAAATAGCAGAAGTTGTTAACCTTTTTTATTATTTCCCCTTCGATGTACAATTCATCTGTATCATTGGTTAAGTATTCTGTTTTTTTATAATTGATCTTCAGACCCCATTTTTTGTATTCCTTTAATAGTTGGTTACACATGTAGTTGGCATCTTCTCCATCTTGTGCAATAACCACTTGGTCATCTGCGAAAAGTAAGTGATGTATATATTTTCCATCTGCTATTTCTAGTCCCATTCTGTTGCATTTCCGAGACCACTGCCTCAGACTAATATCTATATAAATTTTAAATAGTATTGGTGACATAGGACAACCCTGTAGTAGTCCTTTACTTGTTCTAAATTGTGGTGATAATGTATTTCCAACTTTGATCTGGCAATTATTATTTCTATATATTTCCTGTAAAACTTGAATTAAGGAAACATCTATGTTTGCCATGTGTAATGCCCTCCATAGTAATTTTCTGGGAACAGTATCGTACGCTTTCTCCAAATCTATGAAGACTAGTCCAATATTTTCTCCTTTCTCTGTACATTTCTCTAAACATTTCTCTAAAATTTGTCGTAATGTGAATATGTGGTCTGTACAAGATCTACCTGCTGTAAAGCCACACTGTTCTTCTTGGGTTTGGAACATAGATTCTAACCTCCTTTGGATTACTTTTCCAACAATTTTCATCAGTGAGTTCAACACACAAATTCCACGATAATTTGAGCAGACTCTGCGATCTCCTTTTTTAAATATCGAAGTTATATATCCTAGTTTCATTTCATCAGGTATTCGATCTCCAGAGAATATTTTGTTCAAAAACTTTGTTATTAATTTTATTATTTTAGTACCACCATATTTCATAATTTCCAGATTAATATTACCTGGTCCTGGTGATTTCCCATTTTTCCCTGACATTATCGCATCCATTACTTCCTTCTCAGATATTTGTAATTTGATTCCTTGAAATGCATGTTCACTTTCTTCTTTTGCAAATTCCTCTCTGTCTTCATTTAGTAATTTTTTGTAATAATCTTCCCATTCCTGTAATGATATTATTTGGAGGTTCGCTTTTCTTTTGGTTTCTTGCCGAAGTCCTTTAAGTACGGACCAGGCCTCTTTTGATCTTCTGAAACTTAACTCACTATTCACATCTGCGCAAGTTTTGTGACGGGCTTTTCTTACTTTATGCTATAAAGTTCCTTAACTTCTTGGATTAAATCTTCGCCAAAATTCTTCGCCAAAATCTGTGACGACTAATATGTGATTATTCTTAATCGTAGTATATAAGTTTACTGAACTCCTACAAAACAAGGTCACTCATACACCTGTCGTGTCATCACAACACTGCCTGCATAGTCCACATTCCAACGTTCAGTACAACTACCTTTGACACCGGGTGATTGCAAACTTCCTACTCTCAGTCTACTTCCTCTCTCTTTTAACAATTTACCCAGTCTTGATAATATTGATGAAAATTTATATTAACGGGCGCCATCATCAATACGCTTCCTCTTTTCTTTTTGTTATGTATCAGCCCAGACACAAATTAAATTATAGATACACAGGCTATGTACCTACATGCCCCTCGACTAGCTTTTAAATAACAGTGGAGACGGGAGTTGGGTTCGGATTTATCTTTCTTTTATTATTTTGCTTCTTCTTTTTCTCCTTTTTTCAATACTCACTACCAAAGTATGTAACTTAGCACAAAAACCAGCTACTCTCAAACCATTACAAGGATAAGGGTCAAAAATCTGAACTTCACGTTAATTTACTTTGCATAACAATAACCATAATTTATTTAATATATTATTTTCTTTCTTTTTTCAACAATAACAATCTTATATACAATAAATTACATTTACACTACATTAACCATTCAACACTTTTATTGGTAGGATAATATTTGATTATTCAAGGTTAGTATACCCAATTTTAACTATATAAGTACGTTCTCTGTTCAACAATAACAAATCCTTAATTAATTACTTTAATTTTCTTTCTTTTTTTTTCAGGTATCTACTAGAACGTCTTCTTCTAATTTACTACTGACTTGTGTAGTCATTTACATTTACAACTTCAGGATAGTTCAATATATATATTATACTGGGTGTTTTTTTTTTCTTGAATAAATAAAGGTTTTCAATTCATAATCCAGTCCTTACTCTACAGATTACACTCAATAATCCCACCTATGTCTCCTACATTAGTCTATTTGTCAGCTTAGTCCATGAAGAATTGTATTTAAAGATAAATAGAAAAGACAGTCTCATGAAGAAAGAAATAGAAGTTTAGGCCTATACCCACAGAGTGACTGTGGCGATAGACCACCGATACAGGAGCGACGTCTAGATCTTGAGTTACAAACAATCTGACTCCTCTCCTGCAACCGGGAAAATATTAATGGGCCGCAAACAAAAATACAATTTTGTAAATCGACGTCAGAGGTCCCTGACACTCTCTCCTAGAGGCACGTGGGGCCGTTGTTCGCCTCCAACATCGATGGCTTTCACAATCTCTCATAAATTTCTTTTCTTTATATGTTACTGGTATAGGCCTTGCCTACTACCAGATTTTATCTGTTTGATTCGGGATACTTCCGGCGTTCCCTCACCTCACCCTTACAATCTCTAGTACTTGCTAATAAACTACTTATCATCAGTACACTACTCGCAATTTCCTATTCTCCTCTTTCTAACCTAACCAATCATTTGTTGTTATCTTTCAACTCACTCTCCTCTTTCTAACCTGACCAGTCATCAGCTATTATCTTTTAACCCCTTTCTTTCTTTAAGCAGAGTTCCCTTCAGCTTATACCATTGATTTAATTCACTCGGTGGTTATTCTAGTTTTCCTACTTCTTACGTTACTACTCTTTAGCATGGGCACCCAATCTTCTTTTGTCTCTAAATTCCCTAGAATTCTAACTGAAACTAATTCACGCCCAGATTAGTAAGCTTCTCTATAACCCCTTTAGTGACTTCTACTTCTACCCTAACATGTAAATTTTCCAATGGTACACACCTAATGCACTACCACTCGTAGGCCTTCTTTTGCCCTTCAATCTTTCCACTTCTTATCCCCCTCTACCATATTCCATACACCTTCGCTTGTAGATAAATCTCTATAAAAAAACATAACTTAACATTACAGGCCAGCATGAAATCTATTTGTAGATAGTCACCCGTCACCTGAAAGAAACCCAAGAGGGAGAGGCCCTCGTAAGAAGTACTAAGCATGCCCCTTAATTACCTTTCTTCCTTACTCCCCTCGCGTCCTGTCTCAAAAATAACAAAGTTTATATGAGCATCACCAATTGCCCCTAGCTATGTATTCATTCGTGGGACAATTACCCAAAAAACTTAAAGTGAAGAGATATATCTTTGGCATTCAGTTGTTAGGCTCTAGACTGCTCTTTTATAATTAATTTAGACCAGAAATAGAAAATAGTTGGATTACTGGATTTCATCACTTTACTTCTAGAATTCTCACTTCTAGGTTTCTATTCTATTCTATTCTATTATTCCATACGGTGTCTAATCGCCATACATGACTTAGAAACCATCCTTAAAAAAAAAGGATATCTCAATTTTCTCACTCCCCAAACAATAAGAAGAAAAAAAGTCTAGACGACTATACTCAACCAGTGATGTCCAACTTATCCTCCGATCCTGAGTGGTCTTCCATTACTTCCTGATGTCCATATCTGCTCTTATTCAGAGCGAGCAGTCACGACTCACTCTCACAGCTGATGTTCGCTGTAGCGGTGTCTCGTACTGGCCGACTTGGTGTATTCTTCTGATTAATGACTATCTCCATATAGCCGTGTCAAGGAAGTTCACAACCAGAATTTCCTTTAGATGAAAGTCTGACACACCATTATGCCAGAACGCCTCTACCGCTGTCACCCATCCCAATCTCGTCTTCTCCCTTCTGCCTTTTCGACTTCTCTGTCTCGTGGTCAGGCACGTACTACTAACCGTCTTTCAGGTTCCGCACGTCTCCCTCGTCGATTCACCGTCGACGCATGCGCACCTCTCCTTTTCTGTAATTCAAATAAAATTCAGGGCAGTATCGATAATCATAAAAATGTTCAATATCGATTAGTTGCGGTCCCCCAACCCTTCCTTTGTTTAGGAATGGTCTCCTATCGTTGATTATGCACGTCGCTATTTGCGTCGTTACATTCTTCCCTCACTCACCATAAAAAAAAATAATGTTGACACAGGTCACATTCATTTTTTTTTTTTTTTTTTTTTTTTTTTGTGCGTGTCTCTTTTACCAGCCTTAAAGAATGTTTATCCAGGAACAAAGGGTTTCAAGTCTTTGACGTGCCACTTTCCCAACTTTTTACCAAAACGGTTTGTCAGTTCGTAGCTATTTTCACTGAACTTTTTCTTTATAATATAGGGCCCGACAAACTTTGCACTTAAACCTGCTGTATAAGCTTGTGAGGCATCACTTAATTTAAAGTTTCTTCTTAACACTAGATCTCCTGGACGAAATCTCATCTCTCTCCTCCGAAGATTATAATAATGACTCGAATTCTTATAGGCGGTTTCTAAGTTATGTCTAACCATTAAACGTACCGTTTTCAATTTATTGAGTCTCTCCACCCAAATTTTTGGAATTTCTTTATGAATCGGTTGGTTTTCCACCTTTTCAATCCTGATAATTTCAGGCTCCTTCCCATAATTTAGCATATAAGGAGTGCATCCAGTGGAACTATGCTTAGCCGTATTTATAGCAAAATTAAATTCTCTCAAATACACATCCCAAACTGTTTGATCCTTTTGAATATAACTAGAAATCATTGTTTTCAATACTCTATTGACTCTTTCTACTGGATTTCCTTGTGGCGAATATACAGGTAAATAACAAGGAGTTATATTAAAAGCTTTAGCTATCTCTCGCATTAATTTACTAGTATATTGCGGTCCATTATCCATCAGCAAATATCCCGGAATTCCCCATTTAAGGATAATCAATTCATAAAATGCTTCCGTAACTGCTCTACTGGTTGCTTTCCTTAACGCTTTACATTCTACATATTTGGTAAAGGTGTCCTGAAATACTACAATGTATCGGTTCCCTTTTTTGGAACGTGGGTAAGGTCCCAACAAATCAGTAGCTACAGTCATCCAAGGTTTCTCTTTCTGGTAAAAATGCATTGGTCCTGCTTGAGCCGTCTGTAACACTTTCTGTCTCTGACATATTTCACAAGCAGTAACATACTTAGCAACATCTCTAAACATTCCCGGCCAATAATACTTGTTTGCTATCCTAAAGAAAGTTTTAGCTATTCCCATATGTCCTGCAGTAGGTGCATCATGACATTCCTGTAATACTTTAATCCTATAATCTTGCGGAATAACTAATTTCCACCTATTCACTGTTCCCTCTAAAGTTTGTTCTAACTGATCTAATCTTAAATGGTACAACTTCTCATCTACGACCTTCCAATCTGGCCAAAATTTAGGTTTACTTTGTACTTGCTCCTTCCGCTTAATATACCAAGCATCTTGTATATTTTCCCATTCCACTACTTCAGAGTTATCAGTCAACAAGAGGCAAAATTCTTCCTCTACCGTTTTCTCTTGAACTTTCCCTTCGTGTATTCTAGATAAAGCATCCGGAACTTTTTGTAATCTACCAGGCCTATGTATTACTTCAAAATCATACTCCTGGAGCAATAAACTCCACCTAGCTAATCGTCCGGTCGGATTCTGTAATGTATTTAACCATTTCAGAGCAAAATGATCAGTATATACTTTAAAATGATAACCTTCCAAATAAGGACGAAACTTTTGAACTGCCCACAATATAGCTAACAATTCCTTCTCAACTATTGCCCACTTTTGCTCACCTACCGTTAAAGTTCTACTAGCATAAGCTATTACTTTTTCCTCTCCTTCCTCTCCTGTCTGAATTAATGCTGCTCCTAGTCCTGAAAAACTAGCGTCGGTCTGTAACACTAGGGGTTTAGTATAATCTGGACAAGTTAATATAGGACTACTAGATAATTTCGATTTCAATTCATCAAAAGATTCCTGACATTCCTTAGTCCAACGCCATTTCTGATTCTTTTTCAGAAGTGCAGTGAGGGGCTTTACAACTTCAGAAAAAAATGGAATGAATCGTCGGTACCAAGATGCCAATCCTAAAAATGCTCGTACTTCCTTGACTTTTGTAGGGGCTGGATACTCAAGGATACACGAGATTTTATCTGAATCTACAGCAATTCCTAATGGAGTAATGATATGACCCAAATATTTTAATTCACTTCTGCAAAATTTTGATTTTTCCCTATTAATTTTCAGGTTAGCTTTTCTTAATTTCTCTAAAACTTTTTCTAACAAGGACAAATGTTCTTCAAACGTCTCACTAATAAGTACTATATCATCCAAATAACAAAAGCATTTCTCTCCTATCTCTTCTCTTAATATAGTATCAACTAATCTTTGAAACGAGGCTGGTGCGTTATGGATTCCAAAAGGCATAACTCGAAACTGATACAATCCTCTACCAGGTACGGTAAATGCTGTTTTTTCTTTACTTGCTTCATCTAATGGAACTTGCCAATACCCATTTTTCAAATCTATTGTACTGATATACCTAGCATGTCGTAATTTACTCAACACATGTTCAATGTATGGCAAAGGATAACTATCTCTTTTAGTACAATTGTTTACTTTTCTGAAATCTACGCAGAACCTCCATGTTCTATCTGGTTTCTTTACCATAACTACCGGAGACGACCAAGGTGAATTTGAAGGCTCTATAACTTTTTCCAATAACATTTTATCTATTTCCACGTGTATAACTTTTTCCAAAATGGGTGATACTGGATAATATCTTTGTTTTATAGGTTTTGCATCGCCTGTATCAATAACATGAGAAATCAAGTCTGTAAGTCCAGTACACTGATCAAATTTCTGTAACTGATTTTCCAAAAACATATTCAATCTGTCCCTTTCCTGAGGTGTAGGTAAAGTAAGAATATTATGTAGTTGATCTTCTTCTTTTAAATCTATAGCCTTAACAAATTGAAAAATTTTTGCTGGTTCATCTTTGAAATACCAAGTCCCATCTTGCAAATCTACTACTAACCCAATTTGTTTCAAAACGTCCATGCCCAGAATCATATCTACTGCTAAATTTGGCATAATTTTACATTTTATCTGAAAGATCCTGTCCTGCAATTTCATCTCAAAAGTTCTCTCTCCTGTTATAGAACTATAAGTTTTATCTGCTAGTTGCACCACCCTAACTTCAGATTCTTCTACTGCTAAATCTAACATTTTACACAAAAAATCACCCTTCTCTCCCACATAAGTTTTATCTGAACCGGAATCTATTAAAGCAATAAATGTAATATCCTCCAGCAAAATTTCAACAAAACATCTATCTCCATTAACTAAATCTGTAGGATTTATATTTAACATCACACAAGCCTGATTTTTAGTTAATTGTCATAAGGAATTTGTAGGCCTAACTTTTCTTTCTTGGGGCATCCTACAATCAATAGACCTATGTCCAAGCTTATTACAATTATAACATTTAATCGTAGCGCGTGGAGTAACTCTACGAGGTGCTTTACACTCGAACTGCCTATGTCCTGTTTTATCACAATTCCAACATCGCTGATTATTTGAAAAACGCAAAGTGGTGTTTTTACCATTATCCCTCGACTCATCCTGTCTTTCTTTATTTTCTATTACTTTAACCATTCTAGAATCATTTACAGGACTTGAATTCCGTTCCTTATCCCACGTCTTTGCAGAAAAACTAACATGGGGTTTCTTTTGTAACTCGGACGATGGAAGTTCCTGTTTTCCCTGAATTCCTAGCGCTGTATGAACTGAAGGTATAACAACTTGTCTCTGAGGTTTATAAGCCGTTTCTTTAATTGTAGCTCTAACCTGCGTTGGAGGAGGAATATATCTCTCAGAATCTAACAATATTTGTTCATACTGTCTACCTACACGTATTAAATCTGTTATAGTTTGAATCTCTGCAGGTCTAAGGTACAATTTTACATCAGGACGCAAATTTTTGATAACAGTCTTCATCATTTGTTGAGGACTCATTGGAGTACTCAGCCTCCTCATTAACGTTTGAATAGCATTAACATAATCAAAAATCGATTCTTTGGGACCTTGCGTTCTCTGTCTAATCTCATCCAAAAGCGAATCTTCCTCATCAATAGGCAAATAATATTCTCTAAATTCTTTCAAAAAAGCTTCCCATGTAGGCCAATCTGTTAATCTGTTCCTGTACCAAAGTAAAGCTGAATCTTGTAAAATTTCGGGTAATACTGACAATAACTCTACACCCTGTAACTTAGAACTTTGTTTTAAATCTTCCAATCTCTCCAAAAATAAGTAAATACTATCCCCAGGTTTGAATTTAATGTTCCATTTACGAACCAGATCCAAAGTATTTGGTTTATGTGGCTCTAACTGAATTGTAAACGATGGTACTACTGGTACAACTTCTTCTGAATCAGCTACCGCCATGGCCTTCCTACGCATTAACTTAACCCATGTATACACTACATCTCCATATGAATCTTGTGGTACCGTTATATTATGTTCAACTAAATCTTCTTCCAAAACTTCCTGACTCAGAGCAAAAGCCGTAATTAACACTTGAAATGACTGAGGGTTCTTACGGGCATAATCTAACAAGCGTTGTCTTAACTCATCCCTTGTACCTGTGGTCGGTAACTTTACTCTATCACATTCTGCCTCTAAATCCGCCTTCCTCAACTTCCTAATAGCTTGGGTTAGCTCAGCTGCTCTTATTTGTGCATACGGATCAACATAAGTAGCCATATTTATATATTAACAATACCACTGGAAAAAAAAGATTAGAACACACAATAGTTCAGTCGTCTGTCTTAGTCATCTATAGAAGTCCTTACTTGTCAATAGTCATTATTCTTTTCCCAAAAATATGTTATTATTATTATTATTATTATTTGTTTTTGAGAATAAATTTCAGTTATACTAACCTAACTCCCAAAATTCTTTTAACCCTATCTCGCCTCACGTTAGGATATCAAACTATCACTGCCTCACGCTATGGGCTATCATAATATGGAACTTCAACTGAATAAAGGTTTCTTTTTTTTTTTTTTTTAACAATTTTAACTAAATTAAGTTGCAACAATTAGCAATACTGTTTTGTTTTAACACTACTCAGCCCCACGATATGGGCTATCAAAATCTGTGATTTTAACACAACTCGCCCCACGCTGGGCGCCAAAATTTTTACGTGGACTTCACGTTAATTTACTTTGCATAACAATAACCATAATTTATTTAATATATTATTTTCTTTCTTTTTTCAACAATAACAATCTTATATACAATAAATTACATTTACACTACATTAACCATTCAACACTTTTATTGGTAGGATAATATTTGATTATTCAAGGTTAGTATACCCAATTTTAACTATATAAGTACGTTCTCTGTTCAACAATAACAAATCCTTAATTAATTACTTTAATTTTCTTTCTTTTTTTTTCAGGTATCTACTAGAACGTCTTCTTCTAATTTACTACTGACTTGTGTAGTCATTTACATTTACAACTTCAGGATAGTTCAATATATATATTATACTGGGTGTTTTTTTTTTCTTGAATAAATAAAGGTTTTCAATTCATAATCCAGTCCTTACTCTACAGATTACACTCAATAATCCCACCTATGTCTCCTACATTAGTCTATTTGTCAGCTTAGTCCATGAAGAATTGTATTTAAAGATAAATAGAAAAGACAGTCTCATGAAGAAAGAAATAGAAGTTTAGGCCTATACCCACAGAGTGACTGTGGCGATAGACCACCGATACAGGAGCGACGTCTAGATCTTGAGTTACAAACAATCTGACTCCTCTCCTGCAACCGGGAAAATATTAATGGGCCGCAAACAAAAATACAATTTTGTAAATCGACGTCAGAGGTCCCTGACACTCTCTCCTAGAGGCACGTGGGGCCGTTGTTCGCCTCCAACATCGATGGCTTTCACAATCTCTCATAAATTTCTTTTCTTTATATGTTACTGGTATAGGCCTTGCCTACTACCAGATTTTATCTGTTTGATTCGGGATACTTCCGGCGTTCCCTCACCTCACCCTTACAATCTCTAGTACTTGCTAATAAACTACTTATCATCAGTACACTACTCGCAATTTCCTATTCTCCTCTTTCTAACCTAACCAATCATTTGTTGTTATCTTTCAACTCACTCTCCTCTTTCTAACCTGACCAGTCATCAGCTATTATCTTTTAACCCCTTTCTTTCTTTAAGCAGAGTTCCCTTCAGCTTATACCATTGATTTAATTCACTCGGTGGTTATTCTAGTTTTCCTACTTCTTACGTTACTACTCTTTAGCATGGGCACCCAATCTTCTTTTGTCTCTAAATTCCCTAGAATTCTAACTGAAACTAATTCACGCCCAGATTAGTAAGCTTCTCTATAACCCCTTTAGTGACTTCTACTTCTACCCTAACATGTAAATTTTCCAATGGTACACACCTAATGCACTACCACTCGTAGGCCTTCTTTTGCCCTTCAATCTTTCCACTTCTTATCCCCCTCTACCATATTCCATACACCTTCGCTTGTAGATAAATCTCTATAAAAAAACATAACTTAACATTACAGGCCAGCATGAAATCTATTTGTAGATAGTCACCCGTCACCTGAAAGAAACCCAAGAGGGAGAGGCCCTCGTAAGAAGTACTAAGCATGCCCCTTAATTACCTTTCTTCCTTACTCCCCTCGCGTCCTGTCTCAAAAATAACAAAGTTTATATGAGCATCACCAATTGCCCCTAGCTATGTATTCATTCGTGGGACAATTACCCAAAAAACTTAAAGTGAAGAGATATATCTTTGGCATTCAGTTGTTAGGCTCTAGACTGCTCTTTTATAATTAATTTAGACCAGAAATAGAAAATAGTTGGATTACTGGATTTCATCACTTTACTTCTAGAATTCTCACTTCTAGGTTTCTATTCTATTCTATTCTATTATTCCATACGGTGTCTAATCGCCATACATGACTTAGAAACCATCCTTAAAAAAAAAGGATATCTCAATTTTCTCACTCCCCAAACAATAAGAAGAAAAAAAGTCTAGACGACTATACTCAACCAGTGATGTCCAACTTATCCTCCGATCCTGAGTGGTCTTCCATTACTTCCTGATGTCCATATCTGCTCTTATTCAGAGCGAGCAGTCACGACTCACTCTCACAGCTGATGTTCGCTGTAGCGGTGTCTCGTACTGGCCGACTTGGTGTATTCTTCTGATTAATGACTATCTCCATATAGCCGTGTCAAGGAAGTTCACAACCAGAATTTCCTTTAGATGAAAGTCTGACACACCATTATGCCAGAACGCCTCTACCGCTGTCACCCATCCCAATCTCGTCTTCTCCCTTCTGCCTTTTCGACTTCTCTGTCTCGTGGTCAGGCACGTACTACTAACCGTCTTTCAGGTTCCGCACGTCTCCCTCGTCGATTCACCGTCGACGCATGCGCACCTCTCCTTTTCTGTAATTCAAATAAAATTCAGGGCAGTATCGATAATCATAAAAATGTTCAATATCGATTAGTTGCGGTCCCCCAACCCTTCCTTTGTTTAGGAATGGTCTCCTATCGTTGATTATGCACGTCGCTATTTGCGTCGTTACAGTTTTTTCCCAGGTTTCATTTTTTATTTACCATATTTAATTCAATTTTAGTTATGTGTATAATATTTGAGATTTATTACTTTGCAGTCTGTATTTTTTTATTTCTTTTTTGGTCAGTGAAGGCCTGTTTGTGACCCCCCCTTTTGGATCTGGTGCTGATATCACTAATATTTTTCTGACTTGGTTATATGTACATGTCAGTAGATTTTCATTTCTCAAAATATAGGCTACTTATAAAATTCACTACAACTGAAATTAATGAAGGGATTGCTTTAATTGATGATACTTTCAATCTATCAGACCACTAAACGTTCATAAGTGAATATTCTTTCTGTTAGCACTGATTGCTAGTAATTATAAAGTAATTAAACTCTGCTAATTTCAATAATTCAGAAAATTGGGATGACGAACCTCAAACCAGTGATGATAACTTTGCATTATAGCCGACAGCAAGCATTATGATTGGCTAATTGGTAATCAGAAGATATGAAAATGTACATTTTTCTTGTTCAGGTGTCATTTTATTAACTATCAGCTTGCAAGAGAGGGAAATGTGGTGGCTGTTATGATATCATCTTTATTTAATTGTAGATTTCTGGAGATAAGAAAAATTGAAACATTTAGTGAAATACACTCTAAAGGTCTAAAACCGGAATTTTTATAATTTTAATAGATTTCTGGTAAGATACTTTTCCTGGCACACAAAATTGGTACAATTCCGCTTTAGGGACATGTGGCAATCCTTAACTTGTCCTTTATGAAAGTAGGTAAATATCCATCCCTTTTGAGTCACTAAAGTCTGTAAGGATTAAGAGCTTAGGGCTAAGTGGACATAATATGGTGCACAACATCCTTGAATGAACAAAAAATATCACTTTGAAAGAAAATACCTACTTCCCCAAAATAGCTGCCCCAGCACACAGTTATTGTCACCATTGATAATCTCAGTTAATGTTACATAACTAAATCAAAGGCAGATCAAAATTTTATTGAAGGGGGAGCCAACATAATGGAAAGTTTGAACTTACTGGGGGTTGTGGGGGTATGGAATATAGTGCAAAACAATGAGTTTTTAGGTCCTCTGGGTTATTCAACTAAATTTCTAAGCAGGCTAAAACTCTTTTTGCCTGGAGTTTTAGCTCTATTGAGAAATTTGTTGGTTTTATATATTACATAAAAATTAAAACCATTCAAATATCAAACTTTTTAACTTTAACCTTTAATTAAGTGCTGATCTGCAATAGTTCCCAAGAAATCAAATATTTATTATTATTAGTATTATTAGTTTATTATTATTATTATTATTATTATTATTATTATTATTATTATTATTATTATTATTATTATTATTATTATTAAATATAAGGAACTACTTTCCTATGGGTTGACACAAGGCATTTAGAATATAACTTAGCCTAAATATTATTCAACTTGCATTTTACATTCTTTCCTTTTTGTTTCGTACTTAATTAAATTCCAATATTATATTATTTGAATATTATTTTCAAAGAAAGAAAAAAAAAGTCAAATCATCGGCCTCTCAAATGGATCCGTCACTGAAACAAACCTAACCTATCCTCGCCAATAAGTTTCTGGGAAACCTAACTTGCTGGAAATCGTAATTCTTTGTTAGGAGTGGAAACACCATTGTTATTAATATTTTAACGCAATTATTGAGTACTTATTATAAGTAAGCAGTAAGTTGTGATATGTTTCTTGGTTTTGGGGTTTCGCCATTTCATTAATATTTAAAAATATATAGGCTATATTATAAAAGAAAAAACAGTCCGGAGGAACTAATATCGATTTAAAAATAGCGCCAAATTACTTTACTTTACGTGTTGGTACACCTGTAAAGACTTTCTTTGCTATCTAAAACGGAACCGGAAACATTTGTCTGCGGTTAACGGTTAGAACTCAAGTGTGTGAAATGTGGTGAAAATTTTGCAATATAACATTTACTTACAATTAAATAAGATTATAAAACTTAACATGGTGTGACGTCGTTAAATAAACAGGAAGTGAAGTGTGTGTGAAAGTAAGATTAATGAATCTTGCAGTGGCCATGTGAAATTCCATTGTGTACACAAGTGATTCTAGTAGGTAATTCCTCTGGGTAGACTGATTATGCCATTCTCTTTTTTTGTCTTAGTATAAAAATTACTGAAAGCAATAATCTGAAGGAGAGTGAAAGCTTTCCAGGAATCAAGTTCACATGTAAATATAAATAGCAATATAACTGGCAACAATTCTCAACTAATGACTTGATCATGCCAAATGTATGGCAAAATCAATCACTGAACCACATCACTAACAAGACAAATCCACAGGGATGGCTTCATTTTATAACTGACTTTAAGTGAAAAGTGTAAAAATATTACCTGTAATATAAAAAGTATAAAAAAACCTGAATATTTACAACAAAAACAACAGGGTTAAAACAAACAAAAAATGCAATAACACAAAATTTGCTTTGTTTTTTAAGTAAAGAATATTTGAATTACGTCAGTAGTAAATCAGTGTGTATGTCCTCTTTCTTCTTTAAATCTACTCACATATCACAGTTGAATAGTTATAAAGCATCCAGATTAAATAAAGGTTCAACACTCTTACACATATAAACTACAACGGTCATCAGTTTTTCGGCTGAACTCGCTAATATGTACTTTTATATTTTGTGTAATTAAGGGATCACTATAAAAACATATAGTCAATGACTGTCTCAAATATGCCAATCTGAAACTGTCAATAAAGAAGTGAAACAAAGACATGCTTGTAAGCTATCATCTGAATGTATTTTACTGGCCAAGTTGCTTTTCATATTATAAATAAAATAGCTCAAGGAGTCTACTATCAAAGTCATGCACTACAATCTTAGAAATTTACACAGCAAAAGTAATTACATTATGAACTTCTCTAAAAGATATACCAGGATTTAGATATGTACGCAGACGACATGGTCTTGTAGATGTAGATGTAGATATCTCGTCCTGTAGATCCTGTGTTGAGCGGGGCTCAAGGATATAGAACACGTCAGATCAAAAAATACATGCATGCTATAACAATAATATAGGTCTACAGAAACTGCAAGCTGCCAAATTTATCCAAGCTGGAAATATTCCTCCAAATTGTAGAAGGTGTGAGTTATTAAAAATTCCTTGACAGCTGTTTTGAAAGGTTTGATCTTTCTTTGAATACATAATAATTTAATGTTGTTTGGAAGCTTGTTATATATCTGTACTGCAGAATAATACGCACCCTTCTGAAAGAGTTTTAACGAGTTATTTGGTCTGTGTAGATCATTCATGTTTCTGGTAGTACGTCCATGTACACTAAAATTAGTTTGAAATTTATCAATATTATTCACTACAAAACACATAACAGAGTATATATACTCCCCTGTAAGAGTGAGGACTCTTAATTTTTCAAACAGCGGTTTACAAGATTCCCTTTTTTTCTTTCCACATATTATTCTTATTGCCCGCTTTTGTAATCTAAATATTTTCTCCCTATGGGTAGAGTTGCCCCAGAAAATTATCCCGTACCTCATTACCGAGTGAAAATATGCAAAATATACCATAAGTAATGCATCCTGTTTTAATATATTATTCAAAATTCTTAAAGCAAAGCATGCTGAACTCAGTTTTGGACTTATCATTTCTATATGTGTCTTCCAGTCAAGATTTTGGTCAATTTGCAGTCCTAAAAATTTTACATTGCTAATTTCTTGTATGATTTGTGTTCCATAATTAATTTCAAGATTTGAGATACAATCTGTTTTTTGTCCTAAATTGTATAAAATGGGTCTTATCAATATTAAGTGTCATTTTATTAGCTAGAAACCATGTGTTTAACTCGTGAAAAGCCTTTGTAGCTATTCTTGATAAATGTTCTTGTGACGTTCCTGTTACAAGTACACTAGTATCATCTGCGAAGAGCAATACCTTTGATTCGTCACTTAAGTTATAGGGCAAGTCATTAATGAAAATTAAAAAGAGCAAAGGTCCCAGTATTGATCCCTGAGGTACCCCATTCTTAACAATCCCTAGGTTAGATTCATTTCCATTTATTATTACCTTTTGAGTTCTATCAGAAAGATATGATTTGAACCACTTAAGTGTTAAATTATCGAACCCATAATGATCCAATTTTTGAAGTAATATTTCATGATTTATACAGTCAAATGCTTTAGCTAAGTCGCAGAAAATTCCCAGAGCATATTTCTTTTTATCTAACGCTTCCAATATTTCTGTAGTAAGTTGAAATGTAGCATTCTCAGTGGACATGCCACTTCTAAATCCAAACTGAGATGAAGTAAGAATGTCATTCAAATTAAGATGGTGTATTATGCGGTTGTACATGAGGTTAAGAGTGATATATGTCTGTAATTTGATGGTAGATTTTTGTCACCTTTTTTAAAGAGGGGCTTAACAATAGCATGCTTCAGTCTTTCTGGAAATATTCCATTTTCTAATGAACAATTGCATATGTGACTAAGAGGTTTACTGAGTTCCGATGAGCAGCTTTTTAATAACTTATTACTTATCTCATCCCATCCAGACGAACTTTTACTTTTGAGAGACTTGATTATATTTTCAATTTCTATGTGGGAAGTCAGGTTCAATTGAAATCTATGGTACCAAACTGTAGATTTTGTTAGTAGGTCTACTGCCTTAATGTTAATATTATTTATAGGAATACATTTCTCTGCAATATTTATAAAGTGACTATTAAAAGCATTTGTAATGTCTGATAAATTATGGAAAACATTATATTTTTACAGTATTGGCAGCCCGAAAATATTACATTCAGCACGCATCTTGACTTCCGTAGTGCCTCCTCCATCTGACGTAGTATTTGGGAGGCAGTGACCACCTCATCACAACTTACGCTAAGGTTGAACATTACCAAATTTTTAAATATTGAACTAATGAAAATCACATTTTACGCTATTTTAGCACAGAAAAACTAGTTAGGAGATTTGTTTGCCAGACTCTAAGATATGCCAATGTAAATAAGAAATCACTACCCCCCACCCCGCATATGGGCGCCCATGGCTGTTGAAATTCGTCATCTTTATCTTGAAGATTCTGCTTGGGATTTACATCAATATACGGTTTCCTTTTATCTTCGCCAATGCTTTTACTTTCAGTAATCTTTTATTTGGGCCATTCCATTTGTGACGGAATTACAAAGTGCATGTCTTTTTTGCCATAGTCCTTACAGATACGTTGAGCTATGTTTATGAAAGAAAGTGATTCTTTGTGTGTTGATAGGGGATGTATGGACGCTTCTAGGAGTATATAAGTTTACTGGATTTAAACAACTTTTAGAAGGGAAAAGATGTTCTTAATATTTGTGACGGAATTACAAAATGTCAACCACATACAAACCATAGCGTGAAACCTTCTCAAACTCTGTGAACTCTAAGGATTGAGGAACTTTATTTACACATCATTCTAAACTAGAAGAGCTGTAGTTTATGTGATTAAATTCTAAACTAGTTACATCTTTCTATTTAGATACCATTAATGAATGAATGAGTGTGACGGAATTACGTGACGGAATTTCAAATTTTCCTGTGAAATTAAAATTTATATAATTGAACTGTATTCATACCAGTCATTAAGATTGTAGACTGTCTATATCTAATTAACACTTAAATGTGTTTTTAATGTTATTAAACAAAATAAAATAGGAACAGGTTGCGTATATATGTAAAGAATACTTAATCATATAATTATTTTCAGTATCTGGTTTGTTTAACGTTATTCACCCATGGAATTTTGGTGAAAACATGACTATGACACCCTCTTATTTGAAATACTGGTTGTTCAGGTAATTTCTGCAGGTCACTGGTATATGGCACTATGGCCCTGGGGTTGACTCAGCCTCTAACAGAAATGAGTATCAGTAGCAATCCTGGGGGTAAAGGCGGCCAGTGCATAAGGCTGACAACTTTACCACCTTCATGTGCTGATTATCTAAACATCTGGGAGCCTCACATCCTGGAACCCTCTGAGCCTTCAACGGCCTTTAATAGGGAACTTTTTTACTGGCATGTAGCTAACATCTACAGTGAGTCCCACGCAAAAGTTGGCCAACGACGCGGGTTCCTGCGGCGCGGCGGGCACAGCTCCAACACCCGAGCGATCGGGTGAAATATCTACGCTAATAAAGCCGCGAGTGGTGTAATGATTCAGGTTCTCACATTTACAGTTAAAATTACAGTGCAAATAAACACGTACCTCATCACAAGAGATGTTTGAAATGTTCTCCTCTTGAATCCACACAATACTGGCACCTTTTTAGGAAATTTTCTTTCACGCGCATAAGTTCAGCTTCCGAGATGAAGTTAATTTCTCTTCTGATTATGTCTTTAAGTTCTTCTAATGTATGGGAAATTGATCTATACACTTTACTTTTCAAGTTTCCCCATAAATAATACTCACATACTGTTAGAAGACTTAAAGATAATATCACATAGGCCTATCACAAGAGAAATGAACTCTGCCTCGGAAGCTGAACTTATGCATGTGAAAGAAAATTTCATAAAAAGGTTCCAGTATTGAGTGGATGCAAGAGGAGAACATTTCCAACATCTCCTGTTACGAGGTACGTGTTTATTTTCATTGTAATTTTAACTGTAAATGTGAGAACCTGAATCATAACTCCGATCGCGGCTTTATCAGCGTAGATATTTCACCCGATCGATCGGGAGTTGGAGCTGTGCCCGCCGCGCCGCAGGAACTCGCGTCATTGGCCAACTCTTGCGTGGGACTCACTGTATTTTCTTTTCCATGAAATACAAAGCTAATTCCTTTATCATCTTTCTGCCTCAAATTAAGAACTTCAAACATATCATTGTGTGGATCTGTGGAGGTTATTTGAATTACAAAAAGACATGTTTGCTTTTTCCCAGCATAAGTGGCATATGCAAATTCACAATTGTATATACCTGGCCTTCATTAGAATGATTTTCCTGTTTATCAGTTACGCTTATGAAATAAGTAGTAGTAGTAGTAGTAGTAGTAGTAGTAGTAGTAGTAGTAGTAGTAGTAGTAGTAGTAGTAGTAGTAGTAGTAGTATTATCTAATGTGCAGACACTTGGATGATCTCCATTCCGCTTATGAAATAATGTATATCGCAATATTCTGAGGATTTGTACAGTTTGTTAGAAATTTTGTACACATCAATTACTTTAACATGATGAATGTCTCTGGAATGTGAAACATCTTTGACATTGTTTCATCTTTCATAACATTTGCAAACTGCAAAATAAAGAAAATCCACACTTATTTCAGTACCGGTATGAGTTTCACAGACTAAGGCATTTGCTTCTTTGAGAGTCAACAACATGTACCTTTTTTTGGACTATAGTCTTTCCAGATTCTCTTTTATGTATAGGCCTATATATATATATGTATAAAATCTTTACTTCCTGGGCACATCCAACTTGCATGATCAAGATTGAAAAAGGCTTGTACAGTTTGACAACCTACTGATTGAGGTTTTCAGTTTTGTCTGAAATTGGAGTTAAATCCTTGACCACAGATGAGGGCTTTCGTGGACTTGCGGGGAGAGCATTCAGAACCTTTTTCACAGCTTTTCCAAAGGATTTTCTTGATTTGTATGGAGAATGTGTTGAAGCAGAATGGCCACTAGTTGAGGGAACTTCTACAGTATTTCTACATTCTTCTTTTTTTCTTACATCTCAATTTCTGTACTGCTTTGTAATTAGTCATCTTAGTTTATTGAGTTGAAGTTGGTTCACAGATGCTTTTTTAATTGCTTTCTGCTCTCTGTCTTTCTTTTTCATTTCTTAATGTAATCCTGCATTCTTTTTTCTTTTCTGGCACTCACTCTGACGTTCTGCTGCTGTTTTACCCATTACGGTCACTGAAGAAATTGATACTCCAAATATTCCAATAAAATATTACAGATAATTTTCTGTGCCTAATAAAGTTCCAGTATGCTTGTTATTCTTATTTTAGTATTGCATACCTTTCTTTCAACTTACACTACCTAAGTTCATGTTAAGTGCTGTTTATTAGTAAGAGGCTCAGTGTGTGAAACAGGTTATGTAATTCCGTCACGACCCTAAATGTTGATATGGGTGATTCTTCAAATACGGGAAAATTTGGAGTGTGTAAAATCCAAATTTTTTACTTTGTTTAAAAAATCTCAAAAAAATCACAAAAATACTTCAGGGGTTACTTGATTATAATATGACACCAGCAGAGCTTAAATGTTTATATTTTTATTTATTTTAATTTCTATATTTTTTTAAAGCCATGTGGATGACATCTGTGTACATGTGGATGGCAGAAGGCCACATTAATGACTAACTTTGGCAACAATCTGCTTTTCTTTATGTGATTTCATATTTTTCTCAGCATACTTCAGTTGATTTTGCATCAAATTTGCAAATTTGTGTGCATACTCCGGAATTAATGTAATTTTAACGAGACTGTGTTTTTATGGTATTGGGGGAGGGGGGAATCAAGCAGAAATTAATTTAATCAGTTTTAAGATCTTAAGTACAGGTCACAGACACCGCAAACACAATAGTATCCTACATTTATCATCTACATGACTTGAGAGTCATCCACATACCCCTTCATGAGACATGTGGATGACACAAAAATCAGGCATGTGGATGACAAAAAAGGAGTTTAAGTGGTCTCAGCAAGCCATTTCTAAACCTCTGTAGGCTCAACTTCAGTCAGGTACTTTGAATTGGAAGGTTTATCATAGTGCATAATCAAAATTAATTAATATTCACTTTCTGCCTACTTTCTAGAAGCCATGTTAATGACGGGGAATAAAAACGTTTTCCTTGAAAATGATACAAAGTCCTTTGTTAATCCCAAACTGTTTGTAAGCAAGCAAAATTCAACCTTACAATTCAATCACAAGCTGCCCTGTTGGCTTTCTAACACTGTTGCCAGTTTTACAAATTTCTCATTTCTGCAGAAAAAATTTCATTCTTTTCAGCCATGTGGATGACCAAAAACCCTTGGGACATTCTTTATGTTCATTAGGTGGGGTGACAATTTTATTTCATTTTATTTTTTGGGGGTTAATATTCTTCACCCATTCATACTCATTGACAGGAAAAAAGTTGAAAAGGAAATAACATTTTGTTTTGTGGAAAAATGCATTAGAATATACAAAACCGAGGTTTGGGACAGGGCATGTGGATGACATTTCATTGAATTAAATTCGATTTTGGAATATCAGAATTTAAAGTTAGTGACATTTCAAACTGATAGTTATAGTATGGAAGTAGTAGAAACAAACTTTTATTTTAATTTTTTTTTAAAGTTGAATTTGAAGGGAAATATCACTCCGGAATGCAAATTTTCCCGTATTTGAAGAATCACCCATATAAATATAATCCTGTGAAACAAATGATATGGTCTGGTTGTAAAGCAAGCAAAACTAGCTTTGCATACAAATTTTCTCCCACCTACTGCCATTACTTTAATAGTAACAGTGAAAAATGTCCGTTTTTGTGACGGAATTACATGCCTAATGCACAGAAACTTCCAGTATTTATTAAAATATATAAAATATTTTTAAAATACATGTAGGCTATAAGTGAATTTAAAGAACCTTAATGAATACCAGATACTAATTCTATGATTAATTGTTAAGTTGTTTACCTTTATTTGAAACAAAATTATCAATGACAATGGTGGAGAAATTCAGTCACTTACTTGGTGTGAAAGAGGTTCTTATTCCAGGAGTCCCTAACTGCACTAAATAAAATATATCTTCAAAAAACAAAATATTCCTGTGAAATATAATCCTTCCCCTACGTAAATATGGTTTTACTTTCTAATTACATTCATTTTTAGAAATCCATGTCCTGGTTGACTTTTTTCTGGAATGGCCCATTTTATATCTAAATTAAGTTTCAGTATATACGGATGTTTCTTTCTGCAGTGATCTTGTCATTTGGCATGCCTAATAATGGCATTGCACAACAATTCTAAACACTTATATTTAAATTGCTGTTGTTTTTTCGGCATTTTCGAGATTTTATAAGATGGCACGTGCAGTAAAATCACTTCCGAGAATAATATTATTCTTGCAGGCGGCATTGTACATAGACTGTAATAACCCAGTAAGAACTAATACTCCAATAATTCCTACCAATAATGATGTATGTAGATGTAGATGTAGACAGGATTTTGAATGTTGTTCAGCCAGATTGGATTTTGACAATGATACATTTGTAATACTAACCATTTACAGGGCACCATCAGGTAATTTCAATTATTTTGTAAATCAGTTAGAAAGGGTTCTTAATTCACTGTATAGTACTAATGTAAATATTATACTGTGTGGGGACTTTAATGTAGATTTCTCAATTGATAGTGAGAAGAAGATCAGACTGATATCTTTATTGGGTAGCTATAATCTAGATTTCATAGTAAACTTTCCAACGAGAATTCAGAACGACTCCCAAACAACAATAGATAATATATTCATAGATATAGAAAAACATTTTAATTTTAAAGTATTTCCAATATTAAATGGATTATCAGATCATGATGCACAAATGTTAGTGCTGAACAATATTAAAGTAAATTCGAACAGTAAACATGCTCATAGTAATATGACTAGAGTAATTAATTTAATTAATTAATTTTAGTTTTTTGGCCTTCATAGGACCACTTTAGTCAGGTTTCTGGTTGAGGTTTTTCTTCTTTTTGTCAGCCCAGTACTTCTTCATCCTTTCTGACCGCAATTTTCTTTCTGCTTCTGGAACTACTCTTCCTATTCTCTGTTTGTTGATTTTCATCTGTAGTGTAATGTGTTTGTCTTTCAATATCTTGAGTGTGTCTGTCTTGTATATTAAATCCTCTACTGTAATATGTAGCTCTGCCATATCTTCCTTAAGTTCTGTAATCCATCTTATATTTTTCTTACTCTTACTCTTCCATAATTTTTCTATTATTTTTCTGCTAATTCTATTTTCTGGTGTCCGTAAAATATGTCCCAAAAATGATATTCGTTTTTTTTTCATTGTACTTGTCACTGGTTCTTTTTCTTTATATACTGTTTCATTAGAAGCTAGTTTCCAGACTCCATTTACTTGGTAATTTTTGTTTAAACAGGTTCTTACTATTCTCCTTTCTACCTTGAGTACTCTATCTATTGCAACTGTGTTAGTTGTTTTGAATAGTGTTTCACATGCATACGTGATTTGCGGTTGAGTCACTGTTTTATAATGTTTCAATTTGGTTGCTATTGAGAGGCACTTTGTATTGTATGTATTCTTGGTAACACGCTGTGCTCTAACCAGTTTATCTATTCTATTTTGCCATGCTGGTTTCTCATTCATGTTGTAAGTGATTATTTCACCTAAATATTTAAATTTTTCTACAATTTTTATTTCTTGGCCTCCCACCTCAATTTGTTTGCTAGCGGCATTTGAGTTAGCATTATTTCTGTTTTTTTCAAATGAAATTTTTAAACCAATATTTTGGGCTATTTCATGCAGAGACTTAATTTGTCGTTTTGCTTCCTGAATATCATTGGCCAGAAATGCTAGATCATCGGCAAATCCTAAACAATTTAAATGTATATTGTCCTTTTGGGTTCCAATTTTTATATTTTTCGGATTGTTTCTGTACCATTCCCTCATAACGTACTCCAATGCACAGTTAAAAAGAAGAGGGGACAGATTGTCGCCCTGTCTCAGACCAGTTGTTACCAAGAAAGGTTCAGAAAGTTCTCCTCTGAACTTTATTTTAGAAATTGTATTAGTTAGAGTAAGTTCCACCAATTTGATTAGCTTTGGGTGAAGACCGAAATGTCTTAAAATTTTTATTAATGATGATCGATGGATGGAGTCATATCCTTTCTTGAAATCTATAAATGTTATTGACAGAGGCTTGTTACGTTTTTTGTAATATGCCATGACTAATTTCAAAGTTATTATTTGTTCAGTGCAACTTCTCCAAGGTCTGAAGCCTCCCTGGTATTCACCTAACTCTATGACTAGAGTAATGAATGACGATTCAATTTTAAATTTCAAACAAGATCTTGCGAATGAAAACTGGGAATCTATGTTATCCTATGACAAAGTAGATAGTAAATTAAGTGAATTCCTAAACATAGTGTCACGACATTTTGAGGCAAATTTTCCAAAAAAGAAAACTGCTAATTTACCTAATTCAAGGAATAACACATGGTTAACTGCTGGTATTAAAATATCATGTGCAAACAAAAGAGAGCTCTACCTAAAATATAGAACCAGTAACAACCAAACTCATAAGGAATACTATAAAAAGTATTGCAACATACTGAAGAAAGTAATCAAAGAAGCAAAAAGTAGGCATTTTTCACAAGTAATTGATAAATCAAATAATAAAGTTAAGACTGTATGGAATATAATAAAAAACGAAACAGGGAGAACAAAGGGAAACAATGATTGTACATCATTAATATACCAAGACATAAAACTAGATAATTTATCAGACATTACAAATGCTTTTAATAGTCACTTTATAAATATTGCAGAGAAATGTATTCCTATAAATAATATTAACATTATGGCAGTAGACCTACTAACAAAATCTACAGTTTGGAACCATAGGTTTCAATTGAACCTGACTTCTCACAAAGAAATTGAAAATATAATCAAGTCTCTCAAAAGTAAAAGCTCGTCTGGATGGGATGAGATAAGTGGTAGGTTATTAAAAAGTTGCTCATCGGAACTCAGTAAACCTCTTAGTCACATATGCAATTGTTCATTAGAAAATGGAATATTTCCAGAAAGACTGAAGCATGCTATTGTTAAGCCCCTCTTTAAAAAAGGTGACAAAAATCTACCATCAAATTATAGACCTATATCGCTCTTAACCTCATTTTCAAAAGTTTTTGAAAAAGTCATGTACAAACGCATAATACACTATCTTAATTTGAATGACATTCTTACTTCATCTCAGTTTGGATTTAGAAGTGGCATGTCCACTGAGAATGCTACATTTCAACTTACTACAGAAATATAAAATACTGTAGAAACCAGACTAAAAGTTTTAGCAACGGTGGATAACTAAAAACACTCACCATTAGCACAACGTTTCAACTAGATCCTTCTAGTCTTCCTCAGGCACTGGTTGGCAGATCAGCTGGGTTGAGTGTTGCAACCCCCTCTACGTCACCATCATCATCGGTGGGGGGTGAGTGGGTAAATTCACAAATTGGACGCTCTGATGCGTGAAGAAACATGGTGTTGCGTTGGAATCTCCTAATCCATTCAGTAGGAATTGCAAAGTCGGATTCGGCGAAACTGGGAGGGCTTTTAAAATCAGGCTCCAGGAGCATGTTAGGGATATTCGTAATTTGAAGACTAACACTGGATTAAGTCAACATATGGTTTCCTTAAAACATAACATTAAAGATTTGGAAGTGGTGAAAGTTGAAAGGGACTTAATTAAAAGAAAGATTTGTGAAGCTGTTCATATTGCCAGTAATCAGGACAAATGTGTCAATAACTACGATGGTGACCTGGGAGACGAATGGATTAGTGTAATTCGTAGAATGGTTCAGGACAACGTTCCCCCTAAAATTAGTTGGCAGATTAAAAAATGCCCCGAATCCGACTTTGCAATTCCTACTGAATGGATTAGGAGATTCCAACGCAACACCATGTTTCTTCACGCATCAGAGCGTCCAATTTGTGAATTTACCCACTCACCCCCCACCGATGATGATGGTGACGTAGAGGGGGTTGCAACACTCAACCCAGGTGATCTGCCAACCAGTGCCTGAGGAAGACTAGAAGGATCTAGTTGAAACGTTGTGCTAATGGTGAGTGTTTTTAGTTATCCACCGTTGCTAAAACTTTTAGTCTGGTTTCTACAGTATTTTATATTTCTGACCGGTGGAAAGTTTATGGACTTTGAATTTTATTAAATATTACTACAGAAATACTGGAAGCGTTAGATAAAAAGAAATATGCTCTGGGAATTTTCACTTAGCTAAAGCGTTTGACTGTATAAATCATGAAATATTACTTAAAAAATTGGATCATTATGGGTTCGATAATTTAACACTTAAGTGGTTCAAATCATATCTTTCTGATAGAACTCAAAAGGTAATAATAAATGGAAATGAATCTAACTTAGGGGTTGTTAAGAATGGGGTACCTCAGGGATCAATACTAGGACCTTTGCTCTTTTTAATTTTCATTAATGACTTGCCCTATAACTTAAGTGACGAATCAAAGGTATTGCTCTTCGCAGATGATACTAGTGTACTTGTAACAGGAACGTCACAAGAACATTTATCAAGAATAGCTACAAAGGCTTTTCACGAGTTAAACACATAAAACGCTAATAAAATGACACTTAATATTGATAAGACCCATTTTATACAATTTAGAACAAAAAACAGATGTATCTCAAATCTTGAAATTAATTATGGAACACAAATCATACAAGAAATTAGCAATGTAAAATTTTTAGGACTGCAAATTGACCAAAATCTTGACTGGAAGACACACACAGAAATGATAGGTCCAAAACTGAGTTCAGCGTGCTTTGCTTTAAGAATTTTGAATAATATATTAAAACAGGATGCATTACTTATGGTATATTTTGCATATTTTCACTCGGTAATGAGGTACGGGATCATATTCTGGGGCAACTCTTCCCATAGGGAGAAAATATTTAGATTACAAAAGCGGGCAATAAGAATAATATGTGGAAAGAAAAAAAGGGAATCTTGTAAACCGCTATTTGAAAAATTAAAAGTCCTCACTCTTACAGGGGAGTATATATACTCTGTTATGTGTTATGTAGTGAATAATATTGATAAATTTCAAACTAATTTTAGTGTACACGGACGTACTACCAGAAACATGAATGATCTACACAGACCAAATAACTCGTTAAAACTCTTTCAGAAGGGTGCTTATTATTCTGCAGTACAGATATATAACAAGCTTCCAAACAACATTAAATTATTATGTATTCAAAGAAAGAGCAAACCTTTCAAAACATCTGTCAAGGAATTTTTAATAACTCACACCTTCTACAATTTGGAGGAATATTTCCAGCTTGGATAAATTTGGCAGCTTACAGTTTCTGTAGGCCTATATTATTGTTATAACATGCATGTATTTTTTGATCTGACGTGTTCTATATCCTTGAGCCCCGCTCAACACAGGATCTACAGGACGAGATATCTACATCTACATCTACATCTACATATCTCGTCCTGTAGATCCTGTGTTGAGCGGGGCTCAAGGATATAGATTCAGTTTGCAGTCGCCGCTATCGGCACAGAGTGATCGATTTCGTTGGCGCTGCAGTTGTTTATATATACAAGCAAATGGGTTTCGCTAAGTTATTGACTATTCACTTCTAAAGAATTAGAAGAGACCTTTTGAAGTTATAAAACTTGACCGTTTTTATTTTTAACATATAAAACACTAATTTTGCAACAATTTTCAGAAAGTTTATAAAACGATAATATTTTGCCCCCCCCTCCCTGTGGGCACCCCTGTATTAAGTGCATGTAACAAGCACCTATAGGCCCTATATATAGGCTACAAATTGACTACAGTCAATGTACCGTTTTCGACAAACAATGGTTTACAATGTTCATTAAATGCAACCTTATTTATAATTCACAGAGCCTTCTTCTGCAACAACATCACACTATTAATATGACAACTGTTCCCCCACAAAATCAGGCCATAATTTATTACAGATTGGAAGAAAGCATAGTATGCTACCTTCACGTATGTTCCTGGTACTATACTAAGAGCTTTGAGTAAAAATATTACTCTGGAGAGCCTTACACAAACTGTTTCAACATGGGATGCCCACGTAAGGGAACTATCAATTGTCAATCCTAAAATTTTTATTGCAGTGTTGTCTATTGAACACAGATTTTGATTTTTTAGGCTACAGAGAAGCTTCTGGGTCTTATCTTTATTTAATAATAAATTGTTTGTATGGAACCACATACAAGCACTTTCAACAGTGTTATCAGCTATCTGTTGCAATATATCACAATCTGAATGAATATTTAGGAAGGTGGTGTCATCTGCAAACATAATGGTAGGTGAATTTACATTGTCTGGAAGATCATTAATTACTAAAATGAAAAGGAGTGGCCCGAGAACCGACCCCTGTGCCACACCAGATACCACTGGGGAACAGCTAGAGACACATCCATTAACATCCACAATTTGAGTTCTCCCCGTCAAGTAGGATTCAAAAAATCGTAGGTGAATACCATGAATGCCGCAGTAATCTAACTTGTTCAACAGAACGCCATGATTAATGCAGTCAAAAGCCTTACTCAGATCACAAGCAGTGACCAGAGCAAGGTTACCACTCTCCAGTGCCCTAAGTAGATGTAGATGTAGATATCTCGTCCTGTAGATCCTGTGTTGAGCGGGGCTCAAGGATATAGAACACGTCAGATCAAAAAATACATGCATGTTATAACAGTAATATAGGCCAAATTGATCCAAGCTGGAAATATTCCTCCAAATTGTAGAAGGTGTGAGTTATTAAAAATTCCTTGACAGCTGTTTTGAAAGGTTTGCTCTTTCTTTGAATACATAATAATTTAATGTTGTTTGGAAGCTTGTTATATATCTGTACTGCAGAATAATACGCACCCTTCTGAAAGAGTTTTAACGAGTTATTTGGTCTGTGTAGATCATTCATGTTTCTGGTAGTACGTCCATGTACACTAAAATTAGTTTGAAATTTATCAATATTATTCACTACATAACACATAACAGAGTATATAGACTCCCCTGTAAGAGTGAGGACTTAATTTTTCAAATAGCGGTTTGCAAGATTCCCTTTTTTTCTTTCCACATATTATTCTTATTGCCCGCTTTAGTAATCTAAATATTTTCTACCTATGGGAAGAGTTGCCCCAGAATATGATCCCGTACCTCATTACCGAGTGAAAATACTCCGATACCTCAGATATCAAGTCCATCAATGCTTTAGTAGTGGATGAGGCCCTACGAAAGCCAAATTGGAAAGCAGATAGTACATTATGTGTATCAAGAAAATTGCATACCTGGGTTTTCACAACAGCTTCTACAGTCTTACCCAGAATGGGAACCAAAGATATGGGGCGATAGTTTTTCAACTCCGCCTTGTCCCCCTTCTTAAATACAGGGACCACTCTAGCAACTTTTTGAGATCCTGGAAAGATACCTTCCTCGAGACACAAATTAATACAAATAACAAGAGGTATTATAATAGCATTAATGATGTGCTTAAGTAGGCCTACGTTATTGGTTGACAAACCATACACATCTTTACTTTTGGAAGCTTTCATCTTTAACACAGCATTAATTACACTTTCACATGTTACAGTATTCCACACAAAGTTGGAACTAGGCCTATTTGCTTGTTGGAGCAATGCCTCAGACGATACTGGAGACGGTGGTATGCTATTTTTCACTTCAGCAACAGAGTCAATAAAAAATTTATCAAAGTCCTCAGCTGTATTTGTAGCATCGACCCCTAGTTTCTTTATCACTGACACTTTCCTAATTAAATTCCAAGCCGCTTGGCATTTGTTACTAGATTTCTCTATAAATGTCGCATTAGCTATTTGCTTTGCTTTATTCACTTCACCCTTATAAAATTTACTGAAATATTTATAGGCTATAAATGAAGCTTGAGTCTTAGTATTCAAATATAGTGTATGATATGCCATAACCGTTTCTTTCATCGATACCAAGATAGGGGTATACCATTTTAAGCCATTTTTTATCTCTCGTGCATCACTCTTCACAGTTATTATTGGACAAGCCTGCCTAAAGAGCACAAGCAGTTTGTTGAAAAATAAATCAAATTTTTCCTCAGCATGGCCTGCATTCCGATTCAGTAAGTTAACCCAATCTATACTATTCAACAGTGCTACTAGTTTATCCAGACATCGTGGAGAAAGGTCCTTAAAAGAAACCCTTTTAGTCAGATCACACTCTGGGGCAATTGAGTGTTGTATCGACAACACAAGACCACTATGATCCGAAATGTCCAGTTCTATTACACTCGTACTACATTTATTAGGGAAATTAGTAAAGATATTATCTAAACAAGAGTCAAGGCAGGTAGGCTTATCATTCGTAACTACAATCAAACTGTCTGAGGAGATTCATCAATCGAAACACACTTGGCTGGTCACGCAGGATATCGAACTTAGAGTTGATGTCCCCACCAATCACAATATGGGTGTTTGTGCAACTGAGGGATATTAACAGAAGTTCTAAATTAATTAAGAATTTGTTCACATCACCAACAGGAGAATGGTATATACTAACAATAGTAATCTTTAAACTATGAATCTTTATAGCCACACATTCGAAGTCCATTTCAATACAAAGCCAGTCGAGGTCGATTGCACTGCAACTTCCGAGCATTCTCTCAGCTACAAAGATTCCAACACCACCTCTTTTATGCAGCTTCCTACAGTACATAGATATGGGAGTATATCCATCTATCTGCACATAACTTGCTTCCACATCATGTAGCCAGTGTTCACTCATACATATCAGATCATACCCACCACTAGCACCATATAGACTCAGCATATTTTCTTTGCTTGGCAAACCTTGAACGTTTATATACAACAACTTTAAATTCATAGAATCCACTACTGGGTTCAGGCCACCTTTGCCCCAGTTTCCACCACTTACTCTGTGTTTAAATTTTGCCTGTTTCTAGGAAGATGGAAGGTACTTATGAACGTGCCTTCCGGCCAGAAGTCTTCACAGAAAACGTCTTCCCACGAAGTTTCTGGAACTCCAACCTTAAAAGAATTATATGTTGGATATTTTGTGGACAATTTCTCTACTACGTACTTGTCCTTCTTGTAGGCTGTCAGCAAGTTCTCTATTGCTTCCTTTTCTACACTTGGATCAAATCTGGAGACAAAGATAAATCTTATCCTCTTGATCGTGCTAAGGTTGTCTTTAGCTGCGGACTTCCCTGTTAATACTTTTCTGGTTTTCTTATCATTCACATCCAATATCGGCCTATTACTTTCGATAATCTGCTTTTTTATCTTGATTAGAGTTTATTTTGTTCTTTTTATACACCACTGTTTTCCATGTGTTTTGGTTTGCGTTACAAAACTGAGACTGTAAAACTGTAATGGCGGAAAACTATCTTCATCTAGACGTTTCCGGCTAATGTCTTCAGAATCTTGTTGGTCCTCACTTCTCTGATTTCGGGCACTAGGTACTAAATGGATCAATTTCCGATTCTTACTCGGTGCCGAAGTTTGTGCTGCATTCAATTGAAGTGTATCATCGTTAGTAGTTAATTCATTTTTATCGTAAGATATGTGCTGCGTAGATTCAGCTATACAGTTTTGTTTTGTCAGATTGGTATTAATTCCACTCCCAGATGGCAAGATATCACTTCTTAACCTCACAATTCCTCCTTGCAAGATGTCAAAACGTTTATTTAGGGCTAAATTGTCCTTAACTAGACCCTTTACTAGAGAAACTAAGTTTTCCACCATTGGTCTTAAGTTCACCATATCAAACACATCCCATGGATTATCGACCAACCCATCTATCTTCTTAGTACATGCTTCGCAATACTACTTCACATTTTCCGTAACTTCATTTATAAGCTCATATCTTTGCTCTGTAATATTGACACATAATGGATGAAACCATTTCTTACAGAATCCTTCACAGTAGAGTCCTTTTCCGTCACCAGGAATATCTATTTTACAGACCGAACACGGAGCATCGTCCACCTCGTCCGCCATCACAACTGTATATAGGGCATGTCCAAAATAGAAAATTGGTATAATGTCTTACTAAAATAATATCACTGTTCATAACTTAACAGAACCTGGCACTAAACACCACAATGCACGTGGAAGATTTAATATGGCACATATACAAAACGGGAGAAGTCAGGGTAGGCACATATACAAAACGGGAGAAGTCAGATGCCCTAATAAGCTAATATCACTATTCCGGTATACCCACTATTCCTAACCTAACATTGCAGCTGACACTGCACACCAGCCATTGTACTAATATGCAATGTGGAAGATTCATAGTTGATTACCCTGCTAAGCATAAAAAAAAAAAACACACACAAAAAAAAAGAATTGCATGAAATCCTGCTACACTGGGATTACGCCTAGAAAGTGTGACAGTAACATAGTGCTTGGTGCCTGACCGCAAAACAGAAAATAATAATCCTTGAATTTCTGCAAGAGGAAGGATACACCATCGTAAACAAACCAGAAGAAGTGACAGTCCCCAAATGGAGTATCATCGATTTGGTATTCCTAAAAAGAAGATTTGAAACAACAGATCAAGAAGTTATGTATTTCGGCCCAGTCGCAGCCTTGATGAAACACAATCCCTGTATCCACTAAACTGAAACTAACAGGATCAACAAACTACCTGACACAAGAAAGCTGTGCAAAACAACGCTGGAGGCAGCAAAGAAGGAGCTGGAAGAAATCCCTCAGAAGATCGAAAAAGGTCAGACTGACACAGCAGTCAAGAAAGTGGTGAACTGCCTAAGAAAAGCACAAATCAAGAAGGTGCCAAGACTGACCAAACCCTGGTTTGCCAAAGAATGGCACTGTTGCGAAGAAATACTGAACCTACTACAAAAAGCAAGAAGAAGCACTGAAACTACAAACTACAAACTATGCTACAAAAACAGACAATATATAAATCTAATAAACAAAAGAAGACAGTGAAGAACAACAGGCAAAGGACCAAGAAGCAATGAAAAACCCTTAAGAAAACAGCACCTCCCTCTGCAAGATCCCAATGCATTCATGTGAGAATGTGATGAATGCTTAAGTCGAGGCAGAATCTAAATATCGCAAACATCATCAGAGATATGGAAATAGAAGAGTTGATCCTTGTCACGAAAAATATCACAGCAGCTGGCCCAAAGCGCATGTTCAGTGAAAATCTAAAGGATATATTTACAATGCTCTCAAACGTATGGGCAGTCCTCATCAACTACTGCTTCATCACAGGAGAAATTCCAAAAAGCTGGAAAGAATCCAACATTAAAGTTAACTTACAAACAAATAAAATTCGAACCAACCAAGGATTTTTACAAATGAATGGACAATAAATAAGTTAAGAAAGCAGATATGAAAGCAGAAAACTTCTATAAACATATTTAACAAATTCAAAGTCCATAAACTTTCCACCGGTCAGAAATATAAAATACTGTAAAACCAGACTGCTGAGGAAGACTAGAAGGATCTAGTTGAAACGTTGTGCTGATGGTGAGTGTTTTGAGTTATCCACCGTGGTTAAAACTTTTAGTCTGGTTTTACAGTATTTTATACTTCTATAAACATCTCAGGCAGGTGAAAGGAAACCCTAAATGAGCTCTAGAGGATACAGGAGATTCAGATGAGCTAAAATTTGGAGCTGGTACCGGTATTCACTGAGGTATGCATTTTCTTTTTTCATTTTTCTCATATTTAATTTTTTTTTTTTTTATCCCATTTTCTCAGAAACTGTTAAACTTAGAAGCATGAACATTATACCACTGATTTTAATGGTGGTAGAGAAGATGTGATTTTTTCTTAGACAAGTACATTTAAAAATATGGCAAAGTTGCAATGTAGGGGGACCCATCTCGCGATGTGCAGGTTGACCTACTTGATGCTAGATCATGTTTTAAAAGAAAGTGTAACATTTAGGGCAGGCAGGTTGAATCAAATCATTCATTGAGACAACATCTCTTTTCCACTTTATCATCATCACCATCACTTTCGAGGATTAGGCCTTTTAGCCTGTTCTGCTTCAGATTGGAATTTGGTCTTTCCAGTGTTTCTTTCGTCTTCCAAGGTCTCTTTTCCCTTTGGTCTGTAGTTGTAGAGTCTTTGGGGTAGCCTGTCTTCTGGCATTCGCAATATGTGTTGATGTCAGTTGTTTCTGTAGGTGTTGATGGTTTCCGTTATGGGTATGACATGTAGCTCTTCTCTAATTTCTTCGTTTCTTTTGTGATCATACAAGGTATAGCCTGCTAAAGGTCTTAATAATTTCATTTCAGCAGCTTCTATTCGTCTAAGTTGGTTTGTGGTTAAAGGCCATGTTTCTGAACCATAAAGTAAAGTTGGGGTTGCCATCACTTTGTAAAATTTCAGAATTGTCTCTGGTCTGACTTTGTTGAGTAATGTTTTCTTGATTGTATATAGGAGTTGTTGGAATTTGGCTAGTTTAATCTCTGTGTCTCTCGGATTGAAGTAAGAGAGGTTGCAGCCCAGATAGCTAAAGGCCATCTTAGAGCTAAGATGGTCCTTTCCTCTGAAAGCCATTGTTTTGGTTTTATTTATTGAGATTTCTAGGTCATATTCGTTTACTATCAGTGATAAGTTATGTAGGCCTACTGCTCTTTGCAAATTATCTTCTGAGTTGGCTAATATAATTTGATCATCTGCATATATCAACGTGTTTAGTTGTGAGTTATCAATCAAGAAATTTGTGGGTAATGTTCTTTGCCAAATTTTAATAATTCCGTTCATGGAGATATTCTCCATATCTATAACAAAATAAATGTGGTATTAGGTGTTTTATGAACACAAAGTTGGTTTTAAAAATGGGTCCCCTTACATTGCGATTTTATCAAAAATATTGATCAACTTCAAATTTTAAATATAAAAAAAGAGGGTTCAAGAAAAACAAATGAGGATGGAATCCAATCAGCTCATGCACATATAAAAATCTAGCATAAATATGTGATAGTCAGCTAACGCTTTCTGAGAAAACGGGATTGCAGTTTAGTGTGATTTTGGAAATCAGCCATTCCATGAAAAGTGAGCCTATTTTACCATATTTAAATTTTTAAGTAAGATAGACATGTTGTATGTCAAATGAAAGCTAAAAGCTTATATTTTTAAATGTCAGTACTCATTTTTTTTGATCTGCAAGTAACATTTTGTTATTGATTGTTAAATTTGAACATAACGAAAGCAACCAATTTCTTGAAAAAGTAACAGTTCGTATTTAATCCCTATTGTTGACAGCCTGGAGAATCAGCTGATTATTTCTCTCCAAAAGTTGTTGTTCAGTATATTACTAGTCTTATGAAGTATTATTATTTACTAGCAAGAGTTAATTATAAATTTTGTTACTCATATTTACAAGGTACTATGCATTTGTCTGAACCGTAACAAAAAAGTAAAAAGTTTATTTTATATGTTAACAATAATTTGTACAATAGCAATATTTAATATTTTCTAACAAGAAGGGTTATGTAACTGATATCACTTACTAAAACTTTTGCATATTAATTTATTTCCATTTAATGAGCGTTATGGTCCAGACACCAAAAATGATGACAAATACCCAGTGTTGACCCAAGTTTGAAATTACCCATTAATTTGAACAATTTCTAGATTAAAGATGAACTTAAAAGACAGACTGTATTAAACTGGATTTTGGAAAAAATGTTACAATGAAAGAACTGGTTTTAAAATTAATTATCAACTCCATTACCGAACGTTAAGATTCGCATAGGCAGTCATCCTATTTTGAAATGGAACAAAAGTGGAAATGAATGAACTTGTATAATGTATTACAGATACATTTTGCTGAGAATTACTTACTCATTGCACAGGATGAATTAATTCAGTCAATTCATTGGGACCATCAAGAAGCAACACTGTTCACAGCTGTTGCCTGACTCGTCTACTTATTCATGTAAATGCGTAAACACTCAATGTTCAGACAGGAACTCCTCCACTGAGTAATAGTTATGCAATAAAAATATTTTTTCAGCTGTAATTTGCTGTCTGGACATTCCTGAAGACAATCATATGAGAAATGAAAGCAGAATTTGCTAATGTAGGGCTACTAAAGTAGTTAATATAAATATATTTTCTAATGGTTCAGCAGCACAATTGATTTTTTTTTACCTTTCTCACTCTCCTATTCTTTGGAAGCAAGTTTCTCTAAATATTGAATGGAATATTTTGGCACCACTCTATGGGAAAGTGGCAGTGGATGGAGTTAGAAGAAAAAGCATAATGTTCGGATACCAGCAAAGAGCCAAAAATATTCTGTGAATACACCTGAGCAGTTTTATAATATGCAAAAAAAGTAGTGTCAGCAGTAAGAATACTATGGGTGCCAGCATGTGAAGTCAAAACCAGAGAAATGGTAGTCTGGTATTCTTTGTATTCCCATTACTTTCAGGTTACGCCAACCAGAAATAAATTACTAGTTGGTCAGACAAGTTCAGGTGTTTCACCATGACAATTTATTATCACCCTTTCTTAATCATCAGAGTGAATTAAAAGTCCTCCTTGAATTAAATTTTGTGATTTTGTCCTTGTCAAGCTGAAAGAATACTAGGCTGAGGTAGGCCTACTTAACACTATTAGCGATGATTACAGACTCAACTATATGAATTCCAGCAGTATATCAACATGGATATGATCTCAAGAAAAAGGTCATCTTTTTAGTACATGCTTCAGTCATTGTTTGTGTGGTCAAACTACCTACTGTCACTCATAATAGTGGATAATTTGTTTTTAATTAGACATAATGAGCCATACTCATAAGCATTCATCATTTCTTTGTGACAACAGTTTTATAAACCCTATGAAAGGGCCTAAGTTTATGTTAAATTACTTATTTTGTCTAGTTAAGTGTTCATGGTTCCTAGATTTTGCAAAACATGTGTAAATTTTCTATTCTCTTAATTTGTTAAGTAATTCTCACTTGTATGATTTTACAGTGTCTGAACCATAACAGCATGTGTCTGGACCGTAACATATTTTGAAAATTTACTGTGTGTTAATTTTGGAAATTTGAGGTTATCAATAGTGCATAATTATCCTTGAACATTTATAAAGAAGGAAAAAAATATGATTCACCATAAAGTTTTGACAACTCACAGAGTTTTGCATGTCTTTACGAAAATGACATGGGTAACCTTCTGTGTGAGCCTGAACCGTAACAGGGTACTTTTTATAAATTTCTTGAATGATTAATTTTGAGATGGGATTAAAAATACATCAGGGGTGAAGCTATTTGAAGGCAATTCATACATATTATTAACCCTTTTGAAAATTTATCTTAACAATGAGTATGAGGACTCCAAAAGTGTGTAAATGTCTGGAACGTAACAATGGAATGGCTGAAATATAACATTATAGGGATAGGGGCCTACAGTGTCCCTTTAAACAAAGGCTTGGCTAAGTTATGAAGGAAAAGATAATCCAATACAGTACTGAAACATTTATTCGTTACCATTGGCACTAATTTACATGGGGCATTGGGCACTGAAATATGATCATCATTGAAGTAGGCCATCAGGCAGGAGCATGGATGACAAAGACCAGCTGTTTGTACCAGGCGGGATGGTCAGAATATTATTGTGATTTCAGTTATGTAATTGGTCCAAGTGGTGGAGAAAGTATTAATACAGTACAGAAACTGTGTGTTAAAAGTCCTATGCCAACGTGTTAGCTGGGCGACACTAGCGCTCTGTGCGGCGAGTAACTAAAACTACATTTTCATCATATAAAATAACTTGGGAAAATGCATAAACACATCACAAAACATGTTATACTAAGAGATAAAAAAATGTTCTTGCAAATCTGAATTTTAAATTTAAGAAACAGTGAAACATGTATTATATTTTAGTTAAGAACAGGCAAAATTTTCAAATGCCACTTACCTGTGACTGATCATTAACTATTCTTGTTACAAGTTTTAACAACTTCAATATGATTCTTGGAAAATCAGTTATAACTCATTTTAGGTAGATTTCAAAGAAAAGTCTACCTATTGCAATCGATACCATGTCATGACTTTCGAAAAATTCTTTCATATCTTTATGTTTCATGCCTCCCTAAGTACGAAACCACCGCCTGTTCAAAAAATTGTCTAATATTTATATATATTTACACGATATGTGTTTATATGATAGTGGCCCTAATTTTGAAGATATTTGAACCAAATTTTATTATGTTATTTCTAGGCCCAACAGTTCGAACAAGTTCGTTAATGAGCAAAATTGGCCCAAGGGGGGTCGGGGGAGGGGATTGAAATTTTGAAAAGTTTATATCTCGGCCCCTATGAAGTATAGAGGGAAACGTTGTTTGAATAAATTAGAGTAGGCCTACTTCCTATGGAGTTCACAGTGACATCAACGATTCGGGGGTTTTGGGGTTACGATTTGGGTGGGGGGAATGAAAATTCGAAATTTATGAAACCATGTCTTGTGGGGTATCGTTGAAAAGCTCTTGATGAGTACTCTGCAAATCAATAACTAGTTGCTCGATAGCTCTCATTTTAGGCGAGATTTGAATGTTTGACAAAGTGCTCTTTCCTCTTTTTTGCAGTTATTATTGCGGATTTGTCATGCCAAGGCTAAAGAAGAAGAGTGCTGCGCAGCGACAATAAATTAAACCAAAAGCACTTCAAAATCTATCTCAGCCTGTAGGCCTGTCTAAAGGGATTTTTTATTTTTAAAAGTAATAATACATTAGAATATAAATATCATCATTTTACAATTACAGCCTACAATATTAAATAAGATACAATACACAATCAAAACAAAAATATTGGTTTCTATCAATATTTCTCTACACACAAAAATACTTGAGGTTCAAACAAAATTTTGCACTCGCACCTTCTACAACCTGGAAGGAATGACAGGCAACATTAAAATTCAAACAAACCATCCCTTCCCTTATTATCAACCCCCGAACAGTAATATTTTTCCTATACAAATCTATATTCTTCGACAAATGTCTACAAAATTTAACACATGTACCCTGTAGGACCGGATAAAAATTCTAGATACAATAATATTCCAAAAAACCATCCCTTATTAAATATTCAACCCCTATTATGTGATCTCTATACAATTCTGCGTTTTTGACTGATTTTTACTAAACTTTAAACAGAGACCCTACAGAACCAAGAGAAACTTGAGGGCTAAATTAATTTTGGAAGCAAGCACCCCTTAATTGTTTCAACCCCTATTATATGAACTTATCTACATTTTTTCTATATTTTCTGACCAATTTTTACCAGACTTTACACACAGACCCTATAGTACCAGAAGAATTTTTAGGCAAAACTAATTTTGGAACAAACCACCCCTTAAATATTTCAGCCCCCAATATATGGTTGTTATTCATATTACATTCTTTGACCAATTTTTACCACACTTAACACACAGAACCTATTACACCAGGAGAAAATTTTCAACAACATTAATTTTGGAAGGAACCATCCCTTAAATGTTTTAACCCCTATTATGTGATCTATATTTAAATCTACATCCTTCAACCAATTTTTATCAAATTTTATAGGTACATAAAAGCTTTTTGATGAGGAAAACATTTTAATCAAAACTAATTAGGAACAAATCACCTCTTAAATGTTTTAACCGGTATTATCTGGTCTAGGCCTATAATTAAATATACATTCTTTGATATATTTTAATCAGACTTTACACACCAGAACCTATTCAACCAGGATAACATTTTAAGCAAAATTAATTTTGGAAGGAACCACCCCTTTATTGTTCCAACATGAACATCAACTTTATTTAAATTGAATTCTTTGACCAATTTGTTCATATCAGGAGTAAGCCAGTAGTCATACAATAAATATTACGTATTTTTCTTCTTGCCTTTCTGGATCTTTTGGGAAAGTGAAGAAATGCAATGATTTCTTCCTTTATTGTTAAATAATGCAATTTACAGCAGAACAATAAGGTCCTTTCGAAACTCACATTGCTATAAAAATACAAAACCTATTTATTTACATACTTTCCCACAGTAGTGATTGTAGTGTTAGTTCATGTCTGCTAGGATCGCTAGGTAATATGCCCACGTATGTTCGTCTGGCAGAAAAACGGATTGAGTTTCTTCACTGTATTAATACATATACTATGGTAATAGTGAGTGTGATGTCTTAAAGTACCAGTCACGGAGATCATCATTAACAGCCATGGGTGTCGGCATGTTGACCACATGCTCCCAATCCTGCCAACTGGCTATGGTAGATGATGCAGCGGTTGGATGGTAGGCCTAGTCCCTTCAGGGATACAGAGCCACAGAGTTAGTTAGTTTATTTTGCCACATAATAAATATGAGGCCACTATAGTATACCACAAGACTTAGTGAAGTACCAGTATGCTTCATTTGCGTGATTCTATCCTCAATTTGTAAATGAAGTTATAAACAAACTAAAAATGTCAAATAGGTGTTGTATAGGCCTACCAGCTAGAAAATCAAATTATTATGCTTTTCCGACAAAAGATACTGTTTGTGTAGGGCTCTTATGAGTGTGAAAGAAGTCTGCTTCTGTATAATTTACTAACCGTCAGTCAATATTGTGATATAGAAAGGAACAAACTAAGCAAAATAGCCAACTCGAAGCATTTGCAATTTTCTTCCATCAGACCCTATTTCTCAATTTCTTTTCTCTTCTGATTATATTTTTTAGTTTTCCCTCCTGTATAGCCTGCTTAGGCTAGAGAAATCCATGTGAATGTTTAAAAGGCTAGAATAACAGGGGAGAAAAGTGAAAATAAAAACAAATGTTAGATAAGTCTGTATGAGTGTTAGAATGAGGAATCACAGTCAAGAAATTTGTTGAAAATATTGGTTAGAGAAAATTGTGTGTTAGCATAACTAAAAATTATAATTAGGTCAGAGAACGCCATGAGAGAACTAGTATCCAGAATCACAGACATGAGTTAATTGAAAAGTATTCACTGAGAATGCCATGCGATTATTATGTAGAGGGTAGAGAAAGTCATATGAGTGCTAGTTACCGGTACATTGTTTTCCGTTCTGTTTCGTTGATTACATAGTTTACTCCATTTTGATTTGTTGGCTATTTTGTTTCAGTGCCATCTTGATTAAAACTGACTAGCGTTTCCTCCTGGAAACATCCCCTTATTGTATTTATTTTCTTAATAAATTATTTGTCTGCAGCCGGAACAGTTGGGTGAATCAGCTTAACAAGCTTCTGGTAAGCTTTATTCCTAAATTCTTGTTAAAATATCTCATGATTTCGCTTTCAATAAATATTCATCTTGATGTTAAAGTTTCTGTTATGACTTGAAAACCACCAGACACTGTGATTCTAATGTAATAAATTCCAAAGAGGCAGGAAAATATTTAGATAAGGAAAATTTTGAATTAAAAATGTTTTAGACAAGTTATCAATATAGCCTATAAATGCTAGTAGGCCTATAGAATTACATTCGGTTTTTAAAAAGTGAACTTGGAGATTACAACGAATTGCAGAAGATTTCTGAAAGGAAATTTGATTCTGTGAAGAACAGGTTGACAATCTCCAGGAAGGTTCTTAAAATATTAGAAACAATGAAAATGCACATACAGTGTAACTTACATTATTCCTATCCTTTCTTGTTTGTTTCAGGTCTATCCTTACAGTTCCTTGGATCGAATTAGGGGGTACAGCGTTCATTACTTGCGCCAAAACAGAATATAACACTAACGTCGAGTTCCTAACAAAGCCCTTTTATGATGGAAAGGAACATGGTATTATTTGTGATGTACTGGCGCCTAATGAAAAGAAGCTTTTTCTAAGCATTCAGGGGAGTGGAATGGATCGTTGGAAGTTAAATGGGCAGATGGGGTAAGATTTCACTTTCATTTTTACATTTAAAGAGTATTATATAATACACACACACAAGATGTGAAAAAACAATATGCAGAAAATTGTAGACATGCAGTATCAAACTGCACATTTGGAAGATAGGAACATAGTGAAAATGATATACACTAGTGTCCAAAATTACAGGAACAAACCGAAATTTCATATTTGGTGGTTTATTTTGCCACAAAACAGTATAAAAAGGTGATAGTAATGTATAAACAATACAAGGAATAAAGAAAGTAAACGATTGCAACGTTTGTGCATACCAGTAAAACAAAACACCTTGTTTTTTTTTTTTTTTTTTTTCCCCACCACACATAATGACATTCACACACATCCAGAAAAACTTGTTGATGTGCTGGGTGTGGGGTGTGACCAACTCTGGCAGCAATACAGGCCTGACAACGGCATGGCATGCTGTGAATAATGTCATCAATCTCATTTTGAGGCAATAACGCCCGTTCTTCCTGCAGAGCAGCTCGCAAGGGCTGGAGAGTGGTTGGTGGATGTTCACGTGAAGCAAGTCGTCTCCCTAGTGCATCCCAGATGTGCTCTCTAGGATTAAAATGGAGAGCGAGCTGGCCAATCTATGCGTGTAATATCTTCAATTTCCAGGAAAACATCCACCACCTGTGCTCTATGAGGATGAGCATTATCATCCATCAGTACGAAGTCTGGGCCCACAGCATCTCGAAACAGCTGCACATGAGGTGCCAAGATCTCGTCATGATACCTGACAGCGGTTAAACCTAGCCAATTTACCCATACAACTTCATGAAGAGATGTTCGGGTACTCAACAGAATTCCTGCCCACACCATTATTGATCCACCTCCATATCGGTCTCTTTCCACAATGTTTGCGTCCCGAAACCGTGTTCCAGGTTCTTTCCAGATGTGAATCCGTTGAGAATTGTTTTCAAGACAAAATCTGCACTCATCTGTAAGGAGAACATTGGCCCACTGTTTGGCTGTCCAGTTGGCAAGTTGATGACTCCACTCTGGACATACTCTTCTGTGAATATGCGTCAGGGGTACACGTACAGCAGGTCTGCGACAATAAAGGCCCCTCTACCGAAGCCTTCTGTACACTGTTTGCCTTGATACAACTGATCCAGTTGTTATGCAGTACTACGGCGGTACCGTCGTGCCCTTTCAGCCAAATAACGGTCCTCTCATTCTGATGTCACTGTTGATCGTCCTTGCCCTGGTCTTCAGGATACGTTTTCGGACGACAAACTGTTGCCACATCCGATAAACAACAGAATGATTCACATTAAGCCATCTGGCCACATCAGCTTGAGACTGTCCTGTTTCCTTTCTTCCTATGGCCCTCCACTGAAGAGAATCTTCTTGACATCTTCTCTGTGCCATCCTGTACCTGCAGTAAATGTTTACAAAGCAAATGTTGATATTGGACTAAGCAACAAACACTATGCTGCAGTGCCCCTTTTGCACTGACGTGATCGTTTGCATGTTTGTAAGATGACAGCATTGCCATCTTCAGTTCAGAACACTACTGTACAGACATAGCTTTACATTTTATATGAATATCTTGTACAGTAGACACAGGAAGGAGAAATATCAGTTTGTTGCTTTAATTTTGGACACTAGTATATTTACCTTGGATATTCCTATTCATAATATGTGAATAAATTCTTGATGCTCTGCATGTAGAGGCTAGACTTTAGGAACTTAGAAAATTCTAGATAGGAGGCTAAAGGGCACTTGAATAAAGCATGAAACTAGGCACTTCAAACCCTGTGCTATAGGGTATGACTAACAAAAATGTTCCTTTTTTTCTTCTTTCTTTCTTTCTTTCTTTCTTTCTTTCTTTCTTTCTTTCTTTCGGGTCAGTCCATTTGAAATCAACCAATGGTCTGGACCTTCATATCTCAGAATAAGATAATATTTTGTATGTTGGTATTACTAGTTATTAATGTTAAAAATCCAAAATTTTAGATCATTTGAACCATCTGTTTTTGAGTTATCAAGTTTCAAAGTTTTAAAAAAATTGTAATTTTTGCAGAGATTAAATTGTTAAATGGTCATATCTTCAAAACTATTTGAGCTACAGGGCTGGAGTTTGTGCCATTCTCTTTAGATTTTCATAAGCTTTAATTTGGAGAGGGTCACAGCAGTGGTGTACCCCCAGCCAATCGAGTTTGGGAGGTACTCCAGGCAAAATTTGAAAAATATGCCTTTCAAAACCGCATCTTCAATTATTTCTGGGGTAATAAAACTGAAAAATAAATAAATGTTCAAGTTTTTGGTAGATACTTTGATAACGGATTAGTTATTATGGATAATCACTAATGAGAAATCATGTTTAGTAATTATTTTGATAATGAAAACAAATTTGCAATTTGTGTTAAAAATTAAACGATGAGAGCATTTTCAAGTTAGTTGTTTTTATTTTTAAAAATTCCGTGGCGCTACATCCCTTGAGAGACAGGGCCTACCATCTGACAGCTGCATCATCTGCCAGTGGTCTGTAGTCAACAGAGCCACTATTTCTTTATGAAAAAGCTCCTCGCTATGTATCACGAGGCTGAGTGCACCCAGTTCCAGACCTCCCTACCTCATGAACCCACCTCTATATCCGCGCTTGGTATATGCATAATATGATTAATTCCCATCAGCTTTTTTGCATGAGGGCTTTGAACCTTCAATGGCAGATTTTAAATTTGTTTTTTATACTTTTTCTAAGTGAAAAGTGCAGATTATTATTAAATTTGTCCTTAAAATGGATGGAAGAACAGTACTTCCATGAGTCACCGCACGTTCCTTTACAATGTCATATGCTTATCAAACTTTAGATCTCTGTCTTTTCCATGAGCCCTGCTTAATTAATCAATCTGGAGCTTAAGTCGGAGATCGACTACAAAAATAACTTATTTTTTGCATGTCATAATTGCAATTATCACTGACTAAACTAATGCATTCTGGCAGTTAGTTATTTGAGTTTATGCCTACCTGATTTTATATTCTCAGAGTTGAAAACTATTTACGGACAGATTCATTATACCGGTATACGCTTCTATCACTTACTTGTATATACTTACGAAGTGAGAAACTAAAATCATGTATCGAAAATGTTTTCATTGTTTGAATCTAAAATGAATTGCAAAGTAGTTTTCATTACCAAAGTAATTACTAAATATGATTTCTCATTAGTTATTATCCGTAATAACTAATCCGTAATCAAAGTAAATAATCTGCCCAACACTTGAAAAGTATTCATTTTTTTCAGTTTTATTACCAAAGAAAAAATATATAATTCTGTTTTAAAAGGCATATTTTTCAAATATTGCCTTGAGTACCTCCCGAACTCCATTGCCTGGGGGTACTCCATTGCTGTGACACTCTCAGAATGAGATCCTGTATCTTTTCTTGTTGGTGTGTTTTTATTGTATCTTGATACTGTATAATAACATGTAAGTATCGTGCGCGAAGATCCATTCTAACTAGGCAACGTCGCATCCTCTGCCACCCGAACCACTCGGAAGAGAAGCGGAGGTGTCTTGTCTCCCGCGGGATTAAAACTTGTTGACAAATAAAAATCAATTTTAAAAACAGCTGTTTTTGAACATTTAAAACTATATTTGATTAGTATTAATTGAATAATGATGATCACATTGGTGATTTGAACAATATTTTTAGGCTTTAAACAATGGTTTTAGCAGAGGTTCGGAAAATTGACAACAACATAAAAAATAAACAAAATAAAATTATGAAACTCAAGGATTATGTTTACAAGAAACCTGTGCGTGCCCTATTACAATTTGAAAACGATTGCACTAGCGGTTTTTCTACAATAAAAGTCTGAGCTTTACTTTCAGTCCGAACCTTTAAGAAAACTGGTACTTTTGACGGATTTTAATCCCTAACATTTTTTTGGCTTAACCGAAAATTGTTGTATTGTTATCAGATAAAATGGCTTTAAAATAGCTTCAGTTTAAACTTTATTTTAACGTAATCGAATGAGCCACTCTTGAGATATTAGACTTCAAACTCGAGTCTCTATGTTTTTTCCCCCCGACAGTAGCCTATGTGTGGTTCTAACTTGCTTTCCTGTAGCCTATATAATACAATTTAACACCTTCAGTGATAAATTGTTTTGTGTAAACTATTGATAAAGAAGTTCTTGTATTTTTAACAGAGTCTGAGACACAATTGTCATTATTCTTCTTCAGTTAATTTGTAAGTTCTCCCACTAGGTGCTGTTGGATTTACTTTGCAAATTATGAAATTCTTTGGTATACTTAAAATATCTGCCCTTCTCGGATAAGTAAAGGAAGGGCATGGTCCGGAAGGATGGAGAAACGATATGTTGACTTCTTGTTCAATATCATTTCTCCTGTGTCTGTGATTCAGGTTACTGCATATCTTCATGTCGGCCGCGGTGGTCTAGGGGTAGCGTGCCCGCCTCTAGATCCGCAGGGCGCGGGATCAAACCCGGCCGCGGTCGATGGATTTTTCAGGACGTAAAAATCCTGGGCACGGAGTCCTCCGGGAGGGACTTTAAGCTGGGGGTCCCGTGTTGTAGATTTACTGCACGTAAAAGAACTCCAAGCCTAAATTAGAGCCTCTGGACAAAATTTCTCGGCCCTTTCACGTCCAAGAAATACTTAGTTTCCAGAGAGGAGTTGCGAGGCGATGGGCTTACCACCTGTCCCTCTACCCTCCCTCGGAAAATAAGCATATCAAAATTAGTATAGGTAATGAAACCTTCATTGGAGGCCCCTTCGCCCCACCTGGGGAACATAGGGTACCAGATACAGATACAGATACATATCTTCATGACTTCCCAACACACACAGAGTACAGAGATTATCTTACCAAACCAATATCTCAATTTCAAGCAATTCTTTTTTACCTTAAGGCTAGTTTACATGAAATTAGGTTTTGTAACTAAGTTTCGCAACTGTTTTTTACTTGAATGCACAAGCGCGAGATGTACTGGCGACAATGGGTTATGACACTACGCAGTTTCGGCTGATTCCACCTTTTCACGAAACTATAATAGTCATTTTGATATTTTACGCATATTTATCTTATTCGCATATCGTAAAATGAAGTGGGAAGTGAGAAAATTGTGAAATGGCTGGATTCATACTTGTTTCAAACGTGTATGAGGGATTTCAACTGCTTGAACTTCAGAAATAAGATGAAACTTGCGGTTGCATTGGCATTAGTTTTAAAGGAAATGAGTCTAATAAGTTTCATGAAATCACTTCATGAAAGTGGTTACAAAACCTAGTGTCATCGTGTAAACTAGCCTTTATGGTACATGTTCCTTTAAATTAGTTTAAATGGTAATCTACATTGTTATATCTACAATGATAACTAGGGACCGGATTTTTAGGTTTTTAAAAACACTGTTTTAGGTTTTCCATCAGGCCTTTATGGTACATGTTCCTTTAAATTAGTTTAAATGGTAATCTACATTGTTATATCTACAATGATAACTAGGGACCGGATTTTTAGGTTTTTAAAAACACTGTTTTAGGTTTTCCATCAGGTGAAATAGTATTTTTTTAGGTTTTTTGTCCAAAATATCGTTTTTGGGTAGAATAATTGCTTTAATGAATTTGAATGTGCTACATAGGAATGAATATATAATTCTTGTAAAGTTTAACTTAACAAAATTGACTTAAATTTGTGTAAACTTGCTTTAAGACAATATTATACAATTGAAGAAAGAAAGCATAAACAATCAAAAGAAGCAGTGAAAATAAGATTGCCTCACATTTCCTGGTTACAGTATATCACTCTTTCAAGATTCTCGAGTATGAAGTTCTTCCTGTTATCTATTAGTTAATAGTTAATACTGTATCTAGACACTACCCTTCTCAGGATTCAAATCCGATGCTTCTAATTTAGTGAGTAAAATACTTTATGGTTGGATGTGGATAATGTGAAACTGATTATTTTCCTTTCTTCGGTTGTTACGCATGCTAACCGCACAACAGATCAACTAGGGACGAAAACTTCCCCCTTTTCTAGAAAGGTAAATAATACATGTTTCTGGCAGGCTTGACAAAATATTACTTTGCCATCTGTAGTGAAATTCAGATCGTCGCCAATCCACTGCCGTAATAAACTCGATTTCATTTGTTTCGGCATAATTAACACATCTTCTTAAAACTCACAGTGTGACCACTCGGTATGAATAACAGGGAAGTAGTAAAGGCAAACAAAAAACAAGCGCTTTAAAACATAGAAATCTATATCCTTGTTCATACACGGCAACAATGGTTGTTCGTACGAATATTTTAAAAGGAATACGCCGGTACTCTTTTCCTCTCTTGATACTGTCCATCCTAAACAACAATGGGTTGAATGAAACGCTGGTGGTATTATTAATTTCTACCCGACAAAAATTATTCCCTCCCCGCAAAATATCGATTTCTCAACTGACAAACAACAAAGACAAAAAAGGAGCCTAAATTAGATATTTTAGGTTTTATATCCGTTTAGGTGTATTTAGGTTTTCATACCCCATTTAGGTATTTTTAGGTGCCACAGAATTAATGTGGGTGAATCCTAAGGACATGATTCGAAAAAGTGTATGAGCGCTTTTTGTTTTGTTTTGTTTTCATTGCTTCTTGGTCCTTTGCCTGTTGTTCTTCACTGTCTTCTTTTGTTTATTAGATTTATATATTGTCTGTTTTTGTAGCATAGTTTGTAGTTTGTAGTTTCAGTGCTTCTTCTTGCTTTTTGTAGTAGGTTCAGTATTTCTTCGCAACAGTGCCATTCTTTGGCAAACCAGGGTTTGGTCAGTCTTGGCACCTTCTTGATTTGTGCTTTTCTTAGGCAGTTCACCACTTTCTTGACTGCTGTGTCAGTCTGACCTTTTTCGATCTTCTGAGGGATTTCTTCCAGCTCCTTCTTTGCTGCCTCCAGCGTTGTTTTGCACAGCTTTCTTGTGTCAGGTAGTTTGTTGATCCTGTTAGTTTCAGTTTAGTGGATACAGGGATTGTGTTTCATCAAGGCTGCGACTGGGCCGAAATACATAACTTCTTGATCTGTTGTTTCAAATCTTCTTTTTAGGAATACCAAATCGATGATACTCCATTTGGGGACTGTCACTTCTTCTGGTTTGTTTACGATGGTGTATCCTTCCTCTTGCAGAAATTCAAGGATTATTATTTTCTGTTTTGCGGTCAGGCACCAAGCACTATGTTACTGTCACACTTTCTAGGCGTAATCCCAGTGTAGCAGGATTTCATGCAATTCTTTTTTTTTGTGTGTGTTTTTTTTTTTTTATGCTTAGCAGGGTAATCAACTATGAATCTTCCACATTGCATATTAGTACAATGGCTGGTGTGCAGTGTCAGCTGCAATGTTAGGTTAGGAATAGTGGGTATACCGGAATAGTGATATTAGCTTATTAGGGCATCTGACTTCTCCCGTTTTGTATATGTGCCTACCCTGACTTCTCCCGTTTTGTATATGTGCCATATTAAATCTTCCACGTGCATTGTGGTGTTTAGTGCCAGGTTCTGTTAAGTTATGAACAGTGATATTATTTTAGTAAGACATTATACCAATTTTCTATTTTGGACATGCCCTATATACAGTTGTGATGGCGGACGAGGTGGACGATGCTCCGTGTTCGGTCTGTAAAATAGATATTCCTGGTGACGGAAAAGGACTCTACTGTGAAGGATTCTGTAAGAAATGGTTTCATCCATTATGTGTCAATATTACAGAGCAAAGATATGAGCTTATAAATGAAGTTACGGAAAATGTGAAGTAGTATTGCGAAGCATGTACTAAGAAGATAGATGGGTTGGTCGATAATCCATGGGATGTGTTTGATATGGTGAACTTAAGACCAATGGTGGAAAACTTAGTTTCTCTAGTAAAGGGTCTAGTTAAGGACAATTTAGCCCTAAATAAACGTTTTGACATCTTGCAAGGAGGAATTGTGAGGTTAAGAAATGATATCTTGCCATCTGGGAGTGGAATTAATACCAATCTGACAAAACAAAACTGTATAGCTGAATCTACGCAGCACATATCTTACGATAAAAATGAATTAACTACTAACGATGATACACTTCAATTGAATGCAGAACAAACTTCGGCACCGAGTAAGAATCGGAAATTGATCCATTTAGTACCTAGTGCCCGAAATCAGAGAAGTGAGGACCAACAAGATTCTGAAGACATTAGCTGGAAACGTCTAGATGAAGATAGTTTTCCGCCATTACAGTTTTACAGTCTCAGTTTTGTAACGCAAACCAAAACACATGGAAAACAGTGGTGTATAAAAAGAACAAAATAAACTCTAATCAAGATAAAAAAGCAGATTATCGAAAGTAATAGGCCGATATTGGATGTGAATGATAAGAAAACCAGAAAAGTATTAACAGGGAAGTCCGCAGCTAAAGACAACCTTAGCACGATCAAGAGGATAAGATTTATCTTTGTCTCCAGATTTGATCCAAGTGTAGAAAAGGAAGCAATAGAGAACTTGCTGACAGCCTACAAGAAGGACAAGTACGTAGTAGAGAAATTGTCCACAAAATATCCAACATATAATTCTTTTAAGGTTGGAGTTCCAGAAACTTCGTGGGAAGACGTTTTCTGTGAAGACTTCTGGCCGGAAGGCACGTTCATAAGTACCTTCCATCTTCCTAGAAACAGGCAAAATTTAAACACAGAGTAAGTGGTGGAAACTGGGGCAAAGGTGGCCTGAACCCAGTAGTGGATTCTATGAATTTAAAGTTGTTGTATATAAACGTTCAAGGTTTGCCAAGCAAAGAAAATATGCTGAGTCTATATGGTGCTAGTGGTGGGTATGATCTGATATGTATGAGTGAACACTGGCTACATGATGTGGAAGCAAGTTATGTGCAGATAGATGGATATACTCCCATATCTATGTACTGTAGGAAGCTGCATAAAAGAGGTGGTGTTGGAATCTTTGTAGCTGAGAGAATGCTCGGAAGTTGCAGTGCAATCGACCTCGACTGGCTTTGTATTGAAATGGACTTCGAATGTGTGGCTATAAAGATTCATAGTTTAAAGATTACTATTGTTAGTATATACCATTCTCCTGTTGGTGATGTGAACAAATTCTTAATTAATTTAGAACTTCTGTTAATATCCCTCAGTTGCACAAACACCCATATTGTGATTGGTGGGGACATCAACTCTAAGTTCGATATCCTGCGTGACCAGCCAAGTGTGTTTCGATTGATGAATCTCCTCAGACAGTTTGATTGTAGTTATGAATGATAAGCCTACCTGCCTTGACTCTTGTTTAGATAATATCTTTACTAATTTCCCTAATAAATGTAGTACGAGTGTAATAGAACTGGACATTTCGGATCATAGTGGTCTTGTGTTGTCGATACAACACTCAATTGCCCCAGAGTGTGATCTGACTAAAAGGGTTTCTTTTAAGGACCTTTCTCCACGATGTCTGGATAAACTAGTAGCACTGTTGAATAGTATAGATTGGGTTAACTTACTGAATCGGAATGCAGGCCATGCTGAGGAAAAATTTGATTTATTTTTCAACAAACTGCTTGTGCTCTTTAGGCAGGCTTGTCCAATAATAACTGTGAAGAGTGATGCACGAGAGATAAAAAATGGCTTAAAATGGTATACCCCTATCTTGGTATCGATGAAAGAAACGGTTATGGCATATCATACACTATATTTGAATACTAAGACTCAAGCTTCATTTATAGCCTATAAATATTTCAGTAAATTTTATAAGGGTGAAGTGAATAAAGCAAAGCAAATAGCTAATGCGACATTTATAGAGAAATCTAGTAACAAATGCCAAGCAACTTGGAATTTAATTAGGAAAGTGTCAGTGAAAAAGGAACTAGGGGTCGATGCTACAAATACAGCTGAGGACTTTGATAAATTTTTTATTGACTCTGTTGCTGAAGTGAAAAATAGCATACCACCGTCTCCAGTATCGTCTGAGGCATTGCTCCAACAAGCAAATAGGCCTAGTTCCAACTTTGTGTGGAATACTGTAACATGTGAAAGTGTAATTAATGCTGTGTTAAAGATGAAAGCTTCCAAAAGTAAAGATGTGTGTGGTTTGTCAACCAATAACGTAGGCCTACTTAAGCACATAATTAATGCTATTATAATACCTCTTGTTATTTGTATTAATTTGTGTCTCGAGGAAGGTATCTTTCCAGGATCTCAAAAGGTTGCTAGAGTGGTCCCTGTATTTAAGAAGGGGGACAAGGCGGAGTTGAAAAACTATCGCCCCATATCTTTGGTTCCCATTCTGGGTAAGACTGTAGAAGCTGTTGTGAAAACCCAGGTATGCAATTTTCTTGATACACATAATGTACTATCTGCTTTCCAATTTGGCTTTCGTAGGGCCTCATCCACTACTAAAGCATTGATGGACTTGATATCTGAGGTATCGGAGTATTTTCACTCGGTAATGAGGTACGGGATCATATTCTGGGGCAACTCATCCCATAGGTAGAAAATATTTAGATTACTAAAGCGGGCAATAAGAATAATATGTGGAAAGAAAAAAAGGGAATCTTGCAAACCGCTATTTGAAAAATTAAAAGTCCTCACTCTTACAGGGGAGTATATATACTCTGTTATGTGTTATGTAGTGAATAATATTGATAAATTTCAAACTAATTTTAGTGTACATGGACGTACTACCAGAAACATGAATGATCTACACAGACCAAATAACTCGTTAAAACTCTTTCAGAAGGGTGCGTATTATTCTGCAGTACAGATATATAACAAGCTTCCAAACAACATTAAATTATTATGTATTCAAAGAAAGAGCAAACCTTTCAAAACAGCTGTCAAGGAATTTTTAATAACTCACACCTTCTACAATTTGGAGGAATATTTCCAGCTTGGATAAATTTGGCCTATATTACTGTTATAACATGCATGTATTTTTTGATCTGACGTATTCTATATCCTTGAGCCCCGCTCAACACAGGATCTACAGGACGAGATATCTACATCTACATCTACTTAGGGCACTGGAGAGTGGTAACCTTGCTCTGGTCACTGCTTGTGATCTGAGTAAGGCTTTTGACTGCATTAATCATGGCGTTCTGTTGAACAAGTTAGATTACTGCGGCATTCATGGTATTCACCTACGATTTTTTGAATCCTACTTGACGGGGAGAACTCAAATTGTGGATGTTAATGGATGTGTCTCTAGCTGTTCCCCAGTGGTATCTGGTGTGGCACAGGGGTCGGTTCTCGGGCCACTCCTTTTCATTTTAGTAATTAATGATCTTCCAGACAATGTAAATTCACCTACCATTATGTTTGCAGATGACACCACCTTCCTAAATATTCATTCAGATTGTGATATATTGCAACAGATAGCTGATAACACTGTTGAAAGTGCTTGTATGTGGTTCCATACAAACAATTTATTATTAAATAAAGATAAGACCCAGAAGCTTCTCTGTAGCCTAAAAAATCAAAATCTGTGTTCAATAGACAACACTGCAATAAAAATTTTAGGATTGACAATTGATAGTTCCCTTACGTGGGCATCCCATGTTGAAACAGTTTGTGTAAGGCTCTCCAGAGTAATATTTTTACTCAAAGCTCTTAGTATAGTACCAGGAACATACGTGAAGGTAGCATACTATGCTTTCTTCCAATCTGTAATAAATTATGGCCTGATTTTGTGGGGGAACAGTTGTCATATTAATAGTGTGATGTTGTTGCAGAAGAAGGCTCTGTGAATTATAAATAAGGTTGCATTTAATGAACATTGTAAACCATTGTTTGTCGAAAACGGTACATTGACTGTAGTCAATTTGTAGCCTATATATAGGGCCTATAGGTGCTTGTTACATGCACTTAATACAGGGGTGCCCACAGGGAGGCGGGGGCAAAATATTATCGTTTTATAAACTTTCTGAAAATTGTTGCAAAATTAGTGTTTTATATGTTAAAAATAAAAACGGTCAAGTTTTATAACTTCAAAAGGTCTCTTCTAATTCTTTAGAAGTGAATAGTCAATAAATTAGCGAAACCCATTTGCTTGTATATATAAACAACTGCAGCGCCAACGAAATCGATCACTCTGTGCCGATAGCGGCGACTGCAAACTGAATCTATATCCTTGAGCCCCGCTCAACACAGGATCTACAGGACGAGATATGTAGATGTAGATGTAGATGTAGATATCTCGTCCTGTAGATCCTGTGTTGAGCGGGGCTCAAGGATATAGAACACGTCAGATCAAAAAATACATGCATGTTATAACAATAATATAGGCCTACAGAAACTGTAAGCTGCCAAATTTATCCAAGCTGGAAATATTCCTCCAAATTGTAGAAGGTGTGAGTTATTAAAAATTCCTTGACAGCTGTTTTGAAAGGTTTGCTCTTTCTTTGAATACATAATAATTTAATGTTGTTTGGAAGCTTGTTATATATCTGTACTGCAGAATAATAAGCACCCTTCTGAAAGAGTTTTAACGAGTTATTTGGTCTGTGTAGATCATTCATGTTTCTGGTAGTACGTCCGTGTACACTAAAATTAGTTTGAAATTTATCAATATTATTCACTACATAACACATAACAGAGTATATATACTCCCCTGTAAGAGTGAGGACTTTTAATTTTTCAAATAGCGGTTTACAAGATTCCCTTTTTTTCTTTCCACATATTATTCTTATTGCCCGCTTTTGTAATCTAAATATTTTCTCCCTATGGGAAGAGTTGCCCCAGAATATGATCCCGTACCTCATTACCGAGTGAAAATATGCAAAATATACCATAAGTAATGCATCCTGTTTTAATATATTATTCAAAATTCTTAAAGCAAAGCACGCTGAACTCAGTTTTGGACCTATCATTTCTGTGTGTGTCTTCCAGTCAAGATTTTGGTCAATTTGCAGTCCTAAAAATTTTACATTGCTAATTTCTTGTATGATTTGTGTTCCATAATTAATTTCAAGATTTGAGATACATCTGTTTTTTGTTCTAAATTGTATAAAATGGGTCTTATCAATATTAAGTGTCATTTTATTAGCTAGAAACCATGTGTTTAACTCGTGAAAAGCCTTTGTAGCTATTCTTGATAAATGTTCTTGTGACGTTCCTGTTACAAGTACACTAGTATCATCTGCGAAGAGCAATACCTTTGATTCGTCACTTAAGTTATAGGGCAAGTCATTAATGAAAATTAAAAAGAGCAAAGGTCCTAGTATTGATCCCTGAGGTACCCCATTCTTAACAACCCCTAAGTTAGATTCATTTCCATTTATTATTACCTTTTGAGTTCTATCAGAAAGATATGATTTGAACCACTTAAGTGTTAAATTATCGAACCCATAATGATCCAATTTTTTAAGTAATATTTCATGATTTATACAGTCAAACGCTTTAGCTAAGTGAAAATTCCCAGAGCATATTTCTTTTTATCTAACGCTTCCAGTATTTCTGTAGTAAGTTGAAATGTAGCATTCTCAGTGGACATGCCACTTCTAAATCCAAACTGAGATGAAGTAAGAATGTCATTCAAATTAAGATAGTGTATTATGCGTTTGTACATGACTTTTTCAAAAACTTTTGAAAATGAGGTTAAGAGCGATATAGGTCTATAATTTGATGGTAGATTTTTGTCACCTATTTTAAAGAGGGGCTTAACAATAGCATGCTTCAGTCTTTCTGGAAATATTCCATTTTCTAATGAACAATTGCATATGTGACTAAGAGGTTTACTGAGTTCCGATGAGCAACTTTTTAATAACCTACCACTTATCTCATCCCATCCAGACGAGCTTTTACTTTTGAGAGACTTGATTATATTTTCAATTTCTTTGTGAGAAGTCAGGTTCAATTGAAACCTATGGTTCCAAACTGTAGATTTTGTTAGTAGGTCTACTGCCTTAATGTTAATATTATTTATAGGAATACATTTCTCTGCAATATTTATAAAGTGACTATTAAAAGCATTTGTAGTGTCTGATAAATTATCTAGTTTTATGTCTTGGTATATTAATGATGTACAATCATTGTTTCCCTTTGTTCTCCCTGTTTCGTTTTTTATTATATTCCATACAGTCTTAACTTTATTATTTGATTTATCAATTACTTGTGAAAAATGCCTACTTTTTGCTTCTTTGATTACTTTCTTCAGTATGTTGCAATACTTTTTATAGTATTCCTTATGAATTTGGTTGTTACTGGTTCTATATTTTAGGTAGAGCTCTCTTTTGTTTGCACATGATATTTTAATACCAGCAGTTAACCATGTGTTATTCCTTGAATTAGGTAAATTAGCAGTTTTCTTTTTTGGAAAATTTGCCTCAAAATGTCGTGACACTATGTTTAGGAATTCACTTAATTTACTATCTACTTTGTCATAGGATAACATAGATTCCCAGTTTTCATTCGCAAGATCTTGTTTGAAATTTAAAATTGAATCGTCATTCATTACTCTAGTCATTCATTACTCTAGTCATAGAGTTAGGTGAATACCAGGGAGGCTTCAGACCTTGGAGAAGTTGCACTGAACAAATAATAACTTTGAAATTAGTCATGGCATATTACAAAAAACGTAACAAGCCTCTGTCAATAACATTTATAGATTTCAAGAAAGCATATGACTCCATCCATCGATCATCATTAATAAAAATTTTAAGACATTTCGGTCTTCACCCAAAGCTAATCAAATTGGTGGAACTTACTCTAACTAATACAATTTCTAAAATAAAGTTCAGAGGAGAACTTTCTGAACCTTTCTTGGTAACAACTGGTCTGAGACAGGGCGACAATCTGTCCCCTCTTCTTTTTAACTGTGCATTGGAGTACGTTATGAGGGAATGGTACAGAAACAATCCGAAAAATATAAAAATTGGAACCCAAAAGGACAATATACATTTAAATTGTTTAGGATTTGCCGATGATCTAGCATTTCTGGCCAATGATATTCAGGAAGCAAAACGACAAATTAAGTCTCTGCATGAAATAGCCCAAAATATTGGTTTAAAAATTTCATTTGAAAAAAACAGAAATAATGCTAACTCAAATGCCGCTAGCAAACAAATTGAGGTGGGAGGCCAAGAAATAAAAATTGTAGAAAAATTTAAATATTTAGGTGAAATAATCACTTACAACATGAATGAGAAACCAGCATGGCAAAATAGAATAGATAAACTGGTTAGAGCACAGCGTGTTACCAAGAATACATACAATACAAAGTGCCTCTCAATAGCAACCAAATTGAAACATTATAAAACAGTGACTCAACCGCAAATCACGTATGCATGTGAAACACTATTCAAAACAACTAACACAGTTGCAATAGATAGAGTACTCAAGGTAGAAAGGAGAATAGTAAGAACCTGTTTAAACAAAAATTACCAAGTAAATGGAGTCTGGAAACTAGCTTCTAATGAAACAGTATATAAAGAAAAAGAACCAGTGACAAGTACAATGAAAAAAAAACGAATATCATTTTTGGGACATATTTTACGGACACCAGAAAATAGAATTAGCAGAAAAATAATAGAAAAATTATGGAAGAGTAAGAGTAAGAAAAATATAAGATGGATTACAGAACTTAAGGAAGATATGGCAGAGCTACATATTACAGTAGAGGATTTAATATACAAGACAGACACACTCAAGATATTGAAAGACAAACACATTACACTACAGATGAAAATCAACAAACAGAGAATAGGAAGAGTAGTTCCAGAAGCAGAAAGAAAATTGCGGTCAGAAAGGATGAAGAAGTACTGGGCTGACAAAAAGAAGAAAAACCTCAACCAGAAACCTGACTAAAGTGGTCCTATGAAGGCCAAAAAACTAAAATTAATTAATTAAATTAATTACTCTAGTCATATTACTATGAGCATGTTTACTGTTCGAATTTACTTTAATATTGTTCAGCACTAACATTTGTGCATCATGATCTGATAATCCATTTAATATTGGAAATACTTTAAAATTAAAATGTTTTTCTATATCTATGAATATATTATCTATTGTTGTTTGGGAGTCGTTCTGAATTCTCGTTGGAAAGTTTACTATGAAATCTAGATTATAGCTACCCAATAAAGATATCAGTCTGATCTTCTTCTCACTATCAATTGAGAAATCTACATTAAAGTCCCCACACAGTATAATATTTACATTAGTACTATACAGTGAATTAAGAACCCTTTCTAACTGATTTACAAAATAATTGAAATTACCTGATGGTGCCCTGTAAATGGTTAGTATTACAAATGTATCATTGTCAAAATCCAATCTGGCTGAACAACATTCAAAATCCTGTCTACATCTACATCTACATACATCATTATTGGTAGGAATTATTGGAGTATTAGTTCTTACTGGGTTATTACAGTCTATGTACAATGCCGCCTGCAAGAATAATATTATTCTCGGAAGTGATTTTACTGCACGTGCCATCTTATAAAATCTCGAAAATGCCGAAAAAACAACAGCAATTTAAATATAAGTGTTTAGAATTGTTGTGCAATGCCATTATTAGGCATGCCAAATGACAAGATCACTGCAGAAAGAAACATCCGTATATACTGAAACTTAATTTAGATATAAAATGGGCCATTCCAGAAAAAAGTCAACCAGGACATGGATTTCTAAAAATGAATGTAATTAGAAAGTAAAACCATATTTACGTAGGGGAAGGATTATATTTCACAGGAATATTTTGTTTTTTGAAGATATATTTTATTTAGTGCAGTTAGGGACTCCTGGAATAAGAACCTCTTTCACACCAAGTAAGTGACTGAATTTCTCCACCATTGTCATTGATAATTTTGTTTCAAATAAAGGTAAACAACTTAACAATTAATCATAGAATTAGTATCTGGTATTCATTAAGGTTCTTTAAATTCACTTATAGCCTACATGTATTTTAAAAATATTTTATATATTTTAATAAATACTGGAAGTTTCTGTGCATTAGGCATGTAATTCCGTCACAAAAACGGACATTTTTCACTGTTACTATTAAAGTAATGGCAGTAGGTGGGAGAAAATTTGTATGCAAAGCTAGTTTTGCTTGCTTTACAACCAGACCATATCATTTGTTTCACAGGATTATATTTATATGGGTGATTCTTCAAATACGGGAAAATTTGCGTTCCGGAGTGATATTTCCCTTCAAATTCAACTTAAAAAAAAATTAAAATAAAAGTTTGTTTCTACTACTTCCATACTATAACTATCAGTTTGAAATGTCACTAACTTTAAATTCTGATATTCCAAAATCGAATTTAATTCAATGAAATGTCATCCACATGCCCTGTCCCAAACCTCGGTTTTGTATATTCTAATGCATTTTTCCACAAAACAAAATGTTATTTCCTTTTCAACTTTTTTCCTGTCAATGAGTATGAATGGGTGAAGAATATTAACCCCTAAAAAATAAAATGAAATAAAATTGTCACCCCACCTAATGAACATAAAGAATGTCCCAAGGGTTTTTGGTCATCCACATGGCTGAAAAGAATGAAATTTTTTCTGCAGAAATGAGAAATTTGTAAAACTGGCAACAGTGTTAGAAAGCCAACAGGGCAGCTTGTGGTTGAATTGTAAGGTTGAATTTTGCTTGCTTACAAACAGTTTGGGATTAACAAAGGACTTTGTATCATTTTCAAGGAAAACGTTTTTATTCCCCGTCATTAACATGGCTTCTAGAAAGTAGGCAGAAAGTGAATATTAATTAATTTTGATTATGCACTATGATAAACCTTCCAATTCAAAGTACCTGACTGAAGTTGAGCCTACAGAGGTTTAGAAATGGCTTGCTGAGACCACTTAAACTTAAATAACTGTGCGAAGTACTTTAAAATTCAGAATAGGTAATTATTATTCTATGATCTAAACCAGAAACCGACAGCTTTGCCGGCTAGCATTTTTGAAACGCTGCAGAGATTATAACATCATCCCTGGTTTCGCCGTGGTCAAGCACCATATTCACACCAGAGGCTCTGGAAAGATACTTCATCACACAAGTTAGGGAGAGTATAAAGGAAACAAGAACTCAGCTATGGAAGACTGAGAATCTTGTGTACCATCTACACTTGGAATTATCATCTAGCCTTCAATCGATGGATTGGGAGAAGATAGATCAAATCACATTTCAATCAGCGGAGGATGTTTACGAGAATACAACAGTCAAACAACAAAGTAAATTCCGGAAATTAGAAGGAAAACAGAAACTGATTCCAGAATTGGACTCTGAGAAAACAGTTATCAACTTAACTAATATGACACTAAATGAAGCCTCGACATCGGTGCTAAAGAAAGGTTTCAACTTCAACATAGCACCACGTAAAATAGTTAAGGAGGAAATTATTACTGGTCTGGAAGCGTTCCTGAGATACACCGACCCAGACACCGCAGACAAGCTTAGATGCAAAGCCAGCATGATCATGCAGAAAGCGAAACCTCCAAAAAAGAATCTAACCAGTGATGAGTGGACTGCCCTTCATGAACTCCGACAGAATGAAGACATCTACGTGTTACCAGCAGATAAGGGTAACGCGACGGTTATTATAGACAGACAGGATTACAACAACAAAATTAAAGAAATCCTCAATGATGGTACTTATGTGAAGCTGGAAAAAGATCCAACCCGACGAGTGAATGGGAAGATGATTGACTTAATTAAGAGAGCCAACTGTATTCCGGAAGGAGATAAGAAGGGTTTAATCCAATCCAACCCTCAAACGCCACGATTTTACGGACTTCCAAAAATACACAAAATTGATATTCCATTAAGGCCCATAGTCAGTGCCATCAATTCTCCGACGCATCTCCTGGCTCGTTACTTGGCCGAGAAGCTAAAATGTATTTCTGGCAGCACTCCATATTCTGTCATCAACTCCATGGATTTCATAGAGAAAATCAGAGACATGCAGATTTCTGCCACAGATCTACTGGTAAGTTTCGATGTCACTTCTCTGTTTACTAGTATACCAATAGAAGATGCAGTGGAAATCATACAACAGAGACTCCAACAAGTGGGCATGAGTACTGAATGGGCAAGGTTGACAGAAGAAGTCCTACAAGAGACCTATTTCAAATTCAGGGACTCCATCTACAGGCAGACCAAAGGGGCTCCTATGGGTTCTCCACTCTCCCCGATAGTTGCCAATATATTTATGGAAGCATTTGAAACTAACGTACTTGAAAATGTCGACCTGAAACCAAAACAGTGGCTAAGATATGTGGACGATACGTTCGTAGTGTGGCCACATGGTGAAGATAAACTTGCATCATTCCTGAATCATCTCAACAGTAATCACCCCAATATAAAATTCACAATGGAGCTGGAAAAAGATGGTAAATTACCTTTCCTGGATGTACTGGTCATCAAGAAACTAAATAGTGGCTACTTAGATCACACTGTCTACAGAAAACCAACTCATACAGACAGGTACCTAAATTGGAACTCTCATCACCCACCAGCGACGAAGAGAGGCATCATTAAGACACTGGCTACCAGGGCGGTAAACTTATGCAAAGCACCATACCAACGGCATGACTCTCTCATTTGTCTGAGGCCCTGCAGAAAAACGGGTTCCCGAAGGATACAGTCTCACGAGCTGTAAGAGAAGTGACCAATAAACGAGTGGCCCTTAAAAGGACCGTTCAGTCCACAGAGAAGCCCAAGACGGCATATCTTCCATACGTACAAGGAACCACAGACAAGATCAAACGGTTGCTAAGATCACACAGTATAAAGACCATCTTCTACTCTACAAACAGTATTGGCAACTTAATCAGAAAAGAGAAAGACCGCTTGCCACCATTACAAAGACCTGGAGTCTACGCCATTCCTTGCAGCTGCCAACGTAAGTACATTGGAGAGACCGGTCGAACAGTAGGAGAGAGATTAAGAGAACACATAAGAGCGATGAAGGCTCTCCAAACAGAGAAGTCGGCGGTAGTTGAACATTCTGAAGACACGAAACATGCCATTGAGTTCGACAAAACTAAGATTCTAGCCACGGTTACATACAGGACTCACAGAAAAATAAGGGAGGCCATAGAGATCACCAAGCATCCGAACAACATCAACCGGGATGAAGGCCTGAAATTATCTAGGATATGGATCCAACATCTGCGTCCTGCTAGAAATAATTGTGCCTAAAAAGGACCGTTTTTCCTTCCATGTGTTTGAACCAATCACAACAGAGCATTGGATAGTAAGATGTGATTGGCTGGGAAGGAAATATTCACTGCCCCTATATATACAGGAGACTTTTGGTGCGAGCTGCAGTAGCCTTGATAAAGACCACGGCAAGATGGTCGAAACGTCGGCAGATTTCTCAAGTATGACGCGGCAGATACCCGGAAGCCAAGAAGATTTTATTGTAGGTGGATTATTTACTGAGGAAGAAATAATTGCACAATTAGGATTTATATTCAGTAATTTTAGAAATTCTACCAAGATAAAACGAAGTAAGTAGCTATATGAGTGCAATATTAGTTTTCGAATAACTGATGTCAGACATTTTTATTCAAAATAGTTTTCTCGAGAATCTTCTGGCTCAAAAAGTCATGAATATTAATTAACATTGGTATATTTTTTAAACGCTATATTTCGAAATAAAGTATTTCATTAGTAGAAGAAACTGCCGGGAATATCTTCACCGGTTGGTGCACCAGAAGAAAGCATAAATAAGACAATTTTTGTAAATGAAGATGAGGAAGGGGAATCGAACATATTGATATCTGAAGACAGTGTGTTTTGTAATTTAGTTTAGTACGCCCTAATAACACGCCGAAAATACCGGGACTTTAAAACAAGGACAGTTACTGGAAATTGTAATATGAGATATAACTTGTGATTCATATGGAAAAATATTAAAACCGGTATCTATAGTTCATACATTTGTATTACAAGGCCTGTTTTAATTTAAAATTAGATCTATTATTATCCACGATTATGCTATTAGCATTTTTATATATTCAGCGCAGATTAATTTTAAAGCAATAATGAAAAAAGAAAAGTTAACGTATTTTGAATTAAATTTATTATTATTATTATTATTATTGCTTTTTTTCTTTTGCAGACACATCCACTATTCTTCCCACTATAACGTAGATGACAGATGACTTAAGTTATGAGCATCATTTTTAAGGGACTTCTTTGGGAAATCATACAGAAAGTGAGGAACAGATGAAAGTGAATTTTTTGGGGACTAGATAAGACATTTGTTAGGGAATTTCTGTATCACCTATACAAAGAAAAAATGTAAAGAAATGAACAAGGGGACAATAAGTAGACACACACTTGATGATATTTTATCAGACATGGATATAGGACGAATATAGGCCCAAAAAGGACGACTGCGACTTATGTGTTGGATATCCAACCGGCAATGTAAATGAGTATGATTATCAAAAAGGAAAGGATCGGGAGGGGAATACAAAAGATAAGGCTGCGGCCGAATCAGGCACATGTAGAGTTTTTACGATGGACTCGCAGGCTGTAAAGGTAGCTCCCTTTTTGCAAGCCAGTGCAATATATTACAAAACTAAATTGACAGTCCATAATATTACAATGTATGAATTGGCTAATCATGATGTAATCTGCTACGGGTTCGATGAAAGTGAAGCTGAGCAAGTAGCATCAACATTTTCCACTTGTGTGTTACTGACACATTGAAGAAAGTAATGTGCCCATCATTTTATATTCCAACGGCTGCACATATCAAAATAGGAGTGCAGTATTGTCGAAAGCTTCGCTGAAATTCACAATGAAAACAAACATTACTGTTTTCCAGAAGTTTTTGGAAAATGGTCACATCCAAATGAAGTATGATTCAGTGATCAGTGTCACAGAATGCAGGCCAAAATCTAAAGAAATTTTCCTCCCTAGTCAATATCCAACTGTGACAAGAGAAGCAAGAAAAAAGTCATTTCCAAACAAGGCTACTTATGGTGATCAGTGATCACACATTCTTCATAGACTACAGTGTCAATAAGCTCTGGATTTATTATTCCATTCGTCCTGAACGGAAACCAAATGACCCTACGGTATTTTATTTAAGAGTAATAAAATATGAACCTAAGGGTGTCATACATTATAATCTGGACTACACTGAAGATTTTCAGGAGTTGCCTAAGACTCTCAAGGAAGGAGAATTCCCCAGGCTCTACATGGAGAGGCTGAAGAAGTGGGATCACTTACAGCAACTAAAGAAATTATTTCCTCATGATTTCCATCTATTCTATGACAACATTCCTCATTTGTAAATCATAGCATCAAAATTGTTATTGTTTATTTATTTAATCTACTGCTCAGGCTATTGAACAATTGTCATTAGCCTTCTGGCTTTCCAGTATGTTATTATTTTGCTTGCTCAGATTTCGCGGGCTTGTAGGCCTTGGTCCAGTTGGGTTGTTTATTCCCGACGTTTCAACGAAGGTCCTTTAAAGTCGTCATGGCAATCTATAAACAAAACCCAGACGGCATTGACCAGTCACACCAACTTTAACATGGATTTACGCATATAATTGGTCATAAAACAACAAATTTAAGCCAACACGTTTCTTTATGATAATCAGAAACTTTACCAGGATTTTTTGCAAAACACGGTAGCCCACTTCATCACATGACAATAAATATAAGCCAACAACTTTCCACATTTTGGTTCACTTGAAAAACATTCCTTACCATGGACGAACAGCATTTAAATGCCGTAATATATCCCTTCTCATTGCCTATTTCTGCCGTGAAGTTGCTGGTAGCAGCTCCAATTCAATGTTTCTGGCTTGGATTGAAATTTCCTCGGTATTATCTACTCTTATACAATTCAACGGCCCTAAATAGCGTGCTTGCTCGCCCGCTTCGTGAGACATCGGGTATACTCGGCGATGTTCGTCTCTCGCAGTCTAAACTTTCATGACGACTACAAAATTAGGAAGGAAAACCGATTCTTTATTATATAAGGCCTAAGTGAAATGAACACAATGAACAAATATTCTAATTTTATTTTTACTTACAATTTTCATAGCTCTGAACCACAAACATTTTTAATAATCTACCAGTGTAATTTTCTTAAAAATCCTGGAGTCAATGAATAATGGCGGGCGAAGCCGGGGGCAACAGCTGTAAAATATTGATGGTTTTATCTCTTGAAATATCGCTGATAATAATAATCCAAACAAACCATTCCTTCCCTTGAAACATTATATTATTTCTGAAAATTACACTGAATTGATAAAATAAAATTCACATCATATTCATGTCAATAAACAGCTGAGAAACAATACGTATTATGTGCTCACAGGTTCTTTGGAACTGCAGAATCGATTCTGATATAGTTTTCCCAGGGGGCGCTTTCATGTCGTGGAATGTACTCTAAAGCAGGAATTTTAGCTGTTTCATTAATTATTAATGGCTTAGTTTATGAATGATTCGCGTGTAAGTGTTAATAAATATAATGCTTTAATAATTATTATACTCTTAATTTTTAATTTTTAAAAGAATTATCGTGGCGAAGCCACGGGCACCTCCTAGTCATTTATATTTTCACAAGCTTTTAATAAATACTAGTTGGTATGCAATATTGCTTACAAACAAGGGACTCATATATTATGCATCTATACTACCACATTTCTTATTGCTACGTACGGTCATTGTTTTATGATCTAGATGGCCATGACAATATAACTTAAAGAAATGACTGACTGCCTTTCATTATAATTAATTATACGGTATTTTTTTTTATTTCATATAATTTATAGAACTTTTACTAAAAAATATTGTATGCACCACGTACGCAAAAACTTTAGCGGACTCATCCAGTATTTCAGCCTCGGCTTTCGCCTCGGCCGCTATACTAGATTCGTCCGCTAAAGCGTTATTTTGCGTACTTGATACATATATAGCTATTATCTCCAAATTGTAACTTCAATACAAAAACTGTGTCAGGAATCTGTATTTGTACCATGTATACTTGATTTATTTATATTAGAGCAGGATTATTTCAATATAAAATATATAAAGAAAAATAAGTTTGTCAACAATTATAGTACTATATCACACTCAAATAAAGTATTTTTTCTTAAAAAATGTTTCTTTTATTCTGAAATAAAAATATTTAATTCCGCGTAACTGACATTTTCGTAAAATAATTAAGAGTTCAATACCGCGTAACTAGCACCACGGTGCCAAAAAACTAAAATTCCCCTCAATGTTGCCAACATATAATTAGAAATACGTTTTGTTTATTATCCTGAAATTGTAAACATTGTACGACGCTTCTCCTGTAAAATTTGTGTTTTGTTAGTTGCGCGGTATTGTTTCTTAAGCGACGATATGGAATGAATATAATATGGGAAAAACTTAAAAACAGAGACATGACACAAATAGAAATGGTGAAAGCTCGCTTCATGGGAGTTGGAAAAACGGCACCATCGAGAATGACGTACGTCCTAATGAAAGAGACCTTCTTCATTGAAGATATTAGACAGCAGCTACTCCTACCAAATACCAGTGCATACAAGACAACGCTCAAAGGGCTACAGGAGAAGAGAAACGACATCTGCAGCGAGTTCTACACAACAGAGGCCATGTGTAAGAGAGAGTGGACACAACCCAATTACGACATGAGACACATCCTAACGCGATACGCAATCCATGGATTCCACCACAAGGTTTGCTGCACGAAGAGCTTCCATGAACCGAACCCGGAATGCGTGTGTGAATTGTGCAACAAACCATGTGGTCGGTACCATGTTGAAAAGTGTATAGAAAGACATTTATCACTTCATAAGTTTTGTTCAGAATAACTCACCTTATGCACATTTGTGCGCATTTAATCTCATTCAATATTCCACCCACAACTGTATAAGAATGTATTCAAATACTTAGCTAAACATCCCGTCAAATGCTTCACATTGGTAGAAAATAATGGCAAGGCGATCAATATAGTATATTCATAAACTGATTGTACTGGCTATCTGGGTTGGGCCGCATCGTGTTTTTATTACCTAACATTACAGACATCCTATTGTTTCCTTGTTTGGAGAAAGATTCATATTAAAAAAAAGTGCCTGTGAAGAGTAAACAGTCGCAGTTGTCATGATGTCAGTTTTAAAGTTTTAACTGTTTCCCGCCAGATGTCACTGATCTTATACCCATCTTCCCTGTTTATGATATGGGGATGTTTAATAATTTCTATGGCTTCTGTAACAAGTCTCAGGAATTTTCTATTTTCATGTTTTAGTAGAGTTATATCATCGAAAAGTGTTTTGTGGCCCATTTCGTTCGAATGAGATGCTATGGCGGAGTAGTCATTTCTTCTGGCATCCAGAGAGGCCTATTTGGTTTCCAGATAGTCTGTTTTCCACTTTCTTGAGACATCTTTGTATTTCACGCGATGGATAACCATTAGACCAAAACTCACATCCGCCCTTAGAAATTTCTTTAGAATACCATCATGAGAGTATTACTGACCTATCTGATTCTATACTAAATCTTGATATAATATTTATCATAACTATTCCTATTGATTTTACAATTATCACTTCTTATAATGTATAAATCATAATATTATTCTTGTAATCTTCCTCTCATGTCACCTCATCAGGATAATGTTACTCCCAACTTCCATCAAGCCAGGAGGGCTATAAACACTACCAGGGTAGTGATGGCATTCGATGATTTAAAAAGGGAAATATTGCTTCTTACCTCTGACGGACTACTTCTATGCAGATATGGGGTCCACACCTTGCCTTAAAAGTAAAATGCAGTCCAAAACCTTGAATTAATTGAGAACCACTCTCTGTCTAATGTAGTAATGCTTGTTCTTTACTTTCCAGGCTAAGTGGAGCAGTGAAGTTCGATGTGATCCTCACTATCGACGAAGTGCCAATAGTGATCCATGATGACACAGTAGATAGGTCAATAGAATCTCCTGGCAAAATCAGTGATATGACGTGGGAAGAGTTGAAACAGCTAGACATATCCGAGAAGTACCCACTGGGGTAAGTAAAGCTAGACTGCATTATCTTGACCTATTAAAATGTTAGGTTAGAATTGTCATTCATCCTGTACATATAGGATTGTCTTTTTTATTTTTTATTTATTTTTTTTTTATTTTTTTATTTTCTTGTCATTAAACCATTTAGGTAATAGACAAAGTCAGGAGTACAAAGATTACATACATAAATTACAACACGAAATATACATAATTCACAACTAATTTTACAATATAAGTGAAAATACTACATTAAGTTTCTTGTACATTTACTAACTATTACTAACTATAAATTCTTAAAGTCATATTCGAAATATTTATTTATTAACAGTCAACAAGAATTTTTAAGAATAACTTAAATTTAGATAAATTAAAAAAAATAAATAAATAAGAATTTTATTGTCGTTAAACCCCTTTGTTACTAGATAAAGTCAGGACCACAATCTAGACTTAACCCACTATGTACATTTTAAAACCTGTATTCATATTACCATTAAACTATATTACACTCAAAAAATTCAGACACAGAGTAGAAAGGGTTGTTAACCAGGTAGGTATACACCTTGCATTTGAATAGATTTATAGGCAATTCAGCAAGATGTGATGGTAGTGTATTAAACATTCTTTGACCTAACATTTCATAACTATTTGATGACTTATGTAATCTATGAAATGGTATATTTATTTTCTTACTTTGTCTGGTATTATAATTATGTATATCTTTTTTTAAGTTATGGCACGACAGATTGTTTTTTGTATAAAGCAGTACATTATAAATATAAAGGTTAACTATGGTAAGACAACGTAATTTAGTAAACAAAGGTCTACAATGTTCTAGTTTGTGTGAGTTTGTTATTACCCTAACTACCTTCTTTTGCAGTATCAGAATGCGTTGAATATGGACACTATTTCCCCAAAGTAATATGCCATATGAGATTATACTTTGGAAGAACGCAAAGTATGCAGATCTTATATAGTTATCTGGCACAAACATTTTCAGTTTTCTTATAAGATATATAACCCTAGACAATTTAGTAGTAATATAATTGACATGTGGTTCCCAGTTCAGCTTCATATCTATATATATACCTAAAAACTTAACGCTTTCTGTACTATTTTCTATTGGTAAATCTCTAAGACTAAAAAATATTTGTTGAGTTTTACTGTCATTTAATAAAAATCCATTGGCCCTAAACCAAATTGAAGCTTGTGCTATAGTATTTTGAGTTAAGTTCTGAAGCTCATTAAAATCAGAACTAAAATTTAAAAAAGTTGTGTCGTCTGCATATAATATTGTTTGAGTGTTCATGAAATGTGGCAAGTCATTAATCATTAAAGTAAACAACAGGGGTCCGAGCACTGAGCCCTGTGGTACACCAAACTTGAGTTCAATCCTGTCAGACCTATCGTTACCTATACACACTATCTGCTGTCGACTCACTAGACAGTAAACCTATGACCTCATATAATGCCCTTTTTCTGTGGTTCTAAGAAAGAACAGTGCAGTGTACCATAACATCCCCATAAGTACATTGTATAATATATTTTATTTTGCGAAATACCATGAAATAGAAAGAAGTTAACACCAAAATCAGTCATTTTGTTTTACCAAAAATTATGATCGCTATATTTACTTGACTGCTGGTGTGGACTTTGTGGTTAGCGTCGCTGACTACAGATCTATCAGCCTGGGTTCGATCCCCGATACCTCCTCATATTTTTCTAAAGTAGGGAGGTGCACTCAGCTTCGGGATTCAGCTGCTCGATAGAGAAGTAGCGGCTCCGGTCATGGAAACCACCATTAACGGATGTGGGTGTTGGCATGCTGACCACATGCCCTCCAATCTGCCATCTTCCTATGGTAGATGATGCTGGTAGGCATAGTCTTTTCAGGGATGTAGCGCCGCAGAGTTTAGTTAGTATATTTACTGAAGGACTATTAGGAGTGACACAAGCAATATTACTCATTTATACACATTTTAAAACATTTAAGACAGGTCAATTGTTTGTAAATGATTTAGAAAAATCAGCAAATAAACGAGACTGCTTCCTATTGAATAACTTGTCCCTACCTGGAGAGTAAAACAGTGCACAGTAATAATTGTTCGATATTATTATATCTTCCACTGAACTGAATAAAAGACACTGAATGATAATGGACGGTATGCATAAAATTGTAGTCAATGCTTTTACTTTATCTATAGGAAAAGGTAAAAATAAAAGCATATACTGGTCCTTCATATCGTATATCGTATTCTTCTGCTACGAAGTGAATGCTAGCGTACTGTAGGTTTTACTTTACAATAAAAATCGATTTTGCGCTCTTTGGGCATTTTTGTTATTATTCGTGACTGTGATTGTGATTGTGATGAGAAAGCATTAATAATAAATTTAATTATTTTTTCACCTAGTTTCTAAATTCCGCATCACAAAGCCTGCGTAAGTTGTGTCTTCGCTAGCTAAGCAAACATTTTCTCTTAAGTACAGATGGCTGCCTTTATGAATATCCGAAATAGGAAAGTCTACAAACCCACGTTCGTGGAAAGAAATTTTATCCATATATGGGCTTTTTCCGTAGTTTTATCAGTTACAAAAGCGACTGCCCTTGAAACAATGCTCTGGTGAACCCATATTTCTTCACCTATTCCATTCTGAAATCCTAAGTCTGCCACGTATCTCAACAGAATCCTCATTTTTTGTTTGGAGGTTAGGGCTGCTCTGCTATAACCTATAAAATAATCACTCAACCATTCAGCATTTTCTTTCTCAAATCTATCTACTGAAAGTGCTTGCATCGGTTTTATCAACTTTGTTTATCAATGCGTTGATCAGAAACAATGTGTTGCTGGTTTGTTCTTTGATTTGTCTAGTGCAGGGATGGCAAGGAAAGCACTGGAAGTGTGAAGTTACCCTCCCTCTCGTCCCTACTACTGTCTTTCAATCACAGATAGAGCTAACTAAACCGGTTCTTTCTGGGACTAGTCACATGGCAGATAGAAAGAATAAGGAAGGGGGCGATTGAGGGATAGATCATTTTGCACATCCAGTGCATTACTTCCCGAGCCTGGTTTAGTGCTTTTGACATCATTGATCATAATTTTTTAAAACACAAATTATTCCATTTAGGAATCAGAGGTGTGGCTAGTGACCTTATCATGTCTTACATTTCAAATAGAGAATCTATTGTAAAATTTTCAAATCACTTCTCTGATAATTTTGTTTTGGACCATGGAGTCCCACAAGGATCTGTTCTTGGTCCCCTGCTTTTTTCTCTTTTTTTAAATCATTTAGAACTCAATATCACTGTTGATCATCTTACTATGTATGCCGATGATACGTCATTTGTAATAACTGCAGACAGTATTGTTAACTTAAAATCTAAAATTTGTAATGCTGTAGCTCAATTTAAACGCTGGTGTAATATGAATAATCTAATTATTAATGTTGAAAAATCCGTCTGTTTGCTATTCCAAAATAGAAATATCACCCAACTGTCTGTTCAGTGCGACAATTTTATTTTAAATTCTTCAGATTCATGTAAATTTTTAGGTATTTATTTGGACTCTAATTTAACTTGGAATTTGCAGATTGATCATGTTTGTTGTAAATTAAACAATTAGGTTATGCTATCAGATGTTTGAAGAATTCTCTTAATATAAATTATTTACTAAATGTATACTTTGCTTCTGTACAATCTATTATTTGTTATAATATATTAGTATGGGGTTGTGCATCTAATATTCAGAGGGTTTTTACAATTCAGAAAAGAATTTTAAGAGTAATATTTAATCTTAAACCTAGAGATTCTTTACGTGAGTATTTTAAATTACATAACATTCTAATTGTCACAAGCATTTTAATTTTTAAAGCTGGTGTGTTTTATAAGAAGAATCTCCGAAATTTTAGACTTAATATGGATATACATAATTATACATAACTATATTGACTCGGAAAGTTCCAGGAATGTTGTTATGATTAACTCCGCACCTACAGTTGACAGTAGGCCTACACAAGACTCTGACCTTATATCAGAAACTAATCTTAAAATTTTATCAGCCAATACACAGTCCTTGTGGGATAAATTGAACGAAGTAGAATTATTACTTCATGTGTACAATATAACTATATTCTGTGTCTGTGAGCATTTGTTCTTGGAGGCAACCAAAGACAATGCTCTCATTGAAGGTTATAAGTGTGCTTCTATGTTTTGTCGAACGAACAAAACGAGGGGTGGAGTGGCTATTTATATCAAATTAGGTCTCAACTACCAAGTTATAGACTCGGTGAAATACTGTGTGGAAAACGACCTGGAAGTGGTATGTGCTAAAGTGAGTCTTACGCCCTTAATGGACGTGATTATAGTCTCCCTATACAGAGTTCCTAATGGGAACCAGGAAGTATTCCTGGATGGCCTTGAAAGACTTTTCATCAACTTATCTAGATATGGACTTCCGATAATCGCTTGTGGGGACATTAATGTTGACATTAGACACAAGGAAAACTTTCCCACCCTTTTTCTGGATACCCTTCGATCTCTAAATTGTCACTGCCTAAATCTTAAGCCCACACGCCATGAAGCTTGCATTGATAATGTCTTTACTGACTTACCTAGGTCTCACATAAGAACAATAGTTCTCTCACCTCCACTGTCGGACCATAATGCTCTCCTAACTTTATTATCGCCTAGTAATGACGGTACATCTACACCCGAAAAAATAAGACCCAGGCTTATCAGGAATTTCAGCCAATCCAATGTCGATAATTTCAAATTGGTGTTGTCTGGCATTAACTGGTCTCAAGTACTTTCAAGTGAAGATAATGCATTCAATAAATTTGTAACCACTTTCGTAGATGCAATGCAAGAATGCTTTCCTTACAAGACTATTAAACCAAGAGCAGCTACGCAGACTTACAATAAAACTTCACTGAAATGGTTTACCCATGATCTTTATGAAAAGTGCATATGTTATGATTTATGGCAGTGGGCTCAACACTATAACACTTTTGAAGATGATATGAAGAAAAGATATATAGAAGCAAAAGTTTCATACAGGAAAGCTGTAACACAAGCTAAACAGAATTTCTATGCAGATGCCATAGCTTCAGCACCCAATCAGTGTAAAAAGGCGTGGGAGGTAATCAATAAATTGAAAGTGGGAAAGACAAACTACCCAGTTGACTCGCTGACAGCGCAACATTTTTGTGACAGCTTTGTCACTTCAATTGAGGACATATGCAAACAAGTACCTTCTTCAGTTACCGTTGCTACCAGCTTGTTGGAGAAACAGGGTATCAACATACCGGATTTCAAACTGAGGCAGGTGTCACACGAGGAAGTCTTTAAAGTGGTGAACAGTCTCAAAAATAGTAAATGTCGAGACATTTATGATATTAATAGTGAACTGATCTGGAAAGTGCTCCCCGAGATACTCCACCCGCTTACTTTGTGTGTCAATCAAAGTTTTATGACTGGTACCTTTCCTGATCTCCTAAAACTATCAAAAGTTATACCGATATTCAAGAAAGGGGATGTGTTGTGCCCCCAAAACTATCGCCCAATTTCTATCGTGCCATTATTCTCAAAAATTATTGAGAAAATAGCGTTACTACAGCTGAACTATTTTTTCGAATATCATAATCTATTTTCTAAATCTCAGTTTGGCTTTAGAGCTGGCCTGTCAACAATAGACGCTGTCAGAAGCCTGGTTAGCACGGCCTTGAATGCTTTTGAGCTTCACTCAAGCACACTTTCCACCCTGTGCGTTCTTTCCAAAGCGTTTGATTGTGTTCCACATGACATTCTTCTCAAGAAATTCGAATATTATGGAATACGGAATGTGGAGTTCGAATTCCTTCGATCTTACCTGGTCAACCGCACTCAACAAGTTTTTTACAACAACAATTTCTCAGAGGTGGTGGTTACGAAGAACGGTGTCCCCCAGGGGTCAATATTTGGACCATTCTTTTTCTTGGTTATGATTAATGATCTGCCAACCAATATACCAGCACCTTGTGGATCATTATTATATGCAGACGATTCAACGTTTTATTGTACCAATAGCAATATTGATGTACTAAAATCACAGATGGATAATTGCATCTCTGAGTGTAACAAGTGGTTTGCAAGTAATGGCCTATTATTAAATGATAACAAAACGCAGTCAATTCTTTTTAGTCTTAATAACCATGAGAGTGTTAGTATCAATTTATTAGGAATTCTTCTTGACCCTAAACTAAATTGGAGCGCACACATAGAAAAGATCTGCAATAGACTGTCAAGAATTTTATTTCTATTACGAAATTTAAAGAAACATATACCGAGAGACTATATACGAATGGCCTATTTTGCATTTTTCAACAGCATAATCAGTTATGGAATTTTAATCTGGGGTTGTGGTCATGAATTGTATAGGATTCTACTGATTCAAAAGAAAGCTATTAGAATTATAACCTCTTCTAATCATAGAGCTCATTGTAAGCCTTTATTCGTCAGCGAAAAAATTCTTACAGTGTTTAATTTATTCATATTCAAATGTCTGGAACATGTGAAAGGTAACTTAAGTAACACTCTCTTAAGATGTGACAAGCACAATCACTTTACCAGAAACATGAATTTAATAGATTTACCACGTGTAAGGCTCTCTAAAACTCAAGAATCTTACTCATATGTTGGCCTGAGAATGTTCAATAAGCTACCTCCTGAAGCTCATCTGGTTAACTTCAAACAATTTAAATTCATTCTGTACAACTGGCTAGCAGTTAATCCTTTCTATAATTTAGATGAATTTTTCAACATCCCTTCCATCGACATATGTTTTTAACACATTTTTTTCTGATTGCTGTACTGTTCTGTTGAAGTTGTATTGTATTTGGTATTGTGTATTGTGTACTGTTTTAATGTTTGACGTCAACTACACAAGTTCCACTTGTTATTTGTTGATAAATAAATTCTTAATTCTTAATTCTTAATTCTATGAAACCAGACAAAGAAATCATGTGCACATATCTCATTACTCAACTACCAAGTATACAAAATCTCCAGTTTGCCTCATTAGTAGGATAGTAAACAAAATCTCCAGTTTGCCTCATTAGTAGGATAGTAAACAAACTTCCAAACAGCATTTCTAGTATTAAAAATCTTCATCTGTACAAGTTAAGACTAAAGACATTTTTATGTAGGAATTCTTTTTATGATTTAAATGAATTTTTTAGTTTTTAATTGTATTCTATTGTATTTGTTATTTTAATGTTATTTAATTGACGATTCTATCTGTACTGTATGTACGGCTAACAGATAATAAAAATTATTATTATTATTATTATTATTATTATTATTATTATTATTATTATTATCATCATCATCATCATCATCATCAAGTTGATGATGCTCTTTATACTTCGTTTTATCTCTTATTTGTAAAAAACGCAGTCATGCAAATTACCGCAACTAGTCACTAAGCAATCTAAGTCACGAACAATGCATGCTACGATTTCTTTTAGTAAAACCTACAAAGCATAGTTCTATACTACAGATTATGCATACAATTCGTAGTTTATTCTAAGGGTCGATGGAAAATTTAATCACGGTCTATAAGATCAATTTTATGCCAAGAGAAAAAGCTTTTTCTATGATTTTTATTCATACAAATTTTAGTATTGCCTTAGAAAAGTGTAGTAAAAGTATCTACTACCATTTTATGCATACTACCCAATAATTACACACCGTTTTTAACAGCCTCATACTTGATGCAGAACCGTCTATGAAATTCCTCCTCAACAATTCGCTAATTCTCACTTTGTATAAATTACTATTTACCAAGCTTCTCATACGAATCAGCCTCGGTTCGCTACAGCGGGTGCTAGAAGGATCTCTTACAGTTATCAGGGTACTTGGGGTTTTGTTGTAGTTCGTAATAATAGATATTTATAAATCACAGTTCATTTTAATGCAATAACACTGGTTCTATTGTAGAAAGTTTATGTAACATTTATTAATGTCTATATATGAATATTAAATTTTATTTGGAGATGCTGAGTAAGAATCTAGTGCTAGGGAAACAGTTATCAAGTTTTACCCGCGTGATTTGTTTGTTTCGCGAATGTTATGTAATACTTCCTGATTCAATTGATTCTTTACTTACATGAATGTCAGTTACTCACCATATAACACTTATATCATCGTAAACAATATTTAATTACTTTTAAGTGGTGTAGAACCTTAATATACAGCCATTTCATAAAATATGGGAATTTTTCCCTCAAAGAGAGAAGTTATAAAATTATTGTAACTGGGTGGTCAAAAATAAGTTCAAAACCTCAAATTCTCTGAATAATAAGGACTTAGGTGTATCTGAAGTGGTTTCATGTGTAAAATCTGTCGATTTACTTATTTATTGCATTGAGTCACTTTTTTTGCTATTTTTAGCATGATTTTAACACTCTTTAATACCAAGTAGTCAAGAGTAATCAGCTATGTCCATTTTCATTTGAGAAAATATAAATGTTAAGGTACAATTTGGTATAAGATTAACTTCAAAAAATATGTGTGGTTAATTACTATGTAAAATAACAAACAAGGGAATTTTTGTCCCACCCGTAACAGTGATAGTTTTGTTAAATTATTATTGATGAGTTAAATAAATGTTCTGACAACCTGGAAAGAGTTTATAATTTGTATTGAATCCCTCATACCTTCATTAATAACAACATTAAGACCCTAACAGTAATTGCAGAACAGAAAATGAGCTTTTGCTTTGCATCATTAAAATCAGTGTCCAAATCATGTCCCACCCAGTAACAGATTTTGAAAAACAAATTTAAAATATTTAAAATAAGTTTTAAGTAATGCTTTCCATGCAGTGTGGAGGAGAAGACATTGTAAATTTTACAGAATGTGAAGAACCAATTCTAGTTTATTATTTATGATATGTAATAAACAAAAATAGTTTATATAATTTGCTAGAATGTCCCACCCGTAATTATGAAATGGCTGTATAGTCACAAAAAAAAAACACTTGCAACAAATCACTAATTCTACTTGTTTGTAGACAGCAATATACGACACGTGTGCCTCCCGTGGGAGTACCGCTAACACTGACTAGCTCGGCAACGCTTGCTTGCAACTCTACGACTTACTACACATATCCATCCTGAAACACTTGAACATATCATTTCTTATGTTATATGCATTTGGGGAGTTTCTCTTAAATAAACACTCTTTTCATTGGTTTCTCTATTTTGGCATAGTGATGCTCCTGAGCGCATCCCACTGCAACGCCCCCTTCCACCAAAACCCTTTTTCTCTTCTTCCGCCTTCTCGATCAGATGTGAAGCGTGCTGATCTCAGCCAGGCCGACCCTATATAAAATAACTAAGAGGGTAACTGAAAGGTGGGGAAGGCATCACGTAACGAAGGGCATGTAAAAAATTAGATGCTCTTCGCAAGCTGAGATTTGTGAAACACCATGTGCAGGCTAAAAGAAAAGATTTATTCTTCAGAATAAACTTCATTATACCTGAAGGGCAAAACATCAATTATATTGAACTATTTACAGATCTTTGGCCTGATGGACCAAGTATTAACAGCATTAAAATTAAAATAATGAGTTTAAAGAATATATACACTTAGGCCTGATGGGCCTGCATCAATAACATAAAATATTCTTGATACAATTCCCCAGAACAGGGTTAAATAAATTCATGTTATTTTAAAATTTACAATCTTGAGTTAAAACATTCTACTTTACAAACTTCTAAACTTGTCTCGGCCAAATAAATACCTTCATTATTTATTTATGTTAACCATAAATGCAAATGGCCGGTCATACAATTAATTAATTATTTGATATCATTATCAATAAATAGAATCATACGGCGTACATAGATTTAACACAAAATATGTTTTACATACCTTCGTATTTAAAAACAAACTGCCAGACATTCCTGGACAGAAAATATGTCCTCGAAGTTGCAGCCTGGTGACATCAAATTTACAAGACGGGTACGTGTATCAAAATTTAAAGCACATCATGAAAACCAGGTCCTCATGGACCACAAACAAAACGGCATTCAGAAGTGAAAAGAAATTTACAAACACAAGGCCTATGTCAGAAGCCAAGACAACAAATTAAAACGCCGGGGTGAAGCCCCAGATAAATGTTAATTTACCCGGCATGGTGGACACACCACGTTACACTAACATGACAAAATAATAATACAAGAACCCTTCCCTAATAATCAAAATGAATAAACTAATTAACCAAAAGGATTATGAAAATAATGGAAGATACACGTACCTCTTTCTATCCTAGCGTGCGAGACCAGGCCGGTCCCGCCATGTTGTTTTCTTTGTCTAGCATCATGTCACCAAGAAGCAACACCGAAACACAACAAACACTGGTAGTGAAAGGAGAGAAGAGAGTGAGAGCCTACGTGCTCTAGGCTTATATAGTCTGGGCTCCCCACTCTTTTAGGACCTACAGCATCTTGGCCTATTACCTGAGTTGTAATATAAATAAAACAAAATACTAACGAAAGATTTATCTTAACGTATTGAAATTCAAGAGACAAACCGCTACGGTGGAGTCTCTAGACCAAGCGCCTGCGCGCGTCTGGAACAGAGTTACTGCAATGCAGTGGACTTGGCTAACTGTCTTCCCCTCTGTACGAAGCCCCCTACGCTCAGAGCGAGCGCTCACGAGAGAATACGAAGCTAAAGACAATAGATTGGAACTCTCTCTCTGTCGCAACAATATACACGTGATCGGAGACTGATATATTCTTGACTCGACTAGTTTCTCAACTCTTATACTCCTCATTATAAATTCTTTCAAATAAAAAAAAATCCTTTCAATCCCTTTTTGAGCCAATGACTTGACTTGTAAATTAATATTATTATTAATATTGGCTCACCACATACTTTTTTGATGCTATAGTTTCTTGGTAATTTGCTAAGTTTCTCCGTAAGACTTTCATTGCTATTTTCCAGTGCTGTTTCTGAGTGCAGTCTTTTCTCTCGAGTTTTGAGTGAATAGAGTTGTGCTCGTGAACAATACTAAGAGGAATAGTGTCTCGGGTTCCCTGTGGTTAATCTTTAATGAGCAAGGGGTTATTTGGCCTCATCTGTTATTTCAAAAACTTCTACTTTCCACCACTAGTCAAGATATTTTATATTTAATATTATTATTTTCATATTCTGTTGCTTATTCTTTTATTACTATTACTGTTTTAATATTGCTATAATTACTTGTTAATTGGAAGGAAAGGGAATAGACATTAAATCCATGTCTGGGATATTATTACAAGTAAGAATCAGCTTGAAAAATTTTATGTCATAACCGGGATTGGTAGCTCAATGGTAGAGCATCGGCGCGTTAAGCCGAAGATCCGTGTTCAAATCCCGGTTATGACATAAAAAAAAAAATTTTCAAGCTGATTCTTACTTGTTAATTGCTTATGCTATTTTGATATGTACTAAATTAATTATTGTACGCATAGTTGTGTAATAGGTATTTTATCATTTAATAATCATAGCCTTGGCTATGATGCTCTCATACTTCTCTGACAAATGAACTTGATTCATGATATGAATCTATAAACTTTTTCAACCTTAAAGCACTACAGTAGTAACTTTTGTGGATATTGGTTTCAAAGGATGGTGGTATTGAGAATGTACATTAAGAATTTGATAGTAAATTATTTATTTGTTTAGGCCTATGTCATGAAGAGTGGACATTTTCAAGCATCTTATTTTCTTTCTGTGTATAGCGTGATCTTTACATTCTTCTAAGCAGTGCTTTTTTTCTAACAAAAAAGATGGCGGTACTCACCGAAACTTTTAAACTGAAGCTCATGGGAGCACCCATATTTCTCCCAGAAGTCGTTTTTCTGAGTTAATGTCCAACAATCGGGCCTATCATGGACATAATTGTTTCTCCCCTGAATACCAGTAAAATTACCGGTACTTGCAACATTCTCTTCAAATTCATTTTATTCAATGCATGCATTTTTATGAGATATTTCAAAAACATCCTCATGCTTTCTTTTACTGCGTACCAATACAAAATAATTTCCTATTTTACTCACTTCACTTCTCTACTAGTGAACCACGTGCACACTTTGATCCTACAATTTATAAGCAACTATGAACTCTCCCAACACTTCAGCACGAACCAAGAGTTTATGCTTTTCAAATTACATGTAAGCAACGAATGCAATTAAATTTAAACATGCACTAACCTCTGATTCACTTTGGTGGTTAGCTACTTATTATAATACATGTTTGTCACTACGTTAGCATTAACTTATACCGTTATAATGACCTTGACCATAGCAGCTGTTTGCTGGGGGCTGGAAAAATCAACCCCGAACTCTCTTGCAGTCCAGTAGCCATGGAAATTTACAGAAACTATCATGTGTTCGTATGTAAGCTATTAAGTATGTAGAAATCTAGCAAAACCACGAAACAAGCTTGATTTTAAGTAATAGGCCATAGGAATTGTGATAGGAACATTGCGAGTAATATACGAATTTTATTTTTTGTAAGAAAATAAGGTGCCGGTACTGAGTACCGTTGCGTACCGTCACAAAAAAAGCACTGCTTCTAAGTCATAATAGCCTGTGTTAAAATTATTCATCTATTAACTGTTCATTAAAATATACTATATATCCTACATAATACAATTTTCTTTTTTGTCAATATTTAGTTTTTAAACATGTTAGGGCCTATATACAGTTGTATACAGTCTTTAGTAGATAATCTATTCTTAAACTTGACATATTTAGTCCTAATTTTCACTGTTCCACGTTAACATCTAAAGTTATTTTAATACATTTACTGTAAGTAATTACTTTTAATGGATATTAGATAAACCATTTCTTAATAGAAGAGTCAAAAATATTATTTGTTCAAACACCATATACAGTGAATGCTGCTTATAATCGTGGATAATGTTATCAATCAGGTAATGTTATTACTTTTATGAAGTCCCACACTTATTAATTCTGATACTTTTGAAAAAAAAAAGTGTGCGTAGAACACCATGCGACAGAAGTGAAACTTTTTTTAATTTTTGGATTTTTTCAATTTTGGATCGGACTTTTTTAATATTGGGTTTTTAGACTTTTTAAATTTTGGATCTTTAATTTTTTATTTTTTGGACTTTTTAATTTTGGATTTTTAGATTTCTTAAATTTTGCATAAGCCTAATCATTGAGTTGATTATTTTCTGTGCAGTCCGTTCCGTCACAGCCCCACTTATTTCGTGACGATTTTGTGTGTAACAATTTTGTGACGATTTTGTTCGTAATGCAAGTTTGGGTTAGCTCTTGATTTACTCCTAGTGCGGCTAAAGAAGTTTCACTTCAAAAATGCTTTTTATTATGGCCGATTCAGTATGTTATCACATTTTCCTTTTTGCTGCTTTATTTCTAAGTACGTACGTCATTTAAAATTTTGGTTTTGAGGGTTTCGTCTCTAATTCAACTGTATTGTGTTGTACTGGAGGTAGCATAACTGTTCCCAGCTCACAGGATGACCAGTTGTAGGGGGTGCCATTACCTAACTCTCTCTTCTAAGCAATATAACATATTTCACCCCACAGTTAAGTTGAAGCTTTTGATTTATGAAGATAACAGTGTTGACATACAGTGATGGCTAGTGTAAAATGAAAAGACTTGAACAGACAGGCGTTAGATGTTTTGCTATGCGGTGTTCACCACAGATCAGTATATAGACTTCCAAATATAGGCCCTACTTGTAACTCATAACTGAGTATGGAGTATTGGTTAAATAATGAACTCCTGAAGGAAAGTAAAAACGACTAAAAACTTTGTTACTGGTTTATCTCCTAGTGTATCATTGATAAAGAATGGGTCACTTTCCCAATATAAATATTTATTTAAGTTTTGCCATTTTTCATAGTTACTTTAGACGAAAATGCTTAAATGTCTCTTTAGAATGATGTACATTTTATTTTACTGCCATTTAGTACTGCTTTTCAGAATATTTTAAATTAGTACCTCCATCTTAAGGTATTTGTACAACTTTAGGTATGAAAATTTTTCACTGGGACTCTCAGTTTTTTATATGTTATTATACAACTGTATATTAAGACATTTCACACAAAAACTGTTTTCTAATTGTTTATAATTTCATTATAAAAATTATTTTCTTGAAATTGATTACTTCAAAACTATGAAAGATAAAATGACCAAATTTTCACTATTTTGTAGACAGAATAATTCTCTAGTGCCTGACATTTAGACTTTTTTGGATACTTAAGATTTTAAATTGTTACATAGATTTATATAAACTGGAAATATAATTTTGTTCACATTGAAGAAAGTAAACCTTGTATCGAAACACATGGAAAACAGGATGTTCAAACAGGTCATACTTACTCAGCACAAGTCTACACTTACTTACTCGTGTATTAGTGACAATTAATAATCAGTATTATAAGTTTTAGCAGAGAGGGAAAATTAAAAACAGTGAAATTTAATAGCTGAGCAAGGGGCATGGCAAACTGAAGCTATTTAGAAAAAGGGCTCTATCTAAGGAACTAGCAGCGTGTGAATTTAAAAATAAATATATGAAATGAAAGAGAAAATAACTATCTATCTAAGTACACTGTTTTCAAAAAATGAAATTTTTCAGAATATTTTTAGTGTCTTGGGTGTAACTTAACACCCCTAACATTTCATCCATCACAACAGCTAAACCACCAATCATATACTTTCAAACATAACCATCTCACTTTCCAAAAAATAAAAATTCTTATATTAGAATATGCAAAACATCTGAGACCCCACTTACATAATTTTTTTAATTTTGTGTGGAATGACCCTAATGTAAGTTGCTAAAGATTGCTTTGTTTTCAGGGACGTGATCTGCATCTGGAAGGAGAAAGTTATTCTAGAGATGCCATGGACTGTGAACCTGCCACTGGAGAAGCAGCATTTCTCCCAAGTTCTCAAGGTGTTGTATCTTACTGACACACTCATCCGTGAGGTTGAGCATGAATTCTTTTGAACTGTCTACGTTTTTATACCAAAGAACTCAGTGAACAAACATTGCATGATTACCTTTAGTTTTAAGTTCTGTGTTTTACAAATTCAAGATTAACTTTTGTACTGATAAGCTTTTGAATCTCCTTGAACTATTAAGCAGGATCTGTATGGACTCAAAAGGAAATTTTAACTTAGTATGTTTTATTTATTACAGCAAAGTCCCGATTATTAGTGGGTTTGCAGATTATGCATGGTTCTTCCTTTTTAAACCTTTGGTGTGAGATTTTGAATTTCCCACACTTAATTCTGTCATTGGGGAACAAAGGGAAGGATGAGGTTCCCAACCCAGGACAAAACTAACTACCGTAGTGATTGAATGCCCCCAATCCACAGGTAAATGTGAAAGTCCTTATTCCTTCCTGTGAGATATGATTATTATATCAAGATATGCAAGAGTTTTTCAGAATTATTATACAGTTAAAAACAAATTTCATTAAATAAAAATGATAACAAATTTCTTTTAGTACACTCTCTCTAAAACAGCTGCTTGTCGGACTGGTATCATGCCGAAAAATGTTATTTTAGTGACCCAAGCCACTAAATTCAGCAAACAACTTTTCACTTCTTGGTTCACAAGAGAAACATTGCTTACCATGGATGCACCAGCATTTAATTGCAATACAGTAATATATTCCTTCTCATAGTCTACTGCTGCCAAGATTTTACTGGCAGCAGCTCTAATTCAATGTTTCTGCCTATGGATTGAACATGTTTCTCTAATGTTTCAATGGATTGAAGTTTCCTCCGGACTATCGCTCATATTTTTACAAGCTTCTCATAAATACTAGTTCGTATGCATTATTGTTTACAAACAAGCGACTCATATGCATCTATACCACATTTCGTATTGGTACGGTTCAGTGTTATTTTGCAATTCAGGTGGCTGTGAGAATATAGTGTTAACAAATGGCTTGACTATACCTTTCATTATAATTTATTAATTATACGGTATTTTTATTTAATTTCATATAATCTGATCTGGTACCCTATGATCCCCAGGTGGGGTGAAGGGGCCTCCAATGGAGGTTTCATTACCTATACTAATTTTGATATGCTTATTTTCCGAGAGAGAGTAGAGGGACAGGTGGTAGGCCCATCGCCTCGCAACCCCCCTCTGGAAACTAAGTATTTTTTGGACGTGAAAGGGCCGAGAAATTTTGTCCAGAGGCTCTAATTTAGGCTTGGGGTTCTTTTACGTGCCGTAAATCTACGACACGGGACCCCCAGCTTAAAGTCCCTCCCGGAGGACTCCGTGCCCAGGATTTTTACGTCCTGAAAAATCCATCGACCGCGGCCAGGTTTGATCCCGCGCCCTGCGGATCTAGAGGCGGGCATGCTACCTCTAGACCACCGCGGCCGACAATGTCATATAATGGAAAGAGCTTTTATTAAAAAAAATATTGTATGCAGCACATATGCAAAAACTTTTTTCGGATTCATCCAGTATTTTGGCCTCGGCCACTGTATTTGATTAGTCCCCTAAAGCGTTATTTTGTGTATTTGATACATAAATACCTATTAACACTTTTCACACCGTGCCTTTTTCAGCGTCATCATCCTGTGAACCGGGCGTTTTCTTCAGTTTTTGTGATTTAAAAAAAGTATACAGTATGTATCTCAAAATAATTACTTACTTTAGCCATGAAGATTGGAACTTCCTCTTTCTAGAAATGATTTATTGTTGTATTCACTGTGATATAAATATATCACAGGCAGATAAATGGGAGGCTGTTTTGAGGATTTATTTTTTTCGGAAATAATTTTTTCCAGGTTTTTATTTATTGCAAAATAGCTAACCCACAACTTTTTGGTTGTATATTGTCCAGTAATTAACACGTGTGTGATATTCTTTGAAGCTTTCTGGCATACACAGTCCAATGTTACACACTTTGCACCATCTTGACTCCCTTCTCACTTTTTGTCCACTTTCTTTCTTTCCTTTATCTGCGTACATATCGTCTTCGTCAGTAGATACATCCTGAAATGATCCAGAAGAACCAGAATAAACATTTTGATCAACAGGAGAAAAGCCTAAAAAACAGAATTCATCTGATTCGGACATCTTAACCTAGCTTCTTGTTGATGTTGTGGTAATCGCAGTAGGCCGATATAAATTTGATAGAAAAGTCGATATAAATCGACAGAAGTGTATGAAGCACATTGTGTTGGGAAGTGCATAAGCTAAGCTTCATGTTTATCTGTTCAAAACCTCTATTACATCACGTCTTCTCTCATTGCTAAGCATGGGAATGCGTGCAACGTAAGGGATACGGTCTTGGTTCACGCTGAAATAAAATGCAGAATGTATCACGTACGGGCATGGTGTAGAAAGTGTTAAAGTGATTGTAACAAGAAAATAAAATATGTTCTGCTAAATTTGATTTGAATAAGGAAACTTAAATTACATCTACATTTCAAAGAAAAGGCCAGAAGAGGTCAATAAGTAAACATTGTTGCCTACTTTGTACACATGATTTTATTTAATATTAGTGAGTCTATTTAATAATCATATGTAAATATTTTTAACAAAAAGAGTTTTTCCATGTGAAGCAATCAAAGTTGGTTACTCTGGAATGTTATAATTTCATACCACCCAGTAGCATAATTTTCTCCTTTTAATTAATATCATTTAAGATTAAAAGTGCTTTTAACTTCTATTCTCTAAAAAAATATTACCATATTTCTACTTTCCTGAGAAAAGTACCTGACCCCAAAACAAAATGTTTTCATACAATTTTCCATTCTCGATCTAGGATGTTCACAGACATAAACACAAACACAAACACACTGACACACTCGCACACTGAGACACGCACACAGACATGTTTCCAAAATAGTATTTTTTTACTCAGGGAGGCCTCAAAACGTGCATTTTTGTTAATAACTAAAGTCGGAATTTCGGAATCGAAAACACTTCCTCTACCTATAGTACCTATGGTACGGGCAGAGGAAGTAAAGGAGTATCGTGCGAAAAATGGAACATCTTGTCCCTCTACCTGAAAAGAGTTTTAATAGGTATCACCGCTAAAGACAATCTTTAAATTGGCCAATTAAGGTTTCACTACTGATAAGGTTTTATACACTACAAATTATATTATACAATAAAATATAAGAGAGCTAATTTTAAAAATTAAAAATCATAAACTAGTAAAAATAGTATGAAAAAAAGCACCCTGCCTAGGATCGAACCCCTAGCTCCTGCATAACTATCAAGCATTATAACCACTGAACTACGACACAACGAAGTTGATAATGTGAATACTTATTATCTGAAGGTATACGATGTCCCACACAAGAAATAATATTGGTTTTTGGTTTTTACGACGAAATAATAATTAATAATAATAATAAAGAAATAATATGGGTTTTTTGGTTTTTTCGACGAAATAATAATAAATAATAATAATAAAGAAGTAATATGGGTTTTTTTGTTTTTTTCGACGAAATAATAATAAATAATAATAATAATAATAATAATAATAATAATAATAATAAAGAAATAATATGGGTTTTTTGTTTTTTTTCGACGAAATAATAATAAATAATAATAATAAAGAAATAATATGGGTTTTTTGTTTTTTTTTCGACGAAATAATAATAAATAATAATAATAATAAAGAAATAATATGGGTTTTTTGGTTTTTTTCAACGAAATAATAATAATAATAATAATAATAAAGAAATAATATGGGTTTTTTGGTTTTTTCGACGAAATAATAATAATAATAATAAAGAAATAATATGGGTTTTTTGGTTTTTTCGACGAAATAATAATAATAATAATAATAATAATAATAATATTTATTTATTTATTGAATATCCACAATACACAAAACCCTATTTCACCCGAAGGTACATTAGGGTTGGAGATGTCACAAATGTTACTTACAATAGGTTATCCTGATATTGGAATCTGAATGTCTATTATACACTATTTACAATACTGTACAGTTCTTACCAGGCGTAATGTCTACAATAGTCCTACAGTTTCTTATGTCTTACGATATGGTAAGTCTTAAGTTAAAGTTAATTATGTGAATTCGTTTTTATATAGACATAACCTTAAATTATAAAATGTAGATAAGATATTGTTGGAATAAATAGCTTAACTAAGCAAGATAAAATAAATTAACTGTGCAATACATTAAGTTAGACAAGTAATACCCCAATGACTGAATAAAAGTGTGAGAGTTAAAGCTTTGAAAATATTCTATTTACAAACGATTGAAAAAGTTTGTGTCCGTTTTTGTCAGCAAGGACGTGTCCAATGGGACTGACATACTCTAAGTCTATTCTGTTCAGACACAAAATAAGTTCAATCCTCTCCAGTTCATAACGTGGACATGTATTGTAAGGATATCTTTACTGGTCGAGAAGAACAATAGACAACTTCCGACAATTTGACTCAAAACTAAACTTGATAGACTCCACAAAATATTTAACCATATAATTCTAGCGTATTTATTTGGCGCCAGCTAGATTATCTAAATACAACTCACCATAAGCACTTATTTAAGTCAAACTCCTTCACAACAATAACTTGACCTATTTTTGTCTATTATTCCTCGTCGGCCACATTACGACTTGTCTATGCCCAGACTGGCTCGTCATCTCTTTAGGGGGGATTCTATTCAGTGTTGAGGTTGACAGATTAAGTAGGTATATAATTTTACACAAACAAAACATAGGTTTGACAGTGGTTGATATTTTAATATTTTCAAATTCAAATACAGTTATAAGGTTTGTCTCGAAGATTATATACTTCGTAACTTTGTATAGAAATAAAATAATTGAAATGTTTCTGTAACGTTCAAATATAAAGCCTCTTTATTTTTAAGCTTCAAAAATAAATGAATGTCTTTTCAAGCTTCTAACCTGACTTCCAGACCAAAGAATGCATGTTCGAACAAAGTAGATCTTATGAATTGGGTATTTTACTGAAGTTATCTTTTCAGATTATTATATGAAACAATAAACAAGCAAAAAGAATATTTAACTTTCTTACTTTTACGTTAATCAAAAAATGTATATAAAAAATGGAGTCTATATCTCAATGTCTTTGATTAAAATAATATATTCTCGTAGAATACTCAGCTTGTGTCTTTTTCTTCACACACGACGACTTCCAATTTACACCACGTAATCCCTCGTAGCTTTTCTCGAGCCACCCTGGCTCAAGACTTCCCGATGGCTGTACCACGAAATCCCACGTAGCTTTTCTCGAGCCACCCAGCTCAAGACTTCCCGATGGCTATACCACGCAATACCACGTAGCTTTTCCCGAGCCACCCTTGCTCAAGACTCTCCGATGGCTATACCACGAAATCCCACGTAGCTTTTCTCGAGCCACCTTGCTCCGGACGTTATGCAGCTGAACCACACAGCTTTTCCTCGAGCCACCTTACTCGAGACGTTCTTTCGCCGGCCCAACTTCTCGACGATCTTCCTCGCCAAAATTCTTATCACCATCCCCTGCTTCTCTCCCTCGACTTCTCCTTCTGCACGGGATCTCTCTGTTGGACATGCGCCGTTGCGGACCTTTCAGCGCCCCGGCCAGGGTACTGTCTCTATTGTTCCTGCAACACAATGTTCAACCGCGGCACTACCCAACTTTCACTGACGTCCCCAACAGTTGAGTACCAGGTATAAGCGTGCGGTGTCGAAATATTTCCTTACAGTATACAATATATGTTCAACTGTTTCATCTTGCTGACCGCACTTGCAGGTGGCAGTGTTTGAGATCCGAAATCGGTGAAGATATTGCATGAATTTTCCATGTCCAGTCAGAAACTGCATCAGAACAAAATTCGGCATGAGTTTTTTGCTCTTCAACCTATCGCCCACTGTTGGAAAAAATAGATCTCTTGTTGTAGAACCATTTGAGCTATTCTGCCACAGAGTATCCCATTCTTCTAAGATATTTCTACTGATTGTCTTCTTTATGTAAGAGATGGGACAAGCAGAATAGGAGGGAAGGAGGTTCGAATTTGCAGCTGTTTTGGCCAGTTCATCCGCTCTCTCATTTCCTGCAATTCCTGAGTGTCCACGAATCCAGGAAAGACAGACATGACCAGGAAATTTTCCTATCAGGGTGTAGATTGTATTTGTCATTTATAGCGAGTAAAGCAGACTTCGAATCACTGTACACACATACACTATGGCTGGTATCCTTGCACAATTTTATGGCTTCTCTAATGGCCAGGAGTTCAGCCTGAAATACTGAACACTCAGGGGACAATTTGTTTTTGTTTTTAAATATTTCTGTTGAGTTGGAGTACATAACAAATGCACACCCTACATTCATTGTGCCAACGAGTATGTCTTCAAAGCGAGACCCATCAGTATAAATTTCATAATGGTGAGCCCCACTGTCATTTGGTTTCCTGAGGTATTGCATATGTAGGGCAGGATGTCCTGCCGAGATCTTATCAAGCGGTTTCTCGAGTTCCAGTTCTGATAAATATACAGGTACAGGTCTGCCTCTTTTTATATTGCTTATGTTCGCCTTCATCGTACCTGTTAAGAACAATGGCTCTATTCCAGCCACGATTAAAGCAGCTTCAGTGGAGATGGTGCGATACCCTCTGATCATTCTGAGTAAATATCCACGTTGAATTTGGAGCAGTTTGTTTTGTGCCCACCGTTTCTGAAGTACATCCTGAAATGCTGCTACACCATATAGAATCAGTGGTTCTACTGCTCCATGATATATTATTTTGAGGATGTCGTGATTAAGTCCCCAGGTAGGTCTAGTTGCAAATGCCAGTCTTGTAAGTAGTGAACTTGCCTTTTTGGCTACATGATCAAAATGAGGGCGGAAGGTTAACTTTTGGTCTAATAGAATACCTAAGTAATTTAATTTATCAGTAAACTGTACTGGTGTATTGTTCATGCTGAGGTTGACTGGTTCAGCATTCCTCCGTCTAGTTACCAACAGAGCTTTGGTTTTATTTGCATTAAAATGAAGTTTGTTGGCTTGTCCCCAGTCATGAATTAAAGAGAGAGCAGTGTTAGCAATATTTTCTACTCTTGCTGCTGTATCAGATTTCACCAGCAGAAGAGCATCATCTGCATAGGCAAAAATACTACATCCATTTGGCAGGGGCTGTTGTAGTAGGTCGTCATAGAGTATGACCCAGAAGCCTGGGCTACAGGTTGATCCTTGTGGGCAACCCCTTGTAATGTTTTTGTTAATGGTAGTGCCACTTAATGCTAACTGAATCTTGCGGTTAGTAAAATAGTCTCTTATTAATTTATATAAGTTTCTTCGGCAGTTTTTATTTCTTAGCTGGTGAAGCACTTTTGGCCACCATGCATGGTTGAAAGCACTAGATATATCCAAAGAAATAAGCAGGCCTATTTTCTTTTCAGTGAGTGTCCTCTGTATCCAATCAACCACTTTACAGACTGCATCCTCTGTTGATTTTTGTGGCATAAAGCCGAACTGGTTTTCGCTTAGCTGATGACTGCTAGTTAAGTGAAACATAACTCTGTCAATTATAAGTTTTTCTAAGCATTTCCCTAGAACCGGTATTAAACTAATAGGTCTGAATGCCCCAGCCACCTTCTTGTTATTATTTGGTTTTGGTATTATCTTGACTGACGTATCTTCCAGCAATCTGGGAAAGTACCAAGTTGTAAACATTTGTTGAACACATCTGTGAAAAGGAAGGGAAAACAAAAATGGACATTTTTTACTATGTTAGCGGAGATGTGATCAGGGCCTGGCGCTTTTTGATCGTTTAATTTCAGAATTATATTATTAACTTCCTGTGGAGTGAACAGGCAGTCGTTTGGCGTGTAAATATCATTTTCCGCTAGTGTACGAATTTGTTGCTGATCTGCATTATCTATTGTGTCTTCAGGGAAGAATGATGCAGCCAGTGCCTCTGCTGTTTCTTTAGGATTTGTTGTATATCCTCCTTCTGTTTCTATTGTAGATATGGTGTTATTAAGATTCTCGGGTTTTCGGCAGTAGGCCTACTTATATACAATGTTCCATGGGTTTACTGATGTCTGTGTTGAGCAAAAATTTTTCCAGCTATTCCTTTTGGCATTTACTATCTTCAGCCTGTATTCTACTATAATTAAATTGAACGCTTCTTCGTACCTCTCACGTAGTAGGGGACATCTGAACCGTTTGAATCTCCGGTAGCTTGCAAGGAGACGTTTCCTAATAACTGCCAAATCTGTATTCCACCAATAGTTTTTTGCTGGTCTGTGTGTGAGTTTTGGTAAGTATGACTCACATGTATGAACTATTATGTCTGTCATTTCTTCTACGATATGATTTAGTTTTATTTTGCTGTCAGCATTCTGTATTTCTTGAGATATTCCTTCCAGATTACGGGACACTGCATTTTGAAAGTGAGACCATGATACATTTTTTGTTTTAAACTTTCTTGTGAGATACATGTTATTGTTGATGATATAGGGCGTTCTAGATGTATTTATTTTAGTGACAATGAGTTTATGATCGGAAAGAGTAGCTTTCTCACTTACTGTCCATTCCGATATAAGCGGTAACAGTGATGCACTACACACCGTGACATCTATGTAGCTCTCACAATTTCTTCGGCTATAGGTGGGTATACTTCCGTTATTAAGTATGTGAAGATTGTTAGCAGAGTAAAAATCGTAATATTTCCGCCCTCGATCATTTGTACTAGAACTGCCCCAGGCCACATGACTGGCATTTATATCGCCAGTAATAATTAATGGTTTGTCTCGCAAAGTGTTACATAAGTTGTACAATTCGGTCAAATACTGATCTACATTGGTGTCAGGTGCACAATACACATTGCATATATATAGGTTGACTCCGCTGAAAGACACATTTACCACTACACAGTCTGCTGTGGAGAATTGGGAGAGTTTTAATACGTTATAGTAGTTTGTTATTACTGCTGCACGAACTCGATCATGATTATTATTGTCGATATGTATGTTGATATTGCTTCCAAACCCCGAAACGCCACGTGAAGTAATATGTGGTTCTTGCATGCATATAATTTTAATTGTGCTGTTTTAATTTAAATTAGTGTTAAGAATTAATTCCTGCGTAGGCACTAATGATTTGTGTAAATTTTGGTGATATATTACGAGCTCAGCCATAATTGATCCTGGATTGGATTACTTTTATAATTTTTTTGTATACTGAGCAATTTCGAGAAGTTGCAGGGTGATAATAATAATAATAATAATAATAATAATAATAAAGAAATAATATGGGTTTTTTGGTTTTTTCGACGAAATAATAATAATAATAAAGAAATAATATGGGTTTTTTTGTTTTTTCGACGAAATAATAATAATAATATTAAAGAATGGGTTTTTTGGTTTTTTCGACGAAATAATAATAATAATAAAGAAATAATATGGGTTTTTTTGTTTTTTCGACGAAATAATAATAATAATAATAAAGAAATAATATGGGTTTTTGGTTTTTTTGACGAAATAATAATAATAATAATAAAGAAATAATATGGGTTTTTTGGTTTCTTTCGACGAAATAATAATAATAATAAAGAAATAATATGGGTTTTTTGTTTTTTTTCGACGAAATAATAATAATAATAATAATAAAGGAATAATATGGGTTTTTTTGTTTTTTCGACGAAATAATAATAATAAAGAAATAATATGGGTTTTTTGGTTTCTTCGACGAAATAATAATAATAATAAAGAAATAATATGGGTTTTTTGTTTTTTTCGACGAAATAATAATAATAATAAAGAAATGATATGGGTTTTTTTGTTTTTTCGACGAAATAATAATAATAATAATAAAGAAATTATATTGGTTTTTTGTTTTTTCGACGAAATAATAATAATAATAAAGAAATAATATGTTTTTTTGTTTTTCGACGAAATAATAATAATAAAGAAATAATATGGGTTTTTTGTTTTTTCGACGAAATAATAATAATAATAAAGAAATAATATGGGTTTTTTGGTTTTTCGACGAAATAATAATAATAATAATAATAAAGAAATAATGTTTTTTTGTTTTTTCGACGAAATAATAATAATAATAATAAAGAAATAATATGGATTTTTAGGTTTTTTCGACGAAATAATAATAATAATCTAGAAATAATATGGGTTTTTGGTTTTTTCGACGAAATAATAATAATATCAATAATAAAGAAATAATATGGGTTTTTTGGTTTTTTTCGACGAAATAATAATAATAATAATAATAAAGAAATAATATGGGTTTTTTGGTTTTTTCGACCAAATAATAATAATAATAATTTCAATTTCAATTTCAATTTCAATTATTTATTTAGAGAAGCTACTTACAATTTTTACAAATTTTAAACAGTAGGCTTCTAGATAATATTACAATGATTTATGATAATGGAATGGTATTGATGATTATGATAGTTTTGTACAATAATAATAAAATGACATATGCAACAGGAATTACATAATAGCACATAGTTAGACATCTGACTGTCTGGCTGCAGTTTTAACCTCATTGATTGTGTGGTCTTTAGTTGAAACATGTGACATTTCTGGTTGAGTTGCATGTTTAAGTCAGCTATGTCAATAGCATGAACATTGTGTGGTCAGCACATTCCAGAGATATTAATTTATTGCAGACACAGAGTTAACTTTGTTTGTATTTGAGGAAGCAGGTCGCATTCTTTAATTAAAAGATTATGTCATTTCTTGTTAGCAGCATATGGCCGTTTTACCAAAAATAATGAATGATTCCTTGTCAGTCTTGTGTGTATATAATAATAATAATAATAATAATAATAATAATAATAATAATAATAATAATAACAATAATAATAATCACTGCTTGTTGAATATATCAGAATTTTTAAATAGGGCATTGCAAGCGATAGCCATTCTGTTACTAGGTATTGCATAAGGCTGTTGTACAGCAAAAATTGTTTGATTTCTTGTTCCTTGTGCATAGGGGACAGAGAGCCCTATGCTATCTAAGATTGATTTACAATGTATTTCCCCACGAAAGACTTTAGCTATGAAATTAGCATCTGCTGAAATACGCCTATTATATAATGTTTCCAGGTTTAATAGCTTAAGTATTTCATCGTAGTCCAGATTTCTGTTAAACTTACTACGTATAAGGGAAACAAATTTTCTTTGTATTCGTTCTAGCTTATTACTGTCAGATACAGTAATGCTATTATATGCAACACTGCAATATTCTAAGCCACTGCGAATTAAAGATTTGTAAAGAGTAATTAGTGACTCTATGCTTTTTAAATTATGAGTAATTAAACGAACTAGTCCAAGAGTTTTTAAAGCCTGTGTGAAAATATGGTCAATATGGACATGGAAGTATAATTTCGAGTCTAAGTAAACACCCAGATATTTTATATTTTCTGAACGTGCTATTATATTTTGGCCAAGACGATAATTGTATATTATTTGGTTAGTTTTCCTGCTAAATATCATACTCTGGGTCTTACTGCTGTTTATTAGCATAAGATTTGAGCTGCACAATTGATTTATGCAATCAATATTCCATTGCAATAGTTTGCAGTCCGAAGCCGTAGATATTTTATTCCATATACATAGGTCGTCAGCATATGCTATTTTCTTACATGTTAGTATATTAGATAAGTCATTTATGAATACTAAGAACAAGAAGGGACCCAATACTGACCCCTGAGGTACACCATCTGGTATGTGAAATAGTTCAGAAAGATAGTTAGATATTCTAACCCGAGCAGATCTGTTTCTTAAATAACTTGAGAACCAATTGACATACTTGTTATGTAGACCTAAATTACTCAACTTTTTAACAAGAAGATCGTGATTAACTACATCAAATGCTCTGCTCAGGTCAAAAAATATGGCGTCTGATTGCGATTGTGAGCAATTTCCTTTAAATATGTCATTGAGAAGAGTGATAATATTAGTTGCTGTAGACATATTCTTGGTAAAACCATGCTGAAAATCATTTAGTTTATTTTTACTGAAAAAAGAAATATGTTTATGAATGATGGTTTCAAAAATTTTTGAAAATGTATTTAGTATGGCTATGGGCCTAAAGTTCGCCACTTCTTTGCTTTTGCCTTTCTTATGTACCGGTCTGATAGCAGAAATTTTCCATATTGATGGAAAAGTTTCTGTTTCTAGCGAAAGGTTATACACATATGTAAGAACGGGTGTCAGTATTGGGGCACACCCCTTAACAATAAAGCTTGGTATCTGGTCGAGTCCCGAACTCTTAGATGGTTTCAAATGTTGAATAGCTACCAAGACATCAGAATAACTCACCTTATGCACATTTGTGCGCATTTAATCTCATTAATATGAGGAAGGGATTTTACCTGATAAAATGATCAGCTCATTACTGGACTCGCAAGCATCAATGTGCCGTGATTAATATGTCACAAGTTGCCGTTAAGCAGCACGAAAACAGATTATTTTATACAATATACTGGGTAGCTTGTTTGGAAATTGAAATAATGTACAAAGTGTACATTTGTTAGAACACAATTTTGATCCGATGCAAGCCAGTTCGTGTGCTTTTATTCTGTTCTGCTGTTAGCTTACCTGAATTAAGTTAACTATGTCTTACATGCACAATTGGTAAGCTCTGGTCACAACATGGTAACTCGAATCGATTCATGGATGGTTGTTTCATAGAATGCTGTGATCTTGCAGCTGTTAGTTTTGCATGGAAGTAATTATTATTTGTAGAATCCATTACATTTTTATTCATGGAATAGTCTTAATAAATCCAACTCTAGTTGACGTGTTTCATCAGAAACGCATTCGCAAATCTATGGATAAACTCGTCAACTCTCGTGGGATTACCTATGATAATTCTACTTTTGTTTTCTACAGGTACAAGTTTTGTGGTTAGAGGATTCCTCGGTTTGAAGAAGTTGTGAAGGAATGTTTGCATCTGGGTTTCCGCATTTTCATTGATCTCAAGGGGGACGATATGATGGTATGTACCGATCCAATCAGATGAACATAAATTTACAGTTGTGGTTAGAGAGCAGTTGGGCAGTTGTTAAACTCTTATTAAATAATTTCCAGAAAATATATAAGCAGCCAGAAATGCATGAGCAAAACCTTGCTTTGAGTAAATTCTGGATCACAAATGCAAAGATTATTGCAATTCAAAATTTGGTAACTCACGTTACAAAAATTGGACATGGTATTTGAAACTCAGATTTCAGTAAACATTTTCTGCTCTTTTAATGGCTTAATAAATACACGTATTGCTTGTAGTGGTAGGTTATCATGTTTGAAATATGAATATTAAAACAATTTGTAATAAAAAAAATCTGATGTGAAAGTCACATAACTTCCTCTGCCCAAATAAAAGTTAGCAGTATTCACATATCCTTGTACAGAATCGCAAAACACAATTTTACGCTAATTATGCTGTAAATACATTATAGCCCCTCATTTGAATCCTGCGACTAAAAACACAGGCTATGGACAAACTAAAAAAAGAAGAAAAAACAAGTGACTGCAAACGTTTATTGAACTTTCCGCCAATCAGAATAATTTCCGAAATTTATCGAATATTCCCCTCAGATATTTCTTCACTGTAAGCATGGCCAACAATACATTTTCTCACTTCACATACTTATATAGAATAAGAGGCCGTGAATGTCCGCTTGTTCACCAGGCAAGACAGAGTATCTACAAACAGTGGGTAGTTTACAACCACCCTTCAGAGATTTTTTTTAAAAAGTTTCAAATAAAAGTTTTAGCTCTTGGTATAAGCACTCCATGTACAAAATTTAAAGGAAATCGTTCGAGCCGTTTTTGAGAAAATCGTGACAAACGAAAACTTATTCGTGTAAAAGTCCCCTTAAAGTAAGGGAAACTTGTCACCACTCTTCGTGTCACAGCCTCAGAAGGTACCTAACCCAAATACAACATTTTGTTTTCGTACGACTTTCCGTTACATGAGGCCGTATTGCAAAGAGCGTGTATTCACAGTGGGTGGCTTATAACTACCCTTCAGAGAATTTTTTCGAAAAAAAGTTTCAAATAAAAGTTTTAGCTCTTGATATAAGCAACTCATGTGCAATATTTAAAGAAAATCGTTATAGCAATTTTCGAGAAAATCGCGAAAAACGAAAAATTCTTCATGTAAAGTCCCCTTAAAAATAAGAGAAACTTGTTGCCAATCTTCAGCTGGCATCTTCAGAAGGTACCTGACTCAAATACAAAATTTTGTTTTCATACGATTTTCCGTTTTGGAGCTAGCTTGTTCACAGACATACACACAGACACACACACACACACACACACTGACACACAGACATGTTTCCAAGGGGGCCTTGAAACGTGTATATATGTTAAAAACTCAACTTCGAATTTGGGGGTCGAAAACAATACTTCCTCTACCTATAGTACCTATGGTACGGGCAGAGGAAGTAAAAATATTAACTACAATTTATCTGACATAAAACAATTGCCTGTTGGTAACTTACATTACTATTTGTCATTTATACACTAAATCAGAACCATTTGCTTGTAAAATAATCAAATATTTTTAAACATCTAACCTACATTTTTCTAGGAGTAAATAACAACAAAACAATCATTTTTTTTTTATAGAAACATGTTTAATTTAAACAGTGAGCATTGAACTAAGACAGTGTACTACATCCATATATTAAATAGTGTACCAGCAACCTTAAGTGCAGTAAAGATAATACTAACGATACTGTAGGCACAGTGTACCATACAGAATTAGTTTACTGACCATACTGTACTATTTCCTACAATTCTAAAAATGCCATTTCCCTTACTGAATTTGTAATACATTCGATTTCCTTTCATTTCAACTTCAGGAACAAGCAAAATCTCAATTATCTGTTTGAAATTAATGAAAGCTATTTTGAACAGAACATTGCTTTCATCACTTCTCAGACAGGTCACTTTTGTGTCGCCATGTTCATCGGCATCACTTTGACATATTGCTGCATCCCGAAACTTAACTATATCTTTTTTTTCTGTTCTGATGGAACTCTGCAAGGACAAAACCATTTTTAATGGCCCCTTTTGTTTGACATATAATAGAAAATAACTTTCAGCTTCAGAGCTTGAGGTGTAGACCTGACAATAAATAGAAATACTGTGTGATATTCCAGCACTACTAGAACTTGAAGATACAGCTTCATCAGGCCTATCTATCTTTTGTCTTTCTTCTTTCTTCCTATTTGATTGCATTTCTTATCCTTTCCCTCATTGTAGCTAGTTCTTGCTTTTGTTTTTCTCTTAGTTTCTTCATAAATTGTTTTTGATTTTCCTTATATTCTTCACTAGCAGGTGCCCACAGCTTCGGCCATTGTAATTGATTCAAAAATTAAAAATTAAGAGCTAAATAATTAAAATATTATATTTATTAACACCTACATGCAAATAATTCATAAACTAAACGATTAATAATTATAATAAAACAGCTAAAAATCTGGCTTCGAGGTGCATTCAGCCACCCTTCAGGCCATCTGTACATTTAAAATTTCAAATCTCTGCAGTAGATTATGCTGTGCATCGTGCAAAGACACATACACAAAAAAACTTTTCCTCTCATTATTATAGATAATTTTCCTCATCCTTTAACTTCTGCCTCTGCCTTTTAATTTTCTCTGCTGCAGACAAAGGCATGGCTGAAAAATAATCCAAAAGTCCCAAATTTAAAATTTTAATGAAAAGTTTTATGGGGACAATGTTACCCATAAATTAGGTATCAGCCTGCCTGCTGTATTTATGAAAGGCTGGTTGTATTTTCTACTTTTAAGTTAAAATTTTTTTTTGACTGTGTTTGAAATACATCAATGGTAACTCACGTTACACCAATTGAAAATATTAATTTTTATTTTACTTTTCTTCCTTTCCTACCTATTATTATTATTATTATTATTATTATTATTATTATTATTATTATTATTATTATTATTATTATTATTATTATTATTATTATTATTTTTATTTTTATCACTAATTTGTTCTACTTACAATGTTGAATTTTCATTATTAGGCTATAGTTTAAAATAGTCTTAATTATAGTTTTCACCAACATAATCTACATCTACGGGTATATAATATAATCATGTTTCTCTTTTTATTATTATTATTATTATTATTATTATTATTATTTTATTCTTAATTAGATTATTTGGTAAGGTTTGAATGTATCCACTTCTGGTTAGTGGAAGAGAAGGCCTTAAGGCCTTAACTACACCAGAGGGAAATATAAATAAATAAATAAATAAATAAATAAACATAGCTTTAGAGATGGATAAACCCATGAGGCACACATCCATAACTACCGTACAATTTTGATTATGACTTACTGGACTTAACAGAAATGTAGAGAACATTTTTATCTATAACTCTATGGACACATCTCAATTTTTTAGGATGGTGGACTTAACTCTCTTTGCTCGCGCACCCCGGGTATTATAACCAATTCTGAGTTGTGGATCATACTAAAAAATACACATGCTAAAAATTACACATATTTACATAATCAATAAAAATACCTATTTACATTGTCATAAAATCAAGTATTTTACAAATTCATTAAAATGTCTATTTACATTCAAAACATACACTTTTTAAAATGTAAATTGACATTGTAATGTTAATTTTAAAAAGTGTGTGTTTTGAATGTAAATAGACATTTTAATGAATTTCTAAAATACTTGATTTTATGACAATGTAAATAGGTATTTATATTGATTATGTAAATATGTGTAATTTTTAGCATGTGTATTTTTTAGTATGATCCACAACTCAGAATTGGTTATAACATATTAACATTAAATATCTGAGGCTACTGCTGATCTTGGTTTATCGATATCATTTTGAGGGTATAAGGCGAAATATTACCCACTAACTCCTTAATTACTACATCCCTCAAAGAAGAAAAATTAAATTTATTAATTTTACACCATTTAGTTTATGGCAGAATTACTGTATTGTGCTTTAATTTATTTAAAATTTACAGGTAGCTGCCATCAAAATCACTGCAGCTGTCAAAGGATATCTGACTAGAAGGTTATTTCGAACAGCTCGAGTTCAAGACTTAATTCAGACTATCCGAGATGTACTGCTATGTGCCTTCCAGATCCACATTCAACTCTCACACCTGAAGATGTGGAACTCCATCGATGGTTAATTAACCAGGTATGTGCTTATCAAAATTGGTGGATGTTAGGCAAAATGCCCGTACAGCTTAGTGAGCATTCACACCGAAATAGCATAGCATGTGAATCGAACTACGTGGATGCCGGCTGCACATCGAGTAGCATGGTTCATAGTTTTGCATTCATACCGAAGTAGCGAATGCGATCTGCAGTTTAACGTACAGTACATATTTTCACTTGAACAATTGAGAAACCCATTTAAAGTAATGTAATTTACCTAAAGAGGATATAATTTCAGCAATTTTAATCCAGGCTTTTTTCCTACTAGTTTCGATTGCTATATCGTATAGTCTATGCATGTACAAATTATATGTTAAATAACTCTCTTTCTAGCAGTTTTCATGACATCTTTGCCATAATCTACCGCTACACAAGAGAATATGTGTTGGATTTTCTTAACAATTAGAACACAGCTGAAAAGGCAACTGTACGCATGAGTCATCCCGAGTAGCATCGCATGAAGTAAGTCCAGATCTATCTAAAGAAATGAATGTCGCACTTTGCGAGCTGCACTATTGCCACGCTATTTTGGTGTGAAGACTTGAACTTGCTTATTTGGGATTTAAAAGGAGTAACGTGCAGCGTGCATCCAGGTAGCACGTCGCAAGTGGCATGCTACTTCGGTGTGAATGCTCCCTAAGATTTTACAGCCATTTCATAATTACGGGTGGGACATTCTAGCAAATTATAAAAACTATTTTTGTTTATTACACATCATAAATAATAAACTAGAATTGGTTCTTCACATTCTGTAAAATTTGTAATGCCTTCTCCTCCACTACATGCAAAGCATTATTTAAAATTTATTTTAAATATTTAAAATTTGTTTTTCAAAATCTATTACGGGTGAGACATAATTTGGACACTGATTTTAATGATGCAAAACAAAAGTTCATTTGCTGTTCTGCTATCACTGTTAGGGTCTTGATGTTGTTATTAATGAAGGAATGAGGGATTAAATACAAATTATAAACTGTTTCCAGGTTGTCAGAACATTTATTTAACTCATCAATAATAATTTAACAAAACTGATAACATTACGGGTGGGACAGAAAGTCACTTGTTTGTTATTTTACATAGTAATTAACCACATATATTTTTTGAAGTTAATCTTATACAAAATTGTACCTTAAGATGTATATTTTGTCCAATAAAAATGGACATAGCAGACTACTCTTGACTACTTGGTATTAAAGAGTGTTAAAATCATGCTAAAAATGGCAAAAAAAAAGTAACTTAACGCAATAAATTAAGTAAATCGACAGATTTTACACATGAAACCACTTCAGATACACCTAAGTCCTTAATGTTCAGAGAATTTGAGGTTTTAAACTTATTTTTGACCACCCAATTACAATAATTTTGTAACTTCTCTTTTTGAGGGAAAAATTCCCATATTTTACGAAATGGCTTCAGCTTTTTCCTTATGTGCGACCTGAAGTATCCATTGTTGAGAATGCACTATGTATAATCGCTGGACAACATGTTTTGCAGCATCTAATTCTAATCTCTGTTTCTGGGCTTGTAATTTTCATTGGGGTACTTAGGTACCCAACCGAAAAAATTTCTAATGGTGTAGGATTTCAGTCTCCATTATTGACTTATTAAAATTATTTCTATTGCTAACTTGTCTAATTATTTGTCTAAGTCCAGTGGCATGCATTTTCCAAAACCTTCTGTGAATAGGCCTACTGCAAACAATTTTGTTGTCATGACAACTGACAATGTGGCAAATTCAGTATAATAATTTTAGAAATTATATAATACTAGCTGAAAAGGCCCGGCGTCGCCCGGGCTTAGTATTTTTTAATTTGAAATTAACGTATGGAGGACTTTATGTATGTAGAACTTGAAATGAAGAAAAAAATTTATCATAGGTAATCCCACGAGAGTTGACGAGTTTATCGATGGATTCGCGACTGCGCAGCAGGAGCGAATTTATCTGATGCAACTCGTTAACTCGAGTTGGATTTATTAAGACTATTCAATGAATAAAAATCCACCAGATTATACAAATAATAATAACTTTCGTGCTTTGTTCTACAAAAACAAAACTAACAGCTGCGAGATCACGGCATACTATGAATCAACCGTCCATGAATCGATTCGAGCTGTTTTGGTGTAATCAGTGCTACCACCAGAGCATATAAGACATAGTTAACTTCATTCAATTAAGCTAAAAGCTGAACAGAATAAACGCACGCGAACTGGCTTGCACAGAATCGAAATTGTGTTCTTAATCAATGTACATTTCTATTATTTCAATTTCCAAACAAATTATGTTGTATGAAATAATCTGTTTTCGTGCCGCTTAGTGGCACCATTTGACTATTAATCACTGCACACTGATACTTGCGTCTCCAGTAACGACCAGACCATTTTACCCGATAAAATGCCATCCTCGCGATTCCTACAAGAATATTGTAAGATAAACGGCCATGATTGGTCTATATCCGAGGAATTGCTAAACGTTATTGGTCAATATCAAACACGCGGCGTATGAGTTGAATAGTCACACTCAAACTATTCCATCAGAAAATGCTAGATATAGCTTTTTATGGCTCATAGAGGATGTCGAATGCTGCATTCCGTTGCTTCTACACATCATGCTTGGGAGGGGTTGAAATAAGAAGAAACATAAATTACATAAGAATGTATTGACTTGACGGAAAATTTTATTTCTCATTCTCATGTTACCATACAACCGTTTCGGGGCTGAAATAAAAGAGAAATGCAGTATCACTTTCATACTTTCCTCCCCTAAAACCCGGGACATAATATACTGCGAGCATAGGACTCAAAATGTTCCATCCCATGCTTAGGGCCTATGATAAACATCCCTATTTCTCAACTAATACAAAGCCTACAGGTATGGATAACGTATCAGCGGAAAGGATTATTTGCAGACTTCTGATATAGCATACTCACACACTTAAGTTGTCCCTGCAATACGACCTCTTCTTCTACATCAAAATGTGAAGTGATAAAATATTTCTTATGTCGAGGGTAGAGAAAGTTATATGACTACATCATTCTGTGCTTTATTTTCGTGGATTTAATTTTCAGTGATTATTTTCGCCAATATATTACATCGATGGAATCATAATTCGTTCAAGTCCAGCATTATATAGTCGCCAAGGCCCTATGTGATCACAGTAAACAATACACTGTTGTCATGTGAACTGAACAGCATTTCATTTTTTTCAGTATAATATTCACGGAAATTATATAATTTTCAAGGGAAGGACTGATTTGTTTCAATTTTAATGTTGACAGCGTTACTTCCCGGGCTTAACTGGGTATGTGTGCAAAATTTTGTGTAAATTGGTAAAGAAAGTAGATTTGTATAGGGAACAAACATACATAGGCCTACATACATACATACATACACACTTTCAATTTTATATATTAGACTCGCTTCGCTCATTGAGGGCTCCGCCCCCAAACCCCCGCTGACGTTCTCGGGAAAGGTTTTTTAAAAGATCTATGGGAGATAGTATTTAGTCTGCTGTATTGGCTACTACCTTTTTTGCCACATTAAACATGAAAAAATAAACGTGGGACTATGGGATTTTTTCGGAATTTTCCTGTCGGTTGCAAGCTAATATGTATCAGTTTGCTAAGTCTAAGATTTCTAGATCAACTGGAAGTGTACGTACATTTATGGTGTATTTTATGGAGTAAATTTCAACTGATATTAATTTAAATGGACATGATACAAGATGAAATTGTGAGTAAGATTCATGGTACGTAAATATTCAATTTGGCTTTTGCCTTTACGACCACGGAAATCATAGAAAAGTACAAGTAAAATGGGTTGTAATATGTTGTAAAAAATGCGGGACTTCATCTCAGAGATATTATTAAAGAACATAAATTATGAATTTTCTTTAACAGATAGAAGAAAATTTTGTTAGTTCTGGACAAAAATATGTTAATTTGATTTAATTATGATGAACCTGAGACTTCAGAACGCAAGTCCAAGACGTTACTATCTCGACCACCCCGTTAGGTTTACGGAAATAATTATTTCTAAACTTTCAGAGCCATACGTGAATACAGTTTGATAATACCGTTGCCATGGAAACCGAGCCCTTTTTCGGGGGTTTTTAGGGCTAAAAATAAAAAAAAAATTACTTTTTGGAATTTTCCTGTGGTTTACAGCCTAAAAGCTACGTGTGTACCAAATTTCAAGTTTCTGGCTTATCTGGAAGTGGACAAACATTAATGTCAGTGAGCCGAACCGAGCCCTTTTTGGGAGTGTTTAGGGCTAAGAATTAAAAAAAATAAACTTTTTGGAATTTTCCTATGGTTTACAGCCTAAAATCTATATGTGTACCAAATTTCAAGTTTCTAGCTCATCTGGAAGTGGGCAAATATTAATGTCGGTGAGCGGAGCTGAGCCCTTTTTCGGAGGTTTTTAGGGCTAAAAATTGGAAAAAATAAACTTTTTGGAATTTTCCTGTGGTTTACAGCCTAAAAGCTATATGTGTACCAAATTTCAAGTTTCTAGCTTATCTGGAAGTGGACAAACATTAATGTCAGTGTGCCGAACCGAGCCCTTTCTCGGGGGGTTTTTAGGGCTAAGAATTAAAAAAAATAAACTTTTTGGAATTTTCCTGTGGTTTGCAGCCTATAACCTATATCTGTACAAAATTTCAAGTTTCTAGCTCATCTGGAAGTGGGCAAACATTTTTGTCGGTGATCCGAGCCGAGCCCTTTTTCGGGGGGTTTTAGGGCTAATAATTAAAAACATAAACTTTTTGGAATTTTTCTGTGATTCACAGCCTAAGAGCTATAAGTGTACCAAATTTCAAGTTTGTGGCTCATCTGGAAGTGGACAAACATTAATGTCTGTGAGCCGAGCCGAACCCTTTTTCGGGGGGTTTTTAGGGCTAAAAAATAAAAAAATTAATTTTTTGGAATTTTCCTGTGGTTTACAGCCTAAAAGCTATAAGTGTACCACATTTCAAGTTTCTAGCTCATCTGGAAGTGGGCAAACATTAATGTCAGTGAGTGAGTGAGTGAGTCAGCCATGTGGCTTTATATTATAGGGATTACAGTGGACAGGGTGGTTTGTTTGATTTTAGTGTTGCCTATGTTGCCAAAATTTCGTGCAAATCGCTCAAAGCATCTAGATTTGTATAAGGAACAAACAAACACATATACCTTAAAATTGTACATGCATTTGTTTAATCAGTGACAATTGCAATAATGATATGCAGTTAATAACATTTAATAAGAGACTGGCGAAATCACTATTTATTTTTAAAATGTAGAAATTATATGTTAATTATTGATAAATCACTTATTTTATAAAATCACATGGCTAACTAACTGACTCACTTGACATTCATACCCCTGTTTCCAGATGAGCTAGAAACTTGAAATTTGCCAGCTTATAGTTTTAGCTTGTAACCATCAGGAAAATTCGAAACAGTTAAAAACATAATTTTTTTACCCACAAAAACCTTCACAATGGTTGGTAGACGTGCAGCTTTAAAATTGCTGCAGACTTTTTTTTCCGATGCACCTGCAGCAACGGATTTTAGCGTATCTTCATAGGTTATGCCATAGATAGAGAAAGATTTTGATTTATTTTAAATAAATTTCATACATTTTCCACACAATATGTAATTCATAATGCATTTATACGACAGTTAAAATCAGAAAATATGACAGGAACATTAACACATTTAATTGCCACAAGCTTGCCAAATTTAGCTATTCTATCTGCCTTATAAATGTGGAAAAGTGGACAGCCGTGATGTTTATCATATCTACAACAATCTAAATTATCCACTCACTGACATAATGTTTACCCATTTCCACATGAGCTAGAAACTCAAATTTGGCAGCCTTAGAACTTTTAGTCTGTAATCAGTGGAAAAATTCCAAAAAGTTGAAATTTTTTTAAATATTTTACACAAGAAAAATTAATAATTATACTTGTCTCCCATCCATTTGCAACCATGTCACTCCCCACTGTACAGCTGTTTTCTAATCTAGGTTCATCACAGTTTGCTGCATATTTTGAAATGAATCTTGTGAAACAAGTTTTCAGTAAAATTAATTTTCACTTCCTCTGCCCGTACCATAGGTAGAGGAAGTATTATTTTCTAACCCAAAATTCGAAGTTGAGTTTTTAGCATATGTACTTGTTTCAAGGCCCCCTGAATCCAAAAATACTATTTTTGGAAACATGTCTGTGTGTCTGTCTGTCAGTCTTCTGTGTGTGAGTAGGCTAGCTCCAAAACGGAAAGTCGTGTGAAAACAAAATTTCGTATTTGGGTCAAGTACCTTCTGAAGATGTGTGCCTAAGATTGGCGACTAGTTTCTCTTATTTTTAAGGGGACTTTACATGAAGAAATTTTTGTTTTTCGCGATTTTCTCAAAAATGGCTGTACCGATTTTCTTTAAATTTTGCTCATATGTAGCTTATAGTGAGAGCTAAAACTTTCATTTGAAACTTCTTTTGAAAAAATTTTCTGAAGGATAGTTACAAGCCACTCACTGTTCACCCACTGTAGAAAGTTTGTCTTGCGTGGTGAACAATTGGATACACGCTCTTTCACGGCCTCTTATTCTATATAAGAATGAAGTGAGAAAGATGTATTTCAACATACTATGTAATTCAAACCCAGGTCCAACTCTTTCCACCGGTTATGAATATAAGTTGATTAAAAACTGTTATTAAAACTTAGTACAGTGGATAAAATTACCTATGAACAGTCACTACGTTTCAGCCTGACCTCCAGGCCTTCCTCAGGTGAAATGAAGTCTACTCGTCCATACAGGAAGGGGTCTGCCGTGCTCCCGTACCCGTTCGGAAAACCACCCTTTGCACAGCAGAGACCCCTTCCGGCATGGACAACGTACCAACATGCGCGTAGACTTCATTTCACCTGAGGAAGGCCTGGAGGTCAGGCTGAAACGTAGTGACTGTTCAAAGGTAATTTTATCCACTGTACTAAAGTTTTAATAACAGTTTTTAATCAACTTATAAAGATGTATTAGCGTAAAATTGTGTCTTGCAATTCTGTACAAGGATATGCGAATATTGCTAACTTTTATTTGGGCAGAGGAAGTTATGTGACTTTCACATCAGTTTTTTTTTTAGTGTTCCAGTTTTTACTACAGTTGGAGGAAAATGAATATTCAATACATGTTTCAAATTTAAGGAAAAAATTCATAGTCATCACACATTTTATTACTTCCTCTGCCCGTACCGAAGGTAATATAGGTATTATGGTGCATTGATAGTAGCAGTAGTGCTTGAATAAACAGTGACTCACAATCGGCTTTACAAGCTGTAGATCTATGATAAATATATTAAGGAAGCACTAACCACTGACATTAGACCAGCACTAAATACGAGCACAATTCATATTTGTTTAACCTGGTTCCGAGGTCACATGGGAAATGTAAGAAATGAGAAAGCAGATGAATTGGCTAAGAGGGTGCTTCTCCAAATGTTAAAATTTCCTATAGTTGATGCGCCCCTATCCTTAATTCAGAAAACATTATGTATTATGGATCGGATTTGGCAAGAAACCAATAACAGGACCACAAAGAAAGATTTTTTTCCCCCCCAAGAGTGCAAGGTAGAATAGCTTGTACCCTTTTGATTCCAAACTATATTATGACTCCATTGTTAAATTATTGTTAAATTTGGTGAATACTACATAGATTTAAAATTTCTACCTCTGCAAATGTAAAGATGAAAGCCAGTCTGTTAGGCAACTCTTATTTCATTGTCCATTATTTACACATGAATGGTATCAGTTAATATTATATTTAAATTTTTTTAAATTTTGTCTTTACACCAATCTATTGTCTTTTCTTAAATAAGCAAAGTTATAAAGTTTTTCAAGTTTCATGAACAGTGTATATGCAAAAGTGTAATATGTATATGTGTATTCTGTATATATGTTTAAACTGTAACCCTAATATGCCAGCTGGTAAAATAAGGTTCTGTACTTTTGGAAATTCAATAATAATAATAATGTAGGTAGAGGAAGTATTGTGTTTGACCCTGAAATTCAAAATTGAATTTTCAATACAAATACATGTTTTAAAGTCCCCTGAATCCAAAAATGCCATTTTGAGAAACATATCTGTGAACGTCTGTTAAAGAAGAATCATATAAAAACAAAATTTTGTATTTGAGCTGGGTACTTTCTGGGGATGTGACATAAAGATTGACGACTTTCTCTTATTTTAATGAAGAAAATTTTTTCCCCCCTTTCGATTTTCGAAAACGACTCTAACAATTTTGTTTAAGTTTTGTACCCATAAAGGTGCTTATACTAAGAGCTAAGATTTTTGTTTGTAACATTTATTCCAAAAAGTAAGGATTTAACATTTAAAAAATAAAATTTAGCATTCTATAACAGTTTTAACTTTAAAATTTAGCATTTTTTGGGATGGAACAATTTTATTATTGGAAAATTATAGGTTTTAAAAGTTCAGTGCATTTTATTAATTTCCAGTTACAGTAATTTCAAGTATATAAGTAGGCATAAAGCACCACGCAATTCTATTTAAGTTCTTCAAATGTAACCAACGTGTAATTTACATTGTTCTCTCTTTTTCATACTTGTACACCATGATATACATTTTTTTTTGTACCTTGAATGTTTTTTTTAATAATGTATTCAATTTGTCTATCAAGAGGACATTAAAAAAACAAGCTTTTTTTCTTTTCTTTAACATGTCTAAACACAGATTTAAGCTGAAAACATGCAGAGTTTTGTATAAAATAAAGAATTAAAACTGTGGAAAGAACGGAATGGCTGTGAGGGGTGAATATGAGGCCATTTTGAAAAAAAGAATTATTTCCTTTATTTAATAGATAATACGTTAAAAAACTTAAATTTAAGCTGAACTTTTCCTCCTAAGAACTTTGCAGGTTTTCAGATTGTTCAGACTCTTATTCAAGGTCCGTTTTCAGTTGCTACAGATGAAAGCAGTGATAAAAACGAACTCCAAACTGTACCATATTGTTTTTAACTGTGTATTAGTATAATGTTTTGTATTTAGCTTCGCCCCCCTCCTTTTCACTCGGTGTTTCAAAACTTTTCAGTTGGACACACTGATTTTGCATTTTATCGCAGATTGAGAAAATACAGTAATATACTTTGTATGCTTCAAAACAAACAAAAAAACTTATTTTGACTGCATTTGGGACATTTAGCATTTATTGCAATTGCAAAAATCTACCATCCCTAAACATATGTTGTCAGTTATAAATCTCAAAATAATTGTTGACAAAATGTGGATTATGCCTTCCAACGTGAACCTTACGTGCTTACTAACCTTAAGCCACATTAGGTAATATGGATGAGTCCATTTCCATTGCTTCCATTTCTCCTTAAAAGTTGCCAAATAATATGTCTGATGACAAATCTGTTTAATTTTTGGGGATTAATCTAGATTATCAGTTGAGATGGGATCTTCTCATCAAAAAGCGTTTTTTTAATGAAACACTTAAATAATTGTATATCGGATGTCTTATTTGAGATGTGCTTATTTTACTTTTCTTCAATCATTTTTAGATATGAGGTAATAATTAGAGACTGAAATTACCTGATGGAGCTTTGTAAATGGTTAGTATTATAAATATATCGTAGATTATTTTATGTATCAGTTAGAAAGGGTTCTTTATTCACTATATACAGTAAAACCTCGTTAACAAGAACTCGCTTACGACGAACACACTGTTAACAAGAACAAAGATTTGGTCCCGGCAAAGATGTATTGTTTCTTATGAAAGTTTTGTCGGTTAACACAAATTTCGGTTACCACGAACTGCGAACTGTTTTTCTGTCCCTTGAATCTTGAAAGGTCATTTAACACAAACTTCCAAAGCTTTTCAAATTGTTATTTCCTGTTCATCCTTCGCTAGGTATGCAAGAAATGAAATTAAAAGTAAACCTTTATTAAATTCCCGGTTACTTATGTGAATGGCTACGAGTAATTGGATTAACATCAACGCTGGCTGGTGCAATCACTCGACAATCGGGAGTTATTGTTATTGTTATCCTATGCCAGTACTGCTGGTCTACAGGATTGCTAAATAAATAAATAAAGCATCGTGCCACCAAAATCGGGTTATAACATTTCTTATTTTATTTTTCTGTTTATTCAAACATAACCAGTACGATTTCATCATACGTTGCATAAAACTTGTAATCCACCCGCCAGGAAGTGTTTGCCGCCATAGCCACTTTAGAACGTTTTGCTGCAACCTCTGAATCATCTGCTGAGTTTACTGAAGCTGTGAATACAGTTGGCCATGAAGTTTCCAGGCACTTTCATTCCCATCAGCGACAGCACAACTTACTTGAATAATTTTTCAACAGGAAATGATCTTTTTTTTAAAAGGTAGGCCTAATTACATAGCCTACTTTTGCATGTAACAGTATTATCAAGTTGCTTTCAGGTTACTTTCAAGTTACTTTCAGATTACTTTCAAGTTACTTTCAGATTACTTTCAAGTTACTTTCAGATTACCTTGAAGTTTCTTTGAAGTTACTTTGTAGTTACTTTGTAGTTACTTTCAAGTTACAGTCAAGTTACTTTCAAGTTACTTTCAGATTACCTTGAAGTTACTTTGAAGTTACTTTGAAGTCACTTTGAAGTTAGTTTGAAGTACTTTGAGGTTACTTTAATTTTACTTTCAAGTTACTTTCATTTTACTTTCAAGTTACTTTCAGATTACCTTGTTGTTACTTTCAGATTACCTTGATGTTACTGTTCTTTGAAGTTACTTTGAAGTTGCTTTGTAGACACTTTCAAGTTACTGTCAAATTACTTTCAAGTTACTTTCAAATTACTTTCATGTTACTTCCATGTTACTTTTAGATTACCTTGATGTTACTTTCAGATCACCTTGATGTTACTTTGAAATTACTTTGAAGTTACTTTGAAGTTACTTTAATTACTTTGAAGTTACTTTCGGGTAACTTTGAAGTTACTTTCGAGTTACTTTGAAGTTACTTTCGAGTTACTTTGAAGTTACTTTCGGGTTACTTTCAGATTACCTTGATGTTAGTTTCAGATTACCTTGATGTTAGTTTCAGATTACCTTGAAGTTACTTTGAAGTTACTTTCAAGTTACTTTCAACTTACTTTCAAGTCACTTTGAAGTCCTTTCAAGTTACTTAGAAGTTACTTAGAAGTTACTTTGACGTTACTTTCAAGTTACTTTGACTTTACTTTCAAGTTACTTTCAAGTTACTTTGACGTTACTTTCAGGTTACTTTGACGTTACTTTCAGATTACTTTCAAGTTACTTTCAAGTTACTTTCAGATTACTTTCAGATTACCTTGAAGTTACTTTGAAGTTACTTTCAAGTTACTTTCAAGTTACTTTCAGGTTACTTTCTGGTTACTTTCAGGTTACTTTCAGGTTACTTAGAAGTTACTTTGACGTTACTTTCAAGTTACTTTGACGTCACTTTCAAGTTACTTTGACGTTACTTTAAAGTTACTTTGACGTTTCTTTGAAGTTACTTTCAGATTACCTTGATGTTACTTTCAGATTGTTACTTTGTAGTTCCTTTCAAGTTACTTTATAGTTTCTTTCAAATTACTTTGTAGTTTCTTTCAAGTTACTTAGAAGTTACTTTCAAGTTACTTTGACGTTACTGTCAAGTTACTTTGTAGTTTCTTTCAAGTTACTTAGAAGTTACTTTGACGTTAATTTCAAGTTACTTTGACGTTACTTTCAAGTTCCTTTCAAGTTACTTTTCCATTACCTTGATGTTACTTTCAGTTTACCTTGATGTTACTTTCAGATTGTTACTTTGAAGTTAGTTTGAAGTTACTTTGAAGTTACTTTCAAGTTTCTTTCAGGTTACTCTCAGGTTACTTTCAACTTACTTTCAAGTTACTTTGGATTTCCTTTCAGATTACCTTGATGTTACTTTCAGATTGCTACTTTGTAGTTACTTTGTAGTTTCTTTGAAGTTATTTTCAAGTTACTTTAACGTTACTTTCAAGTTACTTTGACGTTACTTTCAAGTTACTTTAACGTTACTTTCAAGTTACTTTGACGTTGCCTTCAAGTTACTTTCAGATTACTTTCAGATTACCTTGAAGTTACTTTGAAGTTACTTTCAGTTACTTTCAAGTTCCTTTCAAGTTACTTTTCCATTACCTTGATGTTACTTTCAGTTTACCTTGTTACTTTCAGATTGTTACTTTGAAGTTAGTTTGAAGTTACTTACAAGTTACTTTCAGGTTACTTTGAGGTTACTTTCAGGTTACTTTCAAGTTACTTTCAGATTACTTTCAAGTTACTTTAAGATTATTTTCAGATACCTTGAAGTTACTTTGAAGTTACTTTCAAGTTACTTTCTGATTACCTTGATGTTACTTTCAGATTGTTTCTTTGAAGTTTCTTTGAAGTTTCTTTGAAGTTATTTTGTAGTTACTTTCATGTTACTTTGAAGTTACTTTCAAGTTACTGTCAAGTTACTTTCAAATTACTAAGTTACTTTCAGATTACCTTGATGTTACTTTCAGATTACCTTGATGTTACTTTGTAGTTACTTTGGAGTTACTTTGAAGTTAGTTTGAAGTTACTTTGAAGTTACTTTCAAATTACTTTGAGGTTACTTTAATTTTACTTTCAAGTTACTTTCATTTTACTTTCAAGTTACTTTCTGATTACCTTGATGTTACTTTCAGATTGTTACTTTGAAGTTACTTTGTAGTTACTGTCAAGTTACTTTGAAGTTTCTTTCAAGTTACTTTGTAGTTTCTTTCAAGATACTTTGTAGTTTCTTTCAAGTTACTTTGTAGTTTCTTTCAAGTTACTTAGAATTTACTTTCAAGTTAGTTTGACGTTACTTTCAAGTTACTTTGACGTTACTTTCAAGTTACTTTGACGTTGCCTTCAAGTTACTTTCAGATTTCTTTCAGATTACCTTGAAGTTATTTTGAAGTTACTTTCAGTTACATTCAAGTTACTTTCAAGTTCCTTTCAAGTTACTTTTTGATTACCTTGACGTTACTTTGTTTACCTTGATGTTACTTTCAGATTGTTACTTAAAAGTAAGTTTGAAGTTACTTTAAAGTTACTTTCAGGTTACTTTCAAGTTACTTTGGATTTCCTTTCAGATTACCTTGATGTTACTTTCAGATTGCTACTTTGTAGTTACTTTGTAGTTTCTTTGAAGTTATTTTCAAGTTACTTTAACGTTACTTTCAAGTTACTTTTACGGTACTTTCAAGTTACTTTGACGTTACTTTAGGTTACTTTCAGATTACTTTCAAGTTACTTTAAGATTACCTTCAGATTACCTTGAAGTTACTTTCAGATTGTTACTTTGAAGTTTTTTTGAAGTTACTTTGTAGTTACTTTCAGGTTACTTTCAAGTTACTATTAAGTTACTTTCAGATTACCTTGATGTTACTTTCAGATTACCTTGTAGTTACTTTGGAGTTACTTTGAAGTTAGTTTGAAGTTACTTTGAAGTTACTTTAATTTTACTTTCAAGTTACTTTCATTTTACTTTCAAGTTACTTTCTGATTACTTTCAAGTTACTTTCAGATTACTTTCAAGTTACTTTAATTACTTTGAAGTTACTTTCGAGTTACTTTGAAGTTACTTTCGAGTTACATTCAAATTACTTTCAAGTTACTTTCAGATTGTTTCTTTCAAGTTACTTAGAAGTTACTTAGAAGTTACTTTCAAGTTACTTTGAAGTTAGTTTGAAGTTACTCTCATTTTACTTTCAAGTTACTTTGAAGTTACTCTCATTTTACTTTCAAGTTACTTTGAAGTTACTCTCATTTTACTTTCAAGTTACTTTCAGATTACCTTGATGTTACTTTCAGATTACCTTGATGTTACTTTGAAGTTACTTTCGAGTTACATTCAAATTACTTTCAAGTTACTTTCAGATTGTTTCTTTCAAGTTACTTAGAAGTTACTTAGAAGTTACTTTCAAGTTACTTTCAAGTTACTTTCAAGTTAGTTTGAAGTTACTCTCATTTTACTTTCAAGTTACTTTGAAGTTAGTTTGAAGTTACTCTCATTTTACTTTCAAGTTACTTTCCGATTACCTTGATGTTACTTTCAGTTTACCTTGATGATACTTTCAGATTGTTAATTTGAAGTTGCTTTGTAGTTACTTTCAAGTTACTTTCAAGTTACTTTCAAATTACTTTCAAGTTAATTCCATGTTACTTTCAGATCACCTTGATGTTACTTTGAAATTACTTTGTAGTTACTTTGAAGTTACTTTAAAGTTGCTTTCAAGTTACTTTCAAGTTACTTTAAAGTTACTCGCTAGTTACTTTGAAGTTTCTTTAAAGTTACTTTGAAGTTACTTTCAAGTTACTTTGAAGTTACTTTGAAGTTACTTTGAAGTCTTTCAAGTTACTTTGAAGTTACTTTCAGATTACCTTGATGTTACAATCAGATTGTTACTTTGTAGTTTCTTTGAAGACTTTCAAGTTGCTTTCAGATTACTTTCAAGTTACTTTCAGATTACTTTCAAGTTACTTTCAGATTAGTTTCAAGTTACTTTCAGATTACTTTCAGATTACTTTCAAGTTACTTTCAGATTACTTTCAAGTTACTTTCAGATTATTTTCAAGTTACTTTCAGATTACTTTCAAGTTACTTTCAGATTACCTTGAAGTTTCTTTGAAGTTCCTTTGTAGTTACTTTGAAGTTGCAGTCAAGTTACTTTCAGATTACTTTGAAGTTACTTTGTAGTTACTTTGAAGTCACTTTGTAGTTAGTTTGAAGTACTTTGAGGTTACTTTAATTTTACTTTCAAGTTACTTTAAGATTACCTTGATGTTACTTTCAGATTACCTTGATGTTACTGTTCTTTGAAGTTACTTTGAAGTTGCTTTGTAGTTTCTGTCAAATTACTTTCAAGTTACTTTCAAGTTACTTCCATGTTACTTTCAGATTACCTTGATGTTACTTTCAGATCACCTTAATGTTACTTTGAAGTTACTTTCAAGTTACTTTAATTACTTTGAAGATACTTTCGAGTTACTTTGAAGTTACTTTCAGATTACCTTGATGTTAGTTTCAGATTACCTTGAAGTTACTTTGAAGTTACTTTCAAGTCACTTTCAAGTCACTTTGAAGTCACTTTCAAGTTACTTTCAAGTTACTTAGAAGTTACTTAGAAATTACTTTGACGTTACTTTCAAGTTACTTTGACGTTACTTTCAAGTTACTTTGACGTTACTTTCAGATTACTTTCAAGTTACTTTCAGATTACCTTGAAGTTACTTTCAAGTTACTTTCAGGTTACTTATACGTTACTTTCAAGTTACTTTGACGTCAATTTCAAGTTACTTTGACGTTACTTTCAAGTTACTTTGAAGTTACTTTCAGATTACTTTCAGATTACCTTGAAGTTACTTTGAAGTTACTTTCAGTTACATTCAAGTTACTTTCAAGTTCCTGTCAAGTTACTTTTTGATTACCTTGATGTTACTTTCAGTTTACCTTGATGTTACTTTCAGATTGTTACTTTGAAGTTACTTTGACGTTACTTTCAAGTTACTTTCAGATTTCCTTGAAGCTACCTTGAAGTTACTTTCAAGTTACTTTCAAGTTACTTTCAAGTTACTTTCAAGTTACTTTCAAGTTACTTTCAAGTTACTTTCAAGTTACTTTCAAGTTACTTTCAAGTTACTTTCAAGTTACTTAGAAGTTACTTTCAAGTTACTTAGAAGTTACTTAGAAGTTACTCTGACGTTACTTTCAAGTTACTTTCAAGTTACTTCAAAGTAACTACAAAGTAACTTGAAAGGTACGTCAAAGTAACCTCAAAGTAACTTGAAAGTAACCTCAAAGTAACTAGAGAGTAACTTCAAAGTATCTTCAAAGAACAGTAACATCAAGGTAATCTGAAAGTAACATCAAGGTAATATGAAAGTAACTAGAAAGTAACTTGTATCTAACTTGAAAGTAATTTGATAGTAACTTGAAAGTAACTTGAAAGTAACCTAAAGTAACTTTAAAGGAACTTCAAAGAAACTACAAAGTAACTACAAAGTTACTACAAAGTTACTACAAAGTAGCAATCTGAAAGTAACATCAAGTTAATCTGAAAGTAACTTCAAAGTAACTTGAAAGTAACCTAAAGTAACTTGAAACTAACTTCAAAGTAACTACAAAGTAACTTCAAAGTAATCTGAAAGTAACTTGAAAGTAACTTCTAAGTAACTTGAAAGTATCTTGAAAGAAACTACAAAGTAACTACAAAGTAACAATCTGAAAGTAATTTGAATGTAACTCGAAAGTAACTTCAAAGTAACTTGAAAGTAACTACAAAGTAACATCAAGGTGATCTGAAAGTAACATGGAAGTAACTTGAAAGTAATTTGAAAGTAACTTGAAAGTAACTTGAAAGTAGCTTGAAAGTAACTACAAAGCAACTTCAAAGTAACTTCAAAGAACAGTAACATCAAGGTAATCTGAATGTAACATGAAAGTAACTTGAAAGGAAATGAAAGTAACTTGAAAGTAAAATTAAAGTAACCTCAAAGTACTTCAAACTAACTTCAAAGTGACTTCAAAGTAACTACCAAGTAACTTCAAAGTGACATCAAGGTAAACTGAAAGTAACTTGAAAGTAATTTACAGTAACTTGAAAGTAATTGACAGTAACTTGAAAGTAACTACAAAGTAACTTCAAAGTAACAATCTGAAAGTAACATCAAGGTAATCAGAAAGTAACTTGACAGTAACTTGAAAGTAACTTGAAAGTGACTTGAAAGCAACTTGAAAGTGACTTGAAAGCAACTTGAAAGTAACGTCAAAGTAACTTGAAAGTAACTTCAAAGTAACCCGAAAGTAACTTCAAAGTAATTAAAGTAACTTTAAAGTAACTTCAAAGTAACATCAAGGTGATCTGAAAGTAACATCAAGGTAATCTAAAAGTTACTTCAAAGTAACTACAAAGTAACTCCAAAGTAACTTCAAAGTAACATTAAGGTAATCTGAAAGTTACTACAAAGTAGCAATCTGAAAGTAACATCAAGGTAATCTGAAAGTAACTTGAAACCTACTTCAAAGTAACTACAAAGTAACTCCAAAGTAACTTCAAAGTAACATCAAGGTAATCTGAAAGTAACTTGAAAGTAACGTCAAAGTAACTTGAAAGTATCTTCAAGGTAACTTGAAAGTAACTTCAAAGTAACTTCTAAGTAACTTGAAAGAAACTACAAAGTAACTACAAAGTAACAATCTGAAAGTAATTTGAATGTAACTCGAAAGTAACTTCAAAGTAACTCGAAAGTAACTTCAAAGTAATTAAAGTAACTTGACAGTAACTACAAAGTAACATGGAAGTAACTTGAAAGTAATTTGAAAGTAACTTGAAAGTAGCTTGAAAGTAACTTGAAAGTAACTACAAAGCAACTTCAAAGTAACTTCAAAGAACAGTAACATCAAGGTAATCTGAAAGTAACTTGAAAGAAAAATGAAAGTAACTTGAAAGTAAAATTAAAGTAACCTCAAAGTACTTCAAACTAACTTCAAAGTGACTTCAAAGTAACTTCAAAGTAACATCAAGGTAATCTGAAAGTAACTTGAAAGTAATTTGACAGTAATTTGAAAGTACTACAAAGTAACTTCAAAGTAACAATCTGAAAGTAACATCAAGGTAATCAGAAAGTAACTTGACAGTAACTTGAAAGTAACTTGAAAGTGACCTGAAAGTAACTACAAAGAAACTTCAAAGAAACTACAAAGTTACTACAAAGTAGCAATCTGAAAGTAATTTCAAAGTAACTTGAAACTAACTTCAAAGTAACTACAAAGTAACTTCAAAGTAACTTCTAAGTAACTTGAAAGAAACCACAAAGTAACAATCTGAAAGTAATTTGAATGTAACTCGAAAATATCTTCAAAGTAACTTCAAAGTAACTCGAAAGTAACTTCAAAGTAATTAAAGTAACTTGAAAGTAACTTCAAAGTAACTCGAAAGTAACTTCAAAGTAATTAAAGTAACTTGAAAGTAACTACATCTGATCTGATCTGAAAGTAACATGGAAGTAACTTGAAAGTAATTTGAAAGTAGCTTGAAAGTAACTTGAAAGCAACTTCAAAGTAACTTCAAAGAACAGTAACATCAAGGTAATCTGAAAGTAACTTGAAAGTAAAATGAAAGTAACTTGAAAGTAAAATTAAAGTAACCTCAAAGTACTTCAAACTAACTTCAAAGTGACTTCAAAGTAACTTCAAAGTAACATCAAGGTAATGTGAAAGTAACTTGAAAGTAATTTACAGTAACTTGAAAGTAATTTACAGTAACTTGAAAGTAACTACAAAGTAACTTCAAAGTAACAATCTGAAATTAACATCAAGGTAATCAGAAAGTATCTTGACAGTAACTTGAAAGTAACTTGAAAGTGACTTGAAAGCAACTTGAAAGTAACCTGAAAGTAACGTCAAAGTAACTTCAAAGAAACTTCAAAGAAACTACAAAGTTACTACAAAGTAGCAATCTGAAAGTAACATCAAGGTAATCTGAAAGTAACTTCAAAGTAACTTGAAATTAACTTCAAAGTAACATTTTTGAAAGTAACTTTTTTGAAAGTAACTTTTTTCAAAGTAACATTTTTTAAAGTAACTTTTTTGAAAGTAACTTTTTGGAAAGTAACTTTTTGGAAAGTAACTTTTTTCAAAGTAACTTTTTTCAAAGTAACATTTTTTAAAGTAACATTTTTGAAAGTAACTTTTTGGAAAGTAACTTTTTTGAAAGTAACTTTTTTCAAAGTAACTTTTTTCAAAGTAACTTTTTGAAAGTAACATTTTTGAAAGTAACTTTTTTCAAAGTAACTTTTTTCAAAGTAACTTTTTCCAAAGTAACTTTTTCCAAAGTAACTTTTTTCAAAGTAACATTTTTGAAATTAAGTTTTTTGAAAGTAACTTTTTTGAAAGTAACATATTTAAAAGTAACATTTTTCAAAGTAACATTTTTCGAAAGTAACTTTTTTCGAAAGTAACTTTTTTCGAAAGTAACTTTTTTCGAAAGTAACTTTTTTCGAAAGTAACTTTTTTCGAAAGTAACTTTTTCGAAAGTAACATTTTTCAAAGTAACATTTTTCAAAGTAACTTTTTTCAAAGTAACTTTTTTCAAAGTAACTTTTTTCAAAGTGACTTTTTTCAAAGTGACTTTTTTGAAAGTGACTTTTTTGAAAGTAACTTTTTCGAAAGTAACTTTTTCGAAAGTAACTTTTTCGAAAGTAACTTTTTCGAAAGTAACTTTTTCGAAAGTAACTTTTTCGAAAGTAACTTTTTCGAAAGTAACTTTTTCGAAAGTAACTTTTTCGAAAGTAACTTTTTCGAAAGTAACTTTTTCGAAAGTAACTTTTTCGAAAGTAACTTTTTTCAAAGAAACTTTTTTCAAAGTAACTTTTTTCAAAGTAACTTTTTCGAAAGTAACTTTTTCGAAAGTAACTTTTTCGAAAGTAACTTTTTTGAAAGTAACTTTTTTGGAAGTAACTTTTTTCAAAGTAACTTTTTTCAAAGTAACTTTTTTCAAAGTAACTTTTTTCAAAGTAACTTTTTTCAAAGTAACTTTTTTCAAAGAAACATTTTTGAAAGTAACATTTTTGAAAGTAACTTTTTTGACAGTAACTTTTTTTCAAAGTAACTTTTTTTCAAAGTAACTTTTTTGAAAGTAACTTTTTTGAAAGTAACTTTTTCCAAAGTAACATTTTTGAAAGTAACTTTTTTCAAAGTGACTTTTTTCAAAGTAACTTTTTGGAAAGTAACTTTTTGGAAAGTAACTTTTTGGAAAGTAACTTTTTGGAAAGTAACTTTTTGGAAAGTAACTTTTTGGAAAGTAACTTTTTGGAAAGTAACTTTTTTGAAAGTAACTTTTTTGAAAGTAACTGTTTTCAAAGTTAATTAACTTCAAAGTAACATTTTTGAAAGTAACTTTTTTGAAAGTAACTTTTTTGAAAGTAACTTTTTTCAAAGTAACATTTTTTAAAGTAACTTTTTGGAAAGTAACTTTTTTCAAAGTAACTTTTTTCAAAGTAACTTTTTTCAAAGTAACATTTTTTAAAGTAACATTTTTGAAAGTAACTTTTTTGAAAGTAACTTTTTTGAAAGTAACTTTTTTCAAAGTAACTTTTTTCAAAGTAACTTTTTTCAAAGTAACTTTTTTCAAAGTAACTTTTTGAAAGTAACATTTTTGAAAGTAACTTTTTTCAAAGTAACTTTTTCCAAAGTAACTTTTTCCAAAGTAACTTTTTTCAAAGTAACATTTTTCAAAGTAACATTTTTGAAATTAACTTTTTTGAAAGTAACTTTTTTGAAAGTAACATTTTTAAAAGTAACATTTTTAAAAGTAACATTTTTCAAAGTAACATTTTTCAAAGTAACTTTTTTCAAAGTAACATTTTTCAAAGTAACTTTTTTGAAAGTAACTTTTTTGAAAGTAACTTTTTTGAAAGTAACTTTTTTCAAAGTAACTTTTTTGAAAGTAACATTTTTCAAAGTAACATTTTTGAATGTAACATTTTTGAAAGTAACTTTTTTGAAAGTAACTTTTTTCGAAAGTAACTTTTTTCGAAAGTAACTTTTTTCGAAAGTAACTTTTTTCGAAAGTAACTTTTTTCGAAAGTAACTTTTTCGAAAGTAACATTTTTCAAAGTAACATTTTTCAAAGTGACTTTTTTCAAAGTGACTTTTTTGAAAGTGACTTTTTTGAAAGTAACTTTTTCGAAAGTAACTTTTTCGAAAGTAACTTTTTGGAAAGTAACTTTTTGGAAAGTAACTTTTTCGAAAGTAACTTTTTCGAAAGTAACTTTTTCGAAAGTAACTTTTTCGAAAGTAACTTTTTCGAAAGTAACTTATTCGAAAGTAACTTTTTCGAAAGTAACTTTTTTCAAAGAAACTTTTTTCAAAGTAACTTTTTTCAAAGTAACTTTTTCGAAAGTAACTTTTTCGAAAGTAACTTTTTCGAAAGTAACTTTTTTGAAAGTAACTTTTTGAAAGTAACTTTTTTGAAAGTAACTTTTTTGAAAGTAACTTTTTTGAAAGTAACTTTTTTGAAAGTAACTTTTTTCAAAGTAACTTTTTTCAAAGTAACTTTTTTCAAAGTAACTTTTCTCAAAGTAACTTTTCTCAAAGTAACTTTTTTCAAAGTAACATTTTTGAAAGTAACTTTTTTCAAAGTAACTTTTCTGAAAGTAACTTTTTTGAAAGTAACTTTTTTGAAAGTAACTTTTTTCAAAGTAACTTTTTTCAAAGTACCTTTTTGAAAGTAACTTTTTTGAAAGTAACTTTTTTGAAAGTAACTTTTTTGAAAGTAACATTTTTGAAAGTAACATTTTTTGAAAGTAACATTTTTTGAAAGTAACTTTTTTCAAAGTAACTTTTTTCAAAGTAACTTTTTTCAAAGTAACTTTTTTCAAAGGAACTTTTTCAAAGTAACTTTTTTGAAAGTAACTCTTTTGAAAGTAACTTTTTTGAAAGTAACTCTTTTGAAAGTAACTTTTGAAAGTAACTCTTTTGAAAGGAACTTTTTTGAAAGTAACTTTTTTCAAAGTAACTTTTTTCAAAGTAACGTTTTTGAAAGTAACTTTTTTCAAAGTAACTTTATTCAAAGTAACTTTTTTCAAAGTGACTTTTTTAAAGTAACATTTTTTAAAGTAACTTTTTTCAAAGTACCTTTTTGAAAGTAACTTTTTTCAAAGTAACTTTTTTGAAAGTAACTTTTTTGAAAGTAACTTTTTTCAAAGTAACTTTTTTCAAAGAAACTTTTTTCAAAGTACCTTTTTGAAAGTAACTTTTTTCAAAGTACCTTTTTGAAAGTAACTTTTTTCAAAGTAACTTTTTTCAAAGTAACTTTTTTGAAAGTAACTTTTTTGAAAGTAACTTTTTTGAAAGTAACTTTTTTGAAAGTAACTTTTTTCAAAGTAACTTTTTTCAAAGTAACTTTTTTCAAAGTAACTTTTTTCAAAGTAACTTTTTTCAAAGTAACTTTTTCCAAAGTAACTTTTTCCAAAGTAACTTTTTCCAAAGTAACTTTTCCCAAAGTAACTTTTTCCAAAGTAACTTTTCCCAAAGTAACTTTTCCCAAAGTAACTTTTCCCAAAGTAACTTAATCCAAAGTAACTTTTTTCAAAGTAACTTTTTTGAAAGTAACTTTTTTCAAAGTAACTTTTTTGAAAGTAACTTTTTTGAAAGTAACTTTTTTGAAAGTAACTTTTTTCAAAGTAACTTTTTTCAAAGTAACTTTTTTCAAAGTAACTTTTTTCAAAGTAACTTTTTTCAAAGTAACTTTTTTGAAAGTAACTTTTTTCAAAGTACCTTTTTGAAAGTAACTTTTTTCAAAGTACCTTTTTGAAAGTAACTTTTTTCAAAGTAACTTTTTTCAAAGTAACTTTTTTGAAAGTAACTTTTTTGAAAGTAACTTTTTTGAAAGTAACTTTTTTGAAAGTAACTTTTTTCAAAGTAACTTTTTTCAAAGTAACTTTTTCGAAAGTAACTTTTTCGAAAGTAACTTTTTCGAAAGTAACTTTTTCCAAAGTAACTTTTTCCAAAGTAACTTTTTCCAAAGTAACTTTTCCCAAAGTAACTTTTCCCAAAGTAACTTTTCCCAAAGTAACTTAATCCAAAGTAACTTTTTTCAAAGTAACTTTTTTGAAAGTAACTTTTTTAAAAGTAACTTTTTTCAGTCACTTTTTCAGTCACTTTTTTAAAGTCACTTTTTTCAAAGTAACATTTTTCAAAGTAACATTTTTCAAAGTAACTTTTTGGAAAGTAACTTTTTGGAAAGTAACTTTTTTCAAAGTAACTTTTTTGAAAGTAACTTTTTTGAAAGTAACTTTTTTCAAAGTAACTTTTTTCCAAGTAACTTTTTTGAAAGTAACTTTTTCAAAGTAACTTTTATGAAAGTAACTTTTTTCAAAGTAACTTTTTTGAAAGTAACTTTTTTCATAGTAACATTTTTGAAAGTAACTTTTTTGAAAGTAACAATTTTGAAAGTAACATTTTTGAAAGTAACTTTTTTGAAAGTAACTTTTTTAAAAGTAACTTTTTGAAAGTAACTTTTTGAAAGTAACTTTTTTCAAAGTAACTTTTTTGAAAGTAACTTTTTTCACCGTAACTTTTTTCAAAGTAACTTTTTTGAAAGTAACTTTTTTGTAAGTAACTTTTTTGAAAGTAACTTTTTTCAAAGTAACTTTTTTGAAAGTAACTTTTTTGAAAGTAACTTTTTTGAAAGTAACTTTTTTGAAAGTAACATTTTTCAAAGTAACATTTTTCAATGTAACATTTTTGAAAGTAACTTTTTTGAAAGTAACTTTTTTCAAAGTAACGTTTTTCAAAGTAACGTTTTTCAAAGTAACTTTTTTCAAAGTAACTTTTTTCAAAGTAACTTTTTTCAAAGTAACATTTTTTAAAGTAACTTTTTTGAAAGTAACGTTTTGGAAAGTAACTTTTTGGAAAGTAACTTTTTTCAAAGTAACTTTTTTCAAAGTAACATTTTTTAAAGTAACATTTTTGAAAGTAACTTTTTGGAAAGTAACTTTTTTGAAAGTAACTTTTTTCAAAGTAACTTTTTTCAAAGTAACTTTTTGAAAGTAACATTTTTGAAAGTAACTTTTTTCAAAGTAACTTTTTCCAAAGTAACTTTTTCCAAAGTAACTTTTTTCAAAGTAACATTTTTGAAATTAAGTTTTTTGAAAGTAACTTTTTTGAAAGTAACATATTTAAAAGTAACATTTTTCAAAGTAACATTTTTCGAAAGTAACTTTTTTCGAAAGTAACTTTTTTCGAAAGTAACTTTTTTCGAAAGTAACTTTTTTCGAAAGTAACTTTTTTCGAAAGTAACTTTTTCGAAAGTAACATTTTTCAAAGTAACATTTTTCAAAGTAACTTTTTTCAAAGTAACTTTTTTCAAAGTAACTTTTTTCAAAGTGACTTTTTTCAAAGTGACTTTTTTGAAAGTGACTTTTTCGAAAGTAACTTTTTCGAAAGTAACTTTTTCGAAAGTAACTTTTTCGAAAGTAACTTTTTCGAAAGTAACTTTTTCGAAAGTAACTTTTTCGAAAGTAACTTTTTCGAAAGTAACTTTTTCGAAAGTAACTTTTTCGAAAGTAACTTTTTCGAAAGTAACTTTTTCGAAAGTAACTTTTTTCAAAGAAACTTTTTTCAAAGTAACTTTTTTCAAAGTAACTTTTTCGAAAGTAACTTTTTCGAAAGTAACTTTTTCGAAAGTAACTTTTTTGAAAGTAACTTTTTTGGAAGTAACTTTTTTCAAAGTAACTTTTTTCAAAGTAACTTTTTTCAAAGTAACTTTTTTCAAAGTAACTTTTTTCAAAGTAACTTTTTTCAAAGAAACATTTTTGAAAGTAACATTTTTGAAAGTAACTTTTTTGACAGTAACTTTTTTTCAAAGTAACTTTTTTTCAAAGTAACTTTTTTGAAAGTAACTTTTTTGAAAGTAACTTTTTCCAAAGTAACATTTTTGAAAGTAACTTTTTTCAAAGTGACTTTTTTCAAAGTAACTTTTTGGAAAGTAACTTTTTGGAAAGTAACTTTTTGGAAAGTAACTTTTTGGAAAGTAACTTTTTGGAAAGTAACTTTTTGGAAAGTAACTTTTTTGAAAGTAACTTTTTTGAAAGTAACTGTTTTCAAAGTTAATTAACTTCAAAGTAACATTTTTGAAAGTAACTTTTTTGAAAGTAACTTTTTTGAAAGTAACTTTTTTCAAAGTAACATTTTTTAAAGTAACTTTTTGGAAAGTAACTTTTTTCAAAGTAACTTTTTTCAAAGTAACTTTTTTCAAAGTAACATTTTTTAAAGTAACATTTTTGAAAGTAACTTTTTTGAAAGTAACTTTTTTGAAAGTAACTTTTTTCAAAGTAACTTTTTTCAAAGTAACTTTTTTCAAAGTAACTTTTTTCAAAGTAACTTTTTGAAAGTAACATTTTTGAAAGTAACTTTTTTCAAAGTAACTTTTTCCAAAGTAACTTTTTCCAAAGTAACTTTTTTCAAAGTAACATTTTTCAAAGTAACATTTTTGAAATTAACTTTTTTGAAAGTAACATTTTTAAAAGTAACATTTTTAAAAGTAACATTTTTCAAAGTAACATTTTTCAAAGTAACTTTTTTCAAAGTAACATTTTTCAAAGTAACTTTTTTGAAAGTAACTTTTTTGAAAGTAACTTTTTTCAAAGTAACTTTTTTGAAAGTAACATTTTTCAAAGTAACATTTTTGAATGTAACATTTTTGAAAGTAACTTTTTTGAAAGTAACTTTTTTCGAAAGTAACTTTTTTCGAAAGTAACTTTTTTCGAAAGTAACTTTTTTCGAAAGTAACTTTTTTCGAAAGTAACTTTTTCGAAAGTAACATTTTTCAAAGTAACATTTTTCAAAGTGACTTTTTTCAAAGTGACTTTTTTGAAAGTGACTTTTTTGAAAGTAACTTTTTCGAAAGTAACTTTTTCGAAAGTAACTTTTTGGAAAGTAACTTTTTGGAAAGTAACTTTTTCGAAAGTAACTTTTTCGAAAGTAACTTTTTCGAAAGTAACTTTTTCGAAAGTAACTTTTTCGAAAGTAACTTATTCGAAAGTAACTTTTTCGAAAGTAACTTTTTTCAAAGAAACTTTTTTCAAAGTAACTTTTTTCAAAGTAACTTTTTCGAAAGTAACTTTTTCGAAAGTAACTTTTTCGAAAGTAACTTTTTCGAAAGTAACTTTTTGAAAGTAACTTTTTTGAAAGTAACTTTTTTGAAAGTAACTTTTTTGAAAGTAACTTTTTTGAAAGTAACTTTTTTCAAAGTAACTTTTTTCAAAGTAACTTTTCTCAAAGTAACTTTTCTCAAAGTAACTTTTTTCAAAGTAACATTTTTGAAAGTAACTTTTTTCAAAGTAACTTTTCTGAAAGTAACTTTTTTGAAAGTAACTTTTTTGAAAGTAACTTTTTTCAAAGTAACTTTTTTCAAAGTACCTTTTTGAAAGTAACTTTTTTGAAAGTAACTTTTTTGAAAGTAACTTTTTTGAAAGTAACATTTTTGAAAGTAACATTTTTTGAAAGTAACATTTTTTGAAAGTAACTTTTTTCAAAGTAACTTTTTTCAAAGTAACTTTTTTCAAAGTAACTTTTTTCAAAGGAACTTTTTCAAAGTAACTTTTTTGAAAGTAACTCTTTTGAAAGTAACTTTTTTGAAAGTAACTCTTTTGAAAGTAACTTTTGAAAGTAACTCTTTTGAAAGGAACTTTTTTGAAAGTAACTTTTTTCAAAGTAACTTTTTTCAAAGTAACGTTTTTGAAAGTAACTTTTTTCAAAGTAACTTTATTCAAAGTAACTTTTTTCAAAGTGACTTTTTTAAAGTAACATTTTTTAAAGTAACTTTTTTCAAAGTACCTTTTTGAAAGTAACTTTTTTCAAAGTAACTTTTTTGAAAGTAACTTTTTTGAAAGTAACTTTTTTCAAAGTAACTTTTTTCAAAGAAACTTTTTTCAAAGTACCTTTTTGAAAGTAACTTTTTTCAAAGTACCTTTTTGAAAGTAACTTTTTTCAAAGTAACTTTTTTCAAAGTAACTTTTTTGAAAGTAACTTTTTTGAAAGTAACTTTTTTGAAAGTAACTTTTTTGAAAGTAACTTTTTTCAAAGTAACTTTTTTCAAAGTAACTTTTTTCAAAGTAACTTTTTTCAAAGTAACTTTTTTCAAAGTAACTTTTTCCAAAGTAACTTTTTCCAAAGTAACTTTTTCCAAAGTAACTTTTCCCAAAGTAACTTTTTCCAAAGTAACTTTTCCCAAAGTAACTTTTCCCAAAGTAACTTTTCCCAAAGTAACTTAATCCAAAGTAACTTTTTTCAAAGTAACTTTTTTGAAAGTAACTTTTTTCAAAGTAACTTTTTTGAAAGTAACTTTTTTGAAAGTAACTTTTTTCAAAGTAACTTTTTTCAAAGTAACTTTTTTCAAAGTAACTTTTTTCAAAGTAACTTTTTTCAAAGTAACTTTTTTGAAAGTAACTTTTTTCAAAGTACCTTTTTGAAAGTAACTTTTTTCAAAGTACCTTTTTGAAAGTAACTTTTTTCAAAGTAACTTTTTTCAAAGTAACTTTTTTGAAAGTAACTTTTTTGAAAGTAACTTTTTTGAAAGTAACTTTTTTGAAAGTAACTTTTTTCAAAGTAACTTTTTTCAAAGTAACTTTTTTCAAAGTAACTTTTTTCAAAGTAACTTTTTCGAAAGTAACTTTTTCGAAAGTAACTTTTTCCAAAGTAACTTTTTCCAAAGTAACTTTTTCCAAAGTAACTTTTCCCAAAGTAACTTTTCCCAAAGTAACTTTTCCCAAAGTAACTTTTCCCAAAGTAACTTAATCCAAAGTAACTTTTTTCAAAGTAACTTTTTTGAAAGTAACTTTTTTAAAAGTAACTTTTTTCAGTCACTTTTTCAGTCACTTTTTTAAAGTCACTTTTTTCAAAGTAACATTTTTCAAAGTAACATTTTTCAAAGTAACTTTTTGGAAAGTAACTTTTTGGAAAGTAACTTTTTTCAAAGTAACTTTTTTGAAAGTAACTTTTTTGAAAGTAACTTTTTTCAAAGTAACTTTTTTCCAAGTAACTTTTTTGAAAGTAACTTTTTCAAAGTAACTTTTATGAAAGTAACTTTTTTCAAAGTAACTTTTTTGAAAGTAACTTTTTTCATAGTAACATTTTTGAAAGTAACTTTTTTGAAAGTAACAATTTTGAAAGTAACATTTTTGAAAGTAACTTTTTTGAAAGTAACTTTTTTAAAAGTAACTTTTTGAAAGTAACTTTTTGAAAGTAACTTTTTTCAAAGTAACTTTTTTGAAAGTAACTTTTTTCACCGTAACTTTTTTCAAAGTAACTTTTTTGAAAGTAACTTTTTTGTAAGTAACTTTTTTGAAAGTAACTTTTTTGAAAGTAACTTTTTTGAAAGTAACTTTTTTGAAAGTAACTTTTTTGAAAGTAACTTTTTTGAAAGTAACATTTTTCAAAGTAACATTTTTCAATGTAACATTTTTGAAAGTAACTTTTTTGAAAGTAACTTTTTTCAAAGTAACGTTTTTCAAAGTAACGTTTTTCAAAGTAACTTTTTTCAAAGTAACTTTTTTCAAAGTAACTTTTTTCAAAGTAACATTTTTCAAAGTAACATTTTTCGAAAGTAACTTTTTCGAAAGTAACTTTTTCGAAAGTAACTTTTTCGAAAGTAACTTTTTCGAAAGTAACTTTTTTCAAAGTAACTTTTTTGAAAGTAACTTTTTTCAAAGTAACGTTTTTCAAAGTAACGTTTTTCAAAGTAACTTTTTTCAAAGTAACATTTTTGAAAGTAACTTTTTTGAAAGTAACTTTTTTCAAAGTAACTTTTTTCAAAGTAACATTTTTTAAAGTAACATTTTTTAAAGTAACTTTTTTGAAAGTAACTTTTTTGAAAGTAACTTTTTTGAAAGTAACTTTTTTCAAAGTAACTTTTTTGAAAGTAACTTTTTTCAAAGTAACATTTTTGAAAGTAACTTTTTTCAAAGTAACTTTTTTCAAAGTAACTTTTTCCAAAGTAACTTTCTCCAAAGTAACTTTTTCCAAAGTAACTTTTTTCAAAGTAACTTTTTTGAAAGTATCTTTTTTCAAAGTAACTTTTTTCAAAGTAACTTTTTTCAAAGTACCTTTTTGAAAGTAACTTTTTTCAAAGTACCTTTTTGAAAGTAACTTTTTTCAAAGTAACTTTTTTCAAAGTAACTTTTTTGAAAGTAACTTTTTTGAAAGTAAATTTTTTGAAAGTAACTTTTTTGAAAGTAACTTTTTTGAAAGTAACTTTTTTGAAAGTAACTTTTTTGAAAGTAACTTTTTCCAAAGTAACTTTTTCCAAAGTAACTTTTTCCAAAGTAACTTTTCCCAAAGTAACTTTTCCCAAAGTAACTTCCCAAAGTAACTTTTCCCAAAGTAACTTAATCCAAAGTAACTTTTTTGAAAGTAACTTTTTTAAAAGTAACTTTTTTCAATGTAACTTTTTTCAATGTAACTTTTCTCAAATTAATTTTTTTGAAAGTAATTTTTTTGAAAGTAACTTTTTTGAAAGTAACTTTTTGAAAGTAACTTTTTTGAAAGTGACTTTTTTCACCGTAACTTTTTTCAAAGTAACTTTTTTGAAAGTAACTTTTTTGTAAGTAACTTTTTTGAAAGTAACTTTTTTGAAAGTAACTTTTTTGAAAGTAACTTTTTTGAAAGTAACATTTTTAAAAGTAACTTTTTTGAAAGTAACTTTTTTCAAAGTAACTTTTTTGAAAGTAACTTTTTTCACCGTAACTTTTTTCAAAGTAACTTTTTTGAAAGTAACTTTTTTGTAAGTAACTTTTTTGAAAGTAACTTTTTTGAAAGTAACTTTTTTCAAAGTAACTTTTTTGAAAGTAACATTTTTAAAAGTAACTTTTTTGAAAGTGACTTTTTTGAAAGTGACTTTTTTGAAAGTGACTTTTTTGAAAGTCTCTTTTTTGAAAGTAACTTTTTTGAAAGTAACTTTTTTGAAAGTAACATTTTTCAAAGTAACATTTTTCAAAGTAACATTTTTCAAAGTAACATTTTTCAAAGTAACTTTTTCGAAAGTAACTTTTTCGAAAGTAACTTTTTCGAAAGTAACTTTTTCGAAAGTAACTTTTTCGAAAGTAACTTTTTTCAAAGTAACGTTTTTCAAAGTAACGTTTTTTAAAGTAACTTTTTTGAAAGTAACTTTTTGGAAAGTAACTTTTTGGAAAGTAACTTTTTTCAAAGTAACTTTTTTCAAAGTAACTTTTTTCAAAGTAATTTTTTTCAAAGTAACTTTTTTCAAAGTAACTTTTTTCAAAGTAACTTTTTTCAAAGTAACTTTTTTCAAAGTAACTTTTTTCAAAGTAACTTTTTTCAAAGTAACTTTTTTGAAAGTAACTTTTTTGAAAGTAACTTTTTGGAAAGTAACTTTTTTGAAAGTAACTTTTTTGAAAGTAACTTTTTTCAAAGTAACTTTTTTCAAAGTAACTTTTTCCAAAGTAACTTTTTTCAAAGTAACATTTTTGAAAGTAACTTTTTTCAAAGTAACTTTTTTTCAAAGTAACTTTTTTCAAAGTAACTTTTTTCAAAGTAACATTTTTCAAAGTAACTTTTTCGAAAGTAACTTTTTCGAAAGTAACTTTTTCGAAAGTAACTTTTTCGAAAGTAACTTTTTCGAAAGTAACTTTTTCGAAAGTAACTTTTTCGAAAGTAACTTTTTCGAAAGTAACTTTTTTCAAAGTAACTTTTTTCAAAGTAACATTTTTTAAAGTAACTTTTTGAAAGTAACTTTTTGGAAAGTAACTTTTCCCAAAGTAACTTTTCCCAAAGTAACTTTTCCCAAAGTAACTTAATCCAAAGTAACTTAATCCAAAGTAACTTAATCCAAAGTAACTTTTTTAAAAGTAACTTTTTTAAAAGTAACTTTTTTAAAAGTAACTTTTTTCAAAGTAACTTTTTTCAATGTAACTTTTTTCAATGTAACTTTTCTCAAATTAATTTTTTTGAAAGTAACTTTTTTGAAAGTAACTTTTTGAAAGTAACTTTTTTGGAGGGACTTTTTTGAAAGTGACTTTTTTCACCGTAACTTTTTTCAAAGTAACTTTTTTGTAAGTAACTTTTTTGAAAGTAACTTTTTTGAAAGTAACTTTTTTGAAAGTAACTTTTTTGAAAGTAACTTTTTTGAAAGTAACTTTTTTGAAAGTAACTTTTTTCAAAGTAACTTTTTTCAAAGTAACTTTTTCCAAAGTAACTTTTTCGAAAGTAACTTTTTCCAAAGTAACTTTTTCCAAAGTAACTTTTTCCAAAGTAACTTTTCCCAAAGTAACTTTTCCCAAAGTAACTTAATCCAAAGTAACTTTTTTCAAAGTAACTTTTTTGAAAGTAACTTTTTTCAAAGTACCTTTTTGAAAGTAACTTTTTTCAAAGTAACTTTTTTGAAAGTAACTTTTTTCAAAGTAACTTTTTTGAAAGTAACTTTTTTCAAAGTACCTTTTTGAAAGTAACTTTTTTCAAAGTACCTTTTTGAAAGTAACTTTTTTCAAAGTAACTTTTTTGAAAGTAACTTTTTTGAAAGTAACTTTTTTCAAAGTAACTTTTTTCAAAGTAACTTTTTTCAAAGTAACTTTTTTCAAAGTAACTTTTTTCAAAGTAACTTTTTCGAAAGTAACTTTTTCGAAAGTAACTTTTTCGAAGTAACTTTTTCCAAAGTAACTTTTTCCAAAGTAACTTTTCCCAAAGTAACTTTTCCCAAAGTAACTTTTCCCAAAGTAACTTTTCCCAAAGTAACTTAATCCAAAGTAACTTTTTTCAAAGTAACTTTTTTGAAAGTAACTTTTTTAAAAGTAACTTTTTTCAGTCACTTTTTCAGTCACTTTTTTTAAAGTCACTTTTTTCAAAGTAACATTTTTCAAAGTAACATTTTTCAAAGTAACTTTTTGGAAAGTAACTTTTTGGAAAGTAACTTTTTTCAAAGTAACTTTTTTGAAAGTAACTTTTTTCAAAGTAACTTTTTTGAAAGTAACTTTTTTCAAAGTAACTTTTTTCCAAGTAACTTTTTTGAAAGTAACTTTTTCAAAGTAGAAGAAGGCCCACTATTGAGGATTTTTTCAGAAGACTTTATGACTTTCTGAGCTTAGCGTATAAATCTCGTACTAATTTTAACATTGTTTTAGCAGGTGATTTTAATTTGGATTTTCTTGATAACTCAAACTTCGTTAAGGATTTCATCAATATACTAGATAGTTTTGGTTTGCGATTGACTATTAATCAGCCCACCAGGCCAGGTAGTAATGGTTCTCCAGGATCTTGCCTTGACAATATTATAACTTCAATTAATAGTGAAAATTACATGGCTAATGTATATCCTACTGTTCCATCAGATCATGATGCGATATTATTTCATTTTAACAATACCGGTGTTTCTAATAGTGATAAAGTAAATAAACTGAATCTTATGCGCCCTATCAATGATTTTAATCTGTATAATTTTAAGTGCAAATTGATTCACATAAATTGGATTGAATTGTACAGCATAGCTAATTTTAGTGACAAGGTAAATTATTTTTTTAATACATTTTTGGAGCTAGTCGAAATATATTTACCTTTAACATATCAGTCTGGCAAGGCTACTAAGAAATCTAGTAAGAAATGGTATACTACTGAACTTAAGAACTTAAAACTTGAATGTCTATATCTCTATGACATGTATGTTTATTTTGGTTTTACCGAACTAAAAACTAAATATACTGAAACTAAGAAGAAGTTTATAGCTCTGATTAAATGTACTAAAAGGAAATATTATTCCTCTTTAATAGAAAACAGTAGGAACAAATCAAAGTGTATTTGGTCTGTGGCTTCTACTTTTATTAATAGCAGTTCTAAAAGCAACAATATTCCTTCTGATTTGAATGCTGATAGTTTCAATTCATTTTTTATTGATAAGGTTCAGGAGATCGTGAGCACTCTACCTGATAGTAATAATGAAGTTATCTTATTCCTGAATAACCTTCCCAGAGTAGATTGTAACTTCAAATTTCGTAATTTGACAGTGGAAGATGTTCACTCTACTATTTTGGCGCTAAATAATAGTGCTTGTCTTGATGTTTTTAGTCTTAATGCAAGAATTCTTAAAACTGCTTCCTCACATATCGCCGAGCCTTTAACATACATTTTTAATCTCTGTTTAGATACTGGTGTTTTTCCTGATTTTTTAAAATATGCTAAAGTTATACCCATACATAAAAAAGGTGATAAACATGAACTTGCAAACTACAGACCGGTTAGTATTTTACCAATTATCTCTAAGGTGTTTGAAATTCTATTAAGTAAGCAGATTACAAAATATTTTGAAGATAATTCACTTTTCTCCAATAGCCAATTTGGATTTAGGCACAAGCATAGTACTGTTGATGCCGTTGTCTCTTTCCTGACAACATGTTATAATAGCCTTGAAAGAGGTGACACTGTACATAGTAGACTTTTTGACCTAACAAAAGCTTTTGACACCATTTCTCATGACACTCTGCTCAAAAAACTTAAATTCTATGGTTTTAAGGATGATAGTTTGAAACTGGTTAGCTCGTATCTGTCAGATAGATATCAGTCTGTTTTTGCTAATGGCGAATTTTCTCAATTTAAATTGGTGAAACATGGTGTCCCACAAGGCTCCATACTTGGACCTTTGTTTTTTATTATATACATTAATGATCTCCCATACAATATTCAAGATAGCTGCCTAAAGACCTACCTTTATGCTGATGATTTGGCAGTTATTATTTCTCTTAAGGACAACTCCTACTTATATCCAAAAATTGTTGAACTGTCGAGTAAAATTGAAAACTGGTGTAAAAACAACAGCCTTAGTGTCAATAACAGTAAAACTGAGGACTTACCTTTTAAGATTAACTCATTTGGCCTTGATTTTCCTAATAATTCTGCCAAGTTTTTAGGCATAAACCTTGAGTCTTGTTTGGGTTGGCGAACTCATATTGATAGTGTTGCTAGACAATTAAGTAGAGGACTTTTTGTGCTTAGAATTTTAAAAAATCATATATCTTTTAATTATTTGAAAACTATTTATTATGGGTGTATAAATAGCCATATGAGTTATGGTATTCTACTCTGGGGTAACCATTCTTCAGCAAACAAAATCTTCATACTTCAGAAGAAAGCCATTAGACTTATATGTAGTGTTTCCCCCAGGACACACTGCAAACCGTTATTAAATTAAACTGGGTATTCTGACTATGTACTCCTTGTTTGTAATGAAATGTCTTTTGTTTGTTAAGATGAATATTAATTCTTATACACTATGTTCTTCTGTACATAGTTATTCCACACGAAACAGTGCTAATATTTATATTGCTAAATGCAAATATAGCAAAGTTCAAAACTCTTTTGAAATAACATCTTTAAATTTGTTCAATAGTCTACCTGATCATGTTAAAGCACTGCCATTGTTAATGTTCAAAAGAAAGGTTAAGTCTTTTTTACTTTCTAATCCTCTGTATAACGTTGCTGAGTTTTATGATTGTAAGTGTTTGTTTCTCTGATTTTTATAATATTTCTGACGTTGCTATACAATAATGTATTGTTCTGGCAAATAAACTATATCTATCTATCTATCTAAGTAACTTTTTTGAAAGTAACTTTTTTCATAGTAACATTTTTGAAAGTAACTTTTTTGAAAGTAACAATTTTGAAAGTAACATTTTTGAAAGTAACTTTTTTGAAAGTAACTTTTTTGAAAGTAACTTTTTTGAAAGTAACTTTTTTGAAAGTAACTTTTTTCAAAGTAACTTTTTTGAAAGTAACTTTTTTCACCGTAACTTTTTTCAAAGTAACTTTTTTGAAAGTAACTTTTTTGTAAGTAACTTTTTTGAAAGTAACTTTTTTCAAAGTAACTTTTTTGAAAGTAACTTTTTTGAAAGTAACTTTTTTGAAAGTAACTTTTTTGAAAGTAACATTTTTCAAAGTAACATTTTTCAATGTAACATTTTTGAAAGTAACTTTTTTGAAAGTAACTTTTTTCAAAGTAACGTTTTTCAAAGTAACGTTTTTCAAAGTAACTTTTTTCAAAGTAACTTTTTTCAAAGTAACTTTTTTCAAAGTAACTTTTTTCAAAGTAACATTTTTCAAAGTAACATTTTTCAAAGTAACATTTTTCGAAAGTAACTTTTTCGAAAGTAACTTTTTCGAAAGTAACTTTTTCGAAAGTAACTTTTTCGAAAGTAACTTTTTTCAAAGTAACTTTTTTGAAAGTAACTTTTTTCAAAGTAACGTTTTTCAAAGTAACTTTTTTCAAAGTAACATTTTTGAAAGTAACTTTTTTGAAAGTAACTTTTTTGAAAGTAACTTTTTTCAAAGTAACTTTTTTCAAAGTAACATTTTTTAAAGTAACTTTTTTGAAAGTAACTTTTTTGAAAGTAACTTTTTTGAAAGTAACTTTTTTCAAAGTAACTTTTTTGAAAGTAACTTTTTTCAAAGTAACTTTTTTCAAAGTAACATTTTTGAAAGTAACTTTTTTCAAAGTAACTTTTTCCAAAGTAACTTTCTCCAAAGTAACTTTTTCCAAAGTAACTTTTTTCAAAGTAACATTTTTGAAAGTAACATTTTTGAAAGTAACTTTTTTGAAAGTAACTTTTATGAAAGTAACTTTTTTCAAAGTAACTTTTTTTCAAAGTAACTTTTTTCAAAGTAAATTTTTTGAAAGTAACTTTTTTGAAAGTAACATTTTTCAAAGTAACATTTTTGAAAGTAACTTTTTTGAAAGTAACTTTGGAAAGTAACTTTTTTCAAAGTAACTTTTTTGAAAGTAACTTTTTTCAAAGTACCTTTTTGAAAGTAACTTTTTTCAAAGTAACTTTTTTGAAAGTAACTTTTTTGAAAGTAACTTTTTTCAAAGTAACTTTTTTCAAAGTACCTTTTTGAAAGTAACTTTTTTCAAAGTACCTTTTTGAAAGTAACTTTTTTCAAAGTAACTTTTTTCAAAGTAACTTTTTTGAAAGTAACTTTTTTGAAAGTAAATTTTTTGAAAGTAACTTTTTTGAAAGTACCTTTTTCGAAAGTAACTTTTTCGAAAGTAACTTTTTCGAAAGTAACTTTTTTGAAAGTAACTTTTTCCAAAGTAACTTTTTCCAAAGTAACTTTTTCCAAAGTAACTTTTTCCAAAGTAACTTTTCCCAAAGTAACTTTTCCCAAAGTAACTTTTCCCAAAGTAACTTTTCCCAAAGTAACTTTTCCCAAAGTAACTTTTCCCAAAGTAACTTTTCCCAAAGTAACTTAATCCAAAGTAACTTAATCCAAAGTAACTTTTTTGAAAGTAACTTTTTTAAAAGTAACTTTTTTCAAAGTAACTTTTTTGAAAGTAACTTTTTTCAATGTAACTTTTTTCAATGTAACTTTTCTCAAATTAATTTTTTTGAAAGTAACTTTTTTGAAAGTAACTTTTTGAAAGTAACTTTTTTGAAAGTGACTTTTTTCACCGTAACTTTTTTCAAAGTAACTTTTTTGAAAGTAACTTTTTTGTAAGTAACTTTTTTGAAAGTAACTTTTTTGAAAGTAACTTTTTTGAAAGTAACATTTTTAAAAGTAACTTTTTTGAAAGTAACTTTTTTGAAAGTAACTTTTTTCAAAGTAACTTTTTTGAAAGTAACTTTTTTCAAAGTAACTTTTTTGAAAGTAACTTTTTTCACCGTAACTTTTTTCAAAATAACTTTTTTGAAAGTAACTTTTTTGTAAGTAACTTTTTTCAAAGTACCTTTTTGAAAGTAACTTTTTTGAAAGTAACTTTTTTGAAAGTAACTTTTTTGAAAGTAACTTTTTTGAAAGTAACATTTTTCAAAGTAACATTTTTCAAAGTAACTTTTTTCAAAGTAACTTTTTTCAAAGGAACTTTTTCAAAGTAACTTTTTTGAAAGTAACTTTTTTGAAAGTAACTTTTTTGAAAGTAACTTTTTTCAAAGTAACTTTTTTCAAAGTAACTTTTTTCAAAGTAACTTTTTTCAAAGTAACTTTTTCAAAAGTAACTTTTTTCACCGTAACTTTTTTCAAAGTAACTTTTTTGAAAGTAACTTTTTTGTAAGTAACTTTTTTCAAAGTACCTTTTTGAAAGTAACTTTTTTGAAAGTAACTTTTTTGAAAGTAACTTTTTTGAAAGTAACTTTTTTGAAAGTAACATTTTTTGAAAGTAACATTTTTTGAAAGTAACTTTTTTCAAAGTAACTTTTTCCAAAGTAACTTTTCCCAAAGTAACTTTTCCCAAAGTAACTTAATCCAAAGTAACTTAATCCAAAGTAACTTTGAAAGTAACTTTTTTAAAAGTAACTTTTTTAAAAGTAACTTTTTTCAAAGTAACTTTTCTCAAAGTAACTTTTCTCAAAGTAACTTTTTTCAAAGTAACATTTTTGAAAGTAACTTTTTTCAAAGTAACTTTTCTGAAAGTAACTTTTTTGAAAGTAACTTTTTTGAAAGTAACTTTTTTCAAAGTAACTTTTTTCAAAGTAACTTTTTTCAAAGTAACTTTTTTCAAAGTACCTTTTTGAAAGTAACTTTTTTGAAAGTAACTTTTTTGAAAGTAACTTTTTTGAAAGTAACATTTTTTGAAAGTAACATTTTCTGAAAGTAACTTTTTTCAAAGTAACTTTTTTCAAAGTAACTTTTTTCAAAGGAACTTTTTCAAAGTAACTCTTTTGAAAGTAACTCTTTTGAAAGTAACTCTTTTGAAAGTAACTCTTTTGAAAGGAACTTTTTTGAAAGTAACTTTTTTCAAAGTAACGTTTTTGAAAGTAACTTTTTTCAAAGTAACTTTTTTCAAAGTAACTTTATTCAAAGTAACTTTTTTCAAAGTGACTTTTTTAAAGTAACATTTTTTAAAGTAACTTTTTTCAAAGTACCTTTTTGAAAGTAACTTTTTTGAAAGTAACTTTTTTGAAAGTAACTTTTTTGAAAGTAACTTTTTTCAAAGTAACTTTTTTCAAAGTACCTTTTTGAAAGTAACTTTTTTCAAAGTACCTTTTTGAAAGTAACTTTTTTCAAAGTAACTTTTTTCAAAGTAACTTTTTTGAAAGTAACTTTTTTGAAAGTAACTTTTTTGAAAGTAACTTTTTTCAAAGTAACTTTTTTCAAAGTAACTTTTTCGAAAGTAACTTTTTCCAAAGTAACTTTTTACAAAGTAACTTTTCCCAAAGTAACTTTTTCCAAAGTAACTTTTCCCAAAGTAACTTTTCCCAAAGTAACTTAATCCAAAGTAACTTTTTTCAAAGTAACTTTTTTGAAAGTAACTTTTTTCAAAGTACCTTTTTGAAAGTAACTTTTTTCAAAGTAACTTTTTTGAAAGTAACTTTTTTGAAAGTAACTTTTTTCAAAGTAACTTTTTTCAAAGTAACTTTTTTCAAAGTAACTTTTTTCAAAGTACCTTTTTGAAAGTAACTTTTTTCAAAGTACCTTTTTGAAAGTAACTTTTTTCAAAGTAACTTTTTTCAAAGTAACTTTTTTGAAAGTAACTTTTTTGAAAGTAACTTTTTTGAAAGTAACTTTTTTCAAAGTAACTTTTTTCAAAGTAACTTTTTTCAAAGTAACTTTTTCGAAAGTAACTTTTTCCAAAGTAACTTTTTCCAAAGTAACTTTTCCCAAAGTAACTTTTCCCAAAGTAACTTTTCCCAAAGTAACTTTTCCCAAAGTAACTTTTCCCAAAGTAACTTTTCCCAAAGTAACTTAATCCAAAGTAACTTAATCCAAAGTAACTTTTTTCAAAGTAACTTTTTTGAAAGTAACTTTTTTAAAAGTAACTTTTTCAGTCACTTTTTTTAAAGTCACTTTTTTCAAAGTAACATTTTTCAAAGTAACATTTTTCAAAGTAACTTTTTGGAAAGTAACTTTTTTCAAAGTAACTTTTTTGAAAGTAACTTTTTTGAAAGTAACTTTTTTCAAAGTAACTTTTTTCCAAGTAACTTTTTTGAAAGTAACTTTTATGAAAGTAACTTTTTTCAAAGTAACTTTTTTGAAAGTAACTTTTTTCATAGTAACATTTTTGAAAGTAACTTTTTTGAAAGTAACAATTTTGAAAGTAACATTTTTGAAAGTAACTTTTTTGAAAGTAACTTTTTTAAAAGTAACTTTTTTGAAAGTAACTTTTTTCAAAGTAACTTTTTTGAAAGTAACTTTTTTCACCGTAACTTTTTTCAAAGTAACTTTTTTGAAAGTAACTTTTTTGTAAGTAACTTTTTTGAAAGTAACTTTTTTCAAAGTAACTTTTTTGAAAGTAACTTTTTTGAAAGTAACTTTTTTGAAAGTAACTTTTTTGAAAGTAACTTTTTTGAAAGTAACATTTTTCAAAGTAACATTTTTCAATGTAACATTTTTGAAAGTAACTTTTTTGAAAGTAACTTTTTTCAAAGTAACGTTTTTCAAAGTAACGTTTTTCAAAGTAACTTTTTTCAAAGTAACTTTTTCAAAGTAACTTTTTTCAAAGTAACATTTTTCAAAGTAACATTTTTCGAAAGTAACTTTTTCGAAAGTAACTTTTTCGAAAGTAACTTTTTTCAAAGTAACTTTTTTGAAAGTAACTTTTTTCAAAGTAACGTTTTTCAAAGTAACGTTTTTCAAAGTAACTTTTTTCAAAGTAACATTTTTGAAAGTAACTTTTTTCAAAGTAACTTTTTTCAAAGTAACATTTTTTAAAGTAACATTTTTTAAAGTAACTTTTTTGAAAGTAACTTTTTTGAAAGTAACTTTTTTCAAAGTAACTTTTTTGAAAGTAACTTTTTTCAAAGTAACTTTTTTCAAAGTAACATTTTTGAAAGTAACTTTTTTCAAAGTAACTTTTTCCAAAGTAACTTTCTCCAAAGTAACTTTTCCAAAGTAACTTTTTTCAAAGTAACATTTTTGAAAGTAACTTTTTTGAAAGTAACTTTTATGAAAGTAACTTTTTTCAAAGTAACTTTTTTTCAAAGTAACTTTTTTCAAAGTAAATTTTTTGAAAGTAACTTTTTTGAAAGTAACATTTTTCAAAGTATCATTTTTGAAAGTAACTTTTTTGAAAGTAACTTTGGAAAGTAACTTTTTTCAAAGTAACTTTTTTGAAAGTAACTTTTTTGAAAGTAACTTTTTTCAAAGTACCTTTTTGAAAGTAACTTTTTTCAAAGTAAATTTTTTGAAAGTAACTTTTTTCAAAGTAACTTTTTTCAAAGTAACTTTTTTCAAAGTACCTTTTTGAAAGTAACTTTTTTCAAAGTACCTTTTTGAAAGTAACTTTTTTCAAAGTAACTTTTTTCAAAGTAACTTTTTTGAAAGTAAATTTTTTGAAAGTAACTTTTTTGAAAGTAACTTTTTCGAAAGTAACTTTTTCGAAAGTAACTTTTTTGAAAGTAACTTTTTTGAAAGTAACTTTTTCCAAAGTAACTTTTTCCAAAGTAACTTTTTCCAAAGTAACTTTTTCCAAAGTAACTTTTCCCAAAGTAACTTTTCCCAAAGTAACTTTTCCCAAAGTAACTTTTCCCAAAGTAACTTTTCCCAAAGTAACTTTTCCCAAAGTAACTTTTCCCAAAGTAACTTTTCCCAAAGTAACTTAATCCAAAGTAACTTAATCCAAAGTAACTTTTTTGAAAGTAACTTTTTTAAAAGTAACTTTTTTCAATGTAACTTTTTTCAATGTAACTTTTCTCAAATTAATTTTTTTGAAAGTAATTTTTTTGAAAGTAACTTTTTTGAAAGTAACTTTTTGAAAGTAACTTTTTTGAAAGTGACTTTTTTCACCGTAACTTTTTTCAAAGTAACTTTTTTGAAAGTAACTTTTTTGTAAGTAACTTTTTTGAAAGTAACTTTTTTGAAAGTAACTTTTTTGAAAGTAACTTTTTTGAAAGTAACATTTTTAAAAGTAACTTTTTTGAAAGTAACTTTTTTCAAAGTAACTTTTTTGAAAGTAACTTTTTTCACCGTAACTTTTTTCAAAGTAACTTTTTTGAAATTAACTTTTTTGTAAGTAACTTTTTTGAAAGTAACTTTTTTGAAAGTAACTTTTTTCAAAGTAACTTTTTTGAAAGTAACATTTTTAAAAGTAACTTTTTTGAAAGTGACTTTTTTGAAAGTGACTTTTTTGAAAGTCTCTTTTTTGAAAGTAACTTTTTTGAAAGTAACATTTTTCAAAGTAACATTTTTCAAAGTAACATTTTTCAAAGTAACATTTTTCAAAGTAACTTTTTCGAAAGTAACTTTTTCGAAAGTAACTTTTTCGAAAGTAACTTTTTCGAAAGTAACTTTTTCGAAAGTAACTTTTTCGAAAGTAACTTTTTCGAAAGTAACGTTTTTCAAAGTAACGTTTTTCAAAGTAACTTTTTTCAAAGTAACATTTTTTAAAGTAACTTTTTTGAAAGTAACTTTTTGGAAAGTAACTTTTTGGAAAGTAACTTTTTTCAAAGTAACTTTTTTCAAAGTAACTTTTTTCAAAGTAATTTTTTTCAAAGTAACTTTTTTCAAAGTAACTTTTTTCAAAGTAACTTTTTTCAAAGTAACATTTTTTAAAGTAACTTTTTTCAAAGTAACTTTTTTGAAAGTAACTTTTTGGAAAGTAACTTTTTTGAAAGTAACTTTTTTCAAAGTAACTTTTTTCAAAGTAACTTTTTTCAAAGTAACTTTTTTGAAAGTAACTTTTTTGAAAGTAACTTTTTTCAAAGTAACTTTTTTCAAAGTAACTTTTTTCAAAGTAACTTTTTTCAAAGTAACATTTTTCAAAGTAACATTTTTCAAAGTAACTTTTTCGAAAGTAACTTTTTCGAAAGTAACTTTTTCGAAAGTAACTTTTTCGAAAGTAACTTTTTCGAAAGTAACTTTTTCGAAAGTAACTTTTTCGAAAGTAACTTTTTCGAAAGTAACTTTTTTCAAAGTAACTTTTTTCAAAGTAACATTTTTGAAAGTAACTTTTTTCAAAGTAACATTTTTTAAAGTAACTTTTTGGAAAGTAACTTTTCCCAAAGTAACTTTTCCCAAAGTAACTTTTCCCAAAGTAACTTAATCCAAAGTAACTTAATCCAAAGTAACTTTTTTGAAAGTAACTTTTTTAAAAGTAACTTTTTTAAAAGTAACTTTTTTAAAAGTAACTTTTTTAAAAGTAACTTTTTTAAAAGTAACTTTTTTCAATGTAACTTTTTTCAATGTAACTTTTCTCAAATTAATTTTTTTGAAAGTAACTTTTTTGAAAGTAACTTTTTGAAAGTAACTTTTTTGGAGGGACTTTTTTGAAAGTGACTTTTTTCACCGTAACTTTTTTCAAAGTAACTTTTTTGAAAGTAACTTTTTTGAAAGTAACTTTTTTGTAAGTAACTTTTTTGAAAGTAACTTTTTTGAAAGTAACTTTTTTGAAAGTAACTTTTTTGAAAGTAACTTTTTTGAAAGTAACTTTTTTCAAAGTAACTTTTTCCAAAGTAACTTTTTCCAAAGTAACTTTTTCCAAAGTAACTTTTCCCAAAGTAACTTTTCCCAAAGTAACTTTTCCCAAAGTAATTTTTCCCAAAGTAACTTTTCCCAAAGTAACTTAATCCAAAGTAACTTTTTTCAAAGTAACTTTTTTGAAAGTAACTTTTTTCAAAGTACCTTTTTGAAAGTAACTTTTTTCAAAGTAACTTTTTTGAAAGTAACTTTTTTCAAAGTAACTTTTTTCAAAGTAACTTTTTTGAAAGTAACTTTTTTCAAAGTACCTTTTTGAAAGTAACTTTTTTCAAAGTACCTTTTTGAAAGTAACTTTTTTCAAAGTAACTTTTTTCAAAGTAACTTTTTTGAAAGTAACTTTTTTGAAAGTAACTTTTTTGAAAGTAACTTTTTTCAAAGTAACTTTTTCGAAAGTAACTTTTTCGAAGTAACTTTTTCCAAAGTAACTTTTTCCAAAGTAACTTTTCCCAACGTAACTTTTCCCAAAGTAACTTTTCCCAAAGTAACTTTTCCCAAAGTAACTTAATCCAAAGTAACTTTTTTCAAAGTAACTTTTTTGAAAGTAACTTTTTTAAAAGTAACTTTTTTCAGTCACTTTTTCAGTCACTTTTTTTAAAGTCACTTTTTTCAAAGTAACATTTTTCAAAGTAACATTTTTCAAAGTAACTTTTTGGAAAGTAACTTTTTGGAAAGTAACTTTTTTCAAAGTAACTTTTTTGAAAGTAACTTTTTTGAAAGTAACTTTTTTCAAAGTAACTTTTTTCCAAGTAACTTTTTTGAAAGTAACTTTTTCAAAGTAACTTTTATGAAAGTAACTTTTTTCAAAGTAACTTTTTTGAAAGTAACTTTTTTCATAGTAACATTTTTGAAAGTAACTTTTTTGAAAGTAACAATTTTGAAAGTTACATTTTTGAAAGTAACTTTTTTGAAAGTAACTTTTTTGAAAGTAACTTTTTTGAAAGTAACTTTTTTCAAAGTAACTTTTTTGAAAGTAACTTTTTTCACCGTAACTTTTTTGAAAGTAACTTTTTTGAAAGTAACTTTTTTGAAAGTAACTTTTTTGAAAGTAACTTTTTTGAAAGTAACATTTTTTGAAAGTAACATTTTTTGAAAGTAACTTTTTTGAAAGTAACTTTTTTGAAAGTAACTTTTTTCAAAGTAACTTTTTTCAAAGTAACTTTTTTGAAAGTAACTCTTTTGAAAGTAACTCTTTTGAAAGTAACTTTTGAAAGTAACTCTTTTGAAAGGAGCTTTTTTGAAAGTAACTTTTTTCAAAGTAACTTTTTTCAAAGTAACGTTTTTGAAAGTAACTTTTTTCAAAGTAACTTTTTTCAAAGTGACTTTATTCAAAGTAACTTTATTCAAAGTAACTTTTTTCAAAGTGACTTTTTTAAAGTAACATTTTTTAAAGTAACTTTTTTCAAAGTACCTTTTTGAAAGTAACTTTTTTCAAAGTAACTTTTTTGAAAGTAACTTTTTTGAAAGTAACTTTTTTCAAAGTACCTTTTTGAAAGTAACTTTTTTCAAAGTACCTTTTTGAAAGTAACTTTTTTCAAAGTAACTTTTTTGAAAGTAACTTTTTTGAAAGTAACTTTTTTGAAAGTAACTTTTTTGAAAGTAACTTTTTTCAAAGTAACTTTTTTCAAAGTAACTTTTTCGAAAGTAACTTTTTCCAAAGTAACTTTTTCCAAAGTAACTTTTCCCAAAGTAACTTTTCCCAAAGTAACTTTCCCCAAAGTAACTTTTCCCAAAGTAACAATCCAAAGTAACTTTTTTCAAAGTAACTTTTTTGAAAGTAACTTTTTTCAAAGTACCTTTTTGAAAGTAACTTTTTTCAAAGTAACTTTTTTGAAAGTAACTTTTTTGAAAGTAACTTTTTTCAAAGTAACTTTTTTCAAAGTAACTTTTTTGAAAGTAACTTTTTTCAAAGTACCTTTTTGAAAGTAACTTTTTTCAAAGTAACTTTTTTGAAAGTAACTTTTTTGAAAGTAACTTTTTTGAAAGTAACTTTTTTGAAAGTAACTTTTTTCAAAGTAACTTTTTTCAAAGTAACTTTTTCGAATGTAACTTTTTCGAAGTAACTTTTTCCAAAGTAACTTTTTCCAAAGTAACTTTTCCCAAAGTAACTTTTCCCAAAGTAACTTTTCCCAAAGTAACTTTTCCCAAAGTAACTTTTCCCAAAGTAACTTAATCCAAAGTAACTTTTTTCAAAGTAACTTTTTTAAAAGTCACTTTTTTCAGTCACTTTTTTTAAAGTCACTTTTTTCAAAGTAACATTTTTCAAAGTAACATTTTTCAAAGTAACTTTTTGGAAAGTAACTTTTTTGAAAGTAACTTTTTTCAAAGTAACTTTTTTGAAAGTAACTTTTTTGAAAGTAACTTTTTTCAAAGTAACTTTTTTCCAAGTAACTTTTATGAAAGTAACTTTTTTCAAAGTAACTTTTTTGAAAGTAACTTTTTTCATAGTAACATTTTTGAAAGTAACTTTTTTGAAAGTAACAATTTTGAAAGTAACATTTTTGAAAGTAACTTTTTTGAAAGTAACTTTTTTAAAAGTAACTTTTTTGAAAGTAACTTTTTTCAAAGTAACTTTTTTGAAAGTAACTTTTTTCACCGTAACTTTTTTCAAAGTAACTTTTTTGAAAGTAACTTTTTTGTAAGTAACTTTTTTGAAAGTAACTTTTTTCAAAGTAACTTTTTTGAAAGTAACTTTTTTGAAAGTAACTTTTTTGAAAGTAACATTTTTCAAAGTAACATTTTTCAAAGTAACATTTTTCAATGTAACATTTTTGAAAGTAACTTTTTTGAAAGTAACTTTTTTCAAAGTAACGTTTTTCAAAGTAACGTTTTTCAAAGTAACTTTTTTCAAAGTAACTTTCTTCAAAGTAACTTTTTTCAAAGTAACATTTTTCAAAGTAACATTTTTCGAAAGTAACTTTTTCGAAAGTAACTTTTTCGAAAGTAACTTTTTTCAAAGTAACTTTTTTGAAAGTACCTTTTTTCAAAGTAACGTTTTTCAAAGTAACGTTTTTCAAAGTAACTTTTTTCAAAGTAACATTTTTGAAAGTAACTTTTTTCAAAGTAACTTTTTTCAAAGTAACATTTTTTAAAGTAACATTTTTTAAAGTAACTTTTTTGAATGTAACTTTTTTGAAAGTAACTTTTTTGAAAGTAACTTTTTTCAAAGTAACTTTTTTGAAAGTAACTTTTTTCAAAGTAACTTTTTTCAAAGTAACATTTTTGAAAGTAACTTTTTTCAAAGTAACTTTTTTCAAAGTAACTTTTTCCAAAGTAACTTTCTCCAAAGTAACTTTTTCCAAAGTAACTTTTTTCAAAGTAACATTTTTGAAAGTAACTTTTTTGAAAGTAACTTTTATGAAAGTAACTTTTTTCAAAGTAACTTTTTCCAAAGTAACTTTTTTCAAAGTAACATTTTTGAAAGTAACATTTTTTAAAGTAACTTTTTTGAAAGTAACTTTTTGGAAAGTAACTTTTTGGAAAGTAACTTTTTTCAAAGTAACTTTTTTCAAAGTAATTTTTTTCAAAGTAACTTTTTTCAAAGTAACTTTTTTCAAAGTAACTTTTTTCAAAGTAACATTTTTTAAAGTAACTTTTTTCAAAGTAACTTTTTTGAAAGTAACTTTTTGGAAAGTAACTTTTTTGAAAGTAACTTTTTTCAAAGTAACTTTTTTCAAAGTAACTTTTTCCAAAGTAACTTTTTTCAAAGTAACATTTTTGAAAGTAACTTTTTTGAAAGTAACTTTTTTCAAAGTAACTTTTTTTCAAAGTAACTTTTTTCAAAGTAACTTTTTTCAAAGTAACATTTTTCAAAGTAACATTTTTCAAAGTAACTTTTTCGAAAGTAACTTTTTCGAAAGTAACGTTTTCGAAAGTAACTTTTTCGAAAGTAACTTTTTCGAAAGTAACTTTTTCGAAAGTAACTTTTTTGAAAGTAACTTTTTTCAAAGTAACTTTTTTCAAAGTAACATTTTTGAAAGTAACTTTTTTCAAAGTAACATTTTTTAAAGTAACTTTTTGAAAGTAACTTTTTGGAAAGTAACTTTTCCCAAAGTAACTTTTCCCAAAGTAACTTTTCCCAAAGTAACTTAATCCAAAGTAACTTAATCCAAAGTAACTTTTTTGAAAGTAACTTTTTTAAAAGTAACTTTTTTAAAAGTAACTTTTTTAAAAGTAACTTTTTTAAAAGTAACTTTTTTCAATGTAACTTTTTTCAATGTAACTTTTCTCAAATTAATTTTTTTGAAAGTAACTTTTTTGAAAGTAACTTTTTGAAAGTAACTTTTTTGGAGGGACTTTTTTGAAAGTGACTTTTTTCACCGTAACTTTTTTCAAAGTAACTTTTTTGAAAGTAACTTTTTTGTAAGTAACTTTTTTGAAAGTAACTTTTTTGAAAGTAACTTTTTTGAAAGTAACTTTTTTGAAAGTAACTTTTTTCAAAGTAACTTTTTCCAAAGTAACTTTTTCCAAAGTAACTTTTTCCAAAGTAACTTTTCCCAAAGTAACTTTTCCCAAAGTAACTTTTCCCAAAGTAACTTTTCCCAAAGTAATTTTTCCCAAAGTAACTTTTCCCAAAGTAACTTAATCCAAAGTAACTTTTTTCAAAGTAACTTTTTTGAAAGTAACTTTTTTCAAAGTACCTTTTTGAAAGTAACTTTTTTCAAAGTAACTTTTTTGAAAGTAACTTTTTTCAAAGTAACTTTTTTCAAAGTAACTTTTTTGAAAGTAACTTTTTTCAAAGTACCTTTTTGAAAGTAACTTTTTTCAAAGTACCTTTTTGAAAGTAACTTTTTTCAAAGTAACTTTTTTCAAAGTAACTTTTTTGAAAGTAACTTTTTTGAAAGTAACTTTTTTGAAAGTAACTTTTTTCAAAGTAACTTTTTTGAAAGTAACTTTTTTCAAAGTAACTTTTTCGAAAGTAACTTTTTCGAAGTAACTTTTTCCAAAGTAACTTTTTCCAAAGTAACTTTTCCCAAAGTAACTTTTCCCAAAGTAACTTTTCCCAAAGTAACTTTTCCCAAAGTAACTTTTTTCAAAGTAACTTTTTTGAAAGTAACTTTTTTAAAAGTAACTTTTTTCAGTCACTTTTTCAGTCATTTTTTTTAAAGTCACTTTTTTCAAAGTAACATTTTTCAAAGTAACATTTTTCAAAGTAACTTTTTGGAAAGTAACTTTTTGGAAAGTAACTTTTTTCAAAGTAACTTTTTTGAAAGTAACTTTTTTGAAAGTAACTTTTTTCAAAGTAACTTTTTTCCAAGTAACTTTTTTGAAAGTAACTTTTTCAAAGTAACTTTTATGAAAGTAACTTTTTTCAAAGTAACTTTTTTGAAAGTAACTTTTTTCATAGTAACATTTTTGAAAGTAACTTTTTTGAAAGTAACAATTTTGAAAGTAACATTTTTGAAAGTAACTTTTTTGAAAGTATCTTTTTTGAAAGTAACTTTTTTGAAAGTAACTTTTTTCAAAGTAATTTTTTTGAAAGTAACTTTTTTCACCGTAACTTTTTTCAAAGTAACTTTTTTGAAAGTAACTTTTTTGAAAGTAACTTTTTTCAAAGTAACTTTTTTCAAAGGAACTTTTTCAAAGTAACTTTTTTGAAAGTAACTCTTTTGAAAGTAACTCTTTTGAAAGTAACTTTTGAAAGTAACTCTTTTGAAAGGAGCTTTTTTGAAAGTAACTTTTTTCAAAGTAACTTTTTTCAAAGTAACGTTTTTGAAAGTAACTTTTTTCAAAGTAACTTTTTTCAAAGTAACTTTATTCAAAGTAACTTTATTCAAAGTAACTTTTTTCAAAGTGACTTTTTTAAAGTAACATTTTTTAAAGTAACTTTTTTCAAAGTACCTTTTTGAAAGTAACTTTTTTCAAAGTAACTTTTTTGAAAGTAACTTTTTTGAAAGTAACTTTTTTCAAAGTACCTTTTTGAAAGTAACTTTTTTCAAAGTACCTTTTTGAAAGTAACTTTTTTCAAAGTAACTTTTTCAAAGTAACTTTTTTGAAAGTAACTTTTTTCAAAGTACCTTTTTGAAAGTAACTTTTTTCAAAGTACCTTTTTGAAAGTAACTTTTTTCAAAGTAACTTTTTTCAAAGTAACTTTTTTGAAAGTAACTTTTTTGAAAGTAACTTTTTTGAAAGTAACTTTTTTGAAAGTAACTTTTTTCAAAGTAACTTTTTCGAAGTAACTTTTTCCAAAGTAACTTTTTCCAAAGTAACTTTTCCCAAAGTAACTTTTCCCAAAGTAACTTAATCCAAAGTAACTTTTTTCAAAGTAACTTTTTTGAAAGTAACTTTTTTAAAAGTAACTTTTTTCAGTCACTTTTTTTAAAGTCACTTTTTTCAAAGTAACATTTTTCAAAGTAACATTTTTCAAAGTAACTTTTTGGAAAGTAACTTTTTGGAAAGTAACTTTTTTCAAAGTAACTTTTTTGAAAGTAACTTTTTTGAAAGTAACTTTTTTCAAAGTAACTTTTTTCCAAGTAACTTTTTTGAAAGTAACTTTTTCAAAGTAAGTTTTATGAAAGTAACTTTTTTCAAAGTAACTTTTTTGAAAGTAACTTTTTTCATAGTAACATTTTTGAAAGTAACTTTTTTGAAAGTAACAATTTTGAAAGTAACATTTTTGAAAGTAACTTTTTTGAAAGTAACTTTTTTAAAAGTAACTTTTTTGAAAGTAACTTTTTTCAAAGTAACTTTTTTGAAAGTAACTTTTTTCACCGTAACTTTTTTCAAAGTAACTTTTTTGAAAGTAACTTTTTTGTAAGTAACTTTTTTGAAAGTAACTTTTTTCAAAGTAACTTTTTTGAAAGTAACTTTTTTGAAAGTAACTTTTTTGAAAGTAACTTTTTTGAAAGTAACATTTTTCAATGTAACATTTTTGAAAGTAACTTTTTTGAAAGTAACTTTTTTCAAAGTAACGTTTTTCAAAGTAACGTTTTTCAAAGTAACTTTTTTCAAAGTAACTTTTTTCAAAGTAACTTTTTTCAAAGTAACATTTTTCAAAGTAACATTTTTCGAAAGTAACTTTTTCGAAAGTAACTTTTTCGAAAGTAACTTTTTCGAAAGTAACTTTTTTCAAAGTAACTTTTTTGAAAGTAACTTTTTTGAAAGTAACTTTTTTGAAAGTAACTTTTTTGAAAGTAACTTTTTTCAAAGTAACTTTTTCGAAAGTAACTTTTTCGAAGTAACTTTTTCCAAAGTAACTTTTTCCAAAGTAACTTTTTCCAAAGTAACTTTTCCCAAAGTAACTTTTCCCAAAGTAACTTAATCCAAAGTAACTTTTTTCAAAGTAACTTTTTTCCAAGTAACTTTTTTGAAAGTAACTTTTTCAAAGTAACTTTTATGAAAGTAACTTTTTTCAAAGTAACTTTTTTGAAAGTAACTTTTTTCATAGTAACATTTTTGAAAGTAACTTTTTTGAAAGTAACAATTTTGAAAGTAACATTTTTGAAAGTAACTTTTTTGAAAGTAACTTTTTTGAAAGTAACTTTTTTGAAAGTAACTTTTTTGAAAGTAACATTTTTCAATGTAACATTTTTGAAAGTAACTTTTTTGAAAGTAACTTTTTTCAAAGTAACGTTTTTCAAAGTAACGTTTTTCAAAGTAACTTTTTTCAAAGTAACTTTTTTCAAAGTAACTTTTTTCAAAGTAACATTTTTCAAAGTAACATTTTTCGAAAGTAACTTTTTCGAAAGTAACTTTTTCGAAAGTAACTTTTTCGAAAGTAACTTTTTCGAAAGTAACTTTTTCGAAAGTAACTTTTTTCAAAGTAACTTTTTTGAAAGTAACTTTTTTCAAAGTAACGTTTTTCAAAGTAACTTTTTTCAAAGTAACATTTTTGAAAGTAACTTTTTTGAAAGTAACTTTTTTGAAAGTAACTTTTTTCAAAGTAACTTTTTTCAAAGTAACTTTTTTCAAAGTAACTTTTTTCAAAGTAACATTTTTTAAAGTAACATTTTTTAAAGTAACTTTTTTGAAAGTAACTTTTTTGAAAGTAACTTTTTTGAAAGTAACTTTTTTCAAAGTAACTTTTTTGAAAGTAAATTTTTTCAAAGTAAATTTTTTCAAAGTAACTTTTTTCAAAGTAACATTTTTGAAAGTAACTTTTTTCAAAGTAACTTTTTTCAAGGTAACTTTTTCCAAAGTAACTTTCTCCAAAGTAACTTTCTCCAAAGTAACTTTTTTCAAAGTAACATTTTTGAAAGTAACTTTTTTGAAAGTAACTTTTATGAAAGTAACTTTTTTCAAAGTAACTTTTTTCAAAGTAAATTTTTTGAAAGTAACTTTTTTGAAAGTAACATTTTTCAAAGTAACTTTTTTGAAAGTAACTTTTTTGAAAGTAACTTTGGAAAGTAACTTTTTTCAAAGTAACTTTTTTGAAAGTAACTTTTTTCAAAGTACCTTTTTGAAAGTAACTTTTTTCAAAGTAACTTTTTTGAAAGTAACTTTTTTGAAAGTAACTTTTTTCAAAGTAACTTTTTTCAAAGTACCTTTTTGAAAGTAACTTTTTTCAAAGTACCTTTTTGAAAGTAACTTTTTTCAAAGTAACTTTTTTCAAAGTAACTTTTTTCAAAGTAACTTTTTTGAAAGTAAATTTTTTGAAAGTAACTTTTTTGAAAGTAACTTTTTTGAAAGTAACTTTTTCGAAAGTAACTTTTTTGAAAGTAACTTTTTCCAAAGTAACTTTTTCCAAAGTAACTTTTTCCAAAGTAACTTTTTCCAAAGTAACTTTTTCCAAAGTAACTTTTTCCAAAGTAACTTTTTCCAAAGTAACTTTTCCCAAAGTAACTTTTCCCAAAGTAACTTAATCCAAAGTAACTTAATCCAAAGTAACTTTTTTGAAAGTAACTTTTTTAAAAGTAACTTTTTTCAAAGTAACTTTTTTGAAAGTAACTTTTTTCAATGTAACTTTTTTCAATGTAACTTTTCTCAAATTAATTTTTTTGAAAGTAATTTTTTTGAAAGTAACTTTTTTGAAAGTAACTTTTTGAAAGTAACTTTTTTGAAAGTGACTTTTTTCACCGTAACTTTTTTCAAAGTAACTTTTTTGAAAGTAACTTTTTTGTAAGTAACTTTTTTGAAAGTAACTTTTTTGAAAGTAACTTTTTTGAAAGTGACTTTTTTGAAAGTAACATTTTTAAAAGTAACTTTTTTGAAAGTAACTTTTTTCAAAGTAACTTTTTTCACCGTAACTTTTTTCAAAGTAACTTTTGTAAGTAACTTTTTTGAAAGTAACTTTTTTGAAAGTAACTTTTTTCAAAGTAACTTTTTTGAAAGTAACATTTTTAAAAGTAACTTTTTTGAAAGTGACTTTTTTGAAAGTGACTTTTTTGAAAGTCTCTTTTTTGAAAGTAACTTTTTTGAAAGTAACTTTTTTGAAAGTAACATTTTTCAAAGTAACATTTTTCAAAGTAACATTTTTCAAAGTAACATTTTTCAAAGTAACTTTTTCGAAAGTAACTTTTTCGAAAGTAACTTTTTCGAAAGTAACGTTTTTCAAAGTAACTTTTTTTAAAGTAACTTTTTTGAAAGTAACTTTTTTGAAAGTAACTTTTTTCAAAGTAACTTTTTTCAAAGTAACTTTTTTCAAAGTAACTTTTTTCAAAGTAATTTTTTTCAAAGTAACTTTTTTCAAAGTAACTTTTTTCAAAGTAACTTTTTTGAAAGTAACTTTTTTGAAAGTAACTTTTTGGAAAGTAACTTTTTGGAAAGTAACTTTTTTCAAAGTAACTTTTTTGAAAGTAACATTTTTAAAAGTAACTTTTTTGAAAGTGACTTTTTTGAAAGTGACTTTTTTGAAAGTCTCTTTTTTGAAAGTAACTTTTTTGAAAGTAACTTTTTTGAAAGTAACATTTTTCAAAGTAACATTTTTCAAAGTAACATTTTTCAAAGTAACATTTTTCAAAGTAACTTTTTCGAAAGTAACTTTTTCGAAAGTAACGCTTTTCAAAGTAACTTTTTTTAAAGTAACTTTTTTGAAAGTAACTTTTTTGGAAGTAACTTTTTTCAAAGTAACTTTTTTCAAAGTAACTTTTTTCAAAGTAATTTTTTTCAAAGTAACTTTTTTCAAAGTAACTTTTTTCAAAGTAACTTTTTTCAAAGTAACTTTTTGGAAAGTAACTTTTTGGAAAGTAACTTTTTTCAAAGTAACTTTTTTCAAAGTAACTTTTTTCAAAGTAACTTTTTCCAAAGTAACTTTTTTCAAAGTAACATTTTTGAAAGTAACTTTTTTCAAAGTAACTTTTTTCAAAGTAACTTTTTTTCAAAGTAACTTTTTTCAAAGTAACTTTTTTCAAAGTAACTTTTTTCAAAGTAACATTTTTCAAAGTAACATTTTTCAAAGTAACTTTTTCGAAAGTAACTTTTTCGAAAGTAACTTTTTCGAAAGTAACTTTTTCGAAAGTAACTTTTTTCAAAGTAACATTTTTGAAAGTAACTTTTTTCAAAGTAACATTTTTCAAAGTAACGTTTTTCAAAGTAACTTTTTTCAAAGTAACTTTTTTCAAAGTAACATTTTTCAAAGTAACATTTTTCGAAAGTAACTTTTTCGAAAGTAACTTTTCGAAAGTAACTTTTTTCAAAGTAACTTTTTTGAAAGTACCTTTTTTCAAAGTAACGTTTTTCAAAGTAACGTTTTTCAAAGTAACTTTTTTCAAAGTAACATTTTTGAAAGTAACTTTTTTCAAAGTAACTTTTTTCAAAGTAACATTTTTTAAAGTAACATTTTTTAAAGTAACTTTTTTGAAAGTAACTTTTTTGAAAGTAACTTTTTTGAAAGTAACTTTTTTGAAAGTAACTTTTTTCAAAGTAACTATTTTGAAAGTAACTTTTTTGAAAGTAACTTTTTTGAAAGTAACTTTTTTCACCGTAACTTTTTTCAAAGTAACTTTTTTGAAAGTAACTTTTTTGTAAGTAACTTTTTTGAAAGTAACTTTTTTGAAAGTAACTTTTTTGAAAGTAACTTTTTTCAAAGTAACATTTTTGAAAGTAACTTTTTTCAATGTAACTTTTTTCAATGTAACTTTTCTCAAATTATTTTTTTGAAAGTAATTTTTTTGAAAGTAACTTTTTTGAAAGTAACTTTTTGAAAGTAACTTTTTTGAAAGTGACTTTTTTGAAAGTGACTTTTTTCACCGTAACTTTTTTCAAAGTAACTTTTTTGAAAGTAACTTTTTTGTAAGTAACTTTTTGAAAGTAACTTTTTTGAAAGTAACTTTTTTGAAAGTAACATTTTTAAAAGTAACTTTTTTGAAAGTAACTTTTTTGAAAGTAACTTTTTTGAAAGTAACTTTTTTCAAAGTAACTATTTTGAAAGTAACTTTTTTGAAAGTAACTTTTTTGAAAGTAACTTTTTTCACCGTAACTTTTTTCAAAGTAACTTTTTTGAAAGTAACTTTTTTGTAAGTAACTTTTTTGAAAGTAACTTTTTTGAAAGTAACTTTTTTCAAAGTAACATTTTTAAAAGTAACATTTTTCAAAGTAACATTTTTCAAAGTAACTTTTTTGAAAGTAACTTTTTTGAAAGTAACTTTTTTGAAAGTAACTTTTTTGAAAGTAACATTTTTCAAAGTAACATTTTTCAATGTAACATTTTTGAAAGTAACTTTTTTGAAAGTAACTTTTTTCAAAGTAACGTTTTTCAAAGTAACGTTTTTCAAAGTAACTTTTTTCAAAGTAACTTTTTTCAAAGTAACATTTTTCAAAGTAACATTTTTCGAAAGTAACTTTTTCGAAAGTAACTTTTTCGAAAGTAACTTTTTTCAAAGTAACTTTTTTGAAAGTACCTTTTTTCAAAGTAACGTTTTTCAAAGTAACGTTTTTCAAAGTAACTTTTTTCAAAGTAACATTTTTGAAAGTAACTTTTTTCAAAGTAACTTTTTTCAAAGTAACATTTTTTAAAGTAACATTTTTTAAAGTAACTTTTTTGAAAGTAACTTTTTTGAAAGTAACTTTTTTGAAAGTAACTTTTTTCAAAGTAACTTTTTTGAAAGTAACTTTTTTCAAAGTAACTTTTTTCAAAGTAACATTTTTGAAAGTAACTTTTTTCAAAGTAACTTTTTTCAAAGTAACTTTTTCCAAAGTAACTTTCTCCAAAGTAACTTTTTCCAAAGTAACTTTTTTCAAAGTAACATTTTTGAAAGTAACTTTTTTGAAAGTAACTTTTATGAAAGTAACTTTTTTCAAAGTAACTTTTTTTCAAAGTAACTTTTTTCAAAGTAAATTTTTTGAAAGTAACTTTTTTGAAAGTAACATTTTTCAAAGTATCATTTTTGAAAGTAACTTTTTTGAAAGTAACTTTGGAAAGTAACTTTTTTCAAAGTAACTTTTGAAAGTAACTTTTTTCAAAGTAACTTTTTTGAAAGTAACTTTTTTCAAAGTACCTTTTTGAAAGTAACTTTTTTCAAAGTAAATTTTTTGAAAGTAACTTTTTTGAAAGTAACTTTTTTCAAAGTAACTTTTTTCAAAGTAACTTTTTTCAAAGTACCTTTTTGAAAGTAACTTTTTTCAAAGTACCTTTTTGAAAGTAACTTTTTTCAAAGTAACTTTTTTCAAAGTAACTTTTTTGAAAGTAACTTTTTTGAAAGTAAATTTTTTGAAAGTAACTTTTTCGAAAGTAACTTTTTCGAAAGTAACTTTTTTGAAAGTAACTTTTTTGAAAGTAACTTTTTCCAAAGTAACTTTTTCCAAAGTAACTTTTTCCAAAGTAACTTTTCCCAAAGTAACTTTTCCCAAAGTAACTTTTCCCAAAGTAACTTAATCCAAAGTAACTTAATCCAAAGTAACTTTTTTGAAAGTAAATTTTTTAAAAGTAACTTTTTTCAATGTAACTTTTTTCAATGTAACTTTTCTCAAATTAATTTTTTTGAAAGTAATTTTTTTGAAAGTAACTTTTTTGAAAGTAACTTTTTGAAAGTAACTTTTTTGAAAGTGACTTTTTTCACCGTAACTTTTTTCAAAGTAACTTTTTTGAAAGTAACTTTTTTGTAAGTAACTTTTTTGTAAGTAACTTTTTTGAAAGTAACTTTTTTGAAAGTAACTTTTTTGAAAGTAACTTTTTTGAAAGTAACATTTTTAAAAGTAACTTTTTTGAAAGTAACTTTTTTCAAAGTAACTTTTTTGAAAGTAACTTTTTTCACCGTAACTTTTTTCAAAGTAACTTTTTTGAAAGTAACTTTTTTGTAAGTAACTTTTTTGAAAGTAACTTTTTTGAAAGTAACTTTTTTCAAAGTAACTTTTTTGAAAGTAACATTTTTAAAAGTAACTTTTTTGAAAGTGACTTTTTTGAAAGTGACTTTTTTGAAAGTCTCTTTTTTGAAAGTAACTTTTTGAAAGTAACTTTTTTGAAAGTAACATTTTTCAAAGTAACATTTTTCAAAGTAACATTTTTCAAAGTAACATTTTTCAAAGTAACTTTTTCGAAAGTAACTTTTTCGAAAGTAACTTTTTCGAAAGTAACTTTTTCGAAAGTAACTTTTTCGAAAGTAACTTTTTCGAAAGTAACTTTTTCGAAAGTAACTTTTTTCAAAGTAACGTTTTTCAAAGTAACTTTTTTCAAAGTAACATTTTTTAAAGTAACTTTTTTGAAAGTAACTTTTTGGAAAGTAACTTTTTGGAAAGTAACTTTTTTCAAAGTAACTTTTTTCAAAGTAACTTTTTTCAAAGTAATTTTTTTCAAAGTAACTTTTTTCAAAGTAACTTTTTTCAAAGTAACATTTTTTAAAGTAACTTTTTTCAAAGTAACTTTTTTCAAAGTAACTTTTTTGAAAGTAACTTTTTTCAAAGTAACTTTTTTCAAAGTAACTTTTTTCAAAGTAACTTTTTTCAAAGTAACTTTTTCCAAAGTAACTTTTTTCAAAGTAACATTTTTGAAAGTAACTTTTTTGAAAGTAACTTTTTTCAAAGTAACTTTTTTTCAAAGTAACTTTTTTCAAAGTAACTTTTTTCAAAGTAACATTTTTCAAAGTAACATTTTTCAAAGTAACTTTTTCGAAAGTAACTTTTTCGAAAGTAACTTTTTCGAAAGTAACTTTTTCGAAAGTAACTTTTTCGAAAGTAACTTTTTTGAAAGTAACTTTTTTCAAAGTAACTTTTTTCAAAGTAACATTTTTGAAAGTAACTTTTTTCAAAGTAACATTTTTTAAAGTAACTTTTTGAAAGTAACTTTTTGGAAAGTAACTTTTCCCAAAGTAACTTTTCCCAAAGTAACTTAATCCAAAGTAACTTTTTTGAAAGTAACTTTTTTAAAAGTAACTTTTTTAAAAGTAACTTTTTTAAAAGTAACTTTTTTCAAAGTAACGTTTTTGAAAGTAACTTTTTTCAATGTAACTTTTCTCAAATTAATTTTTTTGAAAGTAACTTTTTTGAAAGTAACTTTTTGAAAGTAACTTTTTTGGAGGGACTTTTTTGAAAGTGACTTTTTTCACCGTAACTTTCCAAAGTAACTTTTTCCAAAGTAACTTTTTCCAAAGTAACTTTTTCCAAAGTAACTTTTCCCAAAGTAACTTTTCCCAAAGTAACTTTTCCCAAAGTAACTTTTCCCAAAGTAACTTAATCCAAAGTAACTTTTTTCAAAGTAACTTTTTTGAAAGTAACTTTTTTCAAAGTACCTTTTTGAGAGTAACTTTTTTCAAAGTAACTTTTTTGAAAGTAACTTTTTTCAAAGTAACTTTTTTCAAAGTAACTTTTTTGAAAGTAACTTTTTTCAAAGTACCTTTTTGAAAGTAACTTTTTTCAAAGTACCTTCTTGAAAGTAACTTTTTTCAAAGTAACTTTTTTCAAAGTAACTTTTTTGAACGTAACTTTTTTGAAAGTAACTTTTTTGAAAGTAACTTTTTTGAAAGTAACTTTTTTCAAAGTAACTTTTTTCAAAGTAACTTTTTTCAAAGTAACTTTTTCGAAAGTAACTTTTTCGAAGTAACTTTTTCCAAAGTAACTTTTTCCAAAGTAACTTTTCCCAAAGTAACTTTTCCCAAAGTAACTTTTCCCAAAGTAACTTAATCCAAAGTAACTTTTTTCAAAGTAACTTTTTTGAAAGTAACTTTTTTAAAAGTAACTTTTTTCAGTCACTTTTTCAGTCACTTTTTTTAAAGTCACTTTTTTCAAAGTAACATTTTTCAAAGTAACATTTTTCAAAGTAACTTTTTGGAAAGTAACTTTTTGGAAAGTAACTTTTTTCAAAGTAACTTTTTTGAAAGTAACTTTTTTCAAAGTAACTTTTTTCCAAGTAACTTTTTTGAAAGTAACTTTTTCAAAGTAACTTTTATGAAAGTAACTTTTTTCAAAGTAACTTTTTTGAAAGTAACTTTTTTCATAGTAACATTTTTGAAAGTAACTTTTTTGAAAGTAACAATTTTGAAAGTAACATTTTTGAAAGTAACTTTTTTGAAAGTAACTTTTTTGAAAGTAACTTTTTTGAAAGTAACTTTTTTCAAAGTAACTTTTTTGAAAGTAACTTTTTTCACCGTAACTTTTTTCAAAGTAACTTTTTTGAAAGTAACTTTTTTGTAAGTAACTTTTTTGAAAGTAACTTTTTTCAAAGTAACTTTTTTGAAAGTAACTTTTTTGAAAGTAACTTTTTTGAAAGTAACTTTTTTGAAAGTAACTTTTTTGAAAGTAACATTTTTCAAAGTAACATTTTTCAATGTAACATTTTTGAAAGTAACTTTTTTGAAAGTAACGTTTTTCAAAGTAACGTTTTTCAAAGTAACTTTTTTCAAAGTAACTTTTTTCAAAGTAACTTTTTTCAAAGTAACTTTTTTCAAAGTAACATTTTTCAAAGTAACATTTTTCGAAAGTAACTTTTTCGAAAGTAACTTTTTCGAAAGTAACTTTTTCGAAAGTAACTTTTTTCAAAGTAACTTTTTTGAAAGTAACTTTTTTCAAAGTAACGTTTTTCAAAGTAACTTTTTTCAAAGTAACATTTTTGAAAGTAACTTTTTTGAAAGTAACTTTTTTGAAAGTAACTTTTTTCAAAGTAACTTTTTTCAAAGTAACTTTTTTCAAAGTAACATTTTTTAAAGTAACTTTTTTGAAAGTAACTTTTTTGAAAGTAACTTTTTTGAAAGTAACTTTTTTCAAAGTAACTTTTTTGAAAGTAAATTTTTTCAAAGTAACTTTTTTCAAAGTAACATTTTTGAAAGTAACTTTTTTCAAAGTAACTTTTTTCAAAGTAACTTTTTTCAAAGTAACTTTTTCCAAAGTAACTTTCTCCAAAGTAACTTTCTCCAAAGTAACTTTTTTCAAAGTAACATTTTTGAAAGTAACTTTTTTGAAAGTAACTTTTATGAAAGTAACTTTTTTCAAAGTAACTTTTTTTCAAAGTAACTTTTTTCAAAGTAAATTTTTTGAAAGTAACTTTTTTGAAAGTAACATTTTTCAAAGTAACATTTTTGAAAGTAACTTTTTTGAAAGTAACTTTGGAAAGTAACTTTTTTCAAAGTAACTTTTTTGAAAGTAACTTTTTTCAAAGTACCTTTTTGAAAGTAACTTTTTTCAAAGTAACTTTTTTGAAAGTAACTTTTTTGAAAGTAACTTTTTTCAAAGTACCTTTTTGAAAGTAACTTTTTTCAAAGTACCTTTTTGAAAGTAACTTTTTTCAAAGTAACTTTTTTCAAAGTAACTTTTTTCAAAGTAACTTTTTTGAAAGTAAATTTTTTGAAAGTAACTTTTTTGAAAGTAACTTTTTTGAAAGTAACTTTTTCGAAAGTAACTTTTTTGAAAGTAACTTTTTCCAAAGTAACTTTTTCCAAAGTAACTTTTTCCAAAGTAACTTTTCCCAAAGTAACTTTTCCCAAAGTAATTTAATCCAAAGTAACTTAATCCAAAGTAACTTTTTTGAAAGTAACTTTTTTAAAAGTAACTTTTTTCAAAGTAACTTTTTTGAAAGTAACTTTTTTCAATGTAACTTTTTTCAATGTAACTTTTCTCAAATTAATTTTTTTGAAAGTAATTTTTTTGAAAGTAACTTTTTTGAAAGTAACTTTTTGAAAGTAACTTTTTTGAAAGTGACTTTTTTCACCGTAACTTTTTTCAAAGTAACTTTTTTGAAAGTAACTTTTTTGTAAGTAACTTTTTTGTAAGTAACTTTTTTGAAAGTAACTTTTTTGAAAGTAACTTTTTTGAAAGTAACTTTTTTGAAAGTAACATTTTTAAAAGTAACTTTTTTGAAAGTAACTTTTTTCAAAGTAACTTTTTTGAAAGTAACTTTTTTCACCGTAACTTTTTTCAAAGTAACTTTTTTGAAAGTAACTTTTTTGTAAGTAACTTTTTTGAAAGTAACTTTTTTGAAAGTAACTTTTTTCAAAGTAACTTTTTTGAAAGTAACATTTTTAAAAGTAACTTTTTTGAAAGTGACTTTTTTGAAAGTGACTTTTTTGAAAGTCTCTTTTTTGAAAGTAACTTTTTTGAAAGTAACTTTTTTGAAAGTAACATTTTTCAAAGTAACATTTTTCAAAGTAACATTTTTCAAAGTAACATTTTTCAAAGTAACATTTTTCAAAGTAACTTTTTCGAAAGTAACTTTTTCGAAAGTAACTTTTTCGAAAGTAACTTTTTCGAAAGTAACTTTTTCGAAAGTAACTTTTTCGAAAGTAACTTTTTTCAAAGTAACGTTTTTCAAAGTAACTTTTTTCAAAGTAACATTTTTTAAAGTAACTTTTTTGAAAGTAACTTTTTGGAAAGTAACTTTTTGGAAAGTAACTTTTTTCAAAGTAACTTTTTTCAAAGTAATTTTTTTCAAAGTAACTTTTTTCAAAGTAACTTTTTTCAAAGTAACTTTTTTCAAAGTAACATTTTTTAAAGTAACTTTTTTCAAAGTAACTTTTTTGAAAGTAACTTTTTGGAAAGTAACTTTTTTGAAAGTAACTTTTTTCAAAGTAACTTTTTTCAAAGTAACTTTTTCCAAAGTAACTTTTTTCAAAGTAACATTTTTGAAAGTAACTTTTTTGAAAGTAACTTTTTTCAAAGTAACTTTTTTCTAAGTAACAATTTTCAAAGTAACATTTTTCAAAGTAACTTTTTCGAAAGTAACTTTTTCGAAAGTAACTTTTTCGAAAGTAACTTTTTTCAAAGTAACTTTTTTCAAAGTAACATTTTTGAAAGTAACTTTTTTCAAAGTAACATTTTTTAAAGTAACTTTTTGAAAGTAACTTTTTGGAAAGTAACTTTTCCCAAAGTAACTTTTCCCAAAGTAACTTAATCCAAAGTAACTTTTTTGAAAGTAACTTTTTTAAAAGTAACTTTTTTAAAAGTAACTTTTTTAAAAGTAACTTTTTTAAAAGTAACTTTTTTCAAAGTAACGTTTTTGAAAGTAACTTTTTTCAATGTAACTTTTCTCAAATTAATTTTTTTGAAAGTAACTTTTTTGAAAGTAACTTTTTGAAAGTAACTTTTTTGGAGGGACTTTTTTGAAAGTGACTTTTTTCACCGTAACTTTTTTCAAAGTAACTTTTTTGAAAGTAACTTTTTTGTAAGTAACTTTTTTGAAAGTAACTTTTTTGAAAGTAACTTTTTTGAAAGTAACTTTTTTCAAAGTAACTTTTTCCAAAGTAACTTTTTCCAAAGTAACTTTTTCCAAAGTAACTTTTTCCAAAGTAACTTTTCCCAAAGTAACTTTTCCCAAAGTAACTTTTCCCAAAGTAACTTAATCCAAAGTAACTTTTTTCAAAGTACCTTTTTGAAAGTAACTTTTTTCAAAGTAACTTTTTTGAAAGTAACTTTTTTCAAAGTAACTTTTTTCAAAGTAACTTTTTTGAAAGTAACTTTTTTCAAAGTACCTTTTTGAAAGTAACTTTTTTCAAAGTACCTTTTTGAAAGTAACTTTTTTCAAAGTAACTTTTTTCAAAGTAACTTTTTTGAAAGTAACTTTTTTGAAAGTAACTTTTTTGAAAGTAACTTTTCCCAAAGTAACTTAATCCAAAGTAACTTTTTTCAATGTAACTTTTTTGAAAGTAACTTTTTTAAAAGTAACTTTTTTCAGTCACTTTTTCAGTCACTTTTTTTAAAGTCACTTTTTTCAAAGTAACATTTTTCAAAGTAACATTTTTCAAAGTAACTTTTTGGAAAGTAACTTTTTGGAAAGTAACTTTTTTCAAAGTAACTTTTTTGAAAGTAACTTTTTTCAAAGTAACTTTTTTCCAAGTAACTTTTTTGAAAGTAACTTTTTCAAAGTAACTTTTATGAAAGTAACTTTTTTCAAAGTAACTTTTTTGAAAGTAACTTTTTTCATAATAACATTTTTGAAAGTAACTTTTTTGAAAGTAACAATTTTGAAAGTAACATTTTTGAAAGTAACTTTTTTGAAAGTAACTTTTTTGAAAGTAACTTTTTTGAAAGTAACTTTTTTGAAAGTAACTTTTTTCAAAGTAACTTTTTTGAAAGTAACTTTTTTTCACCGTAACTTTTTTCAAAGTAACTTTTTTGAAAGTAACTTTTTTGTAAGTAACTTTTTTGAAAGTAACTTTTTTCAAAGTAACTTTTTTGAAAGTAACTTTTTTGAAAGTAACTTTTTTGAAAGTAACTTTTTTGAAAGTAACTTTTTTGAAAGTAACATTTTTCAAAGTAACATTTTTCAATGTAACATTTTTGAAAGTAACTTTTTTGAAAGTAACTTTTTTCAAAGTAACGTTTTTCAAAGTAACGTTTTTCAAAGTAACTTTTTTCAAAGTAACTTTTTTCAAAGTAACTTTTTTCAAAGTAACTTTTTTCAAAGTAACTTTTTTCAAAGTAACTTTTTTCAAAGTAACTTTTTTCAAAGTAACATTTTTCAAAGTAACATTTTTCGAAAGTAACATTTTTCGAAAGTAACTTTTTCGAAAGTAACTTTTTCGAAAGTAACTTTTTTCAAAGTAACTTTTTTGAAAGTAACTTTTTTCAAAGTAACGTTTTTCAAAGTAACTTTTTTCAAAGTAACATTTTTGAAAGTAACTTTTTTGAAAGTAACTTTTTTCAAAGTAACTTTTTTCAAAGTAACTTTTTTCAAAGTAACATTTTTTAAAGTAACATTTTTTAAAGTAACATTTTTTAAAGTAACTTTTTTGAAAGTAACTTTTTTGAAAGTAACTTTTTTGTAAGTAACTTTTTTGAAAGTAACTTTTTTCAAAGTAACTTTTTTGAAAGTAACTTTTTTGAAAGTAACTTTTTTGAAAGTAACTTTTTTGAAAGTAACATTTTTCAAAGTAACATTTTTCAATGTAACATTTTTGAAAGTAACTTTTTTGAAAGTAACTTTTTTCAAAGTAACGTTTTTCAAAGTAACGTTTTTCAAAGTAACTTTTTTCAAAGTAACTTTTTTCAAAGTAACTTTTTTCAAAGTAACTTTTTTCAAAGTAACTTTTTTCAAAGTAACTTTTTTCAAAGTAACATTTTTCAAAGTAACATTTTTCGAAAGTAACATTTTTCGAAAGTAACTTTTTCGAAAGTAACTTTTTTCAAAGTAACTTTTTTGTAAGTAACTTTTTTGAAAGTAACTTTTTTCAAAGTAACTTTTTTCAAAGTAACTTTTTTGAAAGTAAATTTTTTCAAAGTAACTTTTTTCAAAGTAACATTTTTGAAAGTAACTTTTTTCAAAGTAACTTTTTTCAAAGTAACTTTTTCCAAAGTAACTTTCTCCAAAGTAACTTTCTCCAAAGTAACTTTTTTCAAAGTAACATTTTTGAAAGTAACTTTTTTGAAAGTAACTTTTATGAAAGTAACTTTTTTCAAAGTAACTTTTTTTCAAAGTAACTTTTTTCAAAGTAAATTTTTTGAAAGTAACTTTTTTGAAAGTAACATTTTTCAAAGTAACATTTTTGAAAGTAACTTTTTTGAAAGTAACTTTGGAAAGTAACTTTTTTCAAAGTAACTTTTTTGAAAGTAACTTTTTTCAAAGTAACTTTTTTGAAAGTAACTTTTTTCAAAGTACCTTTTTGAAAGTAACTTTTTTCAAAGTAACTTTTTTGAAAGTAACTTTTTTGAAAGTAACTTTTTTCAAAGTAACTTTTTTCAAAGTACCTTTTTGAAAGTAACTTTTTTCAAAGTACCTTTTTGAAAGTAACTTTTTTCAAAGTAACTTTTTTCAAAGTAACTTTTTTCAAAGTAACTTTTTTGAAAGTAAATTTTTTGAAAGTAACTTTTTTGAAAGTAACTTTTTTGAAAGTAACTTTTTTGAAAGTAACTTTTTCGAAAGTAACTTTTTTGAAAGTAACTTTTTCCAAAGTAACTTTTTCCAAAGTAACTTTTTCCAAAGTAACTTTTTCCAAAGTAACTTTTCCCAAAGTAACTTTTCCCAAAGTAACTTTTCCCAAAGTAATTTAATCCAAAGTAACTTAATCCAAAGTAACTTTTTTGAAAGTAACTTTTTTAAAAGTAACTTTTTTCAAAGTAACTTTTTTGAAAGTAACTTTTTTCAATGTAACTTTTTTCAATGTAACTTTTCTCAAATTAATTTTTTTGAAAGTAATTTTTTTGAAAGTAACTTTTTTGAAAGTAACTTTTTGAAAGTAACTTTTTTAAAAGTGACTTTTTTCACCGTAACTTTTTTCAAAGTAACTTTTTTGAAAGTAACTTTTTTGTAAGTAACTTTTTTGAAAGTAACTTTTTTGAAAGTAACTTTTTTGAAAGTGACTTTTTTGAAAGTAACATTTTTAAAAGTAACTTTTTCGAAACTAACTTTTTTGAAAGTAACTTTTTTCAAAGTAACTTTTTTGAAAGTAACTTTTTTCAAAGTAACTTTTTTCAAAGTAACTTTTTTGAAAGTAACTTTTTTGTAAGTAACTTTTTTGAAAGTAACTTTTTTCAAAGTAACTTTTTTGAAAGTAACATTTTTAAAAGTAACTTTTTTGAAAGTGACTTTTTTGAAAGTGACTTTTTTGAAAGTCTCTTTTTTGAAAGTAACTTTTTTGAAAGTAACTTTTTTGAAAGTAACATTTTTCAAAGTAACATTTTTCAAAGTAACATTTTTCAAAGTAACATTTTTCAAAGTAACTTTTTCGAAAGTAACTTTTTCGAAAGTAACTTTTTCGAAAGTAACGTTTTTCAAAGTAACTTTTTTCAAAGTAACTTTTTTGAAAGTAACTTTTTTGAAAGTAACTTTTTTCAAAGTAACTTTTTTCAAAGTAACTTTTTTCAAAGTAATTTTTTTCAAAGTAACTTTTTTCAAAGTAACTTTTTTCAAAGTAACTTTTTTCAAAGTAACTTTTTTGAAAGTAACTTTTTGGAAAGTAACTTTTTGGAAAGTAACTTTTTTCAAAGTAACTTTTTTCAAGGTAACTTTTTCCAAAGTAACTTTTTCCAAAGTAACTTTTTTCAAAGTAACATTTTTGAAAGTAACTTTTTTGAAAGTAACTTTTTTCAAAGTAACTTTTTTTCAAAGTAACTTTTTTCAAAGTAACTTTTTTCAAAGTAACTTTTTTCAAAGTAACTTTTTTCAAAGTAACTTTTTTCAAAGTAACATTTTTCAAAGTAACATTTTTCAAAGTAACTTTTTCGAAAGTAACTTTTTCGAAAGTAACTTTTTCGAAAGTAACTTTTTCGAAAGTAACTTTTTCGAAAGTAACTTTTTCGAAAGTAACTTTTTCGAAAGTAACTTTTTTCAAAGTAACATTTTTGAAAGTAACTTTTTTCAAAGTAACATTTTTGAAAGTAACTTTTTGGAAAGTAACTTTTCCCAAAGTAACTTTTCCCAAAGTAACTTTTCCCAAAGTAACTTTTCCCAAAGTAACTTAATCCAAAGTAACTTAATCCAAAGTAACTTTTTTGAAAGTAACTTTTTTAAAAGTAACTTTTTTAAAAGTAACTTTTTTCAAAGTAACTTTTTTGAAAGTAACTTTTTTCAATGTAACTTTTTTCAATGTAACTTTTCTCAAATTAATTTTTTTGAAAGTAATTTTTTTGAAAGTAACTTTTTTGAAAGTAACTTTTTGAAAGTAACTTTTTTGAAAGTGACTTTTTTGAAAGTGCCTTTTTTCACCGTAACTTTTTTCAAAGTAACTTTTTTGAAAGTAACTTTTTTGTAAGTAACTTTTTTGAAAGTAACTTTTTTGAAAGTAACTTTTTTGAAAGTAACTTTTTTGAAAGTAACTTTTTTCAAAGTAACTTTTTTCAAAGTAACTTTTTTCACCGTAACTTTTTTCAAAGTAACTTTTTTGAAAGTAACTTTTTTGTAAGTAACTTTTTTGAAAGTAACTTTTTTGAAAGTAACTTTTTTCAAAGTAACATTTTTAAAAGTAACATTTTTCAAAGTAACATTTTTCAAAGTAACTTTTTTGAAAGTAACTTTTTTGAAAGTAACTTTTTTGAAAGTAACTTTTTTGAAAGTAACTTTTTTGAAAGTAACATTTTTCAAAGTAACATTTTTCAATGTAACATTTTTGAAAGTAACTTTTTTGAAAGTAACTTTTTTCAAAGTAACTTTTTTCAAAGTAACGTTTTTCAAAGTAACTTTTTTCAAAGTGACTTTTTTGAAAGTAACTTGTTTCAAAGTAACATTTTTCAAAGTAACATTTTTCAAAGTAACTTTTTCGAAAGTAACTTTTTCGAAAGTAACTTTTTCGAAAGTAACTTTTTCGAAAGTAACTTTTTCGAAAGTAACTTTTTTGTAAGTAACTTTTTTGAAAGTAACTTTTTTGTAAGTAACTTTTTTGAAAGTAACTTATTTCAAAGTAACTTTTTTGAAAGTAACATTTTTCAAAGTAACATTTTTCAAAGTAACTTTTTCGAAAGTAACTTTTTCGAAAGTAACTTTTTCGAAAGCAACTTTTTCGAAAGTAACTTTTTCGAAAGTAACTTTTTTCAAAGTAACTTTTTTCAAAGTAACTTTTTTCAAAGTAACATTTTTGAAAGTAACTTTTTTCAAAGTAACATTTTTTAAAGTAACTTTTTTAAAGTAACTTTTTGAAAGTAACTTTTTGGAAAGTAACTTTTTGGAAAGTAACTTTCTTCAAAGTAACTTTTCCCAAAGTAACTTTTCCCAAAGTAACTTAATCCAAAGTAACTTAATCCAAAGTAACTTTTTTGAAAGTAACTTTTTTCAAAGTAACTTTTTTGAAAGTAACTTTTTTCAATGTAACTTTTTTCAATGTAACTTTTCTCAAATTAATTTTTTTGAAAGTAATTTTTTTGAAGTAACTTTTTTGAAAGTAACTTTTTGAAAGTAACTTTTTTGAAAGTAACCTTTTGAAAGTAACTTTTTTGAAAGTCTTTTTTCACCGTAACTTTTTTCAAAGTAACTTTTTTGAAAGTAACTTTTTTGTAAGTAACTTTTTTGAAAGTAACGTTTTTGAAAGTAACTTTTTTGAAAGTAACATTTTTAAAAGTAACTTTTTTGAAAGTAACTTTTTTGAAAGTAACTTTTTTGAAAGTAACTTTTTTTAAAGTAACTTTTTTGAAAGTAACTTTTTTCACCGTAACTTTTTTCAAAGTAACTTTTTTCAAAGTAACTTTTTTGTAAGTAACTTTTTTGAAAGTAACTTTTTGAAAGTAACTTTTTTGAAAGTAACATTTTTAAAAGTAACATTTTTCAAAGTAACATTTTTCAAAGTAACTTTTTTGAAAGTAACTTTTTTGAAAGTAACTTTTTTGAAAGTAACTTTTTTGAAAGTAACATTTTTCAAAGTAACATTTTTCAAAGTAACATTTTTGAATGTAACATTTTTGAAAGTAACTTTTTTGAAAGTAACTTTTTTCAAAGTAACTTTTTTCAAAGTAACGTTTTTCAAAGTAACGTTTTTCAAAGTAACTTTTTTCAAAGTAACTTTTTTCAAAGTAACATTTTTCAAAGTAACATTTTCGAAAGTAACTTTTTCGAAAGTAACTTTTTCGAAAGTAACTTTTTCGAAGGTAACTTTTTCGAAAGCAACTTTTTCGAAAGTAACTTTTTCGAAAGTAACTTTTTTCAAAGTAACGTTTTTCAAAGTAACTTTTTTCAAAGTAACATTTTTGAAAGTAACTTTTTTGAAAGTAACTTTTTTGAAAGTAACTTTTTTCAAAGTAACATTTTTTAAAGTAACTTTTTGGAAAGTAACTTTTTGGAAAGTAACTTTTTTCAAAGTAACTTTTTGGAAAGTAACTTTTTTCAAAGTAACTTTTTTTAAAGTAACTTTTTTCAAAGTAACTTTTTTTAAAGTAACTTTTTTCAAAGTAACTTTTTTCAAAGTAACTTTTATCAAAGTAACATTTTTTAAAGTAACATTTTTTAAAGTAACTTTTTTGAAAGTAACTTTTTGGAAAGTAACTTTTTTGAAAGTAACTTTTTGGAAAGTAACTTTTTTGAAAGTAACTTTTTTGAAAGTAACATTTTTGAAAGTAACATTTTTGAAAGTAACTTTTTTCAAAGTAACTTTTTCAAAGTAACTTTTTTCAAAGTAACATTTTTGAAAGTAACTTTTTTCAAAGTAACATTTTTCAAAGTAACTTTTTTGAAAGTAACTTTTTTCAAAGTAACTTTTTTGAAAGTAACTTATTTCAAAGTAACTTTTTCAAAGTAACTTTTTCGAAAGTAACTTTTTTGAAAGTAACTTTTTCGAAAGTAACTTTTTCGAAAGTAACTTTTTCGAAAGTAACTTTTTTCAAAGTAACGTTTTTCAAAGTAACTTTTTTCAAAGTAACATTTTTGAAAGTAACTTTTTTGAAAGTAACTTTTTTCAAAGTAACATTTTTAAAGTAACTTTTTTGAAAGTAACTTTTTGGAAAGTAACTTTTTGGAAAGTAACTTTTTTCAAAGTAACATTTTTCAAAGTAACATTTTTTAAAGTAACTTTTTGGAAAGTAACTTTTTGGAAAGTAACTTTTTTGAAAGTAACTTTTTGGAAAGTAACTTTTTTGAAAGTAACTTTTTTGAAAGTAACTTTTTTCAAAGTAACTTTTTTCAAAGTAACTTTTTTCAAAGTAACTTTTTCCAAAGTAACTTTTTCCAAAGTAACTTTTTTCAAAGTAACATTTTTGAAATTAACTTTTTTGAAAGTAACTTTTTTGAAAGTAACATTTTTAAAAGTAACATTTTTCAAAGTAACATTTTTCAAAGTAACTTTTTTAAAAGTACTTTTTTCAAAGTAACTTTTTTGAAAGTAACTTTTTTCAAAGTAACTTTTTTGAAAGTAACATTTTTCAAAGTAACATTTTTCAAAGTAACATTTTTGAATGTAACATTTTTGAAAGTAACTTTTTTGAAAGTAACTTTTTTCGAAAGTAACTTTTTTGAAAGTAACTTTTTTCGAAAGTAACTTTTTTCGAAAGTAACTTTTTTCGAAAGTAACTTTTTTCGAAAGTAAGTTTTTTCGAAAGTAACTTTTTCGAAAGTAACATTTTTCAAAGTAACTTTTCAGAGTAACTTTTTTCAAAGTAACTTTTTTCAAAGTGACTTTTTTGAAAGTGACTTTTTTGAAAGTAACTTTATTGAAAGTAACTTTTTTGAAAGTAACTTTTTCGAAAGTAACTTTTTCGAAAGTAACTTTTTCGAAAGTAACTTTTTCGAAAGTAACTTATTCGAAAGTAACTTTTTCGAAAGAAACTTTTTTCAAAGAAACTTTTTTCAAAGTAACTTTTTTCAAAGTAACTTTTTCGAAAGTAACTTTTTCGAAAGTAACTTTTTCGAAAGTAACTTTTTCGAAAGTAACTTTTTCGAAAGTAACTTTTTTGAAAGTAACTTTTTTCAAAGTAACTTTTTTCAAAGTAACTTTTTTCAAAGTAACTTTTTCAAAGTAACTTTTTTCAAAGAAACATTTTTGAAAGTAATATTTTTGAAAGTAACTTTTTTGACAGTAACTTTTTTTCAAAGTAACTTTTTTTCAAAGTAACTTTTTTGAAAGTAACTTTTTTGAAAGTAACTTTTTCCAAAGTAACATTTTTGAAAGTAACTTTTTTCAAAGTAACTTTTTTCAAAGTAACTTTTTGGAAAGTAACTTTTTGGAAAGTAACTTTTTGGAAAGTAACTTTTTGGAAAGTAACTTTTTGGAAAGTAACTGTTTTCAAAGTAACTTTTTTCAAAGTAACATTTTTGAAAGTAACATTTTTGAAAGTAACTTTTTTGAAAGTATCTTTTTTGAAAGTAACTTTTTGAAAGTAACTTTTTTGAAAGTAACTTTTTTGAAAGTAACATTTTTGAAAGTAACATTTTTGAGAGTAACTTTTGTGAAAGTAACTTTTTTCAAAGTAACTTTTTGAAAGTAACTTTTTTGAAAGTAACTTTTTTGAAAGTAACTTTTTTGAAAGTAACTTTTTTGAAAGTAACTTTTTTGAAAGTAACTTTTTTCAAAGTAACTTTTCTCAAAGTAACTTTTCTCAAAGTAACTTTTTTCAAAGTACATTTTTGAAAGTAACTTTTCTGAAAGTAACTTTTTTGAAAGTAACTTTTCTCAAAGTAACTTTTTACAAAGTAACATTTTTAAAAGTAACTTCGCAAAGTAACTTTTCTCAAAATAACTTTTCTGAAAGTAACTTTTTTGAAAGTAACTTTTTTGAAAGTAACTTTTTTCTAAGTAATTTTTTTCAAAGTACCTTTTTGAAAGTAACTTTTTTGAAAGTAACATTTTTTGAAAGTAACATTTTTGAAAGTAACTTTTTCGAAAGTAACTTTTTCCAAAGTAACTTTTTCCAAAGTAACTTTTTCCAAAGTAACTTTTTCCAAAGTAACATTTTCGAATGTAACTTTTTTGAAAGTAACTTTTTTGAAAGTAACATTTTTGAAAGTAACATTTTTGAAAGTAACATTTTTGAAAGTAACTTTTTCCAAAGTAACTTTTTCCAAAGTAACATTTTTTAAAGTAACTTTTTTGAAAGTAACTTTATGGGAAGTAACTTTATGGGAAGTAACTTTATGGGAAGTAACTTTATGGAAAGTAACTTTATGGAAAGTAACTTTTTTCAAAGTAACTTTTTTCAAAGTAACTTTTTTCAAAGTAACTTTTTGAAAGTAACTTTTTTGAAAGTAACTTTTTCAAAGTAACTTTTTTCAAAGTAACTTTTTTGAAAGTAACTTTTTTGAAAGTAACATTTTTCAAAGTAACTTTTTTCAAAGTAACTTTTTTCAAAGTATCTTTTTTCAAAGTAACTTTTTTGAAAAAACTTTTTTCAAAGTAACTTTTTTGAAAAAACGTTTTTGAATGTAACTTTTTTGAATGTAACTTTTTTGAATGTAACTTTTTGAAAGTAACTTTTTTCAAAGTAACTTTTTTCAAAGTAACTTTTTTCAAAGTAACTTTTTTCAAAGTAACTTTTTTGAAAGTAACTTTTTTGAAAAAACTTTTTTGAATGTAACTTTTTTGAATGTAACTTTTTTGAATGTAACTTTTTTGAATGTAACTTTTTTGAATGTAACTTTTTTGAAAGGAACTTTTTTGAAAGTAACTTTTATGAAAGTAACTTTTTCAAAGTAACATTTTTGAAAGTAACTTTTTTCAAAGTAACATTTTTGAAAGTAACTTTTTGAAAGTAACTTTTTTGAAAGTAACTTTTTTGAAAGTAACTTTTTTCAAAGTAACTTTTTTCAAAGTAACTTTTTTCAAAGTAACTTTTTTCAAAGTAACTATTTTCAAAGTAACTTTTTTGAAAGGAACTTTTTTCAAAGTAACTTTTTTGAAAGTAACTCTTTTGAAAGGAACTTTTTTGAAAGTAACTTTTTTCAAAGTAACTTTTTTCAAAGTAACGTTTTTGAAAGTAACTTTTTTCAAAGTAACTTTTTTCAAAGTGACTTTTTAAAGTAACATTTTTTAAAGTAACATTTTTTAAAGTAACTTTTTCAAAGTAACTTTTTTAAAAGAAACTTTTTTGAAAGTAACTTTTTTCAAAGTAACTTTTTTCAAAGTAACTTTTTTCAAAGTAACTTTTTCCAAAGTAACTTTTACGAAAGTAACTTTTACGAAAGTAACTTTTACGAAAGTAATTTTTTCGAAAGTAACTTTTTTCAAAGTAACTTTGGAAAGTAACTTTTTTCAAAGTAACTTTTTTGAAAGTAACTTTTTTCAAAGTACCTTTTTGAAAGTAACTTTTTTCAAAGTAACTTTTTTGAAAGTAACTTTTTTGAAAGTAACTTTTTTGAAAGTAACTTTTTTCAAAGTAACTTTTTTCAAAGTACCTTTTTGAAAGTAACTTTTTTCAAAGTACCTTTTTGAAAGTAACTTTTTTCAAAGTAACTTTTTTCAAAGTAACTTTTTTGAAAGTAACTTTTTTCAAAGTAACTTTTTTCAAAGTAACTTTTTTCAAAGTAACTTTTTTCAAAGTAACTTTTTTCAAAGTAACTTTTTTCAAAGTAACTTTTTTCAAAGTAACTTTTTTCAAAGTAACTTTTTTCAAAGTAACTTTTTTCAAAGTAACTTTTTTCAAAGTAACTTTTTCCAAAGTAACTTTTTCCAAAGTAACTTTTCCCAAAGTAACTTTTCCCAAAGTAACTTAATCCAAAGTAACTTTTTTCAAAGTAACTTTTTTGAAAGTAACTTTTTTAAAAGTAACTTTTTTCAGTCACTTTTTTTAAAGTCACTTTTTTCAAAGTAACATTTTTCAAAGTAACATTTTTCAAAGTAACTTTTTGGAAAGTAACTTTTTGGAAAGTAACTTTTTTCAAAGAAACTTTTGGGAAAGTAACTTTTTTCAAAGTAACTTTTTTGAAAGTAACTTTTTTCCAAGTAACTTTTTTGAAAGTAACTTTTTCAAAGTAACTTTTATGAAAGTAACTTTTTTCAAAGTAACTTTTTTGAAAGTAACTTTTTTCATAGTAACATTTTTGAAAGTAACTTTTTTGAAAGTAACATTTTTGAAAGTAACATTTTTGAAAGTAACTTTTTTGAAAGTAACTTTTTTGAAAGTAACTTTTTTGAAAGTAACTTTTTTAAAGTAACTTTTTTAAAGTAACTTTTTGAAAGTAACTTTTTTGAAAGTAACTTTTTTCAAAGTAACTTTTTTCAAAGTAACATTTTTAAAAGTAACTTTTTTGAAAGTAACTTTTTTGAAAGTAACTTTTTTCAAAGTAACTTTTTTGAAAGTAACTTTTTTCAATGTAACTTTTCTCAAATTAATTTTTTTGAAAGTAATTTTTTTGAAAGTAACTTTTTTGAAAGTAACTTTTTGAAAGTAACTTTTTTGAAAGTGACTTTTTTGAAAGTGACTTTTTTGAAAGTAACTTTTTTCACCGTAACTTTTTTGAAAGTAACTTTTTTGAAAGTACCTTTTTTCAAAGTACCTTTTTGAAAGTAACTTTTTTGAATGTAACTTTTTTGAATGTAACTTTTTTGAAAGTAACTTTTTCAAAGTAACTTTTTTCAAAGTAACTTTTTTGAAAGTAACTTTTTTGAAAGTAACATTTTTCAAAGTAACTTTTTTCAAAGTAACTTTTTTCAAAGTATCTTTTTTGAAAGTAACTTTTTTCAAAGTAACTTTTTTCAAAGTAACTTTTTTCAAAGTAACTTTTTCGAAAGTAACTTTTTCGAAAGCAACTTTTTCGAAAGTAACTTTTTTCAAAGTAACTTTTTTGAAAGTAACTTTTTTCAAAGTAACATTTTTCAAAGTAACTTTTTTCAAAGTAACATTTTTCAAAGTAACTTTTTTCAAAGTAACTTTTTCGAAAGTAACTTTTTCGAAAGTAACTTTTTTCAAAGTAACTTTTTTGAAAGTAACGTTTTTCAAAGTAACGTTTTTCAAAGTAACGTTCTTCAAAGTAACTTTTTTCAAAGTAACATTTTTGAAAGTAACTTTTTTGAAAGTAACTTTTTTCAAAGTAACATTTTTTAAAGTAACTTTTTTGAAAGTAACTTTTTGGAAAGTAACTTTTTTCAAAGTAACTTTTTGGAAAGTAACTTTTTTCAAAGTAACTTTTTTCAAAGTAACTTTTTTCAAAGTAACTTTTTTCAAAGTAACTTTTTTGAAAGTAACTTTTTTGAAAGTAACATTTTTCAAAGTAACTTTTTTCAAAGTATCTTTTCTGAAAGTAACTTTTTTCAAAGTAACTTTTTTCAAAGTAACTTTTTTCAAAGTAACTTTTTTCAAAGTAACTTTTTTCAAAGTAACTTTTTTCAAAGTAACTTTTTCGAAAGTAACTTTTTCGAAAGTAACTTTTTTGAAAGTAACTTTTTTGAAAGTAACTTTTTTGAAAGTAACTTTTTTGAAAGTAACTTTTTTCAAAGTAACTTTTTTCAAAGTAACTTTTTTCAAAGTAACATTTTTGAAAGTAACATTTTTGAAAGTAACATTTTTCAAAGTAACTTTTTCCAAAGTAACTTTTTCCAAAGTACCTTTTTTCAAAGTAACACTTTTAAAAGTAACTTTTTTGAAAGTAACTTTTTTCAAAGTAACTTTTTTTCAAAGTAACTTTTTTCAAAGTAACTTTTTTCAAAGTAAATTTTTTGAAAGTAACTTTTTTGAAAGTAAGATTTTTCAAAGTAACTTTTTTGAAAGTAACTTTTTTGAAAGTAACTTTTTTCTAAGTAACTTTTTTGAAAGTAACTTTTTTGAAAGTAACTTTTTTGAAAGTAACTTTTTTGAAAGTAACTTTTTTGAAAGTAACTTTTTTCAAAGTAACTTTATTCAAAGTAACTTTATTCAAAGTAACTTTTTTGAAAGTAACTTTTTTCAAAGAAACTATTGTCAAAGTAAAATTTTTGAAAGTAACTTTTTTGAAAGTAACTTTTTTCAAAGTAACTTTCTTCAAAGTAACTTTATTGAAAGTAACTTTTTTGAAAGTAACTTTTTCAAAGTAACTTTTTTCAAAGTAAATTTTTTGAAAGTAAATTTTTTCAAAGTAACTTTTTTCAAAGTAACTTTTTTGAAAGTATCTTTTTCCAAAGTAAGTTTTTTGAAAGTAACTTTTTTGAAAGTAACTTTTTTGAAAGTAACTTTTTTAAATTTTAAAGCAATTTTGAACGATTTTAAGCGTTTTAGAAGCAATTTTCAAGCGTTAAGAAAAAAATTATGAAGCGTTTTCCTAGCGCACCTGGACCGTTTTCGTAGCGCACCTGAAGCGTTTTCGTAGCGCACATGACGCGTTTTCGTAGCGCACCTGACGCGTTTTCGTAGCGCACCTGACGCGTTTTCGTAGCGCACCTGAAGCGTTTTCGTAGCGCACCCGAAGAATTTTCGTAGCGCACCCGAAGCGTTTTCGTAGCGCACCTGAAGCGTTTTCGTAGCTCGCCTGAAGAATAATCCAAAATGTTTAAAAATCCAAAATGTTTAAAAATCCAAAATGTTTAAAAATCCAAAATGTTTAAAAATCCAAAATGTTTAAAAATCCAAAATGTTTAAAAATCCAAAATGTTTAAAATTCCAAAATGTTTAAAATTCCAAAATGTTTAAAAATCCAAAATGTTTAAAAATCCAAAATGTTTAAAAATCCAAAATGTTTAAAAATCCAAAATGTTTAAAAACCCAAAATGTTTAAAAATCCAAAACGTTTAAAAATCCAAATTGTCTAATTTTAAAACGATTTTACGCGTTTTAGACGCGATTTTAAGCGTTTTCGTAGCGCAGCTGAAGCGTTTTCGTAGCGCAGCTGAAGCGTTTTCGTAGCGCAGCTGAAGCGTTTTCGTAGCGCAGCTGAAGCGTTTTCGTAGCGCAGCTGAAGCGTTTTCGTAGCGCAGCTGAAGCGTTTTCGTAGCGCACCCGAAGCGTTTTCGTAGCTCGCCTGAAGAATAATCCAAAATGTTTAAAAATCCAAAATGTTTAAAAATCCAAAATGTTTAAAAATCCAAAATGTTTAAAAATCCAAAATGTTTAAAAATCCAAAATGTTTAAAAATCCAAAATGTTTAAAAATCCAAAATGTTTAAAAATCCAAAATGTTTAAAAATCCAAAATGTTTAAAAATCCAAAATGTTTAAAAATCCAAAATGTTTAAAAATCCAAAATGTTTAAAAATCCAAAATGTTTAAAAATCCAAAATGTTTAAAAATCCAAAATGTTTAAAAATCCAAAATGTTTAAAAATCCAAAATGTTTAAAAATCCAAAATGTTTAAAAATCAAAAATGTTTAAAAATCAAAAATGTTTAAAAATCAAAAATGTTTAAAAATCCAAAATGTTTAAAAATCCAAAATGTTTAAAAATCCAAAATGTTTAAAAATCCAAAATGTTTAAAATTCCAAAATGTTTAAAAATCCAAAATGTTTAAAATTCCAAAATGTTTAAAAATCCAAAATGTTTAAAAATCCAAAATGTTTAAAATTCCAAAATGTTTAAAATTCCAAAATGTTTAAAATTCCAAAATGTTTAAAAATCCAAAATGTTTAAAAATCCAAAATGTTTAAAAATCCAAAATGTTTAAAAATCCAAAATGTTTAAAAATCCAAAATGTTTAAAAATCCAAAATGTTTAAAAACCCAAAATGTTTAAAAACCCAAAAAGTTTAAAAATCCAAAACGTTTAAAAATCCAAATTGTCTAATTTTAAAGCGATTTTGAACGATTTTTACGCGTTTTAGACGCGATTTTAAGCGTTTTCGTAGCGCAGCTGAAGCGTTTTCGTAGCGCAGCTGAAGCGTTTTCGTAGCGCAGCTGAAGCGTTTTCGTAGCGCAGCTGAAGCGTTTTCGTTGCGCAGCTGAAGCGTTTTCGTAGCGCAGCTGAAGCGTTTTCGTAGCGCAGCTGAAGCGTTTTCGTAGCGCAGCTGAAGCGTTTTCGTAGCGCAGCTGAAGCGTTTTCGTAGCGCAGCTGAAGCGTTTTCGTAGCGCAGCTGAAGCGTTTTCGTAGCGCAGCTGAAGCGTTTTCGTAGCGCAGCTAAAGCGTTTTCGTAGCGCAGCTAAAGCGTTTTCGTAGCGCACCTCAAGCGTTTTCGTAGCGCACCTCAAGCGTTTACGTAGCGCACCTGAAGCGTTTTCGTAGCGCACCTGAAGCGTTTTCGTAGCGCACCTGAAGCGTTTTCGTAGCGCACCTGAAGCGTTTTCGTAGCGCACCTGAAGCGTTTTCGTAGCGCACCTGAAGCGTTTTCTTAGCGCGCCTGAAGAATAATCCAAAATGTTTAAAAATCCAAAATGTTTAAAAATCCAAAATGTTTAAAAATCCAAAATGTTTAAAAATCCAAAATGTTTAAAAATCCAAAATGTTTAAAAATCCAAAATGTTTAAAAATCCAAAATGTTTAAAAATCCAAAATGTTTAAAAATCCAAAATGTTTAAAATTCCAAAATGTTTAAAATCCAAAATGTTTAAAAATCCAAAATGTTTAAAAACCCAAAATGTTTAAAAACCCAAAATGTTTAAAAATCCAAAATGTTTAAAAATCCAAAATGTTTAAAAATCCAAAATGTTTAAAAATCCAAAATGTTTAAAAATCCAAAATGTTTAACAATCCAAAATGGTTAAAAATCCAAAATGTTTAAAAATCCAAAATGTTTAAAAATCCAAAATGTTTAAAAATCCAAAACGCTTAAAAATTCAAATTGTTTAATTTAAAAGCGATTTTGAACGATTTTACGCGTTTTAGACACGATTTTAAGCGTTTTCGTAGCGCACCTGAAGCGTTTTCGTAGCGCACCTGAAGCGTTTTCGTAGCGCACCTGAAGCGTTTTCTTAGCGCACCTGAAGCGTTTTCGTAGCGCACCTGAAGCGTTTTCGTAGCGCACCTGAAGCGTTTCGTAGCGCACCTGAAGCGTTTCGTAGCGCACCTGAAGCGTTTTCGTTGCGCACCTGAAGCGTTTTCGTTGCGCACCTGAAGCGTTTTCGTAGCGCACCTGAAGCGTTTTCGTAGCGCACCTGAAGCGTTTTCGTAGCGCACCTGAAGAAAAATCCAAAATGTTTAAAAATCTAAAATGTTTAAAAATCCAAAATGTTTAAAAATCCAAAATGTTTAAAAATCCAAAATGTTTAAAAATCCAAAATGTTTAAAAATCCAAAATGTTTAAAAATCCAAAATGTTTAAAAATCCAAAATGTTTAAAAATCCAAAATGTTTAAAAATCCAAAATGTTTAAAAATCCAAAATGTTTAAAAATCCAAAATGTTTAAAAATCCAAAATGTTTAAAAATCCAAAATGTTTAAAAATCCAAAATGTTTAAAAATCCAAAATGTTTAAAAATCCAAAATGTTTAAAAATCCAAAATGTTTAAAAATCCAAAATGTTTAAAAATCCAAAATGTTTAAAAATCCAAAATGTTTAAAAATCCAAAATGTTTAAAAATCCCAAAATGTTTAAAAATCCCAAAATGTTTAAAAATCCCAAAATGTATATAATCCAAAATGTTTAAAAACCCAAAATTTTCAAAGGGGTTAGCCTTCTCGGAATTCTGGGCGCATTTGTCGAAATTTTCAAAGGGATTAGCCTTCTCGGAATTCTGTTTAAAAATCCGAAATGTTTAAAAATCCAAAATGTTTAAAAATCCAAAATGTTTAAAAATCCAAAATGTTTAAAAATCCAAAATGTTTAAAAATCCAAAATGTTTAAAAAACCAAAATGTTTAAAAATCCAAAATGTTTAAAAATCCAAAATGTTTAAAAATCCAAAATGTTTAAAAATCCAAAATGTTTAATAATCCAAAATGTTTAAAAATCCAAATTGTTTAATTTTAAAGCCTTTGTGAACGATTTTTACGCGTTTTAGAAGCAATTTTTACGCGTTTTAGAAGCAATTTTTACGCGTTTTAGAAGCAATTTTTACGCGTTTTAGAAGCAATTTTTACGCGTTTTAGAAGCAATTTTTACGCGTTTTAGAAGCAATTTTTAAGCGTTTTAGAAGCAATTTTTAAGCGTTTTAGAAGCAATTTTTAAGCGTTTTAGAAGCAATTTTTAAGCGTTTTAGAAGCAATTTTTAAGCGTTTTAGAAGCAATTTTTAAGCGTTTTAGAAGCAATTTTTAAGCGTTTTAGAAGCAATTTTTAAGCGTTTTAGAAGCAATTTTTAAGCGTTTTAGAAGCAATTTTTAAGCGTTTTAGAAGCAATTTTTAAGCGTTTTAGAAGCAATTTTTAAGCGTTTTAGAAGCAATTTTTAAGCGTTTTAGAAGCAATTTTTAAGCGTTTTAGAAGCAATTTTTAAGCGTTTTAGAAGAAATTTTTAAGCGTTTTAGAAGCAATTTTTAAGCGTTTTAGAAGCAATTTTTAAGCGTTTTAGAAGCAATTTTTAAGCGTTCTAGAAGCAATTTTTAAGCGTTCTAGAAGCAATTTTTAAGCGTTTTAGAAGCAATTTTTAAGCGTTTTAGAAGCAATTTTTAAGCGTTTTAGAAGCAATTTTTAAGCGTTTAAGAAGCAATTTTTAAGCGTTTAAGAAGCAATTTTTAAGCGTTTAAGAAGCAATTTTTAAGCGTTTAAGAAGCAATTTTTAAGCGTTTAAGAAGCAATTTTTAAGCGTTTAAGAAGCAATTTTCAAGCGTTTTAGAAGCAATTTTCAAGCGTTTTAGAAGCAATTTTCAAGCGTTTTAGAAGCAATTTTCAAGCGTTTTAGAAGCAATTTTCAAGCGTTTAGAAAAAAATTCTGAAGCGTTTTCGCATCGCACCTGAAGCGTTTTCGCATCGCACCTGAAGCGTTTTCGCATCGCACCTGAAGCGTTTTCGCATCGCACCTGAAGCGTTTTCGCATCGCACCTGAAGCGTTTTCGCATCGCACCTGAAGCGTTTTCGCATCGCACCTGAAGCGTTTTCGCATCGCACCTGAAGCGTTTTCGCATCGCACCTGAAGCGTTTTCGCATCGCACCTGAAGCGTTTTCGCATCGCACCTGAAGCGTTTTCGCAGCGCACCTGAAGCGTTTTCGCAGCGCACCTGAAGCGTTTTCGCAGCGCACCTGAAGCGTTTTCGCAGCGCACCTGAAGCGTTTTCGCAGCGCACCTGAAGCGTTTTCGCAGCGCACCTGAAGCGTTTTCGCAGCGCACCTGAAGCGTTTTCGCAGCGCACCTGAAGCGTTTTCGCAGCGCACCTGAAGCGTTTTCGCAGCGCACCTGAAGCGTTTTCGCAGCGCACCTGAAGCGTTTTCGCAGCGCACCTGAAGCGTTTTCGCAGCGCACCTGAAGCGTTTTCGCAGCGCACCTGAAGCGTTTTCGCAGCGCACCTGAAGCGTTTTCGCAGCGCACCTGAAGCGTTTTCGCAGCGCACCTGAAGCGTTTTCGCAGCGCACCTGAAGCGTTTTCGCAGCGCACCTGAAGCGTTTTCGCAGCGCACCTGAAGCGTTTTCGCAGCGCACCTGAAGCGTTTTCGCAGCGCACCTGAAGCGTTTTCGCAGCGCACCTGAAGCGTTTTCGCAGCGCACCTGAAGCGTTTTCGCAGCGCACCTGAAGCGTTTTCGTAGCGCACCTGAAGAGTTTTCGTAGCGCACCTGAAGAGTTTTCGTAGCGCACCTGAAGCGTTTTCGTAGCGCACCTGAAGCGTTTTCGTAGCGCACCTGAAGCGTTTTCGTAACGCACCTGAAGAAAAATCCAAAATGTTTAAAAATCCAAAATGTTTAAAAATCCAAAATGTTTAAAAATCCAAAATGTTTAAAAATCCAAAATGTTTAAAAATCCAAAATGTTTAAAAATCCAAAATGTTTAAAAATCCAAAATGTTTAAAAATCCAAAATGTTTAAAAATCCAAAATGTTTAAAAATCCAAAATGTTTAAAAATCCAAAATGTTTAAAAATCCAAAATGTTTAAAAATCCAAAATGTTTAAAAATCCAAAATGTTTAAAAATCCAAAATGTTTAAAAATCCAAAATGTTTAAAAATCCAAAATGTTTAAAAATCCAAAATGTTTAAAAATCCAAAATGTTTAAAAAACCAAAATGTTTAAAAATCCAAAATGTTTAAAAATCCCAAAATGTATAAAATCCAAAATGTTTAAAAACCCAAAATTTTCAAAGGGGTTAGCCTTCTCGGAATTGTTTAAAAATCCGAAATGTTTAAAATCCAAAATGTTTAAAAATCCAAAATGTTTAAAAATCCAAAATGTTTAAAAATCCAAAATGTTTAAAAATCCAAAATGTTTAAAAATCCAAAATGTTTAAAATTCCAAAATGTTTAAAAATCCAAAAATGTATAAAATCCATAATGTTTAAAAACCCAAAATTTTCAAAGGGGTTAGCCTTCTCGAAATTCTGTTTAAAAATCCGAAATGTTTAAAAATCCAAAATGTTTAAAAATCCAAAATGTTTAAAAACCCAAAATGTTTAAAACCCCAAAATGTTTAAAACCCCAAAATGTTTTAAAACCCAAAATGTTTAAAAACCCAAAATGTTTAAAAATCCAAAATGTTTAAAAATCCAAAATGTTTAGAAATCCAAAATGTTTAACACCCAAAATGTTTAAAAATCCAAAATGTTTAAAAATCCAAAATGTTTAAAAATCCTAAATGTTTAAAAATCCAAAACGCTTATTCTTTATTATTTCGTCGAAAAAACAAAAAACCCATATTTCTTTATTATTATTATTTCGTCGAAAAAACAAAAAACCCATATTATTTCTTTATTATTTCGTCGAAAGAAACCGATAAACCCATATTATTTCTTTATTATTATTTCGTCGAAAAAAACAAAAAAACCATATTATTTGTTTATTATTATTATTTCGTCGAAAAAAAACAAAAAACCCATATTATTTCTTTATTATTATCATTTATTATTATTTCGTCGAAAAAAACAAAAAACCCATATTTCATTATTATTATTATTATTATTTCGTCGAAAAAAATCCCATATTATTTATTATTATTATTTCGTCGAAAAAAACAGAAAAACTATATTATTTCTGTATTATTATTATTATTTCGTCGAAAAAAACAAAAAAGCCCATATTATTTCTTTATTATTATTATTATTATTTCGTCGAAAAAACAAAAAACCCATATTATTTCTTTATTATTATTTTGTCGAAAAACCCAAAAAACCCATATTATTTCTTTATTATTATTTATTATTATTTCGTCGAAAAAACCCATATTATTTCTTTATTATTATTTATTATATCGTCGAAAGAAACCTAGAAACCCATATTATTTCTTTATTATTTCGTCGAAAAAAAACAAAAAACCCATATTTCTTTATTATTATTATTTCGTCGAAAAAACAAAAACCCATATTATTTCTTTATTATTATTTATTATTCTTTCGTCGAAAAAACAAAAAAAACCCATATTATTTCTTTATTATTGTTATTTAATATTATTTCGTCGAAAAACCCATAATATTTCTTTATTATTATCTTTATTTATTATTATTTCGTCAAAAACCCATATTATTTCTTTCTTATTATTAATATTATTTATTATTATTTCGTCCAAAAAAAACAAAAAAGCCCATATTATTTCTTTATTATTATTATTTAATATTATTTCGTCGAAAAAACCCATATTATTTCTTTATTATTATTTTTATTTATTTTATTTCGTCGAAAAAACCCCTTATTATTTTTTTATTATTAATATTATATATTATTATTTCGTCGAAAAAACAAAAAACCCATATTATTTCTTATTATTATTTCGTCGTAAAAACAAAAAATCCCATATTATTTATTAATTATTATTATTATTTCGACGAAAAAACTAATATTTCTTTATAATTATTTCGTCGAAAAAACAAAAAACCCATATTATTTCTTTTTTATTATTATTATGTCGAAAAACCCCAAAAACCCATATTATTTCTTTATTATTATTATGTCGAAAAAACCCATATTATTTTCTTATTATTATTATTTCGTCGAAAAAAAAAAAAACATCTTATTTCTTTATTATTAATATTATTTATTATTATTTCGTCGAAAAAACATAAAACCCATATTATTTCTTTATTATTATTTCGTCGAAAAAACAAAAAACCCATATTATTTTTTTATTATTATTTATTATTATTTCGTCGAAAAAACAAAAACCCATATTATTTCTTTATTATTATGAATATTATTTATTATTATTTCGTCGAAAAAACATAAAACCCCATATTATTTCTTTATTATTATTATTATTTCGTCGAAAAAACCCATATTATTTCTTTATTATTATTATTTCGTCGAAAAAACAAAAAAACGCATATTATTTCTTTATTATTATTATTTCGTCGAAAAACCCAAAAAACCCATATTATTTCTTTATTATTAATATTTATTATTATTTCGTCGAAAAAAAACAAAAAAAACATCTTATTTCTTTATTATTAATATTATTTATTATTATTTCGTCGAAAAAAACCCATATTATTTCTTTCTTATTATTTCGTCGAAAAAACAAAAAACCCATATTATTTTTATATTATTATTTCGTCGAAAAAACAAAAAAACCCATATTATTTCTCTATTATTATTATTTAATATTATTTCGTCGAAAAAACCCATATTATTTCTTTATTATTATTTTTATTTATTTTATTTCGTCGAAAAAACCCCTTATTATTTCTTTATTATTAATATTATATATTATTATTTCGTCGAAAAAAAACAAAAAACCCATATTATTTCTTATTATTATTTCGTCGTAAAAACAAAAAATCCCATATTATTTATCAATTATTATTATTATTTCGACGAAAAAACTAATATTTCTTTATAATTATTTCGTCGAAAAAACAAAAAACCCATATTATTTCTTTTTTATTATTATTATGTCGAAAAAACCCATATTATTTCTTTATTATTATTATTATTATGTCGAAAAAACCCATATTATTTTATTATTATTATTATTTCGTCGAAAAAAAACCCATATTATTTTTTATTATTATTTATTATTATTTCGTCGAAAAAACAAAAACCCATATTATTTCTTTATTATTATGAATATTATTTATTATTATTTCGTCGAAAAAACATAAAACCCCATATTATTTCATTATTATTATTTCGTCGAAAAAACCCATATTATTTCTTTTTTATTATTATTTCGTCGAAAATACAAAAAAACGCATATTATTTCTTTATTATTATTATTTCGTCGAAAACCCAAAAAACCCATATTATTTCTTTATTATTATTATTTATTATTATTTCGTCGAAAAAAAGCCATATTATTTCTTTATTATTATTTATTATTTCGTCGAAAGAAACCTAGAAACCCATATTATTTCTTTATTATTTCGTCGAAAAAACAAAAAAACCATATTTCTTTATTATTATTTCGTCGAAAAAACAAAAAACCCATATTATTTCTTTATTATTATTATTTTTTATTATTATTTCGTCGAAAAAACAAAAAAACCCATATTATTTCTTTATTATTTATTATTTCGTCGAAAGAAACCTAGAAACCCATATTATTTCTTTATTATTAATTATTATTATTTCGACCGAAAAAAACAAAAAACTCATATTATTTCTTTATTATTATTATTTCGTCGAAAAAACCAAAACACCCTTATTATTTCTTTATTATTATTATATCGTCGAAACAAACCAAAAAACCCATATTATTTCTTTATTATTATTTCGTCGAAAAAAACAAAAAAACCCATATTATTTCTTTATTATTATTATTTTTTATTATTTTTTCGTCGAAAAAACAAAAAACCCATATTATTTCTTTATTATTTATTATTTCGTCGAAAGAAACCTAGAAACCCATATTATTTCTTTATTATTATTTATTATTATTTCGTCGAAAAAAAACAAAAAACCCATATTTCTTTATTATTATTATTTATTATTATTTCGTCAAAAAAACAAAAAATTCCACATCATTAATTTATTATTATTATTTCGTCGAAAAAACTATATTATTTCATTATTATTATTTCGTCGAAAAAAACAAAAAACCATATTATTTCTTTATTATGTCGAAAAAAACCATATTATTTCATTATTATTATTATTTTGTCGAAAAAACAAAAAAGCCCATATTATTTCTTTATTATTATTTCGTCGAAAAAACAAAAAACCCACATTATTTCTTTATTATTATTATTTCGTCGAAAAAACCAAAACCCCATATTATTTGTTTATTATTATTTCGTTGAAAAAAAACAAAAAACCAATATTATTTCTTTATTATTATTATTATTTCGTCGAAAAAAAGCAAAAACCCATATTTCTTTATTATTATTATTTCGTCGAAAAATACCAAAAAACCCATATTATTTATTTATTATTATTATTATTATTTCGTCGAAAAAACCTATATTATATCTATTATTATTTCCTCGAAAAAACTAAAAACCCATATTATTTCTTTATTATTATTAATATTTCGTTGAAAAACAAAAAAAACCCATATTATTTCTTTATTATTATTATTTCGTCTATAAACCCATATTATTTCTTTATTATTATTATTATGTCGAAAAAACCCATATTATTTCATTATTATTATTATTATTTCGTCGAAAAAACAAAAAAAACATCTTATTTCTTTATTATTAATATTATTTATTATTATTTCGTCGAAAAAACAAAACACCCATATTATTTCTTTATTATTATTATTTCGTCGAAAAAACAAAAAACCCATATTATTTTTTTTATTATTATTTATTATTATTTCGTCGAAAAAACAAAAAACCCATATTATTTCTTTATTATTATTATTTAATATTATTTCGTCGAAAAACCCATATTATTTCTTTATTATTATTTTTATTTATTTTATTTCGTCGAAAAAACCCATATTATTCTTTATTATTAATATTATATATTATTATTTCGTCGAAAAAACAAAAAACCCATATTATTTCTTATTATTATTTCGTCGTAAAAACAAAAAATGCCATATTATTTATTAATTATTATTATTATTTCGTCGAAAAATCTAATATTTCTTTATAATTATTTCGTCGTAAAAACAAAAACCCATATTATTTCTTTATTATTTATTATTTCGTCGAAAGAAACCAAGAAACCCATATTTGATTATTATTATTTATTATTATTTCGTCGAAAAAACAAAAACCCATATTATTTCGTCGAAAAACAAAAACCCTTATTATTTCTTTATTATTATTTCGTCGAAAAAACCAAAAGACCCATGTTATTTCTTTATTATTTCGTCGAAAAAACAAAAAACCCATTTATTATTATTTCGACGAAAAAACCACTAAACCCATATTATCTCTTTATTATTATTATTTCGTCGAAAAAAACAAAAAAACATATTATTTCTTTATTATTATTTATTATTTCGTCGAAGAACCTAAAAACCCATATTATTTCTTTATTATTATGATTATTTATTATTATTTCGTAGAAAAAACACATATTATTTCTCTATTATTATTATTTCGTCGAAAGAAACCAATATTTCTTTATTATTATTTCGTCGGAAAAACCAAAAACCCAAATTATTTCTTTATTATTTCGTCGAAAAAACCAAAAAACTAATATTATTTCTTTATTATTATTATTTCGTCGAAAAAACCAAAAAAACCATATTATTTCTTTATTTTTATTTATTATTATTTCGTCGAAAACAACCAGAAAACCCATATTATTTATTATTATTTCGTCGAAAAAACAAAAAAAAATATTATTTCTTTATTATTATTATTTCGTCGAAAAACCCAAAAAAACCCATATTATTTCTTTATTATTATTTATTATTATTTCCTCGAAAAAAACCCATATTATTTCTTTATTATTATTTATTATTTCGTCGAAAGAAACCTAGAAACCCATATTATTTCTTTATTATTTCGTCGAAAAAAACAAAAAACCCATATTATTTCTTTATTATTATTTATTATTCTTTCGTCGAAAAAACAAAAAAACCATATTGTTTCTTTATTATAATTATTTAATATTATTTCGTCGAAAAAACCCATATTATTTCTTTATTATTATTTTTTATTATTATTTCGTCGAAAAAACAAAAAACCCATATTATTTCTTTATTATTTCGTCGAAAGAAAACGAGAAACCCATATTATTTCTTTATTATTATTTCGTCGAAAAAAAAAACAAAAAACCCATATTTCTTTATTATTATTTATTATTATTTCGTCGAAAAAACAAAAAATCCCACATTATTAATTTATTATTATTATTTCGTCGAAAAAACAAAAAACCCATATTATTTCTTTATTATTATTATTTCGTCGAAAAAACAAAAAACCCATATTATTTTTGTATTATTATTTCGTCGAAAAAACAAAAAAACCCATATTATTTCTTTATTATTATTTAATATTATTTCGTCGAAAAAACCCATATTATTTCTTTATTATTATTTTTATTTATTTTATTTCGTCGAAAAAACCCATATTATTTCTTTATTATTAATATTATATATTATTATTTCGTCGAAAAAAACAAAAAACCCATATTATTTCTTATTATTATTTCGTCGTAAAAACAAAAAATCCCATATTATTTATTGATTATTATTATTATTTCGTCGAACAAACTAATATTTCTTTATAATTATTTCGTCGAAAAAACAAAAAACCCATATTATTTGTTTATTATTATTATTATGTCGAAAAAACAAAAAAACCCATATTAATTCTTTATTATTATTATTTCGTCGAAAAAACAAAAAAACCCATATTATTTCTTTATTATTAATATTATATATTATTATTTCGTCGAAAAAAACAAAAAACCCATATTATTTCTTATTATTATTTCGTCGTAAAAACAAAAAATCCCATATTATTTATTAATTATTATTATTATTTCGACGAAAAAACTAATATTTCTTTATAATTATTTCGTCGAAAAAACAAAAAACCCATATTATTTCTTTTTTATTATTATTATGTCGAAAAAACCAAAAAACCCATATTATTTCTTTATTATTATTATTATTATGTCGAAAAAACCCATATTATTTTATTATTATTATTATTTCGTCGAAAAAACAAAAAAAACATCTTATTTCTTTATTATTAATATTATTTATTATTATTTCGTCGAAAAAACAAAAAACCCATATTATTTCTTTATTATTGTTTCGTCGAAAAAACAAAAAACCCATATTATTTTTTTATTATTATTTATTATTATTTCGTCGAAAAAACAAAAACCCATATTATTTCTTTATTATTATTAATATTATTTATTATTATTTCGTCGAAAAAAACATAAAACCCCATATTATTTCTTTATTATTATTATTATTTCGCCGAAAAACCCATATTATTTCTTTATTATTATTATTTCGTCGAAAAAACAAAAAAACGCATATTATTTCTTTATTATTATTATTTCGTCGAAAAACCCAAAAACCCATATTTCTTTATTATTATTATTTATTATTATTTCGTCGAAAAAAACCCATATTATTTCTTTATTATTATTTATTATTTCGTCGAAAGAAACCTAGAAACCCATATTATTTCTTTATTATTTCGTCGAAAAAAACAAAAAAACCATATTTCTTTATTATTATTATTTCGTCGAAAAAACAAAAAACCCATATTATTTCTTTATTATTATTTATTATTCTTTCGTCGAAAAAACAAAAAACTATATTATTTCTTTATTATAATTATTTAATATTATTTCGTCAAAAAAACCCATATTATTTCTTTATTATTATCTATATTTATTATTATTTCGTCAAAAAACCCATATTATTTCTTTCTTATTATTAATATTATTTATTATTATTTCGTCCAAAAAAACAAAAAAGCCCATATTATTTCTTCTTCTTATTTTTATTTATTATTATTTCGTCGAAAACAACCAAAAAACCCATATTATTTCTTTATTAATAATTATTATTATACTTTATATTATATTATATATTATTTCTTTATTATTATTATTTCGTCGAAAAAACCAAAACACCCATATTAATTCTTTATTATTATTATTATATCGTCGAAACAAACCAAAAAACCCATATTATTTCTTTATTATTATTTCGTCGAAAAAAACAAAAAACCCATATTATTTCTTTATTATTATTATTTTTTATTATTATTTCGTCGAAAAAACAAAAAAACCCATATTATTTCTTTATTATTTATTATTTCGTCGAAAGAAACCTAGAAACCCATATTATTTCTTTATTATTATTTATTATTATTTCGTCGAAAAAAAACAAAAAACCCATATTTCTTTATTATTATTATTTATTATTATTTCGTCGAAAAAACAAAAAATTCCACATCATTAATTTATTATTATTATTTCGTCGAAAAAAAACAAAAAAACTATATTATTTCATTATTATTATTTCGTCGAAAAAAACAAAAAACCATATTATTTCTTTATTATGTCGAAAAAAACCATATTATTTCATTATTATTATTATTTTGTCGAAAAAACAAAAAAGCCCATATTATTTCTTTATTATTATTTCGTCGAAAAAACAAAAAACCCATATTATTTCTTTATTATTATTATTTCGTCGAAAAAACCAAAACCCCATATTATTTGTTTATTATTATTTCGTTGAAAAAAAACAAAAAACCCATATTATTTCTTTATTATTATTATTATTTCGTCGAAAAAAACAAAAACCCATATTTCTTTATTATTATTATTTCGTCGAAAAATACCAAAAAACCCATATTATTTCTTTATTATTATTATTATTATTTCGTCGAAAAAACCTATATTATATCTATTATTATTTCCTCGAAAAAACTAAAAACCCATATTATTTCTTTATTATTATTAATATTTCGTTGAAAAACAAAAAAAAACCCATATTATTTCTTTATTATTATTATTTCGTCTAAAAAACCCATATTATTTCTTTATTATTATTATGTCGAAAAAACCCATATTATTTCATTATTATTATTATTATTTCGCCGAAAAAACAAAAAAACCATCTTATTTCTTTATTATTAATATTATTTATTATTATTTCGTCGAAAAAAAAACACCCATATTATTTCTTTATTATTATTATTTCGTCGAAAAAACAAAAACCCATATTATTTTTTTTATTATTATTTATTATTATTTCGTCGAAAAAACAAAAAACCCATATTATTTCTTTATTATTATTATTTAATATTATTTCGTCGAAAAAACCCATATTATTTCTTTATTATTATTTTTATTTATTTTATTTCGTCGAAAAAACCCATATCATTTCTTTATTATTAATATTATATATTATTATTTCGTCGAAAAAAACAAAAAACCCATATTATTTCTTATTATTATTTCGTCGTAAAAACAAAAAATCCCATATTATTTATTAATTATTATTATTATTTCGTCGAAAAATCTAATATTTCTTTATAATTATTTCGTCGAAAAACAAAAACCCATATTATTTCTTTATTATTTATTATTTCGTCGAAAGAAACCAAGAAACCCATATTTGATTATTATTTATTATTATTTCGTCGAAAAAACAAAAACCCATATTATTTCGTCGAAAAACAAAAACCCTTATTATTTCTTTATTATTATTTCGTCGAAAAAACCAAAAGACCCATGTTATTTCTTTATTATTTCGTCGAAAAAACAAAAAACCCATTTATTATTATTTCGACGAAAAAACCACTAACCCCATATTATTTCTTTATTATTATTATTTCGTCGAAAAAACAAAAAAACCCATATTATTTCTTTATTATTATTTATTATTTCGTCGAAAAACCTAAAAACCCATATTATTTCTTTATTATTATGATTATTTATTATTATTTCGTAGAAAAAACACATATTATTTCTCTATTATTATTATTTCGTCGAAAGAAACCAATATTTCTTTATTATTATTTCGTCGAAAAAACCAAAAAACCCTAATTATTTCTTTATTATTTCGTCGAAAAAACAAAAAAACTAATATTATTTCTTTATTATTATTATTTCGTCGAAAAAACCAAAAACACCATATTATTTCTTTATTTTTATTTATTATTATTTCGTCGAAAACAACCAGAAATCCCATATTATTTATTATTATTTCGTCGAAAAAACCAAAAAACATTATTTCTTTATTATTATTATTATTTCGTCGAAAAACCCAAAAAACCCATATTATTTCTTTATTATTATTTATTATTATTTCGTCGAAAAAACCCATATTATTTCTTTATTATTATTTATTATTTCGTCGTAAGAAACCTAGAAACCCATATTATTTCTTTATTATTTCGTCGAAAAAAACAAAAAAAAAACCATATTTCTTTATTATTATTATTTCGTCGAAAAAACAAAAAACCCATATTATTTCTTTATTATTATTTATTATTCTTTCGTCGAAAAACAAAAAAACCATATTGTTTCTTTATTATAATTATTTAATATTATTTCGTCGAAAAAACCCATATTATTTCTTTATTATTATTATTTTTTATTATTATTTCGTCGAAAAAACAAAAAAACCCATATTATTTCTTTATTATTTCGTCGAAAGAAAACTAGAAACCCATATTATTTCTTTATTATTATTTCGTCGAAAAAAACAAAAAACCCATATTTCTTTATTATTATTATTTTTTATTATTATTTCGTCGAAAAAACAAAAAAACCCATATTATTTCTTTATTATTTCGTCGAAAGAAAACTAGAAACCCATATTATTTCTTTATTATTATTTCGTCGAAAAAAACAAAAAAACCCATATTTCTTTATTATTATTATTTCGTCGAAAAAACAAAAAAACCCATATTATTTCTTTATTATTATTTATTATTCTTTCGTCGAAAAAACAAAAAAACCATATTGTTTCTTTATTATAATTATTTAATATTATTTCGTCGAAAAAACCCATAATATTTATTTATTATTATTATTTTTTATTATTATTTCGTCGAAAAAACAAAAAAACCCATATTATTTCTTTATTATTTCGTCGAAAGAAAACTAGAAATCCATATTATTTCTTTATTATTATTTCGTCGAAAAAAAAACAAAAGACCCATATTTCTTTATTATTATTTATTATTATTTCGTCGAAAAAACAAAAAATCCCACATTATTAATTTATTATTATTATTATTTCGTCGAAAAAACAATATTATTTCATTATTAATATTTCGTCGAAAAAACAAAAAACCATATTATTTCTTTATTATGTCGAAAAAACCATATTATTTCATTATTATTATTATTTTGTCGAAAAAACAAAAAAATCCATATTATTTGTTTATTTTTATTTATTATTATTTCGTCGAAAAAACAAAAAACCCATATTATTTCTTTATTATTATTATTTCGTCGAAAAAACAAAAAACCCATATTATTTTTTTTATTATTATTTCGTCGAAAAAACAAAAAAACCCATATTATTTCTTTATTATTATTTAATATTATTTCGTCGAAAAAACCCATATTATTTCTTTATTATTATTTTTATTTATTTTATTTCGTCGAAAAAACCCATATTATTTCTTTATTATTAATATTATATATTATTATTTCGTCGAAAAAAACAAAAAACCCATATTATTTCTTATTATTATTTCGTCGTAAAAACAAAAAATCCCATATTATTTATTAATTATTATTATTATTTCGTCGAACAAACTAATATTTCTTTATAATTATTTCGTCGAAAAAACAAAAAACCCATATTATTTGTTTATTATTATTATTATGTCGAAAAAACAAAAAACCCATTTATTATTATTTCGACGAAAAAACCACTAACCCCATATTATTTCTTTATTATTATTATTTCGTCGAAAAAAACAAAAAACCCATATTATTTCTTTATTATTATTTATTATTTCGTCGAAAAACCTAAAAACCCATATTATTTCTTTATTATTATGATTATTTATTATTATTTCGTAGAAAAAACACATATTATTTCTCTATTATTATTATTTCGTCGAAAGAAACCAATATTTCTTTATTATTATTTCGTCGAAAAAACCAAAAAACCCAAATTATTTCTTTATTATTTCGTCGAAAAAACAAAAAAACTAATATTATTTCTTTATTATTATTATTTCGTCGAAAAAACCAAAAACACCATATTATTTCTTTATTTTTATTTATTATTATTTCGTCGAAAACAACCAGAAATCCCATATTATTTATTATTATTTCGTCGAAAAAACCAAAAAACATATTATTTCTTTATTATTATTATTTCGTCGAAAAACCCAAAAAACCCATATTATTTCTTTATTATTTATTATTATTTCGTCGAAAAAACCCATATTATTTCTTTATTATTATTTATTATTTCGTCGAAAGAAACCTAGAAACCCATATTATTTCTTTATTATTTCGTCGAAAAAAACAAAAAAACCCATATTTCTTTATTATTATTATTTCGTCGAAAAAACAAAAAACCCATATTATTTCTTTATTATTATTTATTATTCTTTCGTCGAAAAAACAAAAAAACCATATTGTTTCTTTATTATAATTATTTAATATTATTTCGTCGAAAAAACCCATATTATTTCTTTATTATTATTATTTTTTATTATTATTTCGTCGAAAAAACAAAAAAACCCATATTATTTCTTTATTATTTCGTCGAAAGAAAACTAGAAACCCATATTATTTCTTTATTATTATTTCGTCGGAAAAAAAACAAAAAACCCATATTTCTTTATTATTATATATTATTATTTCGTCGAAAAAACAAAAAATCCCACATTATTAATTTATTATTATTATTATTATTTCGTCGAAAAAACAATATTATTTCATTATTATTATTTCGTCGAAAAAACAAAAAACCATATTATTTCTTTATTATTTCGAAAAAACCATATTATTTCATTATTATTATTATTTTGTCGAAAAAACAAAAAAATCCATATTATTTGTTTATTTTTATTTATTATTATTTCGTCGAAAAAACAAAAAACCCATATTATTTCTTTATTATTATTATTTCGTCGAAAAAACAAAAAACCCATATTATTTTTTTTATTATTATTTCGTCGAAAAAACAAAAAAACCCATATTATTTCTTTATTATTATTTAATATTATTTCGTCGAAAAAACCCATATTATTTCTTTATTATTATTTTTATTTATTTTATTTCGTCGAAAAAACCCATATTATTTCTTTATTATTAATATTATATATTATTATTTCGTCGAAAAAAACAAAAAACCCATATTATTTCTTATTATTATTTCGTCGTAAAAACAAAAAATCCCATATTATTTATTAATTATTATTATTATTTCGTCGAACAAACTAATATTTCTTTATAATTATTTCGTCGAAAAAACAAAAAACCCATATTATTTGTTTATTATTATTATTATGTCGAAAAAACAAAAAAACCCATATTAATTCTTTATTATTATTATTTCGTCGAAAAAACAAAAAAACCCATATTATTTCTTTATTATTATTATTTCGTCGTAAAAACAAAAAACCCCATATTATTTATTATTATTATTTCGTCGAAAAAACTATATTTCTTTATAATTATTTCGTCGAATAAACAAAAAACCCATATTATTTCTTTCTTATTATTATTATTATTACGTCGAAAAAACAAAAACCCCATATTAGTTTATTACTATTATTTCGTCGAAAAAAAAAAACAAAAAACCCATATTATTTCTTTATTATTATTATTTCGTCGAAATATGTCAAAAACCCATATTATTACTGTATTATTTCGTCGAAAAAATCCATATTATCTCTATTATTATTTCGTCGAAAAAAAACAAAAAAACATGTTATTTCTTTATTATTATCATTATTTCGTCGAAAAAACAAAAACCCATATTATTTCGTCGAAAAAACAAAAACCCTTATTATTTCTTTATTATTATTATTTCGTCGAAAAACCAAAAGACCCATGTTATTTCTTTATTATTTCGTCGAAAAAACAAAAAACCCATTTATTATTATTTCGACGAAAAAACCACTAAACTCATATTATTTCTTTATTATTATTATTTCGTCGAAAAAACAAAAAAACCCATATTATTTCTTTATTATTATTTATTATTTCGTCGAAAAAACCTAAAAACCCATATTATTTCTTTATTATTATGATTATTTATTATTATTCCGTAGAAAAAACATATTATTTCTCTATTATTATTATTATTTCGTCGAAAGAAACCAATATTTCTTTATTATTATTTCGTCGAAAAAACAAAAAAACCTAACTTATTTCTTTATTATTTCGTCGAAAAACCCAAAAAACTAATATTATCCTTTATTATTATTATTTCGTCGAAAAAACCAAAAAAACCATATTATTTCTTTATTATTATTATTTCGTCGAAACAAACCAAAAAACCCATATTATTTCTTTATTATTATTATTTATTTTTTCGTCGAAAAAAAAAACATTATTTCTTTATTATTATTATTATTTAGTCGAAAAAAACAAAAAAACGCATATTATTTCTTTATTATTAATATTATTTATTATTATTTCGTCAAAAACAATTAACCCATATTATTTCTTTATTATTATTTCGTCGAAAAAACAAAAAATCCATATTATTTCTTTATTTTTATTTATTATTATTTCGTCGAAAAAACAAAAAACCCATATTATTTCTTTATTATTATTTTTATTTATTATTATTTCGTCGAAAAAACAAAAAACCCATATTATTTCTTTATTATTATTATTAATATTATTTATTATTATTTCGTCGAAAAACAAATAACCCATATTATTTCTTTATTATTATTTCGTCGAAAAACAAAAAATCCATATTATTTCTTTATTTTTATTTATTATTATTTAGTCGAAAACAACCAGAAAACCCATATTATTTATTATTATTTCGTCGAAAAAAACCAAAAAACACATATTATTTCTTTATTATTATTATTTCGTCGAAAAACCCCAAAAACCCATATTATTTCTTTATTATTACGTCGAAAAAACCCCATATTATTTCTTTATTATTATTTATTATTTCGTCGAAATAAACCTAGAAACCCATATTATTTCTTTATTATTTCGTCGAAAAAAACAAAAAAACCCATATTTCTTTATTATTATTATTTCGTCGAAAAAACAAAAACCCATATTATTTCTTTATTATTATTATTATTATTTATTATTATTTCGTCGAAAAAACAAAAAACCATATTATTTCGTTATTATTATTATTTCGTCGAAAAAACCCATATTATTTCATTATTATTATTATTATTTCGTCGAAAAAACCAAAAAACCCATATTAATTCTTTATTATTAATATTATTTATTATTATTTCGTCGAAAAACAAATAACCCATATTATTTATTTATTATTATTTCGTCGAAAAAACAAAAAATCCATATTATTTCTTTATTTTTATTTATTATTATTTCGTCGAAAACAACCAGAAAACCCATATTATTTATTATTATTTCGTCGAAAAAAACAAAAAAACACATATTATTTCTTTATTATTATTATTTCGTCGAAAAACCCCAAAAACAAATATTATTTCTTTATTATTATTTCGTCGAAAAACCCCCATATTATTTCTTTATTATTATTATTTCGTCGAAAAAACAAGAAAGCCCATATTATTTCTTTATTATTATTTCCTCGAAAAAAACAAAAAACCCATATTATTTCTTTATTATTATTATTTTTTATTATTATTTTGTCGAAAAAACAAAAAAACCCATATTATTTATTTTTTATTTCGTCGAAAGAAACCTAGAAACCCATTTTATTTCTTTATTATTATTTATTATTATTTCGTCGAAAAAAACCCATATTTCTTTATTATTATTATTTATTATTATTTCGTCGAAAAAACAAAAAATCCCACATTATTAAATTATTATTATTATTATTTCGTCGAAAAAAACAAAAAACTATATTATTTCATTATTATTATTTCGTCGAAAAAACAAAAAACCATATTATTTCTTTATTATTTCGAAAAAACCATATTATTTCATTATTATTATTATTTTGTCGAAAAAACAAAAAAGCCCATATTATTTCTTTATTATTATTTCGTCGAAAAAACAAAAAACCCATATTATTTCTTTATTATTATTTCGTCGAAAAAACCAAAAAACCCATATTATTTGTTTATTATTATTAATTCGTCGAAAAAACAAGAAACCCATATTATTTCTTTATTATTATTTCGTGAAAAAAAACAAAAAACCCATATTTATTTTTTATTATTAATATTAGTTCGTCGAAAAATACAAAAAAAACCCATATTATTTCTTTATTATTATTTCGTCGAAAAAACCCATATTATCTCATTATTTCGTCGAAAAAACTAAAAACCCATATTATTTCTTTATTATTATTAATAATCCGTTGAAAAAAAACAAAAAAACCCATATTATTTCTTTATTATTATTATTATTATTTCGTCGAAAAAAACCATATTATTTCTTTATTATTATTATTTAGTCGAAAAAACAAAAAAACGCATATTATTAATATTATTTATTATTATTTCGTCGAAAAAACAAATAACCCATATTATTTCTTTATTATTATTTCGTCGAAAAAACAAAAAAATCCATATTATTTCTTTATTTTTATTTATTACCAATCATACGGTGTCACAAATGTTCTAGATATGGGCATTTTTCAACGGATTGTAAGGCAGAGACACGCTGTGCTATCTGCTCAGACGACCATGAAACAAAAACATGTCCTAAAACAAAACAGGCATGCAGTAACTGCAAAGAACAAAATCAGAAGATGGCTGGAAGACGAAACTATATTCCATTAGAAGGAAACCATCCTGCAACATCCTTGAACTGTCCAATTTATGAAAAGATTAAAAGAATCCTGCAATCAAAAATAAACTATGGATAAATTAATGGTATATCACCAAAATTTACATAAATCCCTAGTGCCAACGCAGGAGTTAGCTCTCAACGCCGAATTTCATAAAGTTTCTAAAGAAATTAAAGTTCTTTGTGTGCAGGAGCCCCACATTGGAGCAAATGGTGTTTCAGGATTCGGAGCTGACACCACTGTATTCACTACCAGTTATAGTAACAATAATGTGAGAATCCGTGCTGCAATCATAACGAAATACAATAATGCTTTGAAGTTAGCTCAGTTTTGCTCTGCGGATTGTGTGGTTATATGTGTGGCATTCGGTGGAGAAAACCTATACATATGCAATGTATATTGCGCTCCAGATCGCAATATAGACAGTTCCATCACTGAGTTAGGTAACATATGCACCCAATTGCAGGGTAAGCCGTTGTTAATCACTGGAGATATAAACGCTAAACATGGAGCCTGGAATAGTCCTATCACTGATGAACGAGGAAGGAAATTTCTTGATTTCTGTTCAGTTAATGACTTTCATATTCTAAACAACGGGAATGTACCAACATATAGCCGTAGTAACAGCGAGAGCTATATAGATGTCAGTATTTGTAGTAGATCCTTTCTACCTTTTGTGTCTGATTGGTCTGTTAGTGAGAAAATTTCGCTTTCAGACCATAGGCTTATCGTCATCCAGCTAAATGCCATCAGAACACCTTGCACAATTAATAATGCTCATAAAATGCATCTAACTCGTGTATACAAGACAAAGAATGTGATGTGGTCACATTTCCAACATGGGATCTCCCGAAATCTAAAACAATTTACACTACTGCAAGAAGTTAAAAATGAAGAAACATTAAATCAGGTAGTGCAAAGCTTGACTGAAATAATAGTTAGCACATGTGACTCAAACTTACCAAAACTTTCACAGAAGCCAGCAAAAAATTACTGGTGGAACTCTAATTTGACAATTATTCGGAAACGTGTTCTAGGTAGCTACAGAAGGTTTAAAAGATCGCGTTGCGCAGTACTTCGAGAACAATATGAAGCTGCACATAATCAAATTAAAGCCGAATACAGACTTAGTATTTTAAAAGCTAAAAGAGAAAGCTGGAGGAGTTTCTGCTCAGCACAAACTTCAAATAATCCATGGAATATAATATATAAATACTGTAGGAAACCGGAAAATCTTAACGAAACCATATCGACTATAGAAACAGAAGACGGGTTCACTAACAACACTCTAGAAACCGCGGAAGCTTTGACTACAGCATTCTTCCCGGATGACACAGCTGACAATGATGAACAAAGACAAATTAGAAGACTGACCGAGGAGCAGGTTAACTCACCAGATGATTGTCTATTCACCCTAGAAGAGGTAGCAAATATTATTTCAAAGCAGAACGATAGGAAAGCACCAGGAGCAGATCACATTACTGCCAATATAATAAAAAGTGTTCACGATTGCTTTCCTTCGCTCATGGTGAATATGTTTAACAAGTGTTTGGAATTAAGTGTATTCCCAAATTGTTGGAAGACTGCAGTAGTGAAAGTAATACCAAAGCCCAATTGCAGAAAAAACACCACATCGTCCTTCAGACCTATCAGTTTAATACCTGTTTTGGGTAAGTGTTTAGAAAAACTTATCATAGATCGTGTAATGTATCACTTACTTAGCAACAACTTACTGAATGAAAATCAGTTCGGCTTCCTACCACAAAAATCTACTGAAGATGCGATTTGTAAGGTAGTGGACTGGATTCATGAGACATTTAGAACAAAGCAATTAGGCCTGGTCATCTCTCTTGATGTTGCAAGTGCCTTTAACCATGCTTGGTGGCCAAAAATACTCTATCAGCTACGAATAAAAGAATGTCCACGTAACCTGTACAAATTAATACAAAATTACTTTACAAACCGCAGGATAGAACTAACAATAGGAAACAGCACTGTAACTAAGGACATAACCAAAGGCTGCCCACAAGGTTCGGTGTGTAGTCCTGGTTTTTGGATTATTTTATATGATGAGCTGCTACAGCAATGTTTACCGAATGGGTGTACACTATTAGCATATGCTGACGACGCCATCTTACTGGTCAGAGCGGATAATACATTAAACGTACAGACCAAGGCTAATGCCGCACTTGATATAATCCATAAGTGGGGAGAAGCCAACAAGTTGAATTTCAACCCAAACAAAACCAAATCACTGATGGTCACGAGACGGTTGAAAGTGGAACCAGTCAATTTAGAAATGAACGGGGTAAGGATAGGTAACGTGGATCAATTAAACTATTTAGGAGTTATATTGGACAATAAATTAACGTTTCGTCACCATTTTGAGTACATGGCAAAGAAGGCAAGTGTTCTGCTTACGAAGCTGTCGTTTGCTACAAGACCTACTTGGGGTCTAAATCAAGATATCATGAAAGTAATATATCACGGAGCATTGGTACCATTGGCTCTTTATGGTGCTGTAGCATTTGTAGAAGCACTCACTAAGAAATGGGCCAAAAAGAAACTTCTCCAAATTCAACGAGGATACATGCTTAGAATAATAAAAGGATACAGAACTATTTCAACTGAAGCTGCGTTAATTGTAGCAGGAATTGAACCCCTGTACTTAACAGCAATAGGAAAGGTTAGCATAAGTAACATAAAAAAAGATAGGGAAGTTCCTGAATACCTTTCAGAGTTTCATCCAGAAAAACCAATTAATAAAATAATGACGGGCCATCCTGCCCTGTATTCTAATCATTTGCGAGGAACAGAAGAAATTTGCCCTCATCAGTATGATATATATACAGACGGCTCCCGTTCCCTAGACACTTCAACTAATACTCCAAAAGTAGGAAGTGCGTTTGTAGTTTATACAACCTCTGATGAAATCTTTACGAAACAACTGAAGTTATCGTCCCAGTGTTCGATTTTTCAAGCAGAGTTAATAGCTATAAGAGAAGCTATTAAGTGGTGTAACAACAAAGGTAATAACATATGCATACACAGTGATTCTAAATCAGCAATATGTGCCATAGATGACAAACACAATGTACACCCGATCGCTCATGAAATCCGCAGATTTTTAAGAGAGTTTCCTGGTCACATATGCATATCTTGGGTTCGTGGACATTCTGGGGATGAAGGGAATGAGAGAGCGGATGAATTAGCCAAACTGGCTGCAGATTCAAACCTTATTCCTTGTTACACCCTCTGCCCTATCTCGCATATAAAAAATGTAGTAAAGGCCCACATCATTGAAGAATGGAACGCCCAGTGGCAGAACAGCGAGAACGGAGCTGTAACAAGAAATTTATTTTTCCCATCTGTGCACGACAGATTGAAATGTAAACAACTGGTACCAAGTTATGTTACGACACAGTTTTATACAGGACATGGGAAATTCCAACAGTATCTTCACCGATTCCACATAGGTAACAATGCTGTCTGTAGATGTGGAGAAAGTGAACAATCAGTTAACCACATATTATTCTTCTGTCCGATCCACACATTAGAAAGATTTGCACTCATCTCTTACCTGAACCAACTGAACATTCAGTACACTATCCCCCTTCATAATATACTCTTTAATAAAGCAGGATACAAATTTTTCACATCTTTTGTTAATAGTATATATTCAAAAATATGACTTACATTCACTGCTTTCACTTTTATATTATTGTTATGCTTGTTATCTCCCACCCTATTTTCTTTCACATCACTTCTGTTTTAATGTATAGACTAATAATTTATGTTAATCATTATTATTGAATTTCTTTGAAGACAGTGCTCAGATTAAGACTGTATAGTATATTGTAAACCTGTAAGTGTATCATATCTCTAACCCTAATATACCTTCGGGTGAAATAGGGTTTATTTCAATTTGGATATTCAATAAATAAATAAATATTATTTCGTCGAAAAAACAAAAAACCCATATTATTTCTTTATTATTATTATTTAATATTATTTCGTCGAAAAAACCCATATTATTTCTTTATTATTATTTTTATTTATTATTATTTCGTCGAAAAAACAAAAAACCCATATTATTTCTTTATTATTATTAATATTATTTATTATTATTTCGTCGAAAAAAAACAAAAAAAACCCATATTATTTCTTTATTATTATTATTTCTTCGAAAAAAAACCATATTATTTCTTTATTATTATTATTATTTCGTCGAAAAAACAAAAAAACGCATATTAATTCTTTATTATTATATATTATTATTTCGTCGAAAAACAAATAACCCATATTATTTCTTTATTATTATTTCGTCGAAAAAACAAAAAAATCCATATTATTTCTTTATTTTTATTTATTATTATTTCGTCGAAAACAACCAGAAAACCCATATTATTTATTATTATTTCGTCGAAAGAAACAAAAAAACTCATATTATTTCTTTATTATTATTATTTCGTCGAAAAACCCAAAAAACCCATACTATTTCTTTATTATTATTATTTATTATTATTTCGTCGAAAAAAACCCATATTATTTCTTTATTATTATTTATTATTTCGTCGAAAGAAACCTAGAAACCCATATTATTTCTTTATTATTTCGTCGAAAAAAAAACAAAAAACCCATATTTCTTTATTATTATTTCGTCGAAAAAACAAAAAACCCATATTATTTCTTTATTATTATTTATTATTCTTTCGTCGAAAAAACAAAAAAAACCATATTATTTCTTTATTATTATTATTTAATATTATTTCGTCGAAAAACCCATATTATTTCTTTATTATTATCTTTATTTATTATTTCGTCAAAAACCCATATTATTTCTTTCTTATTATTAATATTATTTATTATTAATATTATTTATTATTATTTCGTCCAAAAAAACAAAAAAGCCCATATTATTTCTTTATTATTATTATTTCGTCGAAAAAACCAAAACACCCATATTATTTCTTTATTATTATTATATCGTCGAAACAAACCAAAAAACCCATATTATTTCTTTATTATTATTTCGTCGAAAAAAAACCCATATTATTTCTTTATTATTATTATTTTTTATTATTATTTCGTCGAAAAAACAAAAAAACCCATATTATTTCTTTATTATTTCGTCGAAAGAAACCCATATTATTTCTTTATTATTATTTCGTCGAAAAAAAACACAAAAAACCCATATTTCTTTATTATTATTTATTATTATTTCGTCGAAAGAACAAAAATCCCACATTATTAATTTATTATTATTATTATTATTTCGTCGAAAAAAACAATATTATTTCATTATTATTATTTCGTCGAAAAAACAAAAAACCATATTATTTCTTTATTATGTCGAAAAAAACCATATTATTTCATTATTATTATTATTTTGTCGAAAAAACAAAAAAATCCATATTATTTCTTTATTTTTATTTATTATTATTTCGTCGAAAAAACAAAAAACCCATATTATTTCTTTATTATTATTTAATATTATTTCGTCGAAAAACCCCATATTATTTCTTTATTATTATTTTTATTTATTATTATTTCGTCGAAAAAACAAAAAAACCCATATTATTTCTTTATTATTATTATTAATATTATTTATTATTATTTCGTCGAAAAAACAAAAAAACCCATATTATTTCTTTATTATTATTATTATTTCGTCGAAAAAAGACCATATTATTTCTTTATTATTATTTCGTCGAAAAAACAAAAAACCCATATTATTTCTTTATTATTATTATTTCGTCGAAAAAACCAAAACCCCATATTATTTGTTTATTATTATTTCGTTGAAAAAAACAAAAAACCCATATTATTTCTTTATTATTATTATTATTTCGTCGAAAAAAAACAAAAACCCATATTTCTTTATTATTATTATTTCGTCGAAAAATACCAAAAAACCCATATTATTTCTTTATTATTATTATTATTTCGTCGTAAAAACCTATATTATATCTATTATTATTTCCTCGAAAAAACTAAAAACCCATATTATTTCTTTATTATTATTAATATTTCGTTGAAAAACAAAAAAACCCATATTATTTCTTTATTAATATTATTTCGTCTAAAAAACCCATATTATTTCTTTATTATTATTATTATTATGTCGAAAAAACCCATATTATTTCTTTATTATCATTATTATTTCGTCGAAAAAACAAAAAAAAACACCTTATTTCTTTATTATTAATATTATTTATTATTATTTCGTCGAAAAAAAACCCATATTATTTCTTTATTATTATTATTTCGTCGAAAAAACAAAAAAACCCATATTATTTTTTTTATTATTATTTCGTCGAAAAAACAAAAAAAAACCATATTATTTCTTTATTATTATTATTTAATATTATTTCGTCGAAAAAACCCATATTATTTCTTTATTATTATTTTTATTTATTTTATTTCGTCGAAAAACCCATATTATTTCTTTATTATTAATATTATATATTATTATTTCGTCGAAAAAAACAAAAAACCCATATTATTTCTTATTATTATTTCGTCGTAAAAACAAAAAATCCCATATTATTTATTAATTATTATTATTATTTCGTCGAAAAAACTAATATTTCTTTATAATTATTTCGTCGAAAGAAAAAACCCATATTATTTGTTTATTATTATTATGTCGAAAAAACAAAAAAACCCATATTATTTCTTTATTATTATTATTTCGTCGAAAAAAACAAAAAAACCCATATTATTTCTTTATTATTATTATTTCGTCGTAAAAACAAAAAACCCCATATTATTTATTAATTATTATTATTATTTCGTCGAAAAAACTATATTTCTTATAATTATTTCGTCGAAAAAACAAAAAACCCATATTATTCCTTTATTATTATTATTATTATTACGTCGAAAAAACAAAAACCCCATATTAGTTTATTACTATTATTTCGTCGAAAAAAAAACAAAAAACCCATATTATTTCATTATTATTATTTCGTCGAAAAATACCAAAAAACCCATATTATTTCTGTATTATTATTTCGTCGAAAAAACCTATATTATCTCTATTATTATTTCGTCGAAAAAACCTATATTATCTCTATTATTATTTCGTCGAAAAAACCAAAAACCCATATTATTTCTTGATTATTATTAATATTTCGTTGAAAAAAAAAAAACATATTATTTCTTTATTATTTCGTCGGAAAACCCCATATTATTTCTTTATTATTATTATTATTTCGTCGAAAAAAACCCATATTATTTCTTTATTATTATTATTATTATTTCGTCGTAAAAACAAAAAACCTATATTTCTTTATTATTTATATTAATATTATTTCGTCGAAAAACAAAAAACCCATATTATTTCTTTATTATTTATTATTTCGTCGAAAGAAACCAAGAAACCCATATTATTTGATTATTATTATTTATTATTATTTCGTCGAAAAAACAAAAAAAACATGTTATTTCTTTATTATTATTATTATTTCGTCGAAAAAACAAAAACCCATATTATTTCGTCGAAAAAACAAAAACCCTTATTATTTCTTTATTATTATTATTTCGTCAAAAAAACCAAAAGACCCATGTTATTTCTTTATTATTTCGTCGAAAAAACAAAAAACCCATTTATTATTATTTCGTTGAAAAAACCACTAAACCCATATTATTTCTTTATTATTATTTATTATTATTATTTTGTTGAAAAAACCACTAAACCCATATTATTTCTTTATTATTATTTATTATTATTATTTCGTCGAAAAAACAAAAAAACCCATATTATTTCTTTATTATTATTATTATTATTTCGTCGAAAGAAACCAATATTTCTTTATTATTATTTCGTCGAAAAAACAAAAAACCCATATTATTTCTTTATTATTTCGTCGAAAAAACAAAAAAACTAATATTATTTCTTTATTATTATAATTTCGTCGAAAAAACAAAAAAAAACATATTTCTTTATTATTATTATTTCGTCGAAACAAACCAAAAAACCCATATTATTTCTTTATTATTATTTTTTTTTTCGTCGAAAAAACAAAAAAACCATATTATTTCTTTATTATTATTAATTATTATTTCGTCGAAAAAACCAAAAAACCCATATTATTTCTTTATTATTTATTATTTCGTCGAAAAAACCAAGAAACCCATATTATTTCTTTATTATTATTTCGTCGAAAAAACAAAAAACCCATATTTCTTTATTATTATTATTTCGTCGAAAAACAAAAAATCCCATATTATTTAATTATTATTATTTCGTCGAAAAAACAAAAAACTATATTATTTCTTTATTATTATTATTTCGTCGAAAAAACAAAAAACCCATATTATTTCTTTATTATTATTATTATTTCGTCGAAAAAACCCATATTATTTCTTTATTATATTATATCGTCGAAAAAACAAAAAAAGCCCATATTATTTCTTTATTATTATTATTTCGTCGAAAAAACAAAAAAACCCATATTATTTGTTTATTATTATTTTTTCGTCGAAAAAAAAACAAAAAACCCATATTATTTCTTTATTATTATTATTTCGTCGAAAAAAACAAAAAACCCACATTTCTTTATTATTATTATTTCGTCGAAAAATACCAAAAAACCCATATTTCTTTATTATTATTTCCTCGAAAAAACCCATATTATCTCTTTATTATTATTTCGTCGAAAAAACTAAAAACCCATATTATTTCTTTATTATTATTAATATTTCGTTGAAAAAACAAAAAACCCCATATTATTTCTTTATTATTATTATTATTATTTCGTCGAAAAAACCCATATTTTTCTTTATTATTATTATTATTATTTCGTCAAAAAAACAAAAAAAACCATATTATTTCTTTATTATTAATATTATTTATTATTATTTCGTCGAAAAAAACAAAAAACCCATATTATCTCTTTATTATTATTTATTATTATTTCGTCGAAAAAACAAAAAAACCCATATTATTTCTTTATTATTAATTATTATTTCGTCGAAAAAACAAAAAACCATATTATTTCTTTATTATTATTATTAATTAATATTATTTCGTCGAAAAAACCCATATTATTTCTTTATTATTATTTGTATTTATTATTTCGTCAAAAAAACAAAAAAAAACCCATATTATTTCTTTATTATTATTTCGTCGAAAAAACAAAAAACCCATATTATTTCTTTATTATTATTTCGTCGAAAAAAACAAAAAACCCCATATTATGTTAATGTTATTAATGAAGGTATTATAAACTATTTCCAGGTTGTCAGAACATTTCTTTAACTCATCAATAATAATTTAACAAAACTATCACCATTATGGGTGGGACAAAAAGTCACTTGTTTGTTATTTTACATAGTAATTAACCACACTTTTTTTAAGTAAATCTTATACCAAATTAAGTTTATGGTAAAGGTTCCACCTATATACTAGTTTTTAATAACACCATATAGCTTGAACCCGATTATGATTGTTGTGTTGAACAAAAAGTTAAATTAAATTTGAACAACACAACAATCATAATCAGGTTCAAGCAATATATGGTGTTATTAAAAACTAGTATATTGTATATTGTTTATTGCCTGTCGTGAAACAATGTTTGTGTCAAGGTCATATAAGTACATAAAATTAAATTAATTAAATTAAACAATAAAATTTGGCACATTACAATTAAAATATTCATCTATATTATAAAAAGCCATATCAATCAGCCAATCAGAGATAAGTGTCTTGAAATGCAGCCTGCTTAAGTAATATAAATGATGTGGTAATTTGTTACCAATCTTGATAGACATAACCTCAAAGTTGGAGATGGTTACCGCAAGTCTACATAGTGGCATATGGAACATGTGCTGTTGTCTAGTGAAATGAGAATGCTGATCTCTTCTTAACTCAAATTTATGAATATTGTCTTTTATATATAAGAGAATTTCAATAATGTAAAGCGAAGTAGGTGTCATTATTTTGTTCTTGATAAACAGAGATTTACAGTGTTCTCTTACAGCAGAATTTGTGATTATTCTAACGGCTCTTTTCTGAAGAATAAAAACTCTATTTACATGAGTGCTATTACCCCAAAGGGCTATGCCATACTTTAATATACTTTGGAAATATGCAAAATAGATAACCCTGATATAGTTTGTAGGTACAATTGTCTTAATTCTAAGAAGAAGAAAAAGTGCTTTCGACAATTTGACGCATATGTGATTGATATGACCTTCCCAAGTAAGTCGAGTGTCAATATTTATTCCAAGAAAATTGAAAGCTTTGAGATTGTATTCCTTTAAAGAAAATAACGTTTCGGTTTTAGCTTCATTCAGTAAAAAGCCGTTAGAATTAAACCAACTTTTAGCATCTCTTAACGTTATCTCAGATTCAATCAGCAAGTTATTTAAGTTGTTATTTGTATTTATGATAGTGGTATCATCGGCGTATAATATAGATTCCGTCATAAGGCTGCTGGCAAAATCATTTGTTGACACGAGAAATAAAATAGGCCCCAAAACAGACCCTTGTGGTACACCATAACGTAAACTTTCAATATTTGACGCACTACCATCCAATTTGACACATTGTTTGCGGTTCGATAAATAAGTTGAAAAAGTCATGAGTTCCTTATCTGCAATGCCTAAATATTTAAGTTTTTGAATTAAGATATCATGCTCGACACAGTCGAATGCCTTGCTAAGATCACAAAAGGTGGCAAGGAGTGCCATGTTATTTTCAAAGGCGTCGATTACATTGTGAACAAGACTTCTTACAGCACCAGAAGTATTGTGGTCGGTTCTAAAGCCATGTTGATTTTGGTAATACAAATTGTTTGACTCTAAATAATGACAGAGTTGTTTCTTCATGATTAGTTCAATAACTTTTGATAAAACGGGGATGTTGGAAATTGGTCTGTAGTTGGAAATATCAAGTTTGTCACCCTTCTTATATATAGGGATTACTTTCGAAATTTTCATTGATTCGGGGTATATACCATTAATTAACACATCATTTATGCATATGGTAAGTGGATCAGCAATGAATGTGATTATTTGTTTGAGAAAGTTATTTGACATATCGTAATAATCTTTCGTGTCAGAGACCTTCATTCTGTTTACAGTGTCAAGAACGTCTTGCTTTGTCACTAATTTCCATTTAAATATGGTCTCGGTTCTTGTGAGGTTGGAGAGATATTCAATAGGTGAATTATCGTGAGAGCCAATACTCTTTTTTATTTCCGAAGGTTGAGCTACAAAAAAATTGTTGAATTCATTAGCTGAGATACCAGTATGATTATCTTGAGCAGATGGGAAGTTAGAGTTAATGAGTGACCAAACTGCCTTAGACTTATTTGGGGATCTTTCAATATAAGTTGCATTAGCATCAAGTTTAGCTTGTTTTATGCCAGCCTTGTATTTTTTATTTAGAAAGCATAACAAATTTTTGCACTGAATATCATCAGAAATGGAAACAATTGTGCGTAAAGCGCTTATTTTGTTTTTTAACAAAGCAAGTTCTCCAGTAAACCATTTCATGTTGTCCTTACTCTTATTAAAACTATTTTTTAAATACTTTATGTTGCTTACAGGAAAATGATGACAAAACAAATCATAAAACCATTCAAAAAAATAATCGAATATTACATGATGAGGTTGACTTATATTCGACAAAAGCAGGCCACAATTTATGCTGGCTAATGTACGTTTAAAAATTTCAACATTGAAGCTATTAAATTTTCTGATAGACATATAAGAATGTTCACAAGAAATAGAACTAGAAATGTTAGGATTGATTTCACTTAGAATTGCTTTATGATCAGAAAAACCAATGTCATGAACGTTACAAACATAGGAGCTACGTTTTAAATTAGTGATCATGTTATCAAGACAGGAACTACCCCTGGTTGGCTGATTTCTGGTAACATTGCAACCATATGAGATAAATAAATTAATTAGGTTAGTTCGATTTATACCATCAACCAAAAAATCTATATTAAAATCACCATAAATCAATAAAACATATTTATAATTTACAAGAATATGGTGTATTAAGCATTCAAGTTTGTTCATAAAAACAAGAAAATCCCCAATAGGGGATCTGTATAGTGTCAGAATTATTAGTTTAAAACAGTGCACTAAGATACCCGTCGCTTCAAAATTCAGTTCAACACAGAAAGAAGACAGATCAATCGCTTCTACTGACAGGATATTTTTAACATAAATTACAGTCCCACCATGAATGTGATTTACTCTGGAGTACGAGTTACCCAGGAAATAACCGTCTGGGTTATACAAAGTAACTTCATGTGTATGAAGCCAATGCTCACTGAAGCACAAAAAATCAAAACTGTGAGTTAGGAGAGATATATTTAACAAGTCTAGTTTTTTTCTCGTTGTTGTTTGTTTTAGGTGGAACCTTTACCATAAACTTGATTTATGCTATTCTAGTTGAAATTCTTATATTTAAGCTTCATAATGAAGTTTATTAATAATTATACCAAATTGTACCTTAAGATGTATATTTTCTCAAATGAAAAGGGACATGGCTGATTACTCTTGACTACTTGGTATTAAAGAGTGTTAAAATCATGCTAAAAATGGCAAAAAAAAAAAAAAAAAGCAACTCAACGCAATAAATAAGTAAATTGACAGATTTTACACATGAAACCACTTCAGATGCACCTAAGTCCTTAATATTCAGAGAATTTGAGGTTTTAAACTTATTTTTTGGCCACCCAATTACAATAATTTTATAACTTCTCTCTTTGAGGAAAAAATTCCCATATTTTATGAAATGGCTGATGCTGTGTTTCTAGTGTTAAAACAACTAAACTTATTACAAAAGCATAAACTTATAAGGTATGTCTTATGGAGGGATTATTATTAATTTCCCCCCTCCCCCCAATCTTTCTAACCATATTTCAATTCAGTCTTTAAGTTATCATAGATCTCTTTATTCAGGTAATACCCCCTCTAATAAGGGCTGTTTTCTGTAAATTTGTAAATAATAAAAAAGCCAAGGCAAATAGAATCGGCAACCACATTCAATAAAATAATAATTCTGTTAAATGGCAAACCATGGTGTCCACATTCTGGAAAATCTGTGCAAGTCAGAGAATTTTGTAACTTAAAGAAATAGTCAAGGAAATTTGGGGGAGGGGGGAAGGGCTGAGTCATAGGTAATCCCACCAGAGTCTATCAATATATTTGCGAGAACGAAGTTTGAACAAATTTATCTTATGAAACTTGTAATCTTGAGTAGGATTTATTAAGACTATTCCATGAATAAGATTTAACGGATTTTGTAAACAATAATTTCCTTACTTTGTTATCAATATTCTGTCAGCTGTAAGATCACTGCATACTATATGAATGAACAGTCCATGAATTGATCCGAGTTCCCAATGCTAGCAATTGTCCGCATCAAAATATTGAGGGCATCGTGGTAGTTGCTTACACCAGAAAACTATAAAACCACATGAAATAACTTGCACCAAATAGAAATTGTGTTTTTAATCAAAGGGACATTTTTATTATTTCAATTTCTAAACAAGTTATGTTACATAAAATGTCTTTTCATTCTGCTCATTGGCAACATGTGACATGTTAATAACCATTCGTTGATGCCTTATGTATCCAGTAAAGAGCTGACGTTTTATCAGATAAAATAGCATATTTGCGATCCCATAAATGTTCATGATTGGTCTACATCTGAGGAATTTCTAAACATTATTGGTCAGTATCAAACATGCAGCATATGAGTGGAATAGTCAGGGGAAATAACCAGTCCCAGTAAATGAAATGCTAGGGCATGTGTTTTGCTTCAGTCTGGTGTTTTCCACCAGTTCTTTTTTTCAGTACATGATTCTGAAACATTGATTCTTGTGGTCAGGGAAATGTAAGATTCTGGTCATGGAGAGTCAGGGAAATTTATTTTGAAATTTCTGTGGACACCCTGCACACATTTTCAATCATTGCTGTAATCAATCATCAGTAGGCCTTTTTATAAGTTCTCAGCAGAGATAGCATGAAAGGCAAATAGGCTACTAAAAAAATGGTCACTGCCTGCATACACAAGGTATCACATAAATTAGCTGAATTTTGTTTAAGAGCTTGATATTTGTTTTTAAGTAAATGGAAAATAAATTCCATTACTATGAACTACTAAGTAACTATGAACTCTTATAAAAATTACCTTCTAGTGTAAAAGATGCCAAAACCAGAGGCTTTTTAAAACTGTAAGATTCCAAAGAGTGGACCGAAATGTGTACTAAAACAACTGTATGTAGATGTAACTATAGCAAAACACAGAAGATTCTATATGCGACACACATGCAGGTGACTTCCTGTATCACTTTATCTCTTGTCATATGATTGCTCATTTCTTTATTTAATACTGGGATACTAACTCTTGACCTTGTGGGCCTGTACATAAAATAAATAAATTTAATTATTCTTTATTGGAATATTCTGCACCCTTGAATACCGTATTTATCCAAATAAATGCCACACTTTTTCTGCCTAGGTTAAGCCCAGCCTGTGGCTTGGATTCGCATACAAGTGGTTTAGGCATATTGGTAAAAATGCACAACATATCTAGTTGAGCTACTGTGAACGATTTCCTCCTTCCAAGCACTGCCACCTTTCGATTTTCTCGAATCTTCAAGAGTATTGATTGAAAATAGCCTACATATATTTTAATTAAAGCATCGTAGAAAATGCTTGAAACTGCATAAGCAAGTGATGTTCATTTTATGTGTTTTTCAGTATTTTGTCATTTTTTATAGCGATATTACAGAATATGTGTGTACTATGAGTTGTTCTGATTTAAAGAAATACAAATTATGGTAATTTTAAACTTCTGATAACTCAAAGTGAAATTATGGAAGAAAAAAATAAAAATAAAATAAAATAATTACTAAAAATTCAACAATGAAGTCACACGAAGTGTAAATTACCGATTTCTTCTTTTCCGCCAGTTTCATTTAATGTTTACTGAAATAAAATTAGAATTTCAAAAATTTAATCACTTTATACTTTCTTTTCCTTATATCAGGTCTATTTCAGCTAAGAAATGTGTGTCACTTTAATGTAATGGAAATGAGGCAATTTAGAATTTCACTTAGGGGTTAATTTAATTTTTTCCTTTACTTTATTGCTAAAAAGCCGGGTGCGGCTTATATTCGGGAAATTCGAACTTACACAGCTTCAATCTCTAGGTATCTTTTCCTTTTGCAGTTTTAGTTACCTGAGATATGAGAATTACGGAGCATGAGCTTCTTTTCTGTCACATAAAGAATCTATATTTTTCAAACATGGAATATGCAAGCTTATCTAGTTTTCAGGGCTGTTAGTATATTTCTAGTCACCCTTGTGCAGGTAGCAAACATCTTCTTCCGTCCCACCCACATTATTCGAGATGTCACACTTCCAGTTATTGTACATATTTTGGTCCACTTTTTGGAAACTTCCAATTCAAATTCTGGCTTTAACTAGAATCCAATAAGAATGACTATTTAGCTTATGAATCTGTAAACAATCCACTGTCGAGATATGTAAAAATTCAGACAATCACCACTGCTTATTGCCTTTAAGTTCCATATACTGTATGTTAAAACATGCTAACCTAATCAGTTAATCATGAACAATGGCAAAGATTAGCATAAGAAGGGGAGGGGGATAATTCGAAGACCTCACATTCAGATTTTAATCTTTTAATTAATACAGTAAAACCCCCGTTTTACACTTTTCAAGAACTGATGCAAAAAAGTGTGATTGACTGGAAGTGTAAAAGCTGTAAGGCTATAAATTGCAAAATTTAATATATGAAAATAAATAAAGGCACCTATGTACACTTACATTATCTATTTCAGACGCTGTGCAAAATATGTTGTTCAAACTTGCTCACATATACATGTTGCTTTGTAACATTAAAGTTTCAAGGTTGACAAAAGACACAAGTATGTACCATTCAAAAATTAATTTACAACCTCCAGGTTAATTAGATTTCGGGATTTTACAAAATTTTTCATATAATATTCTCCTTGTAGCATCACACATGTTAAATGAATAAATAATTGCTCTGACTATTCAATAGATATAGATCATATTCAAAGTCGAGAAAGAGAGTACAGGCTCTTTTGCCAACTGAGTACTTGTTCCAATATGTCAATGTAGAATTTCCAACTTTTCTTAAAAATAAATTTATACTTTTGTTTTTTCTTTAACTCCATGACCACGCCAAAAATCATGCAACACAAAAACAATGGTGTTGCTTCAAATCACGAATTATGCTATTTGAAGAACTAAGTATAATAAAATGCAGCAAATAGCAACTGACACCGCATCTAAGAGAGTTGGCAATATAATGGAAAATTTAGTTAAGTGAAAACTAGGAAAATATATAAATGGGAGGAACACTATGTATTATCAGTATACGTTAAGGGATGAGATCAGCGGAAAATGATGTAAATACCAGGAACATAAAAAGGGGGTTTTACTGTAGTTCCAAGCAAGAAAATACTAACTGCAATAGAAATAGTGTTTACAATAATTGGTCAATCAATTAGTATGGCCATAGTACCTATTAATAATTAGTAGTAAAGAGTTTAATCTAATGATAAAACTGTTGATATCCATAACTCCAGTGTTTTCATAACTGCCTGCATCCTGACTGCAGATATAATATGTAGAATGTCCCCTCTTTCAGCTATCCATATCTTATTTACGATGACACAAACTAAATACTTGAATGTAAGCATTTCGTAAAAAGTTTTGTCATTTCCCACCTCTCACAAAAGCTTTTCCTTCCCAAGGAGCGTACATTAATGCTGTTGAGGTTGTGTGTTTATATGTTTATAAGATGCAATTACAATTATGAAATGTCAACATTGCTGAACTATGGAATACATTCCCCATAAAATACTATAATGTTTATTCCTGAACAGGTGTGGCACTGTATTTCCAGAATAAGCCACTGCCTACAGTGTCTCTGGCCTGATTAGAATGTAAAGAAAAAACATGCATCTTTTGTAGGAGGAGATAAAGCAAATTCAATAAATATTGAATGAATCAGGTCTGGGACTGGCTGAATTCGGACTCAATCTTACAGGTTATTGGTCCAAATCTAAAGAAAGATGTATGAGCTAAATAATCTATAAAATCCAGACTAATTTAACAATATAAAGCAAGTTACCTGATAATTTCCAACAGTTTGAAGACTCGGACGGACTCTAAGACATCTGTTGAAGTTCCGTGTTGAAACAACCTCGCGAATTGGCGTTGTCCACATCTCAAGCTGAAGAACTGGTCAGGGTGTCCACCCAGTAATGCTGAAGGAATTCCCGACTTATTCCCTGATTTTCATTGATCATTTCAGAAATTCCCGACCAAAATATGATGCACTTTCTAATAAATGTGTGAGAAAAATTATAGGATAATACATACTTTAAATAAGACAAATCTTTTAGTAACAAAAGTAATTGCAAACAATAATTATTAGAGTATAACAGATACAAAAGTAAGGAACAGTAAAATAAATTAAATATACCTTCATATAAGCCTATTATTGTCTAGTTTGAAGTCTTTTTGATCCCACTTATTTTTTCTTCAGCAACTTAATTTGTTCATCTAGAGCAGCTACAGCTTTTTCGGAAGAGTAGTTTTCTTTTCTTCTCTTCTAGTTCTCTGGCCAGAAAATTCCCTTTCCTTTTTTCTGCTTTTGCCTTTTCTTCTGTTTTACCATATTTATATTTTTAAGTAAGGTAGACATGTTGTATGTCAAATGAAAGCTAAAAGCTTATATTTTTAAATGTCAGTACTCATTTTTTATTATCTGCAAGTATAATTTTGTTATTGATTGTTAAATTTGAACATAATGAAAGCAACCAATTTCTTGAAAAAGTAACAGTTCGTATTTAATCTCTATTGTTGACAGCCTGGAGAATCAGCTGATTATTTCTCTCCAAAAGTTGTTGTTCAGTATATTACTAGTCTTATGAAGTATTATTATTTACTACCAAGGGTTAATTATAAATTTTGTTACTTGTATTTACGAGGTACTATGCATTTGTCTGAACCGTAACAAAAAAAGTGAAAAAGTTTATTTTATATGTTAAGAATAATTTGTACAATAGTAATATTTAATATTTTCTAACAAGAAGGGTTATGTAACTCATATCACTTATTAAAATTTTTGCATATTAATTTATTTCCATTTAATGAGCTTTACGGTCCAGACACCAAAAATGAGGACAAATACCCAGTGTTGACTCAAGTTTTAAATTACCCATTAATTTGAACAATTTCTAGATTAAAGATGAGCTTAAAAGACAGACTGTGATAAACTGGATTTTGGAAAAAATGTTACAGTGAAAGAACTGGTTTTAAAATTAATTATCAACTCCAATTACCGAACGTTAAGAGATGCATAGGCAGTCATCCTATTTTGAAATGGAACAAAACTAAAGTGGAAATGAATGAACTTTTATAATGTATTACAGATACATTTTGCTGAGAATTACTCACTCATTGCACAGGATGAATTAATTCAGTCAGCTCATTGGGCCCATCAACAAGCAACACTGTTCACAGCTGTTGCCTGGCTCGTCTACTTATTCATGTAAATGCGTAAAAACTCAATGTTCAGACAGGAACTCCTCCACTGAGTAATAGTTATGCAATAAAAATATTTTTTCAGCTATAATTTGCTGTCTGGACATTCCTGAAGACAATCATATGAGAAATGAAAGCAGAATTTGCTAATGTAGGCCTACTAATGTAGTTAATATAAAAATATTTTCTAATGGTTCAGCAGCACAATTAATTAATTAATTAATTTTTTTTTTACCTTTTTCAATCTTCTATTCTTTGGAAACAAGTTTCTCTAAATATTGAATGTAATATTTAGGTACCACTCTATGAGAAAGTGGCAGTGGATGGAGTTAGAAGACAAAGCATAATGTTCGGATACCAGCGAAGAGCCAAAAATATTTTTTGGATACACCTGAGCAGTTTTATAATGGGCAAAAAAAGTAGTGTCAGCAGTAAGAATACTATGGGTGCCAGCATGTGAAGTCAAAACCAGGGAAAAGGTAGTCTGGTATTCTTTGTAGTCCCAACCTACAGAGCGCTGATTAGTTTCAGGTTACGCCAACCAGAAACAAATTACTAGTTGGTCAGACAAGTTCAGGTGCTTCACCATGATAATTTATTATCACCCTTCCTTAATCATCAGAGTAAATTAAATTTTGTGATTTTGTCCTTGTCAAGCTGAAAGACATACTAGGCTGAGGTAGGCCTACTTAACACTATTAGCGATGATTACAGAATCAACTATACTAATTCCAGTAGTACATCGACATGGATATGGTCTCAAGAAAAAGGTAATCTTTGTAGTACATGCTTCAGTCATTGTTTGTGTGGTCAAACTACCTGCTGTCACTCATAATAGTGGATAATTTGTTTTTAATAGACATAATGAGCCATCCTCATAAGCATTCACCATTTCTTTGTGACAACAGTTTTATAAACCCTATGAAAGGGCCTAAATTTATGTTAAATTACTTATTTTGACTAGTTAAGTGTTCATGGTTCCTAGATTTTGCAAAACATGTGTAAATTTTCTATTCTCTTAATTTGTTAAGTAATTCTCACTTGTGTGATTTTACACAGTGTCTGAACCGTAACAGCATGTGTCTGGACCGTAACATATTTTGAAAATTTACTGTTTGTTAATTATTGAAAATTTTAGGTTGATCAATACTGCATAATTATCCTTGAACATTTATAAAGAAGGAAAAAATATGATTCACCATAAAGTTGTGACAATTCACAGAATTTTGCATGTCTTTACAAAAATTACATGGGTAACCTTCTGTGTGAGTCTGAACCGTAACAGGGTACTTTTTATAAATTTCTTGAATGATTAATGTTGAGATGGGATTAAAAATATATCAGGGGTGAAGTACTATTTGAAGGCAATTCATACATATTATTAACCCTTCTGAAAATGTATCTTAACAATGAGTATGAGGACTCCAAAAGTGTGTAAATGTCTGGACCCTAACAATGGAATGGCTGATATATATTTTTGATTTATCACAAAAAAATTCAGGCTAATTAAAACAAAACACCCTGCACATGCATTTGCAAACTTAGGATATCATTTAAAGCAAAACATTATTATCTTTCAATTAAAAAACGAAAGAACAAAATATCTTGAACTGTTCCAGAAATAGAACACTTTAAAGTTTTTCCGAAAATCACACTCGAGAAATGGCATCAAAGATGCCATCTTTGGTGACCTGTATCTCAGCCCAGGAATTTTTTTGGGCAGAACAAAGAAAATGGGTTTCTTACTTTGTCCTGAATTTTAACATATATTAAATTCATTAACATCTGAGACTATGAAGGTAAGCCCCTGTCTGAATTGACATGAATTATTTCTCTTTACAATTTTCAGGAGGTCACCATGTAGGAAAGGGGCCATTGGAGTGCCAGCTTGAAACTTTTAGAAATGGTTGTAAATCTTCTGCTAAAGATAAGAAGAAAGCAATTTTTGGCAGAAGTTTATCTTCAAGAGAAGCTGAGATTTTTTGGAAGCTGACAGAAGATAAAATTGTGTTCATTTTCACCTGTATTATGTGGGCCACAAATTTTTCGAATTTTCCCGGATATTTTAACAAATTCATTGACTTTTCCCGACCATACGAAATTCCCAGCCTTTTCCCGACCAGTGGACACCCTGACTGGTACAGCAACTGAAACCAAAGAAAAAAATGTAATGTGACATTTGCATAACTTTCTCTACTATCAGCATAAAAAGCCTACAATGCAATTTCCTTCAGAAATCCCCCCCCCCCAGACAAACTCAAAACACATTTAAAAGTGTAAACACTACTTAAATATTCTGTATTTCAATGCATAATCGTCGCACCTTGTTTTTTCAACCCATAATGGTGTACAAAAATTTCATTGCATAATTGTAGCAGGGATATTTTGACATTCTCTCTCTTTCATGATTATTTAGAATTTTTAACTGATACGCCGCCACTGCAAATCTAGAGTACAGTTATCTTCCACCCAATGCATTCAAAGTTAAGAAATGCGTTGGCTGCCGGCTTGACACAAGAAAAAGGGGAAGGGATGGCAATTCACGTGGTGGTATTATGGTAACTCCTAAATAATAAATTCCATAATTATTATATTTACCCATAAAGACATTAACACAAAGTGATTTTAACATTCTTCTCACAGCAATCATCTTTCCACAAATTGATATGACTTTTGAATTTGACAATGATACGACTTACAAATTGATTTTTGTATAATTATCTTAGTAGAGTTATTTTTTATGTACTTTACTATATACTGTATTATAGGTTAAGAAATGAAGTGGCAAAGTCGTAATATAGGGGGACCCTTCTCATGATGCGTGCAGTTTCCACGGACAGGTGATGTTTTTTTTTTTTTTTTTTTTTTTTTTTTTTTCAGCGAAGTAGTTGACCAACATGATGTTTCTTGTATATTGCTTAATAGATATCAGGGTAAAGTCGCAATGTAGGGGGGCTGATCTCGCGATGTTCACAGGTTTCCACGGACGGGTGATGTTTTGTTTCTCAGAGAGGCAAGTTGACCAGCATGATGCTTCTTGTACATTGCTTATCCGATATCATTAGTGACAGGTTCTGTTAAGTATATTTTGATAGAGTACGGTGACCTATTGGAAAGAAGTAATAACTGGGATGAGTCGAAAATTAATCTGAACCAGGGCCGTAGCTAGACTGTGGCGAGATGTGCCCCCGCCAAGGGCGCAAAATTAAACATGAAAAATACCACCTTTCTTTAGACTGGTGCAATTTATCAAGCAATAAAAATTCTAGACTTTATGATTTAATTATTTTTTTAAGTAGTTCAATCGTCTGAAAATAAGGTTTTAGTACCTTGAAAGTCCAACACTAAGTTCATTTTCAAATTGAGGTTTTGGTTTTCTTTGATAATAACAGTGTTTTTATATTAAAATAATAAACAATTTTACGAAAATTTTAAAAAAATTGTTCAGAGCCCCAGTATTGGAGGGCGCAGATTTGTCAAACTTGCCAAGGGCGCAGAAGGACCTTGCTATGCTACGGCCCTGATCTGAACAACACAAAATAGTTACAGGGAAGCATAATCCCCTAAATGTTTGTTGAAAGTATAGTATAGTTTATTAGGAGGCGACATTTTCGCGATCAGTAAATAGAAACTTGCCACCCCTACTGATCCTGTAAAATTAACATATCATAGTATTCTCAGTATTAGGGATATCAATATGAATGTATAATTATTTTAGTTTTTATTAATATATTGTATTCATGTAAAATAACATTCATTTGAAATTCACGTTCTCGCGCTTTGTGTCAAGAACGAATGAGCTGTCGCCTGCTGCTTACCGAGAAGCGCTGGCCGACTTTAGTATTGCAGCATTCACAGTGAAGTGTTGAGCGAGTCAGGATCACCATGTTCCGTTCCTTTAGTGACTGCGTTTATACTTTTTTCTTTTACATGTACCTGAGCGTATTTTGTTTCTTCCTAAGCGCAATGGTATGTCTATGTATAATTATTATTAATTTCAGCATGACAGTGATGTTGAACAGGAATCTTCCATCGTCGTAAGTCAGTTCGTTAGGTTGTGTTGTCTGAGAACGATTTGTATTTTCGTGCGGTGCTTTATTAGTAAAACTCACCTAATAAATCACAAACTGTGTTTATTATAATATTCTCGAAATTATATCTTTGCCCTCCTTTAAAATTTGATATAGGGCTATGGAATGAGGTTTCTGTTCAGCATCACTGATTTCCATATTATTGCGATTGTTTCAAATTTTGGTGTAATGATTCCATTAGTTTCTTGCTCAAATGTTATTCATCTTTTAAATTATTACGATAATTTCAAATCAGCTGCATGTATTCTCCACCTTTCTTATAATTTCAAACTCCTATCATTTAAGGTGGTCAGCTTTTAATACTGAGCCTTGACCATGTCCCATTTTCGTATTCTAAAATATCTTTTCGTGTGTTCGCTCCTCTCGCGCAGCGGGCCCTGGTTCGATTCCTAGTCGGGACAGTTTACCTAGGTAGGGGTTTTCGGGACTTTTCCTCCCCTGTAAAACGAATTTCGGGTAACTTCAAGCCTTTGTGGTCCCCGGATATCATCTGGCCGTCATTGTTATCTTTATCCCATCCGCGCGTTCTTCAGAGTGAGTGTACGAGCGTGGAGCGTCTGCTGTGTCTCGACCTATGTGTGGCCCCGGCATTGGACTGATCACTCGTCTGGGTAGGCCCTCCATATAATTGTCTGGTTATAAAAAGTATGTGTGATATCCAAAGATAATCCCTCTCCCGGCAGGTTGCGATCCTTTAAGGCCTGGGTGGCGTGGGCCGCATAAAGTCCCTACAATGGTATATGTTAAAACTAACCGAAAGAAGAAGAAAAATAAATTATCTGGTACGTTACGAGATATGGTTTGGGTCTCTTTTAGCACTAGTCTTCTTATATTCCTGCAGATCTCTTGTTTTCACTGCTACACTTTAATGCGATACACATTTATATATTTCATAGTAGCATCCACCATAGGCAGACGGCAGGATTGGGGGGCATGTGGTCAGCATGCCGACACACACGGCCGTTAATGGTGGTTTCCATGACCGGAGCCGCTACTTCTCTATCAAGTAGCTCCTCGATTTGAATCACGAGGCTGAGTGCACCCCTACCAGACCGCCCTACCTCAGAAAAATCTGAGGAGGTACCGGGGATCGAACGGATCGACGGATCTGTAGTCAGCGACGCTAACCCCAAGACCACGCCGGCGGTCAAGATATAATATCAGTCCACTTATAATTATTGGTGGAGGTTTGTCCCAAAACCCCGAGGGAGCATAATCTCGTGCTCGGAGGCAGTTCCAGTGTTATATTTACATAGGCCTATGTTTTACAGTTGAAGTGTAATGTTAACCTAACTTATCTTAAAACTAAGCAGTAGACAACGTATTGTAATGAAATAGTACTAGGGGAGAAAGACAAAAGCTGAGAGCATTGGCGTGACTGAAGTTTAAAAATTTTAATTATAGCAATGAAAAATAACAAATAATAATGATAGTAGTACCAAAAGTGGCAACCAAAGCTAACACAAGCAAAAGCTAATTTAAAAGGGAGGAAAATTAATAGTTTGTGATTTTTTAAAAATCCAGATTTAAAACTTCGTAATTACATTTGGATAAACCTGGATGTAATTTGATTTTAGAATTATTCAGACGAGGACCGAAACTAGAGCTATGTGACAGATCAGCAGAAGTGAAACATTTGAACTCTACCAAAGTAATAGTTTTATTTCGTCTTGCTGTATTCATGTGGAACAGCTAGGAATTTTGTTTAATTTTTATGGTAGAATTTTAGTAAAGAGTATGATTTACACAGTATACACTAAAATCGGAATAAGTTAATTCAATTGGGTACTCCAGTCGCTTTTTTTATTGTGCGTTTTTGTACTAAAGTTAATGGAGTACGAATAGTTTTAGAAATGCTTCCCCGTCCGATAATACCATGCTGAATAATGGATTCGACCAGACTAAATAAACTACTCTGAGGGCCAGTTGTATAAATATGCAATCTGTGGTTAGCATGCAAAATGAACTTTCAAAATGATTTATTTTTTATTTTTATTTTTTTTACGTTAATCCAAGTTTATCTCACCCTAACCAACAGTTTAATATAACTGGTGAATTTTGCAAGTTAAAACATTAGCTGATGACTTGGAAACTTTACATACATTTTCAAACGGTGAAAAGACACTAGAAATCCGTTTTACACGTATAATGTGAGTTATTAATTATTATTTTCATGACTTAGATTAAGTTTGCTTTCTTTCTGTCTAATGACATTAAAACTACAGATACCGGTAGAGTACGATTACTTCTACAAAGTCTCTGGGTTTTCACGTATATACCTCAGGAGCGAGTGTCACCGTTCCTAGAGTTCTTGTCTTGCACCCTGATTGGCTCAGCTCTTCTATCCCACTCCACGTGTTGTCTGTCTCTGTCTCGCTCCATCATTATCCCTCCACTCAGCTACTCGTATTATAGTATTTTCTACAACATTAGCAAAGTGATCTTATGCGCATGCGAGTCTGCTCAAGCTGGTAACGAGACGTAACTAGAAGCTCGCTGGCTGGGTAAGTCTTCAAGGCCAGAGACTTTGTGGAAGTAATCGTACTCTACCTTAGCTTTGTTGTTGGTTACGGTTGCCGTACATTACAAAATAGAAACAATAATTTCTAGATTTCTAATTATTCTGATACCTCACCTGGTGATGCAATGCAAATCCATCATGTATCTCTTGTATGTCATAAGAGAAGGGATCCCGTTTTATTAGTACTGAATGACATGTTGCAGAAATTTGAGTAGAAGAACTAGACAGAGGTAATGTCTCCCAATACAATCAAGAACAAAGCGAAACTATGGTATGTTTATGATACTCAGGGTCAGCTCTGAGGTTCTATGCGAATTATTGTGATTGGAAGCTTTCAAATAGTTATTGGGGACAAAGGAACAGCCAGTAGAACCATTCATAACGTGACAAGAGAAAATTATGCTTTAAGCCCTCGGTTTACTAGAATTAAGGACAATGTCATAAGAAAATACTAGAATTATACAAGTCGGCTGCGGTCGCCTCTAGATCCGAAGGTCGAGGAATCAAACCCGGCCGAAGTAGATGGAGGGACTTTAAGCTGGGGGGCCCGTGTCGTAGATTTACGGCACGTAAAAATAAAATAAAATAAAAATCTCGTTTCACGTCCAAGTAATGCCTTAGTTTCCGGAGGAAGGGGGGGGGGGGTTAAGGGGAGATGGGCTTACCACCACCTGTCCCTCTGCCCTCTCTATGAAAATAAGCGTAACAAAATTCACATCGGTAAACAGAAACCTCCACTTGGAGGCCCTTCGCCCCAACATGGGGGCATTGGATTCGAGAGAGATTTATACAAAACTCGTAACTTTCCAGGCATTATGGGCGCTGTATATTCCAAAACACCTCTATGGACAGGATAAAATAGTTCGAAGCAAAAATATACATGGTCTGAATGAAATATTTTTTCTAACAAACCATCTTTATTGAACAGTTGAAAATCAAATGCGAAAGGTATATGTGTAATCAGATACCAAAGATCTAAACATAATACTCTCTGCAAATTTCCCTCGCCTTTTGCACTGTTGCCAGATATTTTATTATTTCCTCCAGTTATTTTTATACCCTACAACATCAGTAGCTAGTTATTTTCTAACTTCCAGTTTAAAATAACCAACAGTTAGTGAGTTTTATACAACTGGCCCTAAGTGTTAATCCTCATACAGTTACCAAGATTTACCATTCAATATCATGTTTTATTATTATTATTATTATTATTATTTTAAATTTATTTATTAGAAACATATGAAATGTGTTTATCCCATTTTAAACGCTTAGCAAATAATAATCCCCAAATATTTCATTCAGCAGATTCTTTAATAGGAGGGCATTTACAAACCGTAAGGTCCCCACAACCCCAGTAATTTTAAATGTTCGAGTGAATTTGTTTTAATCCAGACACTGTTAAAGAGAAACCCATTAAATTAGTTTTAGTGACAATATGCTTACTAGGGATACAAGGTAGCGATTTAAACTGATAGAACTTCAGCTCGTTACTGGAAATGTGAAGTTTCGATATGCAGTGATTAATACGTCAAATGCTGCCAATGTACGGAATAAAAACACATTATTTTCTACAACATGACTTGTTTATGGAAATTGAAACAATGCAAATGTGCATTGATTAAAAATACAAGTTATTCTTTTCTGAAGTTAGCAACGACGACGGCGCTGTCTATCTTCCTGTACGCACTATTGGTATCATTGGCAATGCGAATCGATTCATCGATTGTTCATTCATTTACCATGCCGTGATCTCACGGCTGAGAGAATATTGATAACTAAGAAAGTAATAATGATTTTCATAATCCGTTACATTTTACTCGTGTAATAGTCTTAATAAATCCCACTTGAGATTATGAGTTTCATCAGATAATTATATATCAATAAACTTGTAGTATCCCGTGGGATTACCTATGGTAATCGTTAAGTGTGTTATAGGCTATATATAAAATAAAAGCTACTCACATTTAGAAAAAAGAGTGCAAAGTATTATGGAAATATGTCAGTGATACCCAATACATTCAATATTTTGTAGAAAAAATGAGCTTGCTAGTGTATAAGTTCCTTCAACAGGCCAGCCCACAAATGACGGGTTATTGGTTAAAGGCAACTGTGTAAAATATACAAGCAGCGTTTTCACCGGTAAGAAGTAGAAAATCCATTCTTAAAACAGGCAAGAAACAATTACAATTTAATATTTTAGACATCAGTGGTGTATGTTCCCGATGTATAAATCGGAAGTCGATGAGTCGGAGCTAGCCTATGAATGGGAACCTTTTGCGTGCAGTTAAAAATTTGTCCACCAGAGCGCAGCAGGGTCTGAGGAGGTCCTGCCATCTCGTTCTGCCATATACTTATGCGTATCAATAGATGTGAATAATGTTGGCTTTCCTATAAAAACTGGCTATTAATAACGTTTAAGTTATATTCCAGAAATCAGATACCTATATTCTGCCTAGGAGAGTGTGAGATCGCCAGAAAAAGTATTGATTTGTTAAAAGAATTTAAAAAGTAATTTAGGTTCATGGTTGTTTGCTTTCACAATATTCTGTATATATTTCAGCTTTCGGTTATGGATTTACTGTGTGGTAAACAGATGCTAATATTTGATTAATATAACACAGTAGTTATAGAAAGTAAAGAATTTGGATACAAATGTGTAAATATTTTGTTCCTATTATCATTAATATTTTATAAATAAATTTAGGTTACGTTTGCTTGCTTCTAAATAATATCCTTTAAAGGCTTACGAATAAGACATGCTCCAGAATTATAGCTGTCATTAAGTTTTTGTGTGGAAAACAAATAAAAATAAAAGTATTTGAATAGTGTATCATCATATTAGTAATAGAATGTTCTTTTCATGAAGTCAACGTAATTTGAAAGAAGCTGGAATGTCAAAATAAGGTAATAAGGAAATGATTTTCTTGTGATTATTACTATAGGCCTAAATGCGTAATGTTTTTAACGTCAACGCCCATCCATAATATAGGTTCATACTTTTTGTTTTAGAATTATATTGCATAAGTTTCAGAATTATGGCTCGCAGGGAATTGTTATTCATTGTACTGGGTTCTCATATGCTAATAATTCAAAATACTATGTTCTCTTCGATTCGAGTTAAAATATCTACGTGCATCGGTAATTCCAGTTCTAATATAGTGTTTTAATATCATTAATGTGCATTATAAATGTGAGTTGTATATAATAACAGTGTAGTTGATTTATTTATCTTTTTATTTTTTATTTTTTGTATTTAGAGGGAAAAAATAGCCAGTGCCAATTGCCAGTATAGAAAGGAAAAATATGCTTTGACGTCTTCTTTAAAATATATATATATATATTTTTTTTAATCTTCAATTTACAAGAACAACCAATGTCTGTAAGAATAATTCAGTTTTGAAATTGTTTCAATTTTACAATTTGTTTTAATGTTTGCAATGAAAAACTTACGAATTTAAACAAAATATTAATAATTTTATTATACAAATTATAAAAAATGTGAAACAGAAATATGTGAATTTTTGTTATGAAGTTGATAAATTAAGTAAGTTGTATTTATCAAATACTGTCCATAGAAGTAATTTTGTATCATAGTTTGAAAGAGAATAAATGGTTGAGTTTCCTGCTGGGCGAACTTTCTGTTTAAAGTAACAGAACATAAGTGAATCTTGTCCATTTCATGAAGATATTTGAAACATGGCCTTCTGTTGTAGATAATGAGAATACTACTTCTTGTTAAGTTTTATTCTTTGTAAAAATAATTAAGATAGTGATCAATTCTGAGGATTTGAAAGTGTTGAGCGAGGAGATTTGAAGGAAATCATAGACTATTAACTATTAGCATCCGTTTAATCTTCCTTATATTTTATAACCATATATTTCGTAAAGCATATGTGTACACCTCTGTTTTACACAGAGGATCGCCACAACATGTTTTCTGGCATTCTGATTGATGTTTAAATAGTCTGTTCCATTATGTTCAATTGACAGCAGACAACATGCTTGGACCTCTTTTGACCCTGCTGCCACCTATCGGGAGTCGCTGACAGAAAGGTTCCCATTATTTTTCGTCCAACCTTACTAGAGAGCGGCCAATTAGGAAGACTTGGAACCGGGGAGGGGAGAGTGAGTAGAAGGGAAGTCTACCATCGCATTGCACGGTACCAAGAGCTAAAATCCATTAAATGCAGGAGTTTAACACTGCTGATGTTGTGATTCCAATTATCGATTATTATCGTACACGGAACAATCGTCGAACTTAAAAATCAGCAATCAAACTGCACAATAAACAACCTGTGTTTAAAATAAAACCAATTCTAATCATATTAGTTTTAATATCATAATAAATTAATGAATTTTCGTGTGTTTTAAAGTTCGCTGCGTTTAAGTTAAAGGTGTCACTTGCCATCTATCGCGAAATATGAGAAGTTAACTAACAGGTGATCGCCGAGAAAGAGTAATTTGTTTTATGAATTACAGGATACTCAAAACTTAGACAAGGTCGAAGAAAAACAGTCGTATGCAATGTGGCTATATGTGCCTATAAGACGATTTTATAAAAAATTATTAAGCACGCTATGCTCATTTCATAGGAGTTCTGCAAATTTGATAATGCAACAGACTTTGAAAAATTGTAAATATTGTAAACACTGTCAACTGTAGGCCTATTATTACATATATCATCAATCAATGTGAACGATAGCGTAGTGGGACAAATCCATTACTAACAAACCCCTATTATACAAATGAACATGAATATAAAGCAATAGACATAGCACCGGTATCGAACTGAGCCCTCGGCAAACAAAGCATGTAGTGTTACTATGTAACGGGGCATGCTGATGAACAGGGCCCGGATTCTAATGACATGTTATCTTTTTATTGATGCTGCATAGACATTGCCAACTTGTAGATAAATCCTAATCATGCCCTCTAGATTATAGAAATGCATTTTTATTAGGTAATTTTTTGTCATTTTATACAATTTTATATTTTTAGGGCATTTATTTCAATTTTACGTCATTATTTTGTCATTTTCGTGTCATTTGCTTTCTTATTTTGTCATTGTTATGCATTTACTTTAAATAAATGACTAGGTTACTATAATGCAAAATTTTTGTAGAATCTACTTTTTAAAAAAATCTTATTTTTTTTCTCAAATATTCCAATCAAGATTAAACTTTTCAGACCTACAATATCCTTTCTACATTCACATTTTTTAGAATTATGTACAAATTAGTCTATATCTTTGTGTGCAAAAATAATAATTTTTATAAATAAAATATCAGTTTTTAGGCCATTCTTTGTAATTATTAAGTCATTTTCTTTAAAATGTATGGTCATTTTATAGGTCATTTTTCAAACAATTTTAGGTCATCAGAATCCGGGCCCTGCTGATGAACAATTAAAAAAAATACTAGCTTTTTAATAAATGCCATTATAGGCTCGTTGTAAAATATGCTATTATAAAAAATGATGGACATTTTCCTTTAAGTTGCCTTTGTATTTATTCATTACAGATATTGTATTTCCGGGAGAGAATCATTCATGAGTACTTCCCACATGACTGTCTTGCGGATCGGCACCCTGCTCAGGAAGACCTATCCAATGGTGCTGAACCCCACAGACGCTGCTTGCCTGATTTCCATGCTATTCTTGGTAATGGGCAACATTGCGATCCTAACAACGGACAACAGGATCACAACATGCAACATGGCCTCAATCAACTAAATAACAGAGATGAAGAAGGACTTTACCGACGGTATTATCCTCCTCGTGACACTACATTAGGTCGTCGTAGCCGTCGTACACGTTGAGCCTATTGTACACGTTGACACAAATATACCAATGGGCTACACTTTCGTATAAAAAAAATTGGTATCGAAAGTTGTCTTAAAATAGGCCATAAGCGGTTACATTTCAATCCCCTGCTTCAGTTTCTCTCAAGTGATTTTATCATAACGGAGGTGTATTACCCCGTAAACATTGAAGATACTGACTTCATTTTTGAACCGCTAATGAAGTGGATTTTGTTGTGCTTCGAAACTAAAATACACTTAAGAGTACTAATATAAAATGTGTTCTCAGGGTAAAATTTCTTAAGTCTAGTTTTTGCCAAATTGAGATACGTACAGTATATCTATGAGTAGGGTTCGGATCTTTATGACATGTCATATTTTTATCCCGACCTCCATTCTCACCGCAAACACAAATTAAACACTAACCGCACGCTTGTTATCCTAATCGGACCGTTTTTATTTTGCATATAAAGTCATGTTTTGGTCATTTTTTGTAGTGTTGGTAATATTTTAGCTATATTTGTAATTTAACGTCATATTTCAGTTATAAATCCGGTAAATGAGCAGAATTATACAGTGTATGTATTACATGGTCCAGTTAAATTTGAAATTAAATTAATAGTAACTTAAATTTTAAAAGTAATGCAATTGTTCATATTTTATAGGGACAGGCAAGAATTACAAAATATTACGAGTAATTAATTGGAGCTGATGAAGCGAGCAAACAGGAGAAAATTCTTTAAAAATAGAAGTTCATTACAAGTAAAAATGTAAATCAACAAAATTATTAAAAATGTGATTATCCGATTGATTCATGTGATGTAAGAATTTAATGTATTTAAACATTTTAAATTGGAACATGTATTTTTTGAAAATGTGCTATTTATTACGTCATATTCAGGATTTTTGGGACATATTTTGTCATTTTTAAAGGGCATATTTTCAGTCATGTTTGCCACTTTTTCAGGTCATAAACATCCGAACCCTATCTATGAAGTAATTATTACTGGTCTCCAAAGCAAAGAATTTCCTTATGAGAAATGCCAGGGATGTGATCGTTACGTTACGAGTAGGAAGTTTGCCATGCTGTTGTGAAATTACAATACCTTACACTATCTGACACGAAAACATTATCTTTCAAAAATTGAAAATTTTGATCCAGAATTACATTTATAAATTTTAACCATATTTATTCAATTATATTATGTTACATGTATATTTATTACATTTACATTATATTAGAGGCCAAATATTTTTACTTTGTTAATATAGAATTTCGGCGCAAGCGGTAACAACAATAACGCGCCCAATCAAAGCCGGCAACCAATAAGAATGTGTCTAGCTACCTGTGATGGTAGCCCTCACCTCCTCCACCATATCCTCTCGCCCCTCTAAATAGCATTGCATCCTGCAGGGGTGTACTTTGCTTTGGACTACAGTGTCTATATTTTATTTGAGTAAAACGACTTAAGTGGAAGGATGCCTCCTGGAAAAAAGTCGAAATATATAGCTTGTGTCAAATTATGCTTTTTATAATTGGATGAAAATTCTTAAATAAATTTTGTTCTAGTAAGTTACATGCATATTACAATTTGTATTTAATTGCAACTACACAAAATAAAACACCTTAGCCGCAATTATTTTTCAGACTAGCATTCATAAAGACATGTTCATAGCAAACGCCTTGTTACCTTAAAGCAGTTATATCACTTAATAACTTTTACCTTGCAATTACAATATCGTGCCTTACCAAGGTAAGAATTTCATTGTGAAACATTTTTATTATTATTATTATTACCGAAAGTTGTTTTAAAAATGGGAATGTATGAATGGTATTTGATGAATTACCACTTCCATAATAGAACTTTATGCACGAGCCAATAATGACATTTATTAAGACATGAGTAGCCTATGTTAATAATTTTCAAACAATTATCTTAATTACCATTATAGAAGAATTGTACAATCAAATAATCGAGCCGATTAACCTCGGTGAACAGCTATTAGTAAGTCTCACCTTTCGCATACATGGCAGGTGATGGTATGCGGGGAACTCATGAGCTGCTCTGAGAGTTTTAAACTCTGTTTTAGATTTTGTTTTTAATTTGCGAGATTTATTAACATTTGACGAACTACAAAAATATTTAAAATTGTTTTTCTTTACAAAGGGATCTTACCCCCAGAAAAACTAAAGAAACTGGTTCCGATTTTGAACTGTTTTGTTACGTTTTTCTTGTACCTGAAATCATATAAAACTATGAGAGTAAGAATAAGAAGATTTCATTAATAACGAAAGTTTTGGCATGAAATATTTAGAATTATTGTTCGTGACTATCAGGAATTTGGGTATGTGGTCTCATGAAATCTGTCACGCAATTAGGTAAGATGCGTTTCAGGTTTTCATCAAGAGGAAATAGTTATTATAGTTGCTATAATAAATGACTTATACTAATTTAAAATTCATTATTATCGTTTGTCTTCAGTGCTGTAATTGGAAAACAATTTTAATAGCAACTCCCCTATTTCAGAATGTCCCAGACTCCTTTGTACCTATATCATTCCAATTACTGTTCTTTAGCCTGTTTCGTATTAAGTTCCCCCACCAGGAATGTAACCATGATTGCACGAAAGTCAGACTACTGATGAAAGTCAGACTACTTTCTTTTGTTATGGGAACATCGTTATGTCCCTTTCCTGGTCATTCGCCGCACTAAACAACCTACCGCCTACATTTTACATAAGACCAGTAGGCCTATTGCTCAGATCAACACTTAAATCTCTCATAATTGATTCCATCCTATGATATTAATCATTGATCTTTGTATCTAATTTTCAGCTAAACCCGCGAAAAATTGTCCATGCAGAATTGGAATCACTCTATGATTTGCACTTAATGTCTTGCGCTGATAACATATCAACCATCATGCATACAAGTTTACTGAAAGGATTTTTTATAAATATAGCCTTTGAACAATATTTTTACTGGAATGTTGGATTTTGAAATTATTTTTTACAGGAACTGTGTTCTGGTACATACTAGTCCAAATACGGCACTGCTTCTCTTACTAGTAAAAACAAATAAAACAATACTTGCAACATAAATGAAGAGAAAATTCTAACTCGAAACTTTAATATCTCGAACACTGGTAGCTACAACTACCGAAGATATTATATTGGTTCCAGGTTTTGCTGTCACTTTGTTAGGCCTACATTTTATTGTATTTTAAAACTTATAAAACAACCAAGGTGAGTTATAGAAAATAAGACATGTAAAGAAAAATGAAATTATAAGAATGTATAAGAAAATAATGTACAAGAAAATACTAATGTGGAAGAAAATGTATACGAATATATCAGAATTATTTCGAAAACATGTTAAAATAAATATTTTAATACATTACATGTAGATACAAGGCCAAAACAATAATAGTTATCAAATTAAACTAAATAGATTTAAAAAATAATTGTTATTTAAGCCCAACGATTTGGATATGTAATTATTTTATTAATTTATTTTTAAAATATGCTTTGTGTCAACAATATGGTATAATTATTTGTATGAGTAACTACGTAGGCCTACATTTTATTCAATAAACATGTCTTTCTTGGAGAGATGTTACAAATCATTTTATTTCTGATGCATAGGCCTGCACTGGAAATGAAGTTATGTAACCCCTTGCGGAAAATTTGTGGTTATGAAGAGAACGTATTGCAGTTTTCTTCTTAGAATGCTATTTTCAGTCACTTTCGTTTAATGAATTGTTATTTGCCTGTATTGTATAATTCGTGAAATAAATGTGTAAAATTTATATTTGTTTCTGTTTTGTTTATGCAAATCACAGTTTCCAGAATTATCTTAAAACGAATAACATGTTAAACCTGAGAACTTTAAAACAATATTTAAAAAATAACATTACATAACTGCGAGTTAATAATAATGGCTATTCAGTTCATGAATCAGTGATCGATCCAGTATAAGAATATGCTGAAATTCAACCAATTGCAATTAATAATTGAACTCAGATCGAGCGGTTGGGTATAAACTGCATATGAACAAAAGAATATGTGAAAATAATGTATATCATGTTATGTCAATGAAGAAGCATTTTAAATCTCTTACATATAATAGAAAATTCAATACTAATATGACGATATTATTATTTATATCAAGAAGGTTCATTTAAAAAATAATACAGATGATGGAAAGTCACACCAAGCGCGACTATCACCGATGGCGAAAATGACAAATTACAATAGAGTATATTGATTGTTCCACGATAGGCTATCTCGCTTACAATGACACAAATAGCTACGTGTTTTACTTATTTTTATGGTTTTAAAGATATCCAGTAGGCCTACATGTTTAACTCTGAAAGTATTCGCTATACAATTACAATAAACATAACTGGAAGTTCGAATTCTGTCGTGAATTTATCATAGGTAGGATTCATTAAGACTATTCCATGAATAAAATGTAACGGATTTTGTAAATAATTATTTTCTTACTGATTTGTCGATATTCTAACCGCTGTGAGATCACGGTATACTAAATTATTGTAGTCCATGCATCGATTCGATGCGTGTAATTATTGTTAACAATATTTAAATAAATCTGTGTAATCATTAATCTGGCAGACGGAATCGAAGGTAAGAAGAATTTAAATCATTTGGCCAAAAACCTACATATACATATATGCCACTTTGTAGAAGCCATCCATAGATCCATGGGTGCATGCCGACCTACAGCCGTCAATACAGACATACATACATACATACACACAACCAAAAATGTTAAAAATTCAATTTTCCTCTTAAAGATAGTTTTTATGCATGCTAACTTAAATTAAAACTACCATTATTTATATTACTTTATATTACTGTTATTGTAGGTTAGAGATGTCTTTGGCAATAATTCCAACGCACATTTCTTTTTTCAATTCACTTCGCATTTAGGGTTGGAACCATAAAACCTCAATCCTGACGTTTCCCACCCATGTTATATTCTGATAATCTGACCCTCTTCATTTGGCGAAAAGTTGATAAAACTACGCAGTTCATTTGATCAGGTTGAATTCAGAGAAAATGTCGTTCTGCTGGGCTGTAACGCAAACAAGTCACTCTGAAATAGGATGCCGATATCCCCCTGCGATAACACGTTGCTAAATTCCGAGTATTTCTTAATGTACTGTAACACAAGAAGTTCGACTCTTAATTACAGATGTGAGTGAGTCACTCCTCCAACTTCACGTGGGATACGTGACTCAGTGCCAACTCCAGACAAAACAAACTTCACAGTAATTGTTCTGTAATATAATACGAGTACAGTACCAGCATTTAATTTGAGAACTATGATGTAAAAATATTTTGTTGTTCGATCATGCTATAATACGGTTATTACGTGTGACATAACGGTATTATAATGATACTCATTTCTACACTGATTTTTTAGACAGGTAAAATAAGCATTTTTAACGGTCTGTCTGTCTGTCTGTCTGGAACCCTATAGCCCCTATGTTGGGGCGAAGGGGCCTCCAAGTGGTGGTTTATTTTTAACGGAGAAAATTATGTCACTGAGTGTTATAAAGTTATGACACTCCAGGGTGACCAACGTTGATTGCTTCGCATGAAAAACAATACTCTTTTAGTTAAAAATAATTGTATATTATTATTAAATAGACTCAGTCAGGTATACATTGGGGTACGCCGTATCGTAGTAGTTGAGGCGCTGCGTTACAACCGGAAGGTCGCGGGTTCGATTCCCGACGAGGTCATTGGTGTTTCTCAATTGGTCTAATCCTTCAAGTGGCACAATGGCTCTGGGGTCGACTCAGCCTCTAACCGAAATAAGTACCAGGAGCAATCCTGGGGGTAAAGGCGGCCGGTGCCGAATGTCCAAAATCTGGGAGCCTCAACCTCCTGGAACCCTCTGGGCCTCCATGGTCTGTATAGGGATCAGTTTACTTTTACAGGTATACATTGAAAATGTTAAAATTCATTAAGCCTTTTTAACGTTAAACTTCTCGCGGTGGTCGCAAATATGTCATACTTGTGGTCCGAAAAGCGTTGTCCATTCCTTCTCTTACATTGGCAGCCATGTACGAGAAATCATTAAGCCTGGAAGTTTCGCACTCGATAACAGTTTCTTCAATAAATTACATAGAGGCAAAAGAGAAATAAAATAAGAATATCGTAAAGTGTAATTAAAGTAGAATTCTTTCTCAACCAGCCTTACTTCTTTCGGGAGGGTTTACACACCATTGCCTATAGGAGAGTACTTGAGTCTGAATAACACTAGAGAGGAAAAGGAAGCAAACTCTACGTAATTAGTGTTCCCAGGATATCACAAAAGCATAGAATAACGGAGGGAACATTCAGGGTAGATGGAAAGTGAATTACAATTCGGCATTAGTCTATAACAAAGCGAAAACTTGAAAAAAAAACCACACACACAGATTGGCCGCCCATGGATTTCAAATCCACGATCTAATAGGCTAAACGTTACCGGCTTCACTTCACTAGATGTTAGAATAAACTCAAGGAGAAAAATAATAGCGCAAAATTGACCAGAATTATATTATCAATACTTCTCTAATACCTTTTATCTGCACGAAGTGTTTCATAGCTTGATAGCAATTCCGCCGCTCCGAACTGTCGCAATTCTTATATGATGACAATTCTCGTCAATGTACAATGAAGCTGTTTCTCTCCGCAATAATAATAATAATAATAATAATAATAATAATAACAATAATAATAATAATAATAATAATAATAATAATCATCAATGCATTAAGCAATTATTTATTCATTTCTTCTTTATTAATTCGATGGATTAATATGAATGGTCTGCTATTAGGCCTAAAAAGTTAAGCTCTGGAAGATTTATTTTATGTTTTCATTTATTTTATTTTATCCATTTAACCTGATATAAATGACATAAAACCTTCTCTACCATTCAACCAGGGAGAAATGCCTGAATTACAAGAATTATATAACTTGGTTACAAAGTATACGATTTATATAAAAAAGAAAAACTGAATACTAAAATATATGAAATTAAAATAAATGAATACAATATCGACTAAGATTCCTGAAAAAAATGTACCGTACTTTTTAACATTACTCTCAACCAGCTGAATATTGCTATATACTAAAGCCCCCTGCACACAAGGACAGTACTGGCAGCCAGTGAAATATCCGGATGTTCTAGTGGCAGCCAGTAGGTAGTACAGTAAGGTCAATTATTGAATTATGTATTATTATTATTATTATTAATATAAACAGTATTCATATTATATTATAGAATATAGAATATTATAGAACTTGTATTAATATTGTCAAAGTAGGTAGACTTATATAAAAATTGTAGACCTGTAAATAGATTATGTAATAGGGGTAGAAAACGGTTCTACAGAATAGGTTGTAAAATCTTTCGAAGAATATTGTAGAAATCACAACACATGGGTAGAAAACAGCTAAGATGTGGATTATTCTGTTATTCAAGCTGCCTAAAATGTTATTTTGGCTTTTACAGGATTTGTCTGTAAAATCGCGTAAAATTTGTCAAAACGTGTAGTTTTGAGTAGAGATTAAAACAGGTAAAAACAGCTAGGGGGTGAATTGATCTAATATTTTGTTGCCTAGAAAGTATTCCTCATTCTAGAGAGTAGGCTACGTTAGTACACTATGAGGAAAATTTGTTAAAGAATGTGTATTTTTTATAGGAATTCGCCATATCATAAGGGTAGAAAACCGCTAAGGGATATTTCTATACATTAATATTAATGTGGTACTAATATTAACATTACATTGTGTAGAATATTGTAGACTAATAATTTGTATTAATATTGTATTAATTTTTTCCTGGTTATATGGGGAAGGTTTTGACATAAACGAACAAAAAGTAAAATAAATATTCCAACAAATTTCTAAATAAAAGTAGTGCAGATTTAGGAAGTCAGGAAAAAGTTTGATTCGTAACTTACCTTTTCCCCAGATGTCAATCTTTCACGTACGTTAATAAAGTTTTATTATTGAGTCCAGGAATAAAATATTTAAAGATTTTTACGTTATTGTTGGTAGATAATGGAAAAGAGGCTTGCTAATACCTCCGTAACGTTCTGATAATGCCTGGAATAATTACCTCTCGTAATCCATTCAAGATATAAAGGTGGTACTTGATTTATAATAAGATTCAAATATTTCACTAAAACTAACACGCTTGAAACTTTTCTGGACACAAAAATGAAATAAAAATGTCAAATAGTCAAATTTGCTTCACCCTCGACATTCCACGATCATCCCAAATCATTCACACAGCTGAAGCGCCCGGAATAATTACCACGCAATTACTCGTAAACTATTCAAAATATAAAGTCGTGCTTAATTTATAATATAATTCAAATATTTCCCTAAAACTTTCTCGCTTAAATATTTTTCGGGATACAAAAATAAAAAAAAATTGTCGCATAGTCAAATTCGCTTCTCCCTCCATGAGTTCTGTGTAATTGGTGATGTTTATAACATGAAATAACATTTGTGTCAGCTTTTCTAAGGTTCTGTTTTAACCAGCAGTAGGGCTGTTGTGTCTAGATTATTTCTGCACTTCACTGGAATCCGACCAAGGGTTAATTAAAGGTTGCGAGTTTAATCATGGGGTGTGAGTATTTCTAGACGGAGTAAAAGCCGGGAATAGCCAGATATGGAAACGCGTGACTTCACGCACTCAAGTGCTGTGATTGGTCTATCCCGGAATATGCAATCTATACGGTTTACTGACTTTGGGTTTTGAACACATTTCGCAAATAAAAAATCACAAAAGTAATTCCTCAACACATACTTGATTCCAGTGCTCTACTGGCGGCCAGCACCCTTTAAGACACGTCCAATAATGACGCTGCTAGTGCTTGATGTGTATCTTCGGAAAATATTTTTACAATTATTTTTTATGTACTAGACTCAACAGGTATGAAAGCGTGATATTGTTGAGTTCCTTGAATGGTAGTTGCATGATTGGAACGATCTTTTAGAAGTGTTTCTGACGGTACATAATCCTACGGCATTGATGGGAATGGAATAAATATTTTAAACTGCCCATTCATAAAGGTGGAGAGGAGTTAAAATTTCGTTTTCATAGGGTTGTTGCAAGCTATTTCTAGTCGCAAATCTCTTAACTCCATCACAAGGCTTTTTCCATGTGCTGTGGTTGAAAAATACTATTCAGCATCAATGTCAATGTCTTGCTTATGAGTTTTTTCTTTATTTTTAAATTGAGCACCTCATCCATCTGAAAAGAAAATATCTTTTTAGGGACTATTCCAAATGTTGTAGCAAAACTGTAAATGAGTTTTGTTTGAAAGGTGTAGGCCTAAAGTGTTTCTTGTTTGTAATATATCACAAAAGGGTGAATTGTAGCTTCTCCACCACTCCAGTAGACATTTTTCTTTGTGATTCATGAAAGACGTCAGTATTTTTTTTTGTAATAAAGCCATGTTGGACTATAAGAGTGGCAGCTTATTGCAAAATAAATCCATAATGATTTCTGCAGAGTTTATAAATTGCAACAGTCCACTGAAAGCTATTATCTAAATGTTATCTTTTCCGTTAGATTTTCTTATGATTTTTCAAGGATGGTACGTACTGCAACATCAACAGGACAAGATGTACATTTATCCCTATAGCAGTGTATTGATGGTGAATTGCAAGTAATTTTTGATAGGCAGTGTTTGTAAGTTTTTAATTCACCATTTCTCATTACTCCTAATCTGACATTCTCAATCATCAGTTTATATTTCGATGGACTGTACATAGTCAGACAGCGTGTATCACTTGAACCTGCCAAAATGCAATGCTTTGGTCGGAGTTGTGCAAATTTTGAATAGCTTAATTTAATATTGTTGACTATAGTACATAAAAAATAATTGTAAAAATATTTTCCGAAGAAACACATTAATCACTAGTAGCTGTTACAAGATCACCAAACACCAATTAGCACTTGTGGCAGTGTATATCCCCATCATGCATGACAAGAACTGGTGGCTAGCTTATATGATGGAGAAAAATGAATACGTGGTGAAATGAATTTAACACTCATTTCAGCTGGACCATCACCATCATGAAAGCCTGCTGTATTCTTATTACCTGTCACAGATGCATTACATACAGTAAATCCTACAACACCGATCAAAAGGATTTATGTGCTATCTTAACACTTTACAAACCAATAAGGCACTAGACAAGAATTTACTTTGAACAATAGATGTCAAGCATGTGAGTTATTCCTTTTATTTCAATTTACTTGTCTAAATTATTTTATTATGAATTCCATTGGGGCATATAAGTTATTTTTGAGCTGATTTTTTTGTAAAGTGATACTGTTTTAATTTTTTTTACCATGAACCCATTTCCATCCCTTTTTCAAACTTGGTACATAATTTAACGTTGGTATAACCTATTTCCTAAGATTTTTTGAAAATTTTTAAAAGTACTTTAAAAAATTCAAAATAAAAATTTTCACTTTGAATTTTGAAAAAACAAATTTCATTAGAACTATTATGCGTTACATATCATTGGAAAGCTTGTAAAAAACGCTAAAAAATGACACTTTCCCCACCTTCGTAGGTTAATCTGAAGAGTTGCTATATTAGTTGAAATATGTGTTTTTGGTGTGATTTTTGTTATTTTTTTAGTACTTTACATGGCTGTATTTTCAAAACGATTTGAAATATTGAAACAAAAGTTTGTATTTCTCTTAATATACATGAACATTAGGCTACCTCTCTACAAAATTTCATCCAAATCTGGAACGGTGAGGTTAAATGGGTGTGTTGATCTGACACGGAATGACTCTACTGGCTCTTTGGCGTCCACTAAACTCAAACCTGCTTGAGTTTAATGGCCGCCAGTAGTCTGCTGGACGTTGTGGGATAATTACTGGCTGCCAGTACTGGCTAGTGCTACTGGCTGCCAGTACTATCCCTGTGTGCAGGGGGCTAAACCTGCCTTAAGTTTAGTGGCCGCCAGTAGCTACTGGACGTTGAAGGGAAGTGCCCCTGCACACTGGGACAGTAGAGGGATAATTACTGGCGGCCAGTACTGGCTAGTGCTACTGGCTGCCAGTACTGTCCCTGTGTGCAGGGGGCTTAACTTAGGGTAACCAGACGTCCCGTTTTTAACGGGATTATCCCTTTTCTTGATTGACTGAACCCGTCGTCCCGATAAAGCTTTAGCGGGACACAAAATAACCCTTTCTTAAAATGCATTTCTTAATGTCCCGTTTTCATTTTTTTTTCTGTGTGGTGACATGAGAAGAAAAGGTTTAATATTGAAACTGTTAAGGCTATGTTTATGGTCAAAACACATTTCCGTGAAGTATTTTGCATGAGTTTCTAGGAAATACAGAACTCGTAGAAGTATCAAAGAAATACTGGTTCAGACCCCGGATGCAGTGAAGTGAAAATAAAGAGTTTTCCTAAGAAACTTTAAATAAGCTAAGACACAGGCATGGATTTAGTAAGGCAAGTATTTTAGGAATTTATTTGTAAGTTCATCGAATATATTTTTTCAATGAATCTGACAGTGATTGTAGTGATCATGTTAATTAAACATAACAATTGTTCACTTTAGTGCTTTAAATAAAAATATAATTATTAAATAGAATATTTATAACGTTTACCTGCTTATGGGTTCTGTTTTCTCGATAACCCGCATGAGACGCCTGAGTGTCATTTTTTAAATATGGTCACCTTTTACTAACTTGAACTGTGATATCGTTTGGCAGCTTCTAAAATAGCTAGGCTGAATTCCGGAAGCGAATAGCTTATGCTGTAAAGGAATAAGAATAATGTGAAGTTCTGTACCTGAACCTGCTCAGAAAGATGCTCAGTAGTCTGGAAGAGTCACCTATCGTATTGTCATTTGAAGGGATGATGTTTCATTTGTACGCCAATATTCAAGAGAGTCACATCGCGCTAACTAAGGTATACGGCTACGGCTGTCATAACTGGTGGTAGGGGAAGATGGCTTTAAAACTATCTGAATTTAACTCCCACCTCGGAATGCACTTATCCTCACACGCGTTTTACCAGTGTCGGGAGGAAAAAATACTTTACAGAGGCATGGATAGTAAGGAGTCAAGCTGAGAGTGGGTGCCCAAGTTATGAGTAGGTAATGAAAACGACTTGAAAGCTAAGTGTTGAGGTATGCAAGATTCTATAGAGCGAACGAGACAGTGGAAATATATCGCCTGGATATTATCGTGTTAATACTGTATTGTTGTTCTATGCTTCTCTAGGGCGAGAGGCAGGATATAAATGACCACAAGCACGTAGGACTCTTGGGTGGCCCACTGCACTATGCTGTGTGCCAAAATCTATGATGGAATGATGTGCATGTTCACAGGTCTCCCGGTCTACAAATTTTCTATGAGCTCCAATCGAACTCCTCCCCATCCTACAATCGCCATTACTCTCCCAACATCTGCAACTCCCAGTCCCACAATCAGGGGCGTATTTAGCTACTTAAGCACCCCTAGGCAGAGAAAAATATTTTCGCCCCCTTATTTCCACATGAATGTACCACAAAGTAACCTACAATAAGCAGTATTGTAACTGAAATAGTAGGCTAATAATAATAGTAATAATAATAATAATAATAATAATAATAATAATAATAATAATAATATCAGAATGTCAGAGTTTAATCAAAGGCGGTTAAATACTTAAATGGAAAGAGAGTTCCAATTTCATTGACAACAACAACAACATTTGAGAAGATACCGATTATCGATATCGGGTCTCCAAATCTGTAGTAAGCAACGATACGCACTAGACAATGGAGGGGATAATAATTACGCAATATTGTATTAACCTACATAATTACAGTTTTCTTCTCGGATTGTTACGATCAGGGTTTCTGGTTTTAGCCAAGTTACATGATAAACAACCTTGTAAGTTGCCTGAATTATATCTGTTAAGATATCTAATATATAAAATCGAAAGTATGTATGTATGTATGTATGTATGTATGTATGTATGTATGTATGTATGTATGTATGTATGTTGGTTTCTATATTCCCTATACAAATCTACATTTTCGCACACATAACCAGTTCAACGCGGAAAGTAAAGCGGTCATCATTGAAATTCAAACAAACCACTCCTTCCCTTGAAAAATTATATAATTTCTGAAAATATTACACTGAATTCACAAAAACTCAATACTGTTCTCATTACAACAATATTGTTTGCAGTATTCACACAGTGATTTGGAAGGTGCACAATACTGGGCTTTGACAAATAATTAGAGCGGTTATCGAAATAATTCAGTTCTATAAATCGATTATGGAGAATGAAATCAACGTAAATAAATATCTGGTGTGATGCATCATATAACTTTTTCTACCCTGAGCATGGAGAATATAATTTTCTTATTTCACATTTTGATGTAGAACAAGGGGTCGTTTTGCGGGGACAGCATTTTAAGCTGTTACGTTATTCATCGCTGTACGCTTTGTAATAGTTGAGAAAAGGGATATTTTCTGTAAGCCATAAACATGTAAAAAGAGACAAAATAGGATGGAACATTTTTAGTCCTATGTGCGCAATAATTTATGTTTCAGATTTTTGGGGAAGAATGTGTGAAAGTTATATTGATTTTCTTTTGATTTTAGCCCCAAAATGGTTGTATGGCAACATGAAAGTGGGAAATACATTATCCCGTACCGTTTAGACAGTAAAATGTTATGTTATGGGTTGCAACATTTTAAACCCTGTATGAGCGACATAAAGCTATATTTAGCATTTTATGAGGCAATAGGCCTATTTTGAGGTGATAGGTACTTCATCTTCACTTCAAACTCTAGATACCTAAATAAGGAAATAAAATTGGAAAATCGAAAGTCCTCCATAAGTTAGTTTCGTATTAGAAATTACAAAACCCGGGCGACGCCGCGCCTTTTAAACTAGTAATAAATATATTAACCAATGATAAGTCGAGAGTATCACGTAGGCCTACAATAGGCTAATATTATCCCCCACAAACGAAGCTGAGGGCATTATCTATATTGCATATTATAACAAAATCGATCAGAATTGTGTAACTGTAAGTATAAAGGATAATTCCTTTTCCATTTACAGTAAATAATAAAATTGTACTTATATTGACATTTTTCACCAACCACATCATTTTTCAAGTAGATAAAAAGAACGTAACATATTATAGAATATATTTTCCGTTTATTCTATAAGAATTATGCTTAACGCAAAAAATGTTTCCGGATAATTTTCGCATTATAAGAAATATCCGCCTCTGCCCCTCCTCAACTCTTTTAGCACTTTTTTTCCTCCGCGTGATGGGAAAGAACATTTTGTTTTATCTCTTCATCGTACTTGAAATGTGTGATCGGTTTAACTTATTCAAACATTATTTAATTCCGCTACAGCGCCTAAAGGACATCAAGGCGAATACTTCTTCAGCATGCACGTGCTGCGGGTAGACTATTCATAAACTATTAAGGTTCTCTCCAATCAGATTCACACATGAATATCATAATAATTCCTTTATTGCAACCAAATGGTTATATTATGGTGAATGGAGCAATCGTGGAATGCTATAACGCAGGGAAAACTGATTCACACCGAGAAAACCTGCCCCAACCCCATTTTGTCCAACACAAATTCCACATGTATCCACCGAGATTCGGTCCAGTAATGGTAAGCGAGCGGTCTAACCACTCAGCCATGGGGCGGCCAAAGCATTCAGATATAACTTACTGTTTTATTTCCTCTTACCGCAGAAGTCTACTATTCGACCCATGAATTCGGAATCAAACATGTTTTGAAGTACTCTTAGGAAAAACACAACCAAACAAATTCATACAAATGATAACTTATAAGATAAACAAATTTAGGAAAAGGCATCTTTCTGTTCACCTGTCTGCGTGTGTATGCGTTAGCACCCTAATTCTAAAATGGAAAATTGTATCAAAACTAAGTAACCAAACTATCGCTTTACTTAATAATATTTGGCTTTGACGAATTTCTAGAAAATTAGGAACAGTTTTCTTTAATCACTAAACTTTACGTGGAGAGCTGGAATACAGCAAAACTTCTTTTAAAAGATCATTGTTGTTGGTCTCAGGACTTCTCTGTGACCTCTTTGTTAAAAAAAAAAAGTTGCTCGGTATTGCTAATCTTAAGCTTTGACGACATTTTAACAATTCGGACATAGCCTAAATACCCCAATCTCGGTCACTTTTTCTTACTGCTTGGAAATTCACGACTTTTTAGTTAGTATTTTAAAAATATGATTCAGGAATGGCTGTTTGATTAATTATGTCACTGTAATACATTCACTCCTTCGGAGCTAAATAGCTGAGCACAGGAAGCTTAAAATCGTCTTTTGTACATCGAGTTGAGCAAAATTATTATTAAGTTTAATCGTCCCTTCGATACAAGGACAAACTCAAAATCATCCCTTCAAGATGAGCTCAATTAAGTTGAAATCGTTACTTAAAAATGAGCACAAACGAGTTCAAATAGTCCTTTTGAAATGAACAACACTAGAAACATTTTGCTCGTCATTTTATTCAGGGTGGCAGGATATAATTTAAGATTATGTTACCTATTTCTTTTAGGGTGTAAGGTGTATGTAACAATTACTTTGTTTTAAATTTTTAAAGAGCTGTCCAGTGATCGTCTGACATATTCCAATCGAGTAATAATTCATGTCCTGAGTAGTAATAGGCTGCGTTTGACCCGGTTTACGCCATCACTCACGTGTTAGGTCCAATCTATCAACCCCCTCCCCGACGCCTGGCGTCGGTTTGCGTACGTACGCGTCTGCAGTTATGTCCTTTTGGCAACGACGGCTGGAAACGCACTCTTACGCAAGGCTTTTTACCAATTTTGTTACGCCCTTATGCCATGGACTTAGCAAACTTGAAGCTTGAAGGGAGTGGTTAAAAAAATGTTGAATCTCATTTCACTCCGTTAAAAAATTTAAAACTGCCCTGGTTTGTATGTTTCATTCTTCCCATACGTTTTGATTATCCTCTTTTTTTATCTTTTCCTTTCTTATTCATGTTTCTATTATGATTAAATATTTATCGAAATAATTTAGTACAGCGCTTTAAATAAAATAACCCTGAAAACATCATTTTGGTGATTAACTTAGAATAGGAGGTTTTTTATTCCTAACAATAAATTCAGTTTAAAATTGCTTGAAGTTTCAGGACGATATGCTTCTCTGTTGACAAAAGTGTAACTGAAAAATGTAAAATAGCGAGGACTAAATAGGGAAAGGAGGCACTCCTTAAAAGATCAGTTCCGGAATCTCTAATACGAAAAAAAAAGAATAGATTAACACGGACCAATAAATAGTCCATAAATTAAATCTGGACTCTACTGCTACTAGGATGTACAGCGTCTTATGCACTCTCACGAGGAAGAAGAGCAAAATCGACGGAACTACGGAAGGAAATAATCTGTTATATTGAGTGCTGAGTGTATACTAATTTCACTTGAAGTTCAAAGTAGATGTAAACAAAGCCACGTGACAAGGGAGCGCCTCATTGGCTAGTGGACGAACTGTAACTTTAGCTGCTTTGTATGCATACTCTTGCTCTTAATAAAATAGTTCGGTTCAAACCATACCTTTCTGTAGCTATTTTCGTGCAGAGAAATTTAAAAACACATTTCTGAAGCAGATCTGTATATGAAAGAAAATTAATTTGATCAGATTTTCCTGACGCATAATAACTAAGTGAACTAATTAAACCGTTACAACAGATGTAAATTGTAGGCGTTTACGACGGCTGTGTGAATGCTCAAGCACGCCAACTTGGAATGAACTTGCCACAGCCCCCTGCCAATAACTTGGTAAGACCTGCTAAATGTGCGTTCATTGATATATTTATATCGGTTATACAACACGTATGTGAGGACAAGAAAGTCGTGTGCTAGAACAAGACAAACATTTCGTCAAAAGTTACATGTAACTTACAGCTCTGATAGGATTGGGGCGGTTACAAATAGAAATTAATGAATTCAAAAAGAAAACTCCTCTGAAGTGGGCAGCCCACATTGCAAAATGAGAGTAATTTTTCATACCCGTTAATATCTTCTTGTTAACTGTCTATGACTTTCTTAAATACTAATATCAAACCTAATTTTGTACAGATGTATCGATCTTTTCAAAATAAATATCACATTTTTCAACAATGGTGCATGTAATAAAAAAATATTTTAAAAGTACTATTGAGAACACTGGAATATACACAAATCCTCATTCCGTTTCATTCGGTGGCGGGTAAATCTCCACGTGGTATTGTCACATGCTCAGCGGAGTGGTATTTTAGAGTTTGTTTACATCTCCTTTGAACTTAAAGTGAAAATATTATAGGAGGCAAAACTGTGGGAACTCAAAAGACGTCAGTATTTCAGTAAAGTATTTCTGCTTTTACCAGTATAATAACTGGAGCATTATCGCGAAGCTATCAGTCTCAAACAACATATTGTTAGATACAGATCTACAATAAAATATTACATTTTCTTCGAGCTGCAATATCTACAAGAATGTACTCTAACACATCAATTTACACCTTAATGTTATCAGTTATCTTGGCAGTGGTCATCGGAATAGCTCAAGCAGCTCCTCAGTTTTCTTCAGTGGACAGGAATTCAACATCTACATCAAGAACAAGAAGAAGCATGGATGAAGTGTGTACTGGTGTGAACTACTCTGGCAATGGTTATGAATTATCATCTATGGAAAATACATCTGCGTGCCCGTTTAAAGTCTGTTGGCAAAAGCTACAGACATCAAATGGCCCAATAAAAATTCCTTCGGTGGTCTGTACAGGTAATATACCTACAAACTGTTATCAGGCCTATGTGAACTTTAAAGAAGATAGACAAATCAATAATTCAGGGAATACAGTTGAAGACACGATGATACCTATGGGATGCATTTATAGTGAGGCACATCCTCGCTCAGCAGAAGCAGAACCAGCCGCTGAACCAAATAATTCGATATCTTACTAATTCTAGAGGTTGTCTACCCTTATCAAAATGTCAGCTAGTAATAATATATATAAAACTTTCGAGGTATGTAAACATCTATGAAAGAATTAATCAGTATTATAACGTCACAATTATAGTGATTCTGTAATTGTTGAGATACTAGACATTTAGGCCTAGACATTTAGTTTTCACCATAATGAATATACAATTCAAAGGGTTCATCGTTTTAAACTCATTATTTTATAATTATTTAATTACTATATAGTATATGCCTAAGTAGCATAACATATCAAGGAATAAATATTTATAATATGTTACCCGATGGGTTTAAAGCTCTTTCTAACAATGCTTTTAAAAATAAAGTTAAAAAATCCTGTTATTGTATCAACTCTTTTCTGTCCATGAATTTCTTGATATACAGATGGTAGACTTACCAATTTAGTTATGCTTAATTATGCTTTTTGAAGGAGAGATTTCCTCTTAATCCTAATATAAGTATTTTATATCTCAGTGTTAACAAGTTGTATCATATATTGTATTAGATTTAAGTGACGAAACCATGAATTTTGTAACAAGATTCTTCTGGTGAATAAATTGAAATGAAATGAAATATTGTGCCTTTTTCTAGCACAACACTGTTAGTAAAGGAAGTTTTATTTTAATTGCATTTATTTTGTTTTGATAAAAAATTGTTTGCTACGTCCGTATTTAGTCCATTTTTGATAATTTTTTAATAAACAACATTCGTATGTTAAAGAAAATTACAATTTGTAGAGAAGTTAGTGATGTTAATGTTTATAGACTGCTGAAAAGGGAGCCCTCGATATGAAGAGACTGAATTTTTGAAAACCTATTAGATAGAAACAAACCCTAATGACAATATGAAGTTCCTTTAACCCCTACAGCGGGAAATAGGGCCTCCAATTGTAGTGGTCAGTAGGCTACCTAGTCTAAATTTGCTACGCTTATTTTGCCTGAAGGGACAGAAGGTTAGGCCTGATTGTAATGATGTAGCCTGATATATAATAATTAATTTTAGAGATTTACAAATGAATTAATAATAGTTTATAAGTGAGATGACTCGGGGTGGATTATGAGTGTCAATTTTCAATTCCCGGTAACGCCCAGATAATGTTGGACTTCAAAATAAGAAAACGATGTAAGACTGACCTTAATCATAGAATCCTCAGGGCTCTGCTTGGACTATATAGTATGTAAATAGAACACAGTGGTCCGAATTGGACGAACGTTTTGATTATCTACTTGATTGTACCAGCCCCGATTCATAGTGATAAATTTCTAGTGAAAACAGAGATATTACTCAAAACTCTGAATAGACTGATTTTAATCTTGTTATTCTATCATGACATTATAGTTGTCAATGGTAGAATATTTTGGTTTTTTATTACCAAAATATTTTATAAATTAACTAAGTGTTTTTTATCGTTAAAGTTACAAATTGTACTCATGTGTCAACTTCAAGTTAAGTTAATAAAATGAAGACTGTGTTTTTCAGATTTAAGTTTATTCTAATGTTTGTTGTACAATTTAATGACATTCATGTATTACATGTTATTTTTGTAAATGCTATGCATTGATAGGAAATAAAAATATATTATGGCAACATAGATATGTAGTTGAACATTTTATTCACCTGAGGTCTAGCATTTATATGAATACTTATTTATTTGTTATTTAAGCCTATTTAAAAACCCTTGGACGACCAATAATTTCTTCTTCTTGATGTAGGCCTGCTACTGTACTGTATAACTTTTTTTTTACGCTCTACATGTTTCTTCCATTACATCCTGTTCTGAATTACCGTACTGCTGGCACATTTCTAATTTTGAACTCTTGACGTGGTTGATTACATTGTTATACTTATTACCATCTTAGTTTGGGTCTTCTATGAGTTCTCGTTGATAAATGAGCCTAGTTGTATATTTTCTTACTACTCGCAAACCGATGCGAGCTTATAATTGCCTCAAATCAAGTTAAATATCATATATAATCATTTTTATGCTATGCATTCAGTATGTTCATAACAAAATGCGAAATATTTAGCTAACTGTGACTGATCCTGCCTTGTCTGACCATGAAGCAATTTGGTTTAAAGTTGATACCCAATCGCATGACAGGCACATCGCAGGTACTGTAAAACAAAGAAATATAACCAACAAAACAGTGGGTAATTTAATTAACTTATTGACCTATATTAATTGGTTTTTACTCTTGATTCATGATTGTTCTACTGCAAATTTTGAAGCAATGTTTCAAATTTTAATTGAATGTTACGATCAGTGTTTTAAATTTAAAAATTTTAAACAAAGGAAAACAAATCAACAAGGCAAGCCATGGTTCACTACTGAGTTAAAGAACTTTCGTAGTTATATCCAGACATTAAACAATTTGCGTAAAACTTCTACCAATACGATTATATTAGATTTATACAGGCACAAGAAAAATGAGTATAAAAGTAAATTAAAGCTTTCAAAGAGGCAGTACAATGAAAACCTAATCGATAATGCCAATAATAAATGTAAGAAAGCATGGGACATAATTAATTATGAAACTGGTAGGAACAAGTATAGTACCTCACTAAATGACATTAAACTTACGTCAGAAGATTTTAATAATTTTTTCATAACTTCTGTGAGGATAATTAAAGAGGGAATACAACAACCTGATATAACATCGGAGGAATTATTATATAAAACTAACCAGTGAGGGAAGTGAGGCGGTATGCGCCGGTATGGAATACCGTCACTGGTTTTTTGGTTCAATGGCATACCGGCACTGGTTTCAATGGTAAAATAGCATACCGTCACCGAAAATCAATGGCTATTTAATACAAATTGTTAACATTCCTTTGAGTCATAATATAATAATTACTTTTCATGATTATTCACCGATTCGTACGCTTTCATCGGTAGCCATTGTCACTATAACTTGTGATGGTCTTCGTTGTCACCTTAATGACTAACACCACTAGATTCTGTGTTATAAAAATATTTCTCGGTAACAAAATGTTGCGACTTTTATATTGTTTAAATAGGTCTTTAAATAATTTTAAAATATCTTTATTGAAGAAAATAAACTAAACTCAATGGCTCTACGTCCCTGGCCTATCACCAGAGCACTGCTCATCTACCATAGATGGCAGGATGGGGGCATGTGGTCAGCATGCCGACACCCCCCTGCTGTTATTGATAGTTTCCGTGTTGTGAAATAAATAAAGGTGTGTCAGTCGACAGTACATGACGTTCTAGTCTTGAGTTGTGCTCCTACTTTGCAATCATCTATAAAGAAGGGTTGGTACTCATGAAGGAAGTTAATTAAAAACACCACCAAGTGGATATCCCATAATTATCATCTTGTAACGGAGGCAATGTGCTTTTTTAAATTGAGGTATGTCAGGGAAAAATTTCGGGATGGCATACCGCCTCTGGATTTTTCTCACTTCCTTCACTGAAACTAACCCACCCAACTTGATTTTTAAATGGAGAAGAGTCACGCGGAATGATGTATATAAATCTGTCATGGAATTGAGCAACTCAAAGAGTCAAGATATTTATGGATTCTCAAATTATTTATTAAAGTGCATAATCAATGTTATTTTAGAACCGTTGGTTTACATTATCAATCAGTGTCTTGATCAGGGCAATTTTCCGGACTCACTTAAAATCTCTAAAGTTCTACCAGTATACAAACAAGGTGATAAACATCTTCCAGCCAATTATAGACCTATCTCATTGATTCCAGTGTTCTCAAAGGTATTCGAAAGTGTTATGCTTAAACAACTGGCAAAATATTTTGAGGAAAACAATTTACTATGCCCCGAACAGTTTGGATTTCGATCTGGCAATGGCAATCGAACAGTTGGTCACTTGGGTCCTTCAAGTATTTGAGGAAAAGAGAAGTGCAGCTATTTGTATGTGCGACCTCAGCAAAGCATTCGACTGTTTGCCCCATGACATCTTAATAAAAAAGCTGTCTTTCTATGGTATAAAAGGAAAGGAATTGTTAATTATAAAATCGTATCTCATGGGAAGACAATAAGTTGTTGAAGTAAATAATAAAAAATCATCGAGTAAGTATATAAATATAGGTGTTCCCCAGGGATCAATCTTAGGCCCTTTCCTTTTCATTGTCTACATGAATGACTTACCAGCAGCTTTACCTGAAAAAATTATTTCGTATGCCGACGACACAACTGCTTTGAAAGCCTTTGATGAGAACACAAGTAACATGGCAAATACATTGCATAAATTGTCAGAATGGTTCAGCGCAAATGGTCTTAGTCTTAATTTGAATAAAACTAAGACTTTTATATTCACTCTTCATAATAATGTTGCCAGTGAAAATCATGTCAAACTTTTAGGTATTATTCTAGATTGTAAACTCTCCTGGAAGGAACATATTTCTGCCTTATGTAGCAAGTTGTCTAAAGTGAACTACTTATTAAGAAGACTAAAAAAGCTAATCCCAGCCAGAGCGCTATTGAATGCGTACCATGGATTTTTCCAGTCTCACTTGAACTATGGCATTCTATTGTGGGGAAACAGTGTTTCAGCAAGTAACGTTTTCACTATTCAAAAAAGAGCAGTCCGTATACTTAAGGGATGTGGCCCTAGAGAACACTGTAAGCCTATATTTAAGGAATTTGGCATATTAACTGTCACCTCTCTTTATGTATTTTCAACTGTGCTATTTGTGTATCAACATATACAAGATTTTGTTCCTGTCAACGCCATACATTCCCATGAGACCCGTAACAATTATAACTTAACTGTACCAAGAAGTAGACTAACAAGGACTCTAAACAGCCATATTGTCATGGGTGTAAAACTTTTTAATAAAATTCCTTTAAATGTTAGGAATGCTAGAAACATTGGTGCCTTTAAGGAAAGGTTAAAAGACCTGCTCCTAAGCAAAAACTTTTATACTGTACAGGAGTATCTTGATTGTAACTTTTAATTTGTTTGTAATTTTTATATTTGACTATGCCTATTTTAATCATGTATTAATCAATGGCTACAATAAAATTACTTTACTTTACTTAATATATTTTAAGTTTTTTTTTACGGTGAGTCATAAAGAAACATCATACTAAATTCTGAGATAAATACTAAATCTGAATATTTTAAATGAAGTCCATATCGTCAACATGCTAATAAATCCAAAATCCATGATAATAATGCCATCTAATAAAGAAAGTGATTATATTATTTGTTGTAAAGTTGTAAAAGTCTGTAGTAAAACTATTTAATAAGGCCTATATACCTCTAATCTAAGATGCACTCATTTTAAATCTTTGACCTCTGGTTGGATCAATATAATGCCAATTTACAATTCAACTGAATTCTTTAATGTGACACTTCTGCTTAGGTTTAGTTTTTATCTGATTGACCATGTCCATACACTTGGTGTTCTTTGACAAACTTACAAACATTAAACATCAAACATAATATCGTTTTGCTTACGTCAAATAATTTATAAATAGTATTTTTTAGATTAAAAAGGTTAAATAAAAAATGAGGTCTGTAGCTATATTATGTGTATTTATTTTAATTTAAACTGAACGATGTATGAAAAAAGGTTTGAGATAAATGAAAGGAAAAGTGTACTTCAGTAGGCCTAGATATATTTATTTAAATTTAATGCGTAATTTGAATCTAGACATCTGCCTCGTGATCTTGAGAAACTCTTTGATGATACTATATAACCATTTATACAGTCCTGTATAATTATGTGAGTTAAATAATTACCTTTCATTATTTTCTTCTATTATGTTACATTTCTGTTTGTTTTTTATGTTATAATATAATATATGTTTTGTATTCTAGACCCTCGTGGTCAGCCGTAGTTGTTGGCTAGATGTTCCTGTTTGCAAGGCATTTTAAACCGGTTTTAGATAGCACATGGAAAGCTGACGCATCCTTTTGCCTTGGCAAAAAAGTGTTGCATACATCGTTATAAGAAGTCACATCTCGAACTTTTTCTCTGGAGAAATCGGTGTACGGGCCTATTCCAAAACTCCATCTAGTATACAGAGGATTTAGATAACTGGAAATCAGTCTAGGGCAGGCCTTTGCAACTCAGGTGCTTCCACGGCGCAGGCGAGCACCGGTGTAGCTCCACAGGTCTAGCCAGCGTTCAGCTTATGAAAACATTATTAATAACAATTTTGTGAACACAATAGGTTTGTTCGCAAAGCAGATCCGTGACTGCTTGAGAATTTGTTGTACTGCGCATGTCCAGTCTGTAACTTACCCGTGATTTGCACTTTGCAAACGGTTACAAGAATTTGAAATCGATAGTTTCTGCGTTTAATCGATATGATATGCAAATAAAATATATAGTAGTAGTAGTAGTAGTAGTAGTAGTAAATGATTTATTTTGCCTGGCAGAGTTAAGGCCATAAGGCCTTCTCTTCCACTCAACCAGGTTTCAGAAAATATATACAATGTAGGTTTACATAAATAGCAAATTAGTGAATAAGAGACTTATGACTAATACTAAGACTAAGGTTAAGGCTAATCATAATAATAAATTAAATAAGTAAAAAGCATAGGTTTCATAAAAAGCACAGGCTTCATAGAGAGCGTAAGTGTCATAAAAGAAAATAGTAATAATGTTACAAGTAAAACAAGGAATATGTAAAATTATGTTATAATGGAAATTTAAGTCTAGCTGTAGATACGTTATAAGGAGACTAAGTAATGTTATATACAGTGAAAGATGGAGTGACTACAAAGAGCTAGTTCTGTTCAGTGGGCAATAATTGTTTAATAAGCGCAGATTTGAAAGAGTGTACACTCCGACTACCCCTAATATCTTGTGACAAGGTATTCCAAGAACGGGCTGTGGCTATGGTGAATGAATGAGAGTATGAGGTTGTATGATGACTAGGAATTGATAACAGAGAGTTGTGCTGCGAGCGTGTACCACAACTCTGTGTTATCAATTCCTAGTCATCATACAACCTCATACTCTAACATATTATACATGCAATATATATCGGCAATATAAACTATATTTTGGGAAACTTTTAATTATCTTCCATTATTCATACATATAAGTAGCCTATGCTTATAAATCTGGCGCAATGTTATTGGAGGGAGGAGTCAGGCGCGTGAAAATAGGTTACTGCGCATGTCTCTGATAACAATTCATGGTAGAGCCTGCAAACTTTTCTTATAGTACAGAAACTGTCCGTGAGAACTTTTGCGAACAGAAGACTGAAATCAGAATCACGGATTCTCGCTTTGCGAACGCGTGTGGAGAAAGAGCGCATGCGCGAACGATGTGTTCCTGGTTTCTGACTGCTTTGCGAACAAACCTATAATCACAACAATTATTCTCTACTTATATTGTGTTTGTGAGCATTTAGAATTTAAGTAGATTGTCAACATCGTTTTGCCGCAACTAATTTACCAATATTTCGTACAATCGATTTGGCAATAGAAATTCAAAGTACAGCCTCTAAGGCAACATCAGACATTACTTTTATTTAAATTCGTAATTGAAAACATCTGTTCGCATGCATAAGTTGTCTCGAACACTGGCGTAAGTTTTAAGCAAGTGCGTGAAGTCTGGGAAATTTCTGTGGATGAATGAAATTGTAAAATGAAAGCAAATCGCCGGTGTAGTAGTAGTACCTGTACTTTTATCACCTCTGTTTGGAAACATGATGGTGATTTTCAGGACAAAATATGGCGTCATAAATATTAAAGTTGAGGTGCCATATAATCAATTTCTTTGAATGGGCATTGCATTCATCGTGCAATTTCTGTAACAACGTCTGATGCCATCCGAATTTTCCGTAAATAGACAAATTTAATGATTTTAACGAGGGAAAATTGTCAACATTTCCGGCTTTAAGTTGATCTTTAAATAATAAGTTATGCATTTTGAAAGCCTTAATTCTGTCACACATGGTGCTAATTAACTAATTTCTCCCTTGCAACTAAATATTTAAATCATTTAAATAAGACGTTACATCCACCAAAAAAGCGATGTCAGCTATCCATTGTGCTGTCTGACGCACGCACATGCAGTAGCGACATGGGGAAGGAGAGCACCGGGCTGCCGTTGGGTGCTGCGATGGTGCGCACCAGCGCAGAGTACTCGAGTTGGAAAGGCCTGGTCTAGGGCAAGGCATTTGATGATTGTGCATCTTTATCATATGAAGGTTAAAAGATAGCTCGAATATATATATAAATGTTTATCATGAAGTAGGCCAAATTGGTCAAATAAGGGCAATTTGTTTTTGCATTATTTTGTTTTGCATTTTTCGTCATTTTCTAGAGGTAGGTCATTTTTTGGCAATTTATAGGTCATTTTCGGCATTTTTATGTAATTTTCGGCATTTTTAGGTCATGTTTCAGTGGAGGAGATTTTTCCATGTACAAATCGTTACTTTCAGACAATCGTTTTATTTGAGAATATCCGCCAAGTGTTTCTTAGTTAATTTTAATTCAGGTCACGTGCAGAAAGAGTATAATTTAAGTGAAGGAAATCTTAATTTATAAATTAACTTAAGAAAACACTTAATGTGTATGGTGTCCTTTAAAGGGTTCAAAGACTTTCGAGAATCAATTCCAAACTTATGTGTAACAAATGTATTTGCATTTCAGTTGCAACTCGTGAAATTAGTTTTTCAAAACTGAAATTAATCAAAAACTATTTGCGCTCAACAATGAGCCAAATCAGACTAAATAGACTAGCACTAGCAAAATTTTACATCGAGAACAATTTGGCTACGGAAATAAACTTTCATGAGACAATTAGACAATTTTTAATGTAAAAGGTATAAAAAGACAATTTTAAACGTAACTATTACATATTCTGAAGTAATATAATCCAGATTTTGCTAATTTATTATCTGATTCTCCGACTAAAATTAAAACTGTTGTTTGTTACCATAAAATTTCGTTAAATTACTTATTTTGTCATATTTAAACATAAACTTTTATTTAATTATTTTTAAATTATGCATAGGCCTACATTTATATTTTGTTAATCAGTTAACTTAATATTATTGGACTAATGCCTGTTTGTGCTTATTATTTAAAAACAATAAATACTGCATGAGTTTGCTCCCTTATTCTGTCTATTATTTTTCCGTACAGATTAGCCCATGGAGACGATCAGAACGAGAAAAAAGGCTAGCCATAGAAAAAGAAGTTAAAAATAGTCGCGTCGATAGCTTTTGTTGGGGGTAGGGGGCCTTGAAAAAAAATCCGCCCCGGGCCCAAGTGGTCTACGTTATGCCACTGCTAAGTGAATGCGGGCGGGAGCGAAGCAATGCGAACACCATAGTTATAGAAACGGACCGCAATATCTACGAGAAAGAGGAGGTATCACAATATTGTAAGAAAATATTAAACGGACTTTAAGAGACGTGACAGGCAAAATACTCAATGTATAGGAATGGGTTGACACTATGCGTAGATGTGTGTGCGTGTCAGAATGACTATTAAAGAAAAATGTCACAGTACTCATTACTTTCTATCCACTACATCAAACGTACTGGTATTTAATTAACTTCTAGATCTAGGGTTTGCCACTAACCTAGGAATGCAGCTGCTGAAGTATCGTCACTGTTTTAACCTAACCACCATAAACCTAGGGCTGCATTTATCAATGTCCCCTGCCGAGCAATAGTATTAAAATGAATAATGCCGTTTTACTTTGTGTCGAACGAGCGAACGAATGTAAACTAACGATGGTACTGATCACTCTTACCTGGGATTATGCCCAATTTGTTAATAACTGGTCTTAAGAGGAAAGGTGGTAGAGAGATTACGCCACTAACAATGTACTCACAACTGTCCCACCTAAGTCAGGCGTTAAGCTTCCTCACAAACACAGCTATGCACTCCCGCAGGCCTGAACTATAAAATCTTCCTAAATATAATATTCAAAGCCTGCCCACAAGAAAATGAAGCAAGAAGCATAACATTTTACAATATGTAAAACAGAATGAAAATAAAACTGACGAAGTAATCGTGGAGCGAAAATAACAACGTGCACTTTCCTTGTAGAATGTAGATATTATTATTATTATTTACGTTAAATTACTCTCCATAGCATTAATTGTACAGGTAATGTAGAAATAGATGAATAGTACTGCAGCTAAAGTAACAATATTTTGTTTGCTTCTCCAGGTCGAACCCTCTTTGTCTTTACTTTCTTATTAAACCTACTGGAAACCTAGAGCTCCAACAATCATGGCAACAGTACCTTCTGCTTTTTTGTGTTTTTACAACCATACCGTGGGTACTAATATATGCCTATAGGCCTTGTTGCTATTTAGTAGGACTTCCATGTTTATTCGTCTGGTACGTCTATCGCTTGCCAAACCATGAAATTTTACGAAGTCTTTGTTTCTAATATACAGTAATGAAAACTATGGTGTGAATTCCACAGTAGGGTAGTCTATGAATATAATACTGCCTCTCTCAAAGACTACCCATATTAGTTTCCCAAAGTCGGGTCCATAGAAATTTTGTCAATGGGAGGGGGCGAACAAATTACTGCCACCATCACCACTAAGCTACTTTTACTTCAATTTTATTATTACTATTAATATTATTATGCCCCAGCATTGCCCTCCATGTCCTTCTCTGGTCAAAAATGTATGTAATCCATAGATAATCCCTCTTCCGACAGGTCGCGGCCCTGTGAGACCCGGGCGTCCATATAACGTTAAGCCTCACTTATAAGTTGCTTTTAGTAATTTAGTTTAGAGAATTATGTGTGAACAACATTTCCAGGGGGGCAGTGGCCCTACCCTGTCCCCCGTTCCGTATGGATATGGTCGGGTCCGTCGTAAACATCCATCAATCCGGCTACAACTTATAGGTTAAAACATTCCCAAACTCTCACTCATTTACAGTACTGCAGTGGTTTGGTTATTATTTCAGAACATAAGACAAGTCAGTCAAAGAGAAAGCTTAAAATTAATACCCCTCACAATTTAATGAATGAGTACTCACTCTACATAGATCTGCCACAGCCAAGAATAACAGCCACATCGGACAAACATCCATATTTAACGACAGATAAGTCACCGAAGTAGTGCTATACTGTATAACACAATAACATATTCAATTACACTAAACAACAAGCATATATAAACAAACAACACAATACTTCTTTTACTTCAAAAAAGCACACGCAAACAAAAATAGGTAAGACACGATTGAGCACACCGACTCAGCAGAGCTCCCGTTTAGGTTCGTGTTTCGATCTTTTATCTACGACGAAAAAAATCGAAAGTACACAAATATCGGAAACGACACTACAGTGCATTGCTGCAAATGTACTTTTCCGACTAAATTTGATATTTCTGAATACTGTCTGGTTGGAAAATCTAAACTTTAAAAAATGTGTAGCTGTACCATAGTTTCCTTCAAATTACTTTTTGCCCAGTCAATCATTTTTCGCTTAGCAAAATTAATATTTAGATTGCGCAGATAATAAAAATATATTGTAAATACAGGGCTATTAGCTGGGTTAGGTACTTTTTACAGCAGGGGTCGGCAACGTAGGGCCCGCAATAATCGAAACGTTTAATTTTACAAGGGTCTAAGTGCCAAAACCATGATTTTTCAGTTGATAATTTTAAATGGATCTATGTACCCACACCAATGCATTTCAGAAGGGTCCAAGGTACAGGGAAAGCCACGTTAGTAGCATAGGCGTAACCAGGCCGACCATATGGGAGCGGTTATAACATCTGGAGAGGGGGGTTCCGGGGTCCTCCCCCCGGAGAATTTTAAAAATTAAGATGCACAATAACGAGTTTTAAGCTTCCCACGCTTTAAACTCATATTAAGTAATTTATAAGCAGATTTTTAAAAAAGGTGATATATCACAATAATGAAATAAATAGTACAATTTTCCCTTTTTTTAATCAATCAATGGGGGGGGGGGGTTGAAACCCCCCCTCGTTACGCCTATAGTTAGTAGTAATAATTCCAATATAAAGTGCTGGGTCTAACTCGAGCATGTATTCCTGTGGGTCTATATCTCGTTTTCTACACAATATTGAGTTTGGCATTTAGACCCTTATAAAAGTAAACACTTCAATTATATTTCATCTGATTTACTAGCCAAAAATAAAATTACGAAATTATACCAAACAATAAATTTTCCTTTGACATTCGGTTTGTATTGTTAGTATTTCCCTTTTCCTACTAGCACACAGTATCTATAAATCTAGCAAGAATTAAGAAAGTTATTCCAGGGTCGTCCCATGGATGAGTGGTTAAACCGCTTGCACACATCGGTTTCAAATCAGTGGATTCATTGGAATGTAACAGTTGTGAAGAATCACTTGCCCTTTTGTGTCTGCAGATTGTCAGGTGATCACTTAAGGCAGAACATACACCGCTCTCACCAAGCAAATATGAAAGATTGATGTTTTTCTAACTAATGCTTTAAAAATCCTATACTGAATGCAGCGCAACATATTGCCATACATTTTTGTACACAAACAGAGCAAGTTTTACTGAATATATATGATATGGGGGGGGGGGCATGTTTCGAACAGAATTGAATAACAGGTTGCATCCGAAACATCAGAACTGAATAACACGACCGCCACCTAGCCATTTAGCAAAGATCAATATTTCACTTGACAAACAGTAGGCCTATATGTAAATTTTTATTTAATTGTGATTTACAAAATAAACGATTTAACCAAATTAATGAAAAAAAAAATAGCTTTAACTTTTCTCCTTTTGTTTATAATATCCAGGGGAGCTAGTAAAATCTCACAGAAGCTTTGTAGAGGGTCATAGGTACTCTATGCAGTTACTTTTATGTTCAAAAAATAATTACACTGCACTTCAAAACAACCACGATTGCTTCCTAATGGAAGTTATTTCACAGATTGTGAGTAGACAGTTTGAAAGAGAATTTAATTCGCTTCGAAATGATGAACATAAGAGTACTATTATTTTGCTGGAGTTACATAAAATTTTCATTTTTCATTCAATGTTTAGCAACTTCTTTGAATCCAGTACCTTATACTTTTTGATTGGTAGGTACCTATGCATAAAAATTACTCCAACTTATTTGACTGAGATGAATATGTTTGCAAATTTTGAAATAAATCTGGAGGGGTCAGTTTTGCTTTGTATCAGAAATGTGTCATAATGTAACAAACTGAGAACATTAATAATACTAGGTAGTAAAAAGCTAGTAATTTATGGCAATATGTTTATTATGGAAGTGTATTTTTAATTAAATGCAAAATATTTCGTTTGTTAGTTGCATCCAATAGCCAAGTACTGAAGTACTTTCAAACATTAATGTTTTGATCTATGCTAAGGACTAATGCTTTTCTTTCTTTTTCATAGTTTTACCTCTCCCTTTCAGGAATTACACGACAGATGGACAAGGCCCCCAACCTGTTGGGAGATCAAAAGTATGTACACTTTTTTGACCAAACAAGGACATGGAGGGCCTCCCCGGGTGGGGAGAGGATCTGTGCCAAGGCTACCTCCGGAGACAACACAAACGCACAGGACACTCTGAATAAGGTGAGGATGGGATGAAGATGATATCTGGGAACAAGGGCCTAAATTACCCAACACATTCGACTCATGGGTGAGGAAAAACCCCACTTAGGTAACTTGTCCTGACCAGGGTTCAAACCCGGGTCCGCTGTGTGAGAGGAGCGAACACATCTCCTGCGCCACTGCGGTGGTCAGACTGATTGCTACGAAAATAAATTATGCACCTTTTGATCATGACTTCTGATATCACTTCCTGAAATTTAGTCAATTAATTATCAACAGAGATTATTTTTGTGATTTGCCGAGAATGCACGGTCTGCGCAGCAGCCTGGAAGCAAGTCATCGACCAGTAAAGGCTCATGTATGTAACTCCTCAATTCAAGCGCACAGATTTCTGAATTAGGCCTACAGTTGCAATAATCTCTGTCTTAGATGATGATGAAAATTATCTCAATCTTCCACCACACATTTCTGACATCTTTTAAAAAGTGTGGTTCCATTTGCATGGCCATATCGACAAAATAATTGATATTGGAATATTTCATGAAATGCCATTGCATGATGAAAGAATTGGGGTATGGTGTGCAGCGCTTACCAAATAATAGGCCACATATTTTGAGAAGGCACAGCAAATGCACAGAGATAACATAATCACCCCATTCTTCAAAGAATTATTTGACAATATATGTAAATTTGCATTTTTCCGAGACTCTGCCACAGCGCATATTGCAGATCTCTCGTTAGATTTAATTGTAGAAGTGTTTGAAGATAGGGTAATTAGTAAGGGGTTATTGCCAGCAAGATCTCCAGATCTTACTACATGTGATTTTCATTTTTGGTGGAACTTAACTTTTTAAAAGATGTCAGAACTGTGTGGCGGCAGGTGGAGATTATTTTCAACATCTTCTATGACAAAAGTAGGTGATTATTCTAACTGTAGGCCTGTAGGCCTAATTCAGTAATTTGTGCTTTCGAATTGAAAGCTTTTACCGGCCGACGACTTGCTTCCAAGCCGCTGTACAGGATGTGGATTTTCAGCAAATCACAAAAATAATCTCTTTGTAATTCACTTTAGTTGAAAATGTAGCTTTTGCACATGGTCTAAAGACTTTCTTTCAATCGATTTATAAAGAAATATGAGCCTGCCATCCAAGTTTTTGTCTAAGGGACAATATCCATCATAATCACTATTTAATGGCAGGTTTTATCATCTTTCAGAATACTGAAATTCACAAGTTGGCAAGCCTACACATTGATATAGTTAATTGATAAAGAGGAGTTTTTCATGTATTTTTATACCTTAAGGGCCTGTATGACGACCTCCTGCTATCGTATTTATCTACCAGATAGAGAACCTATCTGGAAGTTGGCCAAGAATTGCATATTATGGTCTCCTGACAAAATCTGTCTGGGAAGACAACTTCCAGATAAGCTAGCAGGAGGATGGAGTGGCTAACAAAGTACCAACTGCTAGTTAGGGATCTTGGTTGAAACAAGATGGCAGGACGCGGAATCTTTCTGGCCACCTTATTTTCAGAATTGATGCTGGAAGATTTAATTTACACAAAAATGTCATTTTATGCTCACAAGTGAATGAAATAGAAGTGCACAAATCGATTAATGCACTTAAAACGATGTGTTATTATGTAATTTAATTGTACAAATACAAATCCGAGCTGCCGCACCTAGCGGAGGACTACCGAACTACAACAAACAAACCTCTTTGCTCAATCAGCTAAGGACCATTTTACAAATTTTTACTGCGTTCTTGCCGGTAGCAGTTCAGAGGTGGTATTACAAGGCATCTTCCAGTTAAGCTATCTGGAAGTCACATATCGGGAGGAATTGTCGACAGGTGGTAATACAGGCCCTAAGACAGTCAACACTGCTTTGACTTACAACTTCTATGTTTCAGTCAGACAGTTATTCCATTCAATTCCATATCGCGCTGAAATGCTACTGGGACTGAGCATGTGCATTAACCTACATTATTTAACTTGTTTCACTGGTTCAATTGTTTTGTCTTTAAGTGGGGAAGGTACACATTTGACTACCATAAAATTAATTTTAAAATTTTATATATTTTCAGAATCATACAGACCTTTGTGGAAATGAAACTTGGCGTGGTTAGTCTGCATTGTGTCTATATAATAAAGTTCGTTTTTAAAAACGCTTAAATGTCTTTTTGAATCAAGTAAGAAGTTTCTAATGTTGCATGAATTATGTGCAGTTCAACAGCATTTCAAGATGCTAGCGTTCTTAATTATTTGAATTTTTATATAAATCTTACATGAAATTATTAGCAATACTCACACTACCATGTATAGTAGGATCTTTGTGTTATCTGTCCAAATAAAGCGATTTTCAATTTTTACCAGAAGGTACTGAAAATCAATAATTTAAAAAAAAATGTACACAAAAAAGTTGTATGCTTTGTTGAGATGCCTAAACTACACAATCTAACAAAATTGTGTTACAATATCTTTCTGAAGTTACAATCTAAATATTTTGTAAATTGTTGGGTATGGGAACAGGAAACAAAAATACGTATTAATTGTTTACCTCCTTAAGTGGGCGATGTCATCGATCATTTATCGCCGTTACCCAAAGTGTAATATGTACCGTAGGTTAATTTTTTCTGCCAAATTAAAGAGGAAAATCTATATTAAAAAGTACACAGTAATTTAAACATTGCTTTTTTTTACCCTTAAGGTATACCTTCCCCCTTAACTGCATTTGTATTTGGATGTGTGTGAGAGAGAAGAATAAAAGGTGACCTTAATAAAAAAAACTGCTGAGTGGAAATACAGAACATTGCAATTTACTTCACCTGAACTGTATGCATACCATGTAAGAATGACACAGTAATACCATAATGTACTTTTCCTAAGCTCTTCACCTGAAGGTAGCACAGAGAGCAACACCGGGATTTCAACCCCATATAGCAAGTATATAATTACTTTAATGTATAATTATGGCACCAATGTTTAGAGCTATTCTGAAAATCATAATCACATCACGAAAGTTACACATAAAATTTAATGCAGGCTTTACACAAGTACACATGCAAAGAATAATACACTTGATTATACAATACATACTCTGATTATTTCTGCATTCATTGTGCTATTCTGACAATACCAAACAGTTTTGCTGTATGATACTAAATGAAATAGACTTTAATTATATGTGTACAGATGACAAAAAATAATTGGCAAGACTATCATACCCTGCAAATACAATAACAATTCTGAACATTTTGCTAAGGAATAAAATAAACGTTTTTATGCAAGTACCACAGAAGAAAATCAACAAAAGAGCATTAATAGATATTACTATTGTCAAGAATGGAAGAAATGAAGTGTACAATTTTTTTCTGATTTACATTAAATAAAAAAACTCACACACTATGATTTTCTTTTTCTTATGACATTAAATCTTTTCATATTAACAAACCACCATTCTTACACACATATAATCTAACTACCATAATGTTGTATATTACTACAATAATAGGCTATGTTTTTAAAGTGTTATCCAAAATTAATTATTTACACTATTATACCAAACTAGCATGAGGACCTGACAAAACTGGACCTTGAAGAGTGGGATAGGTAGAGGGAAAATGGTGCAATTTTCAAAATTATGTAAGAGGTACAGTTAAGAACTGTAAAATGAGTAGGCAAGGGAAGATTACTACTATTTTGAGGATTCTACTAGTCTATGAAAATGAACACGAGGTTACTCAAGATATAACAATTCAAAGCTAGAATTTCACATTTCATTTGTGCGTTTGGCCTATACAGACACTGGCGTGTTAGATTGAAATATAATGGAAGCGGGTAGCCAGCACTGTACCCACCCACACCTCAGGGAGCTTGTATGAAAGTAAACTTACAGGGATACGGTACTCCTTTGTTTCGTTTAGGTAGAGGGCTGAGGTGAGTCAGCAGAGGAAAATAACCTCCAACTGCCATAGATCAAATACAGGACAACATTGGTGCTAATTTTACAGTTCCATATTTTCAAACTATGGTACTGATAGGGTTAAGTTACAATAAAAGCTATTATTCTCACCTGGAATATTGGCAAAGGAACACGCTATCATTTCCGAAGAATACTGTAAATCTTATCATTTAATACCTGAGACTTACATTAACTATTTATAAAAACATGAAAAGAATTTGAGAGTAATCTACATACTGGTTAAGTACAAGTGGTTTGTTAACAGAAGTATAAAATTACATTCCTTATTTCTTAGAAATCATGCTACAGCAAATAAATTTAATGTAATCTGAAGGTAACAATCATCTAAATTCTGACGAGTCTTTAAGTTGTATCTATTCTCCTCCATTCACTTTGATCTACTAAAATGAAGCACTAAGTTCATAGAATGTACTTAATTTACCCAACTTGACCCAAATACAAGTACTAAAAAAATTAAAACATTATCAGAAACATTATCATATGAGAATATGAAAATTCAATGAAACTTCATACCGGTATATGAGATTCTAAAATTCTCTGTACTGTACAAACTCCCAACTTGTACCAACTCTTGTCGATTTTGGATTTACCAAATTTTACAGTTATAAAACCTACCACTTCTGCTAAAACTTACAAAAATAATTTTATATGATTAATCCTGTTTCCCTAGTTCAAAATATTTCACTCTTCCATCTTACTTGTTTTGACAGGCAGTGTTAATGCACAAAACCAGAAAATATAGATTAAAATAATAAAAATATTAAGTTTATAGCAAACAAATGTTTTCTAAATGGAATGTGCCCACAAACTTTTGGAAGACAAACTGTATTTTATAGGAAGCATCTTGGATTTTATAATGGACACAAAGTAAATCAAAGATTGTGTTGCGTTTTCCAACAATTTACTACACCTAAACATTTTCACAAAGAAACATTACAATAAATCTGAATGTAGCTTTTTGACATAGCTTTGCAAAGATTTTGTACGTACAGAAAAAATACTGTCGCTAACATCTTTACCACAGTTTACACCAGCTTCCACGACATGTAAGTGGAAGGGGAGGAACTGCAGCATGCACTATTACCAATCTACTGAGTCTACAAGTAACCTACATGGAAAAGTTGTTATTCATTCTTTTACAATATAAATCTCACAACATAAAGGTTATGCAGTCCTCAGACGATAGAAGTATTTGCTGTATCATAACAAATAAGCGTAAATAGGGACTTATGGCCAATTGCATCAACCTTAGTTACTAAGCCTGGTTACTTATTTGTAATAACCATGGTTAGATGAAAGCTGTTACACTATTGACCTGGCTGGTTGAGAATCCATAGTTATCTGCCACCTACTCATCTTGCCATTATTCCTCTTCGGAACAACTTATCAATGGTATTTAGATACCAGTGACTTATTTGTTATTGATTTTTCGAAGGGTAACAGCATACTACAGTGAAACTGTATAGGAGTACATCTAATTGTTCAAGTTTTATTGCAAGGTAAATTTTTAGGTTTTATGAAAATATGATACTACCTGGTGTAAAGTTCGGGTTTTTTAAAAAAGGCAGAACGCTGATGACACATTGAAAGAGAAGCACGAACTGAAACAGGTAAGTCATATAGCCTCTAAAATCTCTGTTCCTGAAGGTTTTATAAACCCGAGGAGCTAAGGAAGCTAATGCTGTGAATACACGGTATATTCTGCAAGCTGCTGTATCGCGTATGTTGTTCACACCAAATACAACTTAAAACCGATCCCACTCCATAAGAGTGTAGTGATGTCAGTAGTCTATTTCTTGGTGATAATGGATTTCTAATCATAGCGAAATCCAAGTCTCATTTCAGTTCAGTCCAATACAGATGACATTATATTCTACAATATTTATTTATGCTTGATTTTTTTCAAATTCGTTAATATAATTTTAAACAGGCCTACAACATCCCTTTATTCAATTCCATCTTGAATGCTACAATATCCAGTGTACAGAGGATAGTAACTTAAACCTTTGATCTGGATCGGTTAGTAATCTCGCGTGGTTAGTGTCATTTAACTCATTACCAAGGTTGGTGACATGGAAATGCGTGGATAACTACTAGTTATTTTCTAAACGATCCTAACCAAGATTGGTACACTACGGCATTAGATTAACATGTCTATTTACTGTACTAAAACAGTAGCTTGTGAATTTAAAATACCAATCTGATTTAGGTTGTGTCCAATTCTTTGTCAATATACAGAATAAATAAATAAATAATAATAAAAAAAAAACCTTACAATATTTTTGGAAAGAGGTTACATTTAAACTATCAGCATTTCAAGAGACAAAAATATGGTATTAAAATAGAATCTGCTTCCTTTAGAACACCTCTGATTTTTAATTTAATTCTAAATTTACATTACTGATTTTGTGACACTGTATTTTTACATACAAATATACAATTTTTGTGACAGGTTATAATATAGCATGACAATTATGAAAGCTAACAAGACACATGCCACCAAAATGGGAGAACATGTGTGTTTCTTTAGCCTTTGGAATGTCAAAAGTTAAGATCTATACTTCAGATTCACTTGCTAAAAAAATTCTTAATATAAAAAGGGAACAAGATAAGTAATACAAAGAGGCGATTTCAGTAAAGTTTCCAATTAAGGAATGTAGCAATAAGAATTGTAAAGTCTTTCTTATAAAAAATATATATCACTTGCAAAATACAACTGTATTGAATGTTATTCAGTAAAAGTTACTCTTAAAACTCTAATGTTCTCAAAAGCTAATTCCCAAACAATAGTATTACATACAGGATTCGTTTTCATGAATGTGCATTGCCTGTTAAAGCGGATTTTTAAAAGTCCACCTTCACTCACCAGAAAAATTCTGAATATATTTCCAGATGTACGAGGGTTGATCAGAAAAAAAGGTTACAAGCCACAGCATTTGAAAACTACATATTATGGAGAACTTTTGTTTCCCCAGAGTGGAGACAGAGGGGGCTGCTTGTCATACAGCTGGTTTGCGGGTAGGTAGTGAAAGTTCCCAGACGGTTCAGGATGATTGAAATGGCAAGACGCTTAGAAAATTGGTCTCGTTTGGAAGTGTGAGCCGTGATTAGATTTTTATGGGCAAAGAATGTGTCCGCATCTGACATTCACAGTTGAGTGAAGGTGTCATCCTCCTGCATGACAATGCCAGGCCCCATACTGCTTAAGCAACGCAGGAAATGTTGCGACGGTTCGGGGGGGGAAATCTGGAGTCATTCCCCATATAGCCCAGATTTGGCACCCAGTGACTATTTCCTGTTTCCGAAGTTGAAGGAGCACTTATCCGGCAGTCAGTTCTCTTCGGAGAGGGCTGTGAAAACATCCGCCGAGACCTGGCTCAATGGACATTGACCTGATTTCTACCAAGACGGGTTATACAAGTTGCTTGTGCGTTCTGATAAATGCCTAAATAGACTTGGTGATTATGTCGAAAAGTGATAGGCATGTTTGTCTCTTAATTCCTTTTTGTATTTTCTGTCTATTGTTAATAAATATTTCTTTAAGTGGAGGGAAAGGAAATAGACATTAAATCCATGTCTGGGATATTAATACAAGTAAGAATCAGCTTGAAAAATTTTATGTCATAACCGTGATTTGAACACGGATCTTCGGCTTAACGCACCGATGCTCTACCATGACAACATGCCAGTACGACATCAAATTCCTCAACTGATTCAGAAGACAAGGCAGACCACGGGAGGTTTCTCCGTTGAGAACACACATCCAATGGCGTCAAGCTGATTCTTACTTGTGTAAATATTTCTTTATTCGACTTGTAACCTTTTTTTCTGATCAACCCTCGTAAATAAAGACAATTATATGCCTTACAAAGATTAGGCCACATAAGAAGACTGAAATAAGGCAATCACTTTTTCGTATAGCCTGTATTCAATTAATGTAAACAAAGTTCTACTCTTGGACAAATAGTATGTCAATCTTAACTGATAATACCACATACCTTTCTTCACTAAAAATGCCTTATTTACTTTAAAAACCAACAGTCTTTCAGAATACCAAAAAATGCTCCACTACAGAAAAAAAAAAAAAAATGCATATCAGCATGTTAATGACTCACTTAAATATTATTCTAGACGAGAAAGTGTTTTTTCTAACAACTTCAATTTACAAAAATTGGCTCAAAGCAGTTCAGAATTTGAATGAAAAAAAAGTTTCAATGACATTACCAAATATTAATACTGATTCACTTGATTGCACTTTAGATTTTCTAACAGATGAGAGATTTCAATTGCTGACTATTAGAATTCTTGATATAAAAGTTTCACCAACACATTATAAAAAAACTTCATTATTTTACAACACAAGAATCCTCTAATGTAACAAAGTTCATTTTAAACTTTAGAGAATAGTGAATCAAGATTATTCTAAATGTATTTTACATCAAATCTTGGAAGTAACATTGGCAGACAGAATTATTACCACATTAGCACATTTTCAGATATAAAATATAGAACACAGAATGTATTTTTCACACCATCAAAAATATCCTCCTACGTTCACAAAGATAAATGTTTTCATATCAAAAGTAATATTCGCTATTATCTTGATGATGCACACAAACCTGAACAATTAAGCAGCGATAAAATATACATATATTTAACACCTTAGGAAATTTTGGGAGTGATGTTACTGTCCAAGTGTTTTTCATTATGAAAATAGAATAAACAAAAAAGCACAATGGAACATTCGGATATAAATGCTTTCTGAAAAGTTTTACATTTTAAGGGAAGATATTGAGATTTTCTCATGTACTGTTAAGGTTAGGTATTGTAATGAATTTACCCAACACATTTACTTTCTACATATAGTGCAAAGAATAAGAACCACTGGCTGTCATTAATACACCAGCTTTGTTGAAAACATCATAAACAGAAATCATAAAATAAATAGGATATCAATTTAAGGAAAGCGAACTAAGTAACAATATGGCTACTTCCACAATGTAGAGAGAGTGAACGAAAAAGTTAACAATTATTTTCAGTGCAGTGAATAAACAAGACAACTTCAATTCTGCCCTCTTTCTTAAATATAGAACCAAAATCATTGCTATGCAAAATTATTTAAAGCCTTCTCAACACAAAACCACATAAAAAACCGAAATACCCAGAATATTCCCACACTGCTGAATTTCATTTATCATTAAAGATATGACAAAAATAAAATTCTGTATTATTTAATACACTGTGTTGTTGACTATTATTTTAACAGTTATAAAAGGGGTTCTAGGAACGGACAGAAGTTTTAAATGCCATACAAACTGTTCAATTAATCAGTTTAAAAAACCGACGTCGATATTTCAAGATCTGAGAGATCCATTAACCATACACTATTAGTGCAAAATTGATTACTTAATATTAAATGTTATTCTACACACAAAGCTGCAGTGACACAGAACTTATGCTGTTTCTCCAGTAAGGAATACCTACAAATCAGGGTTTGTAAGGGAACTATAGTCTGCATGGTTTTAGAAGGCATATGAGCTGAGCTGCATTAAAATGACGAATTTCCAATAGTATTTTTTGGGATTGAAAAACAGGAAATTCTGTTGCTCACACTTGTGCCATCGGCATCTGAACTATGCAACAGAACTTCTAAATACTATTAGAAATTAGTTATATGTTCTATGAATGAACTATATAATTATAACGTTAAAGTTTGTACCAAATATATAAAAAAAATCCTTGAGACTTTTAGATATAAAGAATACAAAAATAATTTTGAAAAGAATATTTAGCCAACACTTCAGTAATGCAGTTCCTTATAAGTAGGACTTGGAAGTTGAAGACCTAAAATGCCTTAAAAATGACCTTACATTTATGAAAATATGTCACGAAAAGTGAAAAAAAAAAGGTCTTAATATTTCTAAATATGTATTTAAAAAGGGAATATACAGTAGTATAATAATAAATAATAATATACAAAGGACAAGATTTAAGTATTTTACATTACTACTTTTATTATTATGTTTTCTATTATTATTGTTATGTTTACTATGTTTATTAATGAATGCCTCATAGCTAAGCGATTATGAGGTCTCTTTGTGTGTAATGTTGGAAAAGTCCATTCTGAAGAGAAAATAGGGGAAAATACAATGTAAGAATGAAGATTTTCTAAAAAATTACCAGTAGAGAACAAAATGCCAAAAAATGCTAAATAAAAGTAAGTTCATTTAGAGACGAGACAAATTTATTCCACACCCTGCATTGTCTGTGACGTCTCAGAAAAAAGATGACATTTCATCAACTTCCGAGCCCTACGTATAAGTACACTGTTACTGCAATGAAGAATAATAAATAATAACTGTTTATCTGTGCACCATGCTGAAGGAATATTATAAACTGGCTTAATTCCTGGTGGCAGGTAATATAAGTAGTTCCCCCATTACAATTCTGACACTTTGTACCCAATTAAAACGAAGATGCTTCATCAACAGGTGTAACCTCTACTGTCTGGGGGAAGAAAAAAAAAAAGAAAAGAAAAGAAAAAATGAAAAAATATAACACCGAATAAATGTATATTTCAAATATTAAAATAATCATACATAGTCATACTATAGTGAGACAAGTTAAAGAACAATATGCGCAGGAACTAAAGCTAAAGGCAAGGTCGATGCGCAGCCTGAATATTCACATGCTTGTTATTTAACTTGTCACACTATAGTATTACATTCATATTTGTAATATACCACGAAAGTTCCGAATACAATTCTAGAATAGAAGTTAAAGTTCTGCAGGATAGATATCAGAGTTTTGCATGAAAAGAATATGTAGACAATGTACTTCACTTCACAGGAAAGGGACATGATTTTTTTTACCAGTGTGTTACACATGGGCAATGATGGTTAGGAAAGTAAACACTTTGCGACCCAAGCGGCTCCTCTTTCCATCGGCCTGGTCGCCTTCTCCGCCAGGCAGGCTTCCCCTCCGCCCGCTATTGCTCTTGCCGGCCGCTACTAAGCGCCGGTAATGCAGCTTCCTGTGTTAAGCCGCAGCTTACTCTAATGATTGCCTTGCACCATACATAATATTTCACAATGTTTAAAAACGATTATAAAAACAAAATAAAATTTCACGAATTATATTAAAACAATACCCTTGTACCAAACATCATATTTCACGATCTTTAAACACCGATTTGAAAGGAAAAAAAAATTCACAATATATAAAAAATCGAAATTTACATAATATTTCCCAATTTTAAAAAACGCCGTGTTAATTGATGCAGAAAAATTCCCTTGAACCAACACTACTCTTTTCATAACAAACAAACCATCTCAAAATTAGAAAACCCGATTCTTGCGTTAACACTCGCTAGCGCCAACTAAATTAGATAACTAAAATATACCGGAACTTCCTTCACTGCTCAACTGTCCTTCGTAGCGTAATGGATAAGTCTCTTGGCTACGATGCTAAGGGTCATGCGTTCGATCCAAAATTTATTGTTAGGAATAGGTCTCGAATAGGTAGGTAGGGTGAAGAGGAGGTGAGAGGAAGAGAGGAAAGAGACGGGAAAGGAAGAGAAGAAGAGAATAAAGGAAAAGTAAATTATTTTTCTCTTTCACCATTTCCTTACTAGATGTCGCCACCGTCGCTACTTTCCTAGTAGTTCTAATGCCGCCGCTAGGTTTCTCGTAGTGGTGGGGGGCTTGGTCGGGTCGTAATGTGTTATTTTCCCGATGGTTATTATATTTAACATTGTTTATGTTTATGTTTCCTTTAGGAATCGTTTACCTTGAAGGCACATTTTGGTGGCTGTCAACTATCTACCCTAAACGACATCCTCAGCCAATCATTTTTCCACTAATCCCAAATAATGTAACAAAGATTAAAAACAGTGACAAGTATATTTGCGATGTGATGCTACCATATTTCGCCGCATAACCGTCACATTTTTAGGACTTTTTTCTGTGTGAAAACACACTGCGACCATTTATGCGAAGAGAGGCTGGAACTTGTCACCTGTAGGCCTACACTAGGCATACCTTACATTAAAAGAAAATAAGTATTATTAAACTAATAGAGCACTTTATTATTATTTACAGGATTAATAAACTGCATGTGCAATGAAATTATGTCAATCATCATATCAATTTTTAGAAAGACGATCAATCTAACGGGGGGGGGGGGATACTTTATGTTATTGTGTTTACCGGGAAATATTCCGATTGTAAAACTTTAATGGACAAGATGTCTTGAAATACTAACTACTGTATGTACATCCACAACAAATTCTGTTATTCTTTTCTGTCCGCTAGAGACTGCATCGCATGTCTTCCCTTCCAGTTCCATCACTATCTTGAGTTCTTCCTCCCTGCCATTCCACACCTCTTGCCATCTAATGCGTTGAAGTCCCCATCTTCTCAAAGTTCTTCACAATGATTTCATGAGAGATGTGATTCCAACTTCGAATTACATATGAATAAATGAGTCCCAATGATGCGTGCTTAACTAGCTAACTGTGTTTGCTCTTTTATTTCATGCCAATCTCGTACAAGTTTTTCATTCACTGAAAACTCTCTCTCCACAGCTGTTTCGATTTTCTTCTGCGAATGATATTATTTGCAACTAAAAATTCACAGTATAATTACTATATTTTTCCATCTTTTACAGTATGCTACTGCAGCAAGCAAGCAACTGAAGTGTTGTTGTTGTTTCTTTAGCAATGGCCTGGTCAACTGTAGTGTATTGAACTGAATGGCATCATCGCAATAGCATACCGCATGAATTGTCACCTCTACCTCTTTCTATTGTGTCAAACTAGCGGTCAACACATCCCTTAAGCTTCAATGCACTGGGTGAATAATAGCAGTGCCTTAGGTTGTAGTGGCAGCATGTCAGTTGTCTAAATCATCGTAAAAGAGAGAAATATGTCAAATATCACTGCAATGATTATGCGACATCATTTTTATACACCGTTTTTGGACTGAAAAAACAAGGTGCAATGATTAAATGGTGGCGACAATTATGCGATGAAATACGGTACTTAAGAAACAAAGTTTCTGCCTACTGACAGATTTACCGGTAGTTAATAAATTTTATGAAAACATTGAAGTTAAGCGTACCTTTGAAGCTCACTTCGGTATTACAAATTTAAATGAGAATTCTGAATATTTAGGTTGTTTCATTAAATCTTTTGCTTCTTATCAGCTGTCCCCTTGTTGTTCCTTGCAGCCATAGCCTTGAATTATTTACCTGAGTCATTAAATTCAGAAAATATCTAACACAATAAATAAGCAAGAACTCGTTACATAATAGGCAAATCGAAATTTATGATATATGTTACATTAATCATTAGTTAAAAAAGTTTGTGGCATGTGTGACAAATTATGGGGAACAAAAGAAGTTAAAACTCACGAGACCCTATGTTTACTAAGATGGCTTGTGATTTAAATACCCCAAATGTAATTAATTCAAAATAAGATTTCACTAGCTACAAGAGAAAGGCAGAATTGGTATGTCAAATTGTATTCACTTCAGGAGTTCACTTTAAAAATATTTATCTGTGTATGTAGCTGCCGTGGTTGTTAATACAGCAATTATAATTATGTACAAATTATGTTCCCTATTGCCCACACTATTCAAATTCAAGTGTCTTTGGCTTACGGCAAAGCAGTTTATAAATCTGCTGTGTCAGAAAATATTGAGAATTACTTTATCATGTAAAAGTGATTACTGGCTTTGTCATGAAACATAAAACAGACTTTCCTATTGAAATACATTAAGTCACAGATATTTGAAGAGCGTTTCAAGTCTGTTCTGTAAATACAAAATATGGAAGCAAAAACAAAAACTGAGTTCCAATATTTCCTTAAAATCTAACTCAATATTAAATTAACTATGTAATACACAACACTACTGTATAGATTCAACTAATCCTTTAAGTTTTATAAAAAAAACCTTGAAAAGAGAGCTTGCCAGATTACAATCTGTTTGATGAGTTTCTTTTTTTTTATGATGACAGTAAAACTGTGACCAAACTATGCACTTCTCATGAATAATGTACAAAATGTATAATAGCAGATGAATTGGAAAGACATGGCATGCACAGAGAATAGCTGAATCAGTCATTTTAGATGAACCAAAGGTATAATTTTAAGCAAAATCCATCATCAAATAAAAAAATTAAAAAAAAAAATACATATAAAAAAAGTAGGTTGTTTTCTGAAACAAACATTTACTGTATCTAATCTCTGTTGAGGAAATTCAAAGTATTGGAAATATAATCCATTCTTTGACAGTTGGAAGAGCAGTTGAATACCGTAAACTTTCCATAACCAATACATATGTAACAGAATTTCTCTCTTCAGAAAACAGAGAGAAGATGCTCATAAAAAAGTAAGAAGTAAGAGGACTTGTACTGTTTAAGTTTTTGTTTCTATCATCTAGTTTTGTAACTCATGTTTTGAAGTCTTCTTCCTGGGTAGGGTTCTGTAGAGTGATCTCATTCTAAAATGACTCATTCAGTGGATTGAAGATTGCTTAGGCTGCATTTTCATCCCAATGTTGTAATGTACTGACATAATTTTGTCAAAAGCTTAGGAAATAAAAGGAATGCGCATGAAATTCTCTACAATTTCTGAATCAATATTACACAATATATACAAAAAAATGTTCAGCTGTTAAATGTGCAACTTTAACTCTTTTTGTTAATTACCCTGTAACATTGAGGCACTACAAGCATTCAGGCTTTTGCAATCCCAAATTTCTTAACAAACTTGCAAAACTTGCATACTAGAAAGGGAAATGTGTATATCAAATCAATGACTGTATTTTTGCAGCAAAACTCACTCCATTTTTAAATTATGTTAATAACAAACTTAATGTAACAATATCTAAAATGGTCCAACTACATAAGGATTTGAAATTTAAATAAAGTGTTTCTAAATTCTAGAGAAAATATCTTAACAGAATTCATATTTTACAGAATTGATCAAACAAAATATAATGGTAAGTACTTGCTAGGCCACAAAAATGCAAAACTGATACTACAATTTTTAAAATCTGGCAGCTCTGCTAAATGCAATATCCTAGCTTGGTTGCTTAGAAAAAGCAGATCAACTGAGAAGGAAGCAAAACAGAAAGAAACTGTTCTTGTAGCAACTTAATTATAAAGCGACTCTACTGGCAAGCGCTCCAACATTACATATCAGACAGACAGTCTTATTATTGTATGTTATAAATCCATATTAAGAACTAATGTTATCATTTAAAAGTACAGGATCTAGGAAATATTTGTTAAAGGCGTACTTGTAGCAAAACAGGAGATTCCACGAAAACGTTATCATTATTAACAGGCCCCAGATAAAAGAAAATCTGATGGATGTCAAACCGTTTACATCAGAAAAGGCAGTGTCTCAGTAAATTTACAGCCTTCTCTATGCAATGATACTTTCAATGAAGCTAATTTAGATTCTGTTTGTAAGAAAAGAGCTCTTGACAGGGAGGGGAAAATTGTTACCTATGCAATTGTAACTCTTCGCTCTGATGGATATGTCTTGTGAATTCTTGGTTCAGTAGTTTGTCTAAATAATATACTTTCCTCTAATATTAACTGATATACATTAAAAATAAAGTAGATCATCCCATGCCAAACTACAGCTCTTCAATTATACCATCACAAAGCCCAAAATAAAACTGTACCAATAACCAAAAATATTTAACTTATAAACACATTTTCCCAATAATAGATTTTTTCATATCTTGTGAGTATGAAGCAAATTGAATACATCATTATATAACAATTTTTAGAGAAACTTATTTTCTCTTATCATTAATACAAGTTCAAAAGGTAAGTTCTATCTCAAGTAAAAGAAAACATGAATTTTCTTTTAGAGCAGGAGGGGAAACTTTTTCACTTTGAAAACTCTATTGTGTAAATATTCTTGCACTCTTTCAATTAAAAAACTTGAGTTGGATGTATGCTGCAAGTGTTTTGAACCTATATACAAAATCGAGAGATTAGTCTAGATTGAGGGAGGATAATTTTGAATATTTTGAATTTTTGGCTGAGATGAATTGGTATGGAATGATCCAGTAACAAAAGCAAATAAATATAACTTCTACAAGCATTAATTCAAATTATTTGCAGAGGAAAAATATAAGTCTTGCACACAAGATGCACATTATATTTCTCAAGTACCTGACATTCTTCACCCTTCAATTCTTTCTGCCTACATGAAACTATTCTTGACAAATATTATAAAAATTTGCCTATGTACATTTACATGTCTCACTGTGGCGTTTTATCCCATCTCAAAAAATCATGTGTAATAAAGCTATTAATTCAATCATAAAAAAGCCCAATTGCCAACACGAGAAAATTTGGCATTAATAATGATAAACTGTATAAATATGTTGATTGTGAGGATGGACAGACACCAAAAAAGCGATGCACTTCTGTCAAGGCACAGAGCCAAACACGATTACATACAGTATATACTCATCACAATTCAAGAATACAAGCAACAGCATTAAGAATAGTGCTTACAGTACATCAGAACAAGCCACAATCCTTCAAATTGTTTTTGATGATGACATCTGTGACAGCATCAAATACGAACTGAATATTGTTTGTGTCAGTGGCACATGTAAAATGTGTGTAGATCTCTTTCTGGTCCTTGCGCTTGTTTAAGTTTTCGAACTTGAGTTGGATGTAGGCCGCTGCTTCTTCATAAGTGTTTGAACCTATTTACAGAATAAAATTAATCAGTTCAAAAACAAGACATTTCAAACTACTTGTGTAAACTTATGTTATAAAGTGAAATTTCTATTTTACACTTCTGCAGAGGACACTTAAAAGAAGTGTAAAATAGAGGAAAGTGAAAATCAAGGAACTGTGCAGGTTAGACCATTTAGAATGGAATATACATTGTAATATAGTAAATAAAAAATGTAGATAAATATATAAAGTCCTTAATATAGGTCAACTTGCAACAATTATAAAACATTATAGACAAAACAAACAAAGGGTTCAATATAGCACTCAACTGGATTTTCATACGAGGTATTCAGAGCGGTTACACGGCCCGTAGATTGGCCACGAACAATAACACTGGCTGCCAACGATCTTGCATCTCATTAGCCCTTCCTGCAAAGGCTTATATATGCATGCTCTCCAAGTTATATGGTTAGGTTATCTTGTTACTGTTTATAATTATTAGAATATTCTAAGTTCCTGGTGAAGGGGAACTGGTGGAAGCTTGGAAAGGGGGTAACGCCCTCAACAAAGAAAAATAGGAAAGGGATCCCGGGCTGATACCAAGTTACTGTACTCGAAGTTCCCAGTGAAAAGAGTCTGGTGGAAACTTGGAAGGGGATCCAGGAACGCATCCCCCAATATAGAAATACAGAAAGGGAATCCGAGGCCGCTGTGAAGTTTTTGTACCTGGTAGATATCTTGGCTTCGACAGCAACAGAGCCACCGACCACCATTTTCTACCATCAGGTTTTCGGCAGAGAATTTTCTCCAAGTGACCAATCCCCCACTCCTGGCCCGACAATAGAACATCGCATGGAGATTGATTTAACAGCAGTTCACAGCACCATTTTAAGTTAATTTTGTGTGTACTTCTTCATGATTTTACTTAGATTTAGAATCATTGTATAAATATAAAGTGCTTATAAATGGAATCTATAGGTTCTAAAGACTAATACACGAGGGCTGGTCAATAAGTAAGATCTCTAACACTCTAGCCCAAGCTCACAATGTCGGACGAGAGATTTGGCACCACTATCATGTCCTGCTATCTCCCCTCTTTCAAACGAGTCACTGCTGCAGCCGCTGAACCTTTTAGTGTCTGAGATAGAGCTGTTTGAAATGGATCTCCCGATTTCCGTCCCTGCCAAGTAATAAGTAAGGTCTTCAACACTCTAGTCCAAGCTCACAACGTTGGACGAGAGAGTTGGTGCCACTGCCATGTCCTGTTATTTCCCCTCTTTCAAACGAGCCATTACTGCAGCTGCTGAACCTTTTAGTGTCCGAGATAGAGCTGTTTGAAATGGATCTCCCGATTTCCGTCCCTGCAAAGTGTGGCCTCCGCGAACCCACCTCGCACAAACCTTATGGAACATCAATTTGTCACTCAAAATGGTCTGTATAGAACCTTTAGAAATGTCAGGAAGCAATAAACAAAGTTCACGAGTAGTGACGCGTCAATCTTGTTGAACCAATTCATCAACTTTTGCCACCATCTCATCTGTGATGGCTGCTGTTGGTCTCCCACTTCGTTCTTCATCATGAATATTTGTCTGGCCCTGTTTAAACTCACGAACCCATTTACGCACATTTTTTATATCCATACATCCCTCTCAATAAACTTCGCAAAGTTGTCTGTGAATTTCAATCGGCGGAACTTTTTTTGCAGTAAGAAACCATATGACTTCGCGTAGGCGCACTTGGCAGGGATGGAAATCAGGAGATCCACTTCAAATAGCTCTATCTCGGACACTAAAAGGTTAAGCGGCTGCAGCAATGGCTCATTTGAAAGAGGGGAGACAGCAGGACATGGCAGTGGCACCAAATCTCTCGTCCGACATTGTGAGCTTGGGCTAGAGTGTTGGAGACCTTACTTATTGACCAACCCTCGTAGTATAAAATTTGTCAGTTTTCTTTGCTTTTGAAACCAAAATATAATATCATATCTAGTAGAGTGCTATAGGCCTACTGTCCCCAAAACAAATATTTGTTGCCCTGATAATGGTTCCACATAACCAAAAGGCCTAAGCAAAATAAAACTAGTTGAGAATAGTGAGTATTAGTGGTATTAGATCATTATTTTAGTTTTCCATGTTTGTCAGGAAAAGGTCATGTTACGAGTCTTATGGCAACAAGATTGTAATAGGTAAGCTGTGTATATGTATTTATCATTCTAGTCATTAACAACTACAATAATAATAGTCAATAGGCTACACTACGTCCCCTTCACATATTATCTTGTCTCATCCACTATTAAAAATATTGTGATACAAGTAACAACAGGCTAATAGTGAGTGTGACACTGTGAACTGAAGAATATACTATGGTATTACTATAAGTGTTACTATAATTTTAAGTGTTCCCCTCTTGTTTATTTTGTACTGAAGATTTGAAACACTGCCAATGGAAGAATAACTTTAACTCTGATGCAGTCAGACATAATGTTATAACTTCATAATGTTATAACCTCATTCAATATAAAACAAACTTCATTCATAGCTTTTCTAAGTTTAAATTATTATATTACGAAAATTAAATAATTGTGTGTAGTGTACTCTCTTTGGTTCTTGCAACAGTGACTGCATGAAAAACTCCTATATAAAAATTCCCTGCCTTCTAACATGTATTTGAAAATTAGAGTTTATTTCAGCAGTAGAAGTTTTGGAGGAACAGTCAATTTTGCACAGACTTTATACACTAAGGTCTTACTAATAATCAATTTGTAACATTTATACCAGGAATACACACAGCTGACGGAAAAAATGTATTAATAATCCTTGCATAAGGCCAGGGCCGTCGCGTGATTTTTTGGCGCCCGTCTGTGTGAACACGTTACTTCTTAGCGTGAATATTGTACAGCCCTGAGAGTTCCGTTAGAGTATACACGTAGGTGGCTTTATGTTTCGGCCAACAATTGAATTTACCCAGTAGTCAAGAAATCTGCTACCTGCTTTGTTTTGTATTTTCCGCCAGGCTTCAGTTTCAGTTGGCTTGTACTGTTTGAATCTTAAGTAACATCGTGTCGAACAAAAAGTACGTATCGCTCACGCTGAATGAAAAAATGAAGGCGATCGAGGCGAGTGAGAGAGACAAACTTTCTGTGCGCGAAATAATTTTGTGTTTCAAATGCGGTAAAACGCAAACTTACGAAACTTTAAAGAGCAAAGATAAGTTAAGGGAGGAGTGGATGAAGGGGAACGGACAAATGAAGAGAAAAGCAAAGAAGACGGGAAATGAAGAAATTAATGTAATAGTGTGGGAATGGTTTGTAAATGCGCGAGCTAAAAACTTGACTTTGTCCGGACCCATGTCCCGATATGTGGCGACAAAAGTGAAATAAACTTAGGGATAATGAGGCAAGAAAACAGTTAGCCTACAGTAATTGCATAATTATATTGTGTTAGTGTTATTAATTATTAATACAGTAATAGTGTAGTATTTTACTGTACATAAAAATAAAGTGAAGAATATCTGCTGTACAGGAATTAAGGTTTGTAATTAATTACAGTATTTGCATAAGTTATTACAAATTCACATTTTCGGCGCATGGTACAGTAATTTATAATACTTATGTAGCATAGTGTATTTTGTGTAATCCGGAAACTTGTCCAATTTGGAAAATTCTTTTGGTCCCATACGATTCTGCTTTGAACAAGTTTTACTGTACCTAGTTTTCGCAAATGACGGATTTGCAAATTGTTGTTATTACTATTGATAAAACAATAATCTTGTGTTTCAAACATCCCTACGTGAAATCATTGTCGGTTTTTAACCGCGAAAACACGCGAAATTTTGTATTTATGCAAAATTTTAATGTTTTGTGCTAAATTCCTCTTTTTTTTTAAATGATATTTTTTACTTTCAAGGGAAATCTCGGGTTTCAGAAAAAATAACTAAATAATTTGTGCTCATTAATACAACAAAAGATTCAATAATCAATGTTAATGACAGTTCTTAAACATGTAGGCCTATATAACATGATGTAGGCTTTCACGGCCGGTGTCCATATTGTTAAAACTTTCCGGGCTCTGTTGCCGTGGTCCATCGGATTGCTTTCCGGACGTTTCGCCCACAACTGCGGCAGGCATCATCAGCGGTGAGTTCTGCTTCGGAGTTTCCTCGGCGAGGTCTTGCTGTCGACTGATATAGCAGCTGGATTTCGGCGCGTATTTATAGGCTGTTGGCTGCACATACTCGCACCGTTGCTTGCAGCTGATTGGTCGGTCGTTGTATCAGCCGTTTCTGGTTGGCTCCCTCTTTCTATTGTACTAGGATCTTCAGATTGGCTGCTAGACTGTTGAATGGCATTGATACTGTTTTGTAGTGCCGGATACCACACCTTGTTTAGTTTTAAGCCCTCTTCCTTTCTATTGAAGTTGTTTTTATGTTTATAGATTTCTATTGCCTCACGTTGTAATCTTGCTTGATAGGTTTTTGTAGTTGCCAAGATTTTAGTTTGGTTGAAGCAGATGTCGTGCTCGTTACCGGAATGTGCATGCTCCGCTACTGCAGATTTCTCGACCTGTCCCAGGCGGCAATATCTCTCGTGTTCTTTCAATCTTATATCTATGCTGCGTTTTGACGTACCTACGTATACAGCTCCACAAGAACAAGGTATCCTGTACACACCGGCAGAAGACAGAGGTTTTCTGATGTCTTTGGCAGAACGTAGCGCATCTCTGAGTTGTAAAGTGGGCTTGAAAACAGTCTTTACTCCATGTCGCGCCAATAGCCGACCAATGCGATCTGTTACATTCTCAACGTAAGGCAAGAATGCAACGCCCCTCTCTGTCCCACGCTGACTGGAAGCGGAAGGTCTTCCAATTCTTGGCCGCGCAGCTCTTTTAATTTCCTGCGTCGTGTAATCCATTAGCCTGAAGTGCGAGGTTTAAATGTTGCATTTCTTCAGGGAGACGATGCGGTTCACAAATCCGGTTTGCTCTGGTTATAAGAGTTTTCAATACTGCACGTTTTTGGGCCGGGTGATGATTTGACCTCTTATGTAAATGACGATCAGTGTGTGTAGGTTTTCGGTATACTGTATGGCCTATAGTTCCGTCATTATTCCTATTAACCAAAACATCCAGGAATGGAAGTAGTCCATTGTTCTCTTTTTCCATAGTGAATTGGATTCTAGGATGTATACCATTTAGATGGTGCAAAAAATCCGTTAGAGCTTCCTCTCCATGACCCCAGACGACAAATGTGTCATCAACAAATCTGTACCAGTTGCGAGGTTTTTGATGATAGCTGTTCAATGCTTTGGTTTCAAAGAATTCCATGTAGAAATTCGCAACAACAGGGCTCAGTGGGCTCCCCATAGCAACACCATTCTTTTGTTCATAGAACCTCTGATCCCATTGAAAGTACGTCGTAGTTAATACATGTTGAAATAAATGACATATGTCTTCCGAAAATATCTGTCGTATCTGCTGAATGACATCCTCCACCGGAACCATGGTGAAGAGAGAAACGACATCGAAGCTTATAAGCAGGTCGTCTGGTTGAAGATGAATGTTTTTTACCTTTTCAATAAAATGAGACGAGTCCTTGATGTACGAGTCAGTATGTCCAATGTGGGGTTGTAGAAGTCCCGAGAGATATTTGGCCACTGCGTAAGTTGGTGAGCCAATGCTACTGACAATTGGCCGAAGAGGTGTCATGTCGCGGGTATAAGGAAGGGGAGTGGCCGGGCGAAGCCCTAACTTGTACCTTTGAAATGACGTAATACACCCCTTTTCTTTAACATAAACAATATTTATTTAACAAAGCTAACCAATAAAGCAGATTGATAATACAAATAATTAAAGCACAAATAAAACACGTTTCTTCTATTTCCATAACGATTACAATAATAATTCCTGAGATTACCATAAATATACTAAATTCTTGGTTACATGGGTTAATATTATTACCTAATATATTGGTATTACATTTACATACATTTATTATAATTTACTATACGGGAAACATCTTAATCTTCTTTTCTGAATTTAAGGTTTCCTACTCATGCATTACGATAATAATATATTTGAAATCGACTTAATATTCTTGTCTGAACTTAAAGGGATTTCCTTAAATAAATATAATTTAACAAACTACTATTTCGCGTAAGCCAGTCTCTTGAAAATAATACAGAAGTTTACTTACATACAATAAATATGCACAAGCCCAGCCGTTCCATCATGATGTCTGCTTTCACAAATATATCGTTAGTTCCAAGAGCCTGAGTCTCCGCCGGGGATAATTCGTACAGCAATTATCTCCTGAAGATGTCCCAAGTAGATATCATGATGAGCAGAACGGCTGGCTGGTCTTATATACTGGCTTACACCCACAGATTTATGTAGGAGTCAGGAAGCTCATCCTTTTACCTTTTATGGACATTAATCAGCATAATAACTACTGGAGTTTGCCTTACACAAGGATCGAACACAGGAAAATCTGATGCAACATCCTGTATCTATTGAGTCACGTATGACACTATTTTCACAGGAAGAAATGTGGTCAGTTACATCCTGTGAAGTTCCCAAGATGTACATTTTAGTATTTCAGAAGACCACCAAATGACCACAAAATCCTGTCGGTCTTTTCCTTTGTTGCAACATACTAGAGATGAGTAAGTGTCATATAATCCTAACTAATATAATCAATAAATTTGCAATATTCGATAATATATCGATAATATATCAAGTAACCAAAACAATAAATGTTAAAATAATCAGATGGCTGTCTGGGCCATCACAGAGGAACACCCTGCTTATGTATCTTGGGCAATCCATAAAGTCGAGGAGGCAGAGCCGTAGAAGTTCTGATTCGTTGCTGGTCTTCTTTGGGAATTGTGGACTTCACCAGCAGTTGATCGGTCCTTTTCAGGACCACACTTGTGGGATCCCGAGGCAATTCATCATAGGTGGCCGGGTCCAGTAGGTCCTGTATTTTCGACTTGTAGTCCACGGTGTTTAAAACGACTGTGGCGTTTCCTTTGTCAGCAGACAAAATTACTATATCTTTATTATTATTGAGCCTCTTAAGTGCCAATCGTTCTTTCTTGGTAATATTGCTCTTAGGAGATTTTGCTCGTTCAAGAATTCTAGAAGTATCACGTCGAATAGTCTCTGCAGCAACTTCCGGAAGTTTCTTTATCCCTGCTTCCACGTTAGCAATAATATCTTCCACTGGGAGGGTGATGGGAGTTATGGCAAAATTCCCACCTTTGGATAGAAGCGAAATCTCTTCCTTTGCCAGCTGAGTATCAGACAAATTTACCACTATGCGGTCAGTGTCCAAACTTTGTGATGATTCCTTTGCAGAGTTGCAAGCGTTGCAAGCGTCCATGGTTTCCACAATGCTTTCTACCACTGAACGTCACAAGAAAAAATTCGACGCTTGCAACTCTGCAAAGGAATCATCACAAAGTTTGGACACTGACCGCATAGTGGTAAATTTGTCTGATACTCAGCTGGCAAAGGAAGAGATTTCGCTTCTATCCAAAGGTGGGAATTTTGCCATAACTCCCATCACCCTCCCAGTGGAAGATATTATTGCTAACGTGGAAGCAGGGATAAAGAAACTTCCGGAAGTTGCTGCAGAGACTATTCGACGTGATACTTCTAGAATTCTTGAACGAGCAAAATCTCCTAAGAGCAATATTACCAAGAAAGAACGATTGGCACTTAAGAGGCTCAATAATAATAAAGATATAGTAATTTTGTCTGCTGACAAAGGAAACGCCACAGTCGTTTTAAACACCGTGGACTACAAGTCGAAAATACAGGACCTACTGGACCCGGCCACCTATGATGAATTGCCTCGGGATCCCACAAGTGTGGTCCTGAAAAGGACCGATCAACTGCTGGTGAAGTCCACAATTCCCAAAGAAGACCAGCAACGAATCAGAACTTCTACGGCTCTGCCTCCTCGACTTTATGGATTGCCCAAGATACATAAGCAGGGTGTTCCTCTTCGGCCAATTGTCAGTAGCATTGGCTCACCAACTTACGCAGTGGCCAAATATCTCTCGGGACTTCTACAACCCCACATTGGACATACTGACTCGTACATCAAGGACTCGTCTCATTTTATTGAAAAGGTAAAAAACATTCATCTTCAACCAGACGACCTGCTTATAAGCTTCGATGTCGTTTCTCTCTTCACCATGGTTCCGGTGGAGGATGTCATTCAGCAGATACGACAGATATTTTCGGAAGACATATGTCATTTATTTCAACATGTATTAACTACGACGTACTTTCAATGGGATCAGAGGTTCTATGAACAAAAGAATGGTGTTGCTATGGGGAGCCCACTGAGCCCTGTTGTTGCGAATTTCTACATGGAATTCTTTGAAACCAAAGCATTGAACAGCTATCATCAAAAACCTCGCAACTGGTACAGATTTGTTGATGACACATTTGTCGTCTGGGGTCATGGAGAGGAAGCTCTAACGGATTTTTTGCACCATCTAAATGGTATACATCCTAGAATCCAATTCACTATGGAAAAAGAGAACAATGGACTACTTCCATTCCTGGATGTTTTGGTTAATAGGAATAATGACGGAACTATAGGCCATACAGTATACCGAAAACCTACACACACTGATCGTCATTTACATAAGAGGTCAAATCATCACCCGGCCCAAAAACGTGCAGTATTGAAAACTCTTATAACCAGAGCAAACCGGATTTGTGAACCGCATCGTCTCCCTGAAGAAATGCAACATTTAAACCTCGCACTTCAGGCTAATGGATACACGACGCAGGAAATTAAAAGAGCTGCGCGGCCAAGAATTGGAAGACCTTCCGCTTCCAGTCAGCGTGGGACAGAGAGGGGCGTTGCATTCTTGCCTTACGTTGAGAATGTAACAGATCGCATTGGTCGGCTATTGGCGCGACATGGAGTAAAGACTGTTTTCAAGCCCACTTTACAACTCAGAGATGCACTACGTTCTGCCAAAGACATCAGAAAACCTCTGTCTTCTGCCGGTGTGTACAGGATACCTTGTTCTTGTGGAGCTGTATACGTAGGTACGTCAAAACGCAGCATAGATATAAGATTGAAAGAACACGAGAGATATTGCCGCCTGGGACAGGTCGAGAAATCTGCAGTAGCGGAGCATGCACATTCCGGTAACGAGCACGACATCTGCTTCAACCAAACTAAAATCTTGGCAACTACAAAAACCTATCAAGCAAGATTACAACGTGAGGCAATAGAAATCTATAAACATAAAAACAACTTCAATAGAAAGGAAGAGGGCTTAAAACTAAACAAGGTGTGGTATCCGGCACTACAAAACAGTATCAATGCCATTCAACAGTCTAGCAGCCAATCTGAAGATCCTAGTACAATAGAAAGAGGGAGCCAACCAGAAACGGCTGATACAACGACCGACCAATCAGCTGCAAGCAACGGTGAGAGTATGTGCAGCCAACAGCCTATAAATACGCGCCGAAATCCAGCTGCTATATCAGTCGACAGCAAGACCTCGCCGAGGAAACTCCGAAGCAGAACTCACCGCTGATGATGCCTGCCGCAGTTGTGGGCGAAACGTCCGGAAAGCAATCCGATGGACCACGGCAACAGAGCCCGGAAAGTTTTAACAATATGTAGGCCTATGTTCTGAATATAAAATCATAATGTTAGCAGCATTGTCTACATTGTGAGCGAACCCATGAAAAAGCGCATTTGCTAACTGTACCAAGCGTTGTGATATGCCTTGTAATATAAGAGTAGCACATTGTGGGATTTTCCTATTTGATTCTTAACAGTAGTGAGTGGTGACATACCTCATCATGCACATTGTGCACTTTTCTTACTCTATCGTTTACCGGACCTTTCTCCTCGCACATTGTGCACTTTTCTTACTCTATCGTTTACCGGACCTTTCTCCTCGCAATAGCAACAGCCTCTCAATGATTTCTGGTTCCGGTTTGGGATGGAAATAGACCAATAGACACGACACGGCTATTTGTTGATGTGATGCAATAGTGTTTATTAGATTATTTTAATTACTCTGCAATGCCGAAAATAACCACAGTATTTGACCGTGCAAGAGAGTTCGAGCAGGAGGGCTTTTAAATGTTTGATGCAAAGAATAATATACTGATGTGCAAGTTCTGCAATGTACGGGTAGAGTGGAAAAGGCATGACACGTGCGTGAAACATTGTAAAGAAAGTTCCAAGCACACTGCTAACAAAAAGAATGGGCAAAGCAAGCGACAATCTACTCTAGCAGAAGCCCTCAATAATGCCAATGGATACAAACAGACAAAGAAGAATTTATTTCTTCTAGAGTTCAGGCCTTTTTGGCAGCAAATATTCAACTGAATAAATTAGATGATCAACATTTCAGAACCTGGATTAAAAAATATATGAATGGTAAGTAAAGGCTACACATTCTTACAAGAAAATTATAATAGCAATATTACTCATCCCTCATGAAAAATATGTGAAAATTGTACAAAACAAAGAGCAATTCTAATAGGCCTACTTGTATTGTTACAGGTGCAGGAGATCTTCCAAAATCTGACTGGCTGAGACAACATTATGTTCTTAGGGCACAGGAAGAGTATGAGGAAATGGTGAAGGAAGCAGTGAAGGGTGAAGAGTTAGTCATTCTTTGTGATGAAACAACTGATAGGAAAGGGCAGGCTGTGTTTGTTATGCTTCTGAAGACTTTACAGCTATATACAGTAGTTACCCGTGGTTGTTTGTTGCAGGGTGTACAGTGCTTCAGAATGCCAATAGCCAAGAATGTAGCCAAGCACTAGTAAAAATGCTAACAAAATTTGATATAAATTACAGTAATGTTGTAGGCATAGCTACAGACAGTGTTAGGTGCATGGGTGTGTGTCTAAAGACAATGCAAGGAATTAGAAATACAATGCTGGGCCCACAAATTGGATAATATAGCTAAACTGTTCCCAAAATATCTTAGCAAACTAAATGACTGCATCAGCAACACCAAGAAAGCATTTCAAAATACAAAAAGTGAAAGCGGTGGAATCTGCATTCTATATCGATGAATATTTGTGTGATCTGGTGGATTACTTCAAGAGTGTTGATGGTGATGCTGAAGGGGTGAAGTATTTAAGAAAATTAAGTAGCAGTGAAATCCGAGCTATATATTGTGAAGCCTCCTTTGTAAAGTATCACCTTGTGCCAACCACAACTCTTCTGACAGAATTTGAAGGCAATAAATATCCTCTTGCCCACAAGGTGGTGCCAAAATTGAACTGGAAAACGAGTTCAGTTTGGCTGAGCGGCTAGAATTGTATGAGGAAACTCAGACAGCTTTGACAAAGTTGTCATCAGAACGGCAGGAGAGAACACGAGAGAAATTTCAGGCACTTGGAAAAGATTGCAAGTCCAAACTAAGCAAAATGTTAACAACTGACCCGGCCGGAAATTATTTCCAGGCATGCTCAAAATTGTTTTATTTACCAAATGTCCATACTTCTGACGTTTCTACTCAACAAAATCTGTTGAAACTGAACATTCCTTTTCTTAAAAGCATTGAATCTACAGTATTCCTTAAATTCTATCTGAAATTTCATTCTCTTGTCAAGTCTTGTGAAAGTGCAAATAGCAAGGAAGACAAAGTGTAGGAAATACTTAAAGGAATGCTTGAAAATGATGCTGAAATTGCTTCTCGTATTCAAAGCATTTTTATTCCGGTGAATAATGTAGATGGTGAGAGAGCTTTCTCAGGATATTCAGAGATTCTAACCGATAAGAGGACAAGACTTCTTCCTCAAAATGTGGAGACTGCTTTAAGTTTGTACTTTGGGGATGGGTGCAATTTAGAATGAAATAGGCCTATAGAAATACTTGTATAAACTTTATTTTTTATGGGTAATGGTGCACATTTTCCATTCAGGTTTTCTTGATCATGCTCATGTGTGGAAATATGCAATTATTTGCACCACAAAGGCTAAAAACGTATTTAGTTTTTATGCAAAATAACACTGAAATTTAGTTTTTTGTGTGCGAAATAACACCGTAATTGATCCAATTTTTATACCGAAATCTAACAATTTTATTCACCGCAAAGTAGCATCACTAATAATACACTGCTGTTTGTTCACTGCTCGGACTGTTGGCAACATTGGCATTCTGCAGTATCATGCTTTCTTCACAGCCACAGGCTAGTAATGTCATCATCAGCTTGACGTGTTTGATGACATTTCACATTTACACCCAGTGTAAGGGAGTTATGCTGGGTTTATTAGTAACAGGGCTTATGTAGAACTTGTGCGGCGATCAACCAAACAGCCATTCAATGCAAATAAAAGCAACTTTTATTAGTAAGGCTGTAATGGTATATTTCTGAAGTTTTCATTTGGGTACAAAGAAGCTTTGGGGAATCTAGTCATTCGATTTTTTTTCTTCTTTCTTTTCAAACTATAGAAATACTCCCTGGTGCTATGTCCCACATACTTACATGAAAATGTTGTAGGTCACAACTGCTGCAGTCTACTCTACAACCCTACTATAACTGAAATTAAAACTGCAGTTGACACGATGGTTTCTAAATCTCTCAAGCCAGTCAATCCATCCATGAAATGGACTTCTGACTTATTTGCTAAATAATTTTTATGACATAAAATTTTAAATAATTTTTAATAATTAACAAAGATGTGGAATCCACTATCTCAATAATTCTGTTCAGTGGGAAGATTATGTCTGTTTTTAAGCCAATAGATATTTTCATGTGTGGTTTTATGGTAAAAATTTGTGAATTTGTTTCTGCTTCTGGATTTAGTCTGTCTTGGAGGACACATACACATATGTTTAGGCAGTAAAATTATTTGATATCTCAAATTAACCCCTAGTAAATTTTAAGGTCTAATACAATCAATCACAACTAAAGAATATTTAATACAAATAAAGGGCAGATGGGAAAAACAGTCAAGGTCAATTTTTCAAAGTACTGAGGAAAATGTGCTTTGAAGTTTAAGCATTTGTATAAATGGAAATCAGTGAATGAGAAATTCATCCAAGCCTTTTCTTTTCTTTGAATTCACATTCTGCACCGAACTTGAATACTGACCCTCATTCTGCCTCTATTTCTCTTATAACTATGTCAATAATAACCTGAAGAACAACTAACATCATAATGAATATGAATATGAATTTATTTGTTCTAAACAACAACTTTACATCAGCCCAAATTTCCACTTTAGAGATGGATCCGTACCTACCTTACGGTTTCTGACGGATCCATTTCAGCACATTACATTACTAAAATATATCGCACAGCAGTTCAACATGTCTCAATTTAAACGTTAACGTTAACACCATAATGAAATAATATAGCGTGAAAAAACTGTACAGTAAAATACCAGTAAAACATAAGTTGCAGTATTGGAAAATTATGTATTGGCCCCTTCCCTATTGTGTGTGTGTTAAAACATTTCATTATAACAAATTCAGAACTTTAGTATGAAAAATTTAAATTTTGAATGTTTGCCTATATATCATTTTAATTTCTGCGCTGAATGCTGTGTAATATGCATACTGTGTTGACTGCTGAATGGAAATAGCTTAAAGAAGAAATATATAATCGATAACTGCTTTAGAATAACTGGAGTGGTTTATGAAGACATCACAAAAAGTGAAGTGCGGGTCAATCCATATGAAATCTTCCAATGGGTGTTGCTGACATATTTTATTTTATTTTTAATTATATATTTTCTGTTTCTATGTGTATCTGGGAGTACAAACCCATTTTTTTCACATTTTTATCAATAACGCTTTGGCAACTAGTGGCCATTTTGCTTAGAAGGATTTGGCACTTTTGGCATTTTCAAAGGTTAGCGGTAAGTTAAATAACTATTTTATTTATGAAGATATCAACTTGAAGTAAAAACCATCTTAATCTACAAGAAACATTCTACAATTCACGTTATGACCAAAAATTTGTTAGGTCTTAAGAAAATAATCTAAAACTTTATTAGAAAATGTAGTTCCGATTAGAAAAAATTAACAACTTAATAAAACTTTTTTTCATAGAAGGGATGAAAACACATGTTTCTTATTTTCCCCCACAAAGATATAGTAGATCACTAGATGCTAGTAAAATTTGAGATCATTTATGTAAATCCTTTAGGTTTTATGAGTCTTCAAATATCGAGATTTTGCAGAATTGTTGATTTTCAAATTAAAATATCTCAAATGGGACTGAACAGAAAAATCTGAAATTTTCTCAAAATATTTTTCTAGTGACTAGTAATCAACATATAAAATTTCATCACTGTGTTCTGACCAGAAGTATTTTATTTTTAATAAAGAAAATGCTCAAAAATAACACTGTCAAATGAGCGAATAACGGTGTTAAAATACAATAAAAATTGTCAAAAATAATATAATTTTTTGTTGTTGCTAGTAAAATTAAATATGTCATAAAACTAACATATTAAAGAATATTATAGGAGAAAAATTCATACCAATGCTCTACCAACTGAGCTAAGCCGGACTGCATATGACATGACTTGTCTGTCTGTGAGGTAGACCATTAGGGCAATCAGTCATGGGAGAGAGGTTCCATCTGGTGCTGTGAATTGAGCTCCAGCTTAGCTCAGTTGGTAGAGCATTGGCCAAAGGTCCTGGGTTCTAGTCCCAGTGCCGGAGGAATTTTTCTCCTATAATATTCTCATGTAATCTCCAACAGAGACAATAATCTGTGGTTCATGAATGCTTATATATCTTAACATATTAAATGTTCCATGGTAGTAGTCATAGTGATCAATACTCCAGCAGAAGGAGACCATATTGCCACATTTGCTGAGCAATACTGACTCCTCTGTACCTCCTTTGTTCAGTAATCAGTAGCTGTGCTTGACTGAAAATAGCAAAAAAGTTTTCCCTTCACTTAAAAAAATATCAATTTCACCAAACCACCAGTTCTGATCATAATGCAGGCAACAATGTCCTTTACTTCGAAAGGTCTTATTTCAAATTTGGGCAAAATGGAAATACTGTGTTCACCATAAATATCACTTTTTGAGTGAATGTAACACCTTATGATGCTAGAAGTTTGTTCCACAGCTGAGCCAAAGGTTTAAAAAATGTTTACACAAGTGTATAGGAAATACCTTTAATTTCTTCAGAACAAAATTTGAAACTTCTTCTGCTGAAGGTATCTGGTCCAAATATGGTCTTTGCAAACTAGCCATCGAGACAGCCCCCTTTGTACCCCCTTTAATCCCATCGCAAGCATTCTTTCCATTAGAAGTGGCAAAAAAATGCTATTCAGCTTCAAAGTGATTGCAAATATTCAAAAAGTTCTTTTTGTTTTTGTACTGGCTACCATCTCCATTGCTAAAATAAACAATTTTTTTTAACTGAAGGGGCAACTTTTTTGATATCTTCAGTCAAGCACAGCTACTGATTACTGAACAAAGGAGCTACAGAGGAGTCTGCAGAGACTTGCCTTTTTCAAGTCAGCATATTCTGGCTTGCTCAGCAAATGTGGCAATATGGTCTCCTTCTGCTGGAGTATTGATCACTATGACTACTACCATGGAACATTTAATATGTTAGTTTTATGACATATTTAATTTTACTAGCAACAACAAATAATTATATTATTTTTGACAATTTTTATTGTTTTTTAACACCGTTATTCGCTCATTTGACAGTGTTATTTTTTTAGCATTTTCTTTATTAAAAATAAAATACTTCTGGTCAGAACACAGTGATGAAATTTTATATGTTGAATACTAGGCACTAGAGGAATATTTAGAGAAAATTTCAGATTTTTCTGTTCAGTCCCATTTGAGATATTATAATTTGAAAATCAACAATTTTGCAAAATCTCGATATTTGATGACACATAAAACCTAAAGGATTTATATAAATGATCTCAAATTTTACTAGCATCTAGTGATCTACTATATCTTTGTGGGGGGAAAATATGAAACATGTGTTTTCATCCCTTCTATGAAAAAAAGTTTTATAAAGTTGTTAATTTTTCTAATCGGAACTGCATTTTCTAATAAAGTTTTAGATTATTTCCTTAAGACCTAACAAATTTTTGGTCATAACATGAATTGTAGAATGTTTCTTGTAGATTAAGATGGTTTTTACTTCAAGTTGATATCTTCATAAATAAAATAGTTATTTAACTTACCGCTAATCTTTGAAAATGCCAAAAATGACAGATCCTTCTAAGCAAAATGGCCACTAGTTGCCGAAGCGTTAGTGATAAAAATGTGAAAAAAATTGTTTTGTACTCCCAGATACACATAAAACAGAAAATATATACTTAAAAATAAAATAAACTAGGTCAGCAACAAATTATTTTATTATTGGATGATTTCATATGGATTGACCCGTGCTAGATGACAGAAACAGAAGAGAACTGGAAGCGTTTGTGTGAAAACTCAGATGGGCAGCAAGTGTGAATCTTACTATTTCAATGTGGAATGTGATTTGATAGTTTAACAAGAAATCGCAGATGATGGAATTGTGGCAGACATTTTGAGCAATAGAAATCTATGTGAAGATGAGGTGGAAGATCAAGTAGAGTTAAACTCTTGTGCAGGCAACACATGGTACATAGTCTTCTATCACAAAGCAACATGCCAGATTCTGTTTTAAATTCATATGTGGTGGTTGGTGACTATCTTGAACAGTCTGGCAATGTTTCAAAGAAAATCACAACCTTAAAAAAAAAAATAATAATAATAATGTTCAGAACATTGTTACTGGTAAGTTTCAGTGTAACAAAATGTCACTATAACAAATTAATTTCCGAGGTCTCCTAAATTAAGTTATACTGGTATTTTACTGTACTTTCAAATTCAGCAATGGAGAAGCAATTACAGTTACCGTATTTTACGGACCATAAGACGCACCTTAATTTTAGGATGGAAATTTAAAGGAAAATAAATTTAATGTGATTCTAAACGAAATATTTTGAAGGGAATACTTCATTACGTAAGCAAATTATAACCTTGTACAATGGAATCGGTGTAAAACACTTCTAACTTAAAACATGCGTTGTACGAAAATCTCTTCTGTAAAGGTGGCATCGCGTAAACTTTAAGAACTGAACTGATTTTTCATGAAAGACTGAAAATACTTTTACACCCTCTAACCCTCAATTCAGCAAACTGTACGTGTAATGGGACAAGACTGTTTAGAGGTCATTGTATTCATTTAAACCACCCAGCGAAGACACTCCTTTCATATAAAAGAACTCAACATTCCTTTCTTTTCGCATTGCATACCTGGCTTCCAGCTACCCTCATTTTACAATTGTGACAAGTGCAGTGATGTACAGTCTTTGCCAAAATTTGTAACTGTCTTATCGTTTACAACAACTTATGTATAACTATGGTATTCCAGCAATATTTACCATAATTTTAATTTATTTAGTGTACTTCAGACCATTAGACGCACCCAACTTTTTAGGCTCTGTTTTCAAGGTAAAAGAGTGCGTCTTATGGTCAGTAAAATACGGTATTGTTCAGTTTACATTACTGTCAGAAACATCTGTAGCATTATACAGAGAAAGAAAACATGGGGGGGGGGGGAATAAAGTTAGGAACATGGATCTGCATCTTCAACTGACTGAGCGTGATATTTTTCTCAAATAAACTTATACAAAATCTTTAACACACCTTGAGGATCTTGACCTTGAAAACTAACTTTACCACGTGACTGTAACACAACGGATCCAGAACATACTAAAGGGAGGGGCCAACATAAATGAAAATGCTGCAATTACTGCTAGTGTAGGGGTATGGAATATCCCCTAAATACAGGGGTCTCCAGTGTTCCTATCCTGGACATTCTTTATAAATGACGTGAAAAATTGAGTTTTTAGGTCCTCTGTGTGATTCCTCTAAATTTCTCTGCAGACTTTTTTTTTTTTCTTTCTTTCTTTCTTTCTTTCTTTTTTCCACCCAGCGTTTTAGATCTTTTGAGAAATTTCTCGGTTTTCAGGGCCCGGATTCTAATGACATGTCATCTTTTTATTAATGCTGCATAGACATTGCTAACTTGTGGATAAATCCCAATCATGGCCTCTAGATTATAGAAATGCATTTTTATTAGGTCATTTTTTGTCATTTTATGCAATTTTATATTTTTAGGGCATTTATTTCAATTTTAGGTCATTGTTTTGTCATTTTCGTGTCATTTGCTTCCCCATTTAGTCATTTTCATGTATTTACATCCAGTGTATTACATTTTTTCGTCACTAGCGGTGCTGTCTTTGAAGTGTTGTTTGTTTGATGCAAGAAGGGAAAATTCGGCGTTAAAGTGTTGTCATGTCTCAGTCGGAAGTGAGAATCAAAGAAACGCCAAAATTTTGTATTATATTACTATTGTTATTAGATTGACTGGGCACCAGAGTATGCCACCTGCTTGGATTTGAGAGTGCAAACTACTGTTTACCTTCAATAAACAACAATATAATCCGGCAGACCACAAAAGGATGTGTCGAATTTTTACTCATGAGTGTCTCAGTGCCAGTATAAATTACCGTGAGAAAAAAACATTCACAACATTACAGTTATTTACAATAATGTACAAACTAGTCTATAACTTTGTGTGTACAATAATGATGTTTTAAAAATAAAATATCGGTTTTTAGGCCATTTTTTATAATTATTAAGTCATTTTCTTTAAAATTTAGGGTCATTTTATAGGTCATTTTTCAAGCAATTTTAGGTCATCAGAATCCGGGCCCTGGTTATTAGTATTACATAAAAATTAAAATCATTAATCAAAATTAATGTCAAATTGAAGTAAGTGCTTGCCTGAAATAGGTCACCAGAGATCAATGAATCATTTATAATAATAATAATTCAAGTTAAGATTGCTGTCTTGTGAGTTGTCATGGCTAGTCTACACATTTGACACTTCTGATTCCCACTGTCGTCCATTATTCACCAAATTAGGAATACTCACAGTTTGTAACCAATACATTTATAATTGTCTTGTTGCCGTGAAGGTTAAATAGCCCAATTCAATTTACAAAATTCACTTTACAGCTATCTTACCAGGTTTAATTATTTGATAACCAAACCCAATGTAAGGCTGGCAAAATCTAAACAGTGGTATTACAATATTGCACTGGATATGTTCAACAGATTATCAAGAGAGGCTCACCTGAATAGCGTGAACAGATTAAAAAATGTGTTATCTTGGCTAACTGCCAACCCTTACTATAATGTACAGGAATATTTTAATGCAAAAGTTAATATTTTGACATCTTGGCCTACTTCATTTCAATCGTTTATGTATTTCAATGGGCTTTTTATCTGTATCATGTGTCTACATTTTATTTTTATTATGTACCGGTAGCTACGTTTTAGGTAGTACTTGACTGATTGTTTGTATATTTGTATTTGTACTGACAAAATCCAATACAGTTTAAAGGATTAAATAAACATTGATTGATTGACTGATTGACAAGCGTCTAGAATATAAATAATATCCTACTGGCATTTTACAATCCTCGTGTTGAAATAGGGTGAGAACATAAATGCTTATATTTTATTTTGTAATTACCGTATTTGCCGGTGTATAAGACGCACTTTTTTTCTTTGAAAATAGGTCTGAAAAAACGGGGTGCATCTTATACGTCGATACTCAGTTTTTTATTACATTCATTTCTTCAAATTTCCTCCATTCGGAGTTAGGCGATTTTTTTCTTGTTTCCTTGCAGAGTGTGGAAATACTGTATATACTCGAATACTACCCGCATATTTTTTTCAATAATCTCGAACGAAAAACTGGGATGTGGGTATTATTTGAATCTGGACTCCTCTTATCTGAATTTTGACAATTGTGTACCATATCGGCTCATTATAGCACATTGCTTTGTAGTAGCATCACAGTAAGCCTATAGCATCACAGTAACAAAGCTGTAATGAAAGGAAAATGAAATAAAGAAGATGCTTATGCACATGGTCTGCATAGAGATGCCAAGCAAACAGTGCAATGCAGTACAATTCGGGAAAAGTTCGGTAAAGATTGGCGAATTTCCAGACTACTTTGACCTTGGATCGGATGCGGGTCAATCCATTAGAAATGAACCAAATTTAATAAAATATGTTGCTCGACATTTTTGATTTTCCTAATTTTTTTACCAGTTATTTCCCAACTAAAGGTGAGTTCAAACCTATGGCATAATGAATAGAATTAGAAAGTGTGATGACTCCACCGCTAATACAATGGTGGGTATAGGGAGAGCGGCGGTCCACCGAAACACTGGCAGCACCTTCGTTTGCGTTTCAACTTCTCAATGCTGCATCATGATAGTTTGGCATCTTATGATTAAACTCGCAATCTTTAATTAACCCTTGGTCCTATTTCTGTGAAATTTGTGCAGAAATAATCTGCACAACACAGTCCTTCTGATGGTTAAAACAGATACTTAAAAAATGCGGACATAAATGTTTTTATTTCATTATATAAACATCACCAATTACACAAAATTCATGGAGGGTGAAACAGAATTTGACTATGCGACAATTTTTTTCATTTTTGTGTCCCGTAAAAACTTCAAGCGAGAAAGTTTTAGGGAAATATTTCATCTTTATTTTAAATTCAGTACCACCTTTATATCTTGAATGGTTTACGAGTAATTGAGTGGTAATTATTCCGAGCGCTACAGCTGAATGAATGATGTGGGACGATCGTGAAATGTTGAGGGTGAAGCAAATTTGACTATGCGAAATTTATTATTTTATTTTTGTGTCCAGAAAGAAATCAAGCATGTAAGGTTTAGTGAAATACTTTGGTCTTATTATAAATCGAGTACCACCTATATATCTATAATGGTTAACAAGTAATACTAATTACTCTAAAGCTAAAGCTATCAGAATGGTATTGAGGTATTAGCAGGCATCTTTTCCATAAAATACCAGCAATAACGTAAAATTTTTTACATAATTTATTCGTGGACTCAATAATAATACTATATTAACTGACTACTTGTACCCATACTGCAAGATTGACCCGCTGGGGAAAAGGAGTGAACGAAGCTTTTTTCTAACTTAGTAAATCTGCACTACTTTTATTTATGCATTTATTGGATTATTTATCATATTTTCTGTTCACTTATATTAGTAATTTTTATGTATAATTATCATAGCAAATGTCTTATTAGTTTGATATCTTGTTCCTTTTTTTAATAATATAATTTAACAACATAAGACATACATCAGTTACAGCGAACGGCGAATGGTCGAGGGTTTGAGCAAATAGCGGGCTGTAGTTAAGGCAAGAGGATTTAATTTTTTTATGAAAAAATCAGGGAAAATGCTTTGAAATATTGTGTGATATATGTAGAATGCATTGCAAAACAATTGTTGCGTATGTGCGGCTTTATCGGATGTTGAGACGCCAATTTTAAAGATCACGCGCCCTATTTTTGTAGTGCTGCTTATGAAATTTTCCGTGCCCTGCAATTCACAAACCATCCCTTAGTTTATATTATCTCTGTTCGCATAATTTGTACACAGATCTACACTTTTGACCGTGTTTCACCTACATAACTTACCCCATACAGCCAGGAGAAAATTAATATTAATATAAATAATATTACTATTAATACAATATTAATACAAATTAATACTCAGTAATATTCTTATACAATGTAATATTAATATTAATTTATAAAATATCCCTTAGCTGTTTTCTACCCTAATTATACGTTGTTATTTCTATACAAATGTACATTCTTTAACAAATTCTTATCAAATTATACTAACATACCCTCTACCCTATTTTCTAGGCAACAAAATATTAGATCAACATCCCTTAGCTGTTTCATACCTATATTATATAATTGTTCATTGCTTGTGAATATATTCAATTTATGGAAAGATGTGGAACGAAATGTTACGGTCAAGCTTCTTGCAATCTGAGAAATTACTGTTACACACGGCCATGTTTATTTATGGAGATGAGATCTTCCAAGACGTGTAAAGCAGCCCGAAAATTGTCAAAAGTATCTAACAATTCAATTTAGATAAGGTGAGTCATTTTGAAATAGATTAATGTATTATTTTGTTTAAGAATGTTTGCAATTTTTCCTATACCGCCCGTAGTAATCTTGCTCCCGTGAATCTCAAGCAGAGTAACTGCTACCTAGCGGCGGAACCAGTGAACTACCTCAGTCATCACACTTTCTCCTCTATTCATTATGCCTATGGTAAAAAAATGTTTGGGCTCATACTTTTTTTTTGGCGGCCATTTTAAGTTTGCTTTTTAACCATATTTCAGTCGAAAACATGTTTTGCACAAATGTATGTAACTCTGTTAATTTTATAGATAACAAGACAAAATAAACACCAAAATTATCAGAATGAAATGCTCTACATTTTTGTTTTAACACAATATTACCTAAGTAGTGAGGAAAGTGAAGAAAAAAATTCAAAACTACAAATTGAAAATTGACTTAAAACGGGAGTTTTAGTGCCGCAAAATTATTAGAAGGAAGAAAGACACGCCCTTAAGTTTTTTTTCTGATGTAGATCTACTATAGGACTACTCGCTGTAGAAGTTTAAAGCTTGAGAACTTTTCGGATTTTTTTAATACAATTTTTCAAAAATGCCCAAAACCGTATTTTGGCAATATTTGAAGTAGAATATCTCAAAAGGGACTGAGTGAAAAATTATGAAATTTATACAGATAACACCTCTTTATGATATAAAGATGAGATAAAAATTTGGTGACTGAGACTCAACTGGTTCCCTAGTTACAGTGCATCGAATTTGGCCAAAACTTGCATTATACGCACATGAATTTTAACGGTAATTTAATAGTAAAAATCCACATTGTAATTTTAAATGCAAAATTTTAGTGACCCTAAGTATGTTACACAAAAGGGTTGTACATGTAGGCTACATTTCATCAGTTAACATGACAAATTTATAATTTCCTCAAAGCGTTGAAGAGCGTTGATATTTCGGTGCATAGTTTGCAATTTTTGGCCAACTTCGATGCACTGTAACTCTGGAACCAGTTCAGTCTCAGTCGCCAAATTATTATCACATCTTTATATCGTAAGGAGGTGTTATGTGTATAAATTTCATAATTTTCACTCAGGCCCTTCTGAAATATTCTACTTCAAATAATGCCAAAATAGGGTCAATCCATTAGAAATGGACCAAATTGAATACAATTTTTTGCTCAACATTTTTTATTTTCTTAATTTTTTTACCAGTTACTCCCCAATATTAGGTGAGTTCAAAACTAGAGTAAAACTTTTTTAGGCTCATACTTTTTTCTTGGCGGCCATTTTAAGTTTTCTTTGTAACAGATTTTCGGCCGGAAACTTGTTTTGCACAAATGTATGTAACTCTGTTAATTTTATAGATAACAAGACAAAATAAACACCAAAATTATCAGAGTGAAATGCTCTACATTTTTGTTTTAACACAATATTACCTAAGTAGTGAGGAAAGTGAAGAAAAAAAATCAAAACTACAAATTGAAAATTGACTTAAACCGGGAGTTTTGGTGCCGCAAAATTATTAGAAGGAAGAAAGACTCGCACTTAATTTTTTTTATGATGTAGATCAACTATAGGACTACTCGACGTAGAAGTTTAAAGCTTGAGAACTTTGCGGTTTTTTTATACAATTTTTCAAAAATGCCCAAAACCGTATTTTGGCAATATTTGAAGTAGAATATCTCAAAAGGGCCAAAGTGAAAACTTATGAAATTTATACAGATAACACCTCTTTATAACATAAAGATGTGATAAACATTTGGCGACTGAGACTCAACTGGTTCCAGAGTAACACTGCTTTGAATTTGGCCAAAAATTGCGTTATAGGCACATGAAATTTAACGGTAATTTAATAGTAAAAATTCACTTTGTAATTTTAAATATAAAATTTTTGTGAGCCTAAGTTTGTTACACAAAAGAGTTGTATATGTAGGCTTCATTTCATCAGTTAGCATGACAAATTTTTGGTTTCCTCAAAGCTTTGAAGAGTGTTGAAATTTCGGTGCATAGTTTGCAGTTATGGCCAACTTCGATGCACTATAACTCGGGAACCAGTTGAGTCTCAATCACCAAATTTTTATCACATCTTTATATCATAAAGAGGTGTTAACTGTATAAATTTCATAATTTTTCACTCAGTCCCTTTTGAGATATTCTACTTCAAATATTGCCAAAATACGGTTTTGGGCATTTTTGAAAAATTGTATTAAAAAAACCGAAAAGTTCTCAAGCTTTAAACTTCTACAGCGAGTAGTCCTATAGTAGATCTACACCAGAAAAAATAATTAAGGGCGAGTCTTTCTTCCTTCTAATAATTTTGCGGCACTAAAACTCCCCTTTTAAGTCAATTTTCAATTTGTAGTTTTGAATTTTTTCTTCACTTTCCTCACTACTTAGGTAATATTGTGTTAAAACAAAAATGTAGAGCATTTCATTCTGATAATTTTGGTGTTTATTTTGTCTTATTATCTATAAAATTAACAGAGTTACATACATTTGTGCAAAACATGTTTTCGACTGAAATATGGTTAAAAAGCAAACTTAAAATGTCCGCCAAAAAAAAGTTATGAGCCCAAAAAAATTTTTACCATTGTTTTGAACTCACCTTTAGTTGGGAAATAACTGGTAAAAAAATTAGGAAAATCAAATATGTGGTTCATTTCTAATGGATTGACCCATGCAAGTCATCGCGAGTGATTCCCACTGAATGAAGTGTTGTTGTTGAGGGTTTACGCTGCGCGTATGAGACGGCGAGATTTCGGCGGGCTGCTACCATGCACGTACCTTTTAGCCTACCATATTTCATTCTTTTATGATTTGAAACTTTAATTATAACTGTTTAATTAAGAATAAAACTGGCAAAATAATTTTATATGTGGACCTGTAGATTTTTTTTAATCAGTAATAATGTTTTATCCTTCAAAAACATGTATAAAAAAGGGGGTGCGTCTTATATGCCGGCAAATACGGTAATTAAAATTGAATTTTATTTTATAAGGTAATTACTTAGGAAGAATAAAATTCAAATCAATGAAAAGAAAATGGGGGGGGGGGGCATGGCCACTATGGCCTCTCCACTGGATCCACCACTGGATTGTACAACCATTCCACTCTAAGATGACATTAACTCAATTTCAATTTTTGATGGACCTTTATAGATTTCCCAAGTGCCCTTAAATCTTTTATCCTAGAGTTATATTTACATACCTGTGTACTCAGGGAAACAAATTGTCAATGGACTTTTTGCTATTTTTTCCTCAAAAAGATCTTTCTTGTTCAGGAAAAGGATTATGGAAGTTTCCACAAACCATTTGCTATTGCAAATGGAATCAAAAAGTTTCATTGACTCAATCATCCTATTCATTTCCTCATCTTCTGCCAAAACTAAATCATAACCTGGAAATGAATAAACACAGTATATTAGAGTGACACACAGTATAATTCCACCTAACTTCAGGTAAAAGCCACCATAAATAATGTTAACACTGGGGAAGAAGCTGGACCTACACTGAGAAGTAGGTAGGTTGGGTTGTCATACTTAATAATGTAGTATCTTTGGCATTACTGACCAAAAACACCATCACACGTGTTGTGCACGAACAGGTAATGCTGCTTTAATGCTTGATTTAGCCGTGTTTGTCTCTACAATGACAACTGTAGACATAAAATATGTGTCAGAGATATTAGAATTAGATGTCAGAGGACAACTATGTAAGTACTACTAAATGGACGCAACTTTTATTATTACCAGTATATTCCCAACCTGTATAAATAGATTATATACCAGTTATCCAATGGCTTATCAACGTTACAATTCGTGAAACACAGTGTTACGAGACCTCTTTCAACTTAAGTGCTTTGAAGTGTGTTTGTATTGTAAGAATACCACAACATAGGTACACTTTAGAACATAGAATTTTTATGTATGATTCATATGTGAAAACAAAATCTTGCAGAAAAGTGAGGCTGTGTTTTTTAAGAAAATTTCCCAGTGTTCCCTGCAATTCACAGAAATACTGTGCATAATCTTGCAAGTAAATGTCAGAAAACTGGAGTGATTCTAAATAAGAAACGAAATGTAAACCGCTGTGTTCTTACCAAAGAGAAACTTGACAAAATTATTGAAAGGTTAGGACGAAGTCCAAAAAATATCTTTGCAACAGCTTTTAAAATTAAAACCATATAACGTGACAATTATTCATGAATTGCAGTCACATGATAATGTTAGTCGAGTAAATTTTAGCAACTGAATGTTGAATATTGTTAATAATGGCCCAATGGACCCATGTTTCATTTTTTTCACGGATGAAGCATGGTTCCATTTGAATGGCCGTGTATCAACACAAAATAACAGATATTGGAGCACAGAAAAACCTGGAATTTTTCATGAAATGCCATTGCATCATGAAAAAATTTGGGTATGGTGCGCAGTAAGAGCTTACCAAATAAGCACAATAAATTCACAGAGATAAAACATCCATATCGGTCCCAAATTTCCACTGGCGTGTATAGAAAAACAAGTAAATGAGAAATGTATATACACAGGAGATCAACACACCATCACAGAATCAAAAACTATTTATGGCACAATTTTGCACATAGAGCCATTGGTCTATGCAATAATAACGAAGATCTAGAAAAGGAAAAGAAAGAAGTCTTTAGATTAACAGAAATAAATGGGTATTGTGGTAGAAAAATTAACCATATATGGAAGTGTGTTGAAAAAGTGATAAAGAAGATGAAAAAAGGAAAGGAAAACAATAGTATAGGTTACATAGGAGTACCATATGATCCCCACGTCAGCGAACGCATAGGGAAATCTGTAGCAAGATTGAGATCGGAAATATACACACAAATTAATTAGTTTCATTTTTCCAGTGGTATAGTTGATATATGGTAGTTTTGTAGATTCCGCCAATATACCACTAAAATATAAACAATAAGCTGAAGTTAATGAGAGAATGAAAAAATATATAATTGAATACTATGAAATACTATGGGTTTATTAAGATATTATAAAGTAAGTAAAATTAATACATCAATTAAATCTAAAATATTAAAATACCATTCAGCTCAATGAATATTAGTCAATTTAGAGAAAAAAATTGTTTTTCTCTTAGTAAAACAATATTAAAAAATATAAAGATAATCTAGTCAATTGTTGGGTTAAAATATGGTTAGATTAAAATATAATCATATTAGAATTAAACATTCAAATAATTGTCATAAAATTTGCAAATGACTTGTTGACATATAAGTTCCGTCACATAAGCAAGTTAATCCTTTATACAATCCTGTTTTGCTCCCCTCCTCCTGTATAAGGCGCAATTATCACTATTACAAGAAATAATCTGATAATGTCTTTCAAAACAGATGCAACATAAATAATTCCTCTTCCTAGTTAGGTTAGTGTAAATTTTGGATGAAGTACACTTGGCAAGAAGCAAGTGTACTTCATCCAAAATTTACACTAACCTAACTAGGAAGAGGAATTATTTATGTTGCATTTGTTTTGAAAGACATTATCAGATTATTTCTTGTAATAGTGATAATTGCGCCTTATACAGGAGGAGGGGAGCAAAACAGGATTGTATAAAGGATTAACTTGCTTATGTGACGGAACTTATATGTCAACAAGTCATTTGCAAATTTTATGACAATTATTTGAATGTTTAATTCTAATATGATTATATTTTAATCTAACCATATTTTAACCCAACAATTGACTAGATTATCTTTATATTTTTTAATATTGTTTTACTAAGAGAAAAACAATTTTTTTTTTCTCTAAATTGACTAATATTCATTGAGCTGAATGGTATTTTAATATTTTAGATTTAATTGATGTATTAATTTTACTTACTTTATAATATCTTAATAAACCCATAGTATTTCATAGTATTCAATTATATATTTTTTCATTCTCTCATTAACTTCAGCTTATTGTTTATATTTTAGTGGTATATTGGCGGAATCTACAAAACTACCATATACACACAAAACTTCACTAAAAAGGTATATTTACCCAGAATGATCATTTCAACGGGTCTTCCCGCCATCATCAGCTGATTCCAACTGAAAGGGAAAGTTTTCTGGAAATACAGCATAGTACCAGCATATAAAACGGAAAAGACAAATTGAAAAAATATTTTCCCAGTATAAACATCTTGGTACGAACAAGGACAAAATGAATTTTCCCGGAGTATATTCGGTAAAATGTAGTGATTGTGAGGGAGTATATGTCGAGGAAACCGGGAGGGACTTTAAAACCAGAATACGTGAGCATGAAAGGGATGTAAATAGTGGGAAATGCTCTACTGGACTCAGTCAGCATATGACAGAAAACAACCATGGTATTGGTGAAGTAAACATTGTTAGAATTGAGGATGATTACATAACAAGAAAGGTATATGAGGCATGGTGCATAATCGGCAACCAGGGGGTGTGTTTGAATAGGTATGATGGTGATATAGGGGACGAATGGCTGGATGTAATGAGGAGACTGAAATGGGAAATTCCAGTGGTAAAAATTCCCCGGCCGCCTGCGGAATGCACAGAGGAGGAAATGTTTGACATTCCAAAGGACTGGAAAAACAGATATTTTAGAAACAATGTTTTTATCGATGGTTACCGTGACGAAACTCAATCTTCTTCATGATCAGTACTGTGTAAGAAGTCACCTGAGGAAGACTCAAGGGCAGAGTTGAAACGTTGTGTTTTAATTTTTTAATCTTTATCCACTGATTTTGTAATAATGTTAAACACATCTATTTATTGTAAATTCACAGAGATACAGGGATAACATAATCACTCCATTCTTGGAAGAATTATCAAACGAATGTAAATCTGCATTTCTCCAACAAGACTTCACTACAGTGCATAATGCAGATCTCTCGTTAGATTTAATTGAAGAAGTGTTTGAAGATATGGTAATTAGTAAGGGGTTATAGCCATCAAGATCTCCAGATTTACATTACTGTATGTGATTTTTATTTTTGGGGAACTTAAAAAAAAATAAAGTGTACAAGAATAACCCTCATACAATAGAAGTGAAAGAGAATATAAGAAGAGAAATTGCAGCAGTTTCACAAGAAGAATTAATGTGTGTGAAAGAAAACTTTCTTAAAAAATGTCAGAAATGTGGTGGTAGACAGAGATCATTTTCAACAACTTCTATGACAAAAGTAGGTGATTATTCTAACTGTAGGCCTAATTCAGAAATCCGTATGCTTGAATTGAGGGGTTATGTACATGAGCCTTTACTGGTCGACGACTTGCTTCCAGGCCGTCACACAGACTGTGCATTCTCAACACATTGCAAAAATAATCTCTCTGTATTTGTTACAGATGTACATATCTGCAGAAAAAGTGTATTAGGAAGAAAATATATTTACTAAAATTTGAGATAACTGAGTAATTTAAACCATAACATGTTATATATCATTTTAAAGCTCACATTCTCAGGATCCATATGCAATAAAAATCAGAAAATTGACAATTCTATTTTCATGTCCATTATGACTCCCCTTAAATATCTTGCCACTAAATAAATCTTGAAAAGCAGGCAGTAAAAATAAATGGAACAATTATATCCTTATGCTTAGAATGTATTAAATGAAAACATGGAAAACTATTTCAGAACACAACAATGAGTCCTCACCTGAAAGAGCAACGCAAAAGATGATTGCTGTAACTCCCTCGAAACAATGGATCCATTTCTTTCTCTCCGATCTTTGACCTCCAACATCGAACATCCTTCGAATAAAATAAAAATGGGTGGTTATAAACAAAAACATATGGAGAGAATTCTAATGATATGAAAGAAAAAAATGTAGACAATTCCTCACTGCTGGATTACTTTGTTTCCCCCCTTTTTTCCCTTTTCTTCAGTCACTGACATCCATTGACATGAGCTTTCTCATAAAAAAATAAAAACACCCTCTCCTTACATCTGGTAATTGAATAAAGGAATACTTTTGATTAAATTAATCGGGAAAACATTGTGAAGTGTATATTATATATAATCAATAAGAATATTCGTCTTCACACGTATTTTGTAAGTAAAAACTTACCAAAAGGACGATCGTTTCGGTGAGTGAGAACAGCTGATGATGGTGAGAAGTCACTCACCGAAACGATCGTCCTTTTGGTAAGTTTTTACTTACAAAATACGTGTGAAGACGAATATTCTTATTGATTTTACATAAAGGAATACTTGTTTTTGTACAAACAAAATTTCATGAAATGTATGTACCTAAATGGTAGGGAATAGTTTCTAGGCAGTGTGTATGAGGGCCATACTAAAAGTAATAAGTAATTTTTTTAAAAGAAATCACGCCCTATTAAATAGCAAAACCTAGTCCATTATCGTACACAGCACCATGAACTAGTTGTGACATCACTGCCATGTAACTAGACAGTTGTTACAAAATGACTGACACAAATGTTTCTTTCCACCAGCATGCTGTGATCAAATTCTTTGTGAAACAAGGAATCTCCACTGCAAAAATTCACTGATGACTTTGGTATGCACATGGAGATGTGTGCATTGGTAATGGGCAAAAGCTCTTGCATGATGTTTTCTTCTCTGAATTTTGCTGTCACTGGAGAATGCAGCAGTTGCACACTTTCCAATAACAATGTCCAGCAAAATCACATTATTACATTATTCAAGATTTCTTCTGCAACTGTTGTATCCCCTTCTTATGAATCATCAAGCCACCATGAAGCAAACTGCAAATTTTACATACTAACAAACAAATGTGGCCCAAATCGATTTGCTAGCCAAATGTGAACAATACTATATATATATATACACATAAGTAATGAACGATTTCTGATGCAGCTAAATATTATTCACTTATTTGGATCATTATTTATAATTTCCAAGATTCTGTTCCGTGTGAGTGCAACTGATATTACCCTCTGCACTTCACTGGAAGATACATGATGCATGGTAACTTATCCATTATAATCAACAATGCTATGAACACAAATTACTTTTTTATGTCATTAAAAAGTTGAATTGACATATCATTGTGGAATTTAGCATTAGTACAGTGGAACCTTGGGAATCCAAACTAACTGGGGCTGGCCTGTGTTTGGATTCCAAAAAATTCGGATCATCCAGGAAATTCGGTAAAATACTCTTGATATTCCAAATGCAGCAAAGTATTGACTTTGGATACTCTGTGAAAGAGTGGGGAAAGATTGTTGTTTCTCCTTAAGACGCTGTTGTTTTCATTTCATTTTTAATAATAAAAAATTATTCAAATTATCCAAAATTCTGATTAATGGGGTTTGGATATCCAAAGTTCCACTGTATTCAGTATTATTTACAGAAGTTGATATAATTCTCTTCAGTGCAAAAATCAATATCGCTTTGACACTGTCCTAATTTTCCAACAATTTCGTTGTGGTAAAAAGTGATAAAAATCAAATAACTACTTAAATAAAGTGAGATCATACTCCAACAAATCACACAAATATACAGCAAAAATTAATAGGCCTACCACTAAATACAATTTAACTCTAGTCGGTTTTTTCGGATTCTATGCAACGGAATTTGAAACTGTTCACATTTATGGAGTGTTCACTAATGGATACAAAACAAGTGCAACACTAATGTGAGAATATCCTACCACATAACACCTTTGTTTCACGCTTCTGCATTTAGTATCCATTCAGAACATAAGACACATAGTTATAGTTTGGCATTTTTTTAAAATATAAAAGTATGTCTTGTGAGCAAAGAAAGATATAAAAAATAGTCAAAAGATTTGCATGTAAAGACAAAAGAGGCAGACAAAAAATAAAGAGAGAAAGAAAGAAAAAATCTGTTCAACTAAATTTTAGAATTTGAAATGCAAATCAACTCACTTAAAATGTAGTCCCTTGAAAGTGAAGTGAGTTTCAACTATTCCGGTAGTTTTAACTCTTGTTCGCAGGACATCCTGCTGTGTGGGCACATAGCTTGGGAGGGAAATCCTGTCAAGTGCATTCAAGTAGTATGCCGCCGAATCGTTCAGCTGGTATTCCCTTGACCGTGCAAAACAAAGCTGGACGCCTGCATCTTGCCACAGACGCTTCATTAACATTACCAATTCAGGCGTTAGTTCCCCTTCTTCTGCTGCACTAGCAAGGGTGAAAAACTGGCGGGCATGATCCTGCAACAATCAAATCTAATGTAATTGCTTTCCTTCCTAGAGTGGTCACAAGCAATGACAAGAGATGTGAACCTCTCAATAACTATAATAACATATATTTTCATGTATCCTACATACATACATTCTTTATCATGTAAGCTTAATTTGCATTAAAATGCAAACTCTGTAGGAGTTCAGTTCTTTTTTTGTTAACAGTGAAAACAGCAAAATTTTGCAGAACAGCTTTCTTTTGCTGTATTTAGCTTTATACAGGAAGGAAGTATTCAGCCATTTCATAATTATAGATAGGGAAAAAGCGAACAAGTCAGAAAACCAAAGTTTCAAGGGAGAAAAAAACAATTCATTTTCACAGCATTGTTACAATATTTAGTTCAGCCCCTCCCAGTTAGTTTTACATACTATCTTATACTATGTAAAATATCTGGGTGGGCTGATCTAAATATTGTAACAATGCTGTGGGGATAAATTGTTTATTGTCTCTCTTAAAATTTTGGTTTTCTGACTTATTCGCTTTTTCCCTATCACTCTAGAATTATGGGTGGGACATTCTAGCAAATTACGAGGTCTGTTAGATAAGTATCCGACCTTATTTTTTTTTTCGAAAACCCGAAGGATTTAAATCAAGCGCGCTTGCATGAGCCGACCTTGAACCTTCATGCACATGCATGAATTTTTTCCCGCCTTTAGATATCGTCTGTTGCTGGCAATCAGCATTTGAGTGATGTAGTGTTTAGTGCTCTCGTCGTTTTCTCATTGTTAGGAAAATGACGGAACGTCTGGAGCAGCGCTATTGCATAAAAATTTTGCCTGCAACTGGGCGATAGCCAGGTGGAAACCATTCGTAAAATTCAGGTGGCTTTCGGTGACGATGCTATGGGCATCACACAGATTAAGGAGTGGTACAACCGGTTTAAAGACGGACGCACATCAGTGGAGAGCGAGCCACGCTCCGGTCCGCCATCAACATGCCGAAATGACCAGATCATTGCCAAAGTGAACGCTGTAGTGATGCGGGAAGTATCCGAGAAATTGCGGAAGAGGTAGGCATCATCACTTTTTCGGCCCATTCAGTTATGACCGAAGATTTGGCCATGAAGAGAGTGGCGGCGAAATTCAATGCCGATGCTGCTGACGGCGGAGCAAAAACAACATCGTGCTGAAGTCTCACATGACATGCTTGACTCCACAAACAGCTACCCCGACTTCATGAACACCTTAATGAGTGGTGACGACGAGTCCTGGTGTACGGGTACGACCCGGAAACCAAATTCCAGTCGTTACAATCATTATTTTCCTAGCAACGACGAGAGCACTAGACACTACCTCACTCAAATGCTGCTTGCCAGCAACAGACGCTACCGACAGGCGGGAAAAAATTCAGACATGCGCACGAAGGTTTCAGGTCGGCTCATGCAAGCGGGCTTGATTCAAATCCGTCAGGTTTCCGAGAAAAAAAATAAGGTCGGATACTTATCTAACAGACCTCGTATAAAAACTATTTTTGTTTATTACATATCATAGATAATGAACTAGAATTGGTTCTTCACATCCTGTAAAATTTACAATGCTTTCTCCTCCACACTACATGCAAAGCATTATTTAAAATTTATTTCAAATATTTTAAATTTGTTTTTCAAAATCTATTACAGGTGGGACATAATTTGGACTCTGATTTTAATGATGCAAAATAAAAGTTCATTTGCTGTTCTGCTATTACTGTTAGGGTCTTAATGTTGTTATTAATGAAGGTATGAGGGATTAAATACAAATTATAAACTGTTTCCAGGTTGTCAGAACATTTATTTAACTCATCAATAATAATTAACAAAACTATCACAATTACTGGTGGGACAAAAAGTAACTTGTTTGTTATTTTACATAGTAATTAACCAAACATATTTTTTGAAGTTAATCTTATACTAAATTGTACCTTAAGATGTATATTTTCTCAAATGAAAATGGACATATCTGATTACTAGGGCAAGGCATTTTATGATTTTGCATCTTTTTATATGAAGGCTAAAAGATAGCTCAAATATATATAAATTTGTATCATGAAATAATTGATTAAATATGGGCAATTTGTTTTTTGCATTTTTTTGCTTTATTTTGCATTTTTCGTCATTTTTCAAGAGATAGGTCATTTTTTGAGAATTTTTAGGTCATTTTCTGCATTTTTAAGTCTTTTTCGGGATTTTAAGTCATGTTTCAGTGGAGGTGGAGAAAAGCTTTCCCATGTACAAATCATTAATTTCAAACAACAGACAATCGTTTTTATTTGAGAATCTCTGCCAAGTGTTCATAGTTCATTTTAATTTATGTTTATTGTAAACATTTATGGGCCTGCCAGTTCAGAAGGATTTTTTTTCAGTAAGGGTGCCCAAGTAGTATAGACGTACTTACTTTTTTAGTAACAAAATAAGTGTGATTCATATTGTAAACTCATATATAACGCACTGTCATCCATTAAATTGCTTTTAGCAAATCATTACTTAAAACAAAACTAAATATAAGTAACAATGGCAAATTTAGTGGTCTTTTTTTTTATATTGTGTCATTTTTTCACTATTTTTAGGTCATAAATGCATTTTTTATTTTGCATTTTTCACTATTTCATGGTCATTAAATGCCTTGCCCTACTGAATACTCTTCACTACTTGGTAATAAAGAGTGTTAAAATCATGTTAAAAATGGCAAAAAAAGGAACTCAATGCAATAAATAAGTAAATTGACAGATTTTACACATGAAACCACTTCAAATATACCTAAGTTCTTAATATTCAGAGAATCTGAGGTTTTAAACTTATTTTTGACCACCTAATTACAATAATTTTATAACTTCTTTCTTTGAGGGAAAAATTCCCATATTTTATGAAATGGCTGTGTTGTAACTACAGTGAGTCTCTCTTTGACTGGGGCCGGGCCGGGCGAGCGGTGAAACGTGACTGCTGCAGTGAGTCAGATATTGCAACATTCCGCTTGGCCAGCAGTTGGAGTGCATGCTTGTGAAGGTGAAGGTCAAACATGGCCTTTGTCTTAGTTCACATTTATCATTATGCCTCGATCTGTGTTCACAGTACAACATAGGGTATTTATGTACGATAATTATGTGAAAACAGAGTCTTGCAGAGAAGTCGTTAGATGATTCAGAACACAATTTCCAGATGTAAATCCTCCAGGTATAGAAACCGTTCGACGACTAGTAAACAAATTTAGAGAAACGGGTTCTGTGCTCGATAAGAAACAAAGGTTAAGAAAACGTGTGCTTACTGAGGAGAAATTAGACAAAATAGGAGAAAGATTAGAGCATACGCCAACAAAATCCCTAAGACGACTTGGACAAGAAACCGGTGTTTCGAAGGCCTCAGCATGGCGAGCTATGAAACTGTTACGATTTAACTGTTTGCGATTTTCCTTTGTGGGGATACTTAAAAAATAAAGTGTATGAAAGAAATCCCCAGACGTTAGACGAACTAAAAAATTATATCCAAACAGAAATAAACTTAATATCAGAACCGCACCTATTGCGTGTGAATGAGAGTTTCCTATCTCGATGCCAAAAATGTGTGGATGAAGGAGGAGGACATTTTCAGCATCTCCTGTAATAAGGTAAGTCCCTATTTTAGCTATTTTCATGGTCATGCACGAACAAAGTGAAAGAAGCGAGAGAAGTGCCGTGCAGTTCCTACACCTCGGGGTGCAGGGTGACGACTCGGCGGCCGTATGCACTTTTGCCGCTAGCCCGGCCTCCAGTCGAGAGAGACTCACTGTATGAAGATTAAAGAGGGCAGTAGATAACATTAAAGTAAATGAGTGACTTCACAATGCTTATATCTGAGTCTGCAGCACTCTTCACCTGTTCATGGGTGTAGCAACTACTGTAACAGCGAACTACACATAGAACTTACAAGGGTTATTGGCATTGGCACGTGAAAGAACATCCATAGCTATTGAGGAAATAAGGCAACTGATATAAGTGTTTTTATCTTGTTAATGAAATGCCATTAGATGGGTAAAAACAAAAAGGAACCAGACTAAAATTAAAACAGTACCAGAACTCTCACATTCTTGTCTTCTTTGTGCCTTTTCTATTGTTACTGTTGAAAGATAATGCCTCCGATTGCACTAAGAACTAAACTCTGTTTTGCTAAATGCCAGGAGGAACAGGGTCTAGCATCTGACAGTGGAAGCATCTACTGTTTAGTGGATTCCAAGTTAAAGTGACTTCTTCCCATACCATCCTTTTCTACATTGAATGAAAATTACTAAACCAATAAAAGAAATTACCATACAAAACTAAAGAAATAAATAAATCAGCATCCACTTCTCCCATGTCTCCAGATTTTCAAAGTCTCGTATTTATCCGCATCATTCATGCATCAGAAAATGTAACAGTAACATTTTTAATTTCCACAAATTCTGAAATATTTCATGCGTTTAATATTTTGTGAAACCTCTTCTATGAACTACTAAGTACCATTATGTTGCCAGTCAGAAGCCTTGATTTCATTATGAATTGTGGACAATAGGAATAGATTTATAATTTTTCCCAAATACCACAGCAACTGTATAACAGTAGACTTCTAATGGGATAACAGTTTGTATTGTGTTACTGTACCACATACAGGTAGCTGGTGTGCAGTCATTGAGATTTAAAGGTCCAGTTTCAATGAAACAAAGTGCAGTGAAGTTACCGTGGTGTCAGAGAAATATTCAAGTCATACTGCAAGTTTCAAATTAAAAGTGACTGAATATGCAGAGTGAATCTGGACAAGACTATTGTTCTGAGGAAGATTTTGTGGATGATGATGACGACAACAATAATAATAATAATGATGATAATAATAATAATAATAATAATAATAATAGTAGTAGTAGTAGTAGTAGTAGTAATAATAATAATAATAATAATAATAATAATAATAATAATAATAAATTTGCTGTCTGGTTTTGGCTCCATTCAAAGTTGCAACCCTAGGGTGGTTTTTAATACAGGTTTTAATAAAAGAATTTAATTTTTATACAGCTTTCCCTTCAATATATAGGCCTTCTCTTTTAAGAGGCTCTAAATATAGAAGTGCATAAGGTCTACTAGCTGTATAAATCCCCTTTAAAAATATGAATTGCAACCCATAATATAATCTGTACACAAGTCAATCCATTAAGAAAGTATGTGGGTTTCAACATTTTCCGGGAACCCTCCTTAAAACATAGAAGATTTTGTACGCATACACCATACAAAATGGAATGGGACTCAAAAGAATCATAGGCCTACTCTGCTAAAAATGGTGTGAAGCTAACCAAACAAAATCTAATCCAGACTTATCTGGACCAATTTCTGCATATACCATCTAATGGCATGTAGTGTATCTAGCAATCTGAAAGGTGGTTTCTGCTCAATAGATTGTTACTAATCTGTGATACTCACTGCTCTACCGGGATCTGCAAAGTCAATCCTTAGTTGTCCCATTGCCCTGATGATAGCCATAAGGCTCTGGATTGTGTTACTGTACACTACTGGACGATACTGCTCGCATTCTTCTTTTGAATAACCAGTCTCATGAATAATTTTCATTTGCTTCACAATTGTGCTCTTTCCAGATTCTCCCGCACCTAAAACACAAAACATTTGTATTACAACACTACAAATGTGTTGCAATAAGATGAAATGCAAAAGAGGGGCTGAAAAATCATGCTGATAAAGGGCAAGAGAAACTAGGCTATACACTGTATATTTCCAAATTAAAGGTGCATGCAAATGTACCCTTCTCGCCTGGAATCTGAAAGCTTCGCGACTGTTGAACATGTCGTTGGCAGTGCTCATGTGTGGAGTGCTAAAGTCCACCATGAAAATTAGTCCACGGCTCCACATGCTTTTGTTAACCACATGGACACTAGCATCATACCGTCAATGTTACATCTCAGCACATTTCGCTTGCATTCAAATTCCTACCGCCTCTGTCTGTGAAGTCATCCATGCTTTCAGTGTGAGGGCTACTTTAAGGCGCACCCCAAAATATTTTCTTTCATGAAGTAAATAAAGTTTGAACACAAATGTAAGGCATGCGACAAAATATATTTTAGTGGCAAGACTGTCCTCATTGTGCTCAGCTATCGTTGCATTGTTGGAAGGTGCCTGAGACAGTTATTTACCGGTAATACTAGTAGAAGTGAGGATTTATTAGTGAATGAGTGTAATGAGGACCCAGACAATCCTGACATTGACAACAATTCAAAGCCCAGTGGCGAATCAAGAGTCGAAGCAGTGAACAGTGATGAAGATGAGTGACAATGAAACATCCTGCAAAATGTTCATTCTAAATATCGGTACCAGTATTTAAAAACATTCTTCTTACTATGTTGTATTTCTTGTGGTATTACAAAAATTAAATAATGTTTTAGGTATTACGGTATCTAAAATGGGCATATGCAAATATATGGACGTATATAATTTTGAGAACGTTCACATTTTATGCAAATGTAAGGTGTATGAGAATATATAAGGCGCATGGTGATTTTGGGCAGCCAAAAAATTGATATAATTGGAAATATGTGGTAGTTTAGCCCAGCAGTAACCTCTCGTAGACTCACAATTTGGACGAAAGTATTTTTTCTTTCCAATTAAGGTTTTTGAACTCAGAAATCCATATGACCCAAGTAGCATCCTGTAATAAGCAGTATTGCGATATCCCTCTGTTTCACTTGTACTAGCACAGCGATACTGGAATGGTCAGCAGACTGATAGTATGCACAGCAACAACTTTGGAAATGATGTACAATAAGATGAAAGAAGGCGTAGACATAACATGTGATAAGCTGTTTTCTGTCTAAACTGTGCAAGGCACACTCGTCGATGGCCTCTGGTCTTATTTTATTCCCTACTGACTGTTGGAGGTATTATTTCTCCAGTAATTCATGCTGCTAACAATTTGGACAGCTGCACTCCAAGAGATTTTCTGTGCCGGCTGTCATAAGAACCTTACAATTTCAGTATAACTAAACAGAATTTATAGCCTTATATGGGTTATGTACTTGATAAATTTAAATTTAAACATGTTAAATATAATATATTCTGTGTTAATTTGTTATTTACATATAACATATCTGTTTTGTCTCCATGCAGACTCACAGTTTGCAGTGACTAATAACTTTAAACTACACTCCGTGGCACTACATCCCTGAAGGGACTAGACCTACCATTCGGCCACTGCATCATCTCCCATGGGTAGATGGCATGTGGTCAACATGCCGACACCCATGGCTGTTAAGGATGGTTTCATGAGAGGAGCCACTACTTCTCAATCAGTTTGTATTACGAGGCTGAGTGCACCCCATTCCAGATCTTCCCAGCCTAAGAAAAATCCAAAGAGCTACCAGGAATCGAACGCAGGTCTGCAAATCTGTAGCCAGCAAAGCTAACCAGACGGTTGCAGTGACTACTACTACTGTTTTAAAATATGGCGCAACAAATGCAGGGTTAACTATGAAGTTACACCTTGCACCAACAAAAGTAAACAGTAGTAATACTTATTAATATGTAGACCTAGAGGTAAAAATGGAATAATGAAATAAAATGTAAAACAGATACAGGATACATTCCTTTTAAAGAACTAGCGATGGTTTCGTCATATTTAGCTTTGTCTCCAGAGTGAGAAGTTCACATACCGTGGCTCACCATTACTTCAAAGTGTGGCAAAGTGAACGGTCCAGTATGATATATACTTATCGTAATTCATATCATTGAGATAATACCTTTTATTGCAATATGCATCTAACAGTTCAGATCAGGATTGGCATGTGATGTCCATATGCACAATCAGCACCTATCTTATGTTGTAAAGGCCATGTATGAAATAAACACAGCACTGATGCAGACATCATCTCCTCTCCCGAGAATCAAGAATGTGTAGGTTTTACATCTTTTATGCAGAAAATTTTCTTTTGAAGTCTGCCAACCGTATATGGGATTATACTGCTTACTTCAAAGGTTAGAATACAATAGGCCTATGACATAATATAGTCCACAAATTTTAAATTATTTCCCCTACTGCCAACCGTATATGGGATTATACTGCTTACTTCAAAGGTTAGAATACAATAGGCCTATGACATAATATAGTCCACAAATTTTAAATTATTTCCCCTACTGCCAACCGTATATGGGATTATACTGCTTACTTCAAAGGTTAGAATACAATAGGCCTATGACATAATATAGTCCACAAATTTTAAATTATTTCCCCTACTCACTGCTTAGGCCTGTACCCTGTGACTTCTGGTTTTTATATTCACACATAAATTTTAGTACGCTCAGTAAGATATTATTAACTTTTAACTACTCTTTATATTTCATGACTTCACATCTCATTTTTACTTGGCAACACAGCATAGTCCAATGCTTGATAGCGACAGACTGCTACACTGTACTTCGGACTAGTTCAGACAAGTAAAGAGAATTTACCAGCTATGGTGGGGATCAGCAACTTTACTGTGTACCTGTTTTCAAATAACTTAAGAACAAGGTAAAACCCCCACACCCCATAAACAATGACAAGTATGTCAATTATGATAGCTCAGGGGTGTCTAATGTATGGTTACAACCCGAGCTTCCAAAGTGTACTTTTTATTTATTCGATTTTTAGCGTGGAAATAAATAATTAAATATATGTAAAAATTTAATATATAAACTAAACTAAACTAAACTAAACTCCGTGGCGCTACATCCATGGAGGGACTTGGCCTACCACCCGACCGCTGTGCCATCTCCCGTAGGCAGATGGCAGGATTGGGGGGCATGTGGTCAGCATACAGACACCCACGGCCATTAATGGTGGGTTTCTTGACCGGTTTAATATATATGTATATGTAAAATATAGCTTTAAGACAGTCAGAGAATATGCTATAAACTTCAGGCCACACACTACAAAATGTAAGAAAGAATTTGAAATAGGCCTATCTTTTGCATTCTAAAATCTTTAAGTGTCAAAATATTTTAGTTCTTAAGTTTCTTCTATTAAACAGTACTCCCTAATTCAATTTAGTATGATACACAACCACATCATTTTCTACGCCTAAAATTTGAGTTCTTATTGAATTTTCCTATTTCAATTAAAAAGGGCCTGAGGGACCCATTTCAAAACAAACATTATTTCATATTAATCAGTTGAACATTCTACAACAATTTAAAATTTAACAACTATCTGAAAAACTAAAAAAATGTTCTATTAAGAAACCCTGGTTATGAAAATAGCTCATTCAATTTACAATGTGCTAAGTGGGAATGGCGGTGAACTTCCTGAGGTGCTTCAAGTCGCAAGGATGGCACTAATTGTGTTTGTCACATCAGTGCATGTTGAGGATTTTTTCAGCATATAAACTAATTTGTCCAGTAAACGTGACAGTAGTCTGTTCATTAATCTTGAAAAGTTGCTTATGGTTTATGGCAATTCAAACTATGGATGTGCCAATGTAGATGAGAAGGCCCAAAGTGTAAATGAAAGACTTCTGTGTAAAAGAAAAACTGCTAATCCTGTTTTCCAGTGTGTTTCTTGTGGTCTTACTGTGTGTTTACATCGGTGATTTTGAATAGTGATTATTGATTAATAAATAGTTATAACCTAATTTTTCTAACATAGTTGTGTTATGGAAGTTATTTTGCATATAGCACAAGACTTTTTTTTCAATATAATTTCAGTGTCTTTTTTGTCCTATTTTCCTTTTTGGTACCTTTTTGGACACTTAAAACACTACTTCTTAGTGCTTTAACTTCCAAAGTCTATTCAACACTTAATAAGTACCTGTGTTGGGATTTTACACATTTCATTTTTTATATATTATGGAAATGCTTAGGCCTATTTTTTCTGTGCCCTTGTGTTCTTACAGATGGTGTTTCAATTTTATCAAAATTAACATGTACATTAACAGTCATTTTTGTTCAGCACAAAATCCTTTCCAATACTGCCATACTTACTTACTCAATGGCAATAGACAATTCCTAAGTAAGGTAAAGGAATATTATCTATTATAAGGAACCCAAAGGTTTATTGCCGTGCTTACCTGGGCCCGCCATTCAACCCTATTCTGCGCTAACTCCACCTAACCATTCCTCGCAAGTCCGATTTCCCTTGAATCTATTCAAATATTGTCTTCCCACCTGTGTCTAGATCCTCCTAGTGGTCTTTTAACTTAGGGTCTCCCCATCAATATTTTTTAGATATGTATTTTTCTCCCCCATATGTGCAACATGTCCAGCCCATTTCATGCTCCGTGATATAATTACCCTTACTATATCTGGTGATGAGTACAGGTTATGAAGCTTGTCGTTACGCAGTTTTCTCCAGTCACCATTTTCATCTCTCTTAGGCCCAAATATTTTCCTAAGCACCCTGTTTTCAAACACTCTCAGAATATGTTCTTCCCGAAGATTAAGCTAGCATGTGTCACATCCATATAATACAACCGGCAGGATAATTGTTTATAAATTTTTATTTTTCTGGACAGAAGATGAGAAGATAAGAGTTTCTGAACTGCACGAAAGCAGAAATTTGTCCTTAACTTTGTCCTTAATATTATTTGTATCTCTAATTATTATTGCTCCCAGATATTTGAATTTATCCACTTGTTGGAACGATTTACCGGCCTTTCTAATATTTTGCAGAGCATTATTTTGACGTTTCATGACCATGTACTTAGTTTTTTCTGTATTAATATCCAATCCAACATTCCTGCAGGCATCGAAAGACTCTCTGCATTTCTCTCAATTCTGTTTATGTCATCGCCCAACAGACAGACATAATCCGCATAAGCTAAAACAGGGTGACTGCCATTTAGTTCTAGGTCTATCTTGTTTTCCTGGACTTTCCTAATCAGCCACTTCATAATTACGGGTGAGACATTCTAGCATATTATGACAACTATTTTGGTTCATTACATGTCATAAATGAATTAGAACTGGTTCTGCACATTCTGTAAAATCTTCTATGTTTTCTCCTTCATATTACATGGAAAGCATTATTTAAAATTTATTTTAAATATTTAAAATTTGTTTTTTAAAATCTATTACGAGTGGGACATAATTTGAACAATGATTTTAATGATGCAAAACAGAAGTTCATTTGCTGTTCTGCTATTAATGTTAGAGTCTTAATGTTATTATTAACGAAGGTATGAGGGATTAAATAAAAATTATAAACTGTTTCAAGATTGTCAGAACATTTATTTAACTCTTACAATAACATTTAACAAAACTATCACCATTACGGGTGGGACAAAAAGTCACTTTTTGCTACTTTACATAGTAATTAACCACACACATCAATCTTATAGGCTACCAAATTATACTTTAAGATGTATATTTTCTCAAATCAAACAGGACATAGCTGATTACTAGACTTCGGATTTTAGGTAAAAACCTATTTTAATCCTTAAGTGATATATGGACGTAAACTTGTACATGCATGTTTCATAAATGACTATGCCTAAAACTGATACTTTTATAGGACCTAAAACAGCCTATTTTTATGTTAGAGCATAATATTGCCTTTTTGCATGTTTTTCCTCTAAAGTTCAAAATAAGTCTACTTTTGTTATAAATTCTAGCATTTATTTTCAGTTCGTACTAAATTTTTAGCTCGGAATATGCAGTACATGGCACATTTGTGACGTGGTTAAATAGTAAGGAATGTTTCGTCTTCAGCAGAAAATTCTTTGGAATTCCCAAGAAAATGTAGTGTTTTTCTCCAACTCCCACACCCAGTAAGAAAAAGGAAAAAGAAAGACAGAAAGAAAGGGGAAAAAATGTAGTTCTCTGAATCACTGAGGGATACAAGGGGTTGAATATGCTAGCGTGTGCATATCTTCTGGGCGCAAGGATTAGGTTTTCACTGTTATGGTAGTAATAGGTCTATATAATTCTGTGTATCATAGGCCTATATCTGAGTTTTATCATGATTATTGGTTAATGGTGACTTCAATAAATATAATATTCTGCATTGCAATTGAGATATTTCAGAAAAATGGCAACTTAACGTTTTTATAAGAGACTATTTTACGATTTTTAGAGCCTATTTTAGGTGCCTAAAACAGCATTTTTAGCGACCTAAAAGTCCGAAGTCTACTGATTACCCTTGACTACTTAGTTTTAATGAGTGTTAAAATCATGCTAAAAATTCCAAAAAAATTAACTACAATGCAATAAAAGACTTGAGACTTTCCCGGCGTTGGTTATATATAATGGTCTCTCGGGCTTCCAACCGGGTTAAAGAATGGTTTATTTCCGAGCTTTCGGCTGCTGTCAGCTCTGCAGCAGCCGAAAGCTCGGAAATAAACCATTCTTTAACCCGGTTGGAAGCCCGAGAGACCATTATATACAATGCAATAAATAAGTAAACTGACAGATTTTACACATGGAAAAACTTCAAATACACATAATTCCTGAATTTTCAGTGAAATCTAGGTTTTAGACTTTTATTTGACTTCCCAATTACACTAGTTTTATAACATCTCCCTTTGAGGGAAAAATTCCCATATTTTATGAAATGGCTGTAACGACATATTCCAAAGCGAAATTAAAAAGTAAAGGTGATAGTGCACCCAATATTGCAATATAGTCTCAAAAACAAAAGTCTTATTTACTACGTTTAAAATGCTTGTTTAACCAAAATGTAGTCCTTAATAAGTTCACAATCTATTCAGTCAAATAATTCTTATTTTCACAATTTTTCCCACACAATAATGGACCAAATTTCATATAAAATAAACCTCAAATCTTATGCAAGTTAATTGTGTTTTTCTGTAACGGATATTACATAATGTAGTCAATCAGTTTCTAGACATATATATTCAGAACCGGATGCACCTTTATAATTTTGCTTACACCAACAAGGAAGAATAATTCTTGTCTTCATACACAAACAGTTGAATTCATCAAGTGGTTATTTTGAGGATTATATTTACCTACTTAGCCTACTTACTCAATGGCAATAGAAAATTCCTAAGCAAGCTAAAGGAATATTATCTATTTTATGAAACCCGGAGGTTCATTGCCATGCTTATCTGAGCCCGCCATTCAACCCTATTCTGTGCCAACTCTATCAAACAATCCCTCACAAATCCTACTTTGCTTTTCCTTATAAAGAGCATAGTGATGTGTAGAATACTGAAAACATGTAAAATACTGCAAAAGTTTTAAGAAACCCACTATCATAGTAAAATATGGATGTATTTCCCTACCAGAAGCTTTGACCCTGGACACCCTGGATTTCCACTACACACCCTTCACAACAAGCTTTCAGTAGAGTAACTTGGTATTGGCCTCATAATTGTATGAGATTAAAAAGAAATGTAACATTTTTTTTATTTTTATTTATTTAATTTTCTCATACTAATTCCCAGTTTTTCATGATTAGCTGCTAGATGTGATATTTTGATTTTTGATAGGCTACATGAAAAAAGCAAAGTTTGATGACATAGCCTATTATTCTTTAGAACCTATAGATTCCTTATAACTGTAAGCACCTTACATTTGTAAGAAAATTCTAAATGTAAATAAAATCATGAAGAAGTGTCCAGACACAAAATTAACCTAAAATGGCGCTGTGAACAGCTGTTAAATCATGATAGGCCTAATCATTACTCTAGAAGATGTTCTATCGTCGGGGCGGGAGTGGGCATTGGGTCATATGGACAAAATTCAATGCTTGGACAAACTAGTGGAGAAAATTGTGGTCTAGGCAGCTCAGTCGTTATTGAGGCTTTATACCGGATACAAAAACTCGATATCAACCCCAGATCCCCTTCCTGTTTTTCTGTATTGGGACTTTGTCCCCAATCCCTACCAGAAGCTCTGCCCCTGGACACCCTGGATTTCCACTACGCACCCTTCACAACAAGCTTCGAGTAGGGTAACTTGGTATTGGCCTCATAATTCCTTCCTGTTTTTCTTTTCTCTGTGCCCCTGGACCCTCTTTCCAGGTTTCTCCCAGACCTTCGGAGCTTCGAATACGGTAATTACTAAAACTGTAATGGAGAACCTAACTATGAAACTTGTTGAAGAGCATGCATACATAAAACTAATGGCAACACTGCATAAGCCTATGCAGGAAGGTCCGATCTCATGCAAGATCAGCAGCAGTCAATGGGAGTGTTGGTGTCCAACCTATGGGCCACAAAATTGCTTGGAACACCTCGCATGGAAATCTAGCAGAAACCTATACAAAAGCAATTTTTTTTTGGGAGGGGGCCAATAATCTTCAACATTAGCGTTAAGAGATCATGGCTGCGGTCACTGTCTTCCTTATAGTACGTCTGATGGACGGGGACTACAGAAGTTAAAATGTGTGTTGAATAAGTTATACAGTTTCAGGGCTGCCAATAGTATAACATCATACATACCAGCACCAAATAAATTAAAGCCCAGCTATTATAATGTAATGAAATAAATTATTCCTTACACTTACATCCTTGTGACTATACAACAGCTGGTGAGTAGGAGGTGAAAATGTTGCCAAACAACAGGTTTTCTATTTCCACATTCCCAGGTTCAATCCTACCCAAGTCGAAAGCTTTTTATGTGAGACCATATTTTCAGGCATATAATTTTGCGGGGTGGTGCAGGCAGTGTGGCAGTGTTTCAAAATTTGGAGGATAAGTTCAGACAGTGTTAACTCATATAAGCAACAGTTCCATATCTGTAGGTGTATATGCAAGTAAAATAAGTTGGTGGGGTGGTGCAAAAAAATTTTCGTTGAAGATTTCGAGAAAATTCTAATTATATCTTAATGTTCCAGATTCTGAGAAAATTCCAATTTTACAGTAAAATTTTTTTACTGTCATATTTGTGTTCAGGAGGGTCAAATTTCAGGTTGAAAGACCAAGCTTTTGGAAATAATTCTGCACGTGCAATTGTAAGAGTCAGCAACCAGTAAGTTGATCACTCACAATGAATGAAAGAACAAACCACCAATTTATTCGTACTTTAATTATTAGACGTTTCTAGTTTACGAAGCAGCCTATGACATGAACAATTTCGTCTATATGAGGTATAAACCTTGAAACACTACCATACCGCCTGCACCACCCTGTAAACTTATTTTACTTACATGTGCATCTACAGCCATAGGACTGTCGCTAATATGTGAGTTAACACTGTCTGAATAGTTCCTGCAAACTTTGAAACACTGCCACATCGTCCCGCAAATTTATATGCGGGTTATTCATGTTGCAATTGATTTTCTGGTGTAAAATAAGTATTTATGGATTATAAATTATTATAAGTTAGATTGAAATAAGGTCTATTTGATCCCATAGTCCACATTTTAAACAAAAGTTACAATTTTCTGCATTTTAGGGCACAGTATGTGCAACCATTTCATAAACGGGTGGGACATTCTAGCAAATTATAAAAAGTATTTTTGTTTATTACATATCATAAATAATAAACTAGAATTGGTTCTTCACATTCTGTAAAATTTACAATGCCTTCTCCTCCACACTGCATGCAAAGCATTATTTAAAATTTATTTTAAATATTTTAAATTTGTTTTTCAAAATCTGTTACGGGTGGGACATGGTTTGGACACTGATTTTAATGATGCAAAACAAAAGCTCATTTTCTGTTCTGCTATTACTGCTAGGGTCTTTTAATGTTGTTATTAATGAAGGTATGGGGGATTAAATACAAATTATAAACTGATTCCAGGTTGTCAGAACATTTATTTAACTCATCAATAATAATTTAACAAAACTATCACTGTTACGGGTGGGACAAAAATTCCCTTGTTTGTTATTTTACATAGTAATTAAAAACACATACTTTTTGAAGTTAATCTTATACCAAATTGTACCTTAAGATGTATATTTTCTCAAATGAAAATGGACATAGCTGATTACTCTTGACTAACTTACTTGGTTTTAAAGAGTGTTAAAATCATGCTAAAAATGGCAAAAAAAAGTAACTCAACACAATAAGTAAGTAAATCGACAGATTTTACACATGAAACCACTTCAAGTACACCTAAGTCCTTAAAATCCAGAGAATTTGAGGTTTTAAACTTATTTTTGACCACCCAATTACAATAATTTTGTAACTTCTCTCTTTGAGGGAAAAATTCCCATATTTTATGAAATGGCTGTGTGAGATCTCACCTCCGTGTCATGTCCCCATGCCTGACTTGTCATTTTCATTCTTTCATAATTCAACAGACTTTAATTGGTATTCCATTTTAGTGTTATAACCAGAACAAACAGCTCAAAAAATGAGTCATTAATAACTGAAAAGAAAATATATCATTTTGTAAAGACAATTTTTTGCACTAAACATGCCTGTCCCAAAGTGAGACCTCACCTCCGTGAAACAATATAAAAGTTCAATTATTTCCACAGAGATGGCACTGTAGTCTTTCTATCTTCCTTGGACTCCAACTTTTGGCAGTTGTCTTATCATTTATATAAAGCCAAGCTGTCAGTGTGCTTTTATGTGTTGTTTTGCTTGTGTAAAAGGGCTAAATGCAGAGTTGGTAATTGACTTTCTCACCTCCGTTACCTACACCCAACGGTAAAGTTGTATGTTTTTATATTTACTTTTGCTATAAATTATAATAATAAGGAATGCAAAGTTAAAATCTAGAACTGAGATTTTCTAACCTGAGATTTTCTAACCTCAAATGTTCTCAAGCTGTTTGACAAATTAGAGAAAAAAATCTCACCTCTGTTACCCTCACCTGAGTTACTGTTACTCTTGAGTCCTATTCATGGAGGTGTAATTAATGTTGTAATTGATGACATATTTAACTGTCTGCATTTATTATTTTTGTTTAAAGAAGATACTGGTATGGCCTAATAGTGTACGACAATATATCATGTTTTGATTTAAAGTTTTGATTTGAAGGTCATAATCTATTTTAACATAGACAAAAATAAGTAAAAAGTTGTGTGTTAATCCATTTGTAAGGTAATAAATAGGGCTCGGATTTTTTCAAAATGCATATATATGCAAATGCATATTTCGATAGTTATTGGCGTTATTGCATATTCTAAACATAGAAGCATAATTCTGCATATATGGTTGAAATTTAGGACAATTTTAAGAATCTCTCTCAAAACATACTTTGGACATTCCTTTCAAGTTTCTATTTGCAACTTTCTGAGTAACTGCATTTTAGTTTTACTGCTAGAAATATCTGCCTGGCTAAGGGGTGATAGTGGGATTTTCCTGCATTCCTTTCACTCTCGCAGTAAATTACAGCCTCATAGGGTTGGTCTTGAGGGAAGTATCATTGTGTTACATTCACCTTAATCTGCAGCTAATAAAGTGTTCTTTTTAAAAAAATGCGCAAAAGAAAAGAGCAGCAGAAAATATCTATTAATCAGTAGGTGTTGGGTAACAGTGACTATTCAACAGACGGTGATATCGTGTATTTTCAAGTTTGTTCGAAGGAAGTGAAATGTGAAAAGAAATTTCAACTTGAACAACATTCAAGAACAACTGCACATATTACGGTAAAGGAGGGGAAGAACAACAGTGCACGAAAACAACTAGGCTACTCCTTACACAAGTAAAACCCAAATCCTCTGTTAATACATTTTCAGCTCATCTTTATAAGGCTTTGGTGTGCAGTAACATTCCCTGGAATAAATTAAACAATCCAGTTCTGCGATCATTTCTGGAGACATATTGTGTAAATCAAAGAATCCCAGATGAATCAACTCTTAGAAAAAATGATCTACCCCCGTTGTATGAGTCTACTCTAAGGAATAAAATGTTAGCAATATATTTATGTGACAAATATAATTGTACAATTAATTTTTTTACAGAAATTAAGGCCATTTTTGGTGCATATTTTCAATTTTTTTACTGCATAAATGCATGCATATATTCAAGCTTTTTAGTGCATATGAATCCAGGCCCTAGTAATAAATATTGTTCTTTTTCATGATAACATTTAATACAGTCAATTTAATCTAATTCTCACATAACTTCTATATAATTACTATATCTAACTATTTTCTCACCTCCGTGAATGCGCCATTTTCTAACCTTGTTAATTTAATGCAAAATACCACTCGGTAAGTAGGACTAGTACCTCAGTAGTACTCTGCAGAAGGAGATATCACATAAAAAAAAAATTACATGGTCCAAAATAAAAAATAATTTTAAAAAAATTCTAACATTGAAATCTGCCCTTTTTTGGAGAATGACCCATGCCTGAAAATACAGTTTTACATAAATGCTTTGGACCCAGGTGGGATCGAACCCGGGAATGTGAGAATATAAAACCTCTTGTTTAATGACATTTTCACTTCCGACTCACTAGCTGTTGTCGAGTCACAAGGACGTAAGTATAAGAAATAATTTCGGGTAGAGCCCTATCTCCTCAACATTACAGTTATAATTTTTACAAAACGAAACATTAAAAATGTGTCCCTAGGTGCAAGGATTATAATTAGGTGTGAAATTTGTTAATAAGCCCATATAAGAAAACATCCTGTAATTCTCTTACCTTAAAATAGCCTATGTAATTCATGGTAATAACATGTAACTGATGGCCATGTTACAGACTTAACTTAGAATTCTGGATATCAGGTTGACCAATACGACAAACCTCGGAGATATATATGGCACTTTTTCGAAACCTACAAACAGTGTATCGTACATTATTCGAAAATGCAAGGGCGCTTCGCTACGGCTGCCGCCTCTGCTTTGCGTGCTTAACTATGTGGTTAGTATTTTAGATTATCTGCAGACAACTTATCTCAATGCAGAGGTGGGTACAAGGCACCTCGCCTGCTGCGGCATTATACGAGGACAGTTTGTATCCTGCTTTGCTCAGAACCATAATATGGCTGGCGTGTTTTATGCGTAATAAAAATGAATTGAAAGTAGGTAAAAATACATGAAAAAGTTCAAAATACGACAAGTTCCGCCTCTTAATAAATTATTTTAACAAAAGTAGGCCTAAGTACATTTAATGACATGTTGATTTCCAAAAAAGGAAAATTGTAATGTCGAGGAGATAGGGCTCTCGCCACAATTTCTTCCATTATCCTGAATTCAATCATGTCTCATTTTTCTCATCACATTATACAGGGTCTTTATTATAAGTTGAGACCGGGCGACCGGTGTTTTCACTCTCCGCTACGGAGTCCGCATTAGCCGCCGGTGACGCGCGCGCGGCTTCCCTGCTTAAAGTGTAGGCTATATAAAGTATTGGGAAAAAATTATATTGCGACTCACCCGACTCCCCCACCACTACTCTCTTAACGGGACAGCGAGGAAAGTAGGGGTTTAGGGTGGGGAGATTCTTTAATACAGTCTGGAGAAACCTAGCGGCGGCATTAGAACTACTAGCAGAATAGCGACGGTGGCGACATCTAGTATGGAAATGGTGAAAGAGAAAAATAATTTATTTCTCCTTTATTTTCTTCTTCTCTTCCTTTCCCGTCTCTTTCCTCTCTTCCTCTCACCTCCTCTTCACCCTACCTACCTATTCGAGACCTATTCCTAACATTAAATTTTGGATCGAACGGGGATCGAACGCATGACCCTTAGCATCGTAGCCAAGAGACTTAGCCATTACGCCACGAAGGCGAGTTGAGCAGTGAAGGAAGTTCCGATATATTTTAGTTATCTATTGCGTTAGGGAGTGTTAACGCAAGCATCGGGTTTTCTAATTTTGAGATGGTTTGTTTGTTATGAAAAGAGTAGTGTTGGTGCAAGGGAATTATTCTGCATCAATTAAGCCATGTTTTTTGTCATAACACGGCGTTTTTTAAAATTTGGAAATATTATGTAAATTTCGATTTTTTTTATATATATATAATTGTGAAATATCCTGTTGGCATGAAATATTATGTTTGTTGCAAGGGTTTTTGGCATTTTGTATTTTTTTTTATCGTGAATTATTATTTTTTTATCATTTGTGAAATATTATGTTTGTTGGTGTTGCAAGGGTATTTTGTTATTGTGAAATATTATTTTACCTGTTTAAAGATCGTGAAATATGTTTGGTACAAGGGTATTTTTTCACTGTTCGATATTTTGCATAATTTGTGAAATTTTATTTTGTTTTTTATATTCGTTTTTAAAAATTGTGAAATATTATGTATGGTGCAAGGGTCTTTTGTTATTGTGAATGTTTTTTTTTCTTTCAAATCGGTGTTTAAAGATCGTGAAATATGATGTTTGGTACAAGGGTATTTTTTAATTGTTCGACATTTTCTATAATTCGTGAAATTTTATTTTATTTTTTATATTAGTTTTTAAAAATTGTGAAATATTATGTATGTTGCTTTTGTTATTATGATTTTTTTTTCTTTCAAATCGGTGTTTAGAGATCGTGAAATATGATGTTTGGTACAAGGGTATTTTTTTTTGTTCGACATTTTCTATAATTCGTGAAATTTTATTTTGTTTTTTATATTCGTTTTAAAAAATTGTGAAATATTATTTATGGTGCAAGGGGCCTGTTTTGTTGTTAAATATTGTTTTTTTATAATTGTTTTTTATAATACTGAAATTCACGTGGCGGGTCCTGAGTAACGCTAAAGAGGCTCTGGTGACATGGTAATTGCAACTATAATTATTACATTGCAATTATTAGAGCAAGCTGCTGACTTAACACAGCAAGCTGCATTACCGGCGCTTAGTAGTGGTTGGCATGCAGCGGGGAGAAGATGCGCGTGGGAAATGCGCAGTAGGCGGTGAGGGGAAGCGAGCGTGCAGGCAGGCTGGCGGAGAAAGCGACCGCGCCGGTGGAAAGGGGAGCAGGGTGAGTCGGAAAGTAGCTCCTTGCCAAAGTATTACATATCTTACCTTATAACATATGTTGGAAGTGTCGTCCTTCCTGTGTTATACAGGCATTGTATCTGGAAACCACATTCTGGCTGACGCGAGTGAGTTCTTCCACTGTAATGCCCCTAATTTCATTCGTAATGTTTTCTTTCAGCTCCTCCAATGTGTGAGGATTTGTTCGATCCTTCGATAAACCTTATCTTCATCACGTACACGTCCAGCAGACTCGTACTTAAAATAATGTTTACACACAAAAATACGATGCTGCAGCGAAATGGGTCTCACCATGTGGTAAAATCCCATCTACGGGGACCATTTTTTAGAACCGAGATTCTATTCATAAAACACTTATATCACACGAATTTTGTTATAGACAGATGTGTGGAGAGGAGATGTTGTCTTGGCGAATGATTTGGTCCAACCGCCCACCCTAATTGATACACTTTCTTTTATATCACGATCTAGCGAAAACTCCCTTCTTCTCCACCATTTTTCTGTCCTCGTCGTCCTGATTGGACGGAGGTGTGACGTCATATCGCTAAACAAGATATGATTGTGGATGAACAGTGTGACAAACCTACAAAGGTACAAGCCACTAGCTGCTCGTAAGAAATGGTGGTTGTGCTATTCAGTATATTGCTCCTTAACTAACATAAACGTTCCTAACCTAACAAAACATCGGAGGTATTCAGTATATTGCTCCTTAACTAACATAAAGGTTCCTAACCTAACAGTTGGTAACCGTGTATCGCTCATAAACAAAAAAACATCACACAGTCCGTGGAAATGTGAATATCGCGTGAATTGGTCCCCGTAATTGGGATTATGCCCACCATGTTGACACTTTAACAATAACTGCACGTGCCGATGTTGCATCAAGGTCAGACAGGCTGCGCGCGCCTTCCGTCCCCCGGTCTCAACTTATAATAAAGACCCTGTAATAGCTGGGTCTTAAATTATTTCATATGTATGTTGTTATACTATTGGCAGCCCTGAAAGTGTAGCCTACATTCAGCACACATTTTGACTACCGTAGTGCCTCATCCATCTGAGATATTATTAGGGATGCAGTGACCGTGGCCATGATCCAGTACGCTAATGTTGAAGATTACCCTGAGGCCTGCATTATTAACAGAACTAATACCTAATGGACTGACAAAATGCAGTAAAGCTGTCATGGAACAAAAGGTGGCATAGCATTATTGGTCAGTGACTGATGATGGAGCAGGGCAGCATGTAATGGATAGTGTGATAGGGTCCAGGAGATTAGTAAAAGATTAGTTTATTTACCTCCATTTAATAATCATGTTTAATGTCACCAGATAACAATATCTGTGCAAAACATAATTACCTTATAATTTTGACATCTTGATATAAACTGGGTACCGCAATGCGCGAAATAGATCTTATGACAAATTCTCTTAAAGGGGGCACGCCTAGTAAATAAGCAATTCCATGCATCACACTGGATGAATGAACTTAACCTCTTCCCGACAGGTTTAATGCAATCAATGATATGATCTCACATACACAGTGATTCTTACTCTCATTGGTCAGAAGGTTACATAAATATTACATTATTGCAAGTTAAGAGGATGCATGCCAAATTCTGTAAACCATAATAACTACAACGCAAACAACACAACCGTACACACGCAATTACTACCTGGTTTATTTAAACTTACCTAGAAGCAGAAGTTTAACTTCTCTTGCAGCTCTTTCTCCATCGGCACGTAAATCTTTGTCTATTTTCTTGGACCTTTCTGCAGCTTCTTTTTCTACAGCTGTACTAACAGCACAACCCATATCGAAGTTTGGCACTTGTTGCTTTAAGTGACGTCCGACTCCACCCGGTTGCCAACCAGCGGAGAAATAGTACGCTTCACACCGGAACCTGAGTTTTATGACTACTTTTTGTTTATTCAAATCATAAAACGAACTGATTACAATTTCAAAAAGCACTCAGTGTCAGCTAAAACAAACTACCATTAAATAATACCACAATTATAAGTGTTCTCAATATCATAAACAATTTCTATATCTTGTCTATACACCCAAGACGAATCACGCAGCATCACACACTCATCCCGATACTGATGCTTCATCGTCGTTACGCTTCACAATAATTCACCATGGTTGCCAAGCGGCACTAATTGAAAAATGGATATAACGAAGCTTAGAAAATGAATTATATATGCTGTACGACACATAGGACACATGTGCTTTTTAAAAAAACTGATTTAAATTCCATTTTGACGTACGCTAATTTCATCGTTTAGGCCAATATGTATTCAAATTTAATTGAAAAGAGAGCTTTTAGTCCATGATAGTGTTGGTAATTCAGCATGTATAAAAATGTTCTAATGCCAACATTGAAAGTATAGATTTAGGCTGAGAGGAGATTAAATTCTGTAATAATTCAGTAGTATGTAGTGAAGCTCCTATAAAAGAGTGTTTCCTTTTCTTTTATAAGAAATAAAATATAAATCTACATCGCATTAAAGGACAAATCATATTATATTATAACCGTAATTTAATCTGTTACATTGGCACAAACACAATACCCCTTTTCGCTTTTATTAAATTTCGTACCCTAAAAATAAATGGTTCTCGGTATGCCGTAACAAACAGGGTAATATCCAGTTTTAACTCCCCCCACATTTTAAAACGAGATTATCTTCATAAACAGTTAAAAACACACGAATTCCAAAACATATTCTCGGTAGAAGAGATGTCTTCACGAGAGAAACGCAGAGACCAGTAAATTCTAAGATGAATAATGAAATTATACCAAATTATCAACCCATGGACTTCACCAGTGGATTAACTCAAAAAAATGGAAATGGTAGAAATAAGGCCTTTGCAGGCAACAGTGGAATTAAACGAATCCAACAATATTAGAGCACACCATTAGAAAGCGTTTAAATGTGCAAATATTTTTCGTAATGCGAAACATTCCACATCTGCCGACTTTGTATCACAGCAGAATCTTTTTACAAATTATGGGGTTTCCAAATGACAATTGTATGACACACATAAAATAAAAACTGTAAAAAAAAAGTGAATTTTATAATTTACTACACTCCCATCTAGTGGGAAACGACTGAAACTGCCAGGTGAAAAGTGATTATTTTTATTTTTATTTTTATTTTTATTTTTATTATTATTATTATTATTATTATTATTATTATTATTATTATTATTATTATTATTATTATTGTTATTGTTATTATTATTATTATTATTATTATTATTATTATTATTATCATTATTATTATTATTATTATGCTATTATTACAGTCAAACCTCATATAACGATACCTGTGGGCCATAGCAGATTGTATTGTTATACAAAGGTTATTGTTATATTAAAGGGCTGTAGAACTTAACTGGTGTGATCTACAGGATAATTCAAGGAACAGACATTATACATACACCAAGAGTGTGTCAAAAATACTTTTACAAACGTCGGGCAGAGGTCCTTACACCAAAAGAAGGAAAAAAGTTCATATGAACATAGGTCCCATAATCCTTTGTTTTCTCATTAGGAACTGTTCAACACATTGGTACACTCATAACACGTCCACACACAACAAATGCTCGAAATGTCCTCCTCTTGTTTCTAGACATGCATGCACTTGTTGAATCATGGACTTTCACACCCTTTCAAATACTCTGAGATGGTGTCGAATGGTTTCGCAGGCTTCCATGACATGTCGATGAAAAGTTTCTTCATCCGGCAGGATGTCTGCATGCTCCATAAACCAACGGGTTAAGGTGCCCCAGAGATAAAAATCCAAAGGATGGAGGTCGGGAGAACGTGCAGGCCATGGAACTGGTCCTCCTCTGCCTTTCCATCTGTCATGGTAGATACCAATCAGTGCATCTCGAACAATGAGACTAAAATGTGCTGGACCCTCATCATGCATAAACCACATCTTTTGTCTTATTTGCAGGAGCACATCTTCGTGAAGTAATTCTGGAAGAGTGTTCTGGATAAAGTCCCTGTAGACAGCACCTGTAAGACGTGATGGTAGAATGTATGGACCTACCAGACAATCACCAACAATTCCAACCCACACATTAATCCTAAACTGTTGCTGATGTCTAGCCTGAACTACAGCACAAGGATTATGATCTGCCCATAAGTGTTCATTGTGGAAATTTGTAATTCCATCTCTCCCAAACATTGCATCGTCTCTAAACAAAACTGACAAGGCAAACAATGGATTGCCTGTTTGTGCTAGAAACCATCGGCAAAAGTTCTCCCGTGGTGGATAATCGGCAGGTGATTTGATTTGATTTAGTTTATTTCATCCTCTGGATCATTGTAAAATGATATGGGACACAATTTGATGGAGTTATACAATAAGTACTGTTGAAGTGGACAACAATATACAATACAATACAATGCAAATGAATAAAATATAGATGATTACAATACAATACAATACAATACAAATGAATAAAATATAGATGATTACAATACAATACAATACAAATGAATAAAACATAGATGATTACAATAAAATACAAATGAATAAAACATAGATGATTACAGTGAGAATTATTAATTACTACAGGATTTAGCTTGCTTACATTGACTGGTGGAGACTATGAATGGAGTTGTTTTAGTTAAAACGTTGAGTCTAAGTAATCTTTAATACTAAGGAACTTGCCATTCAGGAGTATATCTTTTAGTTTTCCCTTGAAAGTTTTGATGTTGGATTTTGTTATTTCTGGTGGCAGTTTATTGTACATGAGAATTCCTGTGTGAGATATGCTAAGTAAGCTTTTGGTAAGTCTATGACTGTCCAAGTGTAAGTTATTAAATGTTCTTGTGTGATAATTATGTATCTCAGAATTTAGACGAAATTCAGTTTTATTCTTGTGGATGAAGAGTAACGTTTCAAGTATATATAAGCATGGTACAGGTAAGATTCCTATTTTTCCAAGGAGCTCTTTGGTTGGTGTTCTAATGGGTAAGTGAAAAATTGTTTTTAGTATCCGTTTTTGCAGTTTGAAAATGCAATCAGCTTTTGGAGATGAGCCCCAAAAGGGGATCCCGTATCTAATTAGGGATTCAACACAGGAGTAGTAGACTACTTTCAAGACTTGTGTGGAGCAGGTTTTAGACAGGACACGAAGAGCAAAGGAAAGTTTGCAGAGGTGTTTGCCGAGCTCAGAAATGTGCTTTTCCCAAGATAGATCAGAGTCGATCCAAACTCCTAGAAATGTTGTCTCACTTTTGTTAGCTAAAGGATTATTGTTTATTTGCACAAGTAAGTTATTGTTTTGGGCCTGAGAATTAAAGTGAAGGTATACGCATTTGTCAACATTAATTAATTGCATGTTTTCTTTAAGCCAACGTTCAATGTTGTTATTAACTTCATTGACTTTAATTTGAAGTGAGTTAATATCAGTACAGTTTAGTATTAGATTTGTGTCGTCTGCAAACATGATGGTTTGTGCAAGGGGGATATTGAATGGAAAATCATTAATGAAAATTAGAAAAAGGATTGGGCCGAGGACTGAGCCTTGGGGAACCCCATGTTCAGCAATTAGTGTATCTGACTGAGCTGATTCTATTTCCACGAACTGTTTTCTACAGTAGCGGCTCGTACTTGTAAACGTAGGTGAAGCTCAAATCAAGGTTTGCAAAGTTCATGTAGGTGTATCAACAGTAGGAAATACAAAGTTCTCCCACAAGGGGAAGAAGGTGGCTTCATATTTATCCCTGCTATCAATGCACATAGGCTTACATGCACGTTATTATGTTACATTGCTTACCTATTTGTTGTATATCCTCCAGAGCACGAATAACATTTAAAAATTCACAGACTCCAGCAGTAGCATCGCCAGGAATTTTATTAAGGGGGGGCAAGCTCAACATAATTCCTAATTACTCTACAATAATAATTCCTTATTTATTTGGCTAAATTATACATTACTCTACAATAATAATAATAATAAATTTACTATAATGAACAAATAGTAGTATTACGACAATAATTTAAATAAGTGTACTGTGAACTAATTCCTGATTGAAGTTAATCAACATTGAAATGATACAAATTATATTTTATTATGATCGCCCGAAAATCAATTTCGGACCTCAATTTCAAATGATTAGGCTAAACACATTAATATTCACTTAGTTAACCGGATCGTTATTTTGAACCCCAGCTGAATTCGACGAGGCTACAAAGATTTTTTTGAAGTTAACAGAACACGCTCTTTTGAGCATATTATTATAAATACATATTATAATTATAGTTAGTTAATACTTGCTAAACTCATTATAAAGTAATTATATTTTTTTATTCTCCATGCAACAACTGCAGGTTGGCAAAGAGCACCATAAATAAATGAATCCTTAAGGCAATCCAGAGGGGGGCAGTTGCCCCCCCATGCCGACGCCCATGGACTCCAGTTTCATTCCATTCCTAAGGTGAAGGCATGGCCAACAGCATAGCTTTTTAATGTAATAGTTCCTACATAACCACTGGTGCTGGTTGTACCACGAAGTGTTTAATTTGTCTTTGTATGGTTTGCTAGCCTGGGAATTTAACTTTTCTCTTATTATACTCTCTCCAACGACTAAAGGGAGTTTGTATCCATTTTAACAGATTCAGTTTTACATTACAGCTTGTGATAAATTTATATTGCCAAACACAATGAAAGTAAACAGCATTTTTTTTTTAACTGAAGCTCACCTGAACTAATAAAGTGAAATCACTCTTAAATATACGTTACGAACAATCACAACTGACACATAGCAACACATGGAACAGACAACAGACTGACAATTTGGAGGGAATGCATGTTCCCACGAATATTCATCAGAGTAGAATGACTGTGTTCAAAACATAAAACTTACTTTCCATTTGCTTCCCTGCTACAGTACTTTAAAATTATTAGTGGGATTCTCAATTAAGAATCTGCAAAAATTTAGTCCCCCCCCCCAAAAAGCGAGGAAATATAATGCCTTCTTATCTTACTTAGAAAATAGAATCAGAGCTAAATTTATTTTACTTTGTAGGAAAACTACAGCATTTAGGAAAGAAGTGTCATTTAGACGGTCCCGGCAGGGGAGACAAGTAGTCATAAATCTATCGGCTTAGCTCGGTGAGTCCCTAGTAGCACACTTCGTTGGCCCAACAGAGGGATTTGGTTGGCATGGAAGGGATATGTTGGGAAAAGGTTGGTTGTAATTCCCTCGGTTTTGCCAACGGATTTTTTGGCTGGGTCGCGCGCTTGTCCTACTGTTGGCGTTTCCAACCAATAGGGCTGTTGCCCCAACAATACATTTCGTTGGCTAAGCCTCCGTTGGCGTTACCAACCAACAGGATTGTTGGCCCAGCAATACATTTCGTTGAAATATAATCGCTTTTATGTTAAAATTAAAAAGTGTTGAAATAACATTATAAGCGTTAAATTTTCATTTCCTATAAAATAAAACAGTGTTAATTCATTAATTATTCGAGCTCTTTGTGCGCGTTACATGCTAAAAATTTACTTCTCCACCTCTTCCTGCCAGTCTTCGGCAATTTCCGGCGTACTTCGTAGGTCATCACGTAGACGATGAAGATACAAAGGTTATTCACCATCTTGATATGTTGAAGAATCCGAATGGTGTTTTTACTCCTATTAATATTAGGGACCTTTATTTGTTCTCTGAAAATAACGTTATCATATATTCACATCAAATATTCAAAATACGAGATGTATATCCTTCTTACTATTTATCATGTATTACACATCTCTGTAGTAAATAGGCTAAAAGAATTTCGATTTTTGTTGCAACGATCACTAATGGCGTAGTGGTTAAATCGATAGACTATAACACTAGCGGTCTCGAGATCGAATCCCCATAGGTGCGAATTTTATACGATAGGAATAGGTAGGTAGGGTGAAGGAGAGAAGGGAGGTAATAGGGAAGAGAGGAGAAAAGGGATGAAAGGGAAAATAAAAAATTAAATTTTCTGTGCTTCTAGTATTTCCGCCAGATGTCTCTGCGCTGCTTGTAGTTCCACCATTACCTAATAGATGTCTCCCAACTGTTGGGATTTTGTTGTATATTGGTTGGCTACAGTTGGCAATTGGTTGGAAAAAACGCTCCTTGGCAACGGAACCCCGACGGACATTCATAACCGTTGACCAACGAAACATGGCGATCATTTCCCAACATTGGCCCAACGAACTGTGCTACTAGGGGTATAGGCAAGGAAGCAAGAAGACCAAAAATTGTCTGCTTCAAATATGACGTATATCCCGAAGAGTGGGTGGAGTGGCGGGGGAAATTTTCTACGCGTTGCCATAGCAACCGCTGTAAACAAGAAGAGCAAGAGAAGCAGGAAAGTTTGTTCTTCAGCCAGCCCATTGGTGTTCCGTGATTGCCCTCCTGGTGAATGTTGAGGAACTGCAGAACGCTGTCTCTGGCGCGAACATTCAAACAATATACAATGAATTTCAATATACAGTACAATGAATTACTGAATTTCATCTTACGAGAATAACAGTAAAAGTAATAACGATAATAATACTAATATAATAATTATGATCATAAAAATAATTATAAATAAAATTCGAATCAAATAAGTAGGAAATGGTAGGTGAATTTGTTCTTCACCATCTTCCCCTGAATAGCCGCTACTGGTTTTCTATTGCTCAAATGAGAAATGAACCACTTGTTGGCGAGTCCTCTTATTCCTAAACAACTTAGTTTTGTGAGGAGAATTTTGTGATTGACAAGGTCAAAGGCTTTAGTTAGATCCAAAAATAGGCCAATTGATTGGTCCCCTTTGTTTTTGGCTTCGAGTATACTCCTTAAGAAGCCAAATATGGCATTGCTGATGGATTTGCCTTTCCTGAAGCCATATTGAGATTTAGAAAAATAATTGTTTTTTTCAAGGAAGGAAATGAGTCTGTTGTACATGACCTTTTCTAGGACTTTTGAAAATGCTGTGAGAATTGAAATGGGACGATAATTTTTTATTTTGTTCTTGTCACCCTTTTTGAAGATAGGGATAATTTTGGCGGTTTTAAATTGTTCAGGGAAAATTCCAGAAGAGATAGAGAGGTTACATATATACGTAAGTGGTTTGATGAGAAATTGGATACTCTTCTTAACAATAATGTTGGGGATTCCGTCTATGCCAGAGGAGGAGGCGTTCTTGAGGGTGCTGACAATCTTGAAGATTTCTTCTTCAGCAGTTGGAGATAGAAAAATGGTTTTTTCGACTGGAGGATAGTTATTTGAATTAGATGATGAGAGAGTGTTTAAGATATTTTTAGAAATATTTGTGAAATAGCTTTTGAATGCTTGAGCAATTTCATGGGGGCCCTGCACACGTTGAATATGACACAGATACAGGAGCTGCTCGTGAAGTACCCTCCATGCTGTACTGTGAGATGTACCAAATGTCACACCCAATTGTCTTGTACTGATAATTGGATTGTCTTCGACATGCTGTAAAATTTGTTCTTCATGGTCTGGCATACGAACAACTCTTGGTCTTCCTCGATCGATAGTCTATGGTGCAACGGTTCCTGTCTCAGCAATGTGACAATAAACAGCAACAGAGGTTGGATGACTTGGTTGTCCTCGGTCTGGAAATGCCATCTGATACAACCGTGAAGCCTCGCCTCCATTACCATTCGCGCGACCATACACAAAAAATCATGTCTGCCTGCTCACAAAATGAATATCCTGCAATGGTTGAACAAAACATGTGCAGTTAACTCACTACATGTATACAATTAAAGCGTAGAAGACAGACTAATGACAAATGTAAACAAGTCTCCATGGCTACACTTCGCCATCTACTGTACAGTACATAAGATACAATGAGTCAAAGCCTTCTATGAATGAGTGCATAGAGAAATAAAGTTGCGAGATCAGACCTCGAAACTTTCCTTAATAAATTTATTTCGAGAAAACAAGGATTATGGGACATATGTTCATATGAACTTCTTTCCTTCTTTTGGTGTGAGGAACCCATGGCTGAAATTTGTAAAAGTATTTTTGAAACACTCTGTATATGCGAATCAAAAACACTGCAATAATTAACCACAAATCTAAATCATTTAAAAGCCCTCATTTTGTATTCAAATTTACTGATTTACAGTGAACATATGTCACAACTACTGAAAAATTACAAGGAAGATAACTTTTTGAGCATAGCTAAAAAATTTCAACCCCACAGACGGAAAGAGAGAAGAAAAAGGAAATTCGTCATTTATCAAAACCAAAACCATTTGGTCAATGTGGCACAAACAACCTAACTCCTATATGTTTTACACATGAAATTGACCCTATTCACTCTCTACTAACCCTTTATTTTGTAAGAAATGTAATAATTATCAAGCCTGCAGAAAAGAGTGGACTGATTTTATGCCAGGCCCATGCACCAAGCCTGATCCACCATAATGGATACAGCTACAAAATAGTTCCCATGGGGGAATTCATTGTTACCCTTGTTGTTAGAATTACATTACATAACGACATTTCAATTTACCAGATATTCTTTAAATTGTTACCTTACACCAAAAAATTATTTGTATCCCTAATGGTACGCTTAGTACAGTTTAAATGTTGTTGCACTAGTAGATAAGATGTGGTAGGAAGGAAAATTTAAATCACCTTGTTTTAACGAAAACATACTTGTATTTTGAACTGGGTACAATCTACGCATAACTTAAAGAAGACCCTTAAACAGTGTGCAGAAACTGTTTTCAGTACTATAATTATATAAAAAGAACTGTTGTCAAAAATAAACTTACGTTATCACTACAACATTCTTTCCTCATTATAGATCTAAAGACTATAGGATACAGTAGCTGCTGCTGGATATTCTCTGAAGTAAACTTAATGGAAATACCCCACATTGAAAAGGTAAATGAAAGCACCGCCGTGAGAACGTGGCTGCTATTTGTGTTAGTGCATCATAGAGGTGTAAGAGCTTAGCACATGGTAGGAACCCTGCATATCCGAACATCAATTAATCGAAACTCAGGTTAACTAAAAGCAATTTAGCCACTTTTAGAAATTTCTAACTTTAAGGAATTTATTTTTGGTGACTCTGTACTTGAAGTCTAGGCGGGGCAAAGAGATAACAGTAGGCCTACTGTAGTTTCTAGCAGTAAAACATCCAACACCTGGGTCTTCTCATTAAGAAATATGACATCTATTATATTTCATAAGGGGTCTTTTAGTGAACAATATTGTTGATACCGGACACAGAGAGCGGTTATTCCGACTTTTAGCAATTCATGTAGTGTAAATCTTTAAATTATTTATGGAGGAAACTGAGGAGACATTTCCTGTTGTTCTACTAATTAAGTGATGGAGAGACACAGCACCAGGGAAATGCTGTGAAAATTAAACTCAATCTAAAATATCTGATTTTTGGAGTAGATATTCACATATCTTACTGTATAATGTATTTCCATTCATAAATCTTGAATTATTGAAATTAAATGCTTAAATTGCATATTACTATTTTTATTTAAACGAGCAGGTATACTGGAATTAATGGATTATCCGAAAATCTGTTCATCCAAAATCACCCCCTCCCCAATTGTTTTGGATAAAATCTATGTTTTTTATTAATGTTATGGTGTGAAATGAATAGTAGGAAAATTGAAGAATTCGTACTAAGATTAATTTAATTAATATTCACAAACTTTAAACAAAAAATCCTCCTCAACTTTACAATAGTTTTTCTCACACCACTAATAATAAGGATTTCATCTTTAATAATACACATTTATTTTTATTCCTTCTATCAATTAGACATAAACGATAAATTAATTGCATGAATTATGGTATGTACAACTGAGCTGTATTTAAGACCTGTCTGCATTTTATCTGGGCCATCTGGTCATCCTGTTCAAATGGTAAGGTAGCAAAAAAGTATGAATTTCAGTAACTGCTTTACATTAAGGTTAATTCTTTTGAACCTGACTGTACAACTTGAATGAAGGGTCGTAGGTCACTCATGTGACAAACAGGAAACGAGGAGAAGGGGGAGAGAGGAGGTATGACTTGTTTAATTATGACAAAATATGAAAAGGGAGTGGTTGTATATATGATTACATAACGGTACTTGATCATTTAGGATATGCTTGTGGTTTCAGTCTGCTACACAAGCAAGGTTGCACGTGAGTGTACTTTGCAGTGACACTATAGCAATTTATGGATGATTACCACAACAGATTTCATGTCATCTCATCACATGTTGACCTGTTGCTTAATAGATGTAACCTTCAATATCGTAGGCACCAAGTTTTATGTTTCTCATGTTGGGCTAGTACTTAAAAAAATTACTACTAAATCAAATGAACATTTCTATAACATAATAATAATAATAATAATAATAATAATAATAACAACAACAATCTATTCAATAAGAGGAAGTTTTTATCAGTCAGTCTCCCTGTGTGCAATGCCCAGCCAAATCTAATCCAAGATCTGAAATTTTTAACCTAGATGGTCTCAAGGGTGTCCGAATGCACTTCAAAGTCTGATTATTAATTTTCTGCTTTCGTTCAAGAGTTTATGAGCGAAAAATTTCCAGAAAACGAATTTTTTGCGCTATCGAAGCATTAGTTTTCACTACATTTCAGTTGTAAAATTAATTACAGGTGGCTTAGTCTGCAGCCATAGCAACTGGGAAAGAAAAGTTTATTTCAACATAATGAACAAAACTGTCGATTGCTTCAGTTCTGAATTTCTTTTACATAGGTGGATGGAAGAGGGATCATGAATGTAGGCCTAAATGGGAAAACATTGATCAGTTTGGATGAGACTCATTATGCAGTGGTTTTTGAGCCAGAAAATTAGAATCTGAAGTAGTTTTTTCTTGGGGGTACAGTAGAGTACCGAAAACTCTGCACTCGATAACCCGGCAGTCCGGGTAACTCAGCCACACCCTGGCAGGGCAAAACACAAAGTGCAGTGCGAAAAACAACAGGATATTATGCATTTCTTTAAAAAAAAATGTAGCCAGTTTTTTGCAAAGTCGGCTATTTAATTTTCCTTATAGACAGTTTTATGCCTTATACCTTTAGTATTCTCAAGCAAGTACTGTATTTTCTGAGGAAACACTCGTACTTATTCTTTTTTAAAACCTTTCCTGATAACCCGGCATTTTCACATACTCGGCCACCCTTCAGTCCACATTAGGCCGAGTTTTCAGGACTCTACTGTACTTCCTAATCGTGAAATGTACCTCAAAGCCAGATTTTTACTTTTTCATTATTAATTGTTTTAAAGCATCTAGCAATTGGATTAATAAATGAGGGCAAAGCCATGATCACCTGCAAGTAATAATAATAAAAACAAAATTCAGAAGTATTTTCTATGCTGGAATATATTAAGTGTAGAAGTTTCGAGTTTTGTAATAAGGACACAGATGAAGTTTCAGTACACGTCAACCTCAGTGAGTTTTTCTGGATTTCCTCAGATATTTAAAAGTAATGCTGAGCTGTATTATCATTTCTTTTCCTTTTCCATCATTTCATCATCCTGATTCACTATTTAAAAAAAAAATCTCATTTATGAGTGTTTGCTCTATAAGGAAAAAGGACTCATTATATTAAATGTTATCGATAATAAGTGGAAATAGGGGGTGCTGCAGTTCCACAGTGCCTATATACGAGCCGTCACTGGTAATAGGCCTATACTAACAAAAATTAAATGTTTACAGTGCCAGAATCATGTAAAATAATTCACTTTTTGAATGGCAATTTATTATTATTGTTTCTTTTAAAATAAGTATTAGCTTTTACAAATGTTAAAATGGTTACATAGAACCTTATTGTAAGTTTAACCATTAAATTGGCAAAACCAATTTCTCATGCAATGTAGCCTATAAACCCGTGCTGGACTGTAAAGAAAACGGGTAACACAGTGATTACGCCTATAGTTTAATCCTTGTACATTTTTCTGTAATTTTACATGAAACTGAAATGGTTCTTCTCATTTCTTTATCGTTATTTTAACTTATTACAAATTTTAAGAAAGACAGACGTATCCTATATGACACATACAAGTTTAAGGGTTAATCCATGCATCTAAGATATATTTAATTTAATAGCTAAAGAACAAACACATGTTAATTAAAATCTAACACAGGAGTGATGGCATGACAGTCACATATGCAAGTGATGCGGTTAATTAAATTACTTTATACTAGATGCTTCAACATTTTTATTTTAATAGCATCATTTATTACTGAAATATTAATAAAAATAAATAAAAAAACTCATTATTATTATTATTATTATTATTATTATTATTCACAGTATGGAAAGCAAAGGGTGGCAGGCATTATGCACTAATGTTTGAAATTAGGCTGACCAGATTTTTAGTTGATGAAAAGGGGATATCCAGAATCATATAGAATTTAACATTTAGTAGCCTACCGAAACCAAATTGTGAGGGATTAGGCTGGCAATGCCAATGTTAAAAATAAATATAAAAACTACATTAATCGTATGGTAGGCCTACAATATCAGAAATATCTTTCACATATTATACAATTTTGAACTCCAAAATTTTAGAGTTACAATATCAGAAATATCTTTCAGATATTATACAAATTTGAACTGTCAAATTTTACAAACATATCAAACAACATTAAGATTATTGCATGAAAAGTAAAATTTTGGTTTTTCTTGTAATAATGCTTTATCTGTTTTAACTTTTTCTAGGCTTTTATCAATTCAGGTTGAATTCACTGTGGAAGAAATTTGTTCATAAGATAAATTAAAGCGTTCCCTATTACAGGCCATGGAGACTCAGGGGGTTCCAGGAGGTTGAGGCTTCCAGATTTTACACATTTTACATGTGAAGGTGATAAGGTTGTCAGCCTTACACACCAGCTGCATTTACCCCCAGGTTTGTTCCTGGTACTCATTTCTGTTAGAGGCTGAGTCAACCCCAAGGCCTTAGTGCCACCAGAAGGATTAGGCCAATTGAAAAACTCCAACCTTATCGGGGATCAAACCCACGACTTTCTGGTTTGTAGCACAGCACCTCAACCATTATACTAGACATACCCCACATAAGATCAATTAATACCAGGGAAACACATTACTAATGACACTATCCTCAGGAAATTTCGAAATGAGACAGTTTATGATATGCTGAAATACTTCATATCACTCTTAATATTTATTTGTAATAAACTATCACTCTCCATATTTATTTGTAATAAACTTACTTTCTTTTTATTCACATAGAAACTCCTGATGACAAAATTATTTTCTAGGAACATTTGCTCTCCTGGGACAGCAACTTAAAATCAGGGACTGTCCCCAGAATAGGGACGTCTGGTCAACCTATATCAAACGAGAACAAGAAAATGTTGGAACTACGTTGAAGAGCTGGATTAGAGATTGTGTCAGTACAGAAGGTGTGATAACACAAAACAGAATTCTGGCTGTCAACTGAATGAAACCAATGTCAATGAGCTATGAATCTCATATTGTTCATGTTGTCTATTTACAAATGTAGAATAACACAACTTTCAAAGTCATATTATGTTGATGTGAGCAAATTCATCTGAGTATTATTTCAAATAGAGCAATTTTATAACATTCAAGTAAGGAAAAATTATCCTTAGAATACTTGTTCCTGGGATAAGGTGAAAATCTTTTTAAAGGAAATCCTTAACAGACTTGTTAGAACATTTCTCATACCAGTATGGGCTTTAACTCTCAAGTAGGCTGGTGTTACTGAGTCAACCACAGTTTTTTATCTCCAACACTTGAATAACCATTGTTGGAAACTAACCATTGGAGTATCTTCAAATTGAATGTTTTTGCATTAACAGTCATTGCGGTGAGTTCCCCAAAATTCATACATTAGGAAAAATTATTATTAAAGTTTCATTTATTCTGTGCATCATTGGTTGACAGAGTCAACTATGAGGCCAGTGATGTAAGTCAATTCATGTACTGTTCATTATTTAAAATTTTTTTATTTATCGAAATTACTCTGCAAATAAAAGTAAGTAGGGCCTACCTATTATTTTTTCTCTAACTTGGCCTATAGGGCAAAATTCAGAGAAAAAATCTTAGGAAAGATAAAACTGAAAGACTTCTCAATGATCGTTTTGAAGAATCTTATGGTTTTCATTTTGACTGGTCAAATGGGGAGGAAGAAGAAATTTAAGTTAGTGATCAGAATAGTGAATCCAAAATAGAGATAGAGTCTTAAAATGTATCATACCAGTGACGATATTCTTCTATATAAAATTGTATTATTCCATGCAGAACAAGTAAAATTATTATTATTATTATTACATGTAATGAAACATTAAACTGTTATTTTTTGTTATATAATTATACAATAATTTCCACATATCTGTTCACTGAGTGTAAAGTGTAAACTAAATGAGCATTTTAAATGTAAAATTTATATAAAGTGCATACTTCCATAAAAGTTACACTCTAATATTATCAGTGATGGGAAAAGTATAAAAGAAAATAACTGTGCTGAATTACAATTACCTGAGACATTTTACTTAATTACAATCACGAATTACTTTTCAAAATGGCAGTACCTAAAAATTCCTTGTTGTTTGTTTGCTTTATGCCCAAGGCCCTAAGCTATTGGGCCATTCAGTGGTACTTCCAGAAACATTGAGTCACTTTTTGTTATTATTACCTCTAATTTGGATATTAGTTGCAAAAACAGTAAGGATGACAATATAGCAAGCGAGAATGATACTAATCCTAATGATCACTAAAATTTAATGATTACAATTTTATTTCCAGAAGTAAATTACAAGTAGAAATTACATTTTTCAAAAAGTAACAATTACAAGTCAATGGGACCACAAAAGGAATCATTTTTACATGTAATCTGACTACTTCTACTCAATTACTTCCCATCACTGCATATTATCAACAGTACCAGAAATAAGAGAAAAAATACAATGGTTGACAGAGTAGACAATGCTACTAATAGTGCCTGCTCGAGCGTTAAACCAAGGATACCAAATTTGTGTTGTAAATTTGTATGCTATTATATAATATATCATTCTTGTTCCATGGAGGATAAGATTAGGTTGCGTGTACACTCAGTCAAAATAAAATTGGCCACTGCTCCAAAAGAAACTGTCATCATGCATTTCTGTGATCATTCAGGGTGCAAACTGTGGTCTCAAGAATATTTATATTTTTCGTGAATATAATGATGGATAGTTAATTAGATCATAAAAATGGTGTGGAGAAGCATCTCATTAGTGCACAAGCCAACGGCGATTTGATTTTGACTGGGGGACATACGGTCCACATATACCCATACCTGTACAATATAAATGTATTAACAATTTGCATTTTATATTTACATTTAAAATTACAGTTATATTCATGAGGAAGCTCTTTAACTCCAATGTCAATTTATTTATACTTATTTAGTGGTAGTATTAGCAAGAGTGGTTATGTTAATAGTATACAGCACTTGATCAGTGCATCAGAGGAAGATGTTTCCTCATGACTGTAGGTGTCAGCTTAATTTATTTAGAAGAGCTTAGATAGTTGCTGGGGAAAATCTCAATGATTGAACACCTGCATGTTCAGGTTTGATTCCTGGCCCAAGGCAATTTTTCTTTAATTATGTGAATCAGTACGGTTGATGTCTTTCCAAGACTTGCAGTATAAAACTTCACACACTTAAAAAATTAACTAATTTTCTCCATTTCTGTTAGATTGGTGGCTTTTATGTTTTTGCAACATTGCCATGCTGTTGAATGCACAGTGTAAATTAATCTTTCCATAGCAGTAGAACTACACTTGTGCTTCTTCAGCACAACTAACTTAACTTTCTCCGCATTGATTTAAAATAAGCTTTATTCTGTTGCCATATATGAAAGTATTCACTCTCAATTGTTCCCTTATCAAAATTTTAGTGAGCATTTGCCATATTATGACTTGCTTAATGAATCATAGTTTCCTTCTATTTTTGTTTCTGACTTCTCTAGTGAAAAAGAGCTAAGGAAAACACTGTCTATTAAGTATTAGAATATGTTAATACTGGCAAATCTTGGACTGTTATTAATTTGGCACTAATAGGAAAATTAATCACAGATTCTTGAGATATATTTCACAAAAATGTAAAATATTTAGTTTGCAGTTAACTAAAGCATGTAAATGACCCGTTCATCTAAGAGGTTACATCATTTTTGTCAATTAATGTCACTTGGGTTGTCAGCCATATTTGAAGGTCAATGGTCTCAACAGTTTAAAAACCCATGCTGCCTTCACCTTCAGGTTACATTCATAGTAGCATCCCACAAGATGAAGGCAGCATTGTCATTTCAATTATCAGAGACCAATTATCTTCAAACCTGGGTGAAAAACTAAGACATTCCTTCATACTCTATGCCAAGAAAATGTACTCGTATCACAGATTCTTAAAATATAGCCTATTTAACAACAATGTAAACTCTTTGGTTTACAGTTAAGATACACCTACGATCAATTCATTTAAGAGAACACATTATTTGTGAATGAATGCCTCTTGGGTTGTTAGCCAGGTTTGAAGGTCAATGGTCTCCTAAATTTAAGGTGGCCATGGTGCCTTCATCTTTAAGGTATACCCCTGACAATATCCCTCTAGATGAAGGCAGCATTGTCATTTGAAGTAATGGAGACTATTTATCTTCAAATCTGGCTGATAAACCCAAGAGACATTCATTCATCAAGGAAAACCTCAATTGCATTCATTATTTGTGCCAAACTAATTTCTCGTTAACACTGTCACTGCTCATGTCCCAGCAGGATTTAACATATAGAGTAACCCAACTGGCTTTCTGTATTTAACTAATTAACAAGTAACTGAAGTAGTTCTTGAACCTCAGTGGGTCACAAAGAAGTAAAATCTTAAGGTCTAAAAATTTGGCTTCTAATACCTAAAATATAACGTATTAACAAAGGGAAGGGAATGTTTTAAAAATCAATGTAAATAACAACTTTAAAAACAAAAACAAACATTACATTCATGCTTCATCAAATAATTTTCCCATCAACATGTTTTTACCACTAATCATTAGGTAGTTAATTTAATTTGCATTTTCTCCTTAAACCAATCAAAGGTGATTTACAACAAATTTCAATATTTTTTTTAAAAATTAGGTTCATATGTCTTCTCCTTGGATATATCTATTATTTATTACTCAATTTTGCGAAGTTTGTAGTGGTGTAACTTCATTAAAGTTTTGTACCGACACTTACTGTAAGTAAAACTACACAAAAATGGCATTTTTATTATGTACTGGTACACAGTATGGACAAAATATATAAACTGTCTGCAGGAGGAACTGCTTAAAACAGAACTCCAAATTAGTAACAATTTACCAGAAGAATCCTCAGTGATGTAGGCCTACATGCCATGTCTGAAGACAATAAGTTATGAAAGGATAAAATAAAAAGTACTGGTACACTTGTATTTGTCAGTTCTTTATAATCATTAAGAATTCTGTAAGTTTCTTTCAGATTAATAATTTTAGGAACATCTGTAGTTTTGTCTGAAGGAATTTGTACTGGGCTGAGAGATTAAACATGGAGTCAACATTTAATTTTTAAGTACTTAAGGTAGGCCTAGATTCTCATTACATAATTTTCTAGTTTATGTAAACATGTCCTCTGTTTCAAAGTTTGGAAGTGACCTCCCTGCACTGACTACTATGTTGCTGAAGATGGCTGCCTATGCACCCTAGTAGCACACTTCGTTGGCCTAACGGAGGAATTTGGTTGGCATGGTTGGGATATGTTGGGAAAACGTTCGTTGTAATTTCCTCGGTTAGCCCAATGTACGTTTCCGTTGCGTCATGCGCCAAGTCCTACCGTTGGGGTTATGACGTTGGCCCATCGCAGGGGCTCCCTACCGTTGGGATTATGATTGCTGGCCCAACAATAAATTTCGTTGTAATGTGATCGCATTTATGTTAAAATTAAAAAGTGTTGAAATAACATTATAAGCGTTAAATTTTCATTTCCTATAAAATAAAACAATTTTAATTCATTAATTATTCGAGCTCTTTGTGCGCGTTACATGCTAAATCTCCACCTCTTCCTGCCAAGTCTTCGGCAATTTCCGGCGTAGTTCGGGCCATCACGAAGACATGAAGATACAACAGTTATTCGCCATCTTGATATGTTGAAGAATCCGAATGGTGTTTTTACTTCTATTAATATTAGGGCTCGTTATTTGTTCTCTGAAAATAACGTTATCATATATTCACATCAAATATTCAAAATACGAGATGTATATCCTTCTTACTATTTATCATGTATTACACATCTCTGTAGTAAATAGGCTAGAAGAATTCTCGATTTTTATTTCAACCAACACTAATAGCGTAGTGGTTAAAGCGATAGACTATAACGCTAGCGGTTCCGAGATCGAATCCCCATAGGTGCGAATTTTATACGATAGGAATAGATAGGTAGGGTGAAGGAGAGAAGGGAGTTAATAGGGAAAAGAGGAGAAAAGGGATGAAAGGGAAAATAAAAAATTAAATTTTGTGTGCTTCTAGTATTTCCGCCAGATGTCTCTGCGCTGCGCTGCACTGCGTAGTAGTTCCACCATTACCTAATAGATGTCTCTCAACTGTTGGGATTTTGTTGTATATTGGTTGGCTACAGTTGGCAGTTGGTTGGATAAAACGCTCCTTTGCAATCGAACCCCGACGGACATTCATAACCGTTGACCAACGAAACATGGCGATCATTCCCCAACATTGGCCCAACGATCTGTGCTACTAGGGCAGTTGAAAGCGCTCCAACAAGGAAATTCAGATCACTATAATCATAGAAGTGAGTGTCAGTAAAAACGTTAAAGTACAATCACACTCTATTTAATTTCAATGGGGTCTAGTTCAATGCAGCAACAACTTAAAAAAGTGTAAATTTTAGTTACTATTAACTGGACAGTGACCTTAGGCTACTCCAGTGGGTATTTAAGCACCGTGCACCAACTTTTGGAGGACGGTACAAATTTCAACAGTACACAATATTATCACTTAGACCCACAAGAGTGAAATACAGTATATATTTTTTAATTTTAAGTTTAACTGCATGAATACTGGCATTCCCCACAATTGGTTTTGTCGTAATTAGCTATGGTACCCAATAACACGGGCACAGAAAGTTATTTGATTAATGTTGGTAACGTGACACACTTGGAGAATATGGAGATTATGAATATTGCAGCAGTAAGAAAACTAAGGTCCTGCATGGTCTCGTGGTTAGCATCACTGGCTACAGATCCACAGGCCCAGGTTCAATCCCCTGTACCTCCTCGGATTTTTCTGAGATAGAGAAGTCTGGACCAGGGTGCACTCAGCCTTTGAGATACAAACCAAGGAGCTACTTGATACAGAAGTAGTGGCTCCGGTCACTGAAACCATCATTAATAGCTGTGGGTGTCTGCATCCAGACCACATGACCCCATTCCTCCCATCTGCCTATGGTAGATGACCAGTGGTCAGATGGTAGACCTAGACCCTCCAGGGTTGTAGCACCACAGAGTTTAAGTTTTAGAGAAACTAAGTGGTAGTGAATATACTATATAAGGGAAGAAAAGAGAAGTGAAAGATAACAAAACTGTAGACTCGAAGACAAGAAAGCTAGACAGTGTTTATGCTCAGTATTTGTTAATAAAATTTGTAGACTGGAAGAGAAACAGGCAGAACCAGCAGTTGAAAAAGCCTGACATGACGTACAACAACAAAATATCTCATTTAAAGATTAAAGCAAGTTTTTCCATAAAATCTTATCTACTCCTCATTCTTAATAATAGGCCCATTTTTTCATTCAAACTGAGGGATCCTTGTACCATTTTTAAAAATAGATTTTTAACAATGAATGAATTCTCCAAATAATACTGCTTGTTTCAGGAAATCTCTAACACGAAAATGAATCATCTTAAACGAACAATTACAGTTCAAATCACATGCACTCTACGACACAGTCATTAAAAAATGTTTGGGAGTCAGTTGCTGAAGATGGCCGCTCCACGTGGTTGAAAGCGATCCAACAAGGTAATTAACATTGCCATACCACAGTAGTGAGTGTCAGTGAAAAAAAGCTATATGCTCTAAATGAATCATTAAGCTATTACATCACTACAAAATGGACGAAACACAGGAAAATGAATTTTGACAAATAGGCTATCATATGTATTTGATCCATAGTCTATAGACCATATCCCAGTCAAGGACATGATATGCAGTGAAAGTGCTAAGTTATGGAATACAGAAATTTACTTTCATATCAACATGATTCAACAGAATTATTAGAGTACTTTTCCCAACACCATTCATTTACCTTGGTATACTTATAGCATTTTGTGTGTATCTTACTTTGTGATTACATGCACTTATTTTATTACAACCTAAAATATAGTTAAAAAATAATCTCTACTTACGAAGATAAAAGATAAATATTACCTCCAAGTTATTACTTAGAAAAAAATTACACTTCTGGAATGCTACATGACTGACTGATTGGGAAAATTCCCATACATAGATTCCATCCATGCTTTACAACATTACATATATCATGTTTCTTTTCTTAATACAAAACTAGCAATAAATATGGAAATTTTTTCTAAGGAAGAAGATCAGCTTTGGATGCAATAGAATAATCTTTATGATCATCTTATTGTTGCAAACAGTAACGATATACCAGGAAACTGGTAAATTGTCGACATAAATTGTTTCGTGTAATGTAAATCACAGGCATTCCATGAAAATACGATTGAGCGAGTTTATGAGGACACTTAGAGATAACAACAAATATTAAATGCTGTAAGTTCTTTTTTTATCCATTTATGTGAATAAATGAAAGAATTTGCATTTTCAGAAGTGTGTGTTTTTGTTCCTGTTTCTAGTAATTCAACTTGAGAGACGAGAAGCAAGATACAGTATTAGATTCACAAATTAACTGTCCTAACTCTGTCGCTGAGAATAAGTTGGTAGTATGTCTGCATTCAACTCTGGCAGACCAGGTTGGGGATTTTTTCAGAAGTGGAAAATTTCCGTCCTGGCTTCAGGACTGGGTGATGTGTTGTCCATTTATTTCCACTCCACAGAAGGCAATGAAAAACCACTGTGATATTATCCTGCCTAGTAGGCGTTCAGGCTGTTCCAATCCATAATCAGTTGTTCTAATCTGCTCCCTAGGATCCACGTCAGAGGTACTACCTCTTTTATGCACAATCTGATTATTTCTCTTCCGGGGTCTTTCTAAAGACACAATACCATATTTTAACACTACTGGATCTCAAGGAAATGAGCTGTAGAATCACTGTCTGGAACTAGAAGTGGAATTATTTTATACATCCAACAGACAAGCTTCTTAGTCCTGTCCAAGATAAGGAAAAGAGTGTGCATGCACATGAAAAGGGTTGTCAGTTTGGGTGATATTCCAGAGAAATTTATCCAATTTTCCTTCTTTTTGAAGTTTTATGATTTTAATTTAGCCCCAGGCTGAATACGAAGATTATTGAGAATCTGCAAGATACAAAATAATGTTGGTTAAACTTACACGGATAAGGACCACTTCTTGCAGCATAAGTCAAGCAATTCGCTAGCTGTAGAACATGTGGAAACAAAAAAAGTTTCTTTGATTTAGGTAAGCATAACTTCTGATACACACTTGGAGCGAGATAATTCAAAAACTTTTATAACGCAGATTACAGTAACAGCACTTCTGTTTCAACTTCAGTTTGCTATATTGATAAGTTAGATAGTAGATAAAGCAAGAAAACTATACGTTAGTAAATACAATAGCATATTAATACAAAATTATTAACTTTCCATCACATGAGTATCATATTAATACTACCATGGTATTATGACCTGCAAATTTATAAATTTCCATTATTACACCTCTCATATTACAGACTACTATTGTTCAATTGTTCGCTGCTGTGGGTGAGTTGGTAGCGTGACTGCCAGCCACTTGGGTGAGCCGGGTTCAATTCCCGGCCGGATTGGGGATATTACAGAGATGTAAAGTTTCCTTCCTGGGTCAGGACTGGGTGTTGTGTACTCATTCCCATCCTGTGAAAGGAACTGGCCACCCTATGCGGTATCATCCGGCCTAGTGTCCCTCGATCGGGCCGTTTCATATCCAAATCGAGGTCCGGCAAATGCTAATTCCAAATTTTATTTAACATAGAAACACATATTTTACAAAAAAAGTTATGTAAATAAATATTTTCGATATTTTCTTCATAAATACATATTTTAGTACTTTTCCGGATTTTTTATGTAATTCTTTTTTTTCCCTGATGCTCATATCAAGATCCGAAAACCGCACATTCTAAATTTTATTTTACATAAAAATAGATGTTTTACAAAAAAAGTTATATGAATAAATATTTTCGATATATTCTCCATAAATAAATATTTTAGTACTTTTCCTCATTCTCTTTTAACATTTGACAACAAAAATTTGTATCTCGAATGAATTCAACACAAATGCTTCACTTGCAATGAGGTGAGAGTGATTCACTTGCACTTGCTTATCAGGGAAGAACAGAACCCAATCTCAACATTGTGTAGTTTAGTTAAAGAAATACAATGTGTTGAAAGGCAACTTAACACTATCTCAGGTTCGAAAATAGAAGTTCTAAGAACAAAATTTAAAGGTATGTTTGAGAAAAATGGTGGCTACCAATCCATCTGCAAAGTCGCTCAAGTTTTGGAAGGCCAAAACATAAGTGAACTTGATCGTGTGTGTGTTAGCGATGTACAGTACCCCTCTTCAAAAATGCAAGGTTAACATTGTGTGATGTAGAACGTTCCTTTCCTGAATGTAATGCATTATTCTTGGATAATAGGCAAGGATTTGTGATCCATAATCTGGAGATGACATTTGTTGCGCACAGCAACTCCAGTCAGCATTTTACATCTGATGTTTAGCTGCAATTGGTGAGTTTCAATACACATTCTGGTGTTTTTGTTTCTTTTTCAGAAAAATTTTTTTTTTTAGTTTTAGCACATATTTTTAAATTTTTAGCACATATTTTAAACATTTTTAGCACATAAAAAATAAATATTTTTAAGTGTTTTAGCACATAAAAATCCGGGCCCTAATTATTAGTATTCTAAACTCAATTAAATAAAATCAAATAACTGAAATATAATAAAGCATATGATGAAAATAAAACTTACCAATAATATCACATTTGTAAATATTTGTTTCTAATTCAAAGTCAAATTTATTACCATGATACACTGCTAATGATTCATAATATATTTATGGTGTGACCGATGTCGAGTTCATCTGAAATAAACAAGTTGAAATGAGTTATGTATTAATTTTCAATTTATATTTTTGACAGGGAAAAATTAGATACATTCTAGCAGGCAGAAAATTGTTCCTGAAGAGAAAAACTTTCTATGCACTCCTGCTCTAAAATAGCCTATTTAACGGACACTATTTCAAACTCATTTTTCAGTATGATAAACAATCTAAAATACCAAAAACAAGTATGGTATTTACTACTTAAATAAAGGTTTCAACAGTTAAAAAATAGCATTAAATTAATAGCAGACAACTGGACCTATTTTGTATACATACACAGATATGGCGAAAGAGGATTCTACTGTTTCAGTTATCTAGAAGTCTCATGAGATTCATTTATCGTGAAGTTATTGTTGTTCATCTAAAACCATGAACTGAGCCAATGTGACCTGCTATGGTGATAGTTTAGTGTAGTGTTCCAAAAATAGTAATAATTTCTCTGTGCACAAGTGCCTATCCCTTTCTAAGTTAACGAAGATAATATTAGCTCGAGAAAGTCTATGTCTTCAGTATGAGGAAGGATGTGTACTTGAAATTCATAGAATTCCGGGTTTTAATTACAAACATATGCATAGTTGAGACATTTTGGAATAGATTCTTGTCTACGGATCTAGCAAGTGGGAGATATAGTTAATCTGTAAGCTAAATGTTGTAACGGCAGTAGAGTTAGATGGACCTATCGAAAATGTCTTTCTCATTTTTCACATAAATGAATTTTATGATTTTTAAATGTCTTTAAAATACATTCTGCTCTGTGCAACACACTTATTGCCATTTGTAGTGGTTTTTAATATTATTGAGAGAAGTTTTGGAGAAGTGGAATGAGCCATTACTTCGATAATCTTTATGGTCAGAGAAATCCCTACTCCTGCTGTACAGACAAATAAGTCTAATTATATCATCTTAAAATAATCAACTTCTACACTACAAGGCTTGTTAAAATTATAACTGACTACAAACACTTTCTTTATACATTAACATTAGAATGATAGGCCTACTGTTACTAGACCTTATGTACGTTATGGTTGCAACAATTGCTGGAGTGTTGCAATTCTGTCCTGCCAGAGTTTTTTTTACATGCCTGTACATTGATATATATACAATTGTTGCATTTACGTACACACAAATTTTGACTTAACCCCATTACAATTCCCAGTCTTCCTGATATTAGGGCAACCATAATATTAGGTTTTATTTTACTGGAAATTATGCTACTAACATACTATAACAATCTTCAAAGGCGTTCCTATTCTCATCTTTGGAGTAAAAAGACTTTCCTTATGTAAGAAATTTTTTGTAACTTCATTATCTTGGAATCCTAATGGGCAAATAAAAGAATTGGATTGAAAAAGGTGACTTTATTATAATCATTACAAAAAGAAAGTTAAGGCGGTGGGCGGGATATGAACTCAGGGTGGGATGAGACATTCCTTTGTCACCAGCCAATTTCCATTCGTCTGGGGTGGCTAACTTCTGGTGTTGTTTGTGGTTATGTTTTGATTCATTAACTTAAGCTTACCCTATGAAATTCCCAAGCTATGCCACTGAATACTAAGAAAATTGAATCAGAATTGTGAATTGTGAATCCGAATATCATTCAGAATAACTGATAAATCCTTACAGGCATTCATTACCACTTCCCTTGAACATGATTCTCAACAATAGACTTATGAATTATCAAAACCCAAATTATCTCTAAGGCAAATTTGAATGTGATATTTTCATTAATTTTATTAATAATAAATACAAATAATACTACATGGAGTCAATATGCTTCTACAGACGTATTGTAAGCTCTGCAGATGATACTTATCCTGTACAATTTTGTTTGTAATAACTTCTATACTCCTGTACGTTAGAAAGCACTGATTCCAAGGCACTAGTACCGTACACCAATTTCACTTCAGCTGCAGTAGCATATTCACTTTTCTTTTACTAATATGCCATGAGCAAAATGATATCCAAATGAAAAGCACTGCCTTCAATGTATAAAAATACAATGCAAAAACAGATGCTAATCCTGGAAGCAAAGTGAAAATTTTGACAGCAGAGAACTGTAATTATCTAAAATCCAATGGAAAGAACTGTACTCTATATAACATCAATGGCAAAATATTATTGCTGATATCTTCCTTAGTCGCTAATACAGAAGTGGGTTTTCATTTAGTGATTAAAGACGATACCAAAAGCATATAATTATTATTACAATTTTTATTACTAATGCCTTAATTTTATTAGTGATGTACTTGCAACAGTATACTCTTGATACAACGGATGTTCCTTATACATGAACAAAGCATCCTATCAATAAAAATCAAGTCCCAAAAGTATTTAACTCTGTTAGACACATGGGGTACAGTTGTGCATTGACTAAGCACCTGGCAGTTCATCTTTAATAACATCATACCGATATTTTATTTTAATGCAGTGGTGCCAGAACCTGGGGATTACGCCCCTTTAACCACCTAGAAAATTTTAAGTGGGCTGGGCCTCCTATGTACTGAAGACCTCTTTTTATGTATTTTATATATTCATACATTTTAAATTACTGTATTTCAAATATGTTTATTTGCCATTCGTTACATCATTGTTATAGTAGGCTACATTCAAGCACCACATTCCCTTGTAGTTTTGTACCTTCTTTTAAGAATACACTTTTGGTATTGAAAATCATAAATGTATATGTACAAATATTTTGCATTAAAATTTCATGGCCATAGATGTAGCAAACAGATAGCTATAATTGTTTACTTTCTGTTTTCAGTTATTGAGCCCCCTAAAGTCTTTGTGTCAGCATGCTCATTTTAATTTTAATGTTTTCAATTTAATATGCTAAACCCTCTGCCTGCCAGATGCCGATGCAATTGGCTTTTCCCTACTGACCATTCACTGCCACCATTTGTACAGGTTCTACCCCATCAAGAATGCCAGAGCATTTTACACAAAATGCACAATTGATAAAAAATATTCACAAAGGACAAACTTACGCCCCCTGGGGACAATTTTTCCACTTACAGTAATAGAGATATGCATAATTTAGGTATGGTAATAATATGTTATAGTTATCCCCATATATTGGTAAGATTATCATGTTTTCCTCACTGCTATCAAATAAATTACTATCACTATCACAATGTAAATCATCTGTGTTGAGATCACACGGTTCTGTATATAGCCTATAATAATAATATTCATGATCTTTTCCAGCATATCATATGTCTTGCGAACATTCTGGCATGGTTACTAAGGAACATAGAACCTGCAATGAAATAGGATGGTCTGTTAATCCACGTAATTTGTACAAAAAAAAAAAAATATCCTTCTGAAGGCCAAAACCCTCATAAATCATAGTATTAGAAAGAGGAAAGAAGTCTCTTTCTATTGATCTACATTTGAAGGTACAAACAGGGTAAAAAATATGTGAACTATTTTGTAAAAGTAAACTCTGATCTGATTGGTGTTGGCACCCAAGGTCACAAGTAGCAGAGCAGAGTGAATTGGCAGCTTGCATTTTAGAAGCTGTACGCTGGCGCTAAAAGAGTTAATAATATTTAATATATAGGCATATTTATAAAAACTTGATAAAAAAACTGTGAGCAAATATTGGCTATGTCTGATGTAGACTGTCCAGTTAATTTCCATAGTTGTATGATGTTACAATGTTAAAATAAAAAGTTTTCAGTTTTAAGCCAACAAAAGTCTAAAAATACATAAATCACACAAACGAGGGATAAATTACAAGAAATTTTGAAATGTTAAGAAGTTCAGATAAACACAACAAAGTTTTTGTATGGTCTGAGTAGCCATGTTATCTAATGATTCTTTAAAACAAATAAAACATTACTCCAGGATTTTATTACAAAGTTTTATTTGGTGCAAATAAAATATTTTATGAAGAAAGAAACATACATTATTTTTAAGTCATCTCAAATGTTTTACAGAGATCGCCTGGAATCTGAAAACTTTCCGACTGTTAAAATTTGAACTTGTCATTGCCAGTGCGCCATGTGTGGAGTGCTAAAGTACACCGTGAAAATATAGTCCACGGCTCCTCCATGTGCTTTAGTTAACCACGTGATACTAGCGTGATACTCTCAATGTTTTAATTTCGGCATGTTTCGCTTACATTTAAATTCCTGCCACTTCTGTCTGTGACGTCGTCCAAGCTTTCAGTTTGAGGGCAAGTACTGTAAGTCTATAATTATTTTGTTTCATCAAAGTTTTAATTGTTTACGTGGTACTGCCTGTTGCAACCATTATACAAAGAGTATACTGTGCTGTCTTTTTTTATCATCTATAAATAGAAGTGACTTTAATACTTAAATCTAAACACACACTACCAAACTTAATACCCTCTAAAGCTTAGGAATACACTTAAAGATTATCTTAAGGGTTCAGACACAGTAAATCAATTCTTTGACAATAATGTGTACAGCAAAACTTGATAAAGGAATCTCCAACAAGCTTTTAGTGAACCTCGATTGCCATTTAGCTACAGAAACCAGTTCTGTAACATTAAATTACTGAGAACAAACATTACAAACCATTAGGCCACGCTTATCAAATAACATTTCATTACCATTTCATTTCAGTAACACACTTGTATCACCTATCACATTTTCTCTTGGCATGTATAAAGTAATTCAAATCTTGTCAGTCAGAGCAACAACCGTAAACTCAAGACAAATTTGAAAGTAGTATTTTGTCATGGACCGCCGGCGTGGTCTTGTGGTTAGCGTCCCTGACTACAGATCAGTCGGCCTGGGTTCGATCCCCGGTACCTCCTTGGATTTTTCTGAGGTACCTAGGCAGGTCCTAGGGAGGTCTGGTAGGGGTGCACTCAGCCTCGTGATTCAAATTGAGGAGCTACTTGATAGAGAAGTAGCGGCTTCGGTCATAGAAACAACCATTAACGGCCGTGGGTGTCAGCATACTGACCACATGCCCTCCCAATCCTGCCATCTGCCTATGGTAGATGACGCAATGGTCAGGTGGTAGGCCTTGTCCCTTCTGGGATGTTAGCGCCACGGAGTTAGGAGTTTTGTCATGACTTTCACTTAATAAACACAATGATTTCTGACATGACCAGTTTTACTAGATAAAATGATCCAGTCTCCCATCAGCCATATGAAGACATTGTTTGCGAGTTACAAAACTGTAGAAGATTTAAACAAATTATTATTTAGAGGTTACTTGACATAGAGTTCAAGCAGGCCAGACCTCAGTCGTGCATAACTATTCTGAGTAAGTTATCTTCAATCTGTCATTCACCTATGCAAATGGGGAAAACCGTCACTGACTTTGGGATTTGAGCCCATGACGTCCCAAATGCGAGACTGCAAAGATACTGCCTCAGCCACCTTGCTTGGTGTGTAAGAGATTAAATTCAGTATATCTCAAGACAATGAACTATAAAATATATTATACAATTTCCACAATGTGTTTACTCAAAAATGACTTCATGGTCTGTAGATCTGAGCTGGGATTATTGGGATAAAAGACAGTTGTTTAACTGAACAAATAATTGATCAACTAAACAATGTGTTTTGTCCAAAAGATGATAACAGTTAATAACATAACTGGATAATGACATTTTAACCAATAATCCTATTAAGTGATAGTTAATATAGGTTATGCCATGAGTGACTTGGAAATAGCTGATAAATCCACAAGCAACGAATTCGCAAAGGAATTTATCCATGGGAGTTCTTCCAAGTCATGAGTTGCATTCATAATAACTTAATTATTTAGCGAATAATATGTAATAAATAATTAAAAAATATATTGAAATTGAATTATTTGAACAACATTTTAGATTGAGACTGTACTATTGAAAGGCATTCATGCCATATAATCAACATGGCTGTGTTTTCTAAACTGAACACAATTGTAGACTCTGTGGAAACATAATTGTTTATAAAATTCCATTTATTCAAGTATTGTTTGCTGAAATAATGAAAATATTTAGCATAAAACATAATTATATTATTGTTATACAGGTCTTTATTGTAAGTTGAGACGGGGCGACCGGTGTTTTCACTCTCCGCTACGGAGTCCGCATTAGCCGCGGGTGACGCGCGCGCGGCTTCCCTGCTTAAAGTGTAGGCTATATAAAGTATTACATATCCTACCTTATAACATATGTTGGAAGTGTCGTCCTTCCTGTGTTATACAGGCATTGTATCTGGAAACCACATTCTGGCTGACGCGAGTGAGTTCTTCCACTGTAATGCCCCTAATTTAATTCGTAATGTTTTCTTTGAGCTCCTCCAATGTGTGAGGATTTGTTCGATAAACCTTATCTTTAAGAATGTGGTTTCCAGATACAATGCCTGTATAACACAGGAAGGACGACACTTCCAACATATGTTATAAGGTAAGATATGTAATACTTTATATAGCCTACACTTTAAGCAGGGAAGCCGCGTGCGCGTCACCTGCGGCTAATGCGGACTCCGTAGCGGAGAGTGAAAACACCAGTCGCCCCGTCTCAACTTATAATAAAGACCCTGTAGTTCCTAGTGATGCATATCAAAAGATATTACGCACATAGGAACAGATGTATTTAATTCTTGCTGTTGAGGTTATGTCTTCACATTGTTTACACTGACTTTATGGTATTGATTTTTATTTGTTGAAATTCTTAAGTGTATCAAGACAAACTTGATGAAACTTTACAATTTATTAAGTACTGGTATACAATGGCAACATTGCAAAAGTCACTGTCTAGAGAGTCTGAAAACTGATTAGAATATACAGAAAAAGATGACGTGTCTTTATCACTTTTGTAGGTGATAAAGCAAATTTCGATAAAGAATGAGAGAATCAGGTCTGTGACTGGATGATTTGGTCCAAATCTAAAGAAAGACGTATAAGCTAAACAGAACCATTAACTGTTACAGGAGAACTTCGTAGATAAAGGGCACAGTCTGAATCATTAATTCCAGTGCAAGAAGGTTATTGAAAACATTTGATATGTTTTAGAGTGGCTGGATAAGAATGTTGCTTCTTCAGGCACCTGTGTATGTCTATAAACACATGACAAACACAGAGAAGTTCACAGTACTTAGACCCAGAGAGGGAGAATTAACCACAATTAACTGTCTATTAACTATAGGCCTAAAAAACAGCTAACTGTTTATCTCCTTTGCTGTTAACTATTATCCAGTTCTTTGTCCCAGTTCTGCTGTAAATTACTTTCTATTTATTATTATTATTTAATTTTTAGGAAAAGACTAGCAATAACTTATATCAGACAATGGAGTAGGTTTGTAATTTTGAAATCTTGAAAGAATCTTATGTATGAGCCTGTAGCACACATTTCTTGTAACGTGTACATTTTCAATTCTGCCTTGAGTTGTACAGCTGAGTAGCTCTACTTGGTATAGGAAGTCAAATTACAACATGCACAATAGTACCCATTATTTGCAAGTGGATCCTGTTCACTTGCAGTCAAGCAGATGTCTTGCATAAATTTTAACACAATATATATATATATATATATAAAAAACATACTTTTACTTTCATTCCATTGGTCTTCAAGTATTCCTATCATACACTTTACAATTCATTACTCTTATCTCATAACAAATCCCACTATTCAAGATTTACAGATATTGAACAATTCTATTAAAAAGCACTAAATAAAATTAATATTTACATCATATATAGGTAAAATCGTTGTAATCCTTCCATGCTCCCAAACCATGTCTGAAACTCTCAAAATGAAAGAATAACTAATGGAAATAAGTTAGGTCTATGCCTTGAAAGCAATATATCAATTGTTGGTATATCTACCAGCTTGAACTTGTTGGTTCCTCTGATGTACAAATAACTTTCAAGACAGACTTTCGTTTAGTTCAATATTCTCACAAATCATGCTGAATATTTTGAACAAAACCAAGAAATATTCAGTTCTCAGTGTGTTTGGGTTTGCACATGTTGGTTTATTCACTACAAGTACTCACAAAAGTGCAAAATGAATGAAGAAATCTGTTTCCTTTAAAGTAAAAATGGAGGCATTAAGAAGACTTGACAAGAGTGAGTCTAGAGGCAGCTATTCATTATGTGGAGGTGACACTGATGGACTACCAGCTGTTTAGTAGATCACAGGACATTGCTGCTTGGAAACACTGCAGTTAGTTAAAACAGAAGACACTAGACAATTTTTTGAAAATGTAATATTGTTTTCTTGTTTTCATCAGTAATAAACTAGGCCTAGAATATCTAACCTTAGTATTTTATTATATTTTTAGTGGAAGGCAATCTGTGTGTTTTTGTTGACTATGCTGTCATGTTTAACTTAACAAAGGTGAACATTTTTTTGCATTCACACAGGCTTTTTCATGTAATTTCATAAATCCGAGTCTCCTAATAGTTTGTTTAGTCTTGGTTAGTTCACCTTGATTACCAAGACTTACTAAAATTTGTATGAAACAATTTGTATAAACAGAAGGTACACAACATATTTAAAAAAAAAACAATAATTTTAAGCATGTAATCTTTTCATTAAAAAATTTGAAATGCTCTGTTGGAAAGGAAGTGAAAACGAGATTCTATTATTTTAAAAACAAAGGGGATTATTTTCAAGATCACAAAATTTTTGCACCAGTAATCTTTTCCACAAGATATTCACCAAGATCGCTACACCAAAAATCGAGGTTAAAAAAATACAGAGAGAGCACCATGAATATAAAAAATATATGTCTCAGGAAAATTACAGGATGTACCAGAAGTTAAAATGAGCCAACAAACCTGATATAAACAATGCTAATTACTGTACCATAAAAGGCAAGAGGCATGGAGACACATTTCATAATGTTCTTTTTACTAACTACAGTCTTAAATGTCTGATTAATGAACAAAAGGACATCATTTTGGATAGAACCCAGTAATAATTGAAATTCATTTATGTAATAAAATAATCTTCCTCTACAAACTTGATATTCTAGCACACATTAAATAAACCTTGTTTAATGTTATTTACAAAATAATTTGTATAAACAGAAGGCACAAAAATATTTTAAAATAAACTCTTAAACATCCAAAGTGGCAGCCATGAAGTAAAAACACGACTGCCTCTCATGTCCCATGTAATATTATGACGAAGCCATGCATCATGTATACCTATGGTGAATAAAGAATTGAATCATTTAATGCACGATGCTAGGTTATCATAAGAAACAAAATCTAATGGTTTGGGAGCAAGAAATTATTATCTACACCACCAGAACAATACAGAATATAAATAGGTTCGATGGTAGTCTATGAATGTTGAGGCCTATGTGCTCTCATAAATCATAATACAGTCCACCATCTTTTTTGGTAACAATGTTTTTGGAACTTATTTTACTTTCTGTGTGAAAAAAAGGAAACTGTACTGCTGTATTGTGGAATCACATGTGAATTACCAATTTCATTTCTTTGGAATAGAAAACAATATGTAGGGTTACATGAATAAGCTGTGATGTTTTAGATCTTGTTAATTGTAGATTTGGCACACCATGTTCAATAAACCAACTTCTTTAGTTCAAAACCAACAGATTGTACTTTCTTTCCACCGTAAAGTAGGATCCATAGCTATCATTTGATGCATTTTAACCTGGCATGAAAGAGGCTAAGTTTGGAATTGGACTAAACCAACCATAAATGCTGGTATGAATTCCAGAAAACTTTCTTGAACAAGTCTATTTTCTGTACTACAAATTCCATCTTGGTTCAAGCCAGGATGGTCAAAGATGATGTGAAATTCAGTGGAGACATTGATATATTATTTTGATGTAGTAGAAGTTGGCAAAATCAATGTTTTGAGCCGGGAAACAAGTTATTTATAACTTATTTACATAGAATTAATAATGTTAACACATCTGTGCGTGGACTAAGGATCATGATTTGGTAGAACACTATGAGATTCAGTTTCCATATGAAAAGGAATTGTCTTAAGAGAATTTTACTACCGGTAGTGTGTGATCAGGGGTAAATTTAGGTGCATGAGGAACATGAGTTAAGTAGAATTATTATTTGTATATGAATGCCAGCACCAGCTGCTTCCTACACTGATTGGATTATCAACTACCTATGCAAATAAATGTGGAAAGTACCAGCAATTGGACACCTATTCTTAGCTTCTTCTAAACACCATCAATGCATGGATGGTTGGTTGATTTTATGGTTATTTATTGACAGAATTATAATATAACTTGGGCCAGTGACAGTTTTCTGGTGTGCCAGAATTTTGCCCCTGCAGTTCTTTCACATGCCAGTAAATCTGCAATCTGGGCCAGGATTAAACCCACAACTTTAGGCACAGAAAGGCAGCATCCCACCGAGGCTGACTGAAGGTAGGATTTATTATTATTAAACAATACACTGCATCTGTATGTTCTTAAAAATAGAGTGTATAATTTTGAAAATGCCAACCTAGTAATAATTTTAGTAGCGGTAATGCTGTAACTTTATTAAAGAAAGGCTTGAATGCAATCTAAGTGACAGATTGGCTTGACAATAAGATTCAACACCAGCAGCAGTTATGGTACAGTTTCAATTTCTATATTTCTATCTCACTAATTTTCAAGGAACATAAACAAAAATATCATAATTAACTATCAAAAATGTATACATAAGTTCCATCTTAGGCTATACACATGTGTGTCACCACATTACTGAAGGCAGGCAATTATCATTCCACATACTAAAAAATATTTCTTTTTCTTTTCATCTCTTCACTTCCTGAATTTTTTTCCCTTTTCTTTTCATACAAATGCATTAGGAGAACATACCTCCTAGAAAAGCTTCCACATTACCATTAAACCACACAACTATCTTACCATAAAACATAATATCGTAAGATAGTAAGACAATAACATAGATTTACTATGTATGATCTGAATACACAGTTTATTTCACATAAGTGTCAGATTATCAGAAATAACATAAGCACATTTTCTTTACAGCAACTAACAGGAATTTATATTTGTGAACATTATAACATGAAAAAGGAAATATCCACTTCAACGGCTGCTGGGTAAGTGAAGGTCACGGTAGGCAGATCGGTCTGGTCTGAAGGACTGCTGGGTAAACAAAGGTCATTTTAAGAAATTTCGTCTCAAAGGTGGCCAAGTAAGCCAAAGGGTTAAGTTTATAACTATAAGTCTGTATGTAAGTCGTTGGAATTACTTCAAAAGAGAATATTAAATTTGCCTAAAAGAGTTACTTACTAGCCTTCTACACTTATTTTCCTGGAATTTAGTGTTTTCAAGCTAGAACAGATATACAAGTAACTTATAAAAAAACCTACACAATAATAAGAATGAATTGAACATGGAAATAATTGTGATACGAAAAGGAACAATATCTTCAGTTTTACAAAGATGAGTGTTTTCCTGCTGTCACGAAACATAGTATAAATTATGGCCTTAAAATATACAATAATTTTGTTTCTCAATATTGTGATTTAAAGAATAGATGTCTGATATACAGAACAGATATACAAGTAACTTATAAAAAAAACCTACACAATAATAAGAATGAATTGAACATGGGAATAATTGTGATACGAAAAGGAACAATATTCAGTTTTACAAAGATGAAGTGTTTTCCTGTTGTCACAAAACATAGTATAAATTATGGCCTTAAAATATACAATAATTTTGTTTCTCAATATTGTGATTTAAAGAATAGATGTCTGGTAAATTAAAAAATTTATATTAGGGGCATTTTTAGAAACAGTAACTTGTTATTTTAATAATTGCACATGGCTAATTCTTAATCCTTACAGTACATGAAAAGTGCAATTCTTCTGTCAAAAAAAGAACTACAGCATAAGCTTATTTGAATGAATTATGTTTAATTTAATTTGTAGTTGACTCACGCTTTCCTCTTACTGGTATTATAGCAATTAAATGTACTCTTCTGCAGTAGAATTACTCTTTCAGGGGTGAAATTCTATTTATCAAGCATGTGTTCTTCCTATATATTTCTTCTACAATATTTGTATTGTGTTTGTAAATGTATGTATGTGTATAAGATTTACAATAATATGCAATTACAATAAGCTACATTAAAAACTGCAATAACTTCCAAAAGAAATAAAATTACAGAAACAAATACAAAAGGGCACAAGAGCGACAGATCTTTCCAAGCAGAATGACCAGTGTCTTCGGAACGTCAACCCATAAAATATAAAGCGTTTTCTGGCAGCGAGGAGCATAGTGCCTGCCATCCTGCAGCACGAAGCCAACCAGAACTTTTTGAGGGCAGAAACTAAGTGGTATGTCAGGCAGAACCATCTGTTTTCAGGGAACCAGAGTCATTTGTATGAATTCAGAAGATGCTTCAGCTACTACTCTTTGTGCTGGCAGTTTTTCATGGCAGCCTTAGATCTTGAACTCAGGATCATTGTTCAGGTGTTTACACAGTTTGATCTACTTTATCCATGCAAGTTTTTTGAACAACCTTCTCCTCCAGAAAAGATCTGTGTCACCGGAGAAAAGGTGTCAGATGTTTCCACAACTTGTCTCATTTGGGTTTTCTGACAGAGGAAACAACAAATTTAGAAGACAAATGCACCTAATACACTGCAGCCATCATTCAGGCAACTCAGCTGTTGCAAGCTAGGAAGAGAGATGAAGAAGTGCAGAGAGAGTGTGATTGTATGGTAAAGTCTCCATGTTCCAGTTAAGAAATCTGAACCTGGACTCTCCTGCTGATTCGATTGACAAACGAGTTCCTATCAATTTTGTTTGAAAGAGTCAGGCCACACTAAAGCATCTTGGAACACAAGAGCATGAGGACTAACTTCACTTTCCCTATTTGATTCTCGTTCAACCCTCGAATATTTAGCAGGAATATAGAGATTCCTTCATCTCTGAACCTTCCCATACTGAAAAAAGTATAGATGTGAAACTGTAAAATATACACATTAGTAATTTGTATTTCACAGGTAGTGATTAGGGAGAAACAGCAGCCTTTTAAATTAATTGTTCAGAAAGTAGGTAGCTGAAACAATATCATACAAGATAAAAACTGAAGGTATGTCAATGGGACAGGAAGTGCCTGAAGTAGTATGGAAAATTGCAAACAGGGTAAAACTAACTGAAGAGGTCAAAAAATATTTTAAGATGCAAGAATATTTTCTTTACAGAACTCAAAAGGTTACATAACCCAAAAACCTAATTTTTATCATTTAGCCCTATGCCTTGAAATTAGGTCCTAATAATCCATTAAAAGCAATTTAGCCAGGGGCGGATCCAGAGAGACATTTTGGGGGGGAAGCAAAGTAAAAAGGGAAATTTTTACTCATAAAAATTAACTATTCCCAGTACACAGTTGAAATCAAAATGAACATTTCAGCATTTTATTACAAATGTATTTCAAAATAATGAATATCGTTGCTTTTATTTAAGTATTTGGGTTATGTTGTCTTTACAAAATTTATTAGAAGGCTGACCGTTTGAATAATCTGCGCTTAATGTTACAAATTTTGGGGGAGGAAATTTCCCCCCATTTCCTCCCCTGTGGAACGGCCCCTGAATTTAGCTGTACACCTAGTTAGTACATATAGTGTGATATCAAGCAATTTAAATTAAAATCAGCAATTTTGTATAATTTTTGGTGGTAAAAATCTTCAAATTCCTGCAAGTGGTGTAATGATAAAGTGGACTGCTTCAGTATCATCCATATATTTCTCACTACTACAGACTATAAGTCTCTGGTTCAAACAAGAAGCAAGTTTTATCTCACTATTTCCTAATGTGCACTATTTTGAGTTCTATAAAATTACCACTAGAAACATACTTGTCAACATAACTTCACATTAAATAGAAAGAGTAACACAAGTACCAGAACACATGGCACATATGTATGATCATCAAGGTAAAAATCATTTAATAATTTAAGAAACACAATTATTATACAACTTACCCAGCTGTAGAAAAATCTACAGCTTCTCTTCGAATCTTCCAAAATTTACTTGAATCTAATCAGGATCAATTTTTGGTAGATTTTTTATCTCCAAAATCCTCATCACAGTAAGATTCACATGCTAATCTGAAACAATCTATTCCTAGCTGTACATGACAGGTGTATTCTTCCTGTGCATATGCAGGTATGTTAGATAGGCAATGAATTTACCTCATTAATGCAGTAGAGCCTTCTTAACTTTATATAAAACCCACATTGCTTTTACAGAATTTCCAGTTAAGAGATGATATTTTTGTTCTGATGTTGTATAAGCAAAGTATTAGAAAAGACTTGCTTTTAGGAAAACTTTGCATTAAGAAACATATTTTACATGTGATAAATATATAAGAGTTGAATTTTACACAAAAACCTCACTTTTGGTATAGTTTATTTAGTTTCGGTGCCTTCACTACCATTGTCAACAGCTATACTTCAACTGCCGTGTAAAATTCAACTCTTATATAATTATTATGTTATATAACTTCACTGTGTTAACTTCCAATACAATTTAATATTTATATTTTACATGATTTCATGAACGTGCATTTCCTCATAATATGTAGTTATCGAATATGTACATCCCTGACGTGTATAAATACGACTAAGAGGGTTGAACTGAGGAAAAAAAGTGTGTGCAAGAGCATGGAAGGATCTGAAACAGGCTAATATTGGCTAAAAATGTAAAGAAAATAAGTACAGATGAAATAAAGTGCCTCAAAAAGGTCCAATGGTACCAGAAGGAGCACAAAGGGAGCCTGCAGTGAGCCTCACAGAGTTGAATGGAATGTAATTACATTACATTGTTGGAATGAACCTAAAATACATCTTAATGGGACCAAAGGGAATTGATTAAGTAATCATTCGAGAAGGTCGCTCCACAGGAGAGCTTGTCCAAACTTTCTATTTCCCATTGACAGCATGCTGAAACCATTAAATTTTGATAGCTCACTAAACATACATGTAGAATAATTACAACAGAATACAGGTAATAGCATCACAGTGTCAATGTATGCTCCTGGATAGCAAGCAAGCAGAAATCACCTATCAATATTCATTAACAAATTTCATTACTAATATCTCCATGCTCCTGGATAGCAAGCAAGCAGAAATCACCTATCAATATTAATTCACAAATTTCATTGTTAATATCTCCAGGAGTACATCCATTAAAGTCAAACACAGCGCTCGCACTCCTTATATAATAGATGTTTCAATAGGATATTTTAAAGGAAAAATATGGATAAACATAAATGCCCCTGAGAGTTCTTCAAAAGGCTTTCTACTGCATCATTCTGCTTCCAATTTGCAACCACCAGGGCTACGTAAATCTACAGTTCTGTACAATAGGTAAATACTGCAGCTTTATGCTAAGCATGATCTTTCAAAATATGGTACTCCCACTGCATCAACCAGCACACACCACAATCATCTGATTACCCTCTTTCTTCAACATTCGTGCACACAAAATCACCAGTAAATGTTTTACAACTTCAAGACCACAAAATGGAAACGTGCATTAGTTACTTATAAATACTGTACATACAAACATAAAGGAAAACAAAAATAATTATCTTGTCTTAGGTCATATTGCTGATTCAGCAGTACTAGATAAAACAGGTCTATCTTCCTATATTATTAAATTACTTGCTTATCACTTGTGTAATAATTGTAGTACGACGCACAACCTAAGTCGTAAGGAAAACTAACTCTTCTAACTAAACGTAAATTGAAAGACTATGGTAAATAATTTACCAAATACCAGTTATTTACTGGCCTGTGATTGTTCTTTAAAAAATTCTTAACATAAAAAAATAATAATCGAACACATATACTCATTCACACACGCAGCTTAGAAGTGGAAGACTATTGCTATTAAGGAAGAATAAAACTGTGATTTACATGTTTTAGAAGAACTGTTGCCCTACTCCTTTCAAATTTTAAAATTCGCTTTTTCCCATGTTACCAAATAATTGCTAAGAGAGGCAATTGAGCCACTACCAATAATTATTAAAAATAGTCAATAGACTTCCTACTACTAGTACTTTATGTAAGATATGGAGAAGTCATTAAAAATGTTATACTAATAGCTGAAATCTCTGGTTTTGTGTTATTGGAAAAGTTGTAACCTTAATTTATTGTGCTTCTTAACAATAAAGAAGATAAGCAAGAAGAATAAGAATAAGAAAAGCATCTACATTCCTTAACTGCTTATAACAGATCAGCACACGTGGATGTAAATTTTTTGGGAATAAAACGATATTCAATTTACATCCATGTGTATATAATTCAATTCAGCCATTTATTAAGGCCACTCAAAATGCTTAGTCCCCCATATCCCCATCACCATCCCCTACTAAATACAGAAAATGAAATGCAATTGCCAGTAGGCTGATTCCTAACAAGTCTCCCAGCGATGTTAGGTACGGGATTGCAGAATTATCTGGATCAATCTTGCGTTTCCACATCCAGTGGATCATGATGTAGGCAATGTACAGCAGAGCAGCAACCTGTTAAGAAAAATCAAAATCAGGAGGGATGTTACCCAGCATTAGAAATACCTTAAGAATTTATTGAACTCACACGAAACTTCACATAAGATCTAAACTTATGTATCAACACCTAGATCTACAGCAAACTCCCAATAATCTGTGTTAGATGGGACTATGACATGCAATGATAATAATAAACACAGATGATCTGCATGTGAGAATTACTACTACTCTAGCTTCAGGTAATGTTACAGTATTGTGGGCTACACTATAATCCAGTATGATTTTACAATTTAATCTTGACATAAAGGAATCCAGTTTAGAGTACTTTTCAGTATTAGGTACACATTTCAAATTCCCAATTATATCCCATATAATATTATAGAAATATATTTAATTATTATGGTTTGAACACTTACAAAAATTTCAGTATTAAGTACAAAAATTTAAACAAAAAAATTAATAGTTCGCTTTTACATCTTTATTTTGGTCAAAAATGTTTATTATGTATAGAGTATATTATTATCTACAGTGAGTCCCACACATGAGTCGGCCAATGATGCGGGTTTCTGCGTCGCGGCAGGCACGGCTCCAACTCCTGAGCGATCAGGTGAAATATCTATTCAAATAAAGCCACAATCGGTGTAATGGTTCAGGTTCTCACATTTACAGTTGGAATTACAATGAAAATAACCATGTCCCTCATCACAAGAGATGTTGGAAATGTCCTCCTCTTGCATCCACACAAAACTGGCACCTTTTTTAGGAAATATTCTTTCACGGTCGTAAGTTCAGCTTCTGAGACAGAGTTAATTTCCCTTCTGATATTGTATTTAAGTTATTCTAACAGTATGTGACTGTTATTTATGGCGAAATTTGAAAAATTAAGTGTATAGGTCAATTTCCCAAACAGTAGAAGAACTTAAAAAGACAATATCACAAGAGAAATTAAATCTGTCTCGGAAGCTGAACTTACAACCGTGAAAGAATATTTCCTAAAAAGGTGCAAGTGTTGTGTGGATGCAAGAGGAGGGCATTTCCAACATCCCTTGTGATGAGATACATGGTTATTTTCATTGTAATTCCAACTGTAAATGTGAGAACCTGAACCATTATACTGATCGTGGCTTTATTTGCGTAGATATTCACCCGATCACTCGGGAGTTGGAGCTGTGCTCGCTGCGATGCAGAAACCCGCGTCATTGGCCAACTCTTGCGTAGGACTCACTGTATTTATTCTTCCTACTCTGTTGATGTGGCAAAAACGCTCAATCATTGAAGATGTAGCAGACAATAACGTCTAAAGGATATTAATTCCCGGTATAATATTGTAACAAGGGCTCGTCGGGGTTCAAAATGAGAACACCGTGTTTATAATTGAAGGATGGAGGATTCTTTATTTCCAACAACAATGGTCAATACAGTCAGAAAACTCCAGACTATTCGCCAGTCCACTGTCCTGTTCAGTGCTCACTCTCACTGTGCTCAGTCCAAATTACAGCACTGTTCCGTCGCTCACACTGTGCGGACTCCCAGTCGAGATGATCCCACGTCGCGCCGGTCAACTCCACAGTCCTCGCTGCCGCTGTACAATTCACCCTCTGACGCTGACTCTCGCCGCTACTCACGGACTGCCTCTCGCTGACTCTGACTCTGACTCTGACTCCTCACGGGCTCTTCACTCTGACTCTTCACCCTGACTGTCGCTGTTACTCTCATTCGTTGAATCTCCACACTGTACTGAACTCTCCTTGACTGACTGACTCATCACTCCTCGTTGCCGTCTCTGACTGACTCTCCTTGACTGACTGCTCAGCTCGCTCGCGGCCCCATATATAGGGCCGACGAATATTCCAGACCCGGTCTCCCGAAAGTTCTCCGCCCGCGCATTGTCTAGAATGTCCGCGCGGGGCGCGTGGCTCCACCTCTGGCCCCTCCCACGAGCGCGCACCGTCACTCACCGCGCCAGGGAGTAGGCCGCACCCGTCGGCACGCGGCTCCAATAGCCATGCAGCTGTCACACCCACTAGCGCTCGCCTGCCGCCCGTCCACTAGGGCCGCGATGTTTCCAGACTCCGTCGTTTCTCGTTCTTTCTGGCTTGCTCCTCCTTCAATAAGTTTCTAGGCTTCTCTGGCTTTGTCACATTGCCCCCTCCTTAAGGGCCTTCGTCCCGAAGTGCCCCATGATATACCGCCAGACGGTCCAGGTGAACTACCGGCATCTTCCCTCTTGGCTGTCGTTGGATGCGGTAGACTTCTGGCCACTTGGTGAACTAATGCATGGCCAACAACAGGTGCCGATTTCCGTCATCAGTAATGGAACATGGGCCTGCCACGTTGTATTGCCTCATGGCCCCACGGCTGCAAGTTCTAGGCCCTCTGCTGGCAGCACAGGTGTCGCGTTGTTCACGCCGCCTCTCGGCGTCACTCCATTGGTGCAACCAGTAGAACATTCTCCGCAGTTTGTCGAGGATCCGGTTCGCTCCCGAGTGGTCACCTGTTGCTCCTGCGTGGACTTCCTCCAGGACCTCCTTGACTCCGGCTCTTGGAAGGACTAGGTGTTCCGCAGTCGCCTTCTCATCCGCAGACTCCCAGCTCCCTTTCAGGACCCCGTCCCTGACCACTAGGGCGTCCTGCTGGTTCCCACAGCCCTCGTAGATGGCGCTGCGACTGGCTACCTCTTCCCGCGTCGGTTCCGTACCTGACATGACGTCCCTCGGTGTCTGTCCCCCGTCCACGCCGTCACGCGGTGTCTCTCCGGCGTCCACGTCGTCCCGCGGTGCCTCTCCTACATCCACGTCGTCTCGCGGTGCCCGTCCTACATCCACGTCGTCCCGCGGTGTCTCTCCTACATCCACGTCGTCCCGCGGTGCCTGTCCTTCGTCCCGCTGTGGTTCACTCAGGGCGTGATCTTCCCCTTCGGTAGCTAGTGGTACGGTGATGGCCATGTCCTCTTTCTGCACTTCCTGTACTTCCACCCTGGCCGGTCTCTCTAGTTCATTCTTCACGGCCACCAGTTCGCTGCCCGGTTCATTCGATATTTCCTTGGCCTGTTTCAGTTCCTGCTTGAGTTCTTCCTTAGGCCTTAACTGCAGGTTCTTCATTTCGCTTGTACTTTCTTTTAGGGCCTCTCTCGTTTCGGTGTACCGCTGGTCCATTCCCTCATTCAGTCGGTCATATCGCCGGTCCATTATCTTGTTCAGTCGGTCATATCGCTGGTCCATTATCTCGTTCAGTCGGTCGTATCGCTGCCTTAACAGGATGCTCCGCTGGTCCATTTTTTTGTTCAGTCGGTCTTCCATGGCGTGAAGTAACGACTTTAGCATGTCCACCATCTTGCGTTCCTCCATCTTGCCTTCCTCCATCTTGCCTTCCTTCAATTATATCCCACTTCTGACACCAGTGTAACAAGGGCTCGTCGGGGTTCAAAATGAGAACACCGTGTTTATAATTGAAGGATGGAGGATTCTTTATTTCCAACAACAATGGTCAATACAGTCAGAAAACTCCAGACTATTCGCCAGTCCACTGTCCTGTTCAGTGCTCACTCTCACTGTGCTCAGTCCAAATTACAGCACTGTTCCGTCGCTCACACTGTGCGGACTCCCAGTCGAGATGATCCCACGTCGCGCCGGTCAACTCCACAGTCCTCGCTGCCGCTGTACAATTCACCCTCTGACGCTGACTCTCGCCGCTACTCACGGACTGCCTCTCGCTGACTCTGACTCTGACTCTGACTCCTCACGGGCTCTTCACTCTGACTCTTCACCCTGACTGTCGCTGTTACTCTCATTCGTTGAATCTCCACACTGTACTGAACTCTCCTTGACTGACTGACTCATCACTCCTCGTTGCCGTCTCTGACTGACTCTCCTTGACTGACTGCTCAGCTCGCTCGCGGCCCCATATATAGGGCCGACGAATATTCCAGACCCGGTCTCCCGAAAGTTCTCCGCCCGCGCATTGTCTAGAATGTCCGCGCGGGGCGCGTGGCTCCACCTCTGGCCCCTCCCACGAGCGCGCACCGTCACTCACCGCGCCAGGGAGTAGGCCGCACCCGTCGGCACGCGGCTCCAATAGCCATGCAGCTGTCACGCCCACTAGCGCTCGCCTGCCGCCCGTCCACTAGGGCCGCGATGTTTCCAGACTCCGTCATTTCTCGTTCTTTCTGGCTTGCTCCTCCTTCAATAAGTTTCTAGGCTTCTCTGGCTTTGTCACAATATTCTTAATTAATTTTATACAGTAATAAATAATTAAATAAATTTATTTACGTAACATGACCACAAGTTCACTCAGTAGCTTGACGTTATGAGCAACCAATGACAGTAAAGGAAACATATCAATTCAGAGTAGGGGTGCTATCTATGCTTGATGTAGATAGAGAGAGGGAAACATGTGATCATATGTAAGTATATTTTCACCATGCGAAAATCACTCTCCTGACGATTATTCTTACAAACACAACAGTGCAGTAATTTATACACAGTAAGTGTGGAAAGCAGCCCAACACCATGATGAAGGACCACCAACGAAGGGACATCACAACGAGGATACAAGGTTGGTTTCCCGTAATTAAAGTAGATAAATGTAAACTGCAAGATAGGCAATCATTTGTGCTATAAGAAAGTCAAATAGTTCGGAATAATAAAATTCCATGCACATTAAATTTTATCGCGCAAGCTAGAATCGAAAAGAAGTATGCTTGTGATACATATATAAATATAGGATCCCAGCTTCTCTCCAATCCAGTCATAATTTAGGATTGAATATCCATAAGAATTGTGTTTGGAGTGCAACAAGTACTGCTAGTTGTATTTAATAGATTATGCCAATAATAAAATGTTACCCCAGGTAAAATATTAAGTAAAGTTTCTTAAGTGCTCTACCATTATCAAATCCTGAATCAAGCCACAGGCAGTAGAATACAGAAATTCCATGAAATTAGCAGAGTGAAGTGGGGACGTGGCAACATTGTACTTCAAGGAAGATGTCACCAGAGGCGGAACTAACAGCACAGCCACTATTAGTATAACAATAGGTGACCACTCAATCAGTATATCACCATCTCAGCAACTACACCCCATACAATATGGCATGGGAGATGGAATTACAATTTTTATTTGGAATGTTTAAAATATAGAGCAGAAATGGAGATTATTTTGGTTTTGACTGGGAAGATAAAATTAATTTCTTCAATACCTAACCTAAAACCTATACAATGTGGCACCCAACAGTATTCTGAAGGCCTTGGTACAACACCCTTACAATGTGGCCCCCCAGTCTCCATTAACTAGTGCACAACACCCTTACAAAGATGATATCTTTCATTTATTAGCCAAATCTAAAATGTTTACAAGGCTTTGTCAAGTATATGCATTAAACAAAAATAAATAAAATAAAAATAGGCCTATATATATATATATATATATATATATATGGCCTCTATATATATATATGGGCCTAAACCTACTCAATTTTTAGTTATAAACTTATATTAAAAATTAACAAATTTGTATAATTTACTGAATATACAGGTACATATCTCATCATTTAGTCCTCTCTGTATTTTATACTTTTTTTAATTGAACTATTTTGTAAAAGGCATTTTCTACGAGAAAAGATTTTATTATTCTTAGCTCAATTTATTATTTGTTATATTTTCAGTGTATCAGGGTAAGTGACTGTATAGGTCCTATGCAAGAATTTCTACACACTTGTTGCCTAAAGAACCTCTCGACTTCTTAAAATAGTTTTTATTATTTCTCGTATAATAATGATGATGCAAGTTTTGATTTTTATCCTCTTTATAATTTATTATTGAAAATTTAATATTTTCATAGATATAATATCCGTGGCTTGGTTCTAAAAGGGCTAATGTCATAAAACTTGCTTTTAAGATAACTGACTTCAAAACCTTTGTAGAAGTAACATTTTTTGCTGAGAACTTCTGACGTTGGCCTCTAAGGTTTCTGTATTATGTCTATTAATAGCAACATTGGCACTTTTATTAAACCAAAGATAAAGACTAGCGGATATCCATGGTGCTAGGATCCATGAAGGGACAAGGCCTACCACCCGACCGTTGCATCATCTACCATAGGCAGATTGCAAGATTGGGGGTCATGTGGTCAGCATGTCGACACCCATGGCCATTAATGGTGGTTTTCATGACCGGAGTTGCTACTTCTCTATCAAGTAGCTCCTCAATTTGAATCACGAGGCTTAGTGCACCCCTACCAGACCTCCCTACCTCAGAAAAATCTGAGGAGGTACCGGGGATCGAAGCCGGATCTGTAGTCAGCGACGCTAACCACAAGACCATGCCAGTGGTCATCAATAATGCAAAGATCTCATTTTTGCAAGAAATTGACATTGGCCCTTTTAGAACCAAGCCACAGTATAAGCAGGGTAGTGTAAGTATTTTCAATTTTTTAAATATAGTTCTGCAAGATTTTATGCATGGCATTTTCTCTATAACTCCAAGTGTGTGTGTGTGTGTTTTTTTTTTGTCTAAATAATCTTAGCATTTCTATTTTGGCAGTCGAACCCTACAGAATAATACCATAGTTTAAATGGGAGTGAATGAATATGAAATATAATTATTTGAGGGTGTCTTTATCCGTAACTTATGCAGTCTGTTTTAGAATGTATATGTTTTATGTAATTTAATTTCTTTCTGACTTCTCAATATGTACATGACACTGAATATTCTGATCTATAACTAAGCCTAAAAAATTTGATTGACTGACTTTCGAAGTTCTTCGTTTTTAATTGTAAGTTTTATATTTGAATATTTTTTTTCTTTTAAGCTGATCTGCATCCATTTTTTTTTTCAAATTCATTACCATGTCAAAACTGTTGAAGTATTCATCAACCATATTAACTAGTAAGTTGGATTTATTTTCTAATCCCTTTAGCATAGGCCTATCATTCGTAATTAAAATTGTTGTACCATCAGCATACCCTATGGCCCTGCCTCTTAAATCCTCAACTTTCTGAAACAGATTGTTTATATAAAGCAATAATAGGTAAGGGCCTAGTTTTGAACCTTGGGGCACCTTGGGGAATGTGAGGGGGAAAGTGATTTTGTGTTTTTGCTTGGTATAACTGCAACAAATGGTATAGAAAGATGTGAATATTAAATATTTTATATGCATATTTAGATTCATAAAGTACTAACAAACATAATATTGTGATTAATTTGTGCATGAAATAATGCTGCTTACAATGACATTCTGATGATAACACAAGGTGTCACCTTTAGGTGACATTGGTCACATAACAGATCTTAATTTTCTCTAATATGTGTCTTCTCTGTTTCCTTTCCTCCTCTCCTGAAAATTTTTTTTGTTCGTGAGTTAAATCCCTGGCAATCCCATTATTTTAGAGGAGGGTTTCCATATCCTCACTAAAAGAAAATAGCTAAGGGAGTCACCATGCTAAACACGTAACGCCAAATACTATCGTCTTTCAGAGTAACTGGCAAGAGACATTTTAAGCACTTTAGTGCATGCCATATGTGTTGTTAAGATAGAGAGATAACCATTTTGTTTTAGTTTTCTTATAAAACCTCATTCTTTTAAAAGCAAATGTTTTACCTATTTCTTATATATTTTAAGGATTGTTATACTAAACACAAATCAACTCTGAACATACGATAAGCCAACAGAATGTTATGCAACATGCAGCGTTGACGACTCAGCAGGTGCAGCTTTCTCTGTCTAACAGATAGAGAAAGGAGATGCATGCCTACTCATTAAGAGGAACAAGCAAGCATTGTTGAAAGGTATTTCATTATTTTCAAATTAGCCGTTTTCTCCTCAATGGAGCGTCGTACAGATATGGGATTTGGACAGTCGGCTTCCAAATAAATACAGATTTCCAATGGTGATTTCAGAAAAGACTTATATGTATTAGATTTTGAGCACACAAAGGAATAAGTGAAGTACATATCTTTAGCGAGGCAGTGCGGTCTGTTAACTGTACAACACCACAACAACCTTATTCTCTTATCATTCGTCACGTGATTCTGTCTGCTCCTCCTCAGGTTCAGAGTTGTTCTGTGTTTACTCTAGTGTACTGCCCAAGTATCCAGTAACTTCCTTTGAAACGAATACCAAAATAATTTTATATAAGATATGATTTCAGTATGTCACTTTTAACGTGATTTGTATGAAAAAGACAATTAAAAGTGCCTGTAATGAGTCTGGGCATTGACAGGTCAAACATTTTTTATCAGACATCTTAGCTGAGAATGAAGGCAGGTCCTTTGAAACATGTATGTATGTGTATACTTACAACAGTGAAGATGGATGTTAAACGTTTGATTTCTTACAATATCAAAGCTCCTAGAAACTAGATGCCCTTACAAGCAAGGCTGCCTCTTACTTAGAAAGATATTAGCTCTGAATACATACCTGTACTACTGCAGCTATGAGATATACTATTACAAAGAGTGTAGTTAAAGATGTGTGTCCAGCTTTCATACATCTAATGGTGTAAATGAAGATGATATGGCCTGGAACTACCATGAGCATGAGCACACGATTTGTCCGAGCATGGATACCTGTAAAAGTCAGTATTACAATCAAAGGGGGATACAGCATACATAACAAAATCTAAACATTTTATGCCAATTAAACAAAAATTCCTATTATAATGGTGCTAGCCTATTTTCACACAGAATGGAATAGCTACATGTTGATAAATTCCTAAGATAAGTGTATAGTGTCTTAAGGAGACATAAAGTAACACTCTGATTGAAAACAACCTTGATTCAAGATTAGGAAACATTTTAAGGGGGTTGGTACAGCTTACCACCTTAAAAAATGATTCTAAAATATGCAGCAACTTTTTAGCTTCATTTTCGTGCAAAAATTATTTAAAAACCTGCATTATTGTTATTGTTATGAATTTAGACACTGAATGCTCCACTTTGCTGTAAGCAGCTGTCAGCTACTTCTGTAATTTAATACTGTAGTTGAAGGTACTTTTCCAGCTAACTACGATTTAAATACGTTTCCCTCTTGTTTCAAAAACCACTTTACAGAATTTTATGATTTTTTAGCACATTGCCACACACAATATAATTTACAAAAATGACCAGAATGATGCCTCTTCTTTAAATACCAGTATTTTGTCTACTAAAATAATTTGGTGCTGAAAAACCTTGAAAATCCGTTGCTTAAATTTAAATATAAATAAAAAACATTATCTATTTTACTACAGACTTGACGGTGGTAATTTTTCTTAATCTATCTTTAAGGTTTAAAACTGAAAAAGAAAAGAACATGAAAATGTTAAAAATTGTTTAAGAGGGAAACGCCAAATTCTGACACGGCACGTAGCTGCCTTTTTTAATAATTAATTTATAAATTTAATTGAAAGTTAAAAATTTGAAAATAATATGTTTTAAGCACAATGGGTTTTCAGTATATTAATTTATTTTTATACGAGCCATGTAAGTTATACTAAGGAAAAAATTGAATATGTTCATTTCAGTGCTTCAAGTTGCACCTACCACCTTAAGAAAAGAGAAGGACAAAATTCTGGATAAGGAAAAACCTGGCGTCTATGCAATCTCATGCTCCCGTGGAAAGTTATATAGGCCAAACTGGATGCCCTCTGGCTGTCAGAAGAACTGAACAATAAACGGAAGAACATTGAAAAATCTGCAATAGCCTACCACTCAGAAGAAACCGACAATGGGGTTCAGTTTAATTAAACTGAGATTTCACTGCATATAGAAAATAAATTCATGTTACAAACAAACAGTGGATCTTGGTAGAAAGTAAAGTCACTTATTTCTGTATGTAGATAAGTACGTGAAAAACACATGTGGAATATGTATGCAAAAATATTAGTAAAGATAAAGTGCCTAGCTCCTGTGTTAGAGAAAAATGTACTAAAAATGGCCTATTATAGAATAATTTTCCTATACTTAAAATACTGGGACCGGCTTCGCGATGTGCGGCTGGCCAGCAAGAATAGGTTCTAAATTGGCGATGCAGCTGGCATGAAGTCTGCAGTAAATATAGTACGGGTTGTTGTGTAACTTATTTCTAACACATAAACACAAATAAAAAGTACATTATATGATATTTTCCCGGGCTACTAACCAGGTGGTGAATTGGATTAATTCCGATGTTTCGAAGCCAAACTGAGGCTTCATTGTCAAGGAGAATGAAATGCCGGGATTAGATGGCGTGTATTTATAGGACTGCTGTGAATGGGGACATCCGGAATGGAGAAAGGATATGTTGAAGACCAACCAATCAGGAAACAGATGGGTGCTGTAAGAACAGGAGGGAAAATTAGAGAAGTAGAATCGGTCCAAATAAGGGCCAACGGTCAATAGGTAGTGAAAATAAATTATTATTATATAGGTGGTGGTGGAAACGAGAAAAAATTGGAAAAAAGGGAAAAACGGTCCAAATGAGGGCCAATGTTTTTAATTACTCTGGTGGTTCATTGGAAGGTGTGCGGTTGGCTCGTATGGACCTGAGCGAATCAATAGCATGGAACCAGGCAGGGCTTAGTTGGATACCGCTGTCTCTATTCATGTTGTTTGGTTCCAAACGGATCTCCACGGCTTCCATCACCACTCTCTCCAATGAAGCCTCAGTTTGGCTTCGAAACGTCGGAATTAATCCAATTCACCACCTGGTTAGTAGCCCGGGAAAATATCATATATTACCAGCAACAGGAAAAATTCAAAGCACAAAAAGTACATTACTCACATATATCAAGCAAAGAGTTAATGGAAATGCCTCCCTTCGTTATTCAAGCATATCTAACACCTGCTTAGGAAATTTCCTATTACACTCTGCAGTTTCCACTGAGAAATGGCAATTTCTTGACGAATGTTATTTTCAAGTTCATCTAAAGTGTGTGGATTTGTTTTGTAAACTATCTTTTTTAATGGCCCCAAAGATAAAAATCGCAAGGGGTTAAATCAGTGGAACAAGGGGGCCATATGTTGTTAGTGATAACTCTATCTTGAAACACTTCATGAATTTCCTGGAAGGAGAAGTGACATCACAGAGTCCTGCTGAAAGGTCGTGAAACCACATTCCCTCCAGTTAGGCTTTTTTGTGAATTAACATCCCACACAGGTGGAACCACGATTTGTCCGAAAAGAAAATTAGATTAGGATCCATTTCTCCATCATGCACCCTATTCAAAATCCATTTACGAAACCTTTTCCTTTGTGCAGGGTCACCCAGTTTAAGTAGTTGCACTACAGTACCAGTAATATTACAGGGCTTTAACTTTAGTAACTTTGTAGCCATTTGAACATAACTGCATAAGTGCTTGTGTATTAGAAATAACTTATGCAACAATCCATACTATATAGATATATAAGCAATAGATATATTCTCAATCCATACTATGTTTACTGCGGACTTCCTGCATCGCCTAAACAGCACTTAGCCTAGCCAGCTGACCACACACTGCAAAGCAGATCCCACTAAGGATCGTTCACCCAGCATATGGGATTGAACAATGGGGTGAATGTTCCTTTATCTATGTCAAAAGAGTATTAATTCTTCAGAATAGATGTCTACAATTAATGTACAGGCTAAATGAAAGGAAATCATGCAGAGAAATGTTTATTAGGGAAATATTTTCAAGGTACATTTATAATATAGTAATATTAGTCAGTTGGCTGTGGTGGTCTAGAGGTAGTGTGCCCGCCTCTAGATCCAAAGGTCCCGGCCCCAGTCGATGGGGTTTTCAGGACATGTGCACGGAGTCCTCTGGGAGGGACTTTAAGCTGGGGGGCCCATGTCGTAGATTTACAGCACGTAAAAGAGCTCCAAGCCTAAATTAGAGCCTCTGGACAAAATTTCTCGGCCTTTTCACATCGAAGCCTAAATTAGAGCCTCTGGACAAAATTTCTCGGCCTTTTCACGACCAAGTAATACCTTAGTTTCCTGTCCCTGTGCCCTCTCTTGGAAAATAAGCGTAACAAAATTCACTTTGGTAAACAGAAACCTCCACTTGGAGGCCCTTTGCCCCAACATGGGGGCATAGGATTAGAGAGAGAGAGAGAAAGGGAGAGAAAGAGAAAGAAAGAGAGAGAAAGAGGGAGAGAGAAAGAGGGAAAGAGAAAGGGAGAAAGAGAAAGGGAGAAAGAGGAAGAGAGAAAGAGAAAAGGAAAGAAAGAGAGAGAGGGGGAGAGAGAGTTTTCCATAGAAGAAGAAGAAGAAGAGAAAAATATCTTACTTCCAGAGTGTGAGGCTACTGTTTCATGCATTTGCTGACTCCAGTTTTATTGTAACCGAGGAAGCATACTGGTCGCCTGAAGTAACAGGTATTTATCATGTTTCATTTTAGGCACCTCAACAGGCTGTAAAATTGTTACACTGGGTATTGTACTCAATATATTATTCAAGTAATGTGTTTACAGTTGTTATAATTGTACTTATTAATACCTTATTTCTAAGGAACAGGAGTGGTTTGATGTCATGTAAAACAATGCATTCACAGCAGAGGCAGAGGAGCAACTGAGGGAGATGGAAGTACGTGTTGGAGACAAGGGCAAGGCAGAGGGGGGAACTCACACACAGGGCCTTCGCGTGGGCGGGGCGATCGCCCTGGGCACCGCGACCAGAGGGGCACCGTGGCAACAGCAAAAATAAAACAACAAAATTTGAAAAAAATAAGTAGGATATACATAACGTATTTTTTAAAGTTAGGTATAACTGAATTTTGAATATTGCGTTGTATGTTTTTATTGAACAAATAAATATTTGACACCAATAACTTTAGGCCTATATTTTCTAAGTTATCCCAAAATAAATACTTGCTTATAAAGACCTTTACGATCAACTACGTCACAGGAGAGACTGAATTCTCTGGCCATCTTGTCCGTTGAAAACGATGAAGCACGAAAAGTAGACTTGATGGAAATTCTAACGACATTTGCTCGTGCAAAAACCAGGCGAATGCCATTTAATGTTTAGTACCTTATCTTAATTTGATAAACGCGGTTCCCTTTTCTATATATGTTCCCACACTATTAATTTGTAGTCCATTAATAACGCCTATAGTATTTTTTATGATTGTTAAGATTTTCTTAAATTACTAAACTTGTATTAATTTGATTTTCAATACAATCTTATTAAAAAATTTAAATAATTTTATTTCCGGTATTTTTGTAAGGTAATCCGATTAGGTGTCTCTTTTGGGCACAAAAACACAGACAGCGACGCAACCCGACGCGATGCGGCTTGGAACTTGTCCAGTCCACGTTGCCCCAAGTCGCATCGCTCATTGCATGTTTAATCCCATATGTTTATACATATTTGAAAGTGTCGTGTCGCTCGCTGTTTGTATTTGAATCCCTACAGATAGGTGGAATGTCGGGAGAGTGCACGTGGGATTGAGTTGGGGGGGGGGGGGGGCGCCTGACGAAATTTTGCCCCAGGCGCCAACAAACCACGCGACGGCCCTGCTCACACATACTGGCAACATTTATCGAGTCTGTGCACATCATTCGTTGTAGTGTTAATTTGACTCCCTCAATACATAAACACCCTTAAGAGAAGGGAATTTTGTTGACCAAATATTATCATGAACTTGTGTACCGGTACTGATTGTAATTTTTAAATTATATGTACGTACCTGACAATGTCAGAAAGACTGATGATGATGATAATGATCACAATAATAATAATCACAATAACAACAACAATAATAATAATAATAATAATAATAATAATATATTATATATATAATAATAATAATAATAATAATAATAATAATAACAATAATAATAAATTATTATTATTATTATTATTTGAATTTTATTTACCTGCCTCCCTTCTGAGACATACCTTTCCCGAAGAATCCTGCTGCTGGTGTGATGAAGATGACCGTATCTTCATCAGCTAAAGTACCAAGCTCAGCATCTCGATGCAAAGCAGTAGAAATGCGACTGGCTTGCACTGCTACCAAATTCCCTCCAACTCCATTTATTACAGGCTGAAACACCGCTATGCCTTCAAATCGAGTTACCATCATGTCCAGAATCAGCCCACCAAAACTATTAGGGAAAAAAAAAGAAAACACTATAGAGAATTCCACCTTTAGAAAAGAGTATTGGTGTTATGGGCTTGGGAAATACCTATTCTTAAACACTAGAATGGGCAGGCACATTCTTGCCAAACCACCCTTTGCCAAACAAAGCCTGGGGAAGGGAGACCTGCTGTGGCAGGTACAGAACTAGATAACAAAACTGCAGTGTTAGCACGTGTCGTTAGTGAGAAGCATGGAGGCGCTGGTTAAACGTAAGCAGGGGCAGGTAATGCGTAGTAAAGAAAAGCAAACTGTTTTACGGGTCTACAACAATCTCGCACAAAAAAATCCTGAACAGAGTGTTAGCTGGTGTACGAGGGAATGTTCAGAAGCAACAGGAGTGTCAGTATCTGCTATTTATAAATTGCACAGTGATGCTTCAAGGAGCCCTGTTGTGTCTCCGAAAAAAAGAAGAATGCAGGTGGGTGTAAGAAAAAACAGAAGGAATGTGAAATACAGTGACTTTGTTAGAAGTGGTATTCGACGTTTGGTTTCTTTCTCGAAAATCGACCGCAGACTCTAAAGACAGTTTGGAATGCTGTAAACAATGACCCAGATCTTCCCAATTTTAAAAGAACAACACTTTACATAATATTACGAGACATGGGCTTCGTTTATGGAAAAAAAAGAGAAAAGAATCACTTCTGATTGAGAGAGATGATATAATATCCTGGCGCCACAGATATTTGTCAGAAATTCAAAAGATGAGGACTGAAGGAAGAAACATCGTTTATACCGATGAATCGTGGATAAATTTAGGCCACACAATGGGGCGGGAATGGCAGGATACCACGATTCGAAGCGCAAAAGATGCGTTCCGTTCAGGACGTTCTTGTGGGTTGAAGTCACCTTCAGGACGTGGACCGCGTTTCGCACTTGTTCATGCTGGTGGTGTTGAAGGGTTTGTACCTGGGGCGAAGCTGGTTTTTCTTTGCAAGAAGAATACAATGGACGCACATGAAGAAATGGATGGTGACTGCTATGAACAATATTTTCAAACACAGTTGCGCCCCAATCTTCACCCCCCGCTCTGTTATTGTTATTGATAATGCGGCCTATCATAGTAGACGAATAGAGCCTATACCATGCACTTCTTGGCGAAAAAGTGATATACAAGAATGGCTGAGAGATCGTAACATCGATTTTGAACCTTATATATTGAAATGCCAGCTAATTGAGATCACAATTACAAGAAAATCAAAGTTGATGAGATGCCTAAAGCGGCGAGACACACCGTACTTAGACTGCCGCCATTTCATTGCGAGCTAAACCCCATTGAGCTCATGTAGGCTTAAGCTAAACGTTATGTGGCAATGAGAAATAAGTCATTCAAAAAGGCTGAAATTCAAAAGTTAATAGATGAAGGACTAGAAAGTGTTAGCGTGGAAAATTGGAAAAATTATATGAGCCGTGTCATCTCGATTGAAAACAAAATGTGGAGAGCCGATGAGTGGCAAAATGACGTCGAACCTTTAGTTATCCAACTCAGCGAAAGTTCCTAAACGGAGACCGTGAACGAAACTGATAGTGAAGATAGCGAAGGTCCAATGGAAGAGATGCATTTACCACAGTGAGGTACGATGACTGCTCAAATTTATACTTAATATACGCATAAGCCCTAGAAATACCTCAAAGGCCCATAACTTTTAATTTTTATTTATTTATCATAAATGCTTGGAATAAAAATCTGAAGAAAAAATTAATAAGTTATTCAATAAGATATTCTGCTTACGAAATATAGAAACAGCTTTAAAATATTTGCAGTAAAATAATTTTAAAACTATTAAAATTGTTATTGGCCTGAGAGGCCTTCTAATGAAAGGCACCGAAAATGTTTCTATTCATGCATTTTTTTTTTTATTGATCTGAGACGTTTCAACAGTTATTTGATCAATAATATTGTATTAATTGCTGTCACATGGCTATTCTTGGTGTTTATGTGTATACATATTCAATTTAGGAAAATTGCATTATGATTTGAAATAGTAATTCTAACACCCACTTGTTATTTGCATGTGATATTTATTGACTTGTTTCTGCTCGGTGCAGATTAACATTTCTGTATGTTCAAACAAAAAAGGGGCAAAACTCCAATCACACGATTACAACAATTCTGATTTTGTGTCTTTTTCAGGAGTAATGAATTTTTCATTTCGCGACATCACTTTGGTTACCCCTTAAAAAAAAACTCCGTGGCGCTACATCCCCGGAGAGATTTGGCCTACCACCCGACCGCTACGTCATCTACCACAGGCAGATAGCAGGATTGGGGGGCATGTGGTCAGCCTGCTGAATGGTGGTTACCCCTTACAGTAAGTTAAAATTGTATTGGCCTGAGAGGCCTTCTAATGCAAGGCACCGAAAATGTTTCTGTTCATGCATATTTGTTATGTTTCTTTTCGATTGATCTGAGACATTTCAACAGTTATTTGATCAATTATATTGTATTAATTGCTGTCATGTGGCTTTTCTTGATGTTTACGTTTAGACATATTTAATTTAGGAAAATTGCATTATGATTTGAAATAGTAATTCTAACACCCCCTTGTTATTTGCATGTGATATTTATTGACTTGTTTCGGCTTGGCTTATAGGCACAGATTAACATTTCTGTACATTCAAACAAAAAGGCCAAATTCAATTACACGATTACAACAATTCTGATTTTGTGTCTACTACTTTGTGTTTCGCGACATCATTTTGGTTATCCCTTACAGTAAGTTTTGGTCGTATCAAAAATTGTTTTAGGCAAAGGTTTTAGAAAATATTTAGGTTTACAATAACTTTGGACGGATATGATATTTTGCCTACTAAGATAATTATGATTTTTCGTTGTCTTTAACCCCTCTTTTATTATCTCTTGTGCTTATTGTTAATGTTATCAAAACACTTTTCAGATAAAAGTTTTGGGATTACTCTCAGGATGTATAATAACTTTAAACGGATACATTTTTTCATGTTACAGAGTTTTTTTTAATCGTCACCTGTTCTACCCTTTGGAACGAGTGTGCACATTAATGCGGTCTATATTTAATAATTATACAAGTCTGGAAGTAATTTCTGCAAATTAGGGCTGACTATGATTTTGGGACCTAGGACTGTAAAACTAAAAACTAGGAAGACATTTTTCGGAAGTCACGCCAGGGTACTAACGAAGAAATGTCAGAAATACCTTCTCAATAATTAAGTCAAGTCCATAAGAACAATACTAATTTGAATAATTGAAGCAAAAGCCCTTAGAATGCTGGAATTATATTATTTCTAGCAGTAATATCTTGTGACGTATTTTGTGACTTTAACTTATTATTCGCCTGTACTTCATTAGAAAGAGAGCAACGTGTCTTCACTCCCAGGCCATATATATCTCTCGCTCTCTAACTGCTGCAACGCAAGCGGCAACCCTGTTGCCATAAGAGCAATACTCTTTTCTAAAGGTGGAACTATCTATAATGAGCAGGTTTGATTCCCAAAACTGTTCTTTCGATTGGTAGATATAACTTTACAGCGTAACATATGAACCCTTACTTGTCATCTACACAACATAAGATTATGTGAGATTAGAAATTACAAGGTCAAAAATACAACAATGTATAAAAGAAGAGGAAGTCTTTGTCTGTTGTGTTTGTTTGTGTAAACTTACACTAGTTTGAGACCTCTCTCCAACAGCCATTCCTTTAACCTCTGTTGCTTAACCAATGCGGGACATTTCTGTTGTTTTGGTTATTCCTATTCCCCCCGATTGTTATTAATGTTCCCTCTATTGTCTACTCTGGACATATTAATCTGTCTCTGGGCATTACTTCCCCTGTTGACCATTATTGTTGTTGTTGTTGTTGTTGTAACTATTCTTATTCTTAGGGTTGTTTTGATAAATAGTTGTTTGATAAATAGCAATCAAGCACATAAATAAAGAAAGCAAGAAGAAGCAGTCAAGGAGACAAGCGAGGGATGATGGGGACCGAGAACCAAGCAGGGGAACATACAAAAGGTAGAAGGAAGATCATACAAAGTGCCATAGACTTCTGTAGTTCCCTATACACGAGCACTCTTCAAAACCCTACAACAGTTTACACAAGACTCCCAACTCGACAAATGCCAAGGACTCCGTCCCTCCTGTAATTCACAGTAAAGAAAGATCAGCAATTGCTGAATTTGAACTTGGAAAACTTCAGGCGGTGACGACATTCACAAATAAACACAGAGGACCTGCCAGAGGAATGGAAGACGAGCATGATCATCCTCCTCCACAATTAAGACATGAAAGGCACCAAAGCCGACATGAAAAACTGCAGACTGATCAGCCTATTGTCTAATCTCTAAAAGCTATTTTCAAAGATCCTAACATGACAACTAAAAAGGGTACTAGATGAAAACCAACTGCCAGAGCAAGTGGGGTTCCTCTTTGGTTTTTGTACAGCAGACCACGTTTAGACTCTTAACCTAGTGATCGAGTAAGCAGTGGAGTTCCAATTAACAATATATTTAGCTTTCATAGACTACAACAATGCCATCAACTCCATTAAACACTCCAAAATACTCCAGGCACTAACCATTCAAAGAGTGGAATGTAAATACATTCGGATACTCAACAAAATCTACAACCAAAGTTATGACAAAGTAAAGACAGAAGTAGAAGGACATCCATTCCGTCTAGAGAGAGGAGCATGGCAGGGCGATCCAATCTCCCCAAAAATATTCACGTGTGTCCTGGAAGATATATTCCGAATTCTAAAGTGGAAGAAGAATGATGGGATAAACATCAATGAGACGAGGGTAACAAACTTGAGGTTTGCAGATGACATAATACTATTTTCCAAATCACCAGGCGAATTGCTTACTAATAATCCATGTGTAATAATTATACCAGGAATGTTCACATACGAGGTGAACATTGTTACTAATGTTACACACTTTGCACGACCTGACACCCATGTATAAACTTTAGAAAAATGGAACTCCTTCAGAATAGCGTAGCCAGTCATGCTCTGCCATTAGAGAATGTGCCCCTCCGAGCCACGGGGAACAAAAGAGAAACGATCGGTGCAAGGGTAAAATTTTCCATCACAGAAAAGATTCAATGTGAGACATAATAAACCCCGCGCTATTCAGTATATTGCTCCTAAACTAATACAAATGTTCCTAACGTAACCCAACCTGTCACTGACCTAGAATTTGGCTGTCACTACTTCTAGAAGCCTTATTACCCTTCCACTCCTTTCGTAAAACATTGTTACATGGCATGAACCCCGCACTATGCAGAATACTGCTACTACACTAACATGACTGTTCCTAACCTAACATAACCTGTCACGGACCTAGAATCCTTAATGCAGAAGCTTTCTTACCCTTCCACATCTTTCATAAAACATTGTTACAACAGTCGTTTATCTGCTGAATTCAATCGGCATGTAATCATGTTTCTTAATATTGGCGACATTGTAGACTTGGTCCCACTCGGTACAGCCCAGTTGTGACGGCAGTTACCTTATTCTTAAGTTCAGCAAGATAAGAAGGCCAGTTGTTTGGTAGATGTTTGAGATTGAATTTTGAAGTTATGCATCCATTCTTAAGCCTATCTTTTGCGGAATATTCTCAGCTAGTTTTGTGGAATTGTTATAATTGTTGTCTGCGTGTCTTATTTTCTTAATTTTATCCAATTATTTGATTATTTTATTTTATCCAATAAAATTATCTTAATTTTATCTGAAATCAAAGGGGACCAACCAGCGAAATTTAGAAATACTACATTTACTATATGATTTTCTTTATTTTTTTACCTGACTCTTGAAAGCATTAACCACAATAAACTCTAACATTTTCAGAGTTGTAAAATTATTAGATCTTGAGAAAAAAATATTTTGTGAATTTTTGATGGATTTCATGGCAAATGATCCTTGAGGTGCAGTTTTCAGATTTTAGGGACCAAATTGCAGATTTGATGTCTAGACACTTCAAGCCAAAGAAGTTACTACCGGTACTTCATTTGTAATAGAGCTGACCATTTCTTTTAGAAATAATAGTTAAACATTATTTTACTTAATTGTGTTAAGTTCAATTTATTAAAAGGACACAAAAATTGTATTACTGTTTAATTAAAAATTCATAAAGTAAGTAATTGATTAAAAACTGCTATCCAAGGAGCAATTTGAATACTGAAATATGCGGGAAACAAAATTATGAGAAAATCAGCTTTAAATTTCAAAAAACTCTGGTCGGAACGTTCACAGTGGAGTGTAACAACATTTGAAAATGATGCGAGTTGACTACACACTATTTTCTCCACTTAACAAATTTTTTTGGTAGAACATGTTTCGCATATGTTCATATGCATCCTCAACTACTTGTCAACTCTTGAGACACAATTTTTGTCGAAACTATCCTGCTCTTTCTATAGACCTAAACAGTGAATTCCTTGTTACATAAGGATTATCAGTGAAATTGCTTATGTAGAGCATGTGCAATAATTAACCAAATAGCCGTTCAATGCCCACATAGCTTTCATTAGTTAGGCTGTAAGGAAATAATTCCCTAATAGCCAGTAACACAGACAGTTTAGCTCAAAATAACTGGTCTTTAACCTCACTTTTTAGATTCACTCACTGGGGATTTCTTACCTGCTGATTAGCATAGCAGCCATGACTGGTGTCCAGCCAGTGTAGAGCACTTCTCGCGTGTGCTTGTGGGCATGCCTTATCGTAGCACTGTCCATGGGGGCGAGGGTGTTTGTGAACTTCAGAGAAGTTGGGGGCTATGCCGGCGGTAGCTTAGCTACTGGTAGGGCCTCCCTTGCTGGACAGGCCCCAATGGAGAAGTCAGACGAAGAATGCCCAACAGCGACCCATCATACCTAACTCCGATCCTAAATATCCCTCCATGGTGCGATCTGGCAGCAGGGATTGCATCATTATGGGTTGGCAGCGGATGAGTCTCTAGTGGACCAACGGTGGCACCCTGGGTCTAATGAGATGACCTACTGCGAAGGGAAGGAAGATCTCTTTAGCCGAAGTGAAGGCAGCTTCCTAGGGGTAGGGCTCCCCGAAATCAAGGCCCCCAGTCCCACTGGCAATGGGTTGAGCTTAAGGCTGACAACCTCATCTCGTAAAAAAAGCTCTTGTTATGAAACCCTCACAAGTAGAAAAGCCGGATGGATCTTACAGGAAACGACTTGGCAATGGAAAACGGAATCAGATCTTAACCATGGCTACATGGAACGTAAGAACCATGCTACAGCCAGGCAAAATGATTGAAATAGCAAATGAGGCAATAAAACACAAAGTTAATATATTAGCTATACAAGAAGTTAGATGGGTGGGACAAGGAAGAATAGATAAAAAAAGATTTTACAATGTTTTTTAGCGGGACTAAAACAAGGACTGGCCAGAATGGGACTGGTTTTATTATTGACGCAAAAACAAGGAAGAGTCTTATATCTTTTATACCAATAGACGACAGAATGTGTAGAATTAGAGTTAAAGGTAAATTCAGAAATATCTCTGTTATCACAGTCTATGCACCAACTGAAGACAGCAAAGATGAGGACAAAACTGCATTCTATGATAATTTGTACAAGGAATGTGAAAAACACCAAAGTATGATACATTAATAGTTTTAGGCGATTTTAATGCCAAAATTGGCCATGAAGACTACTTGAAAGACATTGCTGGAAAATTCTCGTTACATTTGGAAACAAATGAAAATAGAAGATATCTAAGCCAACTAGCAACAGCACAAAACTTTATAATTAAAAGCACATGCTTTGATCATAAACGAATACATAAAGGCACGTGGAAAATCCCAGGGACTGAGGACGTCAACCAGATAGACCACATTCTGATAAGCAAAAGGCAGAGCTCATCAATAGAAGATGTCAAAACAGCCAGAGGACCAAACTGTGAATCTGACCATTATATGGTAAAGGCTAAACTTAGAGAACGTCTGGCCATAATAAAAAAATATGGATGGAAATAAAAGGATTAAATGGCATACAGATAAGCTCAAGGATGAGAAACAACAGAAGAAATATGAACAGACATTAAGCACCAAATTGAGAAATAGTTTTCTATCACCCGAATGCGAAGATAAATCAACAGAATAACAATGGGACATTATTAAACAAAGCATCATTGAAACTACCAAACAAACGATAGGGGAAAAACCGAAAAGAAGAAACGAAGAATGGTTCGATCTAGAATGCAAAAATGCCATAGACCAAAAAAATCTAGATAGGGGACTTATGATGCAAAAAAGACTCGAGCAGCTCATGAAAAATATAAAGAAAGTAGGAGAATTGCAAATAGAATAATTAAAGATAAGAAGAAAGCATGCATTAAAGCCAAAATAGAAGCCATCGAAAATCTTAATCAGAAAGAGAACAGGAAGTTCTACCAGGCTGTTAAAAATATGAATAAAGGATTCCAACCTAAAATGGATATCTGTAAGAGTAAGGAAGGACAAATGATAGGAGATAAGGATGGAATAATCAACAGATGGGCAGAATATTATGAAGAAACATTAAATGCAGTAGTGGCTCGTGGCTCAAAACGAGAGTGTGCTGCAAATACCATTTCATACAGCAAACTTAAAATATTGAGCTACTTGATAGAGAAGTAGCGGCTCCGGTCATGGAAACCACCATTAACGGCCGTGGGTGTCGGCATGCTGACCACATGCCCCCAATCCTGCCATCTGTCTATAGGTAGATGGCGCAGTGGTCGGGTGGTAGGCCTTGTCCCCTCGGGGATGTCGCGCCACGGAGTTTAGTTTAGGCTTACTTAAATAATTACTGTCTCAGAGTTAAGTCCATGGGATGTTCCTTCTTACTACAGAAGTTATCGATGACTTTCGTGTTGAATTCATCCATGTTTGCAACCATCTTTTTCGCTATGGAAAGCATTGCAAGAGCTGTAAGACGTTCTTGTGATGGTATTCCCTAGGAGTGTCTTTATCCTTTTCAGGGTAGAAAAGCATCTTTCTGGTTCTGCTGTGGTAATAGGAGTGGTGACTATAATCCTGAGAAGCTTTGTTATTTCGGAGAATGTTTCTACCAAATTGTTTTTAATCATAGTAGTGGAACAGCTCCATCAATTTTCCTGTAATCATTTCTTTCATACAAAACACTCAGTTCTGTTTTCAATCTGTTCTAGTGGCTAAAACCAGAACTACAGTTTCAACTATATTCCAATAGATGTCGCGTCAAGTGTTGTTTTGTGTCTATATCTGTGGCGAGATCACAGCGCTCCAGTGTTAAAATCTTGTGAACGCAATTCAGCGGCAGCCCGTTCTGTACGTTGAAACCAGTTTACACGCCAATGGCAAGCTTAAGCATGACGTCACACCCTACAAGAGAAGAGCTGTTTTCAACATGCATTCACGAAGCGGGAAAGATAATATTCACATTACCGACTTCATTCTCCGTCAGCTAAGGAATTCTCGCGTGGACGCGCCAAGTTCAAAATCTAAGTAAAAGAAAATATAGTATTGCGTTTGAAAATAACATTATACGACGAGCAGAAAAGAAGCTGTGTGCTGTAGCACTGCAGCACTATAGGAGAAACCGCCACTGATTAAATGTTGAAGAAGAGGACCAAGGAACAGATAAGGAAGAGAATGAATATGATATAGAGAGTAACCAACTAGAAACAGAAATTCCGGATGAACATGAAATTGAAATGGCAATAGAAAAACAAAAAAAACAATAGAGCACCAGGTGAAGATTCACTCACAGCCGAGTTTTTTAAATACGGAGGACAAAACCTTGTAAAGGCAATACATAAAATGATGGTTAACATTTGGACAAGTGAGAAAATGCCAAAGGAATGGAATACGGGACTAATATGTCCAATATATAAGAAAGGGGATAAATTTGACTGTAATAATTATAGAGGAATTACTCTACTTAATGTCGCGTATAAAATATTATCCCATATTATTTTACAACGGGTCAATAATATTCTAGAAGAGTGCCAGTGTGGATTTAGATTGGAAAGAGGTAGCCTATCACAGAACAAATTTTCGTAATGCGCCAGATTATGGAAAAATGTCACGAATACAATACAACCCTTCATATCCATTTGTTGATTTTAGACAAGCTTTTGATAGTATCAATAGAAGTAATAAAATGTCCACCTTATACCCTCAGTTATATAAAGAAACCCGCAGTTTTGTCATAAGATTTATTGTTAAAATTAAAATGTTAAAAACAGCTCTTTGGCTTACTAAGTGACTTAAAAGCATTAAAATATTAATTCTCAAATAAAACTAAATAAATTAAAATATTTTGAGAATCGTCAGAAATAAAATGTCTTATTAATGATACACTAATAATTGTCATAAAAACTCAGATGTTCACTGTAGTAAATCTTTGGTAAACACTGGTGCTTGCAGTAGTGTCCTGTTGAATAAAACTGATGTTTGCAGTCGAGTCTTGCTGAATAAAAATTGTTGATGAATACAGGATGTTGAAGAAACTTCATGTATTGGAGCCTGATAAATACTGAATAATTCTTGATGGATTTTCTTTACTAATGCTTTGTATGTAGATCATATATTAAAGTATTTGACAAAACCTAGGGCTCTCTTCAGTTTAACGGGGATGCATTTCGACTTATAGGTAAGTCATCTTCAGCCTGTAAATAGAAATATATAAATGCAACGAGGATAAGAATTCGCTGGAGAAATGTGATTGTAATGTATGAATTTATGATTGCTTACCTGGAATTTGTACTATGTAGCTCAGAGGCTTTCCTGTATTACTATGTCATCTTGAGCTGAGGGTATCGTATTTAACCTGGGTGGGTGTGTTCAGATATCAGTTCATAAAGTGGGTTGTGATCTATAGGATTTTCGTTTAATGCATAATTCTTATGTTTATAAATTTCCATTGATTCTAATATATTAAGCTTACGTCCCTTATGCTGTTTATGTAAAATTTTCACTGTGTTCTCTATTGTATTGTGTTTGTGGTTATTGTCGATTAAATGTTTAGCGTATGCGGACTTTCCTGTTTTAAGTTTAAAATCTCGGGAGTGCTCTTGGTACCTTTGTTTAAATTGTCGTCCAGTTTGGCCTATATATATTTTTTCACATGAATTGCATTTAAGCTTATAAACCCCACTTTCTGTGTATTTGTTTATGGTATTATTTCTTATTTTGTGCAACTTATGTTTCAGATTATTGTTAGTTTTATATGAAATATTAAAATGATTTTTGAATAGTTTTGTGATATGATGCGTGGATTTATCTGTATATGTGAATGTGACGTGATTTTTATTCTTCTTATTATTTATAGGTGTTAATTTCGAATTATGTGTAGTGTTTTCATTCATTTTCTTCTTCTGTTTATTAATCAAATTTAAGACGAGAAAACAAAAGTTGCACAAAATAAGAAATAATACCATAAACAAATACACAGAAAGTGAGGTTTATAAGCTTAAATGCAATTCATGTGAAAAAATATATATAGGCCAAACTGGACGACAATTTAAACAAAGGTACCAAGAGCACTCCCGAGATTTTAAACTTAAAACAGGAAAGTCCGCATACGCTAAACATTTAATCGACAATAACCACAAACACAATACAATAGAGAACACAATGAAAATTTTACATAAACAGCATAAGGGACGTAAGCTTAATATATTAGAATCAATGGAAATTTATAAACATAAGAATTATGCATTAAACGAAAATCCTATAGATCACAACCCACTTTATGAACTGATATCTGAACACACCCACCCAGGTTAAATACGATACCCTCAGCTCAAGATGACATAGTAATACAGGAAAGCCTCTAAGCTACATAGTACAAATTCCAGGTAAGCAATCATAAATTCATACATTACAATCACATTTCTCCAGCGAATTCTTATCCTCGTTGCATTTATATATTTCTATTTATAGGCTGAAGATGACTTACCTATAAGTCGAAATGCATCCCCATTAAACTGAAGAGAGCCCTAGGTTTTGTCAAATACGTTAATATATGATCTACATACAAAGCATTAGTAAAGAAAATCCATCAAGAATTATTCAGTATTTATCAGGCTCCAATACATGAAGTTTCTTCAACATCCTGTATTCATCAACAATTTTTATTCAGCAAGACTGCAAACATCAGTTTAATTCAACAGGACACTACTGCAAGCACCAGTGTTTACCAGAGATTTACTACAGTGAACATCCGAGTTTTTATGACAATTATTAGTGTATCATTAATAAGACATTTTATTTCTGAAGATTCTCAAAATATTTTAATTTATTTAGTTTTATTTGAGAATTAATATTTTAATGCTTTTAAGTCACTTAGTAAGCCAAAGAGCTGTTTTTAACATTTTAATTTTAACAATAAATCTTATGACAAAACTGCGGGTTTCTTTATATAACTGAGGGTATAAGGTGGACATTTTATTACTAAATTTACAAGTCTACCCTCATTGGACAATGAAATTTATTAATATCAATAGAAGGTATTTATTGAACTCTATGAAAGAGTATGGTATACCTAGTAAGATCATAAGACTCTCCAAGAGGACTTTTGAAAACAGTGAATCAAAGGTAATGATAAGGGGAATGTTAAGTAAGACTATAAGTGTGACAACTGGAGTAAGACATGGAGATGGTTTGTCAGCAGTCCTATTCAATCTAGCACTAAATAAAGTATTAAATAAATTAAACCTAAATGGAAATATATTATACAAATCTCAACAAGCCTGTGCGTACGCGGACGATATTGCCCTAATAACAAGAAATCTACCAGCACTGGAGGAAATGATTAAAATAATCAATGAGGCTGGAAAATCAGCATGTCTGATTATTAATGTAGACAAAACTAAATATATGAAAACAGAGAAAACCAGACTAGCATTATTGAAAACCCAAGACAGCACATAAAAATTGGTAACTTTGAGTTTGAAAAAGTCCAAAAATTCACATATTTAGGCGTACAGATCAATAATAAGGGACCAATATCAATGGAAATTAATAATCAAATTATGCTAGCAAATAGAGCATATTTTGCAAACCTTTATCTATTGAAATAAAGACTATTGACTAAACCCACAACACTAAAAATGTATAAAACCTTGATAAGACCTATCATCTCATATGCTGCCGAAACATGGACATTAAATAAAGAGGACGAAAATACCTTGAGAATATTTGAAAGAAAGATTATTAGGCGTATATATGGTCCTGTACATGAATTTGGTTCCTGGAGAATAAGGACGAATGCTGAAATAAATCATATATTGAAAGGAGAAGACTTGGTAAAATTGATTAAATCACTAAGAATCAGCTGGTTGGGTCATGTTGAGAGAATGGAGATGAGCAGAACACCAAAATATCTCCTATATAACGAGATAATAGGAGTTAGAAGGAAAGGAAGACCTAGGAAAAGATGGCTACAGGACGTGGAGCAAGATCTGTATAAAATGGGAATACGAGGCTGGAAGAGAATAGCACAACAGAGAGACAAATGGAGCAGGATTGTGAGGGAGACCAAAGCCCGCCAAAGGCTGTAGAGTCATGGAGGAAGGAAGGAACTGGTCTTTAACCTCACTTTTTAGATTCACTGACTGGGGATTTCTTACCTGCTGATTAGCATAGCAGCCATGACTGGTGTCCAGCCAGTGTAGAGCACTTCTCGCGTGTGCTTGTTCTTCTTTGCTATCCACACCCAAAGTGGAGTCACAAGGATGTAGCCGGAAATTATAAGCGGTGCAAGCCAATCTTGTTTTCCTGCAATTTCATTCAAATTACTGGAGACGTGAGTTTATAAATATATATTTTTTTAAGTAAGAACTATTCATTCAAAGCATCATGGCTTATTCTTTATTGTTCTGGGGAAATGCCATTAAAATTACTCTTGTGATAAAAGGCTATCTACTGGTAGCAAAAAAGTTGTGAGAGTTCAACAGTTCTTGTATGAATTTTAAACACAAACATTCAACAGACATTTTCAAGAAATCACAAAAGAAATTTTATAGTATAGGTAAGAGAGTCATAGACTTTCATAACAACCTCATTTCCACTTTCCTATCCTAGTGACTTACCAGCTGGTTCAGCCCAGCCATTTTTAGAGAGATAGCTAGCTAGGCTTACCATACGTTTTTACTTCCAGCCCAGGACACATTCAAAACTGACTTTACCTTTGATAGCTAATTTACATAATTTTGCTTATGGAAGTTCTGATGGTTTATTTATTACTTCAATAAATCCTATTAGGTAGCCTATACCAAGAATTGCACTGACACTTTCTCAAAATGGGATAAAAACACTGTCTACAATATTAAGAGGTAAGAAGGTAAGTTTATGACCGATACTTCTCGGTAGACATAACATAGAATTTGTTGTCTTTTTAGAATGTTTGACTGCACATACACTTTCTTTTCCCCGTTTTTATTATTGCACAACAAAAACAAAAAACTATATATACACACACACACACACACACACAGGGTGTTCCAAAAAAAAGGTTCCAATATTGAGAGAGGTTGTAGTATGCAACAAAGCAAGACAAAAAGTTCCCATAAACATTGGCCAAAAACTTCATATCTTCGACTTTGTTTGTACGATGCACATATCTTGCCTACTTTACTAGTTTGTTGTTGTTCCAAAGGATGCGTGATTCCATGAGGCGTAGGGTGGAAGGCTGCATTGCAATGGATGGTGGTCACATCGAGCACATGTTGTGAAGAGTAGATTAGCGACATGGTGATCATTGACAGTAGTGGTAGTAGATCATAACTCCGAAGATATGAAGTTTATGACCAATGTTTATGGGAACTTTTTGTCTTGCTTTGTTGCATACTACAACCTCTCTCAATATTGGAACCATTTTTTGGGACATCCTGTATATATATTCGTTTTAAGTTAATAAGGTTTCAATGAGCCTCCTCATTATTTTCAACAGTTATACCTCATTTGTCCACTGGTTTGCATCACCATCCTCTGGTGGACATCTAATGAACTTCATGATGAAGTTGTCCTCCATGGGAATGTCAAAGTACATTAGGTTGTTCTTAAAAACAATGTCAATGTCAAAGTTCATTAAGTTGTTTTTAAAAACAATGTCAATGTCAAAGTTCAATAGGTTGAACTTTGACATTCCCGTGGAGGACAACCTCATCATGAAGTTCACTCTCAAAGCTGTATTCATTATTTCCCTATCCAAACAGTACCAGTCCTTTCCTTTTTTTCCCTTTCAAAATAAGGGTACTTGTCCTAACACATTTTTATCCCTTCAAGCAGCTGTGCCACCGTGCTGATATAAAACTTTCTGCCATAGGCAAGACACATTCACCGATACTGCTACTGGTCAGAACTGAAGGCAGAGTTTGAATGCATTACTCCAACAAAATCAGACCAAATCTTTTTGCATGTTCAGCCCAGGGTTTTCCATGGTTGTAAATGAATACTAGAACTATAATATATAAAGAGCCATGACTTCACCCACAAAGTCCCATTATACTTCCAGTTCCATCCCCGTCAACATAAGCCCAAGTTATAGGATAGCAATCATCCCCATTAACATAAGCACAAGTTATAGGATAGCAATCAGTTTTTATTTCAAGCAATGCATTTGCAGGTATGGAACAGAGTTCTCCACCCTCAGCCAGCTTATTTGGTCTGGTCAGCTTTGCTCACTTCTTCCCAGAAGTTGGCTGTAGAGGAAGGTAAAGTGATCCCTATACAGGCAATGGAGGCTTAGAGGGTTCCAGGAGATTGAGGCTCCCAGATTTTGGACATTCGGGACATGAAGGTGGTAAGGTTGTCAGCCTTATGCACTGGCCACCTTTACCCCCAGGATTGCTCCTGGTACTCATTTCTGTTAAAAGGATGAGTCAACCCCAGGGCCATAGTGCCACCAGAAGGATTAGGCCAATTGAAAAATCTCGACCTCAACAGGAATCAAACCAGCAACCTTCCGGTTTGAAGCACAGCGCCTCAACCACTACGTTACGGCGTACCCCTGGCTGTAGAGGAAGCAGCAATCAAATGCTCAGACAGCCTTCTTACCCAGTTTGAATCCAAAGCAGTTGTGATATATATAAGAGTTTTTATGCAGAAGTTTAATTTATTAATGCTTGACGCTAACATATTACCAGGCTGGTTCATTGGGTATCTAAAAGCCTGCAAGAATCCTACATACCAATGGCATCGTAAAGTACTGTGGATATCCAGGACAGCAAAGCAAGGGAAGTGATGTCTCCAAGGCTAGCAGCTATGGGTGTTGCTACGTTGTCAGGATTGATGCTGCAGTGCCGTGAAAACACAATAACTGCAGCGGTGATCAATCCTGGTACACAAAAAATACATAGCTCCAATGATAATCAAGTAATGTTAACATACAAAACATACAATTTCAAATTACAGTAAACTCCTTGTTACGAAACCTAGGGACAGTCAGTTTTCTCCTTAAATGGGAGTTTTCCTTAAAAGTGGGTATGATTCAAATGAACAAAAACTACACTAACTGTAAAAATGTATGTGATTTACAATATCTGAAAAATTCCAAGGTCCCTAATTACGAGGGTAGTTTGAAAAGTTCTCGGAATCACCACCAGAGGTCAGCGAAACCTCATTGAAACTATTTTTATTTTTCAATGTAGTCTCCCTGTAGACTAATGCATTTGGTCCAGCGCGATGTTCCAATGCCTTGATCCCTTCCCGAAAATGAGATCCCTCCAGGCCTGCAAAATACTCTTTAACTCCAGCTATCAGTTCTTCATTTGAAGAGAATCTCCGTCCACTGAGAAAAATTTTCAGCTTAGGGAAGAGATGGAAGTCTGATGGAGCCATATCAGGCGAATAAGGTGGGTGCGGTAACAATTCGTACCTCAGTTAATGAATTTTTGCCATTGCAATGACACATGTGTACGGGCGTGCATTGTCTTGATGAAACAAGACTTTCTTCTTTGCTAAACCTGACCTTTTTTCGCGTATCTTTTGCTGTAGTTGGTCCAGAAGGTTAGCGTAGTATTGTCCATTAATGGTTTGACCAGTGGGAAGATAATCTATCAGCAGAAGAATCAACATGTTTCCACTGCTTTGACTGTTGTTTTTTGTCTCTGGGGTATAGTAGTGGACCCATGTTTCATCTGTGGTCACAAACTGGCACAAAAAATCTTGTTGGTTTCTCTGAAATCGGGCCAAACATTGTTCAGAAACATCCACTCTGATGCGTCTTTGATCCTGCGTCAACAGTCGCGGCACCCATCTCGCAGATAATTTTTTCATACCCAATTCCTCAGTTAAAATGTGATATGCCCGTTCAGATGACATCCCTACAGCATTAGCAATTTCCCGCACTTTCAGTCGGCGATCCTCCAAGACCATTTTGTGCACTTTTGCAATAACTTCTGGGGTAGTGACACATCTTGGCCGACCACTACGCGGATCATCTTCTAACTCTGCATGAATTTCATTTGCTTTCATACCCTTCTTTACGAAGTACTTTATCACTGCTCTAATCTCGGTTTTTTCCATCCTCACAAATCACTACACGGGAACAACAATAGCAAGGCATCCACACATCACCTCTCAACCCAGAGCACTGACGTGCCACGTGATTACTCAAAAAGGATGACTCATTATTATGCAGGAACCCGGTTGCGCTAGCGCTGACCTCTGGTGGTGATTCCGAGAACTTTTCAAAGCACCCTCGTATTAGCTTGCATCAAATTGACTCATTAAACACCTGCCACATCTGCCCAATTATTTATTTGCTACTTTTCCAGATAATTTGTTCTCACGTGTTTTATTACTTGAATCAGGACAAACTGATCAGACAGTCCATTCACACTCTGCTAACAAGGGAATTATAAGGGGTCGAAACACACCCTTTAATTTAGCCAATCTGTAGGTCTCCACAAAAAATTACCTCCTCAAATAGTTTTAAGATGGCAAAAACTTGCATATTATTTTGCATAAAGAAACAATAGCAGCCATTTGGACAGCTCTCTTGAACAGCTTCCTTACTACAATATGGGAATCTGGAAATGGGGAGTAAGACCTGCAGGTAGAAATTACTGTAAGTCACTATGTATCTCAGCACGATTCACTAATTCACTTTTAGAGCACTAATCTTCCTAGGTAATCCCACGAGAGTTGCAGAGTTTATTGATAGATTGAATTTATCTGATGAAACTCGTCAACTCGAGTTTGATTCATTAAGACTATTCCATAAATAAAAACGTAATGGATTATACAAATAATAATTACTGTTGTATAAAAACAAAACTAACAACTCTGAGATCACGCATACTATAAAACAACCTTTCATGAATGAATTCAAGTTACCATGTCCATGTTGTGACGAGTGCTACGATTCGAGTTACCATGTCCATGCTGTGACCAGTGCTACCAATTGTGCATATACGACACAGTTAACTTCATTCAGGCAAGCTAACAGCAGAACAGAATAAAAGCACACTAACTGGGTTGCACCGAATTGAAATTGTGTTTTTAATCGATATACATTTATATCATTTCAATTTCCAAAGAAGTTATGTTGTATAAAATAATCTGTTTTCGTGCTGTTTAATGACAACATATGACGTAACTTATTAATCACTGCACAATGATGCTATTGTGTTCAGTAATGAGTAGAGAGTTTTACCCAATAAAATGCCATCCTCGCGATTCCTAAAGAATATTGTAAGATAAACAGCTGTGATTGGTCTATATCTGAGGAATTGCTAAACATTATTGGTCAATATCAAACACGGGGCATATGAGTGGAACAGTCAAATTAGATTTTTAAACGTAGAGGAATTGGTTATGAATGCTATGATTGTTAGTTTGTGTAGCTGTTATAGAAATGCGAGCACTCAATTCATTGTCTTATTAAAACAAAGAATAATATTGTCCATTAATAAACAAATAAAAAAACTAGTGTTCAATCACCCTGTTTACAATGGTGACTTTTCTTGTCCAGACAAAACTCTCTGGATGTTAACAACTGGGACTGACATATCACATGCTGTGACCGTCACCATAGGCTAAAATAAATAAATTTAATAGAGCTATTTCAAATTATATGAGATTGACTTAAACACACTTTATTAACTTCACTTACCAATTTATATGGTAGAACGAGTTTCACAGGCCACTGCCTGCATTTTCAACTACATATCAACTGCCGGATCTTCAATGTTTGAAGGTTCTTCCTGTTCCCCTGGTGTTGTTTTGACGTACTTTGATATCAGGTTGTCTTCCTTTGGAATGTCAAAGTTCATGAGTCTGCTCTCGAATTTCTTCATGTATATCTTTTCCCAAATATAAAGTTCTGCGGGTGTTCTTACTGATTTTAATAATTGTGCAACCTCGCTAATTTTGTGGTTTTCCTCCCAATGATATGCCACTATCGCTGATTTTTCTACCTGTTGTAATCTAATATTTCTGAAATGTTCCTTTACCCTGATCTCCATGTCCCTCCTCGTCTGTCCTATGTATACTTTATTGCATTCTGTACAGTCGATTTTGTATATTCCGGGTCTTTTATTCTGAGGTGAGGAAGCAGAACAATTATACACCTCCATGTTCCTCCTCGTCTGTCCTATGTATACTTTATTGCATTCTGTACAGTCAATTTCGTATATTCCGGGTCTTTTATTCTGAGGTGTATAATTGTTCTGTTTCCTCACCTCAGAATAAAAGACCTGGAATATACAAAATTGACTGTACAGAATGCAATAAAGTATACATAGGACAGACGAGGAGGAACATGGAGATCAGGGTAAAGGAACATTTCAGAAATATTAGATTACAACAGGTAGAAAAATCAGCGATAGCGGCACATCATTGGGAGGAAAACCACAAAATTAGCGAGGATGCACAATTATTAAAATCAGTAAGAACACCCGCAGAACTTTATATTTGGGAAAAGATATACATGAAGAAATTCGAGAACAGACTCATGAACTTTGACGTTCCAAAGGAAGACAACCTGATATCAAAGTACATCAAAACAACACCAGGGGAACAGGAAGAACCTTCAAACATCGAAGATCCGGCAGTTGACATGTAGTTGAAAATGCAGGCGGTGGCCTGTGAAACGCATTCTATAATATAAATTGGTAAGTGAAGTTAATAAAGTGTGTTTAAGTCAATCTCATATAATTTGAAATATTGATTCACTTCACTGTGTAAGTTCCAACATTATTCATAATATTAATAGAGCTAATTACACTGGGTTAAGAATTTTCTTTGTCCAGATTTTTAGTTTTCTCCCTGCGGCCTGACATGCTCTCATCTTCAAAAAATTAAAATGGGTAAGAGATTCTTCTTCAACTTCCTGGAGAAATTTCATTGCTTGCTGTTCTTGATGTTCCATCTTATAATCAACCTTTCTAACACTGCAAACAACTAACACATTAATGAGTCTCCTGAACCTAAGAACTGCGGAATATCAATCGGCAATGAGTCGACAACGTGGCGGGAACAACAATACAATAACTTACCTCTGTACTCCAGAAATAATAACACGACAATGAGACATTTTTGTGATGTGAATGGTCGGCATGCTCCCTTCACTAACACATAAGTTACTGTGTCTATAGCTATCTGTAGGACAATAAAATGTTGGAACACTCCGGAACTTATATCAACATATTCCATGATTAAGTAGTGAAAGGTATCTCACTCTGTTGACTTCAGTGGTAAACGATAAAAAATGTGTTGAAATGAAAAGTGAGCACAATGCTCACATGTCCACCAATGATAGGTTAATTCACAAGACCTAGTGGAGTACAAAGAAGGGTTCCAGGTTAAGATATTATTATTAGAATAATGTTCCCTCCCATAGGGATAAGGGCAGTTAGAAAAAGAGAAAAGACTGTATACAGGAACTTACTTTTCAGCAGCTGAGTGAGCTGTGAAAGGGGAAGAAAACAGGAAAGACGTGTAACTCTTTCACCCTCTGCCTTATGTGTGAGGCTACTCAAAATTCAAAATACTAAAGTAGAAATTAATTGTCATTCACTTGCATTTAATTTGAGCAGCAAATTCTTTGTTTGTCTTTAATGAAGACCTATCAATAGCTACATTGAAGTAGGTTTATTAGCCAAATTTAAAAGGTTTATAAGGCTTTGTAAAAGTACGGTACATGAATAGAACAAAATAAATTTTAGTTACACAAATACACGTAATTTCTAGGTTATAAACTTATATTAAAAATTTATAAATTGGTATAATTTAATGAATATAGCCTACACATTATCTTATAATTTAGTTCTCTCTATACAGTCCCTTGTATGTATGTTTGACACAGTACTATGGAAAATATTATTCTCCATTCCTTATCAAAGTTCCACCACCTGTAAACAAAGGCATGCGGCTTGACTCATATTTTTATGTATATTATGTTTATGATATCAATTTAAAATTATTATTAAATGATAAAGGTAGTTTTAATATTCTATCTACCATATTAACATGTCAACTGCATTGAAAATAACAACTTAGTGAGCTGTGCACTCTTAAGCGGGGTATTTTCATTAGACCCTTTCTTTTCTAAATTTTTGTACCTGTAATATGTCCACTATTGTATTGCTATGCTATAGCAAATTGTACTGAATATAATTTTAACAATGTAACTGCAAAATGTATTTTCTATCGTAAGCCAGTCCTACTGGTCTACACAGGAATAAATACATCTAGATATTCTTTTGTATAAGAACAGAATGGCTTATAGTAGACCATGACTTCATTTGATAGACTTTCTGAATTACAGCATTGTACCTCAACCCCAGCCTTTTATACTTTTAAGATATCATTGAAATTTACTCTTGGGTAGTGTGAATACCCCACTTTGTACGTAACATGTCTTAACTTTATGAAAAACCCAAAACAAATGCTTTAAAATATCCAATCCTGGTTTAGAGTTCTTCATTCGGATAGAACGGTGATAATGATGGCCAGATGAAATCTTAAGACCAGAAGGGCCTAAGGTTTTCGACATTCACCTCACATGTAAGGAAAATCTATGGAAAAAACCCACCCAATAAACTTCTCCTGGGTCCACTGAATGAGAAGAGCAAATGAAATCCTCTATATCAAAGTGGTGGACCTAGAGTATTTCTTTATCTTGCTACATAAATTCACTGCATTAAAGAAAGAAATAAAGAAAGAAAGAAAGAAAGAAAGAAAGAAAGAAAGAAAGAAGAAGAAAAAAAAAGAATAAGTATTCCTGTATTTCCCCATAATCCATGAAAAGTAAAGCAAATGAGCTTCGATGTTTGCTCATTGCCTACAGTAGTGGAGATACCTCTTGGTACTAGTTCACTCCATCTCTATTTGCCAGTAGAAATAAATAAATAAAATTATTGCACAGCACTGCCAATTCTCACCAGCAGCAGTGGAGTGCAATTTTGCTACAAGTTAATTTTTTTTTGCTAAACTTCTCTCAAACTGAAAAACAAACAAACAAACAAACAAACTGATGTAGACATAATATGAAATATAAACCAATCACTTGTATGATTTACCAGAAATATAAAAAATATATACATGAGAGTAAAATAATATAATGCAATGATTCACAGTGGATATACAATATTTAATAGCAACATAATAAGTTTATAATAAAGCAGTACAATTATTTTGATTACAATATAATAAGCAGAATATTTCATATTTGTTCTATTTCAGTTTGAGAATAGTGTAGCACAAAAATAAGAACTGGTAGCAAAATTGCACTGCGCTGCTGCTGGTACTGTGGCACAAGGCCAGACAAAAAGAAGATAAGGATGATCAAAGTTAAAGAAAACTTCCTCCCTCCAGCCAAGAATCGAACCCAGAGCCTCTGGATTTATAAATAACTTTTACCATAAAAATTTAGTATGTACGAATAATGCAATTTTACTTACATGACCAGGAGCATGGTGCAAATTTTCTCCACTTTGCTTCGTCGCAATAAAACTTTATTTCAATATACACTACTTTGCATTATGAAGTCAGAAATGGTACTGAAGGCACATATAAGGAATGATAGAAGAATAATGCAATATGGTCTTTGATGTGACAACAATGAAGACACAAATGTTGTTGGTAGCAAATTTGCACCAGTGCTGCTGCTCGAGAGTCAAACAATGTACCACAACAGACAAGGAAATATGTTTATCACACAATAACATACCAAGAACAAAGCTGGCAAGCGATGCAGTGACGAGGCTGCTAGCACAGAGTAAAAAGGCATGATCCAGCTCAAACTTCTTCGTTGTAAAACCTCCCATTACGATTGCCACAACTGAGCCCAGGAAACCCACAACGATAGCTTGGCACTGAAAACAATTTACAAACACAACTAATTTTCCAATCAATCCAAAAACACTAAACTTGCAGGAAATAAAGCTTGATATTGATATCTAATTTTGCCATGAAATATAGTGACATGTGAAGTAAAGAATACTGTATTTACGCAAATCTAATGTCCACCTTTTAAGACCATATAATATAGCATTCAAAATTGGGGTGCATATTAGATTCATGTGGAAGTCTGTTCCTTAGTTAGTGGTAAATGTGATTACTTACAGAGCAATGCATTACTGTTATTCTTTATCAAATTACTGTTGATCAAAGCAAAAAACTTCCCTGTGAGGAATGTGACTGTTACATTATGAGTCGGAACCTGTTGCAAATATTACACTATAATATCTGACATGAAAAAATTCTCCTTGAAGGATAAAAAATTGTGGTTGGGCCCAGCATTATATAAAATAAGTATATATTAACGAGGGAGAATAAAATGAAAACCACAATTTTTCTGCAGGAAGAATGTTTGCTTGTACATTAGTTTTCTACATAGTCCCCTCCTAGTTCAATGCACTTATGCCATCAGATAGGAAGTGCTTCGATACCGCATGAGAAAAATTATTCTGGTTGACACTGTAGGCATTCATGCACCACCGACTGGATATCTTCATCAGACCTGAACTTCTGCCCTCCAGGGAGCTCGTTTAATGGACTAAAGATGTGGAAATCTGAAGGTGCCAAACCTGGCAAGTATTGCAGATGTGGAAGGCACTTGAAGCATATGACATCAATGGTTTTCATGGTTGCACGAGCAGCATGAGGATGGGCATTATCATGTTGGAGAAAAACACCTGCTCTCAGCAACCCCCTTCGCCTTGTCACCATCAGATTTCCGAATCTTTGGTCCGTTAAAGGATCTCCTTAGAAGGCACAAGTTCAAATCTGATTAAGACGTCTAATCGATGGTGCAAGAGTGGCTACAGCGTCAACCAAAATAATTTTTCTTATGCGGTATCGAAGCCCCTTCCTATCCAATGGCGTAAGTGCATTGAACTGGGAGGGGAGTATGTAGAAAATAATTTAAAACCAAACATTCTTCCTGCAGTAAAATAGTGGAAACAATTAATTGCGGTTTTCATTTGATTCTCCCTCATACTATATTACATGTATAAAATACATGTATACATATAATTGTTGGTTGGGGTTCATTAATGTGCCTTAAATTACCACAAAGTGACAGTAAGTAACATGACCAATGGGATTACTTACTTATCCTGTAAAGGCCAAATATTTTAACTTTGTTAATACAGAATCTCTGTGCAAGCAGTAACAACAATCAAGCACAAAAGCTAGCCAGCAACCAATAAGAGTCTGTGCTATGATGGTAGCCCTCACCACCTTCACCTCCACCATACCCTCTCACCCCTCTAAATAGCATTGCATCCCGCAGGGATGTTCCTTCTTTCAACTATAGTACAATTATTGTTGGCCTATTAGCAGTATGCACAAACACGGGTTCAAGTTAGCATATTATTTTGACATTCAAGCTCAAAACCAAGCATGTTGAAAAGCAGCATAGTTTCTTCTGAAGCATCTGTTGTCCTTCACCCCTTAAACCTTTATAGCAACCTTTATTCATTGGCATTCACAAAGAAATTGTTGAATAAAATAATAGCTAAGATAAAATACCTAAAGTAAAATAAAATATCCTAACACTGTTCAGCACTGGATTCACCAACAAACTTTTTTGTATGATTTTAGGTTTCAAATTTGGCATGAATTACATTCAAAGGCGCATTAGATTTGCATAAATACAGTAAATGAATAATGTTTATTGCTGTAGACTTGGCAACTAGTGTCAAGCATAACAGAGTTAGCAGCTAATGCAATATAGAGAACAATACAATACAGAAACAGTAATACCTTACAGAAAATAATAATAATAGCACATAGGGAACTATGCCTTGCAAAAAACAATATAATACACAGAGAATAAAAATACTATGTAGACAACAGCAATATAGACAGTAGGAGCATACAGATAGAGCAGTAATTTCCAACCTTTTATACCTGATTACCACCTGAATACTCATGGCATACAACTTATGTTGTAAATTTTTAGGCTCATTTACACATACACATGCGAATAACTTTAAAAAATGAGTATTAATAAAACAAAATACAGAAAATAAAAAGATAAAACTAGAAAATGCCATTTATAATAAAATGATATTAACAAATTGCAAATACAATTTCCCAACAAAATCTCTTTACAAGGAAACTCAATGAGAAACTTGCTGTTGTATATCGTTATGCTTCTACATCAGGTTCAATACTGCTTCTAGACAGGATAGAAAACTATCCCATTGTACTGTAGGTCAGCGTGGGAAACTACCATTAGTATTGTATAAGAGGTTTCTTACGCCTTACCCTAAAAAAAGGTTAGATAAACCAAGGAGGACATCAAATATGGCACTATTTATTGAGATTGACAGTAAACCATAATATAAGTAGGCCTACTGTTTGAGTATTAATGGAGTTAATTACATACTATGATTCTGGTGCTCTTTAATTAAGGTCTATTTACAAAATTACAATAAAATAAAATTCATGAAAAAAGGGGACAAAAATTTTATCCACAAAATTTAATGACCATTTCGACTTTACCCATGTCTCGTGCTCACCAATTATACTAAGTAAGTTAAATGATTTCTGAGAATTCTTCTGCGGACTGGTGTAAAGAAATTTATTCCACAGAAGTAGATACCTCTTAGTCACTGTACTTTTTCTGATACTTTGTCATAAAAGTCAGCACACAACATCCCATTAAAGCATGTTTTAACAATGAGCAAGGCTTTCACTGTGCAACTTTCATTATTGCAGCCCAAAATACAGGGAATCACAACAAAGTGAGACATCCTCAATAAAAGTTTCGGAATAGAAAGACATTTTTCCAAAAAAAATGGGACTATCCCAGGAAAAGTGGGACAAAAGGCCACATTATCCTAATGGGATCTATTTAAACAAAGCGGTTTCACTTTTCCCCTTGAATGGAGGATGAAGTTAAAGTAAAGTTGCAGGTAATTTTGCCCTGATTACCTGGCTTAGGGTATGGGGTTCATGAATGTGCCTTAAATTACCACAAAGTGACAGTAAGTCACAACACCAGTGGGATTACTTACTTATCCTGTAAACGAAAGCATGCTGCAGGTTCTTAGCAAGGTTAGAAAGGTTTGGCTTAAGTAGGTTGCAGGTTCAAACCTGGCCATTGTCAATGAATTGTCCAGGACATAAAAATCTTGGGCATGAAGTCCTTCAGCATGGATTATAAACTGTGGGTACTGTTAGAAATTTATGGGATGTTATCACTAAGAAGTCCAAGCCTAAATTCAAACCTCTGCACCAAATTTTCAGGCCCATTCACATCCAAGTAATACCTTGGTTTCCTCAAGCTGGTCATCCAGGATATGGGGATTAGCACCTGACCTTATTTCCTCTACAGGAAAACAAGTGTAAGTAAATTAATCTTCGGTAATGGAAACTCCACTCATAGTGTGTCAGGATGCCATTTATCCATAATAATAGGAAAAGTAACACTCCAGAAGAGTGTGTGTACCTGAATTAAAGTAAGATTGCCAACAATCATGCTCCACTGCTGTTTAGGTGTGTCCATATGACCCAAGTTGGCTTGTGTTGACAGGCGGGATGCAAGGGTCATCTCTAGGTTTCCTTTCAGCCCAAGGAGTGCTGGGACTAGGATCACAATTTCAGTGATTTGTTCGAAAACAATCCAGTGCTGAGAAAAGAATAAAACTATGATGTAATATTGTATTATCATAGGAGGCAATAGATAAAAATTCTAGCACACCCAGCACAGGGTTGGATGTGAATCAAGAGTGTCTGTGTAAAGTACCAAAGTTGAACATTTTTTCTAGGAGGAACCTATAAATTTATACACATGTAATCATTTATTTTTTCATTTTATGATACCAAATATTATTGTCAAATTACCTTTTTAAGTGAACACGTAGAAATTACATTACAATAACAATGACCAATGTAACCAACTTTGTCATGTATGCACTGAATCTATGGTAACCACGCAGGCAAGGCAACTGTTGCGACAGGAACAGGAGATCATGACAATAATAATTGTTCTTTATTTTTAAATAAGTGTTGCCAAAATCAAGCCAAATTCATGTCCTTTTTCTCTCTGCGTTTATGTCAAAGCGTTGAAGAGTGATTTTCCGTTCTGTTCCAACTCTAGCACTGTCTGTATAGACATACTTCCTAATAGTACTATATAGACAGATAAATTTTCATTAGTAGAAGTCTATGCTAGCAGGTAAAGACTGCTCACTTACCTAGGCATGGTAAAACCCTGCTTTAGAGTCCCACTTTTAGGGAACCACATTTTAAAGAAAATCCTGCTCTATGGAGTAAACATTTTGAGAAATAAATATTTTCTCTAAAAATAAATTTCTGCACTGTTTTGAACAAATGTGAATTTGAGCAAAAAACATGCTAACTGATATTTTGTTCAAAATTGATATATTTAGTTTAAAACTTTGTATTTCACATTCTGACTGACTGTCAGACAGTCAGTCAGTCAGAATGTCAGATGACGATGATGAGAGTTTTGCCCGAAGGCAGGTCCAGACAAACAAAGCCATGGGATAATAACCACAAATCATCGAAGGCTCTTGCAGCCAAGGGTGATACTACAGAGATCTTCCATTGCCTCTTGTGGGATGGAGATGAAGGGACAACGTGACACTCGTCTTGAATACAGGAAGGAAATTCTCCACTATTGAAGAATTCCCAACCAAATTGGTTCATTTCATGGTTATTTAATGATGGGGATATACTGCAAATGAGGCCAGTGACCATTGCCAGCATGCCAGAATTTTTCCCCACAGGAGTTCAACAAACTAACACGATACTGACTGCATCACCCAGGCTGATCTGACCTGGTTGGGAATTGAACTCTGCCAGCAAGGGCGGAAGGTAGCCATGCTACCAACTCTCCCACGGTGGTGCACTGCCACTGCAATGTGTAAACTAAATAATGAAGGCTAGATCAGAATGAGTTACAAAGTCTCTCAAACTTAACTCTATAAAGTGAAAAAATGAGCAATATTTTAAATATAAAACTATCTAGACATGTGAAAAAATAAGCAATATTTTAAATGCAACTGCTGACCTCAAATTAACTCTTACAGCACAGAGGAAATCATTTGTTATCCATATCAAGAATAGGTAAAATTTAAGCTTATCTGTATCAGCATAAATCCGTTAATGTAACAATATAATCACTGATCTTGATAACTTAACTACTGCTTCCAATTTATTAAATTTTCTTTGGTAATTGCCTTTCATGCAGAAGCACACTTGTTGTATTGTGTTACCAATACAAAATACAGGGTCAGTATTTTAAGTAAGGAGAATAAATTCAGAAAACAAAATTTATTACAGATATTGCTATAAACCTCTGGTATGCTCCTTGAGTATCAACACACTTCTGCAGGCGAGTTTTCCACGCTTCGTACACTCCCTGAAAGTCAGCAACTGGAATCACCTTCAGAGCACGCGTGCAAGCCGCTTTGACAGCATCCAGGGTTCTGTGGTGGTGTCCTTTGAGGGTATTTTTCACTCTGGGAAAGAGAAAAAAGTTGGCAGGGGCAAGGTCGAGGCTGTAGGAAGGCTGAGGAATCGTTATGATGCCAGTTTTTGTCAGATACTCTGTAACCACGAAGCAGGTGTAATATGTAATTGACCCACCTCTTCAATCTTTTTAACACTTTCACATAGAAGGCACCATTGACTGTCTGTCCTTCAGGCAGAAATTCCGAGTGGACCACACCTTTCTTGTCGAAAAACACAATCAGCAATGCTTTGATTCTGGACTTGGACATGCGAGGATTTTTTTTTGTCAAGGCGACTGCGGAGTGTGCCATTCGGTGCTCTGCCGTTTTGTTTCGGGGCTGTAGTCGAAGATCCAACTGCCCTCAAAGGACACCACCATGGAACCTTGGATGCTCTTAAAGCGGCCTGCACGCGTGCTCTGAAGACTGTTCCAGTTGCTGATTTTCAGGGATCGTACGAAGCATGGAAAACTCGCCTGCAAAAGTGTGTTGACGCTCAAGGAGCATACTTTGAAGACTACTAAAGGTTTGTAGCGATATGTGTAATAAATTTTGTTTTCTGGATTTAATCTCATTACTTAAAATACAGACCCTGTATGTAAGATATCAGTACCAGTACCAGTACTATAAATTACATACATTGTTATAATTCCAAGCATAATTCCTTGAGGCAAAGCTCCTTTTTAAGGAAATATAGTTCAGTCTCCCAAGTTTCACTAAAAAGGAGTTTTACTGTAATCTGTGTTATTGTTGAGGGCTAAGTAGTGATACTGAAAAACTTTTTTTGTTCATGGTATGCTGGATATCCAACAAATATTAGGTGTGACTATCAAATAAACGTCGTGTTTTTTAGAGTTCTACAGATTTGTTGCCACTACTAAAAATTCATCCTTGTAAGTGATTTATTAAAGTTTACTAACCTAGCTCAAATGGTATCGTACAACATATATTAGCATTCTTGCAGGCTTGTTTAACCTGTCATCAAAATGGTTCACTATAATATTATTAGTATTTTCATTCACCGTAAGAATTATAAAAAATTCCTGGTTTTGTCAATACATAAAATGACAACAATGGTCATAATATAAATTATAACAACACACACATAGTTAGATAATATACACAAAAAGTTAAAAAACTTAAACTGTTAACAGTCATAAAAAGCGTTACAACATAAACTTGCAGTAAGTACAGTGAGTTCCACGTAAGAGTTAGCCAATCGTGCGGGTTTCTGCCTCGCAGCAGTCGCAGCTCTAACTCCCGAGTGATTGGGTGGAATATCTACGCAAAAAAAAGGCGCTAACAGTGTAATGATTCAGGTTCTCACAGTTACAGCTAAAATTACAATGAAAATAACCACGTGCCTTATCACAAGAGTTGTTGGAAATGTCTTCCTCTTGCATCCACACAACACTGACACCTTTTTAGGAAATTTTCTCTCACGCGCGTAAGTTCTGCTTCCAAAATAGAGTTAATTTCTCTTGTGATATTGTCTTTAAGTTCTTCTAACAGTAGCTTATGTGACTATCATTTATGGGAAACTTAAAAAATAAAGTGTATAGGTCAATTTCCCACACGTTAGAAAAACTTAAAGATAGTACCACAAGAGAAATGAACTCTATCTCGGAAGCTGAGCCTACGTGCATGAAACAAAATTCCCTAAAAAGGTGCCAGTGTTGTGTGGATGCAAGAGGAGGGCATTTCCAACATTTCTTGTGATGAGGTACATGGTCATTTTCATTGTAATTTTAACTGTAACTGTGAGAACCTGGATCATTACACTGTTAGCGGCCTTTTTGCATAAATATTTCACCCTATTGCTCGGGAGTTAGAGCTGCAGCCGCCGCGACACAGAAATCCGCACGACTGGCCAACTCTTACGTGGAACTCACTGTACTATGGAATTATGATACAGAGAATTCAAAGAGTTTAGCGATACTGTACAAGACCAGGGCATGGATTTCGATGACATATCTTTTAACTGGAACATCATGGACGTTGCCCACTAGTGCAGATATTCTGATCATCACACCTAGATTATAAAAATGGTAATTTTTAGGGTCTTGGTCATTTTTCACAATTTTTTTTATCTTTAGGTCTTTTTAGAATATAATGACATTATTTGGTCAATTTACGGTCATTTCATATGGTTAGGTTATTTTTAAAATATAAAGTAATTATTTTGTGTTGTTTCTTGCATTATATAGAGTCTTTGCACATTTACTTAACTTACATTGAATATTATTGGAACTCTAAATAAGCATAAATAAATAATCTTGTTACAATTTTAATTTCGATACAGAAAGACTGTGTTTGCCGTTTCATTTAATGGTATGTACCAATTAACTAATTACAAGCCTATAATTGGACCAACAACATAAATGTAGAATCGACACAAATCTGACAAATGAACTAGCATTTGCATACAATTTCTTGGGTGTTTTGTTTAGTTTACAGATCATTTTTTTGTACTTATGCAGTCATTGCACAGCTCACTTTTTAAGTACTTATAAGTCATCAAAATCCGAGCCCTGGTAAAAACAAACAACCATACGAAATTGCAATATGTAAACTGAAAGTTAAAAATCTTGCCCCTATCTATATTAGAAACAGTAACGTTTATACACAAAAATAGGATTCTATTCTTGAAGAATTCACAAATACATGACTACCAGACAAAAACAGCTAACAATATTCATTTAGATTGTCATAGTACTACTGGGAGCTTGAACAGCTTTTCTCATATAGGTTTTATTAATAAACTACCTAACAATCTTAAAGTTCCAAACACTCAATATTTTAAAAAGCAAGTTAAAACTCTACTTCTAAAATATTTATTTTACAATATACAAGAATTCCCTAACTCTATGGTAATGTAATCAGAACCTATATGACATTCTTACAACATACTGACAATGAACATATTAATAATTAATTAAAAGAAATTTATAAATGTGTAATTAATTATTCTGTCACTATATGTATTGTATATTATGTATTCATTATCTTTTATGGAATCAAATAGGGAGCAACGAAAATGTTTGGAGTTACTGACGGGGAGAAAACTTTGAGGAAGGCATTGGGAAATTTTTAATGAAGGCGAGACAGCTCAGGTTTGAAAAAGCGACAAATTGGAGAGCAGGTGTGGAGGTTGAGGAATAGATTTAGTTTGTTTGTTATTTGGTATTTATATTATTCTATAAATTCTCCCTGAATTCAGACCTTCTGCAGGTGACGTGTGGTGTCCCTCAAGGATCCTTGCTGGGCCCACTACTTTTCCTCATTTACATTAACGACCTCCCGGCTTATCTACCGCTCACCAAGAACATTCTTTATGCTGACGACACCAACATTCTAATTTCCGATATAGGCAGCGATCAGCTTCAAGCTAAAGCTAACAAAACCTTGGAGAATCTCCAGGTTTGGCTAAATTACAATAGATTGCACCTCAATATTTCCAAAACTAATTACATAAATTTTTGCCCTTTCTCCCTCGCAAACTTACAAATTATGTTTAATAATGTTCGCTTAAAAGAAGTTGTTTCCTCTAAATTCCTGGGTATTTGGGTTGACTCCAAGTCATCTTGGAATACTCATATCTCCCACCTCGCTGAAAAAGTTTGTAAATTCACTTATGCTCTGAGAATTTTAAATAGATTCTGTAATATTGAACTGCTCCGTACTCTTTATTTTGGCAATATCAACTCTGTAATTTCCTACGGCATCCCTTTCTGGGGAACCTCTCCCAATCTAACTCGGATATTCAAACTCCAGAAGAGGATTATCAAAATTATGATGCATGTATCTAACCGCACGCATACCAAGCCTCTTTTCAAAAAATTAAATATTCTTCCTGTCCCTTGCATCTTCATTCTAGAGACTGTTTGTTTCATACATGCAAACAAACAGAAATTTCCAAAGAACTCCCATCACCATCACCATGACACGCGAGGAATTAATGATTTTCACCTCACATCCCACCGTACCTCCAGAAGTTTAAAATTCATCAATCACACGGGTCTAATTCTGTACAATAAACTTCCCCACTCTTTTAAGCACACCAGTCAAAAACTTTTCAAAACTAAAGTGAGAAATCTTCTTATGGAGCATGTTTTCTATAGTACTCAAGATTTCATCTCCGCCAATTTACTGACTTTATAAATTTATTTTTATGGACTAATGTCTGCATTTTGTATGTGTACTGTATGTATAGTTATGTTTTGTTCAATATTTTATTTAGTTCTTAAGTATGACGAAGCCTTTGGATTCTTGTAATTCCTAATGGTGAATAAATATTATTATTATTATTATTATTATTATTATTATTATTATTATTATTTTTTTTTATTTTTTTTTTTGTGTGTGTGTTTTTGCGTAAGCATGTACGGTCCATGCGGACTCATGCAATTGTTTGCATTGGAATTTGTAAAAAGTTAATTACTGTAATATAAACACTTACATTACATTACATTATATTATGTATTGTAATACCCAAAAATATGCTTATAGAATTAAGAAGACTGACGATGCTATGGATTTTGTATCCTGACAGCTAATAAAGAATTAAATAATTATTTTAGTAAGTGGCACAAAATATGATGTAAGATAAAACTTAATAGTTATATTACAGTTAGGCATATTACCTAACAATATCTTACCTGAACCACATCAAGAACAAGACCAGCTCCCACCATACCAAACCCAGCAATGAGAAAAGGGATGAAAACTTGAATAGCTATTGACAGATAAGTCTCAGAGTGATGTGCATCAGGGGATGCCAGCATTTTTGTCTCCACCACCACATCCGGAAGGCGACCCTTTTCTACTTCTTCTACCAGTGCAAGCTCTGCCCCTCCCTGGGGCAGCGCTGCCCCGGCTCCATCCTCCAGCGTCAGCATGCTTAGGTGAGTATAGCGATGGCACTTTAGAGCAGGAGTAGGCAGGAGCAGTGCATGCCCGCTGCCAGAGCACACCCTGCAAACAGTACAGTATAATATCACAACATTACACTTAGAGGAATAAAGTGACAGGAATGCAGGTTTGGGGGGAAGAGGGTTTAAAGGGGAGGAAAAGGACACAAGAAGAGTCATACACTATAAAAAGAGGTGTTTGTTTTTTATAACCCTAGAACTTTGAGGCAGGGGGGTTTAATGAACCAAGGGTGCAAAATCACTTTAAAGTAAATAGCAAAATAATAAAATGGTCAATTTTCTCAATTATGGTCATTTTATTTAGTGGGTTCAATGATCCCCTTCAGAGCCAATTAGGCTGAAATAAAATACCTCACAGTCCTAGGGTTAATAAGAGTTATAACAAAATATATGTTTGCATAGGAATATAATATCTTGAGGCATTAAAATGTTAGGCACCATTTGGGGATAATTTTCAATCACTAAAAATAACGTGAATTTCATAAATGAAACCACAAATGCCATAATCCAGAAAATAATGCCTATTTTGGGTTTTACCATATTTGTTACTTCCAGCATGTATGAGCTATGTAGAAAAGAAGAAAAAAAAGTTAAGGGAACATTGTATACAATGTGTCTTAGTGGTTTTTCATAGTTTCAATATAAATCTTTAATGCCAGTAAGCCAGATGGATCGGGGTTAAAAATCGGCTCTGAATTTATTTTTAAAAATGGCCATCAACAACACATGTCCAATTTACTGAAACCGGTCAGGGGGAAAAAAGACCAAAATAGTTTTCCTCAGCACAAGCTACCAAATCCGTACCAGCAGCGTCGCCAGGAATTTTATTAAGGGGGGGGGGGGGCAAAATCAATTTCGGACCTCAATTTCAAATGATTAGGCCAAACACATTAATATTCACTTAGTTAACCGGATCGTTATTTTGAACCCAAGCTGAATTCAACGAGGCTTCAAAGTGTTTTAAGTTAACAGAATACGCTCTTTTGAGCTGGCCTTGGTGAGATATTATTATAAATACATATTATAGTTATAATTAGTTAATACTTGCTAAACTCATTATAAAGTAATTTCATTTTTTTATTCTCCATGCTACAACTGTAGGTTGACAAAGAGTACCACAAATAAATGAATCCATTAGGCAATCCAGAGGGGGGCAGTTGCTCCCCCTTGCCGACGCCCATGATCCGTACATGTACCAATGCACTCTGTGCAATACTCATTGTTAATTTTAATTATATTCTACACAAATGCCATTGTCATTCAAAAAATTCCTTTTACCTAAAGCTATTGTATGTTTTGCACACAATAGTGTTAGAGTGCTTTGTACAGTACACATAGTCAAATTAGTGGACGAAACCTGGAGAAAAAGAACTTTTAACTTTACATTAAAACACATGCAGATAAAGGTTACTGTTCAGCTGATAATCTAGCATACCCACACACTCTTGCTCTTAAATAATCACATAATATAAAGTATATCACATAATTTTAGTAATCAAAACCTTAGAGCACCAGCCCACCTGGAAAATTCCCAGTTCTGATGGTAAGGGTCACCAATCAATTTTATAGTTAATTAACTGTAGTTGCCATGCCTTCAATCCTTCTATATAGTATAGTATATATGAAATTTTAAAAATCATATTGATTATATGTGGTCATTTGGCTACATATGTATATGTAACATTTATTTAGCTATTTAAGACACAAAGTTATTTAAAATTTTGATGTAACACTTTCATACTATTATTCAGTAGATAGAGTAGTAGTTGGGAAAATTATTGCCGATACAACAGAAAGTGGAAGCATAACTCCTGATATTGTTTGAGAGAGTAGGAGACATCTTTTGTTAATTTTGCAATTGCATTTTTTTCCACTGTCCTCAGTAACCAATATGCTTAAAACAGTCATTAGTTTGGTGGACAGGGTTGCAGAGGATAAGAGGGAAGGTTTATTTTTTATTTATTATGTCTTGTGGCATACGGCATCATGCGAAGCGTCCTTCATATTCAGTGCTTCTAAAAAGTAACAACACATACACTGCCCTTTAAATTTCAAAATAAGAAACATTAAAAAAGCAATAAGATTTTATTTCTCATATTTTTGTACAGTATTACGATGAAATGGGAAACGATGGAATTGCAGTCACACATGATATGCTACAACCTAATGCACATGACACTGCTAAACCTAACAACATACCAATATAAGATATCAGATTGAAGGCCAGTCGAGGATGGCTTCGGAAATTCAAGAAAAGGAAAGGTCTTTCCTTGTGTAGAATAACATTGTGCCAAAAATTACTGCAAGATTATAGAATAATGAGAAAAGATGTTTTTAATTATTATATGAAGACCTCTTTTTAAAAAAATCAGCACCATTTTTTGGTGACCAAAATAGGGTAAAAAGTGTGCAAATTACAAGAGTAAATACAGTACATAAAGAGAAAACACGCTTACAAAAGCCATGGAAGGCTTAGTGAGAGCAGAAAAGGGAACCTCAGACAATAATTCTTACAGTACTACAAAAATACCCACTGCAAATAGTAAACACCAGAACACCACAATAAGTGTTAGAAAAAAAAAAGCATGGAAGTCAACAATGCATGAACGAATTTCTCTGACAGCCAGAATATAGGCCTATGTAAAAGTGGCAGATTCAAAATGAAGGTAGCAAAGATGCAACTGAAAGAAGCAATATGCAGAAGAAAAATGTTAGCAGAAATCTGAATGGATGAATGATACAATTACACACCACAGAGTAAAGAAAATTTTAGACTTAGTGGAATGGTGATGAGTTGAATATAGCCTGGAATCTAAATGCTCTGAAATTACTTAAGTAAAATACTACCAAGGTAATATGTCCTGAAATAAAACACTGAAGAATTATCGATGTGCAAGAAAACTGCTCTTTTAAGCACCTTTATACATTGTTTCATTGACTCGAACCCAAAGCTGATTTTCGAGTCACACTACGAGACTGATAAAAACTCAAACATTTATTTACTCCTCCAGTCTCTTAGTATTTGAAGGGGAATTTTCATAATGACTGTGCTCAATAACTAAAAAGCAAACAGGAAAAAGAAAGAAGAAAATACTATGAAGAGAAACTAATATAAAGAGATAAAAGAAAACTTAAGGATAAAGAGTAGGTTACAGAAGAGAGGTTATATCAATAAAGATCTGACAGCAAGCATAAGCCATTAGACGCCGAAGAAAAAGAAGTCATGATCACAATATATATATGCACACACATAGGCTATAGAGTGTCAATGAACAACACAATATTTTCCCTGCATGTAGAGGAAACACAGACAAGCAACTTGTATTAGGAGATTTATGCTCTAGGGATTCAATTTTTTTCTATTATAGCATAAAATCTCCCAAGGGCATCGCTGCCAATGACTCCTAACATCTGAAAATATGCGAAACAAAGAAACTTCCCCTATAATTATAATAAAAAAAAAAGCAACTAACGCAATGGCGGCCAGTCATGTGATTAGTCCATAAATTTTGCAGATTATGAAAACTCTAAATTATGATATAGCTGTTGACGAATGATTAAGAATCAGGTTTTTATCGATCACTGGAAAGGTGTGGAATCAATTTAATGAAATTTTAACCCTACTTCACTTCATTATTGACTTAAGAGTACCAAATTGTAATGACTTTAATGCCCTGTAGCATACTCATTTTACATCTGTGAGCATTGATCTCCTATGCTGCTTGTCTATGTCCCTTCTATACACACGTAAAATATTGCGGTGTTGTTCATTAACATCTGTAAACATAGCCCAACACATAAGTCAAACTATTTTGAACTTTGTTGTGAATTACTTGTTGTAAGAAGTAAATAATGGACAGGCAACTGTTCACCATCCAATACACACACAAGTAAAGTAGGTGCTGTAGATCCTAAGAGAAGAAAACTGACTGAAGTAAGTGAGAATTAAGTAACATTCTGATAACTGGAGCCCATAAGCATGATAAAACTGTAAGATATGTAAATACAGTAAATAAACATGAAAAATGTGAAAATAAGCAGAAACAAATTACAATAAAATCAAAGTATTAGTTTTAAAGAAATCTGATTTTAATAAGGCTATTACCAGTGGCACCTCTACTTTTGACAAACATTGGGTAAGCTAAAAGACATTAACAACTTCACACTAACTTACTGCCTCCTACTTTGTTCACCAAATGAACTTATAATAATGAAATTACTACGAATAAATGTAGAAAGGTACATGGGACAAATGGACAATACAATACAGTCCTGAACCCAGGAAAGAAATTTCCCTCTACTGAAAAGTCCCTAACACGGCTGAGAATTGACCCTGGGCTACCAGGGTGGAAGAAATCCAAGCTACCAACTCCCCCAATTTAATTTAAAGAAAATTATTTAAAGCTTATAATTTTATGAACTTTTTTGGTATAACTACTAAAATAAAATGAAATAAAACATGGACTGACTATTAATTGTAATGCAGGTTGTAAACTTATTTCTCTTGAATTAGGTGTCAACTGCAGCATAACACAACTTCTCTGCATCAATTCGTCACAAGCACAATCTGAATCAAAATTTTCTCTCCTATCCATATGTAGGACTATACTTAAAAAACCAATGTGTGTGATTAAGTCTTTTTCAGGACATTGTGGAGCACAAAAATGTCTCCAGTCTTTTCAAAGTTGAAAAAATTATTTTGGAGGATGCTGTAGAAACTGACATTGACAGAGTAAATCTGACGTATGAATTTAAAGAATTCAGAAACAATTTCGAAAGGTTGCTAAAGTGAGTTAATTGAAACAAAGGGACATCATGTTATGTAGGCATATGTCAACAATAGTCTGATTTCATTTTGGAGCGATTAAACAACGTAACATGATTTAAAGTAATATTATTATTTACGATAATATCCGAGAAATTGTTGGGTGTGCTTGAGCCCCACGAGCACATGTAAGTTGGCACCATTGGCTGTTACAGTATCTAAGGAAAGGGAAAGTCATCTGCAGATTTTCTTGTGTGAAGCTCCTGTGCCTATCAGGAAAGAACTATTTGTAAAGTGAAATTTTTTTTTTTTTGTCACTTATATCTCTTCGAAATAAAGAGAATTTTCAATGCTTCTCTTATGTAAGAAGTTCTTTGCAACTTTCATACGTTCTATACCTTGAATGCTAATAGAGAATAAATGAACAGAACCAAAAAAGATGGCTTTATTATCAGCAATACCGAAAATAAAATTTTTGGTGGGAGAGATATGTGACACTGGCTCCCTCTACCTACAGGCTGGTGTCACGTCTCACACTTGAATCATCACTCACTATGAACATAAAATAGTTAATACTAACTTGACACTTCACTACTACTTTTGGCAATGTGAATTACCTTGTTGGAGCACTTTCAACTGCATATGGCAGCCATCTTCAGCAACTGACTCCCATGTTGCCAGTGTTCCAGTTAGAAATACGTTTGTATATGTTTTTGTTGCATTGTGCATGTGATCTGAATTATTGTAGTTGTTTAAGACGTTTGTGTTGTCTTGTTTAGTGTGTTTGCATATTTCATATTATTATTCAAGTGTGTTGAGAGTGTGACCTTTGTGGTTAACCCATTATCTGCCCACTGAAGAAAATAATTTTTATAGCCAAATGTTATTGAATTTTAGGTGGGTGGGATAAGAAGCTTGGTACTTATGTAAATGTCAAGTTTCAGGCCACGTGGTGAAGTGTAATTAATTTCATATCATAGATTACCGCAAGTTTTCTGTTGTTCGAAATTTAAATCATAAAGCCAGTGTGTCATTAAAGTAGGATGGCCACGAGAAATAATTTAAGTATAACTACACTTTTATTCAATGACTACGTTCAATTATGAAAATGCATTCACACAGCAAGGAGGAACAATACTATATTACAAACAATTAGTTAGAACTCATCATCTGAGTACAATAATAGCATAAATTTTGCACTGGGCAGATGTCATGGCAGTATGTTCCATTTAGATCCATTCATAAAACTGAAAAATGATTTTTAGATTCATTTGTAATTTGTCAAATTACCTTTTTAAATGAATCACACAGAAATTACAATAACAACTTGTAGGCTACATAAGAAAATACAACTGCTGCGAGGAGAACAAGAGATCATGACCCTAATAATGCTCTTATTAGAAAAGTGTTGCCAAAATATACACAAATTTCATAAGTAGCCTACTTTTTTCCTCCCTGTGTTTACGCCAGAACGATGAACAGTAGATTTTTACTTAGCCGGAGAACCGTTCCGGGCCAACTTCAGCACTGTATGTCTGCATATTCGTGACCTGTGTTTATTACGTGGTTTGCATTGGCAGAGTCTATGTTTTGATTGATAGCTCTGACGTGTTCTACATGCTTTGAAGGCTCAGCGTGTTTACAGAAACTAAAACGTAACGTCCCTAATTCTACATTAGACATTCAAGAAAGGGTGAGACTTGTATGAAAGCGAATGCAGACCACTCCCAACAGCTGCTGTGAACAGAGCGAGTGCATTTCAGGTTTTAGCACTGTTTTTACACTTCAAATTTCAATTGCAAGGCTAATGCAGGATCGGATTGAGTTCTAGCAGGATGCATCAGGGCTATGGCCAATGAAGCTGGCAGAATTTTATTGACTAGAATGTTATTACCTAATAATATTTCCATCAATACACTAGTGTAATTTCTTGGTTACTTTGTTACATGGTTGTTTAACGACAGGGACGAACTACAACTGGCCTGTGACTGTCGGTGGAATTAGTGATGTAATTGGAAGCCCTGTAGAACCTGTGATTTAAAGGGCCCCAAAATGAAAACCAGAAGAAATAAATGTAAATAGGTTGTCATAATTGGGGGGGGGGGGGGGAAACATGCAAAGCGAGAAGAACATACAAAGTAGTAAATAAGTAAATAATAAAAAAGAGTTCACAACTTTCAGTGATCACGCTGGTACATGTCAACTATCAACAAACAAAATAATATAACACGAGCCTTTTGTTTGACTTTGTGCCACGGGCTGCCAAAAATGCATATTATACTTAAGCTACTGTTACATTTGTGAATGTATTGGTTTATTTTTCCGTTGCTTATATTAATGCGTTATTATTGAGGCAGATGCAGTTTTGCTGGGACATTAGTTCAATTCTAGTATGGTGGTAGAAGTGAGACATAGTGTTGTTCATGGTCTCATGCATGATTAAGTGGAGTATGAGAGAACACAAAACTGTCGTGCGTGAAAATAGATTGAACTTTTGACTCAAATAATACTAAGATGTCTGACACTTCCCAAGATAATTAAGGACTCTACGGGATTCTACATATTCTAATTTTGGAAATAGGCAGTGTATCTAGAATCTAAGAAATAATACTACCGTACTTTATTTCCTGTGAAACAACTAGGCTACTACAACTGGGGTATGCAGTGGCACAGTTCACTGCGCTAAAAACCGGAGGGTCGCAAATTCTATTTCCGAAGAGGTTGTTGAGATTTTTAAATTGACTTAATACTCCTGGTGGCACTATGGCCCTGGGCGACTTAGCCTCCAACAGAAATGAGTAGGCTACGAGGAGCAATCATGGGGGTAAAGGTGGCCAGTGCCTAAGGCTGACATCATTTCCACCTTCATGTATATTGAATGTTTAAAAATCTGGGACCTCAACCTTCTGGAACCCTAAGGGTCTTTATGGGCTGCATAGGGACCACTTTACTTTACCAGTACTTTTACTACAACCTACTTTTACAACTAATAATACTAATATTAACTTAATAATAATACCATCTACTAGTAAAAATATTACAGAAAAATTTGAATACCTCGAAGATTCTGTCAGTCAATCAAATCTAATATTTCCCACAGTCAAAGACATGCTTTTGAAACTGAAACCATATACTTGAACATAAATAGTTTTGTTAAGGGGCCCAAATAAACTCTGCAGGGGGGGGGCCAACCTTTCTCCCTTACACCACTGGCCGGTATGTCAAAATATTACTCTGCAGAAACATGGGCCTGTCACATTTATGCACACATAAATGACATTGTCCTGGGCCAGGATCGAACCCGCAACCTGGGTACAGAAAGCTAGCCCTGCATAATACTAATGGCGCCATCCAGGGTGACAATGTAATTTCTTTTAGGTAGAGAATATGTTAACTGTGGTTATGGCAAGTATTTAAAAATTTGAATCCTTTGAAAAGTAGCCTGAAATCACAAAACCACAAAAACATCAAAGAAGTACAACTGGAAGATGGTGTGTAAAGGTTTAAAACTATCATGTGTTGATTTCTACATTAGTTATCAGGGTAATAAGCAAATTTCAGGATTTTCATTCCATCTCAAAATGGCCATTCAGTTATAACTTTACAATTAAAAGGTCGTAACCGTTTTAGATTAACATGGTTGATCACCCATGAATAAGAATATTTAATACTAGTAACACAATTGGCCATAGATTTAAAATAAACCACACAGACATACATACCAACCAGTGTAAGACATCAGAGAATAAATATCATGCCCAAAACTTGAACCAAGATGTTTTCTCTTATAATCTATGGTAAATCTAATAAGTTATCATAAACTTTATACTTTTAGATGTTGAGAAGAATAATACTTATGGTAAATCTAATAAGTTATCATAAACTTTACACTTTTAGATGTTGAGAAGAATAATACTAAGTTATATTGGTAAAGAAAAAGTTACCAGTAATATATTACCGATTGTCAATGAAGAGCATGGTGGGGAGGACAGGAAGAAGAAGGACCTCAGTGGGAACAGGACAAGCAACATAGTTGACAGTGTACATGTGTATTTCCAATCATGCTAAAATTATATAATGAATATTTAACGAATTAGAATTCTGGAATAGCATTTGAATTACGATATGAGTCAGGAAACCATTTCTAAGTGGCTAGGTACTACTTAATCTCTCATACCTTAAGTCTTTCATGGTCTGATACACTGTGTGTGTGGTATCAGACAACACAATTCACTTAAACAGGTCAGTGTGTCACATACCTCCTTCTCCCCCCCTACACCTCATTTCATCCATTTTTTTCAAACAAAAGACTATCAGTAATAAAAGTCTGAGGAACCTGTAGAAGAAAATTCACACAAAAACTGTATTTCTCCAAAAACCAAATTTCCAGTAGAATTAGCCTTTTAAAACGGTGCCTTTTGCAACAAAAGATTGTCAAGTTTAATTCCTTTAATAAGTAAGACTCCCCAAATTCACTTTTATACAATTCTAAGGGAGACTTGCACTGTAAAAACTCTGAATTTACACTCTTTTTCAGGGCAGAACTATGACAGCACTACCATAAATGCCTCAATTTTTCTAGAATAATTTAACTAACTATGAACAGTAATCTGAAAGCTTGCCTCAACACCACAGGCATAAGTCTACTCCTTTATCAGAAAGTGATGTAACTCCTCAGACCATGTATGCAATGTTATAATTTAACCACAATCCTATCTTACAGTAAGATAGTTAAAATCATTTCACAACATGACATTACCGGTACAAATATTTCCTTCTTCTCTCTGAAATGATACTTTTGAAATTAGAGAACACTGAATGCAGTCCTTATAACCCAGAAATATTTAAAAATACTATATATTTCGATTATTCTTTGCATTGTAGAGAAAATATAAATTTATGAATAACCAGTACCGGTACCACTTAAACCTTCCAAACAATTTTAAAATGTGGAGAAAAAAAATCACATGGAAATTGTTCTACCATCATCCCATTGCAAGACTTGCCCCATAATATTCCCATCCCACTGCTCTGTACAAAAATTAAGTTACCTTTAAAATTTCTGAATGACTTATTGCTCAATAAAGGAACCATACATAGCAATAAAGGAACCATACATAGCACAGTGAAGCTACAAACCCCTATATTTTGCCTGTATCGTAACTGCGAGGCTCTCAGATATGAAAATATATTTTCGAGGAAAAACATTATGTAGGTATTTGTACGAAGTACGTCAATCCTCCCAAATATAATTCAAATATGGTACTTCTCACTAGACTTCGTTTGCGCACTACGAACCACAAGTTAAGAAACCATGTACCGTATCTCAACACATAAGGGTTGCACACCCTCTATGAATTTCTATTCGTTTCACATCCCATTAAATAAAACTAATCACTACAATTAAATTCACAAGATGTAATTCGCACCAGGAATTTTGTAGCGTTGCCAACGGCACGCTTTTTTCTTCCGTCGATCACATTTCACTTCAAAAGAATTTGACCGCACCAGCTGCGGTAAGAGCAGCCGTTGAAGGAAGGCAACGAGGGTGCTGGAAAATTCGATTTCGCATGGCGTATCGATACAGCAGAGCGTGTCTAGCGAGGATCGTAAAAATTCGATACAGCAGTAAAACTCGTCACCGCCAATTTCAAACTTCATAAGTGCAAAACTGTTATAGGTATCGTTGTTATATAATGATAAATTTTACTCATAGAAAACCCCTTCAAACAAGACATTAAGCATAGATCTAACATAAGAATGATATGTTCATGCTTTTTACCCCCATGTTATTGTATATTAAAATATTGCATTATCTCCAACCAGGTTGATTTCATTATTGCAGTAATGATGTTAATGTTACAGAAGATAAACAAATAAACGTACTTGAAGCAGTGGCGTAGCCAGAAAATAATTTCGGGGAGGGTCGAAAGTATATTCCATACCCCCAACAAAGGGGGGTACAGGGTCCACCCAAGGAAAATTTTTAAACATTCAACTAATGAAAATCACATTTTAGGCTATTTTAACACTGAAAAACTAGTTAGCAAATTTGTTTATTATACTCCAAGACTGGGAGACCCGGAGGGAAAAGACCACGTGGAAGACCTAGACGTAGGTGGGAGGACAATCTTAGAACGGATTTATGGGAAGTAGGATTTGTGGGGGATGATTGGATGGAGTTAGCACAGAATAGGGTTGAATGGCGGACTCAGGGAAGCGCGGCAATGAACCTTTGGGTTCCATAAAATAGATAATATTCCTTTAGCTTGCTTAGGAATTGTCTATTGCCATTGAGTAAGTAAGTGAGTGAGTGAGTGAGTGAGTGAGTGAGTGAGTGAGTGAGTGAGTGAGTGAGTGAGTGAGTAAGTAAGTAAGTAAGTAAGTATACTCCAAGACATGTCAAATTAAACAAGAAATTGTTTCCTAAGTTATAATATTCATTACTATTTATAAGAAAAGTTAAATAACAATGGAACAGTGGAAATAAAATGACTATATTTACAAGTTTACTATTTTATTATTAAATAAAATAATTAAATATTTGACAAAATGGAGCTTAAATAACTTAAACAGAATTTTAGGTTTTGATTTCGGGGGGGGGGGGGGGCGGTCCGGACCCCTGGACCCCCCTTCCCTACGCCACTGACTTGAAGTGATAGAATTACAAATAATTTCAATAACCAATTGAAAATATCACAACATAAAATTATACATAAAAATTGTAATATGGATGATGGATGTTTATAGCACAATAATATATATTATTGACTGTATGAAATGAAGTTACTATAAATACAAACAATTTTACAGAATGCAACGAAAAGTAAGAATTGAAAAGGTTATAACTTTTGAAATCTAAATGTTGCCACTCTAAATGTTTCAAAAAATTTCCCGCCCTAGGCAGCTGCCTAGCAGTAGTGGACGAGCCAGCCCTGGATAAAATTAATACAGGGTGGCCAAAAGTCACGCACCATTGGGATATAATTTATTTTACAGTGGATTGGTCGTAGAGGACGAGTAGAGTGGGCTCCTCGATCCCCTGATCATAAATCCAATGGATTTTGCGATACGGGGGTACCTGAAGGCAAAAGTGTACGAGGTGGAGATCGGGGATGAAAACAATCTTCGAGAGCGAATTGTAGCAGAGTGCCGTGCTGTCACGCCAAACTTGGTGTCCAATGTTCTACGGAACATGGGCGACCGTTTACAGACGTGTTTTGATTTGAACGGTTCTCATATTGAAAACATAATCACAGAATAGTATAATCCCTATGGTGCGTGACTTTTGGCCCACCCTATAGAATCGATTCTGCAGTGGTAAAAGTGTCACAAGTCATGCTTGTGTGTACAGTTTTGCACATGGGCGTATGATGAGGGGGATTAAGGGGGTGTGGTATAGTTAGAAATTTTTGCATTGTGTTGTATTCTACTGCGGGTGTTAGTAGGTGCTTGTCACACTCTCTACTGCACCATAGTATATTTTTTATCTACGTTTACGCTTAATAAAGTTATTCTTCAAGTATTTGTGTTTTCACTACATCAACGCTACCAGCATATCAACTTCTGCTACTCTGCTGCTTCTCAGACTTAGGTTTGGAGGCCAACCTACGGGATCTCCGGAGGGTCAGGTGGTGCGACAAAACGATTGTACTACCATTACACTACAGGGGTTGAACCCGTCCCAAAATATCTTTTATTATTATTATTATTATTATTATTATTATTATTTTAGGATTTCAGCATTACGTAACAGAATAAAAAAATAAAAACTGGTTTTATAGTTACATTTTGTTGCATAAACAAAGCGTTATTATAAACTTATTTTAAATTTTAATTTCTCATGAGCCACTGGTTATCCACACCCCCAAGCTAACCTGCAAATGATCAAAGAGAGGAGACAAATTTTTTTCTTTTAGAGGCCGTAGATTCCAAGGGACGAGAGATGGAGAGAGAACAATGGTAATATTACGTAAAATCGCATTACTCCATTCTATAATCATTTAATTGTGTAATTAAGAAAATACAAAATTTATTAATTTCAAACATGCAAATGCCCTATAACTCTTTAAAAGGTCTCAAAAATGGGGCAGAAATTGTTAATAGAATCTCATAAATAATGATTCATATTAAATTTAAGTACATATATAAATAACGAGTACAAATTTTAGCCCTAATGCAGCGGGCGTAAATAAATATAAGTAAAAATATAATACATAAAAAACCTGTCACGGCGAAAATAATAGCAGTCTCCGGTTGTTTATAACTTTAAAATATTAATCAAAAGCGTATTTGTTACCGGTAAGACTAAAGGTGGGGGTGGTATATTCTACAACTTAGGAGTATTGAAGTGGAACGTACTTTATAGGCCTAATGTATAACGTGGTATATCCTGTAGAATTCTATGAACTCTGATGAAATAAATTCATAGAATGACAGAAAACTGATTCAAAGAAATCTGAACAAAGGCAAAATGTACAATAGTCTATTTGAAGCAACTATAAAAAAAAAAAAAAAAAAAAAAAAACCTTAGGCAAGCAATCAAAGAAAAATAGGAAAGAGCAAAACCTAAGAAATGTTCAGATTAAAGAAATAAATGCAAAAGGAAATAACTATTTTACTATTAGCATAAACTAGCAGATTCTGTCCGTGTTAAATTTTCATTAGCTCTACCGTGCTTATGCTACCAAAGAATCTTTAACAAATATTTTCAAAGCAGTGAAAAATACCTTTCTGCCTCCTCAAGATTGAAAAGACAACCACAATCCTTTTACTTCGTAAGACCTGATTACCGGCAGTCATCTTCAACTTTACGCCCCCTTCTTGCACAGATATCTGATGAACTTAGCTCAGACTTCGTTGTCATCCATCCGGTTTCTCAAGATTTCTACTTTTTGCACTCAATATCCTAAAGACCCCTGATAAGTCGCCACTTGGTGGCGCTTAAGTGAAAAATAAATAGTTTTCAGAAATAGAGATTGCAATTTCCGCACTGACAGGCATTTAGGCATATTATAAAAGCACAAGAACTACGTGGCAACTGACGTTGGCACATCCTCCCACAGGTCGGTAAAAAATCTTTATTTTTTAAAAAATCACCTTGTAATTATCTAAAAGTTTGTAATAGTCATTTTGAAGTACCGGACCTGTATATTTATCGGAACACTATAGCACTGTTGAAACTCTGTCATCGTCACTCCACTTCCATCTTCACTTCTTTAGTTCTACACTTCTGCATAATGGACGTCAAAAAAATGCCTGATAAAACCACACTTCTGCATAATGGATGTCCAGAAAAACGCCTGATAAAACCACAGTACACACTGATGTAGCGTCCATCCTTGAAGGAAGCCATCTCCACTGAAAAGTTAGTAGAAATACTTCCAAATATCGCACCTTCGTGGAATGCTTGGGCAATAGAGCCTTGGCAATATGTCCATATGAAGCAGAACTCAAGCTTGGAACGTCCCAAAACTCCCACTGTATTCAGAGTGATGAATAACCATAATGGACAGCAAGACAGCAGAGATGGAAAATAAAGGAGAAAAGGAAAATTTAGGCAGAAGAAACAGTGGTTGACTGAAGTAATTTTCTGAAGTAAGGGACTAACAATAAGGAAGGCAAGGTAATTCGGATTATTAGCAGAAAATTTGATGTAGCTGGTAACCATATTAAATGACTGGAGTTCGGAATATTTTTGTGGGCCAGTAATGTAACTATTGCTGTTTGATTATTTCGTAGCACTGGTTGTTTTGTTTAGGCCTATGCGTCGTACGGTGCCGCTATGTTGCTGCTAAGGGTCCATTGTCCTTTGACCCACTAGGTAAGTTACGGCAACAGTTTTTAAACATTCATATCCCACTCACTGTAGATAGCATGTTCAGCTCGTTCATAATGAGTAGATAGATTGGGACGTAATATACTATTCTTTTGAGTTGTTAACTGAATTTCTTCGTACCGGAGTGAACTGAGACATTGTGCCACATAACTGAAGCATGTTCATATAACAAACAGTTTTGCACATAACTGGAGCAATCTTCACATGGCTAAAGCCGTTTATTTCGTATAGGAGGTGTCTGAGCTGATTTTATACTCCCAGGTCAAATAGAAGAATCCCGGACGTCTCCGGGTACACCAACCAAAACTGAGGCAGTGGAGAAGTAAAGGCAGCAGGCATTTTAAGCATCCAGCCAAAGCAAGGGTTGTTGCATCCAATAGAAGTAGAGGCGAACAGGAGCAGAAGTGTGTTGCAGTGCAGAATAGTGTTCGATAAACAGCAATAAGGGAGGAGGCCACAGGTCACTTCTTACATCACAATACATCACTGAAACATAAGCAATCTAGCGGCAGAAATCTTGTAACAAATTGTTGTACCCAAACAACAGAGATCAAATTGTAAATAAATTTCATTTAATAAGATATTTAAATTAAATATGCCCTAAATTATTTTGATTTTAGCACAAATATGCCTATTTATTTACTTTTCTTTATAATTGTTTACGATGAGATCTCATGGTAAAAAAATAAAATCAATAATGCAGTATTGAATACTGCAACGAAGCACATGAGAACGACCCTCTGTCCAAGATATCCGGCTTCTAGACAACGCACGCACGTCAGGAAAATTAGACCTTCCTACCTACCAAACTAGCAATTCAAAACAAAACTAGCACGTAAATTGTATTAATTAAATTAGCAGTATGTAAAATTGAAAATTTTAACATTACAAGAATATGATAAAAATTTCATATAGGCTTTTCTAGGCCTACTTTTATACACATATTCTGGCTAATATTTTCACAAAAAATATATAAAAGTGACTTCGCTTCCCTGATAATTTACATTTAATTCAAGAATTAAGCCAATAGTGAGACAAAGCTTATACCTGCTAAAATAAATCCCATAACGGACTTTTAGGGCAACAAAATCTTAGCATAAAGTTCTATTTGCAAATCAACACGCAAACAATGAGGTATAGTAGATTTAACACGCAATACCGAACCAGCGGGTGCGTGATCACAGTGTTTCAGTTCTTAACAAGATTGAGCTATAGGCTATCCTGAATATAATATGTGTTACATTATAATAATATTCACACTGGTGAATTTTATCACACTGAAAAGCTATGCCTGTAATATTTTATGAGCATGAAATATGCTGAAAAAGATTTTGACAACATTTTACTCTGAGATAACAGTAACAGCAGTACTGTAAACTCAAATAATCAGAAATATGTACTTGTTATATTTTGCTCAGAAAATTTTATCGTCACGTACTGTTTACAAATAAATACGTGAACGATAAGATGCCACTAGTTTGAGACACCACCGATCCAGCGGAAGCGTCATGATAATGTCTTTCCTTTGCCTAAAGAAAGTTGACTATAACCAGCACATAAGTAAATAATTTTATAAGAAATTATAAAAGTTACATTATAATGTCATTGGGAAATTTGAATTTTTATGAGAGTTAAAATTTATGTTTCTAACATATTATTACACAAATATTTTGCTGTAATAGGCAACAGTAATAACAATATTATTAAATCAAATATTGACAAATATGTACATATTGCATTTTATCTTTTGCTCAGAATTCTTCTGTTTAACTCATTTCAACAAAATTGGGCTGCAAAATGGAAGACTGCAATTATTTCACCTGAGAATGGATACGCGATACACAAAGCCAAAAACGACATTACTAACAGTCGAGCGGAATTCATTAACAAATCTGAGGATACTAAAATATGACAAGCGAATAATATTATAAGAATTAAGATAACTTTTTTAAATTTCCATGTCGCGTGTTCATATTCATATTAAAAGTGGGTGTGAGTTTAAGGCCAAGGCATACACTAAGTTGCGTAAGGTTTAATTATTTCATTTTTCTTCTGTTTTGAATGGCTCTTAGGAGTTCCTTAATTTTAGAAACACAATATTACCAAGAATGGCAAGAGTTTGATTCTACATTACACTTTACATTAAGACTAGAAAATTGTGGCCTTTTATAAATTGCCTACTATTTTATTACAAGACTTGCCTGAGCCTGGCGATGACATTTAATTTTCCCTAACAGCTCGGGACCTGGGAAGCCTAACTCCCATAGGCCCCTCCTGGGGGTGTAATAAAAGAGTAAAAGATATTTTACAGCAATGATATAGTACTATAAAGTTTTCCTTTACTTAATCCCAATGATCAAATATATCTGAGGAAAGCATGCTGTTATTATATATTTTATTTTTACAAGGGTTTATTTTTACTTTATATTTCATCATAACAGTGATGTGTTACTGATGAATAAAACTCCCTTCATAATTTCTCATAAACCATTCGGTAGCCTGTTTATCAATGTGATAATGTATCAATGTATCAATGCAATGTTATTGTTTGGATCTTAGAGTTCATTGGATATCAGCACAATTCTTGCAAGGCAGTGTGCAAAAAGGTTTCTTTATTTCAGACACAATTGTCAAATCCAATTGGTATTGTGTTGCTTGTGATTTGCTTGCAACATGTGTTCGGTTGCATAAAATATGTGCTATTATACACAATACAATACAATAATGCTATAATACACAATATGACAATAATAATTAGCAGAACTGTGGACAAACAGTTACACTGCTTGTGTACCCTCACAAAAACCTTTGGTTAGAGTTTATAAATCTGAAGCAAACCTGGGTTTTAACCCAGTGGCCACTGGCCATGGTTCATATCTTGGATTGGTAACCTATAGTACCTATCACATTATACTGAATTCTAATTTTTTGTCAAAAGAAAGTTTTCATTATATCTAGAACAAGAATTGGACAGAAACCTCAAGAACTGTTCTACAAACCCAGCAGTATTTTTCTGACACAATATTAATATAATATTTTATATGATTACAGTAAAACATTTCAGTTCGTAAGAAGGTGTATTATTTTACTTGGTGTGCAGGGGACGGAGCCGAGTCGACAACAATACGTTGACCCCCCCCCCAAAAAAAAAAAGAACTTCACTGTACACCCATGGCTATACACACTGTCATAGCTCCTGACTATTGGAAACCATTGGAGAAACAAACCGAATATTAATGTGTAGTTCTGTGTACAGGTAGGGGGGAGAAAAGCGGACCGACTAAAATATCTAAGTTGCCGATATGAGCCACTGCGCATGCCTAGCGGCATTCATAGGATAGCAGGAATGTATTGAAATTTGTTCTAGACAATATAGGCAATCAATTGAGAAATAATTTCACGTAATTTGCATTGCTTGTGAAACAATCGTTTCTGTTACATCTCTTACATTTATTCACGTATCACAAGGCTCTGAAATCAGCTACAAGAGTCGGTCCGCTTTTTTCCCCCATACCTGTACAAAGGTGTATCAACATCACACATATAATAGTTCATGTTGCCATTCCAGGAGTATGTTTACCGTGGAACTTAGTTCGGATTTGATATATTTTTATAAGTTTGTGTTTTTCATTAATCCTGTTTTCACATGAGTTATTTCCTGTATGTGAATAATTTCAAGTTTGCATAATCATCATCATCATCATCATTATTACCAATACTATCATCATATCATACCATCATTATCAATATTATCATCATCATCATCATCATCATCATGTTGTCATGATCACCATCATCGTTAGTTCATGGTTCATTTGGTTACGCCCTGTCATTTGCACATAAATATCAGTTTCAAGATGGTGACAGATTTCCGTGTTGAAGAAATTACAGCATATTTCTTCCCGCAGTGACATTAGTGTATGGGTATGTTTTTGTTTCTTGTCAGGATCATGAAAGAACCTATAGACTAATATGCAATATGCTTTCCCCTATCACAGTGTACCTTTGTGGGATTAAATACATTAATGATAAAAACATTCGTTGTCACCTACGAGGGGTATTCCGAAAGTAAGTTTCGTCAGTTTGTCACACGGACACTTTATTGACCCAAAAGCAATACAGCATGGCAGCATGACCTATACACCGTGCACTATTTTTCGACATAGTCGCCAGCGACATTGAGACATTTGTCGTAGCGTGCGATCAGTTTAAAGAACCCACTGTGGTAAAACTCGGTGCCCTGCGATGCAAGGAATTGGCGCACAGCCTGCTCCACCTCAGCTTCCTGACATTACTAAAGGTTCCATACAGACCATTTTGAGTGACAAATTGATGTTCCATAAGGTTTGTGCGAGATGGGTTCGTGGAGGCCGCACTTTGCGGGGACGGAAATCGGGAGATCAATTTCAAACAGCTCTATCTCGGACAATAAAAGGTTCAGCGGCTGCAGCAATGGCTCGTTTGAAATAGGGGAGATAGCGGTACATGGCAGTGGCGCCAAATCTCTCGTGCCATCGTGAGCGGTACACTAATACCCGCGGGCACGCCAGTCTGCTGCGACTCGCTCTTCTACGGCGCAGTGCGCCTGCGTCATGCCTCCTCCGCTGACGCCACTTCCGTCGTGGAACCAGCCACGGGTGGGGATTCGTCTGGCGTTTGTTTGGTTCCCCTGGTGAACACGCCGCTCCTGCCATACATTGACGAAACTTACTTTCGGAATACCCCTCGTATTAATTCTTAATGTAAAATCCATTTTCTGTTCTTAAAGATTTCCATATGGAGACTTGATGATTTGTCATTTTTATATGATTTTAATCTCTGTTAATATCAGCATGTTACTGTTCTTTATTAACAATTTATTTATGCTGTTTCAATGGGTAGGCCTGCTTAATGATGGTTTTTACCGCTACTCATGTTTGCAACTGTCTAAAGCACGCGAGAATTTAGTTCTGCAAAAGTTCTTTTTACATGTTTGTAAATCTACAGATGCATGTATGAGCATGTCACATTTACCCACACATAATGCCATCGACTTGGGTCAGGATCAAACCAGCCAACTTGGGAACACACAGACAGTGCCTATCTGTTCCATCCTGATCACCAAGCTTATGAATAAAAGGAAAAGTCTGACTGTATTAAGATTAATTTTTATCCTCCACCTAATATTGCTCTTTTAATTACTGCTTTCAGAATGTTCTTTCCACTAACGACATGGAACTTTTTTGCGCTTCTTGTTCTTAGTTAATATGCAAGCACATCCGATACAACAGGAAACTTACCGGTACTGAAAATGACTAAGCTAAGATCCTACTGATATTATTACGGTATTATTATTATGGTATTATTATTGTTACTATTACTACTATGATTATTATTAAATGTATTATTATATAAATTATTATTATTGTTATTATTATTACTATTATTATTATCATTTATTCTCAATTAATGGTGTTACATATAGTTGGCATAACTACCTACTTACATAAGAATTTCAATCCACTTTGTTTTACAGGAAGTACAATACACTTGTGTAAAAGAAACATAATTATAAATGTAATTTCATTATACGATAACATTTTCTTTGATCTTCAGTTATTTCAATGACTGTTTCAGAGTTTGTGGTATTACGCCATTGCTAACAGAACTATCGTGACAGTTTTAATCTCATCCACAGACAACTGCTCTTTGACCAGTAGTGCTAATTCTCTGTAATTCTGGATTTTGGTGTTATATGTTGATGTTAGGTTATCATTGACTACGACTGCAATATCTATGAACCAAATTTTCCCTCTATACTTATCCCAGAGCATGATATTGGACATATTATAATATGCTGGACTGTTCTGTCAGTCAGTATGCTCCGATCCAGTATAAGGAGCACATCTTATTATCAAGGACAGTTTGAGGGTGGTATTGATAATATGGTAAGCTTTGATAATAAAACCACATTGTTGAGCAAGTTTTATGTGTATAATACGTCTTACTAAATCATGCATCAATTTATAGTCTGTATACTTCAGCCTGAGATTATATGTTGCACTGTTTCGCGACTTCGTTCACACGCATGACAATCATCATTTGTCACATTAGGATCTTTAATAATGTACTTCAGGGGATGACCTGGCTCGGACAGCAACAATGAAGCCTTCACTTTCAGGGTATAAGTATCCCACACTCAGCCACTTGTACAACATTACAATATCTACACTTGGGTCGGCTATAGCAGCAGGATACAGTCTTTATCATATGATGATTGCTGCATTACGATATCAGAGCTTACCGTTTAGAGCTAACCTGGGAACACCATCAGTAAGAGATTTGAAAAAACTAGAGCAAGTGAAGGCAGCATATTGGAAAAGAGTGCTGTATGTATCAAAATACACCCCCTCAAGACTTATATATGAATTGATCAAGGAACCCTTCTTCATTGAAGAACTGAGGTATCAGCTGTTACTACCGTCCATTCCACAGAACAACGCTCTATTGCAAGAGTTACGAAAAAAGAAGAATCTCATCCCGCTTGATTTCTATTATACTGGTGCTATGACGAGCAACAAATGGAGAGTTAAGACACACAATAACGCATTTTGAAATGCATGGTTTCCGCCATTAAGTGTGCACAGAAAAGAGATATCATACTGTCTTGATGGTTAAAAACGACTCAAAATTAACGTGTATTAATTCCAATGTTCATATTTATAACACAAGACAAAAATTAGATTATCACGTAATTCCTAGACGATTAAAATTCACATCAAACAGTCCATTTGTTCGAGGAGCCATATTTAGTAACTCACTCCCTAAGTAAATAAAATCACTCACAGGTGAAAGATTTAAAACAGAATTTAAAAAATGACTTATTCAACTATGTACTTACTCCCTAGACCATGGGTGCGCATCTGTGGCACATCGTGTCACTGTGCGGTAGGGGAATTTCTCCCACTACAGTCGCCCTTGACGTCAGCATAAAGCAGTTTCGACGTGACACTGAACATGAAGAACAGGTTTCTTACGTCACAGCAAGGGATGGGGACTAAAACGTTTCCCCTCAGTTGCTCACCTATGCCCTAGACGATGTAAGAGAACTATATCAATTATAAGTATACTGATAAAAATTATCTTGTATCTGTAAGACTCCCACATAGCATTAATTTGTTTTGCATGGAGATTAGTGATGTTCAGAATTCCCCAACCTCCCTTCTTTCTTGGTAATGTGTCTCTCTGGACAGAAATTTTGGGATGATGATACCCAAATCATGTCATCTGTTAGACCAGTGACCGGCATGTTCCGTGCTCTGTGACGTCATACTACAGAGCAGCGACGCTCTTTGCTCGGCAATATCTCCGTACTGAGCGTGGAGGAAGGGTTCAACTGGCCAGTGGCGGAACGACGCCTATGCATTGACAGAGTGCGCTCCGATCTTCGTAGATAGAATGGGAATAGCACAATTACAATGCATTTGTACGGAAACAAAATAGTACAACTGTGATAAATCAATGTAACAGAACAGTTTTGTTTGTAATGAAATTTAATATAGGCCCTACTTACACTAATCTGAAATGCATCCAGGTGCTTAAGCGTCAGGTTATTTAAATGAGGCTCCGAAACTACTATAAACATACAAATACATAAAACATAAGAATACTTTAAGCAGTACTGCAAAACTTTGTCTACTCGGAAACTGAAAAATGTTGAAGTATACAAAATATACAAATTAAACTATACACCTTTGTGAGCACTATGCCAAGTATAGGCCTATTCAGACTTTTGATACACACCCTTACTTTGTGTCACTATCGTGCCCAAGCTCAAGGCATTGTCGAAATTTTTTCCCTCTTTTCTCGCGCACTAATTTTGCAATATTAGGAGACATAGTCTGGCTAACACACAAACGAGAACATTTTTCATGTTCTGATCAGATAGGCGGTTTCCATGTTGTGGTTTGCAGATCTTCATACAAGAAAAGAACTATTCACATACATACGTCGATACAAATATACTCAACATTCTAGCAGCAAATATATTATGTAGTTGCCTGGGGAAATCTTCTATAAAATATAGATAGATCCTTTTTGTTTTGAAAGCGGTCTTTCATTTTAATATTCTTTTGCAAATCAATGACTTCTAGTTGCAATGACGTTGGAACATTGTCAACATCCACAGAAAATGGTGTCGCAAATATGCAAACATCGGATTGGAGTTTTGCAAAATCTTGAAATCTGTAATAAAATATCCTGATCCAGTTCTTCTAATATTTGTACATAATTATTAATGTCTGTAATTGGATGACATACTGTAGACAACTTTGGAAAATGTGGCGTGTCTCCGAGGGTGACCTGATGTTTCCGTAAGTCTAGTATTAATCTGAATGCACTAAATTTACCATACATTTCACTGATTAACTGACCTCTGCACCCTTGCCATGGTTAATGCACGCAATTCAATGTACCATTACGGCTCACCTTAACCCCCCTACTGCTGCACTGAACGCCACTGCGCTAGTGCGTATTAACAGGAATGCAACTCAACTGCTCGCTCTCTCAAGCTCTTGCGAGATGATCGGCTCTTACGTCACAACTGCAGCATCTGCCGGACACTGTGTTAGACTTTGTACTGTTGGTTCTGTAATCTAACATTTTTAGTTCAGTGTATGTTTTTGTCATGTTGGTGCACCTGGACTAGATGGGCGTGATACTGTGTGCTCTTGTTGGCCATACCAGTCGCTCATCTATTCTCAGTCGGTAGAGGACGGTGCAATGGCTCATGCAGAATACTGTTCGTCTGTAATTTATATTGTCAATTTTTTGTCACATTAAAATACATTGTATTAAACTTTGCAGTTTCAATATCATCTGCATTCGCCTTTCAATAGCTTCAATATCTGTCCTGGTCCTCTTTATAATTCCCATATAGGCCTACGCATTAATTTCATTTATGAGATTTCGGGAGTTCAATTAAGTTTTGAGGACCTTCTTTAGACAACGGATGAATTCCACTTTCAAATCCTCCTTAATTTTACTGTGTAGGCTACTATTGGCTTGCTTTGTAGTATTCCGAGATACTTATAAAGGTCTTCTGTTTCATGAGATGTAAAAGTTTCATTAGACACTGTCTGATATTGTCCTTGGCTGGTTAGTTTACCTCTCTTAACACTTTTGAATTTTACATTTATCAATACCGAATTGCATTCCAATATCAATGGAAAATCTTTCTGTAGCTTTTATAAGTTTTTCAGATTGTCTAATAAACTCGAGCAAAGTTTGAGTTCATCCATATAGGCTGAGCAAGATGTCATATTTTCTAAGAGAATTAATAGGGGATTAATGGGCAGACAAAACCAACAAAGACTAAAACTATCCCCTTGGAATATACCACGATTGATTTAAAATCTTCTAGTTGTTATTCTGTCAGTTTTTGAGATCATACAGAACATTATGTACCATTTGCTCATTGCACATTTAAGAAATTCTGATATTGTTGGGTTAATTTGATACATCTGAAGGATTTGTATACTCCATTCATGCTGTACCATGTCGATGCTTTTCTATAATCTATAAAACAAGTAAACAGTTTGCTTGCTTGAGTCTTATTCACACTATCTATGATTGATTGTTCTTTACAACCCACTTAGCCCTTACAGCATACTCCACAGATGCTGAATGTCTTCACTAAGTCGACAAGGCCCATATACCGTGTTTTAGTACACGCTCTGTAAACCAGATGGTTGTCGGACTGTTAATACACCGAAAAGTAGCACTTTACCGGCTGGTAAAGTAATTTTTACGGCCTAGGCCGGTAAAGTCGTGGCATCTGAAAAATCCAGATGGTAGTGACCAGTCATACCAACCGTAACCGGGTTCGAAACAAAATACTTGACAAAAATCAACAAATATACGGCAACAATGTTTCTTTACGTTAATCAGAAACTTACCAGTTTTTAACAAAACACTTAATAATATAACAACAAATATAGGCCTAAGCCAACACGGCTGTATTATTCATTAGAAACCCGCACTGCTATCTACATCCGCATTTCGTTTGGGCTCATAGCGTAGGATTCAGGTGGCTGTGAGAATATGGCGTCAACAAATGGCTGACTATGCCTTCTATAATTCATTATACGGTATTTTTATTTCATTTCATGTAACTTACACATATTTTACTAAAATTGTTTGCACCACGTACGCAAAAGCATAAGCGGACTCATCTAATATTTCGGCCTCGGCTTACCAGTTATTTTGCGTACTTGATACATAAATAGCTATTATCGATCATTCAAAAATCAAATTAAAATAATTCAAGAGATTCGATACCTTTAGGTTCAGTTCGATACTGGCACCGTAAAAGTGTAAAAGCAACTATAGTTTGAGATGCATATGAACAAATGAAGCAAAAAAAGGTAATAAAATTTCTTATCATTGTCAGAAATCTCTTCTGAACTCATTCCGTATATCATGTATTTACCAAGTACATTTTACTATTTAAAATGTTACTAATAATATTTTTAACGTACCGAAAATATCCAGAAGAGCATAATAAAGAGGATGCTTTAAAATAGTAGCATTAATCTTATACATATCAGGTCCATAAACAGCGCTCAGAGCACAGGGGCTGTTTCAATCCCAAGATGAATTTAGGTGCGCTTATTTTCCTGTAACGGGCAGAATGACACCGGTCTCATCTAGTCTACATCCCTCTAGGGGGAAACCAAGGTATTACTGAGACGTGAAAGGTTCGGGAAATTTTGGCCAGATGCTCTAATTTTGGCTTCGAGTTCTTTAACGTTCTTAACGTCTTGAAAACTCCCCCGAATTCAGCTGGGATTGAACTCATGTTTCTCGGATCCACGAGCGTCGACCTTTGCATTACCGAGGCAGACAATTGTTAAAATTTATATTATCGACATGATCAAAGTAATTCTGACAGCCCAAACAAGGTAGAGAGGTTTAATAAAGGTATGGTTTTTTTTATTTTTTTTATTTTTTTAATTTTAAAGAGTTGCACACGGCTTTTGTGATGTATTTATAGTTATTTAACCACGGGGTGTATTGCATCTCAAGCTTGTGACCGTCGCCTGTTTGCTGGAATTTTGTCCTACTGGTGTTATTTTTACACGCCTATACATCTTCTGACATGGTCCTGTCACATTTATGCACACGTAAATGCCATCGACCTGGACCGGAATTAAACATAAAAAGCCAGTTATTATAAAAAGAATCGTCCACCTAACCACAAACCAAACTGGACCAAAAGTTCAATGAATGCAACGTCCACTAAGCCCTCCTTTAGTCTACAATATCGTAATATTAACTGGATTCATACACATATAGTACGCCTGTATAATGCCCTCATACATACCGTTATTTATTTATTTATTTATTTATTTAATCAAGAACGAACATTACAGGTATACACACAATTACAATGTTCATGACTATACTAACAATACATCATGTACTTACAATAACACAAATATGAAGTAGATAGGCCTATAATAAAAAGTAGAAAAGTTAGGATAATGACCAATGTAAGGTAAGAAGTAGGAGAGAGTAAAGAGAATAAGAGAGATAAGGAGAAAGCAAGCATGAAGGATGTAGAGAAAAAATAAAAATGAAATAAGAGTAAAACTAGTATAACAAAACAGTGAAAAGTAGATTCTTCAAAAAGTGTTTCATATCTTGATGGTGCTGATGTTTAACTATTGTCCTAAAATATATATGGAAATAAAATTTTCAGTCACATAATACACATATGCTGTATGTATCCAAATTAAAAAACATAAACCATTAAAATTATATTATCTTATATTTTGCGTGAAATTTTAAAATTTAAAACTTTATGTTGTCAAACCATTGTATCCTAATGATTAAGTGTAGGCGAATTTGCCGAATATATATCTCAGCGTATAGTCAATGTTATGAAGTTAATTTTAGGTACTGTAGATTAATTATAAAACAGTCTGTTGTCTATCTGTTGAACATAAGTAAAATTTGCCGAAGACTTCTCAGCAAATAGTCATTAAGGTAAAATTATGCTTGAGTACACTGAAGTTTGGTAATTAAATACTAATTGTAGAAGTAAAAACCGCTGGATTGGTGACGGCTTGTGGTTGTATTCTGTTGCCACAAGTTCAATTGATGAAACAGAATACAACCACAAGCAGTCACCAATCCAGCTATTTTTACTTCTACAATTAATATTTAATTACCAAACTTCAGTGTACTCAAGCATAATTTTATCTTAATGACTACTTGCTGAGAAGTCTTCGGCAAATTTTACTTATGTTCAACAGATAGACAACAGACTGTTTTATAATTAATCTACAGTACGTAGCTCCAGTGTACCTAAAATTAACTTCATAACATTGACTATACGCTGAGATATATATTCGGCAAATTCGCCTACACTTACGCCGGGTTTCCGAAACGTAAGATATCTACTAGATGGCATTATTCAATCCGTAAGCGTTTCTGAAACGTTCGATGGCGGCTAATTATTCGATGACACGCCCTACAAACTATCGCACCATAAATCACTAGATATCTGGCGAAACGGTAGATAAACACGCAACATGGCGGAAATGCGAAATATTTATGTTGATGTATGTTTCGTTATTATGTTAGCATTTAATCTTACATTATGTTACTAGCTTGTTATGGTATTAAAATTAAAAGTAGTAATGAAGCTGGCATTGGTTATTAATTTGTGTGTGAAATAATTCATAATACTGTACTAGACAAATTGTATATTATCGGTTAGATGAACGTTGTTATAGCCTAGGCTATTAATGTATCCATCGTTTATTTGTATTAATTTCATTTTCTGTTGTAAGTTAATACTTTAAGAAAACATCGCGAATATTAATTCACATCATATTTTCTTGCTGGTCATCTTCAATGCCAGATCGTATAAGGCCTAGGTCTATACAGAAGTAAATATTCCCTGAAAGAAATACAGCAATCCTTTCAAGAAGTAGCCTACGATGATATTCAGATTCGGAAAAAATGTAGCTTAAGTATATTAATTTTATTTTCTGATGCAACACTTTATGAAGAAAATATTGCCATTTTACAGCACGAATATTAATACATAATCATCATCTTTCTCGTCATCTTCATCCTGAGGCAATAATTAGGCCTAGAGATGTGTAAAGCAAAAAGTATTCCCTGATAGAATTAGATCTTTGACGATATTGAGTTTCGGAAAGAATCAGGCTGTCAAAGCAATGACCTATGGATAAATAGGCCATCATATTAAATAAGGAACAACTGCAAGCATGCCTTTTTCAGCGTTAAATTGCCCATCATTAGAATTGGGAACAACCATCGAAGCATTCCTTTCTGTGGTAAATTAGCTATAACTTAATTAATGTGTTACGTTTTACGCATTATGTTGTCAGATTGTGATGGGTGACATTTTCTCTAATGCACAAGTCTCGAAATCGAAATTACCGTAGTTTATCTCACGTTTTACATTCATTTTAGCAGAGAAACAGCAGACAAGAAAAAGCAGAAAGCAGAAAGATAATTCAGCCATTTTGAATAGAATAGCAAGAAGCGTTCCGATTGGTTGCTGCTCAATCACGGCCAACTTGATATTAGAGTAAGCACCGTGTCTCCATCTATTGACGAAGTGCTCAACTCATTTATCTGACATTAGCTATTTCTTGAGCAAATTCGCTTTCGGAAATGGGAAGGTGTTTATCGAGTCTATAAATGTATAGAACGATTAGCTGTCTAGAAGATATCTGGAGCTTTTATGCAACCGGGCCTTAATCATAAAGTTTTAAATTTTAAAATTTTACGCAAAATATAAGATAATATAATTTTAATGGTTTATGTTTTTAATTTGGATACATACAGCATATTGCTATTTAAAGTATAAATGTGTATTATGTGACCGCAAAATTTTATTTCCATATATATTTTAGGACAATAGTTAAACATCAGCACCATCAAGATATGAAACACTTTTTGAAGAATCTATAACGGCATGTATGAGGGCATTATACAGGCGTACTATATGTGTGTGAATCCAGTTAATATTACGATATTGTAGACTAAAGGAGGGCTTAGTGGACGTTGCATTCATTGAACTTTTGGTCCAGTTTGGTTTGTGGTTAGGTGGACGATTCTTTTTATAATAAAGATTACCACAAACGGAAAAAAATGAAATTTATCAATAATAAAAAGCCAGTGCCACATTTACTACGTCACCCATTTTTAGGAATGGAAATCTGCCATAGCTCTTTTTTACGGATGCTCCTCCTGTATGTCACTGAAGGAAATACTAGATGTAATTAAGTTACAATAACGTAACAAATACTGAATGCTTAAAACCGCTTTGAAATAACTGAATGAAGTTTGCTTTATATGAATCGTGTGCTTACTGCTTATAATAAGCAATACTGTTTAACGCAGTAAAATTTAGTAAATTGGAACTTGAGCCAGGACTGACACCAGACGACTTTTAACCCCAAGGCAAACCTTCCACCTCACACGAACAAGGGCACTGCACTTTAACTGTCCATGTCCTACTCTGATAACGACAATTACACACTTGTCTTAGTTTCAATTCCTTTGCAGGACTGGGGCAATTATTCTGCCTTACTCACTAATTATCCTCATTGCTCAAATGTCTTTACAGTGTACTGTTTGCAGATGACCTCAGCATACATGCGAGAGATCACTATAATGTATAATATACATTATATTAATATATATCATATTATTATATTATTACATTATATTATATTCTACATACCTCAACACAATATTCGGAAATTTGTTATCACATTCTCTAAACATGAGAACATTAATGAGAATTAATTGTGAATTATACGATCAATGAAATCAACTAGAGTAAGAATCGAAACTGTTCCGGAACTGATTTTATTTTTTCTACTATAAATCTAAATCTAAGTACTAGTTATTAATTACTACTTTAATGTATTCCTTATCGCTTAAGTCAAGGCAAAGGAGAGATGTAATAAAGCTATTAATATGTTTGTAATAGTTCTATGCAAAATTACTTTGCGCATTTTTAAAAATTATGTTTTTTCGTCTCTTAAAAAATAAAATAGGCATACTTATTTCAGGTAATGCACGGGTGATATTTGGATGTTTGTTTTCTGTTATTGTTTTACAGGTACTTGTGCTCAAAATAATGTAAAGGTCAAAATATGATTTAATTTTTTGTCATTTAGGCCTTTTAAATTCATCCCATGACATTTAAATAATGGCACGTGAAGAGATGTGGTTGTTTAAATTCCTATTCTTTGTGTTCTTTCACTCAGTCTTCATAACAGTTTTTGATACCACAAAAACTGTATATTATATCAAAAATATTAAATCCATTACAGCACTAGGATAAAAGAGAGGGGACACGGTCGCTGGGATGTGAACATTACACATAATAAGAACGTTTTAAAGCTTAAAAGTTCTCCTCTCTTAACATTTTAAGCATGAAGTCTTATAATAGAATATTTCTTGTAGAAGGTTTTCTATCCAATTTTGATCAAAATTTTAACATAGATAAATAAACACTAAACCACTACACTTCTAGTATAGGTGCTCGAGCCAAGGTGTTTGGGTGCGTTGTTGCATGACTTAAATAGTACTTAAACATTTTTCTCGTGATTTGCCATAACGAACTGAGAAAATGGTCACCAACCTGCAAGAGTGCCTACAATTAGGATGAACTGTTCTAAAGCCCACCCTTGAAGAAAAAGGATAAATGACAATCCTTTATAACTTATAGGGTCGGACATACCATGCCCCTTACTGGACGTTCAAAATAAAGTATAATATTTATTTTTAGCAATCGTAATTAATTTTGGCTTTTAAATATTGCCTGCAAAATATAATTTTACAATGAAACAGTCAAAACACTTGTAATATCAAAATAATCATTTATAATGCAATAAATGCTAGTTTTCTCAAATTCTCAGTTTTGATATTTAAAAGTCTCTAGTGCCAAAGTATTGCTCAAAATGAATTTAAATTTTGCACAGAAGCTATAATATGGACAATTAAAATTTAGTATAGGTATTTAAAGGGCAGACAGATTTTTTTCTTAAAAAAATGCAAATAAATATAACAAAATCAGTTACAATCTTCGGGGGCAAACACATGTTTGCTATGATATATATATATTTATTAATTTTGTTGCAAATCTGGTAATCCACTAAATAAAATTGTTTGTTTTCGGACAAGTGGTAAGCATAGGAGTTAACAATATGTGTAACAGTTGCCTACAGCCTTGCCCCCCCCCCAAAAAGTTTAAATTTTTGAAGTAATTTGCGCATTTATTTTACAAGCAACCCAAAGCTAAGTTTAGTTCCATATGCATAAGAATACATACTGTTACTGAATATAATTTTAAAATAATGAAAATCGGACAAGGGAGTTTTGATGAGATGATTAACTAAAATACTCATAAAATTAAAACCAATTAACATAGAACCATGTATGTGTATTTCTATTAATGTGGCATATCAGTGTTCAAAATTTGACGACTTTAGCTTGAATAACAAGCTAGTAATCTCATTGTTTTGACACAATACAACTGATCGCTCTATCGCCACCAGGTTGGTGGTGTGAAAGGACTTGATCGCGGTCGCGGCCAGAGGTGTACAAATCTCGATTTTAGCTTGCCCAAACCCGCTTGAACGCCAGGCAAGCAAGTTGCCAGCGTCATAGCTAGGAAGCAGGCAGGTTTCTTTAAGCCCGATGGGTCAGGTCAAACCCAGCCTAGGCAAGTCAGAATAAGCTTGCGACATTCCTATCAGCTGAGTGTAGGTAATACTTTCTTGCTTTTCTACATGCTGGTAGAAGAAATTCACCATGCAGATAAATAAAAGGTGGATAAAGTATTAAAAATCGTTTTAGCGTCTTAACACAATTATTATTTTTATTATTAGGTAGATTTCGAAGAAAAATCTACCTAATGACTTTCAAAAAATTCGTTCATATCGTTACGTTTCATGCCTCCCTAAGTACGAAACCACCGCCTGTTAAAAAAATTGTGATATTTATATTTATATACAGTATATGTATATGTATATGTATATATATATATATATATATATATATATATATATATTTATATATATGCATATATATCTTTACACGCTAGCGGCCGTAATTTTCAAGATATTTGAATCAAATTTTATTATGTTATTTCTAGGCCCAATAGTTCAGACAAGTTCGTTAATGAGCAAAATTGGCCTAAGGGGGTGGTCGGGGGAGGGGGTTGAAATTTTAAAACATTTATATCTCGGCCCCTATGAAGTATAGAGGAAAACTTTGATTGAATAAATTAGAGTACTCCTTATGGAGTTCACAGTGACACCAACGATTCGGGGGTTTTGGGAGTACGAGTGGGGGTGGGGGTATGGGGATGGAAATTCGAAATGTTCGAAACTACGTCTTGTGGGGTATCGTTGAAAAGCTCTTGATGAGTACTCTACAAATCAATAACTAGTTTCTTGATAGTTCTCATATAAGGCGAGATTTGAATGTTTTAAAAAGTTCTCTTTCCTCTTTTTTGCAGTTATTATTGCGGGTTTGTCATGCTAAGGCTAAAGAAGAAGAGTGCTACGCAGCGACAGTAAATTAAAACAAAAGCACTTCGAAATCTACCTCAGCTTGTAGGCTTGCCTAAAGGGATTTTTGTTATTGTTATTAATGATTTTATGATGTTTTCTCGAAAATGTTTGAAAATTTTTCCCATGCCGGACTAGTACCGTACTTTTGTTCATTGATAATTAATTAAAACTGTCCACATTTTAGTTTCTCCTCGGCTTCCTTCAGGGTAAAATTCTCTAAATACATCTGAAGTTCCTCAACTACGTAACTGCACGACTTACCAGTGCAGTGCTATACCCAGTTTCATATTCTTTCCGCCAGGCCTTACAGTTTCCTTAGGTCCTGAGCAACCCACCAAGTTATGAAGAGCTTATGACTCATAGCTACAGTATTTCTTATCATCGTTGTAATCTGGCTTGCTTTCAAGTCAAGCAAGTTAAAAGCTGTGACTGGTTGCAGAATTTCAAAGGGGCAGGCAAGCTAAAATCAGAATATGTACACCTCTAGTCGCGGCCACGTCGGTGTGTGAAATCCAAAGATAGTTATCGCAGCGTTCTACTCGGCGGTAGCGATCAGATCGCAGCTTATCGAGTATGAATGCAGTCACAGAGCAACTTACTGTCGAAGTGAAATTACACATAATATTGTTTGATTCATCGCATCCTGTTAGGACAAACATACCATAGATCTAATTTAGTTTCTATCAGCTCTATAGAATATCTAATACAAATAAAGTTGAATTAAATACTGTTGTTACCCATTTCTTAAACGGAAATTATGAAAGACGCGAAAATAAATACGGTACGGTATCAGCAGAAGTGAATGCTTTTTATCAGTATTTTCTGTACAAAATGTTATTTTCCCCTAGAAAACGTTCTGCATATTGACTTATAAAATTCACAGTACCCAAAGATTATGCCTTTATGTCTAAATGTAAGTAACTTCCTGTGGGTTGATCGGCATCGAGAGTCTTGAAGCGAAATGCCGTTAGTTTTAAAATGACAGATGTAGTTTTATATAATGGAAAAATATACAAAAAAAATATTAGTACGAATTGTTAGTAATTATTGATGGTACATGTTCCGATGTTAAAAGTTACAGTGTTAGGAAAAGAGAAATTAATTTTGTTTTATAAAATAAATGTTATTAAGAAAACAGACATAATATGTCGTATCGTTTCTATTGTTAGCAAGTACACACGGCTGTTTCCAGGTCAAAATCGGAACAAAAATTCACTGATGGGAGTAAAAGGCTCGAAAATAAAAAAAAGTTGGAAATAAAAAAAGTTCAAAAACAAACAAGCTGGATTTTCAGTACAAAATGTTTCTGAAAAATATAAAACTTCAACTGGTCAACAGGCGGTACCATCATTTAATACTGGAGCGTAAAGTCAAAGGTACGAAGGAGTAACCCACTAATATATTTGGATGAGCAAGCCATTTATTGTAACCATCAATGTTGACGTCTTCCATAATTTCTGTGTTTTGACTATTTTTTAATACAGACTGTTTAAAACTAAGAAAATATTGAGGAGGTATGCTCAATAACTGAAAACTCAAATTAAACAATTAATTATTAGAGCCATCTGTCAAAGCACATGTTTTAAAAAATGATGAAGATTTCACGGTCGGTGTTCATACGTTTAAGATTTTCTGAGCTATGTAGCCGTGGTCCGTACGTTTCGCCCGCATCTACGGTCGGCATCATCAACGGTTTAATCAGTTTAATCAAGCAATTAGTCACACCAGTGATTTTGAATAGCATTTTACTCGTGTGTTAACATTTCCTTGTGGATTTACGAATACGGACGTAATATTGTTAGAGTAGTTGGAAAAGCGAGTTTAAGGAATTACAGAAGTTTTTGTTTAGCCATTTTAGTACAAAGAATACTATTTTTGGATTTAAAGGTAAAACAATGTAGCATGCCCAAAAACGTACTTTATGTCGTTTGGGCACAAATGGGTGTTGCTGACGACGTATTAAAGTACCGAGCGCTTTAAACTGCCAATGCACGCTAACTTTATTTCTAATCGCTCGTTTTCTCAGTTTCAATTTTATTGTTTTTTCGTGAAATTCAAAATCTATCTTCTCCCACAAAAATAAAGGTAATGCTCTGAATTTTTTCATAATGTATTTCACAACGTGCGCAGTAAATTTCATAAGAATTTTTGTGTAAGTTTTATTTAAAAAAAAATATTTTGTATTATCTTAAATCCATTTCTTTTATACATTCCATTTTTATAGATAAAATATTTTTGAAATAAATAAGATAAAAAGTCTCAGTCATTTTTTTAAGCAAGCGTCAAAGAATATCTCTCTCTCTCGAATTCTATGCCCCAAGTTGGGGCGAAGGGCCTCCAAGTGGAGGTTTCTGTTTACCGATGTGAATTTTGTTACGCTTATTTTCCTAGCGAGGGCAGAGGCCCCTTAACCCCTCTCCGAAAACTAAGGTATTACTTGGACGTGAAAGGGCTGAGAAATTTTGTCCAGAGGCTCCTATTTAGGTTTGGAGTTCTTTTACCTGCCGTAAATCTACGACACGGCGGTCCCCCCCCCCCAGCTTAAAGTCCCTCCCGGAAGTCTCCGTGCCCAGGATTTTTACGTCCTGAAAAACCTATCGACTGCGGCCAGGTTTGATCCCGCGACCTTCGGATCTAGAGGCGGGCACGCTACCTCTAGACCACCGCAGCCGACGTCAAAGAATATAACCTACACAAAAAAATTAGGTTCACATTTTAATATTTGTTGGATGCAGATTTCGATTTTTGTTTAAAAAATAAAATAATTTCTCAGAAAGAAGTGTGCCAGATTGTAAGTTTATAGCGCAAGTAGTTTGAAAATCACTCTCAACACTTTGGTCATCCCTTAATGTTGAGTCCTAACTGCTCGTAACGAACTACGTAAGGTGTGGAGGAGGCATTTGGTAAACTGAATAATCAGTACCAAGAATCCGAGCTACGATTATGCCCATAGTAAATGCACTCTCATCCGAATGCAAATTGTGCGACTCCCAAATCAGAGTGCTAGCTGATAAACGACGAGCATTGTAGTGACCTAAATCTTCCACCAGTCTCGGTCAATCCGAGATGTTAGGGTCAAGTTTCCCCCTGCAATTATCCCACCATTTCCACATGATCGCAGCAAGCTATCAAGCCTCGCTAAGTCTACCATTCGCACTGACATCGCGGACATTCGCTGCATTAACCATTTCATCACGTCTTCGTAATTGTCTAAAATTTCAGAGGCGCTATCGGAGGACATGGTTTCAGGCCATACCACATGGCTCAGCGTCACAATAGTGAAGATAATATTGGTGCCGTAATTAATAACAATGACAATACTAATATCGATATTAACTTAATAGTAATGAAGAAATTGATAATAACAACATAGGTGACCAGTTGTCCGCGATTTCCCTTAGGCCTACAGATCCCAATTTTGAGTTGCTGTCCCCGGAGAGAAAATTTCCCACGTTTTGTGCCAGGAAAATAATTTCCCTGCCGAAAGCTTTTAAGTAAAATGGTATGCGGAATATCAACATTTTATTAAATATTTTAATATTTCCTGAAAATAATGCCATTAATTATCTGTCTTTCAGGTAATAAATTATTTGATGAACGACTCTTCTCCAAAATGAACTCAGTGTGGACCGATGGAAAGTCAAGAGCGAAAGCTTAAACAGCTAAAACATTATTCAAACAAAATAACTTGGATTTCTGGTGTGAAAAACTTTGTGTTAAGCTTTCTTTAAATTAACAAATCCTTGACAAGTAGTTGTAAAGCTTATATGGATTAAATTCCCCATAGCAGCACAGTTATTAATGCACGCGTATATGTAAGTTGAATTGCCTTTGTCTATCGTTCAAGCACAAATTAGGTACCATAATATGATTTCTTAATTGAAATCGCCGATGTCTTCTGTTGCAGCCTACCAGGAGAATCTGGTCAGACTATAATAATAATAATGATAATAATAATGATAATAATAATAATAATAATAATAATAATAATAATAAAATTAACAACAATAATAAATTAACGAATTAAGCTATGAAGCAGTAGCATAATACAGAGTGTTGCAAAAAGGTAGGCCAAAACTTTGGGGAAACATCCCTTGCATATAAACTAAACTCCGTGGCGTTACATCCCTTGAAGGGCATCTACCATAAGCAGATGGCAGGAATGGGGGCATGTGGTCAGCATGGCGACTCCCACGGCCGATAATGGTGGTTTCCGTGACCGGAGCAGCTACTTCAGTATACGTAAAGTAACTCCTCAGTTTGTATACAAATTTTCTCTCATGACGAGAATTCGAATGAACTACAGCAACTTAGGTGATCACTAGGGACCGGATTTTTAGGTTTTTAAAAACACTATTTTAGGTTTTCTATTAGGTGAAATAGTTTTTTTTTTAGGTTTTTGTCCAAAATATCGTTTTCGAGTAGAATAATTGGTTTAATGAATTTGAATCTTTCAAGATTCTCAACTGTGAAGTTCCTCCTGTTATCTCTTAGAATACATTTGAAGGCAGAAAATGTACTTTCAACCTCACATGACGTCAGCAATGGTTGTTCGTACGAATATTTAAAAAGGAATATGCCGGTACTCTTACACTTACTCTCTTGATACTGTCATCCTAGACGACATTGGATTGAACGAAACGCTGGTGCTATTAATTTCAACTCGACAAAAATTGTCTCTCCGCAAAATATCGATTTATCAACTAACAAACAAAAAAACACAAAAAAGTAGCCAAAAATGATATTTTAGGTTTTATATCCCGTTTAGGTACATTTAGGTTTTTATACCCCATTTAGGTATTTTTAGGTGCCACAGAATTAATGTGGGTGAATCCTATGGACATGATTCGAAAAAGTGTATAATCGCTTTTTGTTTTGGAAGTAAGGAAAAAAATAGGTAAAAACCTAAGAATCCGGTCCCTAGTGATCACTGCTTTAACAGTCACACAAACTTATTAACGTTGCGAGAGTAGGGTACAACATTTAGAGCGAACGTACCATCCGTAAAATGACATTTGAATGGGACCACTTTGGACAAACAATCTGAGCGCCTGTTGGATATTAAGACCAATCGTAGAATAGCACAGTTATTTAGTAGTGCACAGTTTGTTCTTACGTGTGTTTTAATTACTGTCATGTTATTGTAGGGCCGTTGATGCATAATACTTACTGACTTATTTAATGGCAATGGACAATTTATAAGCAAGCTAAAGGAATATAATATATTTTATGGAGTCCGGAGGTTGGTTACCTCGTTTGCATAATCCCGCCATTCAACCTTTTTCTGTGCAAACTCCATCAAACCATTCCTCGCAAATCCTACTTCCCTTAAATCTATTCTAATATTCTCCTCCCCCAGCATCTAGGTCTTAAAAGTGGTCTTTTCCCATTGGGTCTCCCCGTAAATCTTTTTAAGAAATGTATTTCCTCCCCCATGCGTGCAACACGTCCAGCCTATTTCATCTTCCGTAATTTATTTACCCTTATTATATTCGGTGAAGAGTAGGCATACAGGTTATGAAGTTAGTCATTACGCAGTTTTCTCCAGTGCCCGTTTTCATCTGTCTTAAGTCCGAATATTTTCCTGAGCGCCCTGTTTTAGAACACCCTCAGATTATGCTCTTTCGAATGAGTTAGGGACCATGTCTCACATTCAATTAATACAACCGACAGGATAATTGTCTTATACATTTTTATTTTTAGATTCCTGCACACATGACGAGAAGATCATAGTTTCTGAATTGCATGGAAACGAGCATTTCCTGATTTCAGTACCTAGTTCTTTCTGTGTTAATTTGCAATTCAACATTCCTGCAAGCGTCGAAGAGACGTTCTGCATTTCTCTCGATTGTGTTTATGCCATCGCATAAGCTATAAGCTAATATCGTGTTATTGCTATTTCATTCTAGGTCTACCTTATGCAATTACACTGTAATACTAATAATTGATCTCCACTTTAGTATGTCCCATCCAGCGAACTGTGGATCTACAGGAGTGCTTCATTGTACGGTATCAGACATAGGCTAGGTCAGATAACGCCTGCAGTCACAAGTGTCACGACACTATTTAGTACCCTACATCCTTCGTCCGTAAACAAACAATCCTACATTGCACTGCAACTAGTATAATTCAGAGGATAATTTGTGAAGCTCTAATGTTCAGTATTACGAGAAGGTTGTTTGCCATTTATTTCTCAAATATGTACCTACAGGGAATAAGTTTTTGCTACCATGTTTGGACGCCTGGGTTCGAACACCGCTACCTTTTAAGAGTGTGCTGAGTTAGAGAGAGCTAGATCGAAGTGAAGTGGGCCCCTTGATGCTAATTAAAGTCATATTTTAAGAAATAAATAGCCGTAAACATTAGAAAATATCCATTAACGACACGTCACATTTTCTCATCCCTGCCTTTCACTAATTAAGCTGTAAAAATAATAAATTTGGGACATTAAAATATAATTCGTTAACCAATACAGAAAGAAATGGACCTTTACAAGTAATAAAAATGTAGTATAAATGTAATAATAATTGTTAGTTTTCATATTTAGGAAGGTGCAAAGTGGCCGACTGTCAAACAATATTTCAAATGGGAACTTAAATGCAAAAAGTTTTGAAAAAAACAATAGTGTGATATTTAACAACTGGATATTTTAAGTTTTCATAAAACAATGAAGTAGGGAAAACATGTTTTAAATAAAAGTGTGAATTCTCTATACAGTTTCACGCTGAAATATTGAGGTTTGAAAAAAAAAAAAATTTATTCATCTGCAAGAGCTCAGGAAATTGACACAAACAATTTAAAACCGAATTTTGATTTCTAGAAAAAATCGAACCTAAATAAAATTAAAATATCTACAGAATTTTAAAAAAAATGCATAAAGTAGAATTAAAAGTAATTAAAAGTAGAATTATTAAAACCTTTGGCCACTATTATAAGAAGCTTAATTCGGTAAAATATAAAGCTTTGCCCACCCCTAGTGTCCAAAGTGTAAATAAGTTGAAGGTAGCGTCTATAAAACTAACCTCCTAATTACTTTCTTCCTGAACATGGCGGTCTCCACGCAGCAATTTTGGCTTCCAAGCACCGAGTGAGGAGGCCGCAAGCATTCGCCGAGGTCACTGTGAAACATCCGTCACGTGGACACTGCTTCATTTCTGCAGATTCGCATAAAACTATCCGCAATCTGATGAATTCGCAACTTACGTAGTCCAATTTTTCCATCACAGTCATACTTGTGTGTTACGTTTACGTTACACGGATTCACAAAAAAGGTGACATATTCGTTGATTAGGAATAGAATACACTAAAACTGCACTCTACTTTTACTCTAGTTTTACTATAGCATCGAGAAAACATGACCTGTGAAGGCAGGGACATCGTGAGCTATACAGGACTACAGTACACTGGGTAACATTTACGCTGAGATTGCTACCTAATTATGAATTAAGTGCGGGATAATTACTAGAGATACCTAGTTTTCGTGAGTGTCAGATTTACGAATTGTGGCTAATTACTTTAAACAATATGAAAATGTTTTGTTTCAAACACTTCTAAGCCAAAATATTGTCGTTTTCAACTCACGAAAAATACGAAATTCTGTGTTTTTGCAGAGTTTTAATTTAGTGAATTTTTTTGTCTTTTTTGAAGGAAATTTTATTCTTCAAAGGAAATGTGGACTTTTGAGAAGTGAGAACTTAAACGATATGGTTATAAACGTTTAATAAATATATGTGCACATTAATAAAAATAAATATTCAATATACCACACAATTTTGAATTAGCAGGCAATGTAAAATAGGTGCATAGAACTAAAAAGAAACTAACTTATTTAAATTCAAAATTAAAATAACCCTAGGTGTACAGGTGTGCATCGAAATTGTTTTTTTCTATAACATATTATATCAATTTAGCATTAATCTCCAATCCTAGTGAACGTATTTTATATTTTATTTCAGTATAGAAATATGTGTATTTTGGTGTAGCCTACAGTAGTTAGGCCTATATCTTCGATGCACCACGACATGTAAGGCAAGGGGATTGTGTTAACCAGTTTATCATAGGTATCTATCTGATCATTACGCCCAAATGATTGAAATAAATAGTATTGATGTAAAATATGAAACAAAATGCGTATATACTAGATATCGTAAACAAGACTCTAATAGTATTAATAATCTAAAAAAGGCTCTGGTACTAGAAACTTGGGGTGATATGTACACGACTGAAGGAGTAGATGAGAAATGGGATTTTTTTATAGAATTTTTAATAAACATTTTAACTTACTGTGTCCTGTTATAGTTGGAAATAAAAACAAAAAAAGAATTGACAAAATAAAATTGACAGTAGAAGGAATCAAATTAAAAAATCAAATTAAAGATGCATATGAACTTCATAAATCGACTGAGTGGAAATATTATAAAGAAAAATATAAGAATCTACAACTAGAATTCCAGAAATATTTAGTAGAACTACATACAAATGAATACAAAGAAAAACTGGCAGACCTCGGGCAAGCGAATAAACAAGCCTGGAATATTATAAATCGAGTTAAAAACACTGAACCTATAGTCGAAAATATAAAAATTATAGTGGATAATGTTCAGGAAAATAATCCAAATGCAATCTGTAACCTGTTCAATGATTATTTTATAAATGTAGCACGATCTATATCTAACTTCAACAAGGATATTATAGCTCCTGATAGAGTTGCTTGCAATACTGGTTCTGTCTACTTGTACCCAACTACGTATGAAGAAATTAGTTGTATAATTAATACTTATAAAAATAAACAATCATGTGGATGGGATGAAATTACACAAAAATGCCTAAAAGAGTGTAAAAATGAACTGGTAAAACCACTAGAACACTTATTTAATTACTCTATTGTGAATGGAAAATTTCCTACATGTTTAAAAACTAGTATAGTAAGACCAGTTTTTAAAAAGGGCGAGAAAACAGAAATTGGAAATTATAGGCCGCTCTCACTGACATCAACTATCGCCAAACTTTTTGAAAAAATTATATTAACTAGAATTGAAAAATTCTTACAATACAATAACATACTTAGTGAAAATCAACATGGTTTCCGTAAGAATCTTTCTACTATTACAGCTATAGCACAGTTTATTGGTGAAGTCATAAACAAACTTGAAAGTGGCAATAAAGTGGCAGGAATTTTCCTGGATCTAAGTAAAGCCTTCGACTGTGTTCATCATGGTATATTGTTGGACAAGCTTGAACACTATGGAATCAGGGGCACAGCAAATCAGTTGATCTCATCCTACCTAAGAGAACGATTGCAAAAAACTGAAATATATTTTCAACAGGGAAAACATAGGGTAAAATATCAATCAGCCACAAAAGTAGTAAAGTATGGGGTGCCTCAGGGATCAGTCTTGGGGCCACTTCTGTTTTCGTTGTATATAAATGATATACCTATTACTAATAATGTAAAAACTGTTAGATATGCGGATGATACGTCTTTAATTTGCTGGGATAATTCATTTGACAGGTTACTAGGAAAAATTACTCAAGGTACGGACACCCTAATTAAGTATTTTGAAATGCATAATCTTAGCTGCAATGTAGGTAAAACAAATATAATTAAATTTGACCCAGCATACAGAATACACGACAGTGAAATAGTTGCAGAAGTATGTAGTGAATATGTAGCGGAAAATAACTATTGCAAATTCTTGGGTATTTTTGTAGACAAACATCTAAATTGGGTGGATCACATTGATCAGGTTAGCATAAAAGTTAGTAGAGGCATTTATCTCTTAAGATACTTTTCTAGATTTAATGACCCATATATTATGAATAGAATCTATTATGGAGTTATATATCCGCAGCTTAACTATGGAATTGAAATATGGGGCTTAGCAGCCAATACTCACATAAATAGATTACTGGTGCTACAAAAGAAAAGTTTGCGGATAATGTCAAAAGTAGACAGGAGACAGTCATGCAAAGAAATATTTAAGGCCAAAAGAATCTTAACTGTTGTATCACTATATGTATATAGGGTAATATTATTACTAGTATTGCACAATTCTGATAAAATACAACGGAATAATGAAATACATGATCATAACATCAGGAATAGATGTGACTTACACAGACGGATATATAAACGGAAATATATAGAAAAGGACCCTATAGTTATAGGCACTAAACTTTATAATAAGTTACCACTAAAGCTTAAAATCCTCACTGGTAATAAGCTAAAAACTGAATTAAAAGAATATCTAATAGAAAGACCCATGTATAAGCTGGAAGAAATTCTAGGTAATTGAATTATCTGGTAATGTTCGAGAAGACAAATTTATTATTAAATTCTGTATCATACAATTGATTTGGAATTCTTTAGGCCTTGAATGTGCAAAATATAAATTGACTGGGCACTAAATTTTATATCACTGACTGAGTTTTGTATAAGACTGTAATATATTTTATATTATTTTATATTATAAATTAGTTATTTTAATTTAGAACTTATCTAAAATAATGGTTTTAAGATATGTATAAGTGTAAAACTGATTTTATTAATATTGTAGAGATGACTATGCCAAAAGCATTTATGATATACTGGCAATAAATATTATTATTATTATTATTATTATTATTATTATTATTATTATTATTATTATTATTATTATAATCCCACAAGAGTTTATGAGTTTATCGATAGATTCGCGACTCGTCAACTAGATTTCTATTTATTAAGACTATTCCATGAATAAAAATGTAACAGATTATACAAATAATAATTAATTTCGTGCTTTATTACGGTATATAAAAAAATAGTTGCAAGATCACGGCATACTATGAATCAACCATCCACGAATCGATTCGAGTTACCATGTTGTAACCAGTGCTACCAATTGTGCATATAAGACATAGTTAACTTAATTTAGGTAAGCTAATAGCAGAACAGAATAAAAGCAAACGAACTGGCTTGCGCCGAATCGAAATTGCGTTTTAACCAATGTACCAATGTACCAATAACCAATTTCAACTTCCATACAAGTTATGTTGTATAAAATAATCTGTTTTCGAGCTTCTTAATGGCAACGTGTGAAGTATTAGTCATAGCACCTGATTCTTGCGTGTCCAGTAACGAACAGACAATTTTATCAGATACAATCCCTTCCTCACATTAATAGCAAGCATTTTATAAGATGAACGATCGTGATTGGTCTACATCCGAGGAATTGCTAAACGTTATTGGTCAATATCAAACACGCCGCATATGAGTGCATTAGTCTACAATACACAGGTAAGTGTTAACATCAACTGGTAAGAATATTGTAAACATCTACAAAACGTAAGGCCCAAAATACCCTAACGATGTGTTTTTGCAGAAATATGAAATACTTTGGACCACATACTGTGTAGTAAGTCTGTTTGGTTTTGATGTGAATATACGCAGAAATGGTATTTTGTTATGCGAAATGACACCGAAATTAACGCAACAATTGCACCGAAATTTAACGTTGTTATTCGCCGTAAAGTAGAATCCCTAACAATTACCTAAAAATAAAGCAGATTTTACAAAAATGAAGGACACTTCTGCATACCAAAGTGTTGTTAATGAGAACAATGTTTCCACCACTGAAACACCAAAACAACAAAATTTCTAATCAGTCACTCTGACCTTGTAACTGCCCACTAAGTCCATATATTATCACTAGACCTGGGATTTAAAGCAAATGCCTATTTTGTTCCTTATGAAATTTTTAAATATGTGGACATTTCATGATAAATCACTTACATTTATAGAGTTTTATAGTGCCCTAAAATGCCATTTTGGACCTTTAGAGGAATTTTACTACCTTAGTGCCTAAAATGTCTAATTTGTACATTTAAAATAAAATTAAACTTCTGCAATTTTTACAATCTTATAATGGACACCCCTCAATGAAAAGCAGAACAGCAGAGGTGGGATTTTCACAGAAACTTGATTATTAGAAACAATTGTCGATAAAGGAATGCTGACTAATAGAGGAGGGGAGGATTAAGGAAGAAGGACTACTGTGTCAAGTCACCACTGAAAGAACATCTGCTTAAGTGAATATAGTTCGTGATTCCTAATTTTGCAGTTAATTCTGTTAAGAATAGGTATTCTTGCGGTAAAAAAAAGTTACAGTTTAACTGTATATAGTAATATTTTAAAGTCTATTTTCTTTCAAAGCATATTTTAAATTCATATTATCTCTTTTAAAAGCCTATTTACTAGTTTTCAAAGCCTATTTACTTGTTTTAAAAGCCTATTTTAGGTGCCTAAAACTAATTTTTAGAGCTTAAAATCTCAGGTCTAATTATCACTGCATACAATCTTTCATGGTGCCACTTTAAATATTTTTTGGGTTTTAAAACGAAATTATTATAAATAATAAAAGCCTCGTCAAAATATAAAACATCCATAACTTTTCTTCTGGTAATACATAATCAACCAGGGATTTTTAAATAAAATTTATATAAAGGCACTTGATGTAAGACATTGAATATTCCCATAAATAACAATTCGGCAATAAATGAACACAATAGTTAGCCACCGTGTATCAATATAAAATTCACGTCACAAAGACTTCGCGACCGAACATCTCGTCGCTAAGATTCACTTGAAAACGCGAGACGTTCTTGTTGTCTCGTGAAACGTTGTGATGTGATACCTGTTGTGAAGTTGCCATTTTTAGTGTTTATGTTTTATTTTATGTGTGTGTTTTATTATTTTATTATCTTATTAAGAAGACGAAGGCTTCACGCAAGATTAAGCAACTATTGACAACGGCTTCACAAAAGGATCAACAAACAGTGGTGAGTGCTGCCCAATAATCTATTTACAGTACATAATATTCCTCACCATAAGAAGAAGAATGTCATTCAGGAATAAGATAAAATTTATCTGCAGTGGTGGTTTAAGGTGATACAATTTAAGTATACAAGTTATAATAATAGGAAATAATTTTCGTTCAGATTTTTCCCTTCTCGTGTTCAATTACAAAAAATAAATGTATAACATTTTTGTATAATTAAATTACATTATAGGAACAGTCTACGTTTGGACTAATCCATATAGAGAAGAACTGGGCTATCTACCTTTAAAAAATTAGGCTTAATGTTTTATTGAGATTTCTCTGAATAGTCTTCAGATTCCTAATATTTTTTTTATTCTAGCCATTGCCTGGGAACACCACTCCCTTGACGCGTATAGGGAAACTTCTGCTTGACTGTAGGTATAAAAAAGGAGAAAACGTCAAATTTTCTTCTTTTGACTAAATTTCATTGTAGTTTTCTCTGAACTTTTACAGAAAATAACAGGAAAACTGTAATTCGATCGCAGTTTTTTCAGATTCACCCAGAATTCAACTTTGCCGTCTTCATAGCATCCAGTTAAATCGTGGCACAAAATTTTTAGAGATAAAATATTTACTGTTTATCCTAGAGATTCGAAACCCTTGAATTACAATAGAATCATTCTCCCTTCTTAATTTAAAAATTTTACTTCGAACAGATTATCTAAAATAAGTGTTACCTGTAACCAGAACGTTCTGTACAATGTGGGACAGGCGGCACTCTAAGGACTGAGCCCTAGTAGTGCCCACCCTGGGACAAGAGCATTGATAATTTTTTCATCCATACATTAATTAATTCTACTTTTTCCATTCCTTCTCTACGACGGTTCTTTCTACAAGCAACATTTTCGTAAACAATTCTCTAAGCAATTTATTACTCAGAATTTATTACGAATCAAAATATGTTAGTACAAATAAAAATAGGATAGTGAATTATCTTTTCGTCCTAAAATACATTTTTATCAAAGTTACAGGAAAAATGGTTGATGGCCGGCTACAGTTATGTGTATAACGCAGAACTTTCTCTCTCAAGCCTATAACGAGAAAATTTTAACTATATTTTATTGTTGCGACGTCAACTAGGGTATTTAATTTAAAAATACGCAATCAATAAACACTAAATCCGTCAGTATGTTGACTTTCAAAATAACACTCTTGAAGAATTTTGTAAAGTTTTATTATTACTGAGAAACCTTCTCATACTCAAGGAATGAGATATGTTCCTATATGGGATGAGTAATAAAAATTTGTAATAACTGTAGCACCTCAGAATGCTATTTGACCTCTTGATAAAACATATCTTATAAAGGCTATTGTCGGTGCCATTTTACCGCAATAGACCTAAAATAACAACTTGTTTAAAACAGTACAGCACACCAACTGAAAAACTAATTTCTAAAAACGAACTTCAGATGAGTAGCTGTGTGTATTGGCAAATAGAAAATCTCATTATTTTGAACCAAATTTTTAGATTCTTATAAATTAAATTTCATCCAAATATGGCTAAATCACCAATCGCTTATTCGTTTAGAACATAATTACTCTGGAATATTACCTTGGCCACTTACTGAGGTAATAGAATGCAAACACATAGCAGTAATTTGGTGCATTCTATACCATAAGCACTTAAAACCCTGAGCCCTATTCATTCATTAAGTTCTACCGAATTTAGATAATTTATACTTCATCAAGTGTGAAGTTACTTAAAGCATGACACCGAACTTTAAATAACAAAATGGACTGTTTACCTTGAAATATCTTGCGCAAGGAAGAAGGAACAAATCTTAGGACCGATTCAACAAACGGCTTCGAAAATGTATGGGGAAGAGTGGAATTTCACAGTTCTGACCTTTAGCTATGATCCAATGTTGCATAAAAGAAAGTATAGATTTTTTTTTACCACACTATCCGACCAAATATGAGAGCAATATAAGCAAACGAGCTGAACTGCAGACACATATCTTCCTTTGTCGGATTTACTACTGACTGCAGTGCAAAACTACGCAATATTGTTTGACCTATACCAGTCATACAGTTAAGCCTATACAATTTTACACAAAGAAAACTGGACCACAATAAAATATCAATAACCATGAATATACAGCACAAAAATAATAGCAGTAGCAGCAGTAATGTATAATAATAATAACAACAATAATAATAACAACAATAATAATAACAACAATAATAATAACAATAATAATAATAACAATAATAATAACAATAATATTAACAATAATAATAACAATAATAATAACAATAATATTAACAATAATAACAACATTATCCGAACAGACAAAAAACTATTATAACACTACCATCAAGCCAAAATGTCTCTATTGACCGAAAATACTATCGAAGAGAAACAGAAAACTCGCGATTTTACGACGGATAAATCGTCTAGAAAACACCCCAATTCATATGCAGTGATGACAAGAAACACACAAGATGACTTCAGAACAAGAACATCTGTAGATCCAAGTGGCGAGTTACCAAGAGATAAAGCCGAAAAGAAAGACGGGAGCTATCTGGACTGAGAGAAAAAACTTACAGCAAAAGGATGAAATAAATGTAGACACAAAAGAAAAGAAACGTACGTCTTTAAGTATTTTGCGTAGCCCTATATTGGCTTAATAGCGTAAAAAAAGGCCGATAATTATCGCGCTCGCCCTCCATGGATACAGAGTCAGATATTTTACGCTCGTGAAAATCTTTCACGCCTGAATTAAAGCAACTGAGAAAAATCTGTAGTTTTTTCGCCCCACAGTATTAACTTAATCCGTTTACTCGTATCGGAATGCCTGTCCCCGTGACATCGTTGACGGCGCAGTTACTCTCGCCTGGAGGAGGTCGGCCATACAAATGAAGGGGAGACTTTGATGATAGAGATAATGTTACCATCGTCGGTTAAAAAAATAAAAAAATAAATAAATAAATAAAATATCTTTGTATAAATTGAAGAATACTAATGATCCCAACATGGAGGTTGGTGCCATAACTTTATTAGACCAGGAACAAGGTGTACAAAACGGCAATGTTAGGGTTTCACATTAAGTAGGTGCAGTTCGGAGCCGGCCAGCAAGTCTTTATAAAGTTTCCACGGATTTTCCTTCGTCAGAAGTAAATAGATACAAAGATGGAATTTCATGTAAATGATAGCGCTGCCTATTTTCTCTTCCATCCCTCATTACTTAGGTCATACCGTTATCATTCACAGCCTTAGAGCATGAACTTGGTTCATCATGATATAAACTTATTGCCATCGCGCAAATGATTTAGACAATGGGATGAGTAGGTGTTATCTGATCTAAAACCGACCTTAATTAAGGAGTATCGCTGTCTCATTCGTACGTAGATACGAGTAATGCGTTAGAGTGAGATGGACTTTCTTGTTTACTTCAAGTTCGGTTCTAATGAGGAGAGTACCCATTCCACTGTCTAAAACACTTGCGAGCCGACTATAGACACTATACCGGCCGCAATAGTTAAAGGCATATACGAGTGCAGTTATGGGAAGCGCCATTCAATGACATGGCTCGTATAGTCGCTTCGCTCATAGCGTTGACGGGTGTCTCGCTCGCTTTGTTCTCATATTACAATGTTTGTTGTTACTGTAAAAGGTTTTCTCAAAAGAAACCGCTGACTGAATTCGTGTTGCCAATTAATTCTCTCATTGTTACTTGAAACGTTAACAAGTGTTTTGCTGCATCTATATCTTCCCGATTTCTTTTTTAACACTATGCAGTGTGGCAACTATGCCAAGCGACAAGGTCGGGCGGCGACTTCTTTGATGTTAACTGTCAACGCAATGAGCGAGGCGACTTATACCATCTCCAGCTGCAAAATACTAAGCGGTGTGACAATGCCAGCTCCTCTGATAGGCTATTACCCATAAACCTTCAATTTTTGGGAGAAGTCTAATGACCAATTGCACTATTTCCTATTAAAAAAAAACCGAGGGTCCCGGGAACATAGTCAAATTATTAACGCGGTCAAAATCCATTCACGTCAACATATATCGTTATACGGAGGTTTCACTGTACTAGTGTTTTGCTATAGCAATTATACTGCTAACTTGCAGATAAGCACAACTCGTAAAGCATAACGTCAAGGCCATGAGTGCCATGGTAAGACTCCGTAGCCACTTTAATTCCTACCTCGACAATGGAAAGCTGATTGCACGTAACAATACAAGTTTAGGATCATGTTCCCAAAGCTCAATTATTATAATGTTATCTGATAGATAACACCTACACCACTAACTTGCAGATAAGCACGCATCGTAAAACAAAATAAATCAGGAAGACCATGACCGCCATGATAGGGCTTCACAGCTTGATCGTCCTTCAGTTACTAAATGCCACCGGTTCCCAGGGATATTCCCTGGATTTACACGTTCCTGAACCTTGAATCTTAAAAAGTAATTGCGAAACATAATGACCAGGGAAAGGCATTCGATGATTTTGCATCTTTTTTATATGAAGAATGAAAGATAGCTCTAATATATACAAATGTGTATCGTTAATTAATTGATTAAATAAGGGCAATTGGTGTTGCATTTTTCGGCATTTGCAAGATATAGGTCGCGGGCAGATGACACGAGGCGCTCCTTCAGCTTGTGGGTTTGGCGTGTGGTTAACAACTTCTTACATTAAACAATGATAAGAAACGCTTACTTGATTTATGGATCCTGTCAGTGTAAAATTATCCGGAGGTAAAATAGCCTCGGGTAGAGACTGCACTGAGGGATTCTAAAAATCTTAGGAACTATAGACTTGGTACGTTGAATGTTAGGAGCTTGTATAGGCCTTGGGCGCTTAAATCAGTAACTAGAGAATTAGAGAAATACGGGTTAGTAACTAGAGAATTACAGAAATACGGATTAGATGTAGTAGCAGTACAGGAAGCTAGATGGGAGGGAGAAGGTTCAATACAGACAGACGCGTATACTTTTTTTCTATGGGAAAAGGAATGATAGCCATAATTTAGTGACGGTGTACTTCATACATAAGAGAATCAATCCAGCCATTTTGAAAGCAGAGTTTATTAATAATAGGCTTTCTTATGTTATTCTAAGAGGATGGTGGCGTGACAACATAGTTATAAATGCCCATGCACCAACAGAGGATAAAGGCGATGATGACAAGGAGAGTTTTTATGAGGGGTCTGTTTCCGGCATGCCATATGAAAATTGTACTAGGAGATTTCAATTTGAAAGTAGGGAGGGAGGTTATTTTCAAGCTCACGAATGGGAACGCAAATCTCCACTTGCAGAGCAAAGACAATGCGGGTTGATTTGGGAATTTAACGCCTTTCACCGCTGGGACCCAGGATCCAATCCGTATGGAATTTGTGGTGGACAAAATGGGGTCTGGGGAGGTATTCTCGTTGTGTTCCTGTCTCCGCTGCCATATATCGTTCCACCAGAGCTCCATTCATCATAGGCCTACTATTACCATTGATTGTAATAAAGGAATATTAGTGAATTTTACCCCCACTAAAATTTCAATATTCCCACATCGTGATATTCATAAATACACAACGACTTGTTCAGATGGAAGGACTCGTAATCAAATCGCCTATGTGCTGACAGATACAAGGTGGCAATCTAGTGTAACTGATGCTCGAATTTTTAGGGAAGCTGGCTGCTATTCGGATCATTATCTGGCAGTTGAGATTGTTCAGGAGAAATTTCCATTAAACTTAAACAAAGGAACTAGGCAAAATTTCGGTGTAGAGAGATTCAATCTGAAAAAATTAGATGAAGAGCAAATTAAGAACGCCTACCTATGCGGGATTTCAAATAGAACTGCAGTTCTAGAAAACAATGCAGAGATGTAAATATCAATATCAATAAATATCAATAAAACCTGGGAAACCATTAAAGACGATATTAAAGTATTCGCAATAGAAACATCAGGTCCGTTTGAACTGAAACTAAATAACAGTGATGCGATGACGAGTGCATGAATTTAGTTAACGCGAGAAAGGCGAAACTGCAAAGCTTAAAATGAACTGTGTGACAGATTTAAAAAAATTATCTCAGAGACTTGAGAATGAGGAAATATGTTCCTTAAATTAATAAGTTTTAAAAATTTAACTTTTTTGACATAATATATTTATTTATTATGTTTTTCAATAATTTTGTAATTTAATTATAAGAGCTGATTTATAGAAGGCCTCATGAAGTTTGCTGTGCGCTACAGTCACGTTATCTTTGATGGTGCATATTTCTGTGCAACAGGTAGGTAATTAATGATTTGTCGCTGGAAGATTCTCCATTTTTGTAAACGATAGCTCTTCTTCCATTATCGAAAGATAACCTAGAAGGTATTGTCAGACGTTTGTATTGATTAAAAATAAAAATGTGTCCAGTAAGGTAAAGTGTTCCCTATAAGGGGAATGAAGGCCTTTCGGGCTCAAAGAGGTTGAGGCTCCCAGATTTTTAGACATTCGACCATGAAAGTGGTAAGATTGTCAGTCTTACTTTCTGGCTGATATCCGCAGGATTGCTCCTTGTACTCATTTCAATTAGAGAATGAATCGACCCCAGGGTTATTTTGCCACCAGTAGTATTTAGAACAATTGAAAATTCCAACGACCTCATTGGGGATCGAACCCGTGACCCTCCGTTTAAACAACCATAAACCAACCATTTTACGCAGACAGTCTCCTTCCCCCGAATCCAAAGCAACATTCCTTAGCTACCACGGCTAAGGTAGATGGAAGGCTGGATGATCTACATCGCCCTTTCATGTTCTATAAACGGGATGTCCCTTTTTCATTTGACTAGTGTAGTTTTCCTAACTAAAGTTAAACGGGACGCAAAATATCCCCTGTTTTTATTTTTAAAATTTTTTTTAAATATTTTTTTATTAATTTCTTAATGCCACTTTTTCATGAAATTTTTTTCTGTGTGGTCAGGTGAGAAGAATAGGTTTATTGTTGAAACTATTAAGGCTATGTTTAGGCCTATGGTAAAACACATTTCCGTGATGTATCTTCATTAGTGTCCATGATTTTCTGTTAGAACCCCAAAACTTTTGCAAGAAATACAGAACCCACAGAGATATCAAAGGAAGACTGGTTCAGATGCCGGGTGCAGTGAAGTGTAAATAAGATTTTGCCTAAGAAATTCTAATTAAGCTAAGACTTAGGAAAAGATTTAATAAGGCAAGCATATTGTTTGGAATCTATTATTACGTTACCGCATACATTTTTACAATAATATCGACAGCGACTGTAGTGAAGACGTAGTTTTAAGTTAAGAATTGTTCAGAATCTCATTGGTTTAAGTTAAATTTTAAATGATTATGAAATAGATTATTTATAACACCTGATTAGGCTATAGGTTCTATTTTCTCGATAATCCGCAAAACCTGTCTGAGTGTCCCGATTTTTCATTTCTAAAATATGGCCACCCTAAGTAATATACTTTCATTTATAATTTATTTGTCTTATCTCATTACATGTACAGGTAGGGGGGAAAACGCGGACCGACTAAAATATCAAAGTTGCCGATATGAGCCACTGCGCATGCCTAGCGGTATTCACAGAATAGAAGGGAATGTATTAAAATTTGTTCTAGTGTCGACTGTTGGCTTAGCCCATTTCGAAACCCAGAATATAGTTTCTAATCGTATCGTATTGTTTTATAACTGAATATATTAATTATTAATATTATAATAAAATACTAACACAAATTATATTATATTCAGCTACAAGAGTCGATCCGCTTTTTTTCCCCTACCTGTACATGCTCGAACTAAATAAATCTTATCTTATGGTATTATATATATGTTGTTCTTTGGGCTAATGTCATAAAACTTGCTTCTGAGATAACTGACTTCGAAGCCTTTGCAGACGTAACATTTTTTGCTGAGAACTTCCGACATTGGCCTCTAAGGTTTCTGTATTATGTCTATTAATAGCAACAGACATCGGCACTTTTATTGTACGAAAGATAATGCCTAAGCCGAGCTCAATAATGCATAGACCTCATTTTTGCAAGAACTTGACATTGGCCCTTTTAGAACCAAGCCACAGAATTATTGTGTGGTGAAACGGTATAAAATGGAAAGTCAACTATATAAATGATGACGAAAATTATATCATGAGAAAATTCTTACCGTTGGCTCGTCATCTGGTTACCCGGGGCCACATTGTGTTCTCCATGCCTGACCAAGAGGCTCCTGTCATGGCACTAGTGGCCCACTAGTCACTTCTTCGCCCGCATAACGAGTGGGAGATGGAGATGATGATGAATGGCTCACAAGCAGCCTCGTTGCGCTCACGCAAAATACTCGCTACTTTGCATGCACTGAATCATTACGCACTCAAACCGACCACTCCACGACAACTGATGATAAACACTGGGCCTTGCTAACCTGCGACATCTACATGACACCACACTAAACCCATCACTGGAGCTCGGATTTATAATGAACAGTAAAACAAGTAAGCAAATAAGCACGACAAATTTAAGAAATTTTTCTTTTTTTTCTCTTTCGTAGTTTTTACCTCTCCCTTATAGGGACTTTTATGCGGCCCGCGCCGCCCGGGCTTGAGGAGTCTGGAACTTGTCAGCGAAGCATGTGATCTTTGAAGTAGTGTAAAGTTTGTGTGGGCGTACCAGCATGCCGACGGATTTCTGTGTTCTGGATGAGCTGTTTCAGTTTTATGTTCTTGGCATTTAAAATTCAATCTGTCAGATACTCGTGCTCATCCAGTATTTTCGACTCTAATTTCGTTACATTTAATCTTTCGTAATATTCCTGCATATCTGTGTCACGATTTGGGTTTAGAAAATTGTACGCCCCAATGGAAATATTTTTAAGTTACAGTTTGAATTTTGAGTTCCGTCTCTGTTTTCTCCAGACTTATTTCGCTACGTAAATGAAAATTATCTCCTGGTCTCTAGTTTCAAAACTCTCAGTGAATTTAAATAAAAACAAAACTCGGTAGTAAAACGTAAAAGAAAGAATTCAATGAATAGAATAAAACAAAGCTTAGTAAGAAGTTGTATACAGAAAGGTTTTAATAAATTTAGATTAATCACAGAATTTAGTAAGAAGTTGTAAAAGAAAGAATTCTATGAAATAGAAGTTAACATATAAACCCAGTAAGAAGTTATATGAAGAAAGCTTTTAAAATAAATTTAAAATAAACACAGACTTTAGTAAGAAGTCGTAAAAGAAGGAATTCAATGAATAGAATTAAAAAGAAAATCCAGTAAGAAGTTGTAACTTTAAAGTTTGAAGCCATCTAGAAAATACATATAAGACCCAGTAAGAAGTTCTAAAGTTTTCAATAAATTTAAGACTTTTAAGAAAAATCAGTAAGAAAATTTCTAGGAAACAGGTTTTGTTTTCAGTGTACTATTTTTAGCAAAGAAATAAGGCAGGGTTTCTCTGTAGCTATTTGACAGTAACTAGTTGACGCGAGCTTTCAGATCCCTAGCATTTGAAATGTATTACACCCAGTTATAGATAGATTCTCGGAACTATTTGTTGTGTGTCTGAAGTTTACCTATATGGGGATTTAAAGATTAAAGGGCCTGAAACAAAATTCATAAATTTTCTGAGGTTCGTTGGTGGATTCAACAGGAATATTAACGAAGTCATATCAGCACCGTTACCGCTTAATATCTGAGTCAGTGATCATTATTTACTTTATTTATATGGCAACGGGTTATGTGTTGTTTAGCTCCGTGATCTTCGTTTACAACATATCTTACGCTGTAGGGGATTTTGTTGTTTTGTGCTCAGAAAGAGTGATTTTCAAGGTAGAGTTATGTACAGGGTGTTTGATAGTTTTCAGATCGTGTTTCTATCTTACCGGATTTAAATAGACAGCAATTTTAAAACAGGTGAGGGTCTTTGTTAATGGAAAATATTGGATTAAAGCTGGTTCAGGTGTGGAAAGCATATTCTGGGAGGATGATTGGATAGTTAACCTTTGTATATAATGAGAGGTAGTGTTTTTATGCAAAGAATTTTTAGGGATGGATAATCTGAGCATCCTTTCAAGAATATTTAACGTATTAGAAAACTGGGTTTCTAAAATTTAACTTCGTGTTAAACTGGAAAAAGTGTGGTTATGAAAGGTCTTATAGAAAATTTTGAGTTTTCAATAAGGTTTATTTTACGGCAGTGTAAAATAGCCAAACTGTAATAAACTTTGAAGCATCTTAATATCTGTATTGAAAGTTTTTAAGAAAATTTGTGCTTCTCAGTAAAAGTTCTCTTAGCGAAGCTTTTATGAATTTGTATTAAATCCTGAAAATTATTTTGAGGGCGTTTTCTGATGAATAAAATCTGTTAAACCAAATTGTGTCTTACCTTTGCTAATATTCAAATCCGTCTTATCATTGACCATTGTTGGAAGCTAACATTTTTTGGGTAGCATGGGCAACAGTTGTTTGAAAATAAGTGGATGCGAATATTACTGAATTTGGAAGGAAGGGCAAAAATACGATCTACTTTTACATAAAATCGTACTGATTAGCATCCCAAGTACGTAAATAGTGTCAAACACCACAGTAGTGAAGAATGGTGTGGAAAATACTCAACAAAATATTTAAAATCACACCAATACGTAATGTCACAAATTTAGTAATAGTTATTTATGATTAATAATAATAATAATAATAATAATAATAATAATCTTTATTGTCGATGACATAGTAAATGTATGGACAGTGTCAAATTTTCCTCTAATACTAATATAAAAAATTAAAATTAGTTGTAGGCATATTACTTAAAAGTTATGTGATTTAAGAGGCCTACGCGTGCATCCTCCAAACTGTAGGGGCATATTTGTATTAAAATAGATTTGACATGTTTTCTAAACGGTAGTAAATTTAGAGCCTTGGTATTAGCAGTTAAACTATTATATAATTGTAAACCAAAAACCATATATGTTTTACTAAATGTAGATAAATGGTGAAACGGTGTACAGAGATTATTTCTATATCTTGTATCATAATTATGATAGTCGCTATTTTTCTGATATTCAGATAAGTTTGTATGAACAAGTTCCAGAAGTTTCAAAACATACAAAGCATATACTGTTAACAAGTTGTATTTCATAAAATATTCCCTACATGAAGTTCTTTGGTCAACACCTGCTATGCATCTGACGATACGTTTCTGGACAATAAATACATCATTTAACATGGCTGCAGACCCCCAAAAACAAATACCGTACGATAATCTAGACTCAACTTTTGCGTAGTAGAAAGAAAGTGTAATGTTATGGTCAAGAATAGTTCTCAAAATCCTGATCTGATAGCAGACACTATTTAATTTCAAAATTAAATTCACACAATGGTGTCTCCAGGACATATGTTGATCAAATTCAACACCCAAAAACTTAGTGGATTTCAATTTATCTAGCAATTTATTTTCAATACCAATGCTAATGTCTTTCAAGTTTTTCTTCTGTGGATTATGAAAATGAATAAATCCAGTTTTATTAAGATTCAAATAAAGAAGATTGTTATCATACCAGGTTTTTAAACCTTTTAATAACTCATTACACTTTGTTTCAAGACGCTGTTCACTTTCGTCGTATACTACAACCGAGGTGTCATCAGCATACATACATAAAAAGTAGTCTTTCAAATATGTAGGTAAATCGTTAATATATAGTAAAAACAATATCGGTCCTAAAATGGAGCCCTGAGGGACACCAACATCAATACGTACATTATTAGATCTATATTTAATAGCATGTTCTTTTGTTTTATGTAATATTTCAACATACTGATACCTATCCTTGAGGTAAGAAGAGAACCACTGTAAGATAACACCTCTTATACCATATCTTTCAAGTTTAGTCAAGAGCAAGTTGTGATTTACACAGTCAAATGCCCTGCTGAGATCACAGAATATCCCAACCGGGCATTTGCCCGAGTCAAGACAAGACAAAATTTCTTTGTGAACACTATAAATTGCAGTATTAGTAGACTTTGAGGGTCTGAAACCATGCTGAGTTTCATGAAAGATATTGAATTTATCAATGTACTTGAGCAGCCTGTCCAACATGCAATATTCAAAAACTTTAGATATAGTATTTCCAATAGAAATTGGTCTATAATTTTCAATTTTCGTTTTATCGGATTTCTTAAATATTGGGTTTACTTTGTTAAGTTTCAATTCTGTGGGAAACATTCCAAGGCAGAAAGATAGATTAGTTAAATATGTCAGAGGCTTGATTATAGCATCAATGCTTTTAACAATCAGCATAGCAGGAAGCTCATCAGGCCCAAAAGATAGTTTACGTTTGAGTTTCTTAAGTATAATTTCTTGGATTTCAAATTCTGAGAACTCGCTCAAATACATTGATTTGTCAAAGTATTTAAAGTTGTTTAGATTAAAGTCAGGATTTGTGCATTTAATATTTGAAATTGCTTCCAATGGTGCATTTTTAAAAAACAATTAAATGCGTCTGCTAGCGTTTGAGGATTATTCACTATTTCATTATTGATTTTCAATGCTATATTTACATGTTTAGCTTGACGGTTTGTAGTATGGTTGATAATTTTCCAAGCCATCCGACCTTTGTTTACTGAATTATCCAGCATAGTGCTGTAGAAGCTGGTTTTAGTTTTGTTAACAAGCATTCTATGGAGACGCTTAGCTTCCTTATAAAAGTTATTTAATTCTGGATAAACTTTCGAAAGAAAAAAAAAGTTCTTAAGACGTATACTGGACTGTTTAACTTCCTTGTTAACCCAGTGTTTTGAGTTCAAAAGTGATTTACGATATGTAATTGGAAAGCATACATTAAAATAATATGTTATGATTATGATTATGATTATGATTATGATTATGAATAGTAATTAAGAAACTATCATGAATTAAAATTTTCAGCATAGTGAACGATTACATGTTTTTAAATAAATTCTCTGGGTTCATTTACGTCTGTCAGAAAGAATATTCTTGTAGGCAGAAAACCGATTAACATCACATGATGTATAGAGGGTAAATTTTAAGAAGGTAATATTTTCTGAGGAAATCCCCTCAGGAGGATCAATATTGCCTCCATTTAGAATATGTCACAGACTAAATATTAGTGTAGGCAAAGATGATTCAGGAGTAAAACCTGCCCTAACTTACGCAGCCCTTATGCGATTTGAGAGAAAATCGTCATGTCTTATACTACAGTTAATAGGAATCTCTGGTATAACCAATTTAACAGTTTTTTAGCTGCTGTTGTGGTCATCCGAAAGAGCTGTCAGTCATAGTAGCCTAAATTCACCTAATATAGCAAGTGACAATAGGCAGAACTTCAGTTCTGAAATTCAAAAATAGGCCCTAATTTCCCTTAAATATACGTCACAGGGTGTTCTGCACCATTGACATGGTTTCAAATAGTGTAAAGGCAAATAGTAAAAAACTATACACGACTGTAAAAGTAGAGTTGTGAATGACAGAGTCTATCAGCATGAGCGCAGGGCCCTTAAAAGTCACATTATGGATATTTAAATGCACCTAAACTGATTTTTTGCACTTCTGAATTCTTGACTATATAAGAGTATAACATGCAACTAATAATAAAACTATTATATGCCATCTTTTACCAATTTCACAGGTGCATCTTCATTTCCGATGTTTGGTTCGAATTTCTAAACATTTTAGTCCTAATAAACTATACATCTAAAGTGTAACTTTAGGTTCGAAACATCGCTGATCACACATCTAGCCTGGAATGACAATTCTTTCGCACTGGCTGTGTGTAGGCTTAAGGTGGAAAGGTGAAGTGTTAGACTGAAACAATCAATGCCATAGACGGGATATGAACTAGGATCTTCGGCTCTTTGTGCCGCTGCTCTTACCTATTAAGCTACCATGGCAACGTGCCGGTGCAATATAAAATTATCCAACTGATTCACATATCCCGGTATACGACCAGGCGTTCTGAATATGAGATACCAACCCATGGTAACTACAAACTCGTGTTTTTAAGGCCCTGGCTTCATAGTAAACCATTAGTAGGTCACAGTGAAATGATAATTCTTTCACACCGGCCGTGTGTAGGCCTACGCTAAGGTGGAAAGGTGAAGTCAGACTGAAAAATTCAATGCCAATGCCGGGATTTGAACCAGGATCTTGGGGGGGAAAAATAAGATCAGGCCCATACTGCTATACAAGAGTGGGAAGTGCAACATTGGAGAATGGAAGAGTTTGAAAGACAAGCCGAAGGAGAGTTTTATTTATTCATTTTTTTATTTTTTTAATTTACGAGATACCCCAATGCACTGAACGCATGGGCATTGCACGAATTTTTTTTTCTTTGGAAGAGTGAGAATAATACAAATATTACTTAAGTAAAAATAATTAACCAGATGTTGGCATGTTCAAGTTGCAAGAGGTGCAAACCTTAAAAGTAGTGGTTATTTTAATCTTTGTGGCGATGATAGAAAGATTACTTTAGCGCCGGTATATCTAGTCCCATCATAGTTAGCTGCTGGATCAATTGAATTGTAAATCAATATTAGGAAATGAAAAGTAAGTAAAAACACAGATAAGATTAAAATGGTAAAATTAGCAACTGTTATATTTCATTTACGCAATAATAGGTAGATCCAAAGTTCGACGATTTGATATGATGACGCACGTGGGCTGCAAAGAAGGAATAAGACGCAGGCAGGTTAGGTCACTGGTGAAGAAATTTCCAAGATCTAATTTTGTTCATTACGCACTTCGCATACTTCTGGTTTCGTTCACACCGCACTACATACTAAGTTGCGTCGGAGTGATGCTTGCCGTATATTACTCTCATTTGGTGACACAGATCCGGCATCTCATTGTTATCTCATTATCCAGTGCTTTTTTGTACAGTGATTCAAAATGCACGTTTCACGCGCTATTCGCCCGAAATACTAGTTAGGCATAGTGATTTTAGCGTTAGTGACATGAACTAGGTTGGAGGCAGTTAGGTTAGGAACAGCGATATTAGTGTTGATCGCCATCAAGTTCACAGCTTTGTTTCTGGATCACGTGACCATGGCCGTCCACAGGGGGGGGGGCAGGGTAGGGTCGTTGCCCCCTCTGGAAATTTTGTTAACACATACATTGATAAACTAAATGACTAAAACTAAACTCCGTGGCGCTACATCCCTGGAGGGACTTGGCCTACCACCCGACCGCTGCATCATCTCCCGTAGGCAGATGGCAGGATTGGGGGCATGTGGTCAGCATGCCGACACCCACGGCCGTTAATGGTGGTTTTCTGGACCGGAGCCGCTACTTCTCTATCAAGTAGCTCCTCAATTTGGAATCACGAGGCTGAGTGCACCCCTACTAGACCTTCCTACCTCAGAAAAATCTGAGGAGGTACCGGGAATCGAACCCGGGCCGACGGATCTGTAGTCAGCGACGCTAACCACAAGACCACGAAACTAAATGACTATAAGCAACTAATATGAAGTGAGGCTTAAGTTTCCACATCCTACAGATGGAGTTGTTTGGACAAAAACTAATTGTAACAGCTGACTACCTCAGATATCAGTACGCCATAGGCCTATGTAGGAATAATTACTTCCACTAAAATTGAAAATTTTCCTGCCAACATTTTATAGTAATGAAGGTAAGGCAACGGAAATATCACATTTTATATGGAAAGTACCTGTGAAATTCTAACGGCTTTGCAGTAAATCAAGGATGTGGATGATGATGATGATAATGATAATAGTGATAATAGTAATAATAATAATACTAATAATAATACTAATTATTATTATTATTATTATTATTATTATTATTATTATTATTATTATTATTATTGAAGTAGTAGCATAGTGATGGTGCTGGCAGTAATTTCTTAATTTCCCCCTTTGACAAAGTTTCTGCGGACGTCCATGCATTTGACCCATGCGGAACTATTCGTTATTCTACCCTTCGAACAGCCATTTTCTGTTCACAGACTCCATTTATAGATTAGAAAAGTTAAATTTTCATTTTCCCAGTGTTTCGTACACTTTCCACAGAAGTAAAATACTATATGGTTTCTATGATTATAAAGAACACAAGCCCAAAATTACCTAATTTCAGTTTTTCTTCTGAATTGACAAAGTGCGGAACCATCGAAACCATACCCGAACTTGCATTTCAATAAACACATAAAATATAGTCATCAAATCTAGCGATAATGTTACCAATTTAAAGCTTCCTGAGTACTGCACAAGTATGTGAAGCGAACAAATATTGAAACACGTTTATTTAACATTTCATTTATAAAACTCACCTAACCTGCTAGGACAGTCACATCGCAGGAAAGCAGAGAGGGTCGCGTATTCCTTCTCACTTCTTCACTTGTTGTCTGAGAGAAAGGCAAACACACATTGCAATGTTTGCCCTTTGCAATGCCCACTCTAATTAGCAGTAGTGCATATTTGGAATGATACCGGTAGCGGCATATTACACCAGGCCCACTTACAACCACCCACGATGAATTATCTGACTGGCTAGGTCATGAGAGAGGTAAATTGTTTTACAACTTAAAAAGCGTCCACAGACAACTAAAGAAGGTTACGATGCTCAAACAGATTTAGTACCTCTGCGATATAATAGGTCAAGTTTATGAGCTCATCTGTAAGGCCACCGGTGGAAATGTACGATTAATGCCAATTACGTTATTTTATTCATTTATTTACCTCCCTCTGGTATAATTATGGCCTTAAGGCCTTCTCTTCCACTAACCAGAGGGAAAACATTCAAAGATAATCAATTATATAATTTAAGAATAGATAAGTGAAAACTCCTCACACAATCAGCTACATAGAATGCGTCAAATGGCTGTAAATAGAAGAGTTCCCTCGCCGCAAACTTGGGATCAAGAAATTGTGATAGACGAAACAAAGCAAATAGCACACAATAACAAAATGAACACAATCTCTGTAACTTTTAAGCTTCTATTTCGTGATTGTAATTCTGAAAATGAACCGTAAGTCTCGCTGTTTAGATTGAGAAACCTGCTAGAATACATGTCCACCAAGATGGTGCGAGTCTTTCAATAATTTTAGCCACCGCATATCGTGACTTCAGGTAGATATATAGAATATCTTCGGTGAATTTTATACAGTTGACACTTAACTAGTACTTCATTCATTCATTCATAGTGTTCTGCCCAAGGGCAGGTCTTTCACTGCAAACTAAGCATTCTCCACTCTTTCCTGCTCTCAGCCTTCCTTTTTGTATCGGCATACAATCCATTTATTTTAATGTTATCTATCATCTGATATCTTCTTCTGCCTCGAACCTTCTTTCCATTTATCATTCCTTCTAAAGCATCCTTCAGCAGACAATTTCTTCTTAGCCAATGTCCCAGCCAATTTCTTTTCCTCTTCTTTAGGAGCTCCAACAATGTTCTTCTTTCTCCCACTCTTTCTAGCACGTCTTTGTTTTTAATTTTGTCTGCCCATTGTATACGCTCCATCCTTCTCCAAATCCACATCTCAAATGATTCCAGTCGTTTTTCTTCACTCTTCCGTAGCGTCCAAGTCTCTGCTCCATACAGTGCTACACTCCACACAAAGCACTTTACTAGCCTCTTCCTAAGATCTTTTGCCATGGGCCCACAAAAAATTCTTCTTTTTCTATTAAAGGCCTCTTTTGCCATGGCTATCCTCTGTTTTACTTCCTGACAGCAGTTCATGTTGCTATTTATAGTACAACCCAGATATTTAAAACTATCCACTTGTTTCACTGCTTCATTTTTGATTCGCGTGTCTATCCTCTTAGGTTCTCTTCCGATAACCATGGTCTTCGTCTTATTTATATTTATCTTCATTCCATAGTCCTCACATCTGCCATTTAGCTCCATCAGCATGTTTTTCAGTGTTGTTTCATCCTCTGCTAGCAAAGCCAGTACTAGAGATAATTATAACTGCACTCAACTATAACAATCTTCTTCCTCCTCTTCTTTCTATGAGGTTTACCTCCCCCGTTGTAGGGACTTTGACGCGCCTCAAGCCACCCGGGCCTTACAGGACCGCGACCACTCAGGGGTGGGAGTTTCTGTGGATCACAAACATTCTTATTTGACCTGAAAAGGCCATGGAGGCCTCTCCAGATGAGTGACCAGCCCACTGCGGGGCCACCTCCGACACAATACGAACACAGAGGATGAAACACATCAGTCTCATTCATATACACACATTCCGCACAAAACGTGGATAGAATGGCCAGATGGACTACGTTTCAAAAACCCACCTAAGAAATTTGTACAGACCAGAAATCGAATCCCGGCCCGCTGCCTGTGGAGAAGGAACGCATCCCCTAAGCCGCAGCGGTGGGCAAACTATAATAATGAAATTCAATATTGACGCAATAATTAATAGACTATGGTAACTAGATAGAATGAAAAATAAGGACTAAAATTAACTGAAACAATACAAGAAATATAATATTTTCAAAATGAAAACAGTATATGACATGAGTATATACTAATGGTTGGTGGTGAAGTGGTTAACAAATTGACCTTGAAGGTTCAGGGTGCGGTTCCCCCCCCCCCCCAGCTCCTGTAAGGTCCACTTCAACTAATGCGTTCTGCTGAGATGTTTCTGTTTTTACTTCAGACTCGCATAAATCTTATAGTGAGTCTGTTTGAGGAAGATTTTGAGCATCATGACTGAATTCATATTTACGCTCTAAATCAAAGTATTTCCCGTCAGATAGCAAACCATTATCAAGTCCTGTAAGATCCATTTCAACCACTGTGTTCTGCTGCTTTATTTCTGTTTTTACAGAGGTTTCATTTTCTGCAACCAATAATACTGGCTCATTCTTCTCAAGATGAGAACTCTTTATTTTGTTTGCTGTAAGATTTGTACTTGTTTCGTATTTGTATCCACTAGCAATGGAACCACCATCTATGTTCAAGGGTAGCATTGAAACCTGCTCATCATCTGATTGTAGTTCCTTTGGTGAAGAGGAGGGAACTTCAGGTGAAAATATGCCTTCGTCTTCTGATTGGTAAGCTTCACCGCTTTCCATCTGTTTCAATTCCTTCTTCCATTTGTAAATTCTGTGGCTTGGTTCTAAAATGGCCAATGTCAATTTCTTGCAAAAATGAGACCTATGCACTATTGAGCTCGGCTAGTCTTTATCTTTCGTATAATGAAAGTGCCAATGTCTGTTGCTATTAATGTCGGAAGTTCTCAGCAAAAAATGTTACATCTACAAAGACTTCAAAGTCAGTTATCTCAAAAGCAAGTTTTATGACATTGGCCCTTTTAGAACCAAGTCACAGAATTATCTTCTGATGAGCTGGGTCCCTATGTCCTTCTTTCATGATACTTTCTGTTATTAAGATTGCTGACTGCATAACCTCCTTAATCTTCTGTTTGTACGATTTCATTAAAGCAGCTTTTGTAGAAGTTGCTGCTTTCAACTGACGAGTCAAACATGCCAATTGTCTTTCTCTGCTGTGTTCTTTTCCTTCTTACGAACAAGGGCATTTAGCTGAATATTTGAGTTGCCGGGTTGCTTCTTGTTGCTCACACTCTGCATTTAGATGCAGCTTCACAGCCTCAAGATTCTCTTTAGTTTCTTTCACTTGCTTTTCAAAATAATTTATCTGCATAAGAGCATCTTGTAATCTAGCAATGTTGGTCTTTAGTTTGGTCCCACAACTTCTTAGTTTTGATTTTACTTCCTTTAATTCCTTGCTTGCTCCTGCATATGTTGCAAACAGATCCTCTGACTGGCCCAACTTCTCCTTCAAAGCGAACAAATTTTCCTGTAATTCTTATACTTCTTTTAAAATCCTGATCTTTAATAGCACATTCCACACAAGGCAATCCTGCAAAATTGTAGCTCTCCATACTATTTAAATATATTACTAACACACCTTTAATCACAATAATATGCCACTATGCAAACACCGGTACACCGGTACAAAACGATCACACCACTTCAGCATGCGACATGGCGGCGGGCTTAATCCTAAAACTGATGGCTACAGAGAGAGGAGACACAAGCTCTTATATCATGTTTATCTGAAGGTATCTTGAACGGCAATAACCAGTGTGTTGCTGCTCAAATCTTAACTTTAATAAGATTCGAACCAGTGACTCTATCACTGGAAACTCAGCCTTCCAACGACCTCGGCCATTTTTTATTATAGCGTGTTCGGCAGTATTTGTACCCTCAAGTAGGGAATTCCACAGTGTGCTTTCCCGATATTGAAGGACGAGGAATAAAATACAGTACTACGAAGGCAGAGGCAAATCCAGAACTTATTGAATAGAGGGGGCGACATAGACAAAAGTGTGTAGTTACTCGGGGGGGGGGCTATACTTGGATCGAATTAATGCGTAGGAAAGCAACTACTTACTAGTACTTTTTTTTTTGGCCCACCACCACCCACGGAGATAATCGGGCAGCCTAGACATCGTCAACGTCTTCTAGTTTCCTAATTCCTATTACACAAGTCAACAAAATTAAAAAAGTTTTTTGTATCCGAAATAAAATGTGTCAAATCCTATGTAATTTGGCCTCCTAAATTCGAAAATGGCAGTAACATTTTTTTATTAGTTCTCGTTTAGAAGATATCGGCTATATAGCCTACACTGTTGTTCGCGCAAGAAAATATACGTAGTCTTTAGTCACATACCTCATATACGTGGTCTTTTGGCTTCTCAAGTGTACTTTATCTTAGGAGCATCTCTTACTACAGACCAGCAGTAGTCAGCAATCATAGACGTGTTCCATTTCCCCTGATAATGTCGTTCTAGAGTAGCGATGTCTTGGTGGAAACGTTCACCATGCTCGTCGCTTACTGCTCCAAGATTGTCAGGGAAGAAGACCAGGTGGGAGTGAAGGAAATGCATCTTGAGAGACATGTTGCACCCCATTCTATTATAAGCCCTCAACATATTGTCCACTAATGTTTTGTAATTAGACCCCCTTTTGTTGCCAAGGAAATTAAGTACAGCTCTAGTGAACGCTACCCATGCAGTTTTCTCCTTGCCTGTTAGAAGTTCATGAAAATGTCCACCAGGCTCTAGTTTACTTATTTGGGGACCTATGAATATTCCCTCTCCGATTTTAGATTCACTTAATCGTGGAAATTTATGAAAGAGATACCTAAATGCTTCTCCGTTTTGATTCATACCATATACAAAGTTTTTCATTAGTCCCAACTTAATGTGCAACGCAGGTAATATTATTTCAGTCTTGCCAACCAGTGGTCTGCAAACAATGTTTTTAATACCTGGTTCTAAGTTTTGTCTGAGAGGCCATTGCTTTGTTGCATAGTGTTTGTCCTTCGCACGACCATCCCATTCACATAAAAAGCAACAATATTTCGTATAACCCTGTTTCCATTGGTATAGCAAAATTCATATATCTCCCGTTTCCATTTAGCCACTCGTGTAGGTTTGTGGAACAAGTACAACAACAAATATGGGGTGCAAACGATTTGTCCTGATCACCAACCTTGCAACCAAAATAAAGAAGATAAGCCTTTTTAACAATAGGAGTTAACCATACCTTTTGCGATTTAAAAGTCTCCTCTCCACAGATAAAACAAAAGTTATTTGTGTTGTTAACACACTTACGTGGCATTCTGTGCCTTTCATGCCAATTCTATTACAGAAAGGATAATATATACGCATATTTGTTATCTTATAATTACAATTATAATCACTCACAATAACAATTAAACCACTCCCTATTTTAACTATTTCAAAGCACACTGATAGACAGTTTTCTCACTCACAAAGCAAGAAATGAACTGAATTTATAAAGGAATATCAGTTTGAGGATTGAACTTATCTGCTAGAGCCATAAATTCACCCTTAAATTTCCGGTACAGTCTGTTTCAATCAAAGTTACTCGGCTAAAATCCTGTTTTTAGTAAAACAACCTGACCTGTGTATTGTAGAAATGAGAACTAATAGACAAAAATGGATGTCATTTTCGTGTTTAGCGACCCCAAAATGGTAATGTATGGTTAATTTTATCTCAAATACATTTTGGCTGTTGACTTGTGTTACCTGTCTCGCAAATTCACTGAAGACTTCATGAGCTCTTTTGGTCGTCCAGAACTGAAGGTCTGGTGGCCATCGTTCACCCTCTTGGATGGCAACGTTTCTAAGGGCTCGTCTTATTTCTCTGTATCTAGGGCACGTGTATAGAGCGTGGTACATTGTATCCAGTTCGCTATCTTCACAATAACAGAGGTAATCGTCTGCTAGCTTGAATCTGTGTAAGTTCGCAGTGAAGTATCCGTGTCCTGTGTAAAATTGTGCTGTTGCATAGTCTATGCGTATGTGTTTCTGTTTTAGTCTGTTTTTCACACTAGGGAAGTAGTCTCTTGTGATACGACCTTTCACTGACCTACTCCATCTTGTTTCCCATTGGGTTATCGTGTGTTCCCTAAGCTGGGAGTTAAGCTCCTGCTTGTTTCGTGTGTTGTATGTTTCCTGTGTTATATCTGTTTCTCCGATTCTGGTAGGTATTTGTTTTCTAATTTTGTAGGACGTTACTTTTTCCTCCAGTACTAGGTCCATAGGGATTTCTCCAGCTATGACTTGTAGTGCCTCATTTGAGGTTGTGGACTACGATCGAGTTACTCTAAGTAGGGCTTTTCTTTGGGCAGAAATTAATTTGTGCTTATGTCTCACAAGTAGGTAAGGTGCCCATCCATGTGCCGCATATGTCATCACTGATTCGAAAACTGCTTTGTAAAGGCGTTTGTAATTTGTGTATTTGTATCCCCATGTTTGACCAGAAAGTGCTCCTAGCGCGTGGAATAGGTGTACTGCTGAGTTGCAGACCTTGTTCACTTGGTTTTCTATTCTGTTTCCGGCCTGAAGTTCTACTCCTAAATATCTAAGTCCTCGTACGTTGCGTAAGTTTGTCCCTTGTAGTCTGATTGTCGGGGGCCTTCTGATATGAAGTTTCCCCTTTAGGAGGAGCGTTCTTGTCTTTTCCTTTGAAATTTTAAGTTTGGCCATTTCGCACCAAATGGTGAATGTTAACATGGTAGATGTTCCTTTTCTTTCTAGTGGGGGACGGCTATCGGCCTCTATCAAGAAGACTATGTCGTCTTCGAACACGATTTGTGTTGCTTGAAGAGCCTGTGCGATTTCTGTAATAATTTGCGCAAAAACTAGGTTCCAAATTTTTGGTCCTAGTACCGAGCCCTGTGGGCAGCCTTTGGTAACTCGTTTTATTTTTGTTTCTTGATCGCTTCGCATTAGTACCTGTCTATCCTGAAATTAATCCTTTATAAGTTTGTATAAATCGTGCGGGCAGTTGATATCTGTTAAGCGCTTTAGGACTAGGGGCCACCATACGTTGTCGAAGGCGCCCTCTATATCCACGAATATACCTAATACTTACGTTGCGTTTGAATTCCTGACGATGTCTTGCAATTTAGATATCGCGTCTTCCGTGGACCTTTCAGGACGGAACCCAAATTGGGCATCGGAGCACGATTCTTCTAAGAGTCTATCCAGTTTAGAGAGTACGAGTCTCTCTAGTATCTTTCCAAGGACGGGGAGCAAGCAAATTGGTCTGTATGATTTTGGCAAATTTGGGTCTCTGTCTTTTGATTTTAGTATTGGGGTGAGTATTGCTTTTTTCCAAGCGTTCGGAAACATATGGTTCCGTAGGCAGGCGTTATAGGTTTCCAGGAGGCGTGCATGAAGTGCTGCACCTCCGTTGACTATAAGCTCTGGGTTTATGTCGTCTATGCCTGGTGTAGTTTTCTGTTTTGTCTGGCTAAGGGCTACTTGGAGATCTACTGCGTCAAATCTTTCTGTTACTAGTGCGTTAGGGTATTCTAGTTCGATTTCTGCGCGGATTTGTCTTTGTTCCTGTGTTTCGTGGTCCCTGTCGTCGTCCGGAGTAAGTGTTTCAAGCATTGTGCTTGCTATTTCGTCCCATGTTTGGGCTTGACTCCCGTCCTGCTTTTTAAGGCTACTTATGGTCGTCTTTGTTTTCAGTTTATCTGCTTGTAGGCGATAAGCAAGTCCCCAATTGTTTATCATGCTTTGCTCTGATACAAAGTCATGCCACCTTTCCCTTTTTACTGATCGTACTGTCTGTGTGTATAGTCTTCTATGCTGTCGGTATCGTTCGTACAGTCGTGGTTTGTCTTCAGCATCGGCCCGTTGAAAAGCTCTTCTCCGGGCGTATGTCTCTCTCTCTTTTAAGTTCCGTTAGCTGGGGGTCCACCATTTTACGGTGGTCCTTTGGGGAATGGTTTTCCTAATTACCCTATTCGCGGCTTGCTTTATCGCTTGACTGGTGTCTCTGATGTCTACTGCTATATTCGTCTCTGTGTTAAGTTGCCTTTGGGGGGTGAGCAGCTCACCGAGCCTCGTTTTGTAGTCTTCCCAGTCTACGTTTTTGAAGCAGTATCGTCGTCGTTTGTCTTGTTCCGGTCGCGTCGGTATTCCTAGATTTGTTTGGAGGACTCGTTGAGTACTCGATGTTACATCCAGTAATCGCCATGACCGGATTCTCGGGACTAGCCCCTGGGTGGTTGCTGTTATGTCTACATGTGAAACTCACGTTTGGTCCCTTGTATCCAATTGGTACGTGGGCCCTTGAGCTGGCTCATTTAGGATGTGCCAGCCCGTCGTGATTACAAAGTTTTCTGTTGTGTGATCTGTTTGTGTAGCTGCTGGATTTGGCCCCCAAAGGAGGGATTTGGCATTGACGTCAGCTGCTAGTATTGTGTGTCCTGGTAGTGTGTCTGTGATTCTCTGGATGGCCGCTATGTATGTGTCTGGTGGTTCGCTGAACTGAAAGTATGCTGATATTAGGTGAACTTTGTCAGGACCATTTAGGATGGTTACGCAGACGACATGTGTGGTGCATAGGTGAGTTTGTTTTATAACCTGTATGTCCGGATTGACTATGACTATTGCTGCTAAAGGTTCTTCGTCCTGTTTTGCCCCTGTGATGATTCTGTCGTGTATTCCAAATCCCGTCACCCTTCCCTGATTTGTGTATGGTTCTTGGATGAGGAGAACGTCTATTTCGGATTGTTGGGTCTGTTTTCTAAGCTCGTCAGCAACCACTCGTGACCGGTCCGCGTTAATCTGCCACAGCTTTATGTTATGGGCGTTATGTCCCATAATCGATTCTATTCCTTAGTCGCTGTTCCGCGTGCATCTTCGACGGACAGTCAGGGTCATTTGCCCCGTGGGTAGCTTCTAGTTTTGCCCTCGCGCAGTTTGCGCACTTCGGCGGCCTATTTCTGTTTCTGCATTCTTTATATGTATGTCCCTGACCGGCGCAATGCGAACAGGTGTCTTGTTCGTGAGTACAATATTTAGCAGAGTGCCCAAGGCCTTGGCACTTGTAGCACCTTGTGACCGAGAGGTAGTCTCTAACCCTACAAGTGTTGTAGCCTATGTATAAGCGTTCTCTACTTAAGAGCTTCTTGCGTAGTGAGGGGCTAGTTTCGCAGACTCAATGGTCGCTATCTGCTAGATTTTTCCCTAACTTGAACTTAAGGTCGATATTATCCCAGTCCGGGTCGTCCCCGTCCGAATTCTGTCTTTTGAGGGCGTTCTTGATTTTTTCCTCTTTTACGCCGCGGGGCACGCCTAGGATGATGGCTCGCGGTTTCAATTTGGATGCTACTTGTACTCTAAATCCTCGTTTCTTTAATGCCTCGGAGGCAATGATCTCTTTGGCTTGTGCCTCAGTTGAGGCCTCAAGGATTACCTCTCGTTTCTTAGTTTTACGAAGTGCAACCACGTTCCACCCCTCCGCTGAAGGGTCTACTTGATCTAGTGCGTTCCTAACCCTGTCGGCGGTGTCGTTTTCTTTCTCCGGCCTGTCAATTATGAGGGTGTGTTTGGTTTTTGGTTCTGGTTGTTGTTGTCTTGGAAACGGAGGGGGTGGCAGTGAGGCTGCCGCTCTAGCATAAGTTGTGTTGGTGGGTGCTACCGCGTGTTTCATTTGTGTTTCCGCACGGAGGCCAATGTTCTCTGATTGAAGTTCGTTATAATGTATCATGATCTTACCTAAGCTTCTGTATAGGTTCGCTCGTCTACTCTTGGACCCGATGTCCTCTGAAATTAATGCTCCCATCTCTAACATGATAACTACCATTGATCTCTCATCATTTGACTTTGCCTCCATCGCTGCTGGAGTTGGGACTTTTACTTTGCCTTGCGGTGTTGTTACTATTGTCTCAAATTCTGCTTCGACTTCTGTGTCCTCCCCGCTGGAGGAACTGCTATTGTTCCGCGGTGGGGACTTCTCTTTGTCCTTTGGAGTTTCTTTCTCCTCGTCGCTGGAGGAGCTGGAAGAGCTTGAAGAGCTAATGATTTTACGGGACTTGATTTTGTTTGTCCGTGTTTTTGCGTCGATTTTTACCAGCTCGACAACTGGGGGTTTTTCAGGCATTACCCCGCCTGAAAGGGTTTTTGAGCGGGTTCCGAGGCCGCTAGTTTGATTTGAAAAGGCATTGACAGACATAATGCATGTAAGAAAGGGTTAGTTGAGCGGCGCTCCGACACGCTACAACCTGGGGATCACTCCGCGAGAGTGCGTGATTGCTAAGGGGGTCTAGGCCTAAATTGTCGTTAGTCGACAGCGGTAGCCTTCTGGCGCCGGCTTACGTGATACACTAGCTTCAGCCCTAGCAAACCGGAAGGGGCTATCTGCCACAAGGGCAACGTTCCCCTCTAGCCGGCGGGCCTACACACTAGCCACGAGATACGTGCAAGTCCCAGAAAAGCTACCGTGAAATTTGGTGACCCATGTTTACGCGAACTCCTTGCACCACGGCTGGCGCGAAGCTTCTTCCCCCGGCGTCCTAAACTATTAACCTAGGTTCACAATCCCGTCGGTGCATTGGAAACCCACTACAGAGGGCAGGAAAAACGCCATGCTGGCCCATTGGCGAAGCGTCAACAAACTTCAGCCGGGTGCAGCATTCACTTACCCGCATGGCGCTATTTTACCCGCCTTGTAGGAGGGGAAGTCTCAAGTTCCCTTCATCGTTGATTCCCATTATCGGTTGAAAGGGGGAAGATATATGGACGTGAGAATGTAGATGAAAGTAAAGGGGGAGGGCCGTTGCCCGATATTTTATTACCGGGGTGTTAGTGGCGAAAGTAGTTTTCGCCCACAGGCTTTTAGACGATGGGGGGGTTGCCTAACGTATCCTATGAAGCTCTCTGCAGCGCCGTATCATCACCGTTCATAGAGGCCGTGATACCGATCTCGCCTTACGGTATAATTAAAGAAGACAGTAGGAGAAAAAATAAAAATATAATTGGAAGAACTAAAATGAGTATTAAAGAGAGCGTGTGAGAGTCAGACTACTTGGAATTTATTCTAAGTCTAATTTTGAAAAAAATTTGTCAGGCTTAGGCCAAAAAGTGGGGGGAATATCTTCCCCGGTGAGGTTATTTCTAAAGTGTATGTAATTTATCATGGGATGGCTTTTGGGCGCTAAAGCGGGATTCGGATAGCCAAGTCAGGCCCCCACGGTGGTTCTATTCCGTACAGAGGATTTAGGATCGCTACCGCAATGCGGCCTGTCGCAACATCCTCTGCGGGAATTCGCCCCATGCACTTTGAGGGTACTGCCTGCTCTCGGCCGTCCGGTCACTTCGCCAGCGTCCTCCAGCCATTCTCCCCATGTCCTCGCAGTCCTTCGCTCACACACTCTCTTCAAGGTTCGGCAATAATCCCCACTGGGGTGACGAGCAGTTAAACACCTAACACTCTATCACCTCGAAAGCGAGGATCAGACAGGGTGGGGGACGGGGCTAGGACTATGGTGACAGACGGGAAATAAGGATGGGGACTAGTACAATCGAACAGGAAAAAATGTCTCCTCCTATCCCCACATTTGCAATACAATTAGAACCTCAAAAGCCAAATATCTTAGATCTGATTCGCAGATGGAATATAAAACTCAAACCTGGGAATAGTTTGTATTTGTTCTTGGAAAGATTAGGAGATATGAAACAGGATCTAACATACAAGATGTAGAGTTATTGGCAGTGTTACCTGAAATTTTACAGGAATCAGCTTTGTTATGGTATAGAAAAAGGCTTACAGATAGGGAAACATGGGAAGCATTTACAAAAGATTTCAGAGCATATCATTTACCAGTAGATGAGGAAGATTTGTTGGAGGAAATTCGTCATCGTACGCAAGGGTCTAGAGAATCAGTAGCTGATTTTGTGAATGCTATACAAACACTAATTAGAAGGTTGAGTACCCCTATGAGTCCAGCTCAGACAATAAAGACCATCCTAAATAATTTTCGTCCTGGTGTGAAGTTTTATATTAGACCAGAAAAAATTAAAGCTGTGTCTGACTTAGTACATATGGGTAGACAATATGAACAAATTTTGTTTGAATCTGAAAGATATGTGCCTCCATCTAGTCAAGTGAGGTCAACAGTAAAAGAAACTGCTTATAAAGCTCATGTACAAGTTTAATATTAATCTGAGTGATTTGATAAATGGAGATAGATGTTTTGCGGAAATATTTGTGGAAGGTATCTCATTTGTAGCTTTAATAGATTCAGGATTGGATAAATCGTATGTAGTAGAAAAAGGAGATTTTCACTGTAAAACGTTGGATTTAGAAATAGAAAAATCTTATACTGATGTAGTAAAAAGTGTTCCCTATTACAGGCCATGGAGGCCTAGAGGGTTCTAGGAGGTTGAAGCTCCCAGGATTTAGACATTCGGCACATGAAGGTGGTAAAGTTGTCAGCCTTACGCACTGGCCACCTTTACCCCCAGGATTGCTCCTGGTACTCATTTCTTTTACAGGCTGAGTCGACCCCAGGGCCATAGTGCCACCAGAAGGATTAGGCCAATTGAAAAACTCCAACGACCTCATCGGGAATCGAACCCGCGACCTTCCGGTTTGTAGCGCAGCGCCTCAACCACTACGCTAAGGCGTACCCCATACTGATGTAGTACAGTTGGCAAATAAAACATATAGCCATATAACTGGAGAAAGAAATTTTAATGTTAGGTTACAAGGAAAAATATTTCAGTTAAGATGTCAAATTATGCCAAACATAAAACAAGACTATATCATTAGGTTTTGTCTTATTTGCTTTAGCTTTTTGTCTCTTGATGGAACATTCCAAAAAGGTTCATCTCATCTTTCCTTGAGAAAAAAATTTGACTCGTGCCCTGTATAATATGCCGTTGGATACATCTTCAATGGATACTTTTAAAATCGGGAGTACGTTTCCTCCGATACATTTAACTAGCTTTATGATTTTGATCATGGATTCTAGTTTCATCAATAATAAGTAAGAATCAGTAGAAACTGTTTTGCTGACTATCCTATTCTTACTACGTTATATACTTTTGACCAATAAAACGGTACGAAAAGTCGTGTTTCAATCAATCAAGGCTGCTTATCTGTGCTAGCATCTGTATGTTTTTATTACCTCTCTAGAATTTGTTTGTTTTTATCACCTTCTTAGCAAACGTTAATTTGTTTGCGATCGCGATCGTCGTTTGCTTGAAGTTTTAAGCGCCAACCACCAATGGATTACCGGTACGGCTTAACTTCGCTTGGGTGCAAGAACTTCCCAAGGAATGGTCATTCTCGAGGAATTTCCACGAAGGGCACACTGACTTCTCACGGATTTCCCTTGGGCTATATCCAACATGCACTAAGAGTAACGGAAAAGTGGTCTGCCATCGAACAGTAACACCAGAATTCTAGTATGTCCATGAGAACGGAAACATCTAAAAATAAACATTGCGACTCAAATTCATGTTTTACATTCTTATTAGCGGGAAAATCAAAATCATAAATTTAAAAAATGTTCATTGAATTTGATTCTTGGTGCCTAAGGGTCCATGAACATTACTAAGCATATTTATATAAAATAAAGCATGAATCGTGACAAAAAATAAAGCCTAAAAAACGTGTTATTAAAAGGTAGCATAAAATATCACTTAACCACATGTCGCCAGGCAAAAATCACCAACATATCCCAACAAAAAAATATCAAGCTGTCACCAGAAGTTGTGAAATTTCAAATAAAATACAAAAGATAAACATAACCCTTGAATTTAATTCTTAGAGTAGACCACCGAATGAGATCTAATTCATCTATTGAATATTGTAAATTTGAAACCATTCCAAAGTTCAAAGCGTTCAGGGGTACTCCAACGTTCACTTTGTGACTGATTGTTCAGAGTGTACCCATAATGCAAAATCATGTTCTACAGAATATATCAAATACATTAAAAGAACAGTGTTCTACTTTCAAAACTCTTAGCTTGAGTGAATAACAAGAGTATTTCCTGAATCCTCAAGTGAGATAACCTGATAAAAACTAACTAAATGATATAGATTTGAAGTATGTTTTAATTTACCGGTATGTAATTTTGTTCTTTTAATGTTTCAGGAACATGTTCCCGTCTTCGCCATGAATGTACGTGGGCTAGACCCCAGATTATTACTTCATTATGATGGAGATGTGTTTGGCTTCGGACAAGCAGTTCCAGTTCATTGGCTCTCGCTGGATTGCAGTAGGAAAAGCAAAGAAGCAAATTTCATGCCATCCAGACTCTCCAACTACGGGAGAATATTGGACTGAAAAGCCAATCAGAATGAAGGCCAAACTAAGCAGCAGGCAATTTTCCAGGTTTGGAGATGTAATACCAACATCAACGTATAAATATATCCCATGCCTGGAGATGTGTTTGGCTTCGGACAAGCAGTTCCAGTCCATTGGCTCTCGCTGAATTGCAGTAGGCAAAGCATAAAAGCAAATTGAAGTTAAATCTCTTTTGTACATCCATCCAGGTTCTCCAAATACGGGAGAATATAGGACTGAAAAGCCCATCAGAATGAAGGCCAAACTAAGCAGCAGGCAATTTTCCAGGTTTGGAGATGTAATGCTAACATCAACGCATAAATATATCCCATGCCTGGAGATGTGTTTGGCTTCGGACCAGCAGTTCCAGTCCATTGTCTCTCGCTGAATTGCATTGGGCAAAGCACACAAGCAAACTGAAGTTAAATTCCTTTTGTGCATTCTACCAGGGTCTCCAACTACGGGAGAATATTGGACTTAAAAGCCAATTAGAATGAAGGCCAAGCTAAGCAGCAGCCAATTTTCCAGGTTTGGAGATGTAGTAGTAACATAAATGCATAAATATATCCCACGCCTGGAGATGGCTTCGAACAAGCAGTTCAAGTTAAGTCTCTTCGTCTCCTCTTCGGATATTACCTATCTGGACTCTGCTGCAACGACCAAGTGAAGACAACTGTGAACGGAACTGGGAAGTGAACTGTGATGAGAGGAACGGTGTGTGACCAGTGCCCGCGTGTGAAACATTTGTTTTCGTCATTAACTACATTACTATGTTCCCGACATTCAAAATGTTATGAAGATATGAATATTTTTATTCAGTGCTGCTAATTTGGCGATTGGGTATGATTCAAAGTAACTAAAAAAGTATACCTCTACTGTTCAGACAGTAAAATACTAATTGATATACGTGATGAACACTGATATATGTGGAGTGTATTCGCAGCCTTTTTAAGTGTTATTTATTTTCTAGCCTATACCGTCCTCAAGATGGCGCCTTGAAGTGATCATGTAGATGGAACAAAACGCTTTAAATTAAATGGCAGATTTGGTAAACGTAAAAGAACAGTAAAAACTGACATATTGTGTGATGTGGGTGATCTATGGTATCATTTTAAATGCGGTGATGTGTTTAACATTGAAGAAATTGACGTAAAGGCAGATTGGTTTTGTAAGAGCTGCATCCAAAATGGAGAAGCTAATGGCTCAGTTTCCGAAGATTGTGATTACTACAGTGCAATGGAAATAATTAATGTTCTCCGTAATGACATTGAGCTGTTAAAATGTGACAACTGTCTTTTGATAGATAGAATAAAGTCTCTTGAAGAAAACAAAAAGCTTGAAGATAACTTGAGTGCTGAGTATAATCAAGCACACAGTGAATCCTCTCACCACATACAGCAAACATGGACACGTGTCTCAAAGGGAAAAGGTGTCGCACGGAAAACTATAAATGAAAATCCATTAATAGTAAGTAACTCGTTTGAACTCTTGATGAATCTACAGGAGGAAAATGTACTCTATAGTGTAAGCCAAACATATCACAACTCACAACTAAGCCTAGGCCTATACTACGACTTTCCTTTAAGGCACGCATAAGATAGTTTGAAGACAGTCAGGGAAGAAATATTGCACAGAAATTAAGAGAAACTCTCTTAATTAAGCCGAATGCTGGTTTCGAGAATGTAGCAACCACAACTACAGAGATGAATCTACTGGGACCAAAAGACGCTATTGTATTTCTCGCGGGAACGAACAATGTTGCTAGAAATGAGTCCACGAAACTTCTTCTCTGTCTTCGACGGACTTTGTATCACTATAAGAATATAAACATCTTTATTTTCTCATTGCCGCATAGACACGATCTACCAGTGTGGTCCCGTATTAATCTGGAGGTGAGAAGAGTGAATGAAATCATGTCTAATATGTGCAATTAGCATAAAAATGTGCCCTTTATAGATATTAGTAGGTTAGGTGCTAGGTTCCATACTAGACATGGACTTCATTTGAATAGCCTGGGCAAAAATTATGTAAGTGGAAAAATTGTAGACTTTACCCAGAAAATAGCTTTGGAATCCGCTACTAAACTAAATGAGGCCTATAGCTCTACCCTACATTGAAGACATTAATTGCCAGGGAAACTTGACTTGCCGACCAAGCCTAGCCTGATTCAAGCTTGGTCACCTTATGGAGCATCCAATAATCAACTGCTGGATAACATTCTCCCCATATGTAGAGACAATAATCTTATGATACTTGAAACCGAACATAGGGCGTTAACCCCACCTGTATCTAACAGTGAATTAAGTGTTGACATGAACATATCTATTACTCATTCTGAAACATTTGTCTCTACTCTTAGTGGAAGTTTACTTACACCTAAGGCTCTTAAGCTAAAATTATGTTTCCTTAATATTCAAGGTCTTAAACACAAAGAACTAGTTTTAAGTAATTTCGCCACTGAGAACCAACGTGACATTATTTGTCTAAGTGAACATTGGTATCATGGTCCCTCAATATATTATGCATCTATTGATGAATATAGTCTTGCTAATAGATATTTTAGGAAACAACACACACGAGGTGGAATAGCAGTGTATATTAATAACTCACTCAACATATCTTACAGAAGTTTAGATCGGGATTTTCTACGTGAAGAACTAAACTTTGAAGTGGCTGGTATTGTTATTTCTACCCTTAATTTAATAGCAGTGTCTCTTTACAGATCACCAAATGGAAATTGTAATGTATTTTTAGGTAAGTTTGACAACATGCTAAAATATCTAAGTAGGCCTAAATTTAAAATAATTAATATTATTATTGGAGGTTATGTTAACTCTGACTTTGATGTGACAACTGACAAGGGTAGTGTCAATGAATTTATTAATCTATTAAGGCAGTTTAATATTAAGTATATTCATACTAGATCCACTAGAAGTTCCGCTTGTTTACACAATGTTTTTACGAATGTTCATTTTTCTGAAAAGTCCACCAAAATTATAGACTTCCCTTTTTCCGACCATAGAGCAGTATCTTTTACTTTTGATGCTAATGAACTGGGTAGCCAAATGTACATTAACAAATGTAACCCTAGGATTGTAACCACTAGGCCTATTAATGACGAGAAAATAATTATTCTAATAGACTCTCTTGCTGCCGTAGACTGGAATACACTTCTATCCAAACCTGACCTTTTAGGAAACTCAAATTCCAAAATCATTTTTGAAAGGTTCCTGCATAATATTCTGAAAATCTTTGAAGAGTGTTTACCAGTTAGAAAATGTAAAGTTGTCTACAAAGATACAATACGTAGGAAAAATAACGTAATTAATTTCTGGTACACTCCTCAGCTTGCATAAATGAAAAACAAGGTCATGTTACTTTGGGACATTCACAATAGGTGTAAGTCTGACATGTCTAAAACAGCTCTTGTAAATTACAGAAATAAATATAAAGCAGCACTATTGGAGACAAAGAAAGCCTCCATTATTGAAAGATCCAATAATAAATGCAAAACAGCATGGCATGTAATTAATAAGTAATTCGTCAAGTTAGTGGTGCACACGGCATAGGAAGCTTTCTGAGTTAGTAAACAACTCGCGCTGCCTGTGGCATGTCACGCGGCATTAGGTGGGGAGAGCAGCACAGCAAGTAATACTGTTGTGAGTGAAGTTATATCTGCATAAACGAGGACGTCCGAAAACACAACAGATTTAATTGTGGTTGAATATGGCAGTGATTATTTTTCCTCTGATGATCGGAATATTGTTTGTAAATTATGTGCAACAAACATCAGAGGTGGCTACCATAAATATATAAAACAACATAGGCCTTTCGCAAACAGCCTAAGAAGCATTAAAAAATGCTGAATTGTATAAATAGAGAGAAAGAGAGGCAGGAAATATAGCTTCAACGTCAAATTTTAGATCAGACAGACTCAATTTTTTTTAGTGATCTGTGCTACATGATAAGCGCTAACATTTTCTTCTGCAAACTCTGAAAAATCAGTATTTCTAGCAGTTCCTGGAGATATACACCGGTAAAATGTTGCCATCTGAAACAAGATTACGCAAAGAATATTTGAAACGGTGCTACGAAAATGTACTGAAAGATATTAGAAACACCATGTCCGACAGTATAGGCTAGTATGGGCTTCCATAGACGAAAAGATATATTGTGTTGTGAGGAGTGTACCGCATGTAATTGTTGGTACGCTAAGTGAAAACCATCCGGGAGAAAGATGTTCGTTAACATCAGAATTAATGGAAAGAATAAACCATTTAACCATTTTAAATTTGTTTGAGCAGTGCATGTTACTGTTATGGTCAGATGGTGTTAAACGTGAAAATGTCCTCCTCCTCGTTACTAATGGGGCCTCCTATATACAAAAAGCTGCTGAGGAAATACAGAAGCTGTACCCGAGACTGGTACATGTGATGTGCATTGCCCATTGTCTGCACAGAGTCGCTGAAAGTGTACAGTCATTTTCAGATGTAGACAGTTCATTTCTCACGTAAAGAAAATTTCTCTGAAATCGGCTGCGAGACTAAGAACCTTTTAGATAAACTGAACCAGACATCCCTTTATCTCCGAAACCCTTTGTGACCAGATGGTGTACTTGATGGATGCTGTGCTATAGGCCTACTATTCCAAAATACTACCCTCAAACTGTTGAAATATTGAATATTCTTGACGACGAACAAAATGCGTCAATGAAACAAGCAAAAGGCTTTGTATCAGAAAAGCTATTAAGTAATATCAAGTTCATAGCAAATAACTACGGGGAACTTCTAGATGTAGCCTATCACTCTTCTAGAGAGACGAAATATGTAAATGGTACAGGCGATCAAACTCTTGGAGGAATTATCTATAGCTAAGAGTCAACCTGAAGATGGAATACTTCTACAGGTACAGCAGAAATTAAAAAGCATTCTACCATAAAAATGTAGGATTTTCTATTCTTTGTACCTTTCGAGAAGCGTTAGAAAGTTCTACAGGAGACCATGATGTTAACCCACACAAAGGAAACACTAATACCTCAACTTGGTTTAAATTTTTCCCCGTTACGTCATGCGACGTACAGAGAAGTTTTTACCAATACAGATTTTGCTTGGAGGAAAATATAAGATCTTTTTCTTTTGAAAACTTCAAAATGTATATTATCATTCACTGCAACAAAGTGTATGCACAGACAATACTTCCTAAACAGAGTAAATCAAGATTATATAATTTTATATTAATTATATCTTGACTACCCTAACAGACTATTCGGCTTCACGATCCTACACAGTTGTTTTCTAAGTCTTCTGAGAATAAAAATGTCGAAGTTCTACTTACAACATAGATACAACATTTGACAGGCTCATGTCTGAAGAATTTCAACCACGTAAAATAACTCCTGCATATCATTCATGATTGCGGACGAGAGCTCTTCACTTGACTGAATCGCAGAATTGTTCAACTACCCTCTGCCGTGCTCGTACTAGTGGGGGAGGCGTATATAGCCTTAAAAAAACACTACAAATTACACCACTAGGTGGACTCTCTTCCTGCTTCCTATTGGCTAGCTCGGAAAAGTGATGTGGTTAAGAACATGTGGGGTGGAGATTTAATAGCATGATAAGCTATAAATATTATACGGATATATGTAAGTATTCATGATTGTCTGTGTTGGACATTACATGAGACATATTATAGATAAACGCATAATGTTGCTCCAATTTTAAATGCAAAATTAATCTTATTGCGAGAGTACGGTGTGGTTTCCAGCTACCAGATATAATTTATATTATGACATTTTATTTTATTTACAATTTTATATTTTACTAATAAAACAGGCATGTCGACCACGTGGCCCGTGGACAGCATGCTGCTCTTTGCAAGCACAACTGTGGCCAGCACAAAGAATACATAAGTTGAACTAAGATTCTTTTCAGTTTTTAATCTGCAACAATTTTAGGGATACCAGTTTTCTTTTCATACCTCCCTGAAAAAGGTTTAAAAAGGATTATGGCAATGCTCGATTCTACCTATGTACGAGAACAGTTATTTTCCTTCATGAAATCAACAAAAACCTCCGAGAGATCAAGGCTGACTGTTGAACAGACATTTCAGCCATAGGCCTACACTGGAAAGAAAAAGGGCCATTAAAAAGAAATGTCTGGTCTCAGGACAAAACACAAACACAGTCGTAAATAGATGTTCATTTTGAAATGATGTGATTTTTGTACATACATTTCCTGCTTTGCATACAAGTCTATGTTGACGTATAAAATATAGTTTTGTTTCTGTTTAACTATTTAATTATTTTCTGTTGATGAATAAACTATGTGTATGAACAATGAATGTTCCTAAGTAATAAAAATATATTGCAATAATTTCCATCTTTGGGGCACTCTCAGTTTGACATGCCTATGTTAAAACCACCGCCGTCTCGAGAATCACACTGCCTGTCCTATGCTTTATTTTAACATGGAGTTCAGAGTATTGTTAAATTGCCTAATTTATCCAGTAGAGGCGACACAGTTCACACCCAGATTGCAGCAATCACTAATCAAAATAAGCACTAAACAGACACAGATACTTGTGTTATTTGTTTAGAACGTAATATTATTCCAGTATATGACACTTACCTTGAAATGGAATTTTGGAGCAATAATTAAAATAAATGTAAATTAATTAGACGCATTGATAGACTATATTATGAGCACCGCCGTCTCGAGGAGTAATACAGTTTAGAAGGCAGTGATTATGAGACGGCGGTGACAGCACTACATAATCAACAACGTCGTAGCAAAAAACAAGAAGCAGTCTGGGTGTGAAAGGTGCTGCCATCTGTAATGTCGCCGAGTACGCAAAATTAGCCTTATAGGACAGGCAGTGTATACACGATTAATACAGTTTAGAAGGCAGTGGTTAAAACATCTAATATGATTGGATTTATTATTCTTTCACACTGGCCGTGTGTAAGCTAAGGTGGAAAGGTGAAGTCAGAGTGAAAAATTCAGTGTCACAGACGGGATTTGAACTAGGATCGTCGGCTCTCCGTGCCGCTGCTCCTACCAATTGAGCTATCATGGCAACATTCCGGTAAAACATTGAGAGTCCGTTGGAGAATTTAATGTTGTACCGGCATGTTGTCATGATAGCGGAATTGATAAGAGCAGCGGCACTGAGAGCCAAAGGTCCTAGATCAAATCTAGACTATGACATTGAATTTTTCAGTCTTGCTTCACTTTTCCGTCTAATATGCTCTTTATCCTCAAGAAGACTACTCACCTCTAGCTCAGGTATTTCCGTCCTGGGTTCTGCTTCTGATTTCGGAGACAGTCCACTTTGTCCAGCCATGACAACATCTTAACACATTGCCTTCCCACTTTCGTTTGTCGGTTACTGTTGAATGGGCATCCATCCGAAACACGCTTAATAACAATGATAACCTGAAAACATATTGTACGTTACTAAAAAGGAATTACAAATGCGAAACAAAACACTAGACGTAATTTACAAACTTTATTACTCCCATCTTAGAAATACGCGCTTTACAGGTTTTTAAAGATGGCGAAATCATCTCGCTCGATATTCGATAGTTTTTCGTACTGCAAGAAGTCGATCGAAACTATCTATGCAAGAAGCATGCGACCTCTAGCAGGCAATTATGGAACTTCTTTAAAGCCGTGGGCAATATGTGGTATTTTGTCTTATTCCTATTTCTTTTACAAGCAAATTTACAGAGGAATACCGAACCGTCCGTTCCACTCTGTACATAAAATATATATATAATGTAAACCATTTATCTAATGTATAAAAACGAAGTCAGTGCTATCAAATTATTGTTTATTTATTGTGTTTCTAAATAAATCATTAAAAAAATAGAGCGCTTTATCCATCAAAATATAAAAGTATATTATGCATTTGTACAGTCACCTAAGCTACGGAACTGTATTATGGGGAAACCATACCTCACTCAGCTAACACAATTTTTGTTCTTCAGAAGAGAGATGTGAGGATAATTTGTGCGGCTCCACCAAGAACCCATTGTAAGCCACTGTTCGTTAAACTTAATATAATGACTCCACGGTCACTATATATTCTGACCTGCCTCTTATTCATCAAAAACAATATTAATAACTACACTGTTTGTGGTAATATACATAATCATTTTACTAGAAACAGGAGTAATTTGTATCCAAACAAGAATAATTTTACAACCACTCAAAATACAGTGAGTCCCACGCAAGAGTTGGCCAATGACGCGGGTTTCTGCGTCGCGGCTGGCACAGCTCCAACTCCCGAGCGATCGGGTGAAAGATCTACGCAAATATTGCCGCGATTGGTGTAATGATTCAGGTTCTCACATTTACAGTTAAAACTACAACGAAAATAACCATGTACCTCGTCACAAGAGATGTTGGAAATGTTCTCCTCTTGCATAAGCACAACACTGACCCCTTTTCAGGGAATTTTCTTTCACGCGCGTAAGTTCAGCTTCCGAGATAGAGTTAATTTCTCTTGTGATATTGTCTTTAAGTTCTTCTTGTGTATGGGAAATTGACCTGTATTTTTCAAGTTTCCCCATAAATAATATTTACATGCTGTTAGAAGAACTTAATGACAATATCACATAGGCCTATCACAAGAGAAATGAACTCTGTCTCGGAAGCTGAACTTGTGCACGTGAAAGAAAATTTCCTAAAAACGTTCCAGTATTGTCTGGATGCAAGAGGAGAACATTTCCATCATCTCTTGTGATGAAGTACGTGGTTATTTTCATTGTAATTTTAACTGTACATGTGATAACCTGAATCATTACAACGACTGCGGCATTATTTGCGTAGATATTTCACCCGATCGCTCGGGAGTTGGAGCTGTACCAGCCGCGACGCAGAAACCCGCGTCATTGGCCAACTCTTGCGAGGGACTCACTGTAGCTTTGAAACAGTGTCCATTAAACTGTTCAATAGTTTGCCAGACAGACTAAGGGACTTTACATTATCTGTTTGTAAGAGGTCACTCAAATCTACATTGACGGCTAACCCTATTTATTCTATAGATGAATTTTTTAGTTTTAAGTGGTAACTTTATATATATATGTGTGTGTGTGTGTGTGTGTGTGTGTGTGTGACATTCTGCAAAGTGTCCTCAGCATAAACGACCTATCTAACTGTACCCGAGACGAGCTAAGAAGGAAACCTGAAGTAAACAAAAACCAGCACGCCTGTCTCGCTCTTAAAGTCATACGAGTAATGTGCTAGAGTGAAACAGATGTACTGGTTTTTGTTTACTTAAGATTTCCTTATTAAAACGGCCAGACTTTAGCGTACATAATTGATAAAGCATATAGGCCTAGAACTTGCCTGAAGTAGTGGTTGGATAATTCTTTATACAAGCGAAAGCTATTTTTTTTATACTAAGAAGCACCAAGTATTCGATGATTATATTGTTATTTAACGTCTGGGGGGGATGTGCAACTTAGGAATGTGATTTTGTCTTTTGTTACTTAGACGATATCCTGGTTGCTTCTCCAGACGATAAAGTGCACCTTCAACATATCCGCATCCTCTGTGAACGACTAAATGAATACGGCCAAATGCCAATGTTGGCCAATACGGCCAATGTTGCCAAATGCATTTTCGGTGTGCAGCAGATAAAATTCTTAGGGTACGAAATCAGTCCTCAAGGTCTGAAGCCTCTACCTGAGAAAGTTAGTGCCATTAAGAATTTTCCAGAGCCACAGTCAGCCACTGGATTGCGCCGATTCTTGGGAATGGTAAATTTCTACCACAGATTCATCCCAGAATGCGCCAAGCTGCAACAGCCCCTCTCAAAATTACTTAGCGGACATAAGAAAAACAGGAAAAAATTGCTGGACTGGAACGAAGAAGCACAAACCACTTTTGCTGCAATGAAGGAAGCCCTCTGCAACACAGCGGCCCTGGTACATCCTATTCCCGGTGCTCCACTCTCCTTAGTAACAGATGCGTCGGACGTCGCAATAGGAGGAGTTCCTCAACAGGATACTGACGGCGCAGCCCGACCTCTCAGTTTCTTCTCACGAACTCTCACTAAAGCACAGTCCAGATACAGTGCTTATGATCGCGAACTATTAGCAATATATAGCGCCATTAAACATTTCAAGCAACTTTTAGAAGGCCAGTCCTTTGTAATTTTCACGGACCATAAACCCTTGATGTATGCTTTTCAACAGGATTTGGACAAGGCATCACCCAGACAGGCTCGTCAATTACAGTATATTGCACAGTTTACGACGACAATAAAATACGTTGCTGTCCAAGACAATATCGTGGCTGACACATTGTCACGTTTAGCCACCATAGAATCTCCCTCACCTCTAAATTATGATCATTTGGCAGATGTACAATCGGATGAAGACCTCGAATCACTGCAACAGAATCCCAGAATGAAAATAGTAAAACTCAGTCTGCCGGATAATAGAAAGCAATTATACTGTGACATATCAACAAAGCATATACGCCCGTTTATTCCACGCAACTTTCGACAAGCAGCCTTTTCATCTGTTCATCGTCTTTCTCACCCAGGAATCAGAGCAACAACCAAAATGATCACTGAACGATTTATCTGGCCCAATATGAAGAAAGACTGTCGACAGTGGACACGAGCATGTATCGAATGCCAAAGATCAAAAATTTATCGACACACTAGATCTCCAGTTGGACAAACCCAAGTTCCCAACGACAGATTCAAACACATAAATGTCGACATCGTTGGACCTCTACCTGTGTGCCAAGGATTCAGATATCTCCTCACGGCTATAGACATATACTCTAGATGGATGGAAGCTGTACCAATAGTAAACCAAACAGCTGACTCTGTTGCACAGGCTCTAATAACCACTTGGTTTTCACGATTTGGCATTCCTGTAAGAATAACTACTAATCAGGGTCGACAGTTTGAAAGCCAATTATTCAAATCCCTAAGCAAGTACCTAGGTTTCCAGAGCATCAGGACAACCGCATACCATCCACAAAGTAATGGTCTTATCGAACGACAACACCGCACTATGAAAGCAGCACTCAAATGCCATCTACTACAATCCTCATCGTGGGTAGACTCATTGCCTCTAGTCTTATTGGGCATGCGATCTGTGGTAAAAGAAGACTTGGGTCACTCAGCCGCCGAGCTGGTCTATGGTACACCGCTCCGTCTTCCAGGAGAACTGTTCACCGACCAGCCTACCGTATCACAGTCTGACTTCGTGAGACATCTCCAAGAGACAGTAAGAGGACTTAAACCAAGTCAGACATCAACCCATAGCAAGAAACCTGTTTTTGTGTCCAAAAATCTCGCCGACTGCTCTCACGTTTTCGTACATCATGGACCTCCATTATCCTCACTCCAACCTGCGTACGACGGTCCCTACCCAGTAAAGAGTCGAACTGATACGTTTTTCGACATTAATATCGGAGGGTTAATAAAGCGAATCTCAGCGGACCGCCTGAAACCAGCTTTTCTATTAGAAGAAGGTCCCCATAGTGTTACTAACCCTCAACAAGAAACTCGTACTGATGTGACTGGACATTTCACCAGATCAGGACGCAAGGTCCACTTCCCTGCACGTTTCTAGGACACTATCGCTGTCACTAGGGGGGAGTGTGTAGTGTATTGTGTAATATACTCTCATAAAGGAAACAGAAATTTATAATGAAAACTCAGCCCTCAGTGTTCTGTTTCCCTCTTTTGTTTTTTTTTCTCTGTTGACATTGTTAAATAAAGTTACGGCGAAGATAGTCGCAGTAGTCTGAATACGAAAGAACACAAATAAATGTGAGTGTAAAACGTTAGTAGTTATTTATTATACTACCAATAACACTTCAATTATTTAGTGAGAGTGAAACAGAACAATCAACTATTAGAAGCTGCCAAATCAAACAAGAATTACAGCTTCAAGTAATGAATTTGCCCAGGTTTGTTTTATTATTTATTTTATGTATTTTATTTTATGTATTTTATTTTATGTATTTTATTTTATTATTCTGCTAATCTAATCTTTTCTAATGTTAGTGTTACTGTTACATAGCCTATTCAGATTTAGCTTTGTAATATATTCAGTCTTTCTGTTATTAATAAATTGTTCTGTGTACAAATATAGGTAGGAAGATCGGTGATCTGCATATATTCTATAAGTGTCCCTCCTTAGCCTTATCAAAAGGTGGCAACCCTACGTCTGGAAGACTCGAGAGTAGAGTCGAAACATGTTTTAACTTTTATCCACTGGTTTTGAAATAATTTTGAAAACGTCTTTGTTATTGCATGTTAATTAGGTTCATAGCTAAATGTTTTGCAGACAAATTACCCAAATTTCACCCATCTCTCTTTATTCCAGATTGAACTATAATAGTGAAAATAATAAGCCATATTTTAAAAATAAATAATGGGAATAGGCTATGTAACAGTAACACTAACATTAGAAAAGATTAGATTAGCAGAATAATAAAATAAAATACATAAAATAAAATACATAAAATAAATAATAAAACAAACCTGGGCAAATTCATGACTTGAAGCTGTAATTCTTGTTTGATTTGGCAGCTTCTAATAGTTGACTGTTCTGTTTCACTCTCACTAAATAATTTTTTTTAATTGTTTTTAAATATATTTTCTAACAACCAGTGATAAACATCCAACCATAAAGACATTTTACTTTTAAATTATTAATATTATTTAGCCTTAAGCAGGTGCTAATAGCGCCCAGTTCAGTGCAGGCCCAAAGTAGAAAAAGGTTGAGGACCATCTATAAACTGAAAATGAGAGAATTAAAAGTAAAAACCATTAAAATGTTGGAATAGTTGATGCATGCACAGCATTGCATGGAAGGAAAACCCTGTGTAAAAACTGCTTCATGTTGCCAGCTTTTTCAAGCCATGGGGACCTTTCTCAAGTTCAGAGTATTGAGTCGTCATAGCAACAAGCAGCTTCTAAACCTCTACTTTCCACTAAACGTCTGTTTTAAACTAGTCAGGTCAAGTATTTGTTGTTCAATAGGAGCCAAGAATATTCTTAACACAGGTAGAGAAACTATCCTTAATTTGCAGCAAACTGATGTAATGTTTCCCAACCTGTAGATAAATGAAATGCTATTGCATATTAATATCCTGATTAATTTGATTTGAGTTTTCCCATTTAGGAGTTTTGAATTGCATCAAATGAAGTTTAAATGAGAATATAATACAAAAATTAAGCTCTGTGGCTCTACATCTCTGAAGGGACTGAGGGCCTGTATTACCACCTGCCAACAATTCCTACCAATACGTGACTTCCAGGTATCTTAACTGGAAGATGTCTTGTAATGCCACCGTGGAACTGCTATCAGGAAGAACACAGTGAAATTTTGTAAAATGATCCTTAGTTCGTTGAGCGAAGAGGTGTTTTTTATAGTTCAATAGGCTCAAATTTGTATTTGTACAATTAAGTTACATAAGAACATATCGTTTTAAGTGCATTAATCGATTTGTGCAATTCTATTTTATTCAAATGTGAGCCCAAAACGGCATTATTATGTAAGTTAGATCTTCCAGCATCAATTCTGATAACTGGATGGACCTGGTTTGGATGAGGTCATTTCAATCGATGTTACATACAACATTTGCAAATATATGTACCATCGTTCATTCTTCAAATAGATCCCACCTGTCTGTACATTTCAATAAAATATAATTTATGTTTTAAAGAATAATTCTCACACCTGTGCAATCTAAGGCAAAGCAACACCATGAAATCTCTGTTCTGAGTTAGACATAGCCTCACTTTTATTCCCGTTCGACTAGTGGAAATTTTAGGTGCAAAGTCATCTACATAGCCATGAAAGGGCTGTTATAATTATGTTCGTGTGTGTGTGCAAGTATGAAAAATTGATTACATACACTATATACCGGTACATAGGCTATATCGTGATGCATGTAGCCATTCACTGCAAAGTTGGCTAAGCCCACGGGTTTTCCATATTTCATTTATTTGTTGCCTTCTTGTTCAGTAATAAATGTTCATAAGGATAAAATGGATTATTATTCAAAGTTTGAATTCAAATACCATAAATACTGTACTAATGGTATTAATCGTGGTTACGCCCACTAGCCTACTCGATGGACCTGGTTTAGTTGAGGTAAGAAAGGAAGGTAATTTCAATCTATGTTACAGCACAGTATTTGCAAAGATATGCACCATCGTTCATTATTCAAATAGATCCCACCTGTCTCTCATTATTCTTTATATTCAATTAGCTTTTGGCCTAGATATCATAAATATCACGGGTTTTCCATATTTCATTTATTTGTTGCCTTCTTGTTCAGTAATTAATGTTCATAAGGATAAAATGGATTATTATTCAAAGTTTGAATTCAAATACCATAAATACTGTACTAATGGTATTAATCGTGGTTACGCCCACTAGCCTACTCGATGGACCTGGTTTAGTTGAGGTAAGAAAGGAAGGTAATTTCAATCGATGTTACAGCACAGTATTTGCAAAGATATGCACCATCGTTCATTATTCAAATAGATCCCACCTGTCTCTCATTATTCTTTATATTCAATTAGCTTTTGGCCTAGATATCATAAATATGAAACATTACGCTGATCTCCATCTTGGAAAGAAAACAGCGGTTTTCTCACTTTACAGCTCCTTCACGGCCGGTTTGCATCTTACCGCGGTAAAAGTCGAAACCGATCACGATGCAACGAAAATATGACTTTACCAGGGTAAACTAAGCAACTTTACCGCGGTATTCTATACCGAGATTGGTGCACTCGGCCATAGAACACAACCTGTCACAATGACAATGTGTAGGAGCGTGAAGCCGAAAAGTCTTTTAGGGTAGTCAAGATATAATTATTATAAAATTATGTAATCTTGATTTACTCTGTTTAGGAAGTAATAGACCAGTATACGTTATAATTGTTAAGTTTCAACTAGACGAATGTTTGATTCTTCGGAATACGGGAAACCAAATTCCACTCACCCTTGCGTTCCCCTGTCTAAGAGTTTAAGCTGGTTAAATAGCATGATGACACCACAATTTCTGCCCCAAAAATAAATTCTTTACGAAGCAGCGCTTTGGCTGGCGGGGGTTGCCGTCCCCACAAATAAAATTAAGTTTTAAGTTTCTAAAATGAAATTAAGTTTAAAAAAATTTACGAAAAATGTTTTGCCGGAACAGTCTTATAAACTACATACATTATTATGTCAAAATGGTCCCAACATTTTCATTCCATGAAATACCTTTCTTTACGGAAGTTAACATAGCCAGGTTGCGTCCCCCTTCCAATTTTTTTTCAAGTAAGCATTTTTACGACGTGAGTCAATGATGATGACGGCTCTTCCTCTTCACACATTTATTGGGAGTAGAGAAAGTGTAACCTCATGATATATGTTTGGCTCAGATTTAGGATCTGTACTATGATCGTTTGTTCAACTTCCCGATATAGGCTATCTTCCATAGCTACCCTTTCTGAAAGATAAATTCGGTTGATATTGGGTTTGACTTGCGATTCTTGTTTAGAATGCTGGAAACAACATGCCATATAGATTTACATTTATTCTTTGAGCTGTCAATTAGATAGGAATAATAATTTCTTTTTGTATATTTAAGGAGACTTTTATACAACTTTTGCAAAGTAAGATTTTTTTTTTAATTCCGTCCTTCCATAACGTGTATATATCATAATAGAATATTTCTTTTTTAATTCGTGGAGCTCCCTCGTGAACCATTTACATTTATTAACCCTCATTTTACTTCCCGATTGCACAAAAGTTAATGGAAAATCATTATTTATAATGTCAATAAAACTGATAAAAATACATTAACTTCGTCGTTAATATCACTTCTACAAAGTCACTTTTTTTAATAAAAATAAGAAGAACATTATATTCATTTCATTTATTGGCCTTACACAATTTAAAATAGGTTTTTTTTAGTTGACTGGATTACAGATGAGACAGCAGTAATCATCAAAACATGGTTGTCAGATAATATTGTCGGGACAAGTTTAGCAGAATAATTTTCATTGTGTATATTTGTTGCAATATTGTATATGCAAGTGCCAATTGTATCATTTCTGCCTGGGCGTGTTGGGACGTCAATAGTTAGGTGTAACCCAAAGTTATCTAACAAGTTTCTTAGATCACTAACCTCACTGCTATTCCCAAAGAAGTTGATATTAAAATCTGCATTTAAAACAATCTTGGTATGGATAGAATGCCTGTATAAAATAGTTAAAGTATCATTGAGTGTAGATAAAAACATTTGAAACAAATTTTTGATATTGTCGGGTGTTCTGTAATTACAGACACAAAATGAATCAAGATTTGCAATAAAAATTGAACTGATTTCGAATATGTTATCTAAAGCCAAATGTGAAAAATTAATTAGCTTATTGACTGGTATGCCTTCTTTAACAAATATTGCAGAACCTCCAAGCTGGCCCTTACTCAATCTACAAAAACTGTCTACTAAACAGAATCCTGGAATTCTGATTAAGTTCAATTCAGAAAAAGTCAAACAGTGCTCTGCCAAACACAATAAATCTATATTCAGGTCATAATCAGTTTTGTTCAAAAGACTTTGACCATTCCAGTAAATAATTTTAAGGCCACAATGCTTCACAATATTTGCAGAGTAAAAATCACTTTTTACATTTACTGATGTGATTTCATTTAAGTGTTGTCCTTCCTGGACGTCGTCAAGGAGTTTAAAGAATTCTTTGGGAATCTAAACTTATAAAAGTGCCTGTAGGCCAAAAGTTAGGTACATATATTTCACTCAGAGGTTCTAACACTCCCAATTTTTAAAGAGCTGTACGTTGGATATTTAGTTTTAAGTTTTCAGCCTGGTAATTTGCAGGTTTGTACTCGTTTAAGTATTCCAATAAATTACTGCATTCCATAGATGGACCCAAACCTGATACAAACAGAAAGTTCATTTTTCAACTGTAGCAAGCTTATTCCTAACACAAGATCCAGTAATAGAATCATATCTACCTACTTTATTGTTAGATGTAGCATGACTCAAATTGTTAGGTTTCATGTTATGCTACACTACAATCCATTTGTTATTGCTAGCGCAATTCACATCATCACTGGTAACACTTACAGGAAAGTCATCTGATGTCAATGATCGAACTGCTCTAATACAAATCACTCACCTTAATCAACATCTGCTTTCTTGTGTCATACTCTGGTTCACCAGACCATTTCAGGAAAGTCGACACATCCTTCGGCAATTGGCTGGCATAAGCAGGTGTGCCATCTGCGTATTATATTGTCTGTAAACAAATACTTTATAATGATAATAATAAACTTCAAATTATATTGGAAGGTAACACAGCGAAGTTATAAAAGAGACTATAGTTTTTTATATACTATAATTGGTATTGAGAAATTGTAAGGAATTTTTTAGCCTATACCCTCAATAAAAAGATTAATCAACTTTGGAATAAACAAATCAATATTAATTGTCTTACTATTATTGACTTAGGCCTCTTCAATATATCAAACAGGTGTTCTATATTTATACTTAGTGTGACACTAATAACTATTAGGCTATCTGATATATAATGAACTTATTAACGTTTAAATGGAATCAAACATTTTTGTATTTTAAATATTATGTGCCATTTGGTTTTTCTAACCCAACTATCTTAATTATTTCTTGACTATATAGTAATACGCTGATTGATATTTCAATCCAACTTTCCTAATATAATATTCTAGTTTATTTAATACTACATGGTCTCTCGCTTCATTAGTTGATTCATCTTTTTATTGAGGGTATAGGCCAATCATGGGCAAACCCCTATCCATTGACACGCAACCCGCAAACTTGGTCAACTTACACATAGTTCGAAAAGAACGGGTAGATGGAGACACAAACAGACAAGTGCAGTGGCGGTTGCTCATTCTTAGGGAAACACTGATTTCACTTTATAATATACACTACAATATACAAATAATACAAACAATTTTGTATTTGTAATTATTCTTTTACGTGTGCAATTATTTCATCATACAAAGGCTTAGAATGTGCCATAACGCCTTTCTAATCGGAACTGTGTCGCAACCCGTCACTGCTTGCAAAGAGATATGACTCATGCATGGGAATAATCCACCACGTACACCGAATGTCCGCAATGCAATCTTGTGTCTTATGCGGGAAGGTCAAGAACCACAAGTGGTTCGCGAACCAGTAAATGCCTATGTATGGTATAGGCTAAAAAATTCCTTACAATTTCTCATTCTAATTACCCTCATATACAAGATGAAATTTATTAATAATTGGTATTGTTTACCTGTCATTACGTTCTATATATTTTTGTTATTCACAAGGGCCTGAAAACATGCCGGTGATTTCAATTTAATTAAAAAACTGTTGTCGCATAGGTTCAAAGCAACTTTCAATCAAATACAATTATTTTATTCTTAATGAAGTTGGGTACATTGGGGGACGCGTCAGGTTAAAAATACACTCACTTCTATCAACTAAAAAATATCTCAACAAATAAAGAATTCCTCTTAATCCTGTAATATTGTGAATGTTAAAAAGTTCTGAATCAAGTTATAACAAGGAAGGTGAAATAATCGCTAAAACTGTGGAAAACTAATAATAAATACTTTACTAAAATTATTTGTTAACGAAGACTACGAATCTTAGGCATACGGCCCTTATATAAGTACAGGAAATAATCGAAGTAAGATATTCAACAAGTGCAGTAGCGGCTCGTGGCTCAAAACGAAAGTGTGCTGCAAATACTATTTCATACAGCAAACTTAAAATATTTTTAAAAATTATTAGTAGGCCTATCTAAACTACTCGTCTCTTAATCCATCTCTGGGAACTCTCACGCGAATTTCTCTGCCCTAATTATTTTTTTGCTAATTTATCTCGTCTCGTCGAACGTTGTGTGAGTTGTGTGACGAGAGAAAATATAAAAAATAAAAATAAAAAATAATAATAACAATAATAATAATAATATAAATAAATAATAATAATAATAATAATAATAATAATAATAATAATAATAATTAGGGTAGGGAAAATCGCGTGAGAGTTCCCCGAAATGGAATAAGAGACGAGAAAATAGTATTTTTAATGATCGAGGTAGAGGAAGTCGCTTAGTGTTCCCAGTGCGACAGAATACTTAATCGGGGTTGTGGAATCCGGGTTTTTCTGAATTTAACACATTCGAATTTGGCGGTGAAGATGAAAAGCATTGCTTACTCGCTACATCACGGTCCCCGACCGTCAGATGGTGGAAGATCTTCTCACATAACTAACAGCTCGCTCGCCGGCGAGACGTGAACCTCCCTCAGAATCCCACTCGGCTGCCTGCTGCCGCAGCCCATTTTGCAGGTTAAACTCCCATATACGACAAGCAGCAAAGGTCGAGCATGACGTCACACCGTACGAACGCTGTGCTGTTCACAAACTGCATTCACGAATACGGGAAAGATAATATTCACATTACCGACTCTTGACTCCCAAACTACCAGCTAAGAAATTCTCGCGTGGACGCGCCAAGTTCAAAATCTACGCAAAAGAAAATATAATATTGCGTTTGAAAATAACATTATACGACGAGCAGAAAACAAACTGTGTGCTGCAGCACTGCAGCACATAGGAGAAACCGCCACTGAACAAGTGGTTGTACTTACTGTTCGATCGTCCAGGACAGGAGATTCGCTCATGATTGCGGGCGAGAGCTCTTCGCTTGATGGATTCGCTGACACAACTACCCTCTGCCGTGCTTGTAATGGTGGGGGAGGCGTATATCGCCTTAAAACAAAACACTACAAATTACACCACCAGGTGGCCTCTCTTCCTGCTTTCTATTGGCTAGCTCGGAAATGTGACGTGGTTGTGAACATGTGGGGTGGAGATTTTAATAGCATGATGAATTATAAATATTACAGATAAACGCATAATGTTGCTCCATTTTTAAATGCAAAATGATTACACGATCAATCTTATTGCGAGAGTACGGTGTGGTTTCTAACCTACCAGATATAATTTATATTATTAATATAATGTGATTAAATAATCTACCAGTAATGAGATTTTATTTTATTCACAATCTTATATTTTACTATTAAAACAGGCACGTCGAACACCGCGGACAGCATGCTGCTCTTTGCAAACACACCTGTGGCCCGCACAAAGAATACATAAGCTGGCCTAAGATTCTTTTCAGTTTTTAATCTGCAACGATTTTAGGGATACCAGTTTTATTTTCATACCTCCCTAAAGAAGTTTTAAAAAGGATTACGGCAATGCTCGATTCTACCTATGTACGAGAACAGTTACTTTCCTTCATGAAATCAACTAAAATCTCTGAGAGATCAAGGCTAACAGTAGGCCTACTTCTCATCTCTAATCAAAGACGGAACTAAACAGACATTTCAGCCATAGAAAAAGAAAAAAAAAAAAAAAAAAAAAGTGTCTCGGGACAAAATGCAAAAATTGCCGTAAACAGATGTTCATTTTGAAATGATGTGATTTTCGTGCATACATTTCCTGCTGTTGAATACAAGTCTATGTTGACGTTTAAAATTTAAATTTGTTTCTGTTGTTTAACTATTTCATTATTTTGTATTGATGAATAAACCATTTGTATGAACAATGACTGCTTCTAAGTTTAAGTAACAAAAATATTCTGCAGTAATTTTCATCTGGGGCTCCCTCAGTTTGACATGCCGATATTAAAACATCTAATATGATTGGAATGCAGTGGCGGACGCAGAATTTTTTCGGGGGGGGGGGGATTTGAATAGTTACCAAAGAATACTAAAAACAATTAGCTAACTTATATAAACAATTAGTTTATAAAACTGCAAACTTACATTGCATTTTTTTTAATTTCGGGGGGGATATATCCCCCCTAATCCTTATCCCCCCCTGCGTCTGCCACAGTTGGAATGGTAACTATTTCACAATGGCCGAATGTAAGCTAAGGTGAAGTCAGACTGAAAAATTCAGTGCCACAGCTGTGATTTGAACTAGGATCTTCGGCTCTCCGTGCAGCTGCTCTTACCAATTGAGCTATCATGGCAACATTCCGGAAGAACATTGTGAGTCCGTTGGAGAATTGAATGTTGTACCGGCATGTTGCCATGGTAGCTGAATTGATAAGAGCAGCGGCGCTGAGAGCCGAAGATCCTAGAACAAATCTAGACTATGACATCGAATTTTTCAGACTTGCTTCACCTTTCCGTCTAATATGATCATTATCCTCAAGAAGACTACTCACCTCCAGCTCAGGTATTTCCGTCCTGGGTTCTGCTTCTGATTTCGGAGACAGTCCACTTTGTCCAGCCATGACAACATCATGCCTCCCCCACTTTCATTTGTCGCTTACTGTTGAATGGGCATCCATCCGAAACATACCTAATAATACTGATAACCCGGCAACATATTGCACCTTATTAAAAAGAAATTACAAATGCGAAACGAAACACTAGATGTAATTTACAAACTTTATCACTCCCATCTGAGAAATACGCGCTTTACAGATTTTCAAAGATGGCGAAATCATCTCGATCGATATTCGATAGTTTTTCGTTGCATTCAAACGGCTGGAAAAAGTCGATCGAAACTATCTATGCAAGAAGCACGCGATCTCTAGCAGGCATTTATAGAACTTCTTTAAAGCCGTGGCCATTATTTGGTAATTTGTCCTATTCCTATTTCTTTTATAAGTAAATTTACAGAGGAGTACCGTACCGTCCGCTCCACTCGATAAATTAAAAAAAAAATATATATATATATGTATATAAACGATGTTAATGCTATTAAATTCATGTTTATTTATTGTGTTTCTAAATAAATAATTAAAAAATAGTATTTTATCCATCAAAATATAAACTCTTTCAGAAAAATTATGAATATCATCCCATAATATACATATCTTGTCAAAACACATTTGGCAATTCAACAAAAAAAAAAAATTAAATATAATGTTAAAACCATCTTACTAGACCACTTGCCTTTTTGCATAAAAGATTATTTAAGTTTAAAAATTTGACGTCTGCCATGTAAGCTTAATACTAAGCTGTTTTTTCCTTGTACCTTAGATACTGCCCTCTCTTCTCTATGTTTGAGATAACCTGCAACTACTACTAAGGCATCTCCAAATACTACAGCAGCAACAGTGGAAGCGTTAGGCAAGAATGTGTTGAATACGTAAAGACTAGTGTTTCAAATATATAAGTAATTATGTAAATTTAGTGGAGGGAAAGGAAATAGACATTAAATCCATGTCTGGGATATTAATACAAGTAAGAATGTAGGACGCCATTGAATGTGTGTTCTCAACGGAGAAACCTCCCGTGGTCTGCCTTGTCTTCTGAATCAGTTGAGGAATTTGATGTCATACTGGCATGTTGTCATGGTAGCTCAATGGTAGAGCATCGGCGCGTTAAGCCGAAGATCCGTGTTCAAATCCCGGTTATGACATAACATTTTTCAAGCTGATTCTTACTTGAATTATGTAAATATTATATTTCATTTTCTTAGACTATTGAATTGTATAATTCATTATGTAGGCTAAATAATGTATTTCATTTTCTTTGACTGTGGAACTGTAAATTTGTAGGCCCTATATACTTTGTTTGTAATCATTTGACGAGTCCCATAACATGGTTACGTTCAGTTGGACTAAATAAAAATCTAATGTAATCTAAAGCGGTTGAATGAATAATTGCAGGCAAAACTGCAGATACCTGCTAGTACATACAATATCAATTAAGTCATTAATTTACCTGGAACTTCAATTAAGTGCTAGTCTTAAATAATTCAGAACAAATTAATCATTTAAAAAACTGTCATTAAGGATAAGGAATTCAAACAACTGCTGTCTTGTGGGTTATCATGGCTAGTCTATGCAATTGAATTTGACACTACGTGTCCAGAATATGGGCCTATATACTAATGAACTTCTATTATACAATCCTTAGGTTGAAGTAGATATAGTAAGCTACATTAATGTTATTTTATTTTCTATTCAATTTCATTTGAATGTTAATTTAAAAGGTAATCATTTTTATGAATAACAAAAAAAAAATCTACTTAAAAGAAAGATCAGGAAGGTCACTCTCCCTGGATCCGCCATTATTTGAAGGGGAATAGTTAGGGTACAATTCTGATGGAATCTTGTTCTGGTGTAATTTATTTCTGCAACGAGTTTCTGATTGCTGTTGACTTTATTAGGCTGGTCGATTTCAGAGGGGTTTTCGAGTTGTATAATAATTGAAGGCGTTTGCACAATTTATCAGGATAGCTCCTAGAGCTGTATGTTTCTTGCCCCGTATGATACACCAGAACAGTTGTTTTTCCTTTATATTTCTACAGCTATTGCTTGGAGTTGTATGGTTCTTGCACCAATCTGTACAGTTTTTTCCTTTACAGGAATAAGCAAAAAATGAGAATTACAAATTTAAAAATAATGGTTTTGCACAGAACTTATAATATTAAATGGAAAGGGAACTAATAACTGAGTTCCACCTCTCTTAGAAATCATGTTTTGGGTGTATTAAAATGTTTAATTTTAGTAAATTGTAAGACAAGTGTGGTAAGTGCATCATTGGTATTGCATACTTTTTTCTTTGATAGCAATTTAGCAGACAGTAAAAATGTTACAAGAACACCAGCTTTAAAAAGTAGTAGTATTTTAATTTAGCTAGCGATCAAAACATTTACTACGTTTTCATGCAGAATTCAGATTGATCTGAACACGATCCCATTCCAATAAAACTTTCGATCGGATATTGAAAACAAAGTTTCCGAGAGAACCCACAGAATGCGATAGTCCCACATTCCACGACATTGGAACTCTTCTCGCCACACACGAGAATGTCGCAAGGACATTGAGGACCAATGAAATGTCTGATTAGCGTATTGAGATCGAACTGAATACGGGTAGTGTATCCATGGCGTTTGAATACGATCTCAGTCCGATCCGATCCTACTTTTTAGGGGGATTGACCTTGAGACTCAGATCGATCTGAGTTCCTGTTTTCATGACAGTTTCATTCCGGTAAGAGGATTCAGATTGATTTGAATTCTGCATGAAAACGTAGTAATTGAATACTAAAGCTTAGGTGCATGTGGTGATCTCATGGAATGTAGAAGGTTTTGCAAAATACTGAGCTACCTACTGAATTATATTAAGTGAATATTTAGAAATAAAATGGCAATACAGATGGGTAAGATTGCAATCGTTAACTTCAGCTAGCAAGTATGATTATATTCCATGCCTGCAATAATAGATATATCAGAAGTTACAGGCATTTATATAATAATGCACATGTGTGGTAAATAGTGTGGTGTGTAGTCAAAAGACTCAGGTACCGGTAGGTTAGATTACTAGCACTGGGTGTCACAACTGTCGTCTGTTCCTCCAAGTCTGTCATCTAAGAAACACCATACATAAGGTTCAATGAGTGTGATATCGAATTTCATCACAGAAACACCAGTGAGTTTGAAAACAGCCTGATACTTCATCAGTGTAATTTTCAGTGAATTTACAACCCATTGATAGAAGTGTGACTGCATCAATGAAACTAATAGATGACTTTAAGAACACACCCTATTCAAAAACATTTTCATTAATGTTATACAGTATGAGCATTTTAGGAAGTTGTCATCTGGAGTAAGAAATACAATATTGTACATAGTATATAAATAATATATACAATAAATATTTCTCCATTCTTGCCCACCTCTTTCCAGAAGATGGCTGCAAATCAAGAAGCACCCGAAAGCTTGGATAGCTTCAGCCTTCATGCCTGGTTGGAATCATGAGAAAGCTTATATATACATTTAGGCCTACACTATAAGCTGCATCCGTGCGAGCGGTGTTTTCCCTCTCTGCTATGAAGCCCGCATTGGCTGCACTCAACATATGTATGGCTTCTTTCTTTTAACTGTACAAAAAGTATTACATATAATCTTACCTTATGACATACGGTACATTGAAAGTGTCGTCCTTCCTGGGTCATACAGGCATTGTATGTGGAAACCACATTCTGCCTGATGCGAGTGTGTTCTTTCACTGTAATGTTTCTAATTTCATATTAAATGATTTCTTTTAGTTCCTCCAATGTGTGAGGATTTGTTTGATAAACCTTATCTTTCAGGACACATGAAGTCAGAATGAAAAATTCAATGCTATGGCATTGTCCATCTTAGCCTACACACAGCCAGTGTGAAAGAATTATCATTCCTTATCTTTCAGGTTACCTCACAAGTAAAAATCACACACTGTTTGGTCTGGGGAGCAGGTGGAAAGAGACCAGCAATGATCACTATATCTGTAAACACTTCCAATATTTTAAGAAGGGAAACTTCCACTGTATGAGTGGTAGCTGAATCTTGTTGAAACCACCTGCATGTTTTCTTGTTCTTCCGTCAACTGATGGAAGAATGGCATCAAAATGTCAGCTTGGTACATCTATGAATCTACTGTTGTCTTGTAAAAAATAGTCCCAATTATTCATCTTGCATTAATAGCACACAAAACCCCAATCTTCCTATCAAAATGAGGGATTTCATACTAAACTAAAACATTACAAATGAAATTAGAAATATTACAGTGGAAGAAGTCACTCGCATCAGCAAAAATGTGGTTTCCACAGGTAATACTTTTTATACAGTTAAAGCAGGGAAGTCGCATTTGCATCGAGTGCAGCTAATGCGAGCTTCATAACGGAGAGTGAAAACACTGCCTACACTGATGCAACTGTGGGTGTGTCTACATATATAACCAATGGCTGGATGCTCATAACGTTATTTGAATTTCAAATTTCTTTATTAAAAACTAATACCTTACCATGAAGGTATTACACAGCTAAACATTTTGTTACATTTTGGTGATAATTAAATACTGTAATCTCTTAGTAGAAAAATTAGTTTCTACCAACTTCAGATATTACTTAAACTTAAAGACACAAAATCTTAAAATATGAGTTATTTGTTTTCATTGCTCAGGTGTCAGCATATACATAGCTACTATGTGGCTCTCTTAAGATACATTTACGTCTGTCATGTCATTTGTGTATGACATTAGCATAAGCCTGAGGTCTTCAAAATATGGCCGGTGGGCCACATCCTTAAAGTACAGTTACCTCATATTATGTCTGACCTGCAGTGCCAGATAAGCTGGCAGAAAATCTATGAAAAATCTCAGTCAGGTTGGTGATCTTCATGGATGGAACCCGGGACTCCTGATTCAAGCTACTCCCATTGCAGTTAGGCCCAACATCTGAAGTAAAGAGATAGCGTGAATGAGTGGAATTCTTTCTGAGATTTCCTAAATATTTAAGGGAATGTGTTTATTTGAAATTACGCAAAATATAGATTTTGATTTTACTGCTTAATTCCATAATTTTAGATGTGTTGTATGAAATACAAAAAGATTTTGAAGTTCAATCCTATTTAGAAGTCCTAAATGACAGCTTATTTTGCTCTGAACTAGAACCACGCTAACCCAGCTGGGAATTCACTCAATTCAGTAATTCTATCCCCTAAAATTATCTAGGAAAATGCAAGAAATTAGTTTAAATAAATCCTTCATTTAACATTTTCCCTTAGTTCTCTGTTTGAAGAAACATCACCACAAGTGTCTCACCGGGATTCAGAACACATATTCTAGCCTAATAGCCATGAATTAAGCAATCTCTGAGCCACCTCATATTCATTAATTTAAGTAATGATCCTCAAAAAAAAATAATGCTGAACTACTCCAAACATACCAGAAATGTTCCATGAATGTGGAAAGCATTCATAATATCACATTAAATTAAGATTAGAATGAAAACACATTTAGTTATTAACTTAACTATTAATAGCATAATACATATGACTGTTATTTGTACAATCATTTAAGGATATTTCATGAGCATTTTCATGTACAACTTTTCAGCAAATTTCTCTGAGTGCTTTCTTTGTAGATCACTGATGAAAATCTGTTATCTGTGATGTTCGTGAGAGTTGTCTGGAAGGAACATTCATTCTAATATCTCCAAGGCACTTTTGTTTACACTATTATTCATGAAACAAGACATTTCGATTTTTAAAACTTATTCCCAAATGTGCAATACTGGTGTCATATTTTATGTTTCTCAGACATAATTTGTACCGATACCTAACTACATCACATTCAAGATATACTTGAGAATGAAATTAACTTACTAATACAAAAATATTTCCAATCTTGTGGCTGCAAACTGGTCGTGTATTAAAATATGAGCTTCCAATCTCTAAAACCTAAGGACTACATTTATAATAAAATATAAATAAAGAAAAATAATTCATGACAGTACATTGTCAATAGAGAATATCCTTCTTATAATGTTTCAACATGATTCTAAAAAATATAAGATTAATATACTAAATGTTTATTAAATATAATACACATCCAACTATGAAGATTTGAAAATGAACTCTAACGATAGAACAATTATCAGTTACAATAGGACAAACTGTGTGACTCCTGGCAAATGTAGGCAAGAATGAAAGCTTACCGACCAGCGTAGACCTACTAGATATGGTAAAATGCCCTTAATATTACTAGTACATATTGTAGAAGTACTTTGAGACTTATTAATGATAAAATAGTAGTGCCACAAGTAGCAATAATTAAAATCACAGTCATTTTAGAGAATTACTCAGTCATCTCATCACAGCCCACAAGAAAGTTAACACTTCCAATCGAAAGGACAGTATTCCTAAAATGCTGAGAAATTAAATTTTTATAGGCTTCTTTTAGTGTTGGCTATGTATTGAAAATTGTAAAAGTTTTTTGCAATTTACTACAATTCAGTAGATTTCTGTACAATTTTCTTTGCAGCCACATTTTCATACAATGTGAGATCACACAACGAGATGGCAGATTTGCCCTGTTTAGCCTCTGTGATGGCAAAGGAGGTCAAACTTTCTGTAGCTCCTCTTAGCTGCTGTACGGAACTTCTACAGCATCTAGAAAGATGTATGCAAGTGCTAGAAGACTGGTACCCAACACATCCCCAAGGGCTGTCAGGAATGGAATGGCAGAGTTGTCGGGGTCCACTTTCCATTTCCACATGAGATGAATGAGTAGATGTGCAACATACAGAAGAGTCATAACCTAGGAATACAGAAACATGTTTTATGTTAGCCATGTTTGACCATGCCTATAAAAGGAACAAAGAGGACTGATATTTTGTGCCCACTTCCCGTACAAGAAAGAACCATATTCAATACTCAATTATTTACTTTGTGGATTACTTTGATATTAGTTTCCTTTTACCTTCTTTTCTTTGAATGATAGATTTGAGTATTCAAAGAAACACGTCATCACAAATAGATTAGAGTGTTTTAACAAAACAACCAAAACATCTGACCAACTTTTTAGCTACAATGTTGATAAAATAGAGCCATATTGACAGTCCTGTAAGTTTAAAATGTGGAAACTCCGCCTTGTCAATATCAAATATAAGATATTAAAAATCAGATATATTTTAGCCAACATGCAATCACCCTCAGTGATAGAAATCTTTAAGTAAAAATTAAAACATTGCTACAGTGCATTGAACCAACATAATTAATGTGGTTATGCAGCTATGCTTGTTGGCTCTTACATTCCCCATTATGCATTTTATATTTTATATTGAAAAGGCAGAGTTTCCGCATTTTAAACTTACAACCTGTTTGTGAAAAAGTACTTAAACAAACTTATAAATACAGGTGGGTCATTCCATGCAAACCAGGAGGTCAAAAAATCTTTTGGTCATAATTTTTTCATTTTAATTTATTTTCATTCTAATAGTGTCTATGTGTTTTAAATAAAGTTTTAGAGCCTTGGAAGTAATAAGTTTTATGATATGGGGTTTGAAGTATTGGCTTTTTGCATTAACCCTTTTTTTATTTATTTTTCATTACTTCAGCATAGTTAAATTAAATTACCTTTTGTATTTATTTTTCATTGCTTCACAACAGTTTAAATTAAATTACTTTTGCAAAGAAAATATACTACTTCTTCATTCTTCAGTACAAAGATTATTATGAAGAAATATATTCAATAAGAAAATACATTAAATATATTTAAAATAACAATAAAAACAAAACAGACTTCTCAATTGGTTTAAAACTTTCAAAGGAATAGTATTAGTGTATAATGTTATGCATTCTGTAAAGCTTCATAAAGGAATCTACAAAAATGAACTAGTAACAAATTAAAATATACTTATTCTGTCATGATATTCCTGCCCGCAATACACTCACCGCAAGACTGTGCTGTAGCTGGCCTACTCCAATTACATGAAAGGTGGTGCGACAACTCCTGAACAAGCTTTGCCTCACATCATCATATGCGATTTTGAACTTTAAGCCTCACAATTGAATAAAGATTCCATCATGCAAATTAAAGAGTTTAAGAAAGTGTTTATAAAATAAAATAAAATTATAACCTAAAAAAATTATTTTAAAAATATTTATTTTACCTAAAGCAAAATTACTTTTTTCCCAATGCAGTGTTGACATACCCCATCAGTATCCATACTGCCATTTCACAGATTATTTTATGTGGGCCCTTCCATTCTTTACCACAGAAACCTTAGCACTGCATTAACTAAAGATTCGAACCTGCCATGTTCTGGCTGCAACTCACCACAACTCAACGTGGTCTTAGACCATGCAGCCAAACCTCATTGTCATGTGCCTAAGCCACAAAATTAAGCAGATCAATCTGACATTTTAGTAAGAGTTGGTTTTATGTAAGAAACAAGTAAAGGAACATCTACGGTAGTTTTTTGTTACATGGAAACCCAAAAAAACAAACAAACAAACAAACAAACAAACAAATAAAACAAAACAAAAAGCAAAAATCTCTCATGAACTACGGAAGTTCAACAGAAGAATAGAAATCTGTTCCACTTGTGTATATCTCTATGGTCGGATAAGAAATTTAAAAACCATAAAACATACTCTGATCTCTGGGATTACTTGGATTTCATTTCTGTCCAGCAACTATTCCCCCCTTCAAATTTTTAAATATGAAATGTTACTGGAACTGAGCATCACTGCTAGGGTTGGGCTTTTCTCTTTCCAAAATATCAGATAGCTGTATTTAGGTATCTTTTGAAAAGTACACAGATCACAACCTCATTTGTCAAAACTTGAATTTTACTGCACAGGAAAAAATAGTTTAGTATCTTGGGCATAATGGAGAGGGTGAATGCTAATGTAAAGAATGGAGGGAAACAGGTGACATGTGAGTTAGCAACAGCATAAGAATCCCAGAGGAAATGAATGACATACATGGTAGAAGCATAGAAATAAAATTGTGTTGACATACGAGATTATTTTTAAACTCATTTTGCCAAGTTTGTAACCATGCCTTGAAATACGAAGTTTTTATAGAAGATTCATTGACAGGGATCAAATGAAATCTCATTGTATTAATTGGCCAGCACTTTTCTGGGTGGGTGGGCCAGGCCCAACCAGGCTCCCCTTAGTGCTGCCCCTGCATTTTGAGCGTTTTTAATACAATATATTAATTCATTCTAAAAAATGTATAAAAAATCAGAAGACACATGCTGACCTAGCTGCAGCATACTCAACAAAACAATGGTTGCTTAGCATGATTTTATGGTTTTGTGCTGCACTACTTAAAAAATTATCGTCATAGGTCAAGTTCTCTCCAGAACTAAAACAATAAGTCAATAATTGAAGAGGAACAACTGATGTTGGTTTAGTTTTCATTGTCGAAATAAGAATACTTTGCTTATTTCCATAACCATATAAAGTACGGAGTCATTTTCTGGGGTTCTTCTCCGGAAGCTGAAAAAGCCTTCGAAATCCAAGAAAGAGCAGTCAGAATAATTTGCGGAGTTAACCAACAGACATCCTGCAGAGATTTATTAAAAAAACTAGGAATTTTACCCTTAGCTTGTATATATATGCTGGAAGTAATTTATTATATTAAACTACATGGCAAAATCTGTTAACAAACAACAACATCCACAATTATCAAACAAGACAACAGAATGACCTGCATGTCCAACACAGTAGAACAAATATTTCGAAGTCAAGTGAGTACAATTCCGGTATAAAGTTATTCAATAAACTACCTACAACTATAAAGTCTATAGAAAACAGTAAAATATTTTTAAAAAGGCTAAGGTCCTTCCTGCAGACACATTGCTTTTATTCAGTGCTTGAATTTCTTTCTTTATAGGATAAGCTAATAAAGAAATGTTAAAGGATCCAATAACTTATAAAATAAATTTCAGGAAAAAAAAAAAAAAAAGATACATCAGAAAGATAAATTCTGAATTTCTAAAAATTCATTTTCTTTTTGTTTCAGGTAACCTGGAGAGTCTCGAGATACTGACATGTACTGACTATAGTACTCATGACAACCATAGCTATACGGCATGAGAGTAATTGCAATATTGTTACATTTGTACTCATTTTTCAATAACTAATGTTAACTCTATATCTATATCTTGTATTGAGTTTATTGTGAAAATATGTATTATATATTATTGTAAATATTTGGACGCGTCCTATAACATGAACATGTTTGTGAAGGACTTAATAAATTCTATTCTATTCTAATTGTTCAGGATCCAGAGAAATCAAACAAACGCTGTTACTTATGTATATGACTTCACACCCAGATACTGACACTACTTCCAACAAGAGCATCGATTTGTCTACCAGAGATACTCAATTGCAGACTTATAGATCCTTATGATAATTTGTTTCTGCCATGGATTAAGTTGACATCGTTTAAGTTGATTCATGCTATTATTGCCTAACACTGACTGGTGCTGTTCATTTTTACTTTGTAACTGCTACAGGCTACTAGTTTGTTAAGTTTTAGACTGAGTATGATTTGATTAATAATAATAATAATAATAATAATGCTTTATTCATCCGTTATATCAAAGTACATTGATGTAGGATACGTCAATCTTAACCTAAGAAGAAATAATGAACTTATAATACAGATAGTAAAAGATAAAATGCGTGGTCCTACTTTCCACTTTCCACCACAGAACACCTTTTTTTTTTTTTTTTTTGGGTGGTCTGACTGAGGAAGGCCTGGAGGGCGGGCTGAAACGTCTTGTGTTATGTGTTTTTTTTATTGTTTTTAACCGATCTTTTAACCACTATCATAACTAAGTGTTTTTATCAAGTGTTCATCACTTTTATGTTATTATAATACAGATAATCTTAACATAAGAAACAACTTATAAAGTACTATACTTATGCACTACTTAATTCAGGGAGTAGCAAAGGATGCACTGTGCTGTGAGTTGTGGATTAGTTATGGAATAGTAGCACCCATCCATTAAATAATTTTTGACAGCTGCTTTAAATTTCTTGACCGAGTGCATTGCTTTGATGCCATTGGGGAATTTATTGCAAAGATGAATTCCATTGTGTTCAAAACTTTGTTCAAACAGGGAGGTATTATGGCTTAAGATACATAAATCTGTTTTGTTCCTTGTATCATAGGAGTGTTTCTGCGAATTTGTTTTGAATTGGGAATGTGACGATTGTTTTCAATTTACAGTGAAGATGCATAAAATAAAATGTATAGCCTTTATGGTGAGGCACTGAAGACATTTGCCTTTTATATAAGACAAACTAAGGAAGGATTAATCAAGGAGTTTAAAGCAAATTAGTAGTTCTGAAAATTGCAAAGAAGATAAGTAACCTTACTTGGACTAATTAAATTTTCCACTTTGTTCTTCAAGTGCTTTATCTCTTATCCTAATTGCAACAGACTGAATGCTTCATTCGTAAATAGTAAGTTAATATGCTGAAATAAAGAACATACCGAAAAAGTTTGAATATTGTTTTGTCGGTTTTTTTTGTTTTACAGTCAGGTCACCCTGCTATGATGAGGTATTTACTATATATTTTCCTTTATTTATAGTACTCACCTGCACAACGCTCACTAGAAGATACAGAATCACAAACGGTGGACCAACAGTACTTTCACCCCAGTGAATGACATAATCTGCTACGTAGACAAAAATTAGTTGTCCAGTAATATTCATTGCGATGAGTATTCTCGCTGTGGACGCATGAGGCACTGCAAACAGGAGACATTAACATAAGATAAGAAATCAGTAAAAATTAACAGAATAACATGTTACGAATTATTTTATTTCTTAATAAATTTCATCAGTGCAGGCCTATATCCTTTAACTCTTCTTACAAACCTCATTTCTGTTGCCTGGATTTGGCTTTTATCCCTTTCTTTTAAAATCCAGGATTTACTCTCATACATGAATACACAGATTACCATGGTTTTCTATGAAATTTTTATTTTGTTTTAAATACATAATGGTAAATACGGTATATAAGATTAACTTGCTTCATTATCACGAGTTTAATGAGGGGGTTAAAAGTTTAAAAAGCGACGTGAAATTCTTACAATATAGCATGAAATCCTTTAAAAAAAAGCAATGATTTTCAGCAAGAAGAAAAAAAAATTATATATATATATATATATATATATATATATGAAAAATGCAGGTCCCATAACTTCCATTTTACATTAAAGTTTAAAAATGGACTCCTTCAAAATATACTCTTGTGTTTTTAGGTATCTTTGATGCTTCCTTCAAATACAGAAAATCCCATTAAGTATAGTGGAGGCACAACCTATGTAGACAGTCGGCATGCTTTGAGGATTAAGCCATTGTCTGGCACTTAAGGAGTGGTACGGGGGGAGCAATAACTGACTGAACGGCACTCGTCTGGTGTCCACGTGGAGTCATAGTTTAAATGTCAAAAATTCAGAAATGAGCATTGATTGGTTGCACACGAAATTCTATTGGCTGTCAGGCAAGTTCAACGCCCAAGAAACTCGCTGAAAATCCAGAATATACAACTTTATTGTCCAAGACACCCTCATTTCAAGTTATTTACTGCGGATTATGAGGGTCTGTTGGCATGCCTTGAACCAAGTTGTATACGTAGAAGTTGCCTCCACTATACCATATTTACTCATGTAATTCAAGCGTTTTTTATGCTAATTTTGTAATCTAAAATAGGATGCACGATTTATGCAAGGAAATTATTAAACCATTACAATAATGGTTTAAATTTGATTTATTTGAATAAAACCAACAATGATACTTACAGTGCTACATTATTGATTTTCTTCAGAACTATAGTCTTGTGCAGATTCACTCTGCATATTCAGTCACTTTTAATTTGAAACATGATTTATGACAATAAAACAAAATGAAGCAATTTGTATACAGTAGAGCATGTCAATAAGTTAAAATCAATCAGAAATAAAAACACTTGTTGCTCCACTTACATAATATTAGGCAGGACCGGTTTCAAGGAAGATCAGCTTCCTTATCCTCAGCTGGATGTTGACTGGTGTGGTGCTGGGAGATCCAAGTCTGTAGTTGGCGCTGTGCTGCCATCTGTCTTCCCCAGGATCAAACTAAAAATCTCGTCGGCCAATGGTATATCAAAATTCATTGCCCTGTCTTTATTTTTTAAAATGAAAATCTTCTCCCATGTCATTAATTCTAAAGGTCTTTTAACATGTTTTAACAATTTTATGTTGTTATTAATGTGATGGTCACATGTATATGCATGAAAAGCTATGGCCGATTTTTCCGTGTGCATCAATCTGACGTTGTTCAAATGTTCTTTCATTCTAGCTTCAAGGTTTCTTCTGGTTTGTCCGATATATATACTGTGGCAATCTTTACAGTCAACTTGGTAAATGCCTGATAATTTGAGTTTGGGAACACTATTTCTTAATGGGTGGTTAAGTAGGTTCCTAAGGTTGAATTTATTTTGTGGAGCCAGTTTTATATTCACGTCCTTGAATACTTTCTCAAACCTGTAAAATACTTTCGGGTGGAAGGTGAATTTCCTATATATCGGCTTCTCATTATCATTGTTTGCTAAGGTGCAATTGTCTCTGATCATTTTTCTTTTTCTATGTTTAGAAATCATCTTATCGATGAATTCCATATTGAAGCCATTCTGCACAGCGACCTTCTTTATATGTATATATTCTTTCCTATATTCCACTTCTGATAATGGGATATATATCAGTCTGTGTATTAAGCTGTGAAATATAGCGAACTGGTGTGATCTTGGGTTGTAAACATTATATTTAATGTAGTTGTCAACGTGCGTGTCTTTCCTGTAAATTCCGAAATCCAATCTCCCCTCGTTCCTCATAATCTTCAGATCCAGAAATGGTAAGCTATTGTTTTGTTCTGTTTCCATCGTGAATTGGATGGCCTGGTCTTGTAAATTCAACAATCGTATGAATTAATTGATAAAACATTTCTATTGGGACAGATGAAATGTTAGTTTCATTTGATGTTTGCGCTTTATTTACTAGCATTCCGACTGAAAAACTACCAGATTTACTGAATAAATGGTTTGTACTCAACCAATTCACCAAAGAGCAAATGGAAGGTTATAATTTATTGATAGGCCTATGTATTAGCCAAAACAGCTTTTGTTTCAATAATAACTATTACAAACAGGCCACAGGATTAGCTATGGGGAATCCATTATCGCCTATGTTAGCGGATTTATATATGAGCCACCTTGAAGTATTGGTTACCAGAGCATTTCCACACATTTTTAAATATTGGTACAGATACGTGGACGACATTTTTGCGATTGTCCCACGGAAATTCTTGAATGACTCAATAAAATTGTTGAATTTACAAGACCAGGCCATCCAATTCACGATGGAAACAGAACAAAACAATAGCTTACCATTTCTGGATCTGAAGATTATGAGGAACGAGGGGAGATTGGATTTCGGAATTTACAGGAAAGACACGCACGTTGACAACTACATTAAATATAATGTTTACAACCCAAGATCACACCAGTTCGCTATATTTCACAGCTTAATACACAGACTGATATATATCCCATTATCAGAAGTGGAATATAGGAAAGAATATATACATATAAAGAAGGTCGCTGTGCAGAATGGCTTCAATATGGAATTCATCGATAAGATGATTTCTAAACATAGAAAAAGAAAAATGATCAGAGACAATTGCACCTTAGCAAACAATGATAATGAGAAGCCGATATATAGGAAATTCACCTTCCACCCGAAAGTATTTTACAGGTTTGAGAAAGTATTCAAGGACGTGAATATAAAACTGGCTCCACAAAATAAATTCAACCTTAGGAACCTACTTAACCACCCATTAAGAAATAGTGTTCCCAAACTCAAATTATCAGACATTTACCAAGTTGACTGTAAAGATTGCCACAGTATATATATCGGACAAACCAGAAGAAACCTTGAAGCTAGAATGAAAGAACATTTGAACAACGTCAGATTGATGCACACGGAAAAATCGGCCATAGCTTTTCATGCATATACATGTGACCATCACATTAATAACAACATAAAATTGTTAAAACATGTTAAAAGACCTTTAGAATTAATGACATGGGAGAAGATTTTCATTTTAAAAAATAAAGACAGGGCAATGAATTTTGATATACCATTGGCCGACGAGATTTTTAGTTTGATCCTGGGGAAGACAGATGGCAGCACAGCGCCAACTACAGACTTGGATCTCCCAGCACCACACCAGTCGACATCCAGCTGAGGATAAGGAAGCTGATCTTCCTTGAAACCGGTCCTGCCTAATATTATGTAAGTGGAGCAACAAGTGTTTTTATTTCTGATTGATTTTAACTTATGATTTATGACATGAATATTTTTTGGACATTATAGTAAGTTGACTGGACTTTATATTACTGAAACTGGATGTCTTAAACCCAAAGACTATTCACGAACTACAGTGCACCAGGGAACTTTCTCCGCATAGGCTACATGCTGGAGAGGGTGCAAGCAATAGCAGTTATGTTGGCAGTAGTAGTAATTCATGAACCACGATAACATTATAAGAGTACAACTGAAGTTCTTCTCTTACAGCTTTGTGTGCTGTCCACTTAGAGATTCCAGTCCCTTGTGCTAATTTGCATGTTGATTTTGTTGGGCTATGCAGCATTATATCCAAGATTTGGTCAAGTTTATTATCTGTATAAAGGATATACTTGCCCATTCTCGGTGTGTCTTGAGCTGAACCGATCACATAAAATCAATTTATCAAATCTCGAACAGTATTCCAATTTGGATACATTTAAATTAGAAACCACTCCTGAAATTTTAGTTTTACATTTTCCATAAACTGATCTCTTTTGCGAAAAACTTGTTCCACCAAAAAAGTTCTCTCTTCAGTACTGAACATTATCAACAGAATACTGTTGCACTGTCATAATATTCACTCTAAATGCTTGCACACTGCAATATGCACTGATTAGTAATATGCACTAATGGGTGCAAGACAAAGCACCCATTGATAAAAGTTCCAATGACGCCTGCCTGCCTGCCTTCGGCTGCCAACATAACTGCTGTTGCTAGCACCCTCTCCAGAATTTAGCCACTGTGGAGAAAGTTCCCTGGTGCACTGTAACTGTATGAAGAACAGTGATGGGAAGTAATTGAGTAAAAGTAATCAGATTACAGTAACGATTCCTTTTTTGGTCCCATTTACTTGTAATTGTTACTTTTTAAAAAATGTAATTTTTACTCGTAATTTATTTCTGGAAATAAAATTGTAATCGTTATATTTGAGTAATTGTTACATTTTAGTAATCGAAAAGTATCGAATTGAGAATTTGGCAATGTTGCTTTCTTCGCTGCAGCAGCGGTGAACTTTACGTTCTTTTTAAAGCGAACGAAAAGCGCTTTACAGCTGTTGCAGCATCAATGTATGGTCGCTGCAGCGGTGGTGAAGCGAAGTCAGATCTGGCTTTACGGGTTTTGCTGCATGGACTATCAGCCGTTCTTTTTTACACTTTAGTTTGCTGCAGCGAAACTGTAGTGATTTACGCAGCGATGCGACACTCTACATGACAAGTCAGCATTTGTGCGCGAAAAGCGTGGCAACGCGACATCAGCTGAGATGAGCGGAAGTCGAATGTAGTTTGTGTGTGTGTGTGTGTGTTTTTTTTTTTTCAATGGCGACCACAGACAGAGCAATTTACGGGGAGCGATACTACATTTAATTAGATTTCTGTATGGTTTTCATATTTAAAGACGTGTTCAAGAAATTAAAATTGCTGTTCTCAGCCTATAAAATTTATTTATATCCCTTTCTTTGAAAAGAAGGTTATGTGTTCCACAGTATAAAACTAAGCTCAAATTAACCTCAACTTCAAAGTTAATTACCGAGCATTAGAGGCTCTGCTGAAAATATTGCTTCTGGCATTGAAAATTCATGTATGAGGACCAGTGATTTACAACAAGGTGACATTCACATATAATTCTGATAGTAGGATTCTGGATCCCGGTATTCGTCTTTGTCAAATTTTAATCAAATCTAATCTATTGTGATACTGCAATATTACGCCGTGTGTTGCGGGATTTTTCACTATTGTAAATGTCACTTTATGGGTTTTGCTACATGAACTGTCATGGCCTTCTTTTTAACCCCAGTGAAGCTGAAGCGATTTACAGATTCGGTTTAAAAAAGAACGGAAAGCATCATGTGCAGACAGAACGGGGTTCGGTATGCAATAACATCAGACATTTTTAAAATGGCATTGTAATAACTATGTAGGCTACCGTATATCTTCATTATTTGATGTTTAAAGATTATGCATAATATTGTAAGTCATGGGAAAATTAATAATTATCTACTTCTTCCTCTTTAAAACTTTTTCAGTTAAATGTTTTCAGTAGGAACATTTCTTAATTAAGTATATTTTGAAACGTACCGGTACTTCTCATTCTAACGTCATCATTACTGTTCTCCTAACTAATATCCAGGTTAGAAGTAATATTAACAAAAGTTACTCAATGTGTATGGAAATATTGGTATAAATGCGTTTTGTTTGTTCGTTTGTTCATTAATAATTTTAGACTTTGTAATGTCCCAAGCAGCTTTATTAGCTGAATGGCCCAATAATTTCTGCCCTTGTGCCCCCCAAAAAAGAAAAAATTAGGTACTGCCATTTTGTAAAGTAATTGTAATTGTAATTTTACTAATTACTTTGTTGTGCCCCAAAAAGAAGGCATTTTTAGGTACTGCCATTTTGTAAAGTAATTGTAGGCTAATTGTAATTGTAATTTTACTGATTACTTTTTCAAAAAGTAATTTGTAATTGTAATTAAGTAAAATGTTTCTCAAGTAATTGTAATTCAGCCCAATTACTATTATTTTTGTAATTTTCCCATCACTGATGAAGAACAGTAGCACAATACAAACTGTTATGCCACTCCCACTTCCAGCAGGTAGAAGGCTTAGAAATCTACCATTATACAGTTGCTATGGTATTTGGGAAAAATTCTTAAGCTACTCCTATTGTCACAATTAACAATGAACGCAAAAGTTTTGACTGACAGCATAATGGTACTTAGCAGTTCAGGGAAAAGGTTTCACAAAATATTAAATGCATGAAATATTCCAGAATATATAGAAATTAAAAATTTTACATTATAATTTCCAGTGCATGAATTACATAAAACGAAGCAGGCAGCCTCCTTTCTCTCTGTCTCACTTGATGGGTTGGAGTAGGTTTATTATTGCATGACCCATGTACCTGCACAGTAAACTGATCTACATAAAATAACCAAAAATGAAAAGTTTCTTACATCCTTTGAAAAGAGCTGCCCATGGGCTGACACAGCAGTAGGAATGAGGAGGAATAATACCAGGAAGCGATGTCTGATGCAACATTGTAGAAATACGACTAGCTTGGATGGAAACCAAATTGCCCCCTATTCCATTGATGATTGGTTGAAATGCAGAGAATGAATCATAAAGTCCTGAAACTGTGTCCAGCACGAGACCTCCAAGACTGTAAGTTGAACAGAGCAATAAATTAACATGTGAACACTAATTAGCTCATTGCATTCTTATATCACTATTATTGAGCACAATGACGTTCACAACTATGCAACGAGAGGACAATGTAAGATTGCCACTTCTGCTAATGGAACAACTAAATATGGTGTAAATAGTCTATTGTCACTGATGAAAAAAACATACAACACTCTTCCTCGACAAATAAAAAAGTTTGCGACCTTGAAAGGCTTCAAAAAAACATCTCAACACTTTTCCCTAGAAGAATATTTTGAATCATGATATCTGTATATTCTTCACTTATTTCTTGGATTATTACGTTTTTGCATAATAACTTGTAAATTATATTTTTATTGCATGTTTGTATTTTTAATGTTACTGGTATATTACGTTATGTTTAATGTATGTTTGTACTTTCAATATATGTGTATATTCTTAATGTACCGGTATGCTTGTATTCTTAATGTAAGTATATGTACACCATTGCATAATAGTAATTATGTATTGTCCCTACCACGAGCTACCTTGGCTCATTGGGATCTTTAGTCAAATAAATGAAAGCAAAATATAGGCTTATCAATATTTTGCTAGTTTTTCAGTAGAATGCTTTAAACTTCAGTTTCAGAATACTGTGATACCGTGCTCAAAGTATGTCACACACTAACAGAATGTCTAATTAGAACTTAGAAAGTGTTTTTGTTGTCCATATTTAATAAAAGTAGTCCGCTGGTGTGGTCTTGTGGTTAGCGTCGCTGACTACAGATCCGTCGGCCCGGGTTCGATTCCCGGTACCTCCTCGGATTTTTCTGAGGTAGGGAGGTCTGGCAGGGGTGCACTCAGCCTCGTGATTAAAATTGAGGAGCTACTTGATAGAGAAGTAGCGGCTCCGGTCAAGAAAACCACCATTAACGGCCGTGGGTGTCGGCATGCTGACCACATGCCCCCCAATCCTGCCATCTGCCTACGGGAGATGACGCAGCGGTCGGGTGGTAGGCCAAGTCCCTCCAGGGATGTAGCGCCACGGAGTTTAGTTTAGTTTATTTAATAAAAGTAACAAATAAAAATTTAGGAAGCATGTGAATTTTCTATTGCAAATTATGGTGGGTTTCTAAAAGTGTAGACCTCTTTTCAAACTGAAAATACCATGGTCAGTAAAGCTTTCTTTATGTTTGTTGTGATCAAAGGTCGTTCAAGAATGAAACCAATAGATAGCATCAAAATCTAAAAATATACATCTTACACTGTGTCAGCTGTTGTCTACTGTTACACAAGAACTTGTTTACTGACTAATGGTTGGGTTTCCTGGTGGAGTCACATATGGGAGGTGGAAGTGATTATTTTAAATATAGTACTAATTCTTTGCTTTCATTCATTTTAAACATTCTATAATTTTCTGCATTTAGAAATACACAAGTATGGATGGCCTAGATGCTCAAAAGAATTGTGGTACCGTATTGTGATACTGCATTGCTTTAGTTGTTTGAATTTTCTACAAAATTTGATTTTTTTACACGCTTATGTACTATTATTTCATTGCTTTAGTTGTTTGCATTTTCCACAAAATTGGATTTTTTCACACGCTTATGTAATATTATTTCATAAACTTTTTGAGTCAGATATCTAAAAAAAATTGTGCAGCATATAAAGATGACAAGAGATATTTCAAATGAGCAGATTTTTCCTATCAAAAAGCTCAGCTCCTGTAAAGTGAAGTAAAGTGTTCCCTATTACAGGCCATGGAGGCCCAGAGGGTTCCAGGAGGTTGAGGCTCCCAGATTTTTAGACATCGGCACATGAAGGTGGTAAGGTTGTCAGCCTTACGCACCGGCCGCCTTTACCCCCAGGATTGCTCCTGGTACTCATTTCTGTTAGAGGCTGAGTCGACCCCAGGGCCATAGTGCCACCAGAAGGATTAGGCCAATTGAAAAACTCCAACGACCTCATCAGGAATCGAACCCGCGACCTTCCGGTTTGTAGCGCAGCGCCTCAACCACTACGCTACGGCGTACCCCTCAGCTCCTGTATCCTGCTCCAGTCAAAATTGCCAGTCTCAGGGAACAAATCCTGAACCTGACTTTGTAAGCCGTAAATGCTATCACCTGAGGCACCATGCATGGTCTGCTTTATAATTAATAATAATAATAATTATTATTATTATTAGTGATGGTATTAGTACAGTATTAAATGCCAAAGAAAGTTCATTTACAAAGCTATACTAGAAAATAATTACTACAGTATAATAAATAAATTCAATTTCTTTCTTTTAGTAGTACTTTTGTATAGATGCAATTGTCTACAGGAGTTTGAACTTTCCTAGAAAATATTTGTAATATGACACACATGTGAAATTCTTTAATTTGGCTTCCACTGTTAAGAGGCCTTTCAGTGGTTCTATTTTGAAACAGACCACTGTGTTGCAAACAGTGAAAGTAAAGACAGGCAGAAAATTGATTATTTCAAATATTAACAATTAACTAATAGCCACAAGTCATTTAAGAAGCACATTGTTGTTAAGTGGCAAACACCGCTCAAATTATTGTACTGGTCAAAATGATGGTACGGTCCCTTAAAGTACAAAATTTTTACAAATTTGATTAAGATTTGTGACAAAATCATGTGTTTTTAAAGTAAGGATACTTAGTCTAATTTGTTAGAAGTCATGCAAAATCAGTGCAAAAAAATAAAAAATGCCACATTTATAAGAGCACTAAGAATCCTAATTGGTCAGTGACTGGTATGGTGGTCCTAATGTTAAAAATGCTTATTTGTTTTAGAAGTCTTTAATAAGTGTACAACAAGCAAATTGTTAATAGATGTCCACTCAGTCTTATTTTCATCTGGTTAACATTGTGTTCTGGTACAGAAATTCAGTTCTTTATATTTTAGAATTTCTTTGGCTTATAAAAATCCCTGTTTTTCTCTTATGCATGATCTTGAATTCTACATCTTATATCAAAGTGCAATGCTGATGGTAATAAATGAACTGTCAGAAGAAGAGATTAGGTAACATACCCGCTGATGAAAAGCGCTGCAAGAACAGGAATCCAGCCTGACTTGAGTACTGGTCTAGTGTATTCATTCTGCATCACAATATATATCCACACAGGCAACAGAAGCAGGTAACCGATGATTGCCACTATTAATATCCAGTATGCTGAATCTGCAGAATAAAGAAAATTAATAATACTAATTTGTCTTATTCTCATATAAAATTGACAAGCTCGACAACTTAATTATTTTATTCAGGGCTTGTTTAAGGATTTTTGAGGCCCCCTGCAAGATTTACTGTTGAGGTCCCCTTGAGTTTATTGCAAATTTATAAAGCCTAACCTATTTACTGTGTGATGCAGATATTATGTAAATTTCTATTGATAGTTTAGTTTTACATACTAGGCTGCATTAGAGTTATTAACACAATGATATTTCTACAAATTGACCTTTTACTATATTGGTGTAGATTTACCCTGCAAAACAAAATGCAAAAATATAAAAAAACTCAATCTTATTGTTTCATAGGATTTATACTACATGATTTTTACAAAACAAACCTCAAAAGTCTAGCCTATTCTCACTAATACAGTGATAAGCCACAGGACAAAGCATGGGCTAACACTCAAACATCGCTTTACAGTGGCACCAATACAATACAGGATCAAAGAAAACCATCATATGCAAATGGAAATCTATTATACTGAAATTATTTTTCAGCTAAATTGAGTTTTAAAATATGTTATATTAAAATCAACCTTTTCTCTGCAAATGTATCATCTTAAATTTTAATGTTTCATGCAGAGGAATAACTGATATATGATCTCCTAACAACTTTCAGTTAGTTCATAAACAGCCTTGAAGGTGGCAGCAGTGATCCTAATGAATAATAAACAAAGCTTTTTGAAGACATCTATTTCAGCTGCTTTTCTCATAATCATTGAAATCAACACCAATGAATGTACTCTATAAAAATACGGTATGTCAACAGAACTGAGTTACACCAAAACTCAATCCCTGAAAGCAGTTTGAATAATATGCAATTTAAATCTGTAATGAGGCCAGCACTGAAGGGCGAATACTTTGGAGACAAGCTATTTAGCTACCTATGTGTTATGATTCTGGACTTTTTAAGACTTTGTTAGAAATACACTAGGAATATTCAAAAACAGTAATGCAGATTATGAAACAGGATACACTTCAGTAATCATTTTGATTTTTGATGTAAAATGTAGATGAATAGACTGGATGAAGGCCAAAAGGTAAATATATGTATAGATGATCAAAAATAGAAATAAAAACAACTGTGTGAAGAAGTAGTAGACACATAATAGTACTACCTAGTATAAGGAGTCTATAAAATATTTACATAAAAAGGGACATTTAATTTTTTAAACAAAAACCTGGGACAATTAAGGACAAAACGAGACAAAAATTTCACAAAAAAATGTATGGACACTTAAAATTTACCTTGTCTCATGCACAGAAATTATCCCAAATATCTTAGATGCCTTCTTAAATTTCTTCTATAGACTGATGTAAATAATTTTCTACCTCATAGTGACTGCATTTTTTCACTTTTCTATCAAGAAGTATGTCTTCTTCTGATACCATTCTTCGTCAATAAATACAGTACATGATACCCCATTAAAATATGTTTCAGCAATGAGTAAGGCCTTCACTATTGCAACTTTCATTAATGCATCATAAAATACACTGGCCAAATGGAATCACAAAAAAGCAGGACATTTGAGTATCGCCAGTAAAACTTATACGTCAGAGGAACATTTTATTAGGAAAAGCAGGATGAATAGATACCCTACTACAAAATAAAAGTATTTATATATATACATCTTTGACTTCCTTCATCACTAAATTGTCTTTGATATATGCTTTATTAAGTTTTGTAATTTTTAGTCAAACAGAATCAAAACATTCATGAAAGAGGAAGGAAGAGTTTGTGTAAACAATATTAAAGTTGTTCCTACAGCTATTTCATGTACTATCAAGTACCGCGACGCATGTCATTTTCGCTGCACAATCCATGTGCACAATGTCATTTTTCAGAGAACTGACAATGTGTGCATGCGTCATGTTAGGTCCCCAGGAGTAAGGTTTTTTTTACTTGTTTTTCTTTGAAAGAAAGAAAAAAAAACTTCATACTTCATTTCTTGAACCCTTCATAATAGAGAGAGGTTCTTATCAAGAACTTACCATGAATGTGATAAAAGGCTGAAGCAATCTGTGCAAGAAGAGTAATAGAAACTACATCACCAATGCTTGCTGCAATAGGAGTCGCTAGGTTATCAGGATTCATTCGAAGTTTGTACGATACTACAACAACACCAATCATAACCAAATCTGCAAAATATGAAGTCGTATCAGAATGTAGGTAAAATAAAGGTTATATTATATGTTAACCTGTTAAAAAGGTGAATCTCTGCCTTGTCAATAACTAAAATGTTTGTTTGTTATGGTTAAATAACAATAGTTGAACACAGCTCACAAACCTTTGCCAGTGTGCTGAAATGTTGTCTGCAGGAGTTCTTTCGCTTGTCTTTACTTTCATTTGCTTATACCATGTAATGTATTTAGCCCATAACATCCCTGTAAGGGCAAGGGCCTTCTACTTTTACAGGGTGGCTTACAAAAAAGTGCCATGGACCAGCCATTTCCATGGTACTGATACTAATTGGCACTAACATACAAGTCTTTTCTTGTTTATTTGTCATGCTTAAACATAACACGTCATCACACTATTTCCGAGTTAATAAGTTTACTTATATAGAAGTGTCTCAAGGTTTATAACTTCTTTCCACTTTTGTCTATCTGTTGTTATTGCAGACTACATGCCCTAGCTGACAATATTGTCATTTGTCTCCTCACTTTCCTATTGCCTAGCCTGTGTTCCCACACAGTCACTGCATACATCCATTTTTTGGGTCCATTCTACGCACAAGTCCTCCCCAATTCCATTCCTGTGTTCGTTGCATCGTTCAGCTCGAGTTGACTTATGGATATCTTTGTTTCTTATCCAGTCTCTTCGTGTTATATTGAGTATAATAAAACTATGTTATCCACTTATGATTGTCTTTTTTTGTAAAATTGTTTGTATTGCATCATATTATAATTTCTAATTTGTCCTATATGTCAATTGCATGTACTGCAATGTATGATTAATAGATCAATAAATTATTATTATTATTATTATTATTATTATTATTATTAATATTATTATTATTATTATTATATTTGGACCAGAATTCACTGGAACACCATTCTGGAAAATATTTTCCCCCTTAGAATTTTATATTGATATTTTATTTTGGTATTCGTAACACAATTGTTCACATGTGCCAATGCTGTAGAGCGTGGTAAATGATATTAATGATTATTGGTATAAATGCTTACCTCGTCATCAGATCACTTCAATGACATCATTACAAGCCAACAAACTATTTATTTAAGGTAATGCATTTTGTTGACTATTAAAATCTTCATTTCAGAAATATATTTATTAAAAGATAAATTATTTGCCTGAATAAGTTACAATAATGTAGCATGAGCTTTTATTTGTGTGACAACGAAATGTTATTTACTTCTGAAATTTCGGTGCGTAAAGGATCATGATGAAACTTGATTTGCACCCTGTTAACCCTACAGCTCTGTAATGTTACATGAGCAGCTGCACGGTGTGTTCTTTACACAATGCAGATAGGTGGTAATAATTTGTTGTTATTCCTTCAATTTAATTTACATTACACAATTCATAGAGTACAAGTAACATCTAAGCGAAAGCCTAACAATGCTTTCATAAATGATTTATAAATGCTAACTGGTTAAAAATTTTCGTCCGCCGGCGTGGTCTTGTGGTTAGCGTCGCTGACTACAGATCCGTCGGTCCGGGTTCGATTCCCGGTACCTCCTCCGATTTTTCTGAGGTAGGGAGGTCTGGTAGGGGTGCACTCAGCCTCGTGATTCAAAATTGAGGAGCTACTTGATAGAGAAGTAGCGGCTCCGGTCAAGAAAACCTCCATTAACGGCCGTGGGTGTCGGCATGCTGACCACATGCCCCCCAATACTGCCATCTGCCTACGGGAGATGACGCAGCGGTCGGGTGGTAGGCCAAAGTCCCTCCAGGGATGTAGCGCCACGGAGTTTAGTAACTGGTTAAAAATTGCAAATTAGTCCACTTTGATCTCATGTGAACCCACGCTGCATTTCACGCAGAGAACTGCTGTTGGAAAGTGAATTTTGCAAACAGAGATCTTGATAATATTGGTTTTGATGATACACGAAATCTTTTTATGCATATCAGTTTTACTCCGTTCTGTTTGTTTGTCATACCAGAATACTCAGATGACCAGGCACTGCCGCTGCAGCCCCAAGAAAATCGTATTTTAATTCTTGACCTGTTAATGCAATGTTCGATTTAACCCAACTAAACTGAAGCTAAACAACAATGTTTTTGTACTACACTGTTTTTTGTACAAGCACAAGAAATAAGCTGACAATTGAAATATTATTTATGTGACCGGGCTCACAGTGTATACAATACACCATTGCTGCAGTTCCAAGAAACACGTGTTGTAATTCTTGACCTGTTGATACTATAATCACTCTAACACAACAAAACTGAAGCTAAACAACGACAATTAGGCAAATGGGTGTCTATAAGATTTGGCATTTTCCTGGTTGAGTGCAAATTGTAAATCTGGTGTATAGGGTTACAAAATAAGTGAGCTTCCACTTCTGCTTTGGATATCTGTTAGGGTGATGACAGCGATGGCAGCCTTTGTAGTTTCTTCCACGATCTGGACAAGAGAGGATTCATACATTCTTTTAGGAAGGAAGAAATTCCAGTGGAGCTGATGCCTTCACTAAAGTGTTCAGACTATTTCCATCTCAACAGAGCTTTCAGTACAATGAATGAGATCCATACCGAAAAAAGAAATTGGCAGTTGACTGGAAGATCAATCAAGATCTATTTTCACATTTTTGTAAGTAGCCTTGGACCTTCAGGTCATATGTTTCACCCACAACCATATGTGAAAAGGGACACGTTCAGCTGATGAACAACTTTTCAGAAATATGAGGCTGCTGATACACCCAGTACAATTGGCAGTAAATTGTTGAATTAATAAGATGAGTTACTACTATAAATAATTTGTTCCAACCAATACAGTGCCTCTAAATAGTAAAAGCTAAAGGTAAAGTCATCCCTATACAGGCCATGGAGGCCCAGAGGGTTCCAGGAGGTTGAGGCTCCCAGATTTTGGACATTCGGCACATGAAGGTGGTAAGGTTGTCAGCCTTACGCACCGGCCGCCTTCACCCCCAGGATTGCTCCTGGTACTCATTTCTGTTAGAGGCTGAGTCGACCCCAGGGCCATAGTGCCACCAGAAGGATTAGGCCAATTGAAAAATCTCAATGACCTCATCGGGAATCGAACCCGCGACCTTCCGGTTTGTAGCGCAGCGCCTCAACCGCTACGCTACGGCGTACCCCCCTACAGACATAGTACTACTGCAATTACACACATAATTGTCATTGACCTGGACAAGGATTGAGCTAGTGAACAATGCGTAATCAACTGTTTTTTCCAGATTGATACAGCAGGTTAAAGTTCTATATAATCGTCGTTCCAGCAGAAGTCACTATGTCCAAAATCCTAGTTTTAAGATACAGCTGTTTAAAAGTTTGAATAAACTATATATGTTATATATGGAACTTAGTAAAGTCTACCTGCTTAAAAAAGCATTCTTTCATCAATGAAGTGGTATATATTACTCAAAATTATCATTTTTGGAATTAACGACTTCTGCCAGAATGACGATATATATTTCTTATTTCTTGTATGCATTGTGAAATATATTAAGAAGCAAAAATTCCATGTTAATTATTTATTACTAAACTATCATTTACCTTTCCAGTACTGAATTTATGTTAATATAAACGTTCATATTAGTGTGTTTATAAGTTTGAATGAAGAAAATTGTAATGTAATATCTGATTTCATGAACAGCAATCCTAACACATGTATAAAATTCATCGTATTTTACAGCAAAATTCTATTAATTTCATATCTCTGGTTTCATGCAATTTTTACAATGACTCATATTATATACAGTGCAGTAAAAAGGTTAACTATCCATAACAGGCCAAAAAATTAAATTAAACTCTCTCTCATTAGTAGATTTTAACCATAGAACTGTAAAAGCGGATGTTCATCCAGAACTATCTTATATAGTACTCGTGTTTCAAATTATTTTTGCAGAACCACCTCCTTTTAAGTTATTGACTTTTCAATACTGTATAAAACATAAACTTTGTTTTTAGCGTTATTTATTTGACCTTAATAAATAAAAATATTAGTATGGGTTGATGAACCAAACTGAAAGAAGCAAAAATCAAACAAGAAAAATACCAAAATGTGAGCAACATGTTCCCAAGATCATAAAATCAGTTTATAATAAAAAAACAAAACCATTAAATGTTCCCTTTTCTAATACAACATCTGGGTTCAATGAACTATCCTTTGGAGAGAAAATAAAACGGAGATTCCTAGGGTTAATAATACATACTAATAAAACCAACTGTATGTTATGTCCTAGAAGTCACAAAATCGGTGAAAAATAAACAGCAAAGAAATAAAATGTTCACTTTCTTCACTTAAAGTCACTTCATCTAGTATTCCTTTAACAAAGTGATAGTATAGAACTTACCAAGAACAAAACAGGAACTTGTAGCAGTAGTGACACTGGAAGCACTGATGAGTAAAGCGTGGTGCAATTCAAACTCAGCATTCAAAGCATAGTTCATAACCATTGCAAATAATGAGACTAGAAATGCAGCTACAATGGCTTGGACCTATAAATATCAAGGAGTAAAATTAGTGCTTTTTTTTCTGGAGGTACATGGGGGTACACTTAGCCCATAATGATTTTTCCAGTTCCATATAGGAGAAAATCAATAATTTCCACAATTCGAAATCTGGAGAAATTTGTGCTAAACAAAATAACGAAAGTGATTATGTGCATTGTTTGCATTAAAGTAGCTTTTTTAAGTGTTTTGATAGTTAACTATACCATGATTTTCAAGAGGTGAGGCCTCATATTAGCGCTGGAATTGAGAAAACAAGTAAGCACTACAGCATCGTTGCAATGGTAACCATGACTAGTTACCGATGTAACTGATTCAACATTAGCATGCTCTCAAGAGTTCATTGTAGGCTATCCCCTTCCTCTTGGATTCTTTCTTAGTTGGTATGCTTATTAATGCTTATTAATTTATTGCAATATTTTTTTACTTAAACTAACAGATAAATAATATGACGACTGTGCACCATTAGTGACTTCATTGCACTGGGAAAAGTTAGTTAATCATTTATATATATCTATTTGCATTTTATTAACCAATGAAATGTGAATAGTCAATTCTAAGCTTATTCTGATTTTTGAATGCCATCTGGCAGAAATTCTCAACAATTAACATTGTTGAGCAACACACTGACCAATTACAGAGTTTCCTAGTTTGTTTCTTGCAACCAGCAACTTTGTTTAGTTATTATTTGTTTAATTGTTACTTTAAAAATTAAAGAGCATTGTAATAATAATAATGAGAGGTTTTCATACAAAACAATGCAATGGAAATAATACAACAGGTGACTAATGGACGATACGACTGAACATTACTAGTTGTTTCCAAATAGCCACTCACCTGCACCACAGCGAGGTTTCCAACGATCATCTTCCAGATTTCACGCCAGGACTCCATCTTGCCCATGTTGGCTTGCGTAGACAATCGAGATGCAAGACACATGTCCAAATTTCCCTTCAGTCCAAGGAGTGGGGGTACCAAAATGAGGAGTGGGGAGACATCTTCGAATACATCCCATTTCTGAAACACAACACAACTTTAAAAAATTGGTGATATACTTCACATTAGTCATTTAACAACGGTATCTTCTTCGCTAAGATAGATGTATTTTATAATGCACTTTATTGTTCTCAAAAAGAACTTTAACAAAAATAAATTTCATTTTTAGAAAATTCCACATTTGATCATGAAAACCGTTGTTATACTGAGTAGACATAACCGAAACAAACAGTATTTAAGCTAAAGAATTGGGACATGAATACTTAATGCAAGCATGATCTTACAGTCTTGCTATTGTGACTGTTCCATGCATACTGAGAATTCAATATCACAGTTATATTTTTTATAGTTCTCAAACCACAAACGGCATTCAAGTTTTGTTAGTACAATATGTTTTATCGTTTACAAGTGTACGGTTTTATTCGAGAACCTTTAAAGTATCACTTGTTGTATCTCCAGATATTCTTCTTGCAGTTTCACTCATCTGAAAATTATAATGGGTTTCAGAAACACTCGTGGTATTGACTTAGCAGCCTTCAATGAATGCTCAAAGGGTAAATTAATTTAGGACCTATAGTTTTCCAACCGAAAGTGACAATTTTTCATCTCTTTCATACATAATTTCTCTAGAAACTAGCATAAAATAACAATTATATATAATCTCTATAAATTGAACTTGTTCTTCTTAATTTCCCTGAATAAAATAATGCACTCACATCTGTGTGGCTCATAGCCTATACTTATGTTTCATTGGTACTCGATACATACCTATGACTAATTAGCTCATGAATCAGTGACCATTCCAGAATAAGAATTCGAGGGATATCAACCAATTGCAGGTATCTATCGTCATAATTTTATAGTTTTATTTTTATTACTTGACTCTTATCACACCTGTGTGCATTTGTTTTTTTTATAAATTTACAAGGACAGAACAATGAAAGGTCATCATACCTGTAACTTCTTTGATAAAAAAACAATCACTGAACAGAGCAATTGGGTACATAAGCTACAAGCGACATATGAACAAAATAATGTATGAAAATAATGTATAATTATATTGTGGTGAAGAACTACTTTAAATTTCCTGTAATAATAAACACAAGTTTAATAAGACGATATTATTAGTTATACCAACGAGGTTAATCTAATAAATAAAACAGATGGTGAAAATTCGAACCAAGCATGACTATCACCGATAGCGAAATGATCGACATATTGTAATATATTGATTGTTAAGCCATAGGTTATCCCGCTTACAATGGCACAAATAGCAATGTGTTTCATTCATTTTCGTGGTTTTAATATTATTAATTACATGCTTAACTGTGCGAGTATTTGCTACATGGTCACCTCTCATTACGTTACCTAAGATAAATTCACTGTCTGGCAAAACTAGTCTGAGAATTTTCTGGAAAGACCACTTTGTTCCACATGGGAGAAGCAGAGGTGAAACCAAGTCCATGATATTTATTACAGTGGAGACCCTCCTTCCATTGAATGCTGAATTACATGCAGACATAATTTATATTGTCACAGCATCTGTAGATGATATCTTGATTGTTTCTACTGAGTAACCAGAATGCCTCCTAATTACCACTACTATAATCTTAATATTGTCACTGCAAGGACATTGATAATTGCTTTGATGTAGAGAGAACATTATGAAGGACAAAGTCAGTTGTAAGTGAATATACTCTCACTTCACATCATTGATGGCCCAGCAGTCAACCTCCACCTTGAAGTTTGCTATTTATTTCTGCAAATTAATTACTGGTAATTCTGTCAAAAGTAGAACTCACATAAAAAAAAGGAAAGAAAAGAAATACAAGATCTTCTCTTCAACAGTTATGAAAGAGAAGACGGAATGCCCTATCCTGCCAATGTTGAAGTTCAAGATTCCATGTTCCTTTTTCTCTTGTGCTATTGAACTCAGGGAGTGAAACTGCACATACATTTTCGTATACTGTAGGAATAATAAATCAGGCCTAAGATAGATAAAACAGGGACTGTAGAAAATTCTGTAATAATGAGCTTCATAACCTGTACTCTTCACTAAAAATAATAAATCACAGAGGATGAAATGTGCTGGACATGTTGCGAGCATGGGAGAGGAAAGACCATACCTAAAAAATGTTAACTGGGAGACCAGGATATATGTGGGAGGACAATATTAGAACAGATTTAAGGGAAGTAGGATTTGCGAAGGGATGATTGGATGTAGTTAGCATAGAATAGCTTCAATGGCGGTCTCATGTAAGCGGGACAATGAATTTCTGAGTTCCATAAAATAGGTAATATTCCTTTAGCTTGCTTAGGAATTGTCTATTGCCATTGAGTATGTAAATAAGTAAGTAGACATGAGCTTTTACCAGATACTTAATTAAAGTACCCTGACCTGTCACAGATATTTATATCATTCCACTATGACCTACTAGTAGTTTACTATGAAGCCCAGGCCTTAAAGCACTTACAGGTTTGTAAGTCACCACTGGGTTGTTATCTCACATTGAGAACACCTGGTGTTATACCGGGATTTGTGAGTTGGTTGGAGAATTTAATGTTGTACAGGCATGTTGCCATGGTAGCTCAATGGTAGAGCAGCGGCATGGAGAGCTGAAAATCCTAGTTCAAATCCCGGCTATGGTATATTTTTAAGTCTGACTTTACCTTTCCATATTATTGTCTCTGTCGGAGGAATTTTTCTCCTATGGTATTCTCACTTAACCCATTAATTTCCAACACTGGCAAAAAAAAATCCACCTCTCTCCCTACGCATGTGTTTCACAAACGTATGTTAAAATCTCTCTTTTACCGCTTGCATCACAAATACTATAACTACCGGTACTTTAAGTTATTTTAGAATTTGTTCCAACAGAGGTAACCGTTAAAAGGATAACTTTAACAAATAATATGAAAAGCCTCTGGCGATAAAGTTCCAATGGGAATGACCCCACTGCTTTCAACCGTATTTCGATTGACCCATGTGGCAGATGTTCTATGAGTAGGCCTACTCCCATTTTCCCTGCCTTGTAACATTCCATTATCATAGGTAATCCCACGAGAATTTACAAGTTTATCGATTTATCTTATGAAACTCGTCAACTCGAGTTGGATATATTAAGACTACTCCATGAATAAAAATACAAATAATAATTAGTTTCGTGCTTTGTTATATAAAAACAAAACTAACAGCCGCGAGATCACGGCATGCTATGAATCAACCATTCATGAATCGATTCGAATTATCACGTTTGACCAGTGCTATTAATTGCGCATATACGACATAGTTAACTTAATTCAGGTAAGCTAACAGCAGAACAGAATAAAAGCACACGAACTGGCTTCACCGAATTGAAATTCGGTTTTTAATCGATGTATTGTACATTTATATTATTTCAATTTCCAAACAAATTATGTTGTATAACATAATCTGTTTTCGTGTTGCTTAATGGCAACATGTGACGTATTAATCACGGCACATTGATACTTAAGTGTCCAGTAACGAGCTGACATTTTCGTATTAATAGCAAGCATTTTATAAGATGAACGATCCGAGGAATTGCTAAACGTTATTGGTCAATATCAAACATGCGACATATGTGTGGAATAGTCTGTATAAAATTGGCCATTTGCCGAAATTTTAGTAAATAAATTTAGAGTTCAAGGACTCCTTAAGATCCATATCGGAACTCGGTCACGTAACAACGCGGAATGTGGAAAATATACTATGTAAATACCCGGTGCATTATGCCAGAAGCAGGGCTTGAGCACGGACTTCACGTGCTGTAGATGGAGACGTTGTTATAAACAAAGCATTCGGTTGTGGGAGTGCAAAGACAAAACTCCACACAATGGCTGCAGGAAGTCTATTATGTTATGCTTCAAAGTCTTTTTATGTTGACTCAAACATCGTGTGTTCAGGGCTGTCACTTTTCAACTAAGCAAAAGTTATTTTAGTTTCCCATTCCATTTGCAGTGAAGGCTAAGGACAACTATGAATATTTTATTTTTTGTTCATTTGGTCTATTTCGAATTTGTGTTGTTAATAGTAATTTCCTTGGAGTCTAACCACGAAATTGAAAAACCCCGCATGTCCATCAAAACAACATTTTCAGGACAGACAAGAAACTTTATTTTCGAAAATAGAAAAGAGAATAAATACACTTTGTTTTTCTTTACCTGGTCTTTAAGGCTTTACTTGCGAAAAGACATATTTGAAGAGAAAACAAAACATTTATATAAGAGAACATCAAACTTGGGCATGTGGTATTTCTCAAATGCATGTTACATCTATTATTGCATCTATTATTATAAATTATATTTAATTAAGGAATTTGTGTACATTTCAATTTGTTTAGCATTCAGATGTGTTTTGTAACATTATAATAACGTAGGCCTATATGGTCATTTTAAATAGTTAATAGTACGTAGTGGGTTTGATCACTAGCATATTACAGTGAAATGCAAACTCAATAGGGAATGGAAATTTACTTACTTAACTGCAATAAGAAGGAGAGAGAAAAATTAGCGTTGTGGAAGTTAGATAGAAGATGCCAAACACATATTGCTTGAATGCAGAGAAACAGAACAATGGAGGAAGATTTTTGACAGTAAATTTTTAAACATGAATAACACCGTAGCACTTAAGAAGATCAGCAAGACTATAAACGTTAAACTATTAAAGCATTTGGGAAAAATGCTATATTTAATTAGGCCTAAGTATAAATGGTTAGAAAAACTGAAGAATTAGATATATGAAAAAGAAATAAGTATAATTGGGTATTTTTATTTTAAATTTTTATTTACAATTAAAAGAAGCTGTTGGTAAATGAATAGAAAGGGAATTTATAGATACAATTTTTTTCAATAATTAAGTTAATCTAGAGGTCTGTGACGATAGATGTTTTTCTGTTCTGTTTATTTGAATGTAATATTTAACTTTTTCTTCATACCGGCATATGAATGACTCTACGGAAATGCAGAAATTGTAACCGGGAGTCATTAAATGTGCATGATTGAGAAATAAACATTATTATTATTGTTATTATTATTATTATTATTTCAGTAGGTTTGAAAGCAATTTCCCAATTGCATGTCCAGGTGAACACCACAAACAGATTTTCCAACATCAAGTGGTGTCCAGGACATGTGGGGCATCTCAATTTTATTATAACTTCATTATGCTCTATAATGTTAAGAAACTGAAGGACATGTGAGTTTTCTCTCTATATAGATGGGTCTAGATGTACTTAATACACTCCTACCAAAAAGTGATTTTGCCCCAAAATTGGACATGTCAATTTCATAACACCGTTAGGGGAAACGTTTAGAATTGTATGTCAACATACTCCTATCATTTGGAATTAAATTCTTAAGGGTCAAAATAGGATTCGATTTCTAATTAAACTTTGCCTTTGTTTCTAATACAGGTGACACCGGTCCATATGTTTCAGTTACATTGTATAATATCAGGCTTCCAGCAAAGAAATCACTGAGAATATTACTTAAGCGAGAAGAAAATTATTTTCTATGGCTCCTGAGTTCGCTAAAACTTAAAACAAAAATTGGATAAAGTATTTAGTTTCCATCCCGAAGAAACATTGTTTTCTGCGGCCCGAGATTATGCTAAAAATTAAACTGAAATTGAAAAAAAAAATATTAGAAAGAAAGACGACTGTCTCTGAACTTGCTCTGTCATTAATGGTAATCTCGTCCGAGTCTATTATCTGATCAGTAAGGATTCATTAGAAACTTAAAATCTGTTATCTGATGTCACAAAGGTTATCTCTTCCAGTCTCTTGAAACGTATATTTAAGCTACTTGTGACAAAGATCAAATTGTCTTTCCTTCCCCTTTCTCAGTTGAGTACTAGAGGTTCCTTATTATAGTATATTGTATTTTTTATATATACAGGGTGTTTCAAAATGAATATCGGGGTTTTAAGGCTTTGTAGAATTTAGTACTTTTAACATACAATTATAAATAATACATCAAATGAAAGAGCAACTCAAACAGTTATTCCTACAAGTGTTTAATGTGGGTACCATTCGTCACACGGCACTCATCGAGTCGATAGGCGAGTTCTTCCCAAACCATGATCAGTATGTCTGGAGTAATTGGATGCTAGTGTCACTTGGATTATTACAATGGAACTTAATATGGAAAGCACGTTGCACTGTTACTCAGATTCCGTCTTTGCATACTGTAAAACACAAAAAAAACTTTATGCTCAATAGTCACTATCTTTGCTACTAGCGCTTTCCAATGGCCTACAGAGGAAACAGTGCATGCGCACAGGAGTACCAAGAAAACTGTTTGAGTTGCTCTTTCATTTGATGTATTATTTATAATTCTATGTTAAATGTACTAAATTTTACAAAGCCTTAAAACCCCGATATTCATTTTGAAACACCTGGTATATATATATATATATATATATAATATTTGAACAGCTACATTATCATCATATGTGAACCTCATCCCTACAGTTTATAAGATAAATATTTTTCCATTTACTATTTCAGCAATTCTTTCATAAGTAGTACGGTATAACGCCTACTGAGGAAGTGGAGAAAGAATCAAAACCATGGACCACATTAGAACGTATATAGAGAGACTCCATGGCGTTTGATCTGCCCGACAAGGTCTCCTCTCAAGAAAACAGAAAAATGTGTAGGCAACGGACACGGACCGTTTGGGATGAGTTTTAAGCAAATTCCAATCCCGCAATCTCCTTTGCGAGCTGGGTAAACTTCAAAATCCTACACTCTGATTGATACACCACGGGATTTTAATACGAGTACGCACCTCTTTGAGTGCTATAATGATCGTAAGATAACATTTTATAACAAAACACTAAACGATAACTACAAATGTTATTTAGATATGTTATATTCTTTCCGTTGCATTTAAGTTTTACGTACAGAATTCTATAGGTTCATTCAAATGGAATTTCTTTTACGAGTAATAGTTGACTGAAACACAAATAGGCCTACACTAATGCCTGCCCTAAACGGTCTCTTTATTCAAAGGAGCTTGCCTTAAATGGTAAAATCCAGGGCTGTAACGGGAATCGAACCAGTCATGTCCATAAACAATATTTACTACTACACCACGAGAGTAATTCTTTTTAAATTGAATTCAAAATCTCTCTCTCTCACGGCGAATAATGTTAAGTTTTGATGAACCACTATTTTACTCGTGTTTTGATTTATGTTTTTGCCAAGTTCCTGATAGGTTATCTAGTTAATGTCCTACTTGGACACATCATAGTTGAGGAAGTACACTTCTGCGGGTAGAAAATTAATTTTTTTATAATTTTTCTTCCTTTATAATACACCTAATTTGGCGAAAGTAAAATATATCTACCTGTATCTATTACAATTCGCGGAATGTTAGGTGCAGTGCACAAAGAACTTGAAGTGAGCGGTGGTAGATAAGAATTATTGTTCAATATGTCAGTCGCTTGAAATAGATTTATGGCCTTGTGGCACCTATTGGTGTCTCGACATTAGCAAAGTTCTGCAAAAACTAATAAAACTGGCTTAGACATATACGATAAGAGTATACGAAGCAGCAAAGGCTAAAAGACAAGCGGTATCCTTTTTTACCGCAGGCAACTGTCATGAATGGTTCAGGCTTACATTAATCTTGGCTTGATTTTATTCCTTTTTATTGGCTAGGTTATTTGACGCTACAGGTCCGAAACTCTTTTCCCAAAAAGAAAAACATTCCCAACCTCGTTCTTCACCGACCACGCAATGTCCACAATGCGCTTGTAGGCCTACACATGATTACTATTCCTCTTCCCAATAGATGTAACAGACCTTCCATACATCTTCGATATCAGCTCACACATTTACGCAAACATAACTTACAGTGTATACTGTTATCATATCCAACAATAGTTGTTTTCGTCAATGAAATACCGTGTATAATACACTATTCGGTAAACGTAAATCACTTGAATATTGAAAACAAAATCCACTTCATTTATACAACAAATGTTACGTGATACACCCACACGGTAAAACAAGGAGCATTGCTTGTATTCCACGATACAATTAATTGCAAAAAGCTACGAAGTTTTGAACATATCCAAATTTATTTTATTTATTTCTGAAGGTAAATAAACCATTTATGAACTTTTCTGGAAGGAGAAGAATAAAAACCAAACGATTAAACCGTAGGCCTGGGGAAACAGTTTGTAAGGAATTGGCTTTCTATTCAAGTTCGTAAGTTCGATCCTGGCCCAGGTAGATGACACTTATTTGTGTGAAAGTAGATTGACGTCTGTAGATTGACAAGCATGCAATAGCATTTCTGTGGTACAAAATCCCGCCACACCGGCGACACAACCGTTGTTAGGGCATTACATGCCTTGTCAAAAAGGGACAATTGCGCATCATTTCCGTCCTCTACTTCATTGGCAGATTGACAATTGGGCCATTTAGTCAGCATGTGTTCTCCTACGGTCGTTAGAAAAGAACCTGAGCGGACTCATGCTGGTTTGCTGCAGATTTTTTCTAGCTTGCATACCTATAATGACGGTTTCATCGAACCACTCAAGTTCAATATTATTTACCACTAGACCACGAGGGCGGTCACGGAAAAATAAAGTATTTTAAAGTTAAAATGAAGATATCTTTCTCACAGGCGGACGATATTAAATTCTTATGACCCACTATCTTGCTCATGTTTTTACTTACAGAAATTATGTTACTATGTCCTACATATGGTTAAGGGGAAGGTATGACTTTGGTGGGTAAAAAATGCAATTTTTAATTACTCTCTTTTTGCAATATACACCTTCCCTTCCATCTAGCGAAAGAAAAATTATCTGTCTGTTATAATTTCGGCCATAAATATCCACGCGCTTAGCCGGGTCGCTAGATTTTCGGATCTTGCAAGCTTGTGTAGTTCCACCTCAACAAAAATATGTACCAGAATTTTTTTAGTGGTCCGTGTACTTTTTTTTTTAAATTACCTGACTCAAAAGAATTCCACATTTAACAATCTTCTGTAAATATAAAGAATAACATTTTTTTTAAGAACTATAATTGCGATTCTGATATTGCTAATCGTTTTATTACTTAATCATTATTTATTACAAAATTAAAATTACTCCACTTAAATAAAAGCAGGCAACACAAAATTCAAGTGAGATTTAAATAATTCCTAAAGGGTTAAAAAAAAGGCATTTTAAAAATATCAAACCCCTAACAATGTTGACAAGCAGTAGATTAAGGAAACAAATTTCATGTTCATATGTCTATATGAGCCTTAAATATAAAATATTAAAGTTCTGTCATTTTACGCTAGCCAAACATGTACCTCCCCTTAATAAAACAATAAGGAATGTAAATATGCAAATTACACATTCTCTCATCTGCTACATATACGTATTGTATTTATGTGCTTATTATTAATAAATTACATATTTGTGCCATCGCTGTGATAACCAGGAGTGAATAGACCATAGGTGAGCAACTGAGGGGAAACGTTTTAGTCCCCATCCCTTGCTGTGACGTAAGAAACCTGTTCTTCATGTTCAGTTTCACGTCGAAACTGCTTTATGCTGACGTCAAGGGCGACTGTAGTGGGAGAAATTCCCCTACCGCACAGTGACACAATGTGCCACAGATGCGCACCCATGGAATAGGCTGTATTAAGGTGAGGTTTTCAATTGAGCATGACTTCGGTATACTAGTGTACACAATCGATATTTACAGTGCCCTTTCTTGGAGAGCAAAAATGAGAACACACCAAATGAGATGCCTGTTGGTACAATCTTCGACTCACATTCAGATGGTCATGGGTTTGAACCTCATGGTCGGCCATTTTGAGTGCGTTTTTCCCCCCTCGGAATATTCCCTTCGCAAAAAGATTAATGTCAAATTGGAATTTACTTAACGTTCCCTGTCTGCTTGTTACGTTTGTGTTGTCTTAGGAGGAGGCGCTGTGTCGTGCTGATCTCATACTATGGATTCCCTCCATGTTCAGTCTATAGACTATAGCCTATAGGCCAAAACGATCTACCTATCTGATTCCTTTCTTACGGCATTGAGTGCAAGACACACGAACATAGATCTTAAAGAAGGAAAAACGGCTCGTTGTTTTGCTGACTTCTGCTTTTAAGATAGTAGATAAACCTTCGACCAGAGTTAAATTACAGTATGTAACTTTAGTAGCTCAGGTTTCAGGATCATATAGAAAAATGGATATGACATTTACTCATGAACGAAGTATATTATGCCTACAACGTTAAGTCTTATTTTAACCAATTTATGCAGCCTGACAACATTTAAAAGCACCCTCTCTTACTTGTTTGATTGATTTATTAAATCTTACATGGCATTATTCGTAATAGTGACATATACAAGGCGTACTAATATCGTTGCCGTATATTAAAAAAAACAGAGAATTAATATTGCAAGTAATGAACATTTAAAATTTAATGAACGAAATAATTTAAAAAATACTACATAGACTATAAAACATATTTAAATTTACTTGTTGAGATGGCTAAAGCGTGCAAAATTTCCGAAGAATGTCTTCAATAGTTTTCGGGTTATGACGCTGTGTAAAATATCAAGTTATGGAATACTTGTGACAATCATGTGTGGTGACTGCTTAGGCAAGTGACACTCTCGAACGTTTATGATTGTAACCTCGGAAAGTGTTATAGGTAGGTTCATTTTTCTTTCGCTATATGAAATGGGAAAGTTTATAAGAAAGATAATTTAATAATTGCAATATTTTTACTGTCAACGGTGTGTCTCCCTCCCTGTAAGTACGGGGCGCTACGATAACATTGGTTTATAGCAACTACGGTACTGTACCAAACAAAAATCTCTTAACTTTTGTCAAATTCCGAAATTCCGTGAGGAGAGAAATTTGAACCAGACTATTCCATTCATATGACGATATGCGATTTTATGATAACACGTCAGCTCATTACTGGAAACGTAAGGAATCAGCATTCAGTGATTAATACGTCACATGCTGCCAGTGAGCAGAATAAAACATTAATTTATACAACATAAGTTGTTTGGAAATGGAAGTAATATAAATGTGCATTGATTAAAAAACAATTTCGATTTGATACAAGCCAGTTCATGTGTTTTTTCTCTACCGGTATTTTCTTATCTGAATTAGGTTAACTATTACTCATATGCACTACTGGCAGCATTAGTTAGAATATGGTATAAATGGGACGCTAGGACCTGAACCAAACACGCGCAGATAGCTTATCGTCCGCCGGTAGCAATGGAGCAGGGGCAGAAGAGATTGCATATACTGTACTATTCATTCCAAACTATGCGGTTCATAATAGCCCTAACCTATACACATTCCACACTATTTCCCTACTCTGACTGTGAATCACTTTACTACCACTTTTTGCTAGAATAACTACATTCGCCTTCCGTTGCTCTTATTAACGTATCACACTTCACTACTGAATGCTGTAAGGCTAACAAATATGTTTTTACACGGTCTGTACAGTATGAACTGGCAGGGAACATCACGTGATATGAAGGTCAGGCAGGTTACTTCATCGTAACCTACTGCGCATCCGTTTGTTTGGCTCAGGTCTTACCGATCGAGTTATAAGTAGGGCCCGGGGGTTTAGCCAATAATTCGTCAAGTTAGTGGTGCACAAGGCATAGGAAGCTTTCTGAGTTAGTAAACAACTCGCGCTGCCTGTGGCATTAGGTGGGGAGAGCAGGCAAGGAATACTGCTGTGAGTGAAGAAGTGTCGGATTTATACTTTTCATAAGTACAGGCCTCTTTATTTGCACCGCCGCTTCCTCCTTCCTAGAAGTTCCCACCTATCATAATCACTCATTTGTAGGCCTTTAGTAGGTAATAAACAATTTTAAGTATTTAAACATAGGTTACGTAGGTATTGAAAAATGAAATAAACGAATTAATCAGTCATAAAGTAAAAGTAAGTGAGCGCCCTCTTAAATATGCCGCCCCTAGGCCGCGGCCTATAAGGCCTATTGACAAATCCAGGACTGGAGTGAAGTCATACCTTCATACCCCAACTTGGTTTAAATTTTCCCCCGTTATGTTATGCGACGTAGAGAGAAGTTTTTCCCAATACAGATCTTGTTTGGAGGAAAATAGAAGATCTTTTTCTTTTGAAAACTTCAAAATGTATATTTTCATTCACTGCAACAAAGTGTATGCACAGACAATTGCTTTTTCATTTTTTACTGTGAATAATGTTCCTAAATATTATTGCATATGATGTGTATATTTATGTTCGTTTTACTAGAAAATATATTTTGTTTAGGTGATTTACAATTAAATGTGCAAACTATTCTGTGACGCTGTGTCCATCATTTCACTAGACTAGCTACACTGCCTCTACCACATGTCCTTGAACTTGGATGTACGTATTAAGTTCGCCACTGAAGACGAGTCACCCCTTCCTCATGTTTACAAGATAGGTAGCGTAGAGCTATAACCCAGTCACCACTAACCTGATGTAATGTTTTTGTGGCTAAACCCCCGGGCCCTAGTTATAACTCATTCGATTCATCGATTGTTCATTTGTATCATGCCGTGAACTCATATCTGACAGAACGTTGATTAAACAACAAAGCAAGAAAGAATCCGTTATGTTTTATTCATGGAAAGCCCACTCGAGATTACCTTTGAAAATACATGTCCGGGGGAAAAGTTCTGTGTGTGTACAACAGACATGGGCAAACCCCTATCCATTGACACGCAACCCGCAAACTTTTGTCAACTTACACATTGTTCGAAAAGAACGGATGGATGGAGAAACAAGCAGACAATAAGTGCAGTGGCGGTTGCTCATTCTTAGGGAAACACTAATTTCACTTTAAAATGTACACTACAAGAAACAAATAATACAAACAATCTTGTATTTTTAATTATTCTTTTACGTGTGCAATTATTTCATTATACAAAGGCTTAGAATGTGTCATAATGCCTTTCCAATCGGAACTATGTCGCGACCCGTCACTTCTTGGTTCTTGCAAAGAGAGTATGACTCATGCATGGGAATAATCCACCACATACACCGAATATCCGCAATGCCATCTTCTGCCTTATGCGGGAAGGTCGAGAACCACAAGTGGTTCGCGAACCAGTAAATGCCCATGTATGGTGTACAACGTTTATAAATACAGTACGAACATTGCTTCGAACAACTCACCTCTACAGTGTTGAGAGTCAGACCTGCACCAATAGTGCCGATTCCAGCCAAGAAGAAAGGTACTGCAACTTGGAGAGTTGTGGACCACCATTTCTCCGGAGTAATTCCATCTTTGAGCTTGGCGCACTCCAGATCGGTGAATGGGTCTGTTGAGATGGAAGTGATGGTAGCAATGCTGGCAACACTATGGAAGGAACCGTTGCAAGGAACCTTTTCATCCAGGTTCTCGTCCCTGCGCATAGTAATAGACGCGACCCCCAGTGACAGAGGGTCTCCAACCTTCTCGTTCATCGAGTCCGGAGTGACGTCCATGCCTGCAGACAAAAGTACAGGTGATAAATATCCGCGCACTGGATAAAGAAACAGGTATTTTCCTTACAGTATTGCCTATTGTCAAGGAAAAATAATTGTTATTTCTAGAAACCCATTATGTAATGATATCGTTGACGTAATTACAGTGAGTCCCACGCAAGAGTTGGCCAATGACGCGGGTTTCTGCTTCGCGGCTGGCACAGCTCCAACTCCCGAGCGATCGGGTGAAATATCTACGCAAATAATGCCGCGGTTGGTGTAATGATTCAGGTTCTCACATTTACAGTTAAAATTACAACGAAAATAACCACGTACCTCATCACAAGAGATGTTGGAAATGTTCTCCTCTTGTATTCACACAATACTGGCACCTTTTTTTAGGGAATTTTCTTTCACGCGCGTAAGTTCAGCTTCCGAGTTAGAGTTAATTTCTCTTGTGATATTGTCTTTAAGTTCTTCTTGTGTATGGGAAATTGACCTATAGGCTACACTTTATTTTTCAAGATTCCCCATAAATAATATTTACATACTGTTAGAAGAACTTAAAGACAATATCACATAGGCCTATCACAAGAGAAAGTAACTCTGTCTCGGAAGCTGAACTTATGCGCGTGAAAGAAAATTTCCTAAAAAGGTGCCAGTATTGTCTGGATGCAAGAGGAGAACATTTCCATCATCTGTTGTGATGAAGTACGTGGTTATTTTCATTGTAATTTTAACTGTACATGTGATAACCTGAATCATTACAACGACCGCGGCATTATTAGCGTAGATATTTCACCCGATCGCTCGGGAGTTGGAGCTGTGCCAGCCGCGACGCAGAAACCCGCGTCATTGGCCAACTCTTGCGTGGGACTCACTGTATAATTTATTGTGTTGCTGGAGGATGAAAGTAGGAAATGTACGCGGGGACTCTATCTGACGTACATGTAATAAAATGCATCAATTACAATTTCATTCATAATGACATCACTATTGTATGCGCCAGTCATAGCACGATGAATGGGAATTCTGGATATTGTGCTGAATATTGGAATTGATGAAGGTTATTTGACATAAACTGATAGTAACAAAATTCTTAGGTCTACAAGTAGACAAATGTTTCAGCTTTAAAGAGCACATTTAACATATCTCACCGAAATTGAGTTCAGCGTCTTAAAATCTTGATAATTTTTGTGGAATCAAAACAAAATTAGGCTATTTTGGAGATTTTCATTCAAGAATGAAATATGGAATACTTTTAAGGGTAATTCAATGGACAAATTCACAATTCTTTAACGGGAAACAAAACATTCGAATAATAGCTTGTGCATACCAAAGAGAATATTGCAAACATTATTTGCCTTCAGATTCATTAATCTGTTTTCAAGAGGATGTTTATTATGAATGAATTAACCTATTTTTTTAACCGTTTCTAAATTTATATATAACTTAACTAAACTAAACTAAACTAAACTAAACTAAACTAAACTAAACTAAACTAAACTAAACTAAACTAACTAAACTAAAGTTAAATTAAGAGAAAGAAAAGAATATATATATTCTTTTCTTTCTCTTAGTTTAACTTCTCTCGTTGTAGGAACTCCCACGCCGCCCGGGCCTTACAGGACCACGACCTGTCGGGACAGGATCACATATATATTTTTTTGACCAGACAAGGACATGGAGGGCATCCTCGGATGGATAATCAGCCCACAGTAGTTGAGAAGGTGTTATTTTAAAACACAATTTGAGAGCGGTATTTAAAAACTGCTCATCCAATAGGCCTAAATTGCTGTACGCATGTATCGCGTTGGCGGAAATCCATTTTGCCCTGAGTTACGTTGAATATCCAAAGAGTATAAAGTAAAACTGGCCTAACTTTCGATGTTTCAGAGAGATTCTACAGAATTTTGCCATTTAAAAATCAACCCTTGTATTTAGCGTATTATTGCTTGGTAATATTCTTGCATAATTGCGATGTTTTCCTCTACTGTTGGTGACCATTTTTCCCCTAAAGGCTCTAGCTTCCAGCCCTTCATTATCTGGACATTCTCTGGACCTATAAATTACCAAAAATGCCCTAATGACAAAGCATTAATTACTTAGTCAAGTCTTTAGAAATACCCAAAAATGAAAAAAAAAAATAATGAAAAATAAATACCGTATTTTTCGGACCATAGACGCACTTTTTTACTTTGAAAACAGAGCCTTGAATGTTGGGTGCGTCTAATGGTCCGAAGTACAATAAAAAATTTAAATTATGGTAAATATTTCCGGAATCCCATAGCTATAAATAAGGTGAGAATATTATAGGAGAAAAATTCCTCCGGCACTGGGACTTGAACCCAGGACCTTTGGCTATTCGCGCCAATGCTCTACCAACTGAGCTAAGCCGGAGCTCAATTCACAGCGCCAGATGGAACTTCTCTCCTATGACTGAATGCCCTAATGGTCTACCTCACAGACAGACAAGATATGTCCAACAGAGACAATAATCTGTGGCTCATGAATGCTTATATATCTGTCTTGAATGTTAACTGTACAATAACAGTGGGAGCCCGGTCACAAAAATCACTACTTAGTGTGCCTCACAGTACTGCATATGACATATCTTGTCTGTGAGGTAGACCATTAGGGCATTCAGTCATAGGAGAGAAGTTCCATCTGGCGCTGTGAATTGAGCTCCGGCTTAGCTCAGTTGGTAGAGCATTGGCGCGAATAGCCAAAGGTCCTGGGTTCAAGTCCCAGTGCCGGAGGAATTTTTCTCCTATAATATTCTCATGTAGTGTCCAACAGAGACAATAATCTGTGGCTCATGAATGCTTATATATCTGTTATAAATAAGGTGTTGTAAACGATAAGATATGTATACATTTTGGCACAGAAAAAAAGGAATGTTGAGTACTTTTATATAAAAGGAGTTGTCTTTGCCGGGTGGTTTAAATGAATACAATGACCTCTAAATTGCCTAGTCTCGTTACCCTTATCGTATGCTGAATTGAGGGTTAGAGGGTGTAAAAGTATTTTCAGTCTTTCATGAGAAACCAATTCAGTTGTTAAAATTTACGCGATGCCACTTGCACAGAAGAGATTTTCGTACAATGCATGTTTTAAGTTAGAAATGATTTACACAGATTCAATTGCACAAAGTTATAATTTGCTTATGTAATGAAGTATATTATTCCTTTTAAAATATTTCGTTTAGAATCACATTAAATTTATTTTCCTTTAAATTTCCATCCTAAAATTAAGGTGTGTCTTATGGTCCGGAGCGTCTTATGGTCCGTAAAATACGGTAGTATAATCCTAAATTTACTAGTGGAGAAAGACGGTTTAATTTTTTGTTACTGTTTAGAGTGATACCATCCAACATTGAAGACTGTACACTACAGTAACCAGTTCTTTATTTAATTTTTATATAATTTTTTCTTCTGAATATTGTACATAGATTAATTTAATTTGAAAAGTATCCGTTAATTAGCGGTACTCCTTTTTTGTCATTGATTTCCAGTTTCACTTTGAATTACAGTAGACATAAAGACTTTATGAAAACTTTAACCGGATGAAACTATATTGAAGGGGTGGTTGGAATGGTCAAGTACATTGGGGTGAAAGTTAAATTAAAATGTTGGAGTGTATAGAAATGAAGAAATCTGTACAAAAACTTATTTAATGTTGTATAATGTTTTAATGGCTAAAAACGAACAGACAAAATATCAGAGAAAACTAAAACAACTCACAATTATACTTTTAATGGAAATTTCTGAAAAAAAAATTGAAGTAAAATGCACTAAAAGTCACAAGATTAATAAGAAATAGTCTAACAAGTAGGCATTATGCCCGCAATATTATAAGACACGCACGAAATAGCGGAACGATTAAGATTTACGAGGTTTGAGCACTGTGATATAAATTTACGACTGGTTTATGGTATCGTAATACGTATGTTTATTATGATGTAAGATTACGATAGGTGAAAACTCTGTAGCAATAACAGAATTGGAAGGAAATGTATCAAAACATGTTGCTTTGAAGAATATCCTCTTGGAGAAGTCTTACGCGAGGTGTTACGATTTCTATTCCAATTTCACAACAGCAGGAGAGCATAATACTTTCATAAGTAATTCCTTATTGAAGTGTTATGCTATCGGAAGTTCAAAATTCGTTGTTGATGTCGCGATTAATTGGTATTTTCAGCAGAAGTGTTAATATCTAGGTTGGTTGTGACGAGCACGGGAAGAGTAGGAGTCATTATTATTATTATTATTATTATTATTATTATTATTATTATTATTATTATTATTATTATTATTAATGTTATTGTTGTTTATATGGTCATTTAACGACGGGGGTGTACTGCAACTTAGGATTGTGACCGTCAACAGTGCCGTGTTTCATAGTTATGTCTCAGGATAGTAACTTATGATAATAATAAATTTAATTAAAAAGTTAAACATATAGTTCAGTTTATATCTAATTAAACTTCTGGCTGCCCGGGCGGCTTGGGTGCTTAAATCCTAAAAGGGAGAGGTAAAACTAACATAAAGAAAGAAAGAAAGAAAGAAAGAAAACTTCTGGCTTTTAGTTTTATTTTTTGTTTATCTTAATTTATGAAAAATTAAATATTATTAATATTAGTTATTAATTAATTAAATATTAATATTAGTGAACTGCCCTAAGCAGGAGCTTTGCTCATTCGCGGTTTTGTAATCATGTATATGTGTGGGTGTGTGTGTTACATTAAATTAAACTTATTTAACAAAACATTTCCTGTAAGTCCTGGGCGGCTTGGGCCACATGAACGTCCTTACAACGGGAGAGGTTAAACTAATTGAAAGAAGAAGAATATAATATTAACATGAATGATAAGGTTGGTGACGACGTACAGACTGAAGTGATGTACCGGTACTATAAAACCGTTGAAAGAATTAGGCCAACTGAGAAACCAGAAGTCATGGGGACCGAAACTGTGAGCATATTATGACGATGATCATTATGATGAATAACGGGGATAATGAAACTGATGATGGTGGTGATGGCGAGATTAACACTGTTATATCATTACTTTTAGAATAGCACATACAATTTTGTCATAGGATAATACATTAAGTCCCTACAACAACGGAAGACGTTAATCTAAGAAAGAGAAAGAAAGAACAATAAACCAAATTCTTATCAGATCATCACATCACTATCATAATTAAACGAAACACAAATATCATTGTAGGAAAGACTCACATAGGTTGCATAGCAGATCTAGTGGTTCAGTGGCGAAATCTCGCATCGGTCATGTCAGCGGGATAACCGGAGCACAACTAACACGGCATTATTTTCTTGTTGACATTTCAATGGCAAGCTTTTAAAAACATTCGCCTCCGAGATTCACAACAATAATATTGCTTAAAGGACGCTCCGTGCTTTCCGTGCAGTAATCATTATAATTCCTGTGTAGTGCTGGGAAAAACAACTGGATAACGGTTAAATGAACAGACCATTGCAGAAGATATAAAATAGTTAACAGTTATTTGAACACTTAATTAACTGGACATTACTTGCAGTTATCTTAACATTTATGTCGATTAACCGTAGACAGATCCACAGTTGTGGCGGCAGGGGATGCGTTCGCTCTCCTCACCCCCGCGGGCCCTCCTTCGATTCCTGGTCGGGATCCAAGTTTCCTGGGGTTTTTCCCCAGGGTATTCCTCACCTTGTGAAACGAATGTCTGGGAACTTTAGGCCTTTGTGGTCCCCGGATTAGAGGTGTACATATTCTGATTTTAGCTTGCCTGCCCCTTTGAAATTCTGCAACCAGTCACAGCTTTTAACTTACTTCACTTGAGAGCAAGCCAGATTACAACGATGATAAGAAATACTGTCGCTATGAGTCACAAGCTCTTCATAACTTGATGGGTTGCACAGGACCTAAGGAAACTGCAAGGCCTGGCGGAAAGAATATGAAACTGGGTATAGCAGTGCACTGGTAAGTCGTGCAGTTACGTAGTTGAGGAACTTCAGATGTGTTTAGAGAATTTTACCCCGAAGGAAGCCAAGGAGAAACTAAAATGTGGACAGTTTGAATTATCAATTAACAAAGGTACTAGTCCGGCATGGGACAAATTTTCAAACATTTTCGAGAAAACATAATAAAATCATTAATAACAATAACAAAAATCCCTTTAGGCAAGCCTACAAGCTGAGGTAGATTTCGAAGTGATTTTGTTTTAATTTACTGTCGCTGCGTAGCACTCTTCTTCTTTAGCCTTGGCATGACAAATGACTGCAAAAAAGAGGAAAGAGAACTTTTTCAAACATTCAAATCTCGCCTTATATGAGAACTATCAAGAAACTAGTTATTGATTTGTAGAGTACTCATCAAGATTATTTCAACGATACCCCACAAGACGTAGTTTCGAAAATTTCGAATTTCCATCCCCATACCCCCACCCCCACTCGTACTCCCAAAACCCCCGAATCGTTGGTGTCACTGTGAACTCCATAAGGAGTACTCTAATTTATTCAATCAAAGTTTCCCTCTATACTTCATAGGAGCCGAGATATAAATGTTTTAAAATTTCAACCCCCGACCACCCTCTTGCGCCAATTTTGCTCATTAACGAACTTGTCTGAACTATTGGCCCTAGAAATAACATAATAATATTTGATTCAAATATCTTGAAAATTACCGCCGCTAGCGTGTAAAGATATATGTATATATCTCAATATATATATACATATATATATACATATACATATATATACATATACATATACTGTATATAAATATAAATATCTAATTTTTTTTAACAGGCGGTGGTTTCGTACTTAGGCAGGCATGAAACGTAAAGATATGAACGAATTTGTTGAAAGTCATTAGGTAGATTTTTCTTCGAAATCTACCTAATAATAAAAATAATAATTGTGTTCAGACGCTAAAACGATTTTTAATACTTTATCCACCTTTTATTTATCTGCATGGTGAATTTCTTCTACCAGCATGTAGAAAAGCAAGAAAGTATTACTTAAACTTAGCAACTACAGTTGTTTAGCTGATAGGAATTTTGCAAGCTTATTCTAGCTTGCCTAGTCTGGGTTTGACCTGACCCATCAAGCTTAAAGAAACCTGCCTGCTTCCTAGCTATGACGCTGGCAACTTGCTTGCCTGTCGTTCAAGCGGGTATGGGAAAGCTAAAATCGAGATTTGTACACCTCTAGCCCCGGATTTATCTTCATCGTATCCGCGGCGTGTCTGGAATGAGTGTATAAGCGAATGGTGTGTCTCGTCCCATGTGTACGTGTTGTCTCGAAGGTGGCCTCGGCATTGGGCTGATCACTCATTACAGATCACGCGGTCCTGTAAGGTTCAGGCGGCGTGGGGCGCATAAACGTCCCTACAAGGAGAGGAGGTAAAACTCAAGAGTAAGCATAAGAAGAACTATAGTCAGACAATGAATTTAGTTAATTATTATTTTCTGGGCCAATGTATTGTACGCTTCTCTGCGTTTATCATGCGGACAATATGATAAAGAGTTACTAGAATCAGCTACATAATTGCCCAAGCACTGCGAATAACCCTCGCTCTAGTGACAAGTAGAGCAATACAGTATACGATTTTAGTTTGCAATAGTTAGGAGACCCTAAAAACTATCGAGTAAATGTTCCTTAAATTCTTGGATAAATATGTAAGAACTCTTGGATCAAGTTATTTACTAAATTTGAAAAACAAGAAACTTAAAGATCTCACATTAATGCACAGCGAAAATACAGTAAATCGAAGACTCTGCGAACCCACAACATGAATTCCTAATTTTACAAATTTCAAACATTATAATTGAAATTTTTGCCATGCGTTTGTCTTTTCCATGTAGCCTATAATAAACAGGCTTACTATGTTTACACTCTGGTTTAGGGTGACAAGTATTTAGCATGACGTTACTGTGAATGGTCAGTCAAAAGACTATAGTATTCGAGGGTCATTCAATAATTAAAGAGAAAAATTGGTCTGAGGAAAAGACGGTAGGTAGTACAAGTTTGATACATTTAAGGTTTTAAGTTGGCATCACTGGGATGAGTTCTAATCAGCTGATGGATCAATATTGCTCTGTTTATAACCTCAAAATTAAGTTTAACGAAGTCGGGTCTTCTTGAAAATTCCACATTGGTTGAACAACGTTCTGTGATTCGTTTTTTGATTGCTGAAGGTGAAAAACCAGTTAATATATACTCTAGAATGATTAAAATGCATGGTGAAAGTTGTATGAACCGTGGAAATTTTTACAAGTGGGTAGAACAGTTCAAAAGTGGTCGAGAATCAGTGACCGAAGAACACCGTTCTGGCCGGCCTGTTGAAGTTGCAACTTCCTCACTTGAAACTCGAATTGTCTGGTCCACTGAAGGAGGCATTACGTGGGAAGAAGTTCCAGGATAACGAGGATATCAAAAAATTTGTGGGAAATTGGCTCCGACAACAAGACAAAGAGTTCTTTGCAGCCGGTATAAGAAAGCTAGTAATCTGTTGGGACAAGTGCATAAATGTTGATGGGGATTATGTTGAAAAGTAGGAAAAGTCTTGTTTTGTAAAAATAAACTGTTTTTTCTCCAGTTCAGTTTGTCTCTTTAATTATTGAATGGCCCTCGTATTATGTTAATAAACATCATTAGTCATCATTTGTGTAGAATATAAAATGGAGACCATTGATTCGAACTAGCTTTGATTATGAGGACGTTATGAAATGTAGGACTATCCACTTTTTAACTCCTCCTGATTATACCTGAGCGCTTCCTTATTCTCATCCTGATTCCTTATTCCTTATTCTTATTCTCCACAAACGTATGTATCATGCACAAATGCTTCTAAGATGAAGGTTTTCTTCTTCTTCTTCTTCTTCTTCTTCGGTGCCTGGGCTTTAAAGGACCACAACCTGTCGGGAGAGGGGAGAGATTACCTTTAGATCAGACACACAGTTGTTTGATCAGACAAGGACATGGAGGGCGTCCACGGATGGATGATCAGCCAAATACCGGAGCCACCTCCGAGACAACACGAACACATAGGACGAGACACATTTATGCGAACAAGGCGCGGAGGTGATAATGACAGCCAGATAATGTCCAAGGGCCACACGGGCCTAAAGATTCCGAAATTCGTCACACACGTGATAAAAACTCCATGTCACATCAGTGGGCACAAAAGTTATCACGATAAGTTAATGAATATTTTAATACTACATGGTATTTTATTAATTATAACAATTTTATATAAAATCGTGAATAGGCTAACTACAAAACCTGTTTAAAATACCGTATGAAAAGTTGCCCATCTTGGCATGTTATAAAATTTTCAGAGTGATTGGTTAGAAACTGAGGAATGTCTATTCTTCAGTAAACGCCTAGTCTTAACTTGAAATTATTGTTGCATGACACATCCAGCAAGTTTGGTTATCACCATCATTCAGCCAGGGTTCTGTTACCTTTGAAGTAGGAACCTCATTAAAATCTGACGGGTACAATGGAAGGACTCTTTGTTTAAGATGGATTTGAATCCTTAACTGACAATGAGTTAGGTCAGTTTCGCGACGTCCTCAAGCGCATCCACGAGACAGCGTTATATAATGATGGAGTATTCCGTTAATATCTCTTATTGTTGTTACGTAATCAACTACACATACATGAACAATTTAGAATGTAATTGTGGGAAAAAGAAACTTATTTTACTTGTTAGATATCAAAGGTTAAATCTCAATCCTCCGGTGTATAGCGTTTACACGTGACGGAAATGACAGAGAATAAACTAATTTCCATAAAAGTCAAAACTTATGTCAACATATATAAGCATTCATGAAACACAGATTATTTGAGAGGTTCCATCTGGTTCTGTGAATTGAACTCCGGCTTAGCTCAGTTGGTAGAGCATTGGCGCGAATAGCCAAAGGTCCTGGGTTCAAGTCCCAGTGTCGGAGGGATTTTTCTCCTATAATATTCTTATGTCAACATGTCTAGACCTAATTTTTATTTGTATTTGATTATTTAACAACCGTCATGTGGTGCCACTTAGGTTTAAAACCGTGGTCTGTTCGCCGGTATCTATGTGTGAATAGTGTTACTTTAAAAGAATGTGACTTTTCAAGAATTATTATTTCTCAAAAAGTGCAGGACATACAGTAAACCTTCCTAGGTATTCTGTAGTCATTGGTTGATATTAGTATCAGTAGAAAGTATCAAGAATCTAGTACATATGTGGAAGTTTAAAAATCCACTCGTATCGTACCTTAAATATGAAAACAGGCTTAAACCTCGTGACCGGTCTCCTGTTCATTTTAAGCGTTTTGTATAGGCAGAACTATTCTTCCAAAGGAACTGAAGGCTCTAGGCCTATGACCGTCCCAGGTATGCCGGAATTTGTCCCGCAGGAATTCTTTTACATGCCAACTAACTGCGCCACCCGAAGTTAAATATCGCCAAGGAACCTTCAAACAGACTTCTCTCCATAACCGTTGGAGATAATGAAAGTACCGAGACATCTTTTATAGAAAGTTAAATTTTCAATACTGCAAGTAGACTCCGAATTCGATTTGATCATTGGTTTGGTCTTAGAGAGCATTCGCACCGAAGTAGCGTAGCAAGCGAGTCGCAATAGTTGGATGCAGTTTGTGCGCTACTCATTTTAAATCCCAAGTTCAAGTCTTCATACCGAAGCAGCGTGGCAATAATGCATCTCGCAGAGTGCGACATTCATTTCTTCAGATAGATCTGGACTTATTTCATGCGACGCTACTCGGGATGACGCATGCGTATAGTTGTCTTTTCAGCTGTTTCTAATTGTTAAGAAAATTCAACACATATTCGCTTGTGTAGCGGTAGATTATGGCAAAGATGTCATGGAATCTGCTGGAAAGAGAGCTACAATTTGTACATGCGTAGGCTATAAAATGGCAATCGAAACTAGTAGGAAAAAAGCATGGATTAAAATTGCTGAAACTATATCCTCTTTAGATAAATTACATTATTTTAAATGGGTTTCTCATTAGTTCAAGTGAAAATATATCATTTACGTTAAACTGCAGATCGCATTCGCTACTTCTGTATGAATGCAAAACTGTGAACCATGCAACTCGATGTGCAGCCTGCATCCAGGTAGTGCGATTCGCATGCTATGCTACTTCGGTGTGAATGCTCACATAGTAATTTTGAATAACGGGAAGGGACACAAGGCTGTTGTTACCGCAAATTATTAAAAGTTACCATCATTAAATGGTGAAATATTTCGAAACCGCTAAAGTCTTATGTTCTTTCCAAATATAAGAGTAGGCCTGGTTTTAGGCTATATTGAAAGAGGAAGAGACACCCTCAGAGATCCTCTAGAGTTTTGTATTAGAACGCTAAGATTCTATCCTCAGAAGGAAGATACAATATTAAAAAAAAAAATACTTTATAAAACATCATCATACTAAAAACTTACATTTTGTTGGACCATGCTATAATACTTTTATTACATGTGACGTAATGGTATAATAATGATGTTCATTATGATACAGATTAAAATTATAATACTAATGTGGTATCGATTATTATCGAACCACGAAACGATCTTGAAACCTTGTGAGCAGCAAAAGAAACTGAGAAATAGACAACCTGTACTTACAATAAAATAAAATAAATTATCTTCGTGTTAATATTAATATCATAGTAAATTGAGTTCATAGAGGTGTAACTAAATAGGTGTAACTTAATTCCATTATATGAATCAGGTCCTTTGACCTTGATATGACGATCACTGAATCAGATTAGAAAAGTGGTTTTCAGAAAATATACTGTATATACAACCCATATTTTCTGGCCTTTCACCACTTTTCTCATCTTTTTCAGGAAATATACTGTATATTCAAAGCATATTTTCTGGTCTTTCACCACTTTTCTAATCTGATTGAGATCTTAAGGAATTTTTATTATGGTCGACTCCCGAGAAACTTTTTTCAGTCATATGTTTTCAAGAAACATTTACAATACCTATTTTCGACCTTGTTGAAAATGATGTTGGTATGTGCCAATTTTATGCCTAAATGTCGATAACGTTCGGTTTGATCTCCAATGTCTGATTTTGATATTGAAGACATACCTTGAGTGTGTAATATAATATTATTTTCCCATCTGCTTTTTTTAATCACAGTGTTTTTCAAACAATCAAGTTCTACCTGTCCGTATATCTTTTGTGCGCAATTTTCAAAATGCAGTGTTGTTTCCTTTCACATCTGAATATAAGTTCCTTCTGAAGAGAACGCTTCATGCTCTCAATTTTCGGCATGTTTCTCTGTACCGTGAATTCCAAAATAGCAGGTGGTGTAAGAACATAAACGTAGCAAAATTAAGTGCATAACTTAGTATTCTTAATATTATAAATTCTAGCGCATTTTTGGGAACCAGGATATCAGTTCCAATATAAAAGGTCACACAGATATAAATTCAAATTTGTATTACGAAGTGTCGTGTTTTACAGTCATGAAGATTCAGGAATAGGTAGGAATGTGCTCAATTACGATAGCAACAATAATATGGGAGATGGTATTAAAAAAAGCAAAGTCTTCCGAGTAATCTACAGTTAATAATTCATTTGACTTCCCTTATGGGGACATACAGGTTTGGATATTGAAAAATAGGTGAAATTCATTTTTTTTTCTCAGCAGTGAATAGTTCTTCAACCTTGTCATCTGATATGCTTTTTATTGACTACTTCTACAATTACATTCTTTTTTCATAATTAGACTATTGCAGTTACGGGTAATTGTCATTACAAGATGGCAGTCACGTTGCACTGAAATGTCGTTTCCGTGATAATTTCCACTAATGTCAATATTTCTGAGCGATTCTTTCTTTTATCTATTTGTAAATATCATATAGACATAATATACAATCTTTGGAATTCCTGTAGTATTTAAAAAATAATTTCACGAAGAGTATTCTTTACATTCCCTTTTACACACACACACACACACATACATATATACTGTATATAATAAACTGTTAATGTTAAATCAATTATTGTACATAATGTTGTTCACATGATAACAAATAGATATTAAAAGAATCACTCAGAAATATTGATATTTGTGGAAATTACCACGGAATCGGGATTTCAGTGCACGAAATGTGGCTGCCATTTAGTAACGATAATTACCCGCAACTGTAATAGTTTCACTAATTCTGAAGTAGCCAGTAAAGATCATGTAAGATTACGAGGTTGTAGAGCAATTCATTGGTGAAAAGAAATTAACTAATTTCTCAGTACCAAAACCTGTATGTCCTCCCTTAAAATATGCCTATTTGAGTATTTAAATTATTCTCTAACAACACAAGATATGGTCAAGTTAGAATATGTACTCACCTAAAACCGAGACGAGTTTTAACGAATCCCTAGCACCTGATTTTATTGTAGCCCACTTCAGTCAGTAAGTATTCATCAAGCTCGAGATAAGATTACATCTCTAGAAGCAGGTTTAGATAAGTAATTTGTTGCACACGGAAAAGCTAGTGTTTGAAAAAGAATATGAAAGATTTCAAACAATTTTCCAATGTGGCGTAGGGGGTGCGTTCGCTCCTCTCACGCAGCGGGCCCGGGTTCGAATCCTGGTCGGGACAAGTTACCTAGGTGGGTTTTTCTTCTGGGGTTTTTTCACCTCCTGTGAGGCAAACGCCGGGTAACTTTAGGCCCTTGTGGTCCCCAGGTATCATTTGGCCGTCATTATCATCTTCATCTCATCCTCGCCTTGTTTGGATTGAGTGTGTGTGTGTGTGAATGGTGTGTCTCGTCCTGTCTGTTCGTGTTGTCTCACAGGTAGCCCCGACATTGGGCCGATCACTCATCCGGGGAGGCCCTCCATGTCCTTGTCTGGTCAAAAAGTATGTATGTGATCCATAGATAATTCCTCTCCCGACAGGTCGCGGCCCTGTAAGGCCCGGGCGGCTTGGGTCGCTTAAAGTACCTAAAAGGGAGAGGTGAAAAACTAAGGTAAAGAGAGAGAGAGAGATGGAGAGAGAGAGAAACAAAAGGAATGAATGAAACTCCTAATAGCATGAAGAAAGTTAGTGAACTTAATTAGCTTATTCCTTCGTAAAATTACTTTACAGTCATCCTATGCTGAAATATGTTGAATGGAAGGAATCAAATTACAGATGACAAGCGTCACGAACAAGGACAATTATCATAACTTTACATAATAGGTAGTTTAGCTTAAGAGCCGTGGAATAACAGAATCTGAAACAACGATGACTTGATTGCCTGACATTAGGTGATGAAAGCAAAACAGAGGTGAAATCTCACTGTACTTAACACTTTTATATAAAAAGAATTGAGCAATTGTAACAAAAGCAATTCCTATCTCTTAAAATATGGTTTGTATTTAACTAGGAGATAAACATAATGTAAGAAGAGAAACATTATTAAAATTATATAAAGTAATAGCCTTACCGCTCTTATTATATGGATGTGAAAGTTGGACACTGACTTCTGACCAACTAAGATGCATTGAAGCATCAGAAATGAGATTTCGTCGCTATATAGTAGGAAATACTTTATTGGATCACAGAAGAAGTATTGATATCAGACAGGAATTGAACATTGAGCCAGTTATTACATTAATAGAAAAATACAGAATGAATTGGAGAGAACACATCCTTCGAATGTCAAATACCAGAATAGTAAAAGCTGCTTTGTATTAGGCCTATATACCAAGAGGAAGAAGAAATGTAGGCCGACCACAAAAAAAGATGGCGTGAACAATTGTGAGACGGAACGGGCTAATAGATCCAATCCTTGAAGACGATGATGAAGATGATGATGATGATGATGATAAACCCAAAAATTTGAGTTTCCACATTTAACAAAATATAGAAATTGTAACATATGTTGTATTCAATGAGAAAACATTTACATGAATTTTTAGTTATCCCTATAGCTTCAATTTAGTAATTATTATATTATATTAATTCGTTATCGTATAAATGCTATTATACAGTATAGGAAACTGTATGGGGAAAAACAATGTAATAAGGAAGGTTAGGATTTTTAGGTGCAAGCTGATAAAAACTTCATTGAAAGTTCCTCAAGATATTAGATGTTGTAGCAAAACCAAAACTTGCATTAGCCCTTTCTGCTCCGCATTTACATATTGTTACAAAACAATTGTATCAGAGTATTTACAATCTTTTACTTATAAACGAATCAATTATAGTAAAAAAGTTATAAAAATTGTATTAAAAAATATGGAACGATTCCAAATGGAGTCACTGAGACTAGGAACTACACTAACACAATTAAAACACACGTAATTTTTTGTTCAATTGCAGTGAAATGCCCTAAAATGTTCTATTCTTTGCGATGGCACAGAGCAACATTGCACTATAAACATTTTATTCACGAATACGTGAGTTATACTCTCTAACAATCGCTGGTCTGGGAATTTGTATATAAATCAAATGCGTTATATTATATGCATAATGCCGTAAAGTAATCACTGGCAACAAGTCAAATTCTGGGTTTAATTAGATATGAGACTATTTTTTGTATCGATTTTGTATAGGCCAACGATAAATGTAACGAAGTCGAGAAATACAGCAATGCATTATTACGTAAGTGGTCAAAGTTACCTCCGAACTACTAAACGGATTTCGCATTCGAATCTAATGCGCAGCCAAACTTTGAATGCTACAAACGGATTTTAAAAAAAGTTGCACGTTAGATTCGCGTAAATACGGGTTATGTAGGCCTACTTCTTTCGAAAGTAAACTTTCTTTTACGTAAATTTAAACAACTGGTACTAATTAGTGTTTTATTAAATGCCTATTATGTACTAGGTACAGTACTCCACCAGTCTCAACTGAACTATGGCATTTTAACAGGGTCACAGCGCTCATGTGAAAGATTTGTGTTTCTATTGCAAAAGAAGGATTTAGAAATTGTTAAAATGTGTGATTGAAAAGCCAATTTTTACAGAATTTAAAGTGCTGTTTTTTCAATATATGCATTAACAAATATATGTACGCATGTAAGTTTCTAAATGAATTTGTTCCTGTCAGTGCAGCCCACTAGAAATTATCATAAGATAACTGTTCCTTAATCTAGGCTAACAAGGACCTGTAACAGCATGTTGTTTTAGGTATCAAACATTTTAATAAAGTCCCCTTCATATTGGTATAAACAACATTATAATTTTTAAGAGTAAAGTTAAGGACATGCTTCTAACAAAAAAACTTTTACACTGTTAAAGAGTATTTGGATTGTGATTTTTAATTTTTATCTTATACCTCTTGACTTAACCTATTGTAATCTTGTATTGAATTGATTAATGAGGTGTCTTTATTATTACACAAATTAAATACATTTTCAATAGGAAAAAACCGACGCACGGGCCTATATGGCAGTTCGTGCTTTTGCTATATACAAGACAAAGAGATAAAATGGAACAGTAGGGCCTAATAATACAATGCAATATAATACGACAATTTAGTCTAATTTAATTTAATTGTAATTTAATATGTGATAAAGTCATATTGACACACTGTGTTACCGACATCGTCACGTTAAGTGCAATTGTACTTAATTTTTTAAAACATAATACTTGACATAGATTTAAAATTACAAGTTACAAAACGGGGATTTCACAATTAAAAAACTTAGTCATACAATAAAAAGGATTATTCAGAAGCCAGCCAGAGAAAATCCTTTTAAAAGTTTGTCTATTTCATCAAATATGTGAAAAGGCATTTTTTTCCTACTTTGATTGCCATACATTCATAGTTATTTGTATATTAGTTTTGTTCAGACGACATAATTATGTATTAATATTTTTACCAGCCCTATGGTTATGTACTTCACTTCTTAAGGAGTATCTCAGGTGACTGTCCTTCATACATAATAATAACAATTCATTTATATATAAATAAGTCAATGTCGTAAGTCTCTCCTGTATGAATAACGGTCTGCAGTGCTCTCGGGGGTTGGAATTTGTTAATAGGCGTAAAGCTTTCTTTTGCAGCGTAAATATATTTTCTCTACGTGAACTATTACCTAATAGTATAATACCATATTTTAATAAACTTTGAAAATATGAAAAGTGTGTTAAATTTATAGAGAAAAGGATCAGAAAGGAAACAAAAGAAAAAAATCTTTAACACAATTATTAGAAGCATTGTGACGTATGGAACAGAAATATGGAAGTTAAATCCCAATTAATAAAACGATTATAATGGCAACTGAGATGGACTTTTGGAGGCGTCCGCAGGGATATCTAGACGGAAAAGAGTCAGAAATGAAGTCATCAGGAAGAAAATGGATGTCACAAATTTGATCACTGATTTTGTAGAAGAAAAACAACTATTATGGTATGGACATACAAAAAAGATGTCAGAGGAGAGACTACCACGGAGGAATATGGAATGGGAACCACCAGGAAGGAAGAAAAGAGGGAGACCGCCGACCACATGGATGCAAGGAATTCAGACATCAATTAGAAGAAAAAAACATTACAGAGAATTTATGGACAGATGGACATAACTGGAGAATGAAAATTAAATTGGATGTGTAATCTTGGGTTACCGGAAAATGTAAATGCAAGTACATTCTAAAACTGTATAATAATATGCTAATTTTAAATAATTTCGGGGGGTAGAATCCCTTAAATATCTTAATAAAAACAAGTTTAGAACAAACATTCTCAGGATGAGTTTCCCTGGTAAATTCGGTATCAACTTATATTTCTAGCATATTAAAATAACTATTGTAGCTATCTGCTTTTAGTGTGAAAGAGATTTTGATTTTGACTCGTTTAACAGAAAGCCATTAACTTGAAACCGTGCTTTTGCATGATCTAATATGGAATTAATTTCAGTTTCTAGTGTTTGTAAATCATTGTGACTGCTTAAGAAAGTGGAATCATCCAGTTACAGAATAGAATTAGCTTTTATATTACATTATATATCATTAATAGCCACAAAAAAAAAAAATGGGTCCAAGTACCGAGCCTTGAGGGACACCACATGAGATCCTCATGTACCACAACACACTGTATAGATAATTGTTTACACACTGCAGTTCAGTTCCACTGGAGCCAACATGTTGTAACTTAGTACATACAAATTCTTGGAGGACATAGTCAAAAGTTTTACTTAAATCTAAAAAAAAATCCTTAACAGCATAGTGCTTCTCAAATGATTCACGAGGCATTGAACTGCTCCTGTCGTATTTAAACGTTCCCGAAAACTATGCTGAGTGTTGCTAAATATATTGTTTGAATCAAAATATTCACAGACCTGATTTTGAACAATAATGATTCCAATTTTTTTTAAAAGATAGGAATTACTGACTTATGCCTATAATTGCATGGTTCTGCAGCATCACCTTTCTTATAAATCGGAACAACCTTTGATATCTAAAGAACATCCAGGAAAATACATGTTGTTTGGCAGTCATTTATACAAACAGTTAACGGATATACAAATTATTAATGTTATGATCTGTTTAATGAAGTTATTCGACATTCCATAATATTCTTGGACATTGGAATCTTTCATATTTGAAACACATTTTTATTCCCTTTCACTACTCTTTTTGCTTCATTTTCTATTCTTCTCTCTTATACTAATGTAGTAAGGATAGTATCATAGCAAGAATTAGCTAGAAGAATATTCCAGATATACTTAAAGTGACATTAAATTACGTTAGAAAGTTTGAGGTTGATGTTTAAAGCTCAATAGTGTTATAACCAGTGCTTTAGTTGGGCCGGTACGCACCAGTACTGCGTACCGGTATAAAATTATTTTCCTTCTACCATACCGGGAAAAATATGTGCTCCGGTACGTCGTACTGGCAGTACAGGAATGATATTGTCATAAAATACTTATTAAATGTCCAATTCACGAGAGTGTATTTGTTAATAATGACAAACACTATTAAATTCGCAATAGATATGCGTTCTAATCTTCACCGTCGTGCGCATTTCTACAATAATTATTTTCTCCTTAGATTACATGTTGGCTATCCTGATAAGATGCTCGGTTTTTTAAAACTCTTTTGTATGAGGCGATATGGAAAATTTTGAAGTAAGGTGAGTACCCCCATAAAATATTTTCCAACTAAAGCACTGGTTATAACCAATAAAAAGACAAGCATTTTTAACACGTAATATATGAAAGTATAATTGCATTGTTGGTTTGTTTGTATGGACTAAACTGGCTATTTGACTGCGAGATCACAGTGAAGAATATCAAATACCATAAAATAACTAGTGCTTATTTATTTCTTGTTAAATGAAGGTAAGAAATTTTGGTTCAAAATAATTGCTCAAATGACAAAGACTCCTTTCTTCTTTCTTCTCTGCAGCTAGTTAAGGTCAGAGAAACCGAACATATCTAACCCACGATTTGCAAAGTAACAGATAAAGGTAGCACGGCTGGCACCCGAAAAAGAAATAAGTTATTGTGAAAACCAGGTAGTGGTGACTGATTGCTGTTGTACCTAATGGTGATGATGACCTCATGTATCGTGTTTCAGGGAAGATAGCTAGTTAATACTGTGATATATAACACGCTGCGTCGATTATGTATATTGGTAGTCAAATTGCCAACAGTAGATAACATTACCAGGTCATATTTCTTAGCGATCACACATGTGGAGCCGGTTCAAATACCTTTAATAGTAATACCGATCACTCTCCTTTGAAATCGGCGAACAGCGACACTACTTCCATCTGTTGGCCCGGAATTATCGGTATATCAACAGCTGATTTCTCGCCTTTGTGACAGAGCTGTGCGTGAAGTAATTTAGTGTAATATATTTCAAATTCTAATGAATTATATAAACAGCGGTGGATTACAAAGCGGGTATAATATGTGACATTTATTGTTGCAGCAATTATAAATGGTAGAAAGATTCTATATCTTTATTTCGTTTTCCTAAAGACAAGGCGCTGTAAGAACACGAAACTAGAGAAAATGATCCCATATTCTTGTTTCTTATTAAATTGTATGCTTCAAGATGAAATCTCGTTGTGATGTATTTAATTGCAGTTGTCAACAGTGGGTTCTGAAATCCAATGGATGACTTTAGATTAATTATTTCCAAAAGAGAGCTTTGATAAATTGCACAATAGCCACAGAATTTGTGATGCCCACTTCAAAACAGAAGATTTTAGGAATCCAAACCCAAGGCAAGGACGAATTAAAGGGGGATCCGGACCCCTTCCCAAATATGAGATTTTAAAAACTTTAGTTAGAAAACCCAACGTTCTGGCCACTTAAGAGGGAAAGATGTCAATATTTTATTATGAATCAGTTTGAGACCCCCCCCCCCCCGAAACTGATGTTCTGTGTCATTTAAAAAGGGAATGGTTAATCAGTTTGTAGTGATAAATGTCCGAATACGTAAAAAATCTTAGTATTTAAATTCGTTCACATATGTAATATCACATACTTAAAATACTCTTTATGATGATTATGATAAAAAATTTCAACATTGTGACAGTCGGCCTAAATTTAAAATGAAAGTATTTTAAAGCCTATTTATATAATAAGGAGGGTATTAATTGGAATCTTTGGTAAAACCCATTTAAGATTTTACTTTAGCTGTTGCTGTGGTCAACCTCTTGAGTTTAATTCTATCACCTACGTTGGGAAGTGCCAATAGGCAAACCTTCAATTCTGAATTTCAACAAAGCAATTTATACAAATAAACATAAAAATGGTTATATATATATATATATGTGTGTGTGTGTGTGTGTGTGTGTAATATCAAAAGAGTATTTAAAATTCCTATAAATATGTAAAATATGCGAGTCAGTTGGAGAATTTAATGTTGTACTGGCACGTTGCCATGGTAGAAAATGGCAGAGCAGCGGCATGGAGAGCCGAATATCCTGGTCAAATCCCGGCTAAGGCATTGAATTTTTTCAGTCTGACTACCTTTCCACCTTAGCTTACAGACGGATAGTGCGAAAAGATTATCATTGATATATGTAAAATAACTTCACTAAAATTACTAAAAATGTAGACTACAATGGACATTTATGGTTTTCCATAGTGTGAAGGTAAAAAGTTAAATATGTGATTACTGATTATAATTATACAAATCCCAGCTTTACTCATCAGGAAGCTTTCAAAATAATTTTGAATGCATTAACTTTTCGGAATGCACATTCCTTTCCCAGTTTCTGCTTTGTCATGAAATATTTACGTATTTGCTGCAACAAGGTCTCTTGTTCATGTTCCAATAAAAACTGATCCTATTAGATTGCAACCAATGGCGTAGCCAAAAAATAATTTTGGGGAGTGTCGTAATTGCCGGGCTCACCCCCGGAAATTTTTTAAACATTGAACTAATGAAAATAGCATTTTACGCTATTTTAACCAAGTTAGAACACTTATTGCTATTTATAAGGCAAGTTAAATAACACAAGGAACAGTGGAAAAGCTTACATTTACAAATTCAATATTTTATTATTAAATAAAATAATTAAATATTTGACAAAATAGAGATTAAATAGCTTTAATAGAATTTTAGGTTTTGATTTCGCGCGGATCCCTGGATTCCCCTTTCCCTAAGCCACTGATTGCAGCAATCTTTAATTCTTTAACATGGGACTTTCTCATCACATTTTTCGTTGACGATAGTTTTGAAGGCTTAAAATAACCCAAACGAGACATAGGCCTATGTAGAAATTCGCCATGCGAAAAACCCGCGAAAATACTTGTCTTCTACATGAGCATAATGTTTTTAGGCATATAGAAATATTAATTTGACGTTTGATATTTCATATACGCGCGTAATCGCTCATTCCAGCTCGCTAGATGGCAGCATTGTCGCATTTCGCATTTCTACCTTTGCTAAAAGAGGTCGGTAATACTATCAAAGGTGTTTGGCCGATTCATTCTTAGGTGAATGAAGCATATATATTTATGTTGGAGAGATAAAATTCACTGCTCGTTCCTGTTTATGGTAACGTGATTGGGACCAAAAGGCGCGCGCGTGTGTGTATATATACATATATATGAGCCCCTTAAAGCCCAAGTGGTGTAACTCCAGTTTTTTTTTTTTTTTTTTTTTTTAGTTATGGTCAGGATCCTATTCAGAAAGTGTTCTTCTATTAATAGCGCAAATGGTGTAAGTCATAACTCGCATAGCAACCCTTCAGGCAGGAGCACAATTTTATGCTGTCAATAAAGCCATCTATTTGCTGACAGCTAAAACCTTAAATATCTCAGAACAGCAGTAATGTGAGTTACACCACTTGGACTTTAAGGGGCTATATATATATATTAGGAGACATAGTAGGATATACCATTCGGACTTCTGTTTTTGGCTTGTTAGTAAAGTGATTATGACGCTGAACGTCTCTAAGCAGTATTGGATGTTATACTGTATTATGGCTTATTAGTGAAGTAGTTATGAACTGGAAGAGTGATACAATACACTGCTCGTTTCCCTGCATTATACAGGCTGTCCCATTTATCTTGTCTACCTCAACTTTTGTGTTGGCACTGGCATTGAGAATAGTTAACTTATAACTTTTTTTACAAGAAGGGGCCAACATAAGCAAGGAGGGTTGATGACTGGCGTACGAATAAAACATCAGCCCTTCAAATGACAATACTTCGTTAGTGGAGTCGTCCATGCTACTTCGCATTTTTCTGACCAGGTCTAGGTAAAAAAAATCACTTTAAATCAAACATGTCCAATGAAATGCGTTCTTTACAATGAATTTTAATTAAGAAATTACGTACTTCCAAAATAAATGAACAGAAGTCATATATTGTGGGTGTACTTCTTAAAGACTTTTTTTTTTCCAAGAACTGTCTCTACCTGCTGCCACCCTAATCCTCCACCCTATGAAGACATCAAAAACACACCAAAACAGATAAGGAGCAGGAGCAACGACAGAAAATTTATTATAAAATATGTTTAGCATTATGAATAACAAAACAACATGGCTTATTATAGAAAATAAAAGCATGCTTAGCAACCGAATTGTACACAGTAATCTGTGACAGAAAAAGAAGGGTTGGGATGGCATAAATTAGATTAGAGGCATGGAAATTTAGGGATACGAAAATTCAGAGGTCGTAAAATAACACAGATAAAGACACGTGCTCCAGCCAAGGTGCATATTGGGGCGCGTTTGACATGTTTGAGATGACATGATGCGAGCGGCATGACCCGATCGCGCCAAACGCGTCTCGTTGGGGAACGCATATTGCAAAGCAGTTCTCTCGCTCTTTGCGCATGTGCTGTAGTCATGTTTCTTGTGACAGCTGACTGACGACTGTCAGCTGTTTGTTGTTATGGTCAATCCCATGAGATATATTGCTATGTTGACGCTGTTTTATTTTACGAAATCGCGGATGTTTTGCTTATGGAGTGCTCTAAACAGAACATAAGACGATCTGGAAAAAAAATAGGAGGATTCTCCCTCACATTCGTAATACCTTTTTAGAAATTTTGAATTTAGGCCTAAGTTATAGGCACACTTTCTTCCTCCTTGAATAGACTCTGTGTTTAATACGAAATAATCAAAAGAAAATCTACATGTGCTTACTCAGAAAATTGATAAGATAGGAGAGATATTAGAATAGCATCAGAATTGAATTAGGCCTAGGCGGGATTCATGACAGATAATGTATCTGAGATTTTCTACGAAGGTGTCACATATGTAATAAATGAAGGGTCAACCCTTCCAGCACCTCTTATCAACAGTTTAAGCACAATAATATAAAATTTTAATATGGATTATACCATTCGTATGCAAGATTAGACAAACCTTCTCTATACCGACTGCAATTAATCAAAGTTACCCGCTATCGCTGCATCATTTGCCTGTCAGCTCTATTCCGCAACTCCGGGCTCATAAAACACGCTCCGCTAAAGAAAGTTAAGCAGCTTTAAAGCTAAAATATCAATGTTTAATAAACCAATCTTACCGTAAAATTTAGAATTAAAAATACTGACTGCCCAGATAGGCTAAATATACATCGCCGCTTTTTAACAGCCTACTAGAGCTCGGAAGAATTTATCAGCATTAGTACAGTATAATATTGTCATTTTCTTACGTAAATTGAGTGTTTGTCAGTTACAAACTTGTTCTGGGGGAATCATCAATACTTTAAAAGCAGAAAAAAGCAAAATTTCTGCATCTAAAGTCATAGATGTGCCTGCCAACAAATTCCACAGTGTGAACGCTCACATGGGTTATTTGTGCAAAGAACATGTACATAGGATGAGTATCCAGATACAAGAATCTCGGAAATGTATCTGGATTATTTGTGTCTGCAACAGATTCCTCAGTGTGAATGTAGCATAAGATAGTGTGGGAGAAGGGAAATTGTCTCTCCATCTGTCTGTCCATCCTTGTGTCAAATACGCTTTATCGGATTTTCATGAAACTTGGTAGGTCTATAAGCATTTATAACGTATATGGGAAGAAGCCTATTGATATTGGACCAAATCGGTTGACCGGTACCGGAGTAATGCCCAACTTAGTGCCTATTTTATGGTAATATAATATTAGAAAGAATTTATCTCCTGACAAAATATTGTTTTACACTATTCATATATGGGTTTGGAAGTTAGATACAATTGACTATGATATATTCCTTCACATATGGTTATCAGACTGTTTGTTCATTTCGTTGAATAGGTTGAAATGAATACTATATGAATACTGTTATATACAGAAGGCATATTACTCTGAAATAATTAGGCCTATGTATATTAAGCGCAGTTCTTTGCCAACCCATTTTGTGAAACGTTGACGTATTTTAAGAATTTCTTATATCAGTGTATACGAGTTTGTACTAAGGTTAAGCATCAAACTTTAGACCTTTGTTCTTCCGTAAGCCCTGCTTAGTGAATCGATCTGGAGCTTAACTCGGAGATAGACTACAAAAATAATTTATTTTCAGCCTATCATAATTGCAATTATCGCTGATTAAACAAAAGCATTCTGGCACTCTGTTACATCAGTTTACCTGATTTTATTTCTGTGTACATGCATACAACCGGACAGCAAAATCTTTGAGTGACGTCATAGACGTGTGACGCACGGCGCGAGAAACTATGGCTCTGCTAATGCGCCACGCGTCTGTAGTGTCACGCGATTCGCGCTGAGTAGCGTCGCGTTGTCAATATGCGCTAACCCATTCATTTTAAGTATGTTGCAAAAACTCGCGCTGTGCCACGTCGTGTGACACGCGTGCGCCTAGCGTATGTGTGCAGCAGAAATTGTTAAAATGTCAGCAAACAAACTGGGAAGACAGGAACCTAATTAAGAATGAATGGTCACACCTGAGTGATGAATTAATTTTAAAGAAAATCTGTAAAAAATAGAAACGACATATTTATGAAATCAATAGCAACATATATATATATAAGAAACAAAAGAACAAAACAAGCACAAAGAATGGCAATAAGCGAATATACTCAATGCTGGATAGAAATATCAATGTTGTACTGTGCGCGGCAGGCACGTTGATGAATACCCTATGTAAGGCGAAATCAATATCCAACAATTTAACCTAATGCACTCATTAGATATTATTATTATTATTATTATTATCTTTCCTTGTGTCATTGTTATTTTGTGGATGGTAGCATTATGATAGCATTATATTTCGAGCTCTCTTGGACATGGTTAAATTATGTCGTGTTGTTTCGAAAAAAGTGTGACGGCACTTGTATCTTGCACAATAAAGCGGCCATTTGAACCAAACTTCCATGCTTATAATGTAAGTCCCTTGTTTAAAAATAACTTCAAAGAATTAAAAAAAAAAAACTTTTCAATACCAGAGCAAATACAAAATTTATAATAGGAGCACAAGATAAATCTGACACCCTGTATGTTCGTCACATTCAAAAAATATATTCTTCGTTTTTTACCACTGTCAAAGAGTTAACTTTAAAAATTATTATTTAATGACGGGATGGAAACAGTGCAGACTACTGTTGGTATCAACATAGCGAGTGTTCACGCAAATTTCCTTACTATACTTTAATTTGTACTCTAAACAAATTAATAAAATAAAATTTGAAAATAGTAGACATTTCCATAAACACTAATAGAGAGAAATTCTCAGGTAGCTTTCAGTAATTTCGCGATTTTGTAACAAAATGACTCTTATGTCTATGCACAGTGCCACAAATCATGCCAGATCCTAGATATTCATTCTTATACCGGATAGCAAATTCTTAATTAAACACTGTTTAACATAATTCTCATATTCGCAGCATTATTAACTCCACAATCATTGTATACTCACTATGCATGTCTTGTGTTTGTTATTCTCTGTCTACGCAGCAATTGTTTAAAAAAATCCATCTAAATTACAAGAGTTAGACTCATTAAAGAAAAACACTCATTAAAAAGAAATGGGCTTGAAAGTTAGACGTGTATTTGCCATTAAAGTTCTAAGTTGTGATACTTTCTTAGCTTTTCTTTACCAGTGGAAGTGTTGCACACGGGTAGTAAGTTTAAGGAGAAATAATATTAAATAATCCGAAGTTAACAGATTTAAGGTTCACGTAATGAGTATCAAAATTGTGTATAATATAATATATCAAAGTCTTACTTGACTTAATATATTTAAGGAAGTACAAAACAACATATTTTATCTTAAAACCCTTTTATTATCTCAAAGACTGACAAGTTTTAAAGATTTATGTGTTTTGTAAATCATTAATAAATATCCCGTGGTATGCCCTGAGGTGAAACACGGGTTGTATTACTTCTGTAAATAAAAATAAATAAATAAAAAACACCCGAGATGTTAATAACGCTGCTCTGAATCTGGAGTCCAAAGAAGCCGCAACAACAATATGCAAACTGTGTTCATTCTGATCCTATTGAATCAGGTTTTGAAACTGCCATTGAAATAATATTAAGCCATATAGTTCCCAAATGCAAAATTCCCCATGAAAATGAGAATTATTTAAGAATGTACAGATAAATGTTTTGGATTAGAGGTACGAAAAACCTATTGGCCTATTCATGGACTAAAGGCATAACAGGAAGCCTGACTTTTGTTACTGTCGAGATAAATCGACAAACACTGGCGGGAAATAATTTAGAGCAGTGTTTCCCAAGCAACTTTGGCCATGGAACACTTCACTTAAATATATATATAAAGGGAATACTCAAAACACACAGTAAAAAATCATCTTCCTTTTCAAAAGCTAAAAATAAATGTTACAATTTCAAAAACACACTAAAGTTGTTTACTTAATGAAAATTGTTTTACTATGACCACCGAGCTTAGTAGTTTTTTTTCATAACTGATACAATTTAATTTTCAAGAAGCAATGACGAAAAAAGTTTCAAAGTCATGCTAATGACACATAAATAAAATTGGATTATGGAAATTCACCTGCTATGTATGGTAAATTACTTTCAATCAGAAATACAATTTTTAATCATTGTTGACAGTAGTACAAGAGGACCAAGAAGTGATCGCAACAATGAACGCAGATTTTGTAATATGCTGGGGTAACAATACAGCTGTTACATGTCACGTCTGGCGGAATGAAATACCTAGGTATAGGAATAGGTCTATTTTATTATTATTTATTTCTACTGGCGAAGTTAAGGCCAGGAGGTATTTTTTACCACTGCACCAGTAAAACTATACATATGACAAATAATAGTTTGTTCCCGACAAAAACAATTAGATATCGGGTACCAAAATCACTTAGAGATCATCAGAGAACACACAGGCCTATACACGCCTCACAGAACACATCCGCCTAACACAGTTTGGGAAACAATGATTTAAAGAAAAGGAGTGAGACTGCTGTCAAGGATTCCGTGGGAGTAGCGCACAGTGGTATTTACGTACAGATAAAGAGCGGGCGTGGACCTTGTGCGCGTCTGCAGTGATTGACATAGTTGCTTGTGATATGTTGACTAAGTTGACTGGTTCATTTCGCTATTGCTGAAAAGTGACATGTTATGGCTGATTAAAACAACCTTTAAACCATCTATGTCTATTACCTACATGTTACAATGTTCATAAAACAGAGCCATATTGACTACTATCTAAAATGCGGTAACTCCGCCTTGTCAATATAAAAGTTTTAAAATATTAAAAATCAAATTTATTTTCACCAGCTTGTGGTCATCTTCAATGATAAAATTTAAAAAATTAAAATCTTGGCCACATCAAAACCAACACATACCGCACACCATGTTCGTTTTAGATTAGATTGGTTAATATGTTTTGTTTATTATTAATTGAAACAACCTTAAAATATACTGCTGGTAATAAGTTTCTTAAAAGAAAGCCAGCTGTTTAAATTCACCCTTACCCATTCTTTTCGGTTCGATGTACATTTCAATCAAAATATGTGCGCAGAACTCACGCTGGTTTAATCGCCAAACCTGTCCTGCGCGTTAGACCAAGAAATCGGGCTGTGCGTTACTCCCACGTGCGCTTGTACCACGACACGTCTGTCAAGTACTATAGCACTTATTCATGTAACATTTACACATTCGTACACAATACATCTCGCGAGATCATAGATTACAGCGTAAAGGTAAAGCTTTTCGGTTTTGATGAGAGTAAATAGTGCGTATATAAATGCAATTTATATTTTATGTGGATCATGTTAAAAACTTCGTCCTCAATACAAATTTGAAAAAAAATATATCATGATACATCGCTATTTCAAAACCAGAACGGCTGTTTAATCTTTTATTCTCAATTTTTAAATGTAGTTTACTTTTTCTCATAAATGTAATGTTTATTTTATTTGGAAAGACAGTCTTCCTGCTCTATCCACAGGGGGGATCGCCTGATAGACGAACAGTGTAGCAATATTTTAGCAATCGACAAAGTTAGTCGAATTGTCTTAAGAAGTATGATTTAAACATTTCTAATAAAATACATTTTTAAAATAATAAGGATAAAGTAATAGGTTCGTAAAAGTGTGGTTCCACCCGTACATTTTCTCGAATAACTTGTACGGTTATATATATATATATATCATAGCTAACTGTAAAAGTTAAATCAACATAACAAAAAAAAAATCACGTTTAAAGGCGTGTTTAAACCCTTAAGACAATAATTTTATGTAAAGATATCTTACCTAATCTTGCAGATCAGCTTGGTGTGTGACGGATGCTGCGAAGAAAGGATGTCTGGAGAGCAAGTTGTCGCACTGGATGTGGAGATTCTGCGTCCACAATAAATCACTGCGAAAGAGGTTCGCTCCACGAGTGATTGGATATTTCTGCACACAAATGTTAGTTCATATCAGTTCACCTTCATTATAGTTACTAAATCAGCTCTTACAACTCTCGCTACGCCTATGGGCCATGCGCAGTAACGAGAAACCGACTCAACACTATCGTTACAAAATTAGCCAATTACTGAACATATTTATTTATTTATATGTTCCAAATATTTAACTATTATGACTATGAAAACGACAATGATTAAGTACTATTATAACAAGTTTTGAAATTATATGACATTTCAAAATAACATGTAACAATTTTGCCTTTTTGTTTCTTTGTAATATTTTTTTTTTCGGGATTACCGAATTCCGGAAATCAAACCAAGAAATTTCTCATTTTTATATAATTCTATTGTGCGGTTTGATACTAGCGGTATTTACCTATTTTCAAAAGTGGCAAATGATAGTTAATCATTTTGAAAAAGCTTACAATATTTTCTCTGATGTCATATTACTGCGTACGGCCTATTTAACACTCAGCCGTGACCTGAAGTTATTGTGCCATCAGCAGTGACCTATGGGTCGCAGGACCACAGAATTATTTTTGAGATTGAAAAGATTATAAATAAATTATAAGCATTCTGTTGCCAACACACTTTTATTCTAACTTCCAAAAACATGGAGAATGGAAATAAATAGCTTTATTACAATTCACCTTCAAAATGTAGGCCTATAATATTATTATTTATAAATGCTCTTCAGTTTAATATTTCCTACCAGTTATATAAAAATCAATTAAGTATTATATATATATATCCTTTACTTTTGATAAAGTTTACGCCTGTCAGTCAAAAGTCGGTCAAAGCCTTTAAGCACCACAGATTAGGCCTACTGGTATTACATTAAAACTCATATTATTTTAATTCTGTTTCTCCAGCTGCATAATAATCAATTCAAATTCCGACCAGTTAGAAAAAGGCAAGGATTGCCTAAGTTTCAACTGGTGTCTGCCCAACAGTTGCCAAGTCTTGAGTATACATGTACGTTTTATACTGGTAGTGTAGATTACTATCACCACAGCATAGGAATTGTTTTTGAAAATTAAAATCGCAAATTTCTCAAAATGAATAAGGTATTGATGTGTATTTTAGCAAATTCCGTTCCTTTTCATGAAGTTTTCGATTCTACGCAGGGGCGTCGCTAGGAATTTTATTAAAGGGGGCAAACTCAACATAATACCAAACACAGAAATTCTCACTTATTAGGCTAAACTATACAGTAGTCTATAATATTAAGAAGTAATTTACTACTGTCAACGATAATAGTGATATTACGACAGCAAATTAAATAACTGTACTGTGATAAAATACATGGTGTGATACCGTTGATCTCGATCAATAAAATAAACCAAAATATACTCAGCGAACACACAACGGAGATGACTCCAGAAGAAGAAGTTGGGTGAAGTGATGGTTTGAAAACTTTGTGAGGATTTTAACCATTTTATCAGTATGACGGGACTGCAAGTTCTTTTAATTTTTAATTGTCAATGAAACATCAGCACGACAAGATGCCCTGATGAGGATGAAAATGTCGAAATGTCTAGGCAACATACAATAAACATAGCTGAGCTGATGGTTTTAATTAAACAGTTTTGTTTATTTTAACTGTACTGTGAGATAAATTCTCAATGAGGTTAATGCAAATTCAAGTTATGAGGTATGTATCAGTATTTTATTATTATTATTATTAATTGAAAACCAATTTAAAATAACTAAATACATTAATATTCACATAGTTTCCTGATCCCTAGTTTTGAACGCCAGCTGAATTCAATGAGGCTGCAAAGTTTTTTTAATTAACATAATATCTTCTTCTGAGCAACAACCTTGGTGAAAGATTATTATAAATACAATGATGTACTTATAATTTGTATACTTGCTAAACTCAGTATAAAATACTTATATTTTTATTCTCCCTACAACAACTGCAGGTTGACAGAGAGAAAGAATATGCCTAGCAAAAAGTTAATGTGGCCATAAGGCATTCCAAAGGTAAGGCTCCTGCCCTCTTGCCCCCCCATGCCGACGCCTATGATACTACGTCTCAAGAGAACCCAAATCCCACTACAATTGGGCACACGAAACACTTATATGATTATTTCGGGAAAATATTCCTTGATTGATATCCGGGTATTAAGTATCCTGCCAGAATTATAGAACTATCTCTTAAAACGAACAATTTTCAACATTTCCCTATTTTTATTATCATTTAAAATCTTACAGGTAAATAAAAAAACGGCGACCGTCAAGCGTGAGCCAGACAGATGAAATGTTATAAACGTTATATTTATATTAATAGAGTTTTACGGTATTTTAACCCGAATTTTTTCTAGGCAAAATGTTATAAAAGTAGGTATAGTTCTGGTCATTTTAAAAGTAAACACGAGGTAACTTGCACCAATTAAAATATGTTCAGTAGGTTTTGAATAATCGGAGAAATGGTTCAGAAAATGTAGTTTTGTAACTTTAAAATAAGGCATTATTTTAATTTCTTTAAGAATGAAACATTTATGAATTACTTATAAAGTCGTGCAATGGGCATAGGTTTGAACTGCAGTAAATTGTAAATGAGATTTCCTTGCGTTTCAGTTATAAGTAACTTATATTGGTGCGTCTCAGTTGGTTTAAGAAAACGAACCTTATTGTAGTAAATACTTGACAGAAGTAAAACTAACGAGATCGTGAAAATGAGAAATAATAGGCCTACTGTGTTTGCTGAAAAAGTGTCGAGTTTTCTCATGGCTCATAATAAACTCGAAACACTAGAAAATTACCTTGGGCCAAATAACTAATCCAAGGAATTCCTCATTATGTACCTTACAGCAAAATTATTTTATTTTATCTGTAGCTATACATTGTATAGATAGACATTGCTCCTTGAGTTGTGCTCATGTAATTCTGAATTAAGGATGAACTTATCTTTGTTGTTAAAATAAATAAAGCAGCCTCGTATACTAAAATTCCAGTTACTGTTAAAATCTTGTTATTTTTTAAAACCATTCTTAAAGACTCCCTTGGTGCCAAGTTAAAAATAAGTCTTAAGATTTTGTTTTGTGCAAGAAACACCCTATCTAGGTTCGTTGCCCTGCAACAAATCAGTATATTATAGGAAATAATACTATGTCCAAGGGAGAAATACACATTTAGAAGACTTTTACTATTCATAGAATACAAATTAGGTTAAATGAAATGGCCGTAATCCTATCTGTAAGAAACCAATTTTATAGAGTGGAGAGGTGATGTAATTAATTTTTACGTGAAATCACTCTTAGGGGGTTCTCCTGTCCTTAACCTATCTTCTTTTGTCTCCTGCAGTCTCAAATCACTTCTGTGAATAGCTTTTGTTTTCAGTCAAGTCGTTCACTTGCGTTTTCTCCCTATCTACTTTTTCTACCAGCGTTTTCTCTTCACAGAGTCCTATACTGCCACCTTCACGATCATTTTATCAATCTCAAAATTAATACCATAGAATTATTCCTAAACGATTAATTTTTTATATTATTTACAAGCTACTCAAATCTGTGATTAAATCATTCTTCTTACCTTATTGCTATGTGCATTCCCTGCTCTATGTTTAGCATTGTTGTAGATAAAGGTAATCCTCAGCGTCTGACACGATAAGACCTCGCAATCTTTGAGGAGTGTTTTATTGATGTCGTTTTATAGTAACTTAATCATTTCAATGATTGATATTGACATCCCTTAAATAGTCCTATAGCAAAACCAAATTAGTCTACTAAAAAAAAAACTGAAGCGGTATCATGCACACCTTTACGGTATAAAGAATTGTTAGTGGCCGATTCTAAGTCCCATTCGGAATACTTCAGGAGCACACGCATTTGCCATGGAAGTGGAACGGGATCGAACCCGTTATCTTGGGTACAGATAGTGCCAAATTGACAGCGCTTCCCAGGCCAACTCAACTTCACAAGTATTGTAGTGCTGAAGCCTGTACATCCCCTCTTAAGATACGAATTGGTTGGTTATATGGTTACTTAACGAGGGGGTGTACTACATCTTTGGCTTGTGACCGTCGCCGGTGTGCCGGAAATTTTCTCTTAGGATTTCATTTGCATGCCCGTAAAACCACAGACATAAGCATGTTACATTTATGCACACATACAGTAAATGCCAACGATCTGGGCCGAGATCGAACCCGCGACTTCGAGCATAGAAAGCCAGAACACCTGAACTGCAACTGTATGTCAGAATTTTCTAGACGTACTACATACGAAAGGTCAATCATCCCTGAAAGAATAGGACGTGAAAGCTTACATTCGTTGCATGCCATAAACTGCAATCATACTAATAAATAGGGTTCGGATGTTTATGATCTAAAAAAGTGGAAAATATGACTACAAATATGCCCTTAAAATGACTAAATATGACCTAATAAAATAACGTATTTTCAAAAAATAAATGTTCCCATTTAAAACTTTTAAAGATACTAAATTCTTACATCACATGAATTCAATCGGATAATCACTTTTGTCAATTTTGATTTATAGTTTTACTTGTAATTAACTTCTATTTTTAAAGAATTTGCTCCTGTTTGCTCGCTTCATCAGTTCCAAATATTCGAAATGTTTTGAGACCTTGCGTGTCCCTATAAAATACGAACAAATGCATTAATTTTAAAATTTAAGTTACCTATTAATTTGGCATAAACACTAAATTAATTAAGTAAATTTCAAATTTAACTGAACCATGTAGTACATACACTGTACAATTGTGCTCCTTTACCGAATTTATAACTAAAATATGACGTTAAATTACAAATATGGCCAAAATATGACCAAGACCACAAAAATGACCAAAATTTGACTTCATATCAAAATAAAAACGCTCCGATTAGGATAACAAGCATGCAATTCGTGTTTAATTTTTGTTTGCGGCGAGAACGGAGGTCAGGATAAAAATATGACATGTCATAAACATCCGATCCCTACTAATAAATGAATGGACGTGGTGAGTTCTGGAGCTAATTGATGTGACATCACCGAAGAGGCAGGACTTAACATACAGCCTACATCAAAGCAATCCACTTCTTCATATTGCCAGAACTTAGAAGCAGATAACATCAGTGTTTACGAGTAATTTGTTACATAATGCGTGTATGACACTATTGTGCTATCCTCCTTGCCCTACCAGCTACCTGATTCCGACGGAGTCCTTACCCAAAGCACAAGATCTATTTGTTCGTTGGACTGTACTTAGCTTTGCCATGTTAGGCCGGTATATCATTGTCAAAATTCTTCAAAAAGAACTTGAACAAAGAAAATGCATTACCTCTCGCAGGATGAGGATGAAGGGAAAACACAACGCACAGTCGTGAATCCAGGAAACATCCCCAACCTGCTCTTGAATCGAACCCGAGCCGCCAGCACGGAAAGAAGTCACGCTATCAACTCCCCCATGGTGACCGATGCTTCTTTGGGGCCAAATGTCTCAGCAATAGTTTTTCGGACATTTAATTCTGAGAAACTCGTATATAATATTAAAATTGCATTTACTTATTTTCGTGAAACCCAGTAGGCCTGTATTTCAAAAATAAAATACCAGTTCGGTTTCCTGTAGGCCTACAAATTGTAGCAAAATCAATATGTTTGGACAAATCGAACATTTTTTTTAAGGTGTCGCCATATATTACGTCTTACTACTGAAAAATATTTTCTTCAGACTTTTATTCCAAGTATTTATGATAAATAAACAAAAATTACAATTTATATGGTATTCCTAGGATTTATTTGTTACCTAATAAACATGTCTATAAAAAATAAAACCGCTAGTTTTCCCATGTCAGCTAAACAATAACAAATAAACTGCGAAGTACTAGGTTAAGAAGGAATTAACATTGCAAACTATTGCAAAAGAATCATACCAGTACGGTACCTATGAAATGCGCAGCCTGATGTCAAGATGAGCTCACTGCGGCGAGCGTATCTGGTACTGTAGCCGATTTGTTCAATAATAATCAGTTGCCAATGTCACGAAATAAATTCGTTCAGCAAATAAATAAAGTTTCTTTAACCTCTACAGTCCAATACACCACTCGTGTTCCTTCACTGGACTCAAAGCTACTGGCTTGCGAAGAGGGGTCAACTCCTGAAGAGGGGAGTAGGAAAGACGAGATAAAGTGATAAGAATATTGAGAGATAACATCACAAGAAGCACGGTGAGATCTAGTGAGGACGACACAAAGAGTAAAAACGTGCTAATTTATATTAAAACCAAGATAACGAAATATTTATATAAAATTGTAAACTACATCGAGTTACAATTTAATACAGAACGTCAGAGAATAAAATGAAATAGAGAGTCAAGAGAACTTATGTGCTAAAAGGAAGCAAAAAAGCTAAAATATAAGGTAGTGTACAAGAAACATAAGAAAGTTATATTTGTTAAGAATATCCAAGAAATAATTAAGGACGAAAAAAGAAGATTGAAAACAACTTACCTAAAGGAATTACTTGTGACAATAATGAAGACTGGGAAAGCGAACAAGAACGATAAAAAAGAGATATAGGCTAACTGAAGAAATGTGTAAATGTAGAAAGGTAGAACGATAAAAAGAAAGCTGGAAGGGTTGGAATTATGGTTATTTAACGACGGGGGTGTACTGCAATTTAGGGGTATTACAGTCGCTGGTGTGCCGGATTTTCTTTTCCCCCGCGGGAGTTCTTTTACATGCCTGCAAATTTATAGACATAAGCCTGTCACCTGGGCCGGGATCGAAGCCGCAACTTTGAGCACAGAAAGTCAGCATCATATTGGCTGCGCTACCCAGGCCGATTAAAGCAGCATGGAAAAATATAAAACATAAGAAGAACGGAAGGCTGGGGCAAAAACAAAAAAGGAAGCAAGAAGCAGAATTAAATAAATAAATAAATAGATAAATAAATAAATAAATAAATACCAAAGGAGGAGGAGGCTATTAAGAAATTGAAAGACAGAGCATGGAGCAAAACTGGTTAGGAGAGAAAAGCGAAAAAAATACAGCGAAAAGAAAAACAAAAGAAAAATAACAGATTCTACAAAGTATAAAAATAGAAAGAAAAATTACAGGAATAGGCAAAGAAATAAATAGGATAAAACAGAAAACAAAATGAGAGTAGGGAGAACGCACGAAAGAGTAAAGAGAAGAGAGAAAGAAATGCCTACCTAAATAACGTACTTTATTAAAGCGATTTAAAACATGTTGCTTGGTCAAGTTGACCCCATCAATAATAGTACATTATGGAACGAGCATATAGGCCTAATGCCATTTATTAAGGTACGAGTACGTTTATGAAACGAGCAAAGCGAGTTCCATGATTTTGAAACGAGTATCTTAATTACCGTTATAGGCAAGTGGGATACGACTGTTTGTATTCAACTATAATTAAATGTTTAAAATAGGACGAAACACATCAGTTGCACACACACACTCACATTCATGCCGAACAAGACACGGATTATATGAAGATGATAATGGCTGCCAGATGAAATCCGGGGAACACGAGGGCCTGTAGCTTCCGGACATAGTTTCATAGATAAGGAAAACCCCCTGAAAATCCCCAACTAGGAATCTTGTTCCTAACACGAATCTATCCCGGCCCATTGCGTTAGGAGAGTAAACGCATCATCTACGCCAAAGCGGTAAACTTTTATTATTTTTATTTTTTTTTTATTTTTTATTCATTTATAAATAGCTGTTTTTGTTACAGTTCAATAACTTTTACACAGAAATAATAACGTACGAATGTTTAAAACTTTAATGTAAAATTTGTTTCGTACGATATTTTATATTTGTATTATTTTTATCCGAGACACACAAACCTTGTCCCAGCTTTTTATTAATGGGATGTTAAGCAATTGGCTAATATAGACTACATTGAATACTGGATGCAGGATCACATACTATAATTCCTCAAGTAAATTTACGTGTAGAAAAAGAGAGAGCGAGACAAAGAGAAAGAGGTAGAGGTAGAGTAACACTTCCTTGGAACGGATTTGGGAAATAGTGGGAACTTCAGAAAACATTTTCAATAATAATACTTTCAATAGGAATGTAGATAATATGAATTCTTATTATCTCCAACTGCATGGTGCTTTAATAATACTGTGGTAGCAGTAACATGCAATCCAACTGAACCGGAAATTAAATCGAGGGAATGTTGACAGAAGTGATTCTTTAACAATTCTCAAGCATTCTTTCATACATAAGAATACAATGAAACCAGGAGAATACAACACATACAATTAAGGAGAAATGGGCGAAAGCTGTCGAGTGATCAGTGTGAAAATATTAACAATCTCTACAGTACAAAGAATTTGTCGCATAGTTTTGAAAAAATACTGTATCCAGATTATTCTGAGTGTTAATTAAAAAAACAAAATCAAACAAAATTCTCGGTTTTAGCTCGGAAGAAGTACGCCGTAGCGTAGCGGTTGAAGCGTTGCGCTACAAACCGGAAGGTCGCGGGTTCTATTCCCGATGAGGTCGTTAGAGTTTTTTAATTGGCCCAATCCTTCTGGTGGCACTATGGCAGTGGGGTCGACTCAGCCTCCAATCGAAATGAGTACCAGGTGCAATCCTGGGGGTAAAGGCGGCCGGTGCGTAAGGCTAACAACCTTACCACCTTCAAGTGCCGAATGTAAAAAATCTGGAAGCCTCAACCTCCTGGAACCCTCTGGGCCTCTATGGCCTGTATAGGGATCACTTTACTTTACTTTTCTACTTTTTAGCTTGGAGGAAAGGTAACCCTTAGTGTGGAATCGAAACACTTCTTTCAAGGCAACACTGCACCACCTTTGGAAAACATTAAAATTTAATTAAACAACATAACGGAATACTTTTGAAATTTTGCACAATACAGTATTTTCAGTGTTTTAGTAGAATAATTAGGGCTCTTAGTTTTCATTTCTTTAAATTTAGGATGTGAAATACACCCAAATGGGCAAGACTGCTCGTTCTCAGGTGCAGAACCACTAAGAGACCATGAGCAGAAGAAAGTAAAGAGAATAAACTGAATGAGACGTAATTCATGAAAAGAGTAATAGGTTTAAAAACAAAGACATAAATGAAATAAAATAAACATACCTTAGAAACAGCTAACATTATACATTTTACACTACTTCCACAAAGAAAGCATGAACACAGTGAAGAAAAAGGGTGATATTATGCATGAAGAAATACAATTTTAGCATAGACTTAAAAGAAACAGATACGAATACTTTAGAAACAACTGACATTATAAACAGGATAAATATGACTTCAATCAATTTGAAATCTTACTTTCGAAAGAATTTCCATATGAGTTATGCTTTTTACATACACACACGAGCGCACGCGCGCAAACTTCTGAAAAATTTAAATTTGAACCATGGGGCTACGAAATGTGTATAACCGACTATGTAAACACGTACAGTAAAACCTGTGTACCACGGAAGTTCTTGGCATCGGAAATTAGTTCATTTTAGGTAGGTTTCTGTATTATACAAAGTTGGGAGCTTTCTTGTAAAACTATACTGCTTCTTCAATGTCCCCCAAAAATTTAAATATAAACAACCCTTACTGAAATATAAACAAGTAAATACATTATATAAAAGTTATGGTAATTACTGAACATTCAAAGGCACTAAGTGAAATAAAGTTGAATGTTTCCCCCCCCCCCCCATAAGTTCCTAGTGTTTTTTTTCTTTCTTTCTGTCATCATCACTTTTCTGTACACTGAATTCTTCTCAATATTATGCTTTGATAATGACAAACATTTTAGTAGTTCTTAATTAATTATTTGCTGCTAATGCAAGTTCCTCCAATTAGAGGGTTAAATTCAGAATGGCTGTACTGTTTAATATATTATTTTGCTTTGGGCTGCATTTCCATTGATCCTGAAATAGAATGACATTTTAAATTTTGCTTATTAACAAATTTCATGTTGATTATTCTTGATAATATTATATTCCAGATGGACAATTAATTGTATTCTGTATATCTATGCCGCTTTAAATATTTTTTTTTGAACGACATAACTTAACTAGACAAAAAGTAAAGTTATAATAAATTTGAACATTGGTTAAAGGCTACTATATTATTAATGGGAAAAAAAATATATATTACTTTTAACCTAACTTAGTATTTATTGATAAGTCTAAAAGACTGTAAGAATAAGCAAGCAATCCTCAATTAAAACTTCATTATCGTTGGTTTAACAAACTTCACCAACTGAAAGAGTAGCATATAACATTCATTAATATGTCTCATTTATATTAACTTAGTACTTGACAAATATACATAAATATACTTTAATGAATATACCACCCCAAAATTTTTCTACTCACAATCGGATTCAAGAAATATATGGTGTTTATTAAGAATACTAGTATATAGGTGGAAATCTTACCATATAACTTGACTTATATACTATACTAGTTGAAATTTCTTACATTAAGCTTCATAATGAAGTTTATTAATAACTGAAATACGAATGTTTTTCGGTCTGGCACTCACAAACTATTCCACCACATGGCAGTTTATCACTTCATTGAGCAGTACAGTTCCTTGCCTGTAATTTTTATTTTATTTTATTTTATTTCATTTTATTATTTTTTTTATCCTAGTAGGAACTAAGTTTTATTCAGAAATTTTTCTCTCATGGGACCGGAAATAGTGTTCCGTTTCCGCGGTAGACAGACAGACTCTCTAAAATGCCATATAATTATGGGGCCAAAGAAAAATCCGTTAATGACAGGTGTTCGGTTTATTCAGGTTGCGGTATGGATAGCATTTATTGTTTTCCTAATAGGATCTGAGACCGGTGCTTTGAATTTCCCAGAGAAACACGTAAGAGGTAACAGAACGAAGAGAATAGAAAAGTGAAGGAAACATGCTCCTTATCAAAACAATGTTTATTAAGTTCCCACGCGCAGAGGTGTCTCGTATTAGTCTACCTGTCATTCCTCCATTTTTACTCAGTGAACACTCCCACATTTCGTTTTGAGCTAAATTGTTTGGTACAGGAGCTTCCCAGAATAGTTTTGTCACATGACCAATGATTTATTTCCGGAAATAAGACTCACTTTAAGCTTTCCACCCTTGGACGTAGATTGCCAAGTTTAATACTGTCACACCACCTTACCAGCATTCCTATCTTTTTTTTTGTATTAGTCACAATATACTAAACTGGAAGAATCAGGTACACGAAAAACAACAAATAGACCAGCATGATAGGTTTTTACGCGTATATTAAATAAGAAAATTTTAAGTAATAATTATGCCCAAAAATGCAATTTACTTTGCATTTTTTTATTCAATAATGCAGTAAAGGTTAACTTTGGAGAGAAAATTTGTTCACAGCATAGAAAGTTATTTTACAGGAAGAAGCTTCAAGGATTTTAGCAAGTACTTCCCCAACAGAACAATTAAAACAATCTTTTGAAAGCTTAAAAAAAGCACCATTAGCCATAGAAAACATATTTTCGTTTATAAATTTAATATTAAAAAATAAAGACAATTTTATAACGAATTCTCTTGTACAATACGCCACAAGTATGATTTTCATTCATATATCTTTTGATCTCGGATCCTATAGATAAGGTTTACATTATATGCGGAGAAAAGTTAGCTACGTTCTATTATTATTAAAGATTTTCACACAAGAAAACTCGATTTAAAATTCCTGATCCTGGCCCAGTTTTGTAGAATTTATGTGTACTTAAACATTGTAGTGTAGATTTACAGGCATGTAAAATAACTTCTGTAGAACAAAATTCCAGCAAACGGCAAAGGTTTCAGGAAACATCAGTAGCAATATGTAACAATTAATAAATTAACCACGAGAAACGAAGATACAAATATTGAATCTTTAAAGTGTGTAATATCATCTGTACATCTGACATCTCAATCTGTACATAATGTACGGCAATGTTGTTGTTATTATTATTATTATTACTGTTATTATTATTAATATTATTAAATCAGGCTACACATCTGCTTTCCTATAATCAAGAGAAAAGGTTATTTTAAACCGGGTTCTATTTAATGACTGCAGAACAGAAAGAGCGCGTTTTTTTCATTCTGTTTCGCTATAAGTTTATTTTTAGGCAATCAAGATAAAGATTCTTTAAACAAATTTCACCAATTTTGATGAAAGTTTACAGCTCAGTTAGATTAGAGTGAATATATTTTTGTGCTACGATTTTTTAAATTATTTATATTTTAATAGTAACAAAATAATTTTAATTAGGCGCTATTAAGTAATTTTACTGTAAATTATAAGATTAACAACATTCTTTAGAATTTCTGCCAATTCATAGAGAATGCACAGTAAAAAGCACGTACCCAATAAGAACGTTTTAATTAATAAGTTGTCTTTAAATTTTTGTAACAGCTAATTAAATACTACGGTGTTTTTATTTTGGACACTTCATGCTATTCACTACGTTTATGTAGAACATGTCCTGCAGATATGAAAAAAAGATTATCAGATATTACAAAATGTTCGAAAAACAAGTTGATAGTCGCATTGAAATTCTCAGTTTTGAATGAACATTGTTTGAAAACCGAGTGATGCGAGAATCTAGAATTTACTTCTCATAAATATTTTCCAGTAGCCGAATTTGAAGAAGGTCCTTTTCATACTCACGACAATGCGACGGGCAACAGTGATCGCGTTGTTCGGGTCATGATTATCTGCGTTAGGAACCGTGACGAGAGGATTAGCGTAACAAAGGATTGTTACCGTCATTATCAGAGCTATCATTACACAATGACACTGTAACAGAAATCGACTGGAAACTTTACAAGCATCGGTGCCGCACTACAGCACCTTGCACGTGACCTGTCTCCCACAAACGTATGAAAATAATCTATCTAATCTCTTCAAACGAAATGAAAAATAAAGATCCTTATACATACGTCATTTTTAGTGACTTCAAGAAACATTCAAGCCAAAATGGAAGAAAACAGAACAACGAGTTTGGTTATGACTGCATAACAAACAGATGAAATCCCAGTAAATCATTACAGTTACGTCAAAGATGTAATGGACAAGTTGCAGACAATCTTACATTCTTGAGGGTAAGTAGTCTCTGAATTTTCGTAGAATGAACAGTTTAGCAATCGTTACCTGAAACGGAACCAATAAACGGTCAACATCTTGAAAAGGAATCAAAATATATAAATTTTAACACATAGGCCTACGTAATTTTTAATTAGTTCAAGGAATTCATGATAAATTGGAAGAAAATCGTACCATGTATTTTGTCGAACTGGGTCTGTCTGTCTGTCTGGAACCCTATGGCGCCCATGTTGGGGCGAAGGGGCCTCCAGGTGGAGGTTTCTGTTACCTATATGAAGTTTGTTACGCTTAACTTCCGAGAGAGGGCAGAGAGACAGGTGGTAAGCCCATCGCCTCTCAATTCCCCTAGGAAACTAAGGTATTACTTGGACGTGAAAGGGCCGATAAATTTTGTCCAGAGGCTCTAATTTAGGTTTGGAGTTCTTTTACGTGCCGTAAATCTACGACACGGGGCCCCTCAGCTTAAAGTCGCTCCCGGAGGACTCCGTGCCCAGGATTTTTACGTCCTGAAAAACCCATCGACAGCGGCTGGGTTTGATCCCGCGACTGTGTGGAAATAGTCTTTGAATTTTTGTAAAATGAACAGATTAGCAATCTTTACCTGAAACGGAACCAATAAACGGTCACCATCATGAAACGGAATCAAAATATTAAAATCTTAACACATAGGCCTACATAATTTTTAATTAGATCAAGGAAGATTTATGCTAAATTGGAAGAATATCGAACCATGCGTTTTGTAACACATAGGGGTAACACATATTTACAAACAGATGAAATGACGAACTGTCAATTAAAAACAAAACCTTGCTTCATTCTGTTATCTACGAGAATGATGATTAATCATGAAATAGTAGGTGTGCACGTCAATCCGTAGGCTATATCTCCTAATTAATGAATTTCATGTTAACCAACGAGGGGCTATTATAATTTACAGACGTAATGAATCACCTTTATACCCTCCCTAATGTAGGACTTAGCTCAACCTACGAAGACAATATGTATAAGTACTCAATTGTCGGGTGACAAGAGTTATTTCTAAAGCATAGGAGATGACAGCCCAATCTTTTTAAAGAAATTCATTCCAGACAGAATATATTTACAAGGTTATTTAGGAATAATGTGGAAATCATGTAGGTCAAAATTATAAAGTCAGAGACATAAGTTGTACGTCTGTCACAAAATGTATTATATATTATAATAAAACAAAATAGTCTCTAACCTAATATGAAACACGCCTAAAAAATAGTATTTAAAATTAATGTACATAACCCTATTAACATTTATAATTTATCAAGCAGCAGGTTAAAATGGTACTCAGTTTAGAGAGTACGTAAAATGTAGACCTAAATTTTATGTCATAATTAAAACTGTTGTCTTCAATAATTATAATGAACACGATAAAATGCCACTAGTACTTCTAAAAATACATTACATGTTATAAAATCACAAATAATTACGTGACAAAGCACGGGTCCTATAACAGGAAAGATTAAAACGATGGAATCTTAAAAACACAGTGATTCTAATATATATATACACACATACACACATATAGTTCAGCTGTTGAGAATGTAATGGATGTTACTCTTTCGTCTTTGTTCTGGCATTTATATCAGATGTTCTACTTCTAAGGGTCTCGTAGGTTGAAGCTATTAAAGAGGCATGGTAAAATCATTTTATTTTGCTCGTAGATTTACTACACTCACCCTTAACGGGCTCGTTCCTTAAACATACCTGCTTTGAAAACAAAATCTCTCTTTTACCACTTGTATCACAAAAAACTTTTTTTTAATCGAATAAGTATCCAGGAAATCGATCAAATCTTTTTGGTTTTAAAATCGATATACCAATACAGTACAGTCAACCCTCGATACAATGCCACCATCCGTTCTCTAACATTTAGTGGCACAAAGCGAGAAAAGCACTAAAACGAAATTTAATTTTTAAAATATAAATGGCATAATAGGACAATATTTCCTATGCATCTACGACTAACAGGTTTCCCCCACAACAATGAAAAATTTGATGCAATAGCCTGCTGGCAAGACTTTGGAAATCTTTCACTGTATTCTCAAACTTCTCGTTTCTCTTGAAGTATAACAAAAGCTCTCTTCATTTTCAATCTTGCGGGTAACTGTAGGGTAGTGTTTAACAGCTGAGTGCACACTCGACTAAAAGAAGTGAAAGTTTGCAATGTCTCATTGTATGAAGGACTCTTTCTACCTGCTCCACCCTCATGCTATCCGACTTTTTAACATAGCTTCATCATTCTACCGTAGGCCTACTACATTTACAGTTAGTGGCAGGGGAGCACTCACTTGTAAGAAATATAGTAGGCCTACAGTATGTTTCTTACATAATCTTCCTAACATTCACGCCAGCTTTAAAAGAATTCTGCAACTAAAAAAAAAAAAAACCTGCAAGCTATACTTTGTAAAAATCTTGTCTCATATTCATTGGCACTAAATGAATTGGCACAGTAACGAGGTTTCTTATATATTTTATAAGGGAGAAGATCCGTTCACTAGAATTTATTGGCACAATGCGAGGGTGGCACTGTAAAGAGGGGCATTACAGTTACAGGGGTTGACTGTACATTAAATATTCAGAAAATGTAATATTTTAAACTCTGTAGCAGGCCATTATCCTTCTACTTAGAAACGCAAATAGGTTACAGAAAAATGAAAAAAAAAGAACCCAAAACAGACTCATTAAAATATACAATTTCACTGTCTAGTGACTGTGAGAATGTTTCAGAGACTCGTGAATTAGCACCTACTGTACAGTATAACGACGGAATGCATCCTTGGGAAGGTTAATTGATGGATTTTGCATTGGATTATGTGATGCAGAACATTGAGATAAACGTCCACTTCCTCTCCCACCAGCCTTTCGCTCTGTTCTACTTGCAATTAACATATCTAATCACTTCATTACCATTGCTATAAAACTGGCAAAGCACACATGTTGAAAAAATTATTTCAATGCAGGTAATGAGCAATGACAATTTGCATCAGCGTCCCGAGTGGCCAAGTGCTTAACACGTTTCTCATTAGACCTGAGTACAGGGGATTTTACAAGTGCAAAAGCATAAAGCATTCCTTCGCTCAAAATTTAAATAATTAATAGTACTTACATTATTTTAGAAGCGAGAAGAATTATAGAAGAGTCCCCCGGCTGAGTACATCCGAAATATCCCGTAAAGTAACCCGAGTTCACAGATTTCTAACTGGTGATGGCGAGTAGTGCTATCGGTATTCTACAGACATTGCAGGTACGATACCCGTGATATTGAGTCTAGCCGTGAATTTACCCACTTCCTAATACCGCATCGTCGCGTGTTCTGTTCGGGAGAAACTGACTGCACAGGTATTCCACAATTATGCATCAATTACGTCTTCTGTCTATCGCACTAACTAGTTATCTTGTCTCACTAGTCATAAACCTACCCAATACTACCTGCTTCTGTAAAGGGCATTGCCAATTTCAAGGCATGCTGCTTCCTCAGTTATTGTGTTGCTAAGATTTTGAGGGTGTTAGTTCAGAGATTTACATCAGTTTGTTGAAGCTAGTGTGCAGTGACGGATCTATGCAGTAGTGAAGTGTCTTTTTTCAAGTTTATATTTTATTTATATTAAATTCTTATTTATATACCGGTATAAACGAAAATATGGAGGCTCTGTATATTTTCTATAGTGTAGTCGCGTTATTTATGCTGTTAATTATAATAATACTTGCTGGTGTTGGCAAACACTAGGGAAATAGTGTGCAATGTTCACAAGTTCTTTGATGGAGAGTTTGATGAGTTGAAGAATGGAAAAGAAACATTTTCAGTAGCAAAAGTGTTAGAAAGAACTGCTTGTGCGACTGGAGTTTCTAAGAGAACGATTTCCCGTATTTTAAATGAACATAAAATGGCGAAACAGACAAGTACTAGATTGGGAACGCCTGAAAAAAAGAGGCCGTATAGGACACCAAAGGAAACAATAATAGATTCTTTCACCAAATCTGCTATTCGCCGTACAATTTATCAGTTATATGAGTCACGATTTTGGCCTTGTCTAGATGATATGAAGGAGGCATTAAACAAGGCGGGATTATTTGACGTCAGCAAGTGGGGTCTCCGCGAAATATAAAAAAAGAAATGAAATTTCGATACGTGTAAAACAACAAAGGAAGGAAAATGATTAAGGAAAGGAGCGACAATGTTGTAAAACGATTCAAATATTTGAGAAAAATTAGAGATTTGCGTAATTCACTGCGCCCATTTATTTATTTGGACGAGACATGGATCAATGTTAACCATACAAAAGGAAAAATATGGATGTGTAAAGATTCCGATGGAGAGTTTGAGTCACCTTAGGTAAAGGCCAAAGATTTATAGTCCTGCATGCTGGATCAGAGTGCGGATTTGTCCCAAATGGGTTGTTATTTAAATCAAAGACAACAAAAAATACCATGAAGAAATGGAAGGAAACGTTTTTAAAAATTGGTTTGTAAACACGCTCCTTCCTAACATACCTCAAAATTCAATTATCGTAATGGATAGTGCGCCATACTATTCAGTATAACTAAACAAAGCTCCAGTTTCCTCTACTTTGAAATCAGTTTTGAAGGAATGGCTACGTTAACGCAACTGTATTTGTTCTACCAAGCCCGTTCTGTATGAAATTATCGAAGGCGTTAAAGACAAATTCAGAACCTACGAAATTGATATGATTGCTGCACAACATGGGCACACAATTTTACGTCTGCCACCATATCACCGCGATCTAAAGCCCATCGAGTTGATATGGGGGCAAATAAAAAATTGACGTTGCAAAACATAACACAGAATTCAAAATTAACAATACACAAACTTTGTTTAAAGCTGCAGTAGAAAAGGTGACTGCTGAACACTGGAGAAGGGCTTGTGAGCATGTTCGTGGTATTGAAGAATTTTATTGGAAAAGAGACGGCCTCACGGACGAAAGGTTGGACAGTTTTGTGATTAATTTAATAGATTCGGACTCAGATGATTGTGAGAGTGATGACTCGGAGTGTGGAGATTCTTCTCTCCTAAGCCCTCAACGATCCGCCACCGTGAGTCTGGATGGCATCTCGCCCCTTTCACCTTCGCCATGGGAGGGTGAGTACTAGCTCCTTCTCTTTTAAAAATATTTTTTTCTCTCTCCTTTTTTGGAGGGAAAAGATAACTCAGACAGGGTATAACTGATGGTCAGGTGCACTAGGCCTATATTTAACTCACAATAAAATTTCACTTTCCTCATAAGAGGTACGTGGGTAATCTGATTCTTCCACTCCTTCCAAGTCATTCAACGGGTGATATGTCACTTTCATTCACCATAGGCCTTGGAGGAAGGAAGCTACTTCGAATTACTGGGGATAAAAATGCCTTCACAGGGGTGTTGGGGAATTGCTAACACACAATCTGTCATCGTACAGTGGATTTCGACGACTTATTCCCACACCATAATTTTTCTACAGAAGAATATCTTACAATGCCATTGTTCCCTAAACCGAAAATCTTTACTGATTATCCACAGATTTCGGGGTAGCCTCTTTGCGGTTCCCTAAAAGTACGGCGATTTATTTTCTTCGCGATTTGCATTTACTATGCACAATACTCATCACTACACAGCTGGAAGTCATTCTGCAATTGCACCGATTCCACACGACACCAACTTCTTTGTACTATAGCTGAAATAGAGTGAATGTTTCTTGAAATTGAAGAAGTTAGGATTTGACTGTTTAAAACTAACTGAGGGATGTTCACTGATTGACAGATCTGAGAGGAGTGAGTAAAACAATGTGCGCAGCAGTTCCAGGAACAGAGGTTGCCATAACATGAACAGCTCTTTATTAAACCGTTGATCTTATGCAAGAGGGCTAAGTCGTTTTCCTACAAATTCTTTGTCTACAAATTTTGAATGGAAATGATAATAGGACATGATTTTGCGTAAACTTCTTTTTATCTTACATCAATTTAAAATTATACAACTTATTTTTCAAATGAAGACCACAGGTGAAAAACAAGGAATGTCACAAACAATGAAACTTAAGAAAAACAAAATCAAATCTTTCAAGCATTGTAACTTTTATTCTCTTTTTTCACTGATTCAGTCTTATATCATTCTTAAAAAATAGCAATGGTAATACAAGAGTGTTTTAATAATCCTTGTATTGTTTGCTAAAAGAATCTACCGCTTTAGTAAAGGTTGATTTTATATTTATCCCGACCATCAATATGGACTTCAAGCACAGAACTCAACCATAGAACAAGTGTATAGCGTAACAGATGTCGTTCACACTCATTTGAAAATAAAGAATACTGTTCAGCAGCATTTCTAGATGTTAGCCAAGCTTTTGATAAAGTTTCCCATACTGGATTGCTATTCAAAATAACAAAGTTCTTACCCCATTCTTTTTATACCATACTGCAATTATACCTAGAAAAAAGAAAAAAGATTCTTTCAAGTTAAATTTGAAGACAGCCTATCGGATCTCTACGCTCTCAACTCTGGAATTCCGCAAGGAAGTGTTCTTGTTCCTATGTTGTACGATATTTACTGCAGATTTGTCCATGGATGCACCGACAACTATAACCACTTTTTTTCTGATGATACAGCAGTCTTAGCAGTCCATGAAGATTTAACCATAGCATCACAATATACAGGTATATACAAGACTATCTACTTCAATTGGAGATTTGACTTAGAAAATGGAGAATAAAAATTAATGAAGAAAAGAGTCTACATGTAACTTTCTCGCTAAGACGAGGCACTTGCTCTCCAGTAAGAATCAACGGTAAGACTCTACCTCAGTCAGAAGAAGTTAAATATTTGGGTATCCACCTTGATCGTCGTTTGACCTGGAAAAAACATTTAAGTACTAAACGCAAACAACTAAATCTAAAATTCAGAAAAATGTATTTGCTTCTAGGACCCAAGTGAAGGTTATCAACTACGAACAAACTTCTAATTTACAAATGTATCCTTAAACAATATGGACATATGAAATTCAAGTTGGTTTACATCAAGCAACTCCAACATAGAAATTCTAGAACGTTTCCAATGCAAAACGATACGATCAATTGGTAAAATTCCCTGGTACATCAGTAACAAATATATTTATCAAGATCTTGAAATACCAACAGTAAAACAGGAAATAACTAAATACAGTATGGTCTACCAGAATGTATTGTACTTATCTACAGATTGAATTGATACGTCAGACAGATTTGTTATTTCTCTCTCTCTCTCTCTCTCTCCCTCTCTCTCATCCTATGCCCCCATGTTGGGGCGAAGGGCCTCCAAGTGAAGGTTTCTGTTTACCGATGTGAATCTTGTTACGCTTATTATCCTAGAGAGGGCAGAGGGACAGGTTTTAAGCCCATCGCCCCTTAAACCCCCTCCGGAAACTAAGGTATTACTTGAACGTGAAAGGGCCGAGAAATTTTGTACAGAGGCTCTAATTTAAGCTTGGAGTTCTTTTACGTGCCGTAGATTTGTTATGCTATGCAAATATTAGCCACTGGGCTATATATTTTTAACTATGTTCATTCTTGTATCCCTATTACTTACTGTTCAATGTTGAACAGATTGTAATGTTGAAGACAGATTTAAAAAAAAATACGGGATGTACTGCAACTTAGGCCTGGGACTGTCGCCGGTGTGCCGGAATTTTATTTTTAGATGGGCCCACAGACATGAGCCTGACATGAGACACCGACCTCAGCCGGAGTCGAACCTGCGACCTCGAGCATAGAAATCCAGCGCCATACAGACTGTTCCACCCAGGCTCACACTTTTGTAAATGTTTCGCATTCTTTTTGCCTCGGAAAATTCTTGTTTTTCCCCTATGTAAGAAAACTTAACCTTTTATTTGATTGAGCAGTCCATGATTTCCCCAAATCTATTACTCCTGACTGGAACATACTTGAAAATACCACCCTATGTCATGCCTATTTCTTTTTTCGTAATTTTGACACTTGCTTCGTTTTTCCCAAAGAGACTGGATGAGATTGAAAAGTCTAGGTCATATTCTAAAAATAGCTTCTATGCTAACACTATTTTATTCCTTTGCAAGTGAAATTATTTTACAATAATAGTACTTAACCACAAATAAGTAAAAATGAACTTACGTGATGCAGAATGTGATGGCTGTTGGGCCCTTTTGCAGAGCCAAAGTGGCGAATTTTTCGTGAGCGAGGTCCAGCTTGTCTCCTGAAAAGAAAATAGAATATTAATTTAAAGTGAATTTTAACATATTGGGTTCTGATATAAATGACTTCTGTAAACTGGAACTGATCACTTATTGTATTCATCTGATGTCAACTGAAGTTCTACGAAAATTAAATTGTAATAGCAGCAATCTCTAAATTGTAAACATCTTTGAATTTTACGGTTAGGTATGTATGTGTGACACCATTCTGTGTTTGGTAGGCTACATAAGTAACCTAAGTATGATATACGACCATCCTTAACCAAGCAAAATAGGCCTACATTACATTACGTATATAATTTCATTATAATTAATAATTGAATTGAAATACAACATTTTTACTAAACTGAACTTTTATTATAACGCGATTTAAAAAAGAAAACTCTTGTGTTCTGCAGCAATTCACCACAGCATACTAGATTACACAAAGCATAATTAAAAATTCATAAAATGGTAAGCATTGCAATTATATAAAGGCATGAGGTATGAAAAAATGTTAGAAGAAGCCCAGAAAAAGATATGCAAGATATGAAGCTTAAAATTTGCATTGTTTAATTCAGTTTATTAAGGGCCATTGCTAATAGAAGAAGTGAAGCCTTTTGGGCCGAAACTGGAAATGTGGTTGTCAACCTGGTCCATATTTGTCACAAGTTTTATGAAAACATTGAAATACTAATACCCTTTAATGCTCAATTTTTTGTTAACGTTCCTTTACATATACGCAAAGCTGCGCATTAAAGGTTTTAAATATTAAATATACAAAATAATACATAATGTATAATATAAAATATCAAGTATTAAGATTGAAATATTAAACACATTTTATTAGGACTATTTCTGCAACTTCTTGCGACCTCTTATTGAGATAGGCAATGGAATGAATTAAGGCGATATACACCGCAGTTGTGCACATGTTTTGTAAAGAGAAATCTAAAAAATCAATAAATGTTGAACGCAACTTATTGCATAAATAAACTAAACTTAGTAGCGCTACATCCCCAGACGGATTAGGCCTACTATCGTTCGGCTGTGTCATCGGCCGTATACAGATTGCAGGAGTGGGGACATGTAGGAAGCGGGAAAAGGTAATCGGCGCCACTTCTACCTTTTCCTCCAACCTACACGATGTAAACTGCTCCACCGACATTTAAATGGCGTCACCGTCATAATAACGCACTAACATTTTCCTTTACTGTTCCAATTTCTTTTTTCTTTTTACACAGAACCATCTGCACGAACCATCTTTAGTTTTGTTTCAGTTGGAATTTGTAGCCATCAGCGATGATAAGTTTTCCGTTTTGACTCACCATTTCAGAACTCATGACGTCCATGCGACCACTAAAAGATAATGACTCTGAGACTGTAAAACACTCGTTAGTGAGATTGTGTTTTAATGTGCTCCGCTAGAGAAAAGTTGTTACCAACCTAAAGATAGAGCAGATAAAGCACTCGTTACCAACTTACATAGAACGGTACCAACCTACAGACAAGTACGCTCCCATCACCTCATGTGCTAAAATTGTTACTGAAGAGAAACGAACATTCACGTATTAGGTAACTTTTGTTTGCCTGTAACTACTGCCGCAACCTACATATCGCCGTGGCGCAGTTTACATATCTATGTGCCGCAGTTTACATATCTCATTTTTATTCTATTTCAAATTCGGTATTTAAGCATTCGTGAACCACAGATTACTGTCTCTGTTGGACATTACATGAGAATATTATAGGATAAAAATTCCTCCGACACTGGGACTTGAACCCAGGACCTTTGGCTATTCGCGCCAGTGCTCTACCAACTGAGCTAAGCCGGAGTTCAATTCACAGCGCCAGATGGAACCTCATAGGAGAGAGGTTCCATCTGGCGCTGTGAATTGAACCTCATAGGAGAGAGGTTCCATCTGGCGCTGTGAATTGAACTCCGGCTTAGCTCAGTTGGTAGAGCACTGGCGCGAATAGCCAAAGGTCCTGGGTTCAAGTCCCAGTGTCGGAGGAATTTTTCTCCTATAATATTCTCATGTAATGTCCAACAGAGACAGTAATCTGTGGTTCACGAATGCTTAAATACCGAATTTGAAATAGAATAAAAATGAGATATGTAAACTGCGCCACGGCGATATGTAGGTTGCGGCAGTAGTTACAGGCAAACAAAAGTTACCTAATACGTGAATGTTCGTTTCTCTTCAGTAACAATTTTCGGAGTTCAATTCACAGCGCCAGATGGAACCTCTCTCCTATGAGGTTCAATTCACAGCGCCAGATGGAACCTCTCTCCTATGAGGTTCCATCTGGCGCTGTGAATTGAACTCCGGCTTAGCTCAGTTGGTAGAACATTGGCGCGAATAGCCAAAGGCCCTGGGTTCAAGTCCCAGTGTCGGAGGAATTTTTCTCCTATAATATTCTCTTCAAATTCGGTGTCAACCGTGCCGCAGATTACACAAACCCGTAGCAGCATGCCGACTCTCACGGCCGTTATTGGTGATTTACTTGACCGGATTCGCTACTTCGTTATCAAGTAACTAAGGTGGGATACCGAGGCTGTGTGCACCCCGTTCTAGGCCTCCCTAATTCAGAAAAAACCGAGGAGTTACCGGGAATAGAGCCCAGATCTGTGGATGCATGGTCAACAACGCTAGCCACTAGACCACGCAGAAATACGTAAAGTAAAACACTACTTTCTTTCCTCTATATAACTCAGAATGTTCACTTATTATAAATCAATGAATAGTTCAGTTATAGGAAAAATTACATTAGTAGTCTACAAAGAGTCAGTAATCCAGAACACTGGAATACCGGCTGTAATGATGTAATTTATTTATTTATTTATTTATCGATCATCTCTACGAGAATTAGTTGCGAGAAGAGCAGTTACATGGTAGTACAGTATACATGTAAACGCATGTCGATTTTGCAGTACATGTGATTCAGTATGGAGTTATTAAGGGTCATTTGATCTGCCATGTGCGGGTCAAGTGCTGTAACGTGCCCATCACATTGGTATATACTGGTTATGAACATTATAACCTTGTGTCTGCAATATCTTACATTCCAGTCTTTTAGTTACAATGAGGGTTTATCAGCAGCAGTTTAATTGAAGTATTAGGCATCCTCATGTAAGAAACGGCAGACCACTTCTTTGCAAATTGGAAAAAATCCTGATGTCACATGGCTTTTTGTATCAGAAATGCACAGGCCTATTACTCGGAAACACAATACTATCACTGATATGTACTCTTAAAGTATTATTCATTTAGTTAGGCATATATACAGTGTAAAAGACAAAATCATTATTAAAAGGCCTATAAACATCATTAATTAATTTCTTCCAATTCTTTTCCACAATTGACATCATAGTCATCTATTTTCAGTATTTCATATCATTCACTTAAGTCAACAAAGCAATAGAACAACGAAACTGAGCTCAGCTTCCACCCTGGTGTTTTTTGTTCTACAGTTACATAGAACGAAAATAACGAAGTTTGAACCAAAATAATTCATTTTCCCGGAAAGTTCAAGGAATTGTTTTCGTGAAGACAAGACATTGCTAAGTCTTCAGACATACTCTTGAGTGTGGCAAGTACTGCAAAATCTGACTTAAAAATTCAATAGAAACTGAAAATAAATTTACAACAAAAAGTGTAGAAAAATAACTTATTTCGAATTTGAAGAAGAAAACATGCAAAAATATAATATTAGGCTCTAACATCAAAATATGCTATTTTAGGTCGTACATCAGTTCCCCCTATGAAAATAGTATATACAAGTTTTTGTGTATACGATATATCTTTTAAGGATTAAAATCAGATTTTACGTAAAATCCTAATTTTACCCAAAATTTTACCCAAAGTCCGAAGTCTAGTCATAACGCATAACCCACAAAATAATATTTGTAATAATTATTCAAAACTGACATGAAGAATAATGACTAACCTTTATATGAAGAAATTAAGTGAATTTTTTTTTCCTCCTCTCAAGTCTGTACGTTCCCCCTTAGCTCAGCGGTGATATATACTGAATACCTATAGCCTACTCAAATCGCATAACAGGTAAAATACAAATAGCCGTAAATGTCGAACAGAAGCTGAGAAGCGATTTTGAACCAAATTACACCATGCAACAAAACCGAATCATCTGGGAAAATGCCAATCAAAACAAACCTATTTATACAATGCGATAACCTTGAGATAACAATCCTTTTCAGGGCTCATTAACTTTACAAAATGTAACTTCTTCATCGGCAATAAAATATGAGATTTCTGCATGCCTACATCAGCGTGATGGATGAGTGTCGTAGCTATGTAGATAAATCGAGCACTATTAATTACTCGGAAGTCAGTAAAATGGCCTAATAAATCATTACTCTTAAGGACAGCACTTTATTACATCATATCAGTTCTCTTTTAATTTATAAACAGTACAAAAACCAAAGTATACAATAGTGGTGTAGAGGTAGCGACTCTAGATCCGAAAAGTCGTGGGTTCAAACTCGGCAACAGTCGATGGATTTTTCAGGCGCTATAGTCCTGGGCACGAAATTTCCTAGGGGTCCCGTGTGATAGAATTACGATATGGTAAAGAGCTTTAAGCTTAAATTAGAGTCCCTGAACCAAATTCCCCGGCCCTTCCACGTCCTTTTGAGGTTGTGGAGGTGGAGGTGATGGGCTTACCAATCTGTCCCTCTATCCCTCTCAAAAAACAAACGTTACTAAATTAGTCTAAAACAATTAAACCGAAGCACTTTTAATTAGGATCTTTCGATACTATTCAGCCATGCCAATTTACTTACCGCCCGACACAAGAAGCATAACAGGAGAGACTGAAGTTATATTCAGTTGCGTCATAGATGTTAGTATGGTCTAGGCAAACGTACTGTATTCCAGATTTCATATTAGAGGGGCACATGCACGTATAGTCTCTACATGTTAGGAGGAAAATGGTAAAAATTGCATCTAGAAGTTTCTTTATAATGTCATTTTTTGTACCTTTGAACACAGTGAATTATCTAAATGACAAATCAAGACATTGCCAAGCCCGCGGAATAATTAATGAGACCTTTATAAAAGCCTGAGATATCATAATAACCAGTCTCATTATGCCCACGCAAGGCAATACACCAATTCAAATTCCCCGCAAAATTTAAAAGCGTCAACAATGCATGACAAAATGTATAGGCTATGTTTTTGTCAACAAGCGCATTATGCTTACGAACAGATGATCAGTAGCTATCATCCAGTTCTACTAATGCTATGGTTTTGGGGCTGCCATATTTTTCTCTTAAATTTAGCATGAGTTATTTTAAATGTCTGCTTTGTAAACATTTTTATTTTAGGTAGATAAGACACATTGGAAAAGTCATTCAACTATATCTAAGGCATTATAGGCCTAACACAATAATCTCTCGCTTTGTGTTGTATATGCACAAGCCTACATTTAACGTGATGCAATAAATTTTTGTTATACACTTTGGGGAGTCAAAATGACTTCCAATTCAGTGAATGACCAGGATGCATTTATAGGAAAAAAAGTATAAGTTGAAATATGATAATTACAAGAGAATCATGTCATGTAGATCATTGGCCTTTAAATGTTTGGGACTTAGAATATGCTTACAAGACAAGATATAAGCTAAAACCATTACATTGAAATGACGGTCGAATTCTTTTTTAAAACGTGCATTTTTTATCGTTACTTTTTGTCGATTTAGTTCTATTACCCTACGCGAATTGTGTTTTAAGTAGATCCCTACATATGAATATAGTGAGAAAATATACATATTATGCTATTTACGATTATAATTTTTAATTAATGAGTTAGCTCCAAAAAGGGTACATACATAAAATGAAAGTTTGGGGAAAATCAGCTGTCAAGATTTATTGCAAGAAATTAATACTATAAACGTGGAAATAGATATTTGATTCTGAAAATAAAAAGGAATTTAATACTTACGTTTAGTCTGTTTTCATATATATATTACATATATTTGACAATCTTTTTTAATATCCATTTGATCAAACAGGCTACTACACTAAAAAAACAATAACTTATTCCAAAGATATTATAGAGAATAGCAAAGAAGAACAAGTGGATGTTTTAAGGATTTCTCCATAAAAGGAAATATATCTACCTGTATTTCTCTTTATTGGAGCTAACTCCTTAATTTAAGATTCTACAACGTCTGAATGTCTTCTTGCCTTGATCAGTTGAGTATGCTTTCACCTAAATGGTGATACATCCTCTCGAAGAAATTAATACGTACTTCTGATAAATGTTGTAGATAATGCGGACAATGCTCTGCATGATAATGAGGTATATTACTGCAACACTTGACACAATTTATCTATTATCTTACATTTTCCATCCTTTTCCTTTTTGCGCTATCGATCTTATGGTATTGTCATATTTCACAAACGTCTATAATTTCAAAAACATCTCCCGTTTCACAAACATCTTCTATTCTACAAAACTAGCTTTCCGGTTTTTGTTTCTTTAATATTTAAATATCTTGGTTAGCTGAATGTGCATTCGGTGCGAATGATCGGGTTTGAACATCGTGAAGGCCTCTGACTTTCATGGAGTTAGTGGTTCCTGGAATGCGGCCCTTCATTCGTAGCTGGGATTATCTGGACAAAAGTTAATCGGTTAACTGCACAAATAAGTGCTCAAATGACAAATAACTTTATCCAGTTAAAAAAATAACAGTTTTCCAGATAACTGGATTAGGACGCAATTTTAAACCAATGATCCAATTACACTGGTTACGGAATAAAATTAGTTTTAATCGCCAGAGATAAAGTTTTACTTTTCTAGACCAAATTTTCATGTAGATATAGATATACCTTCCTTTTTTCATACTACTTACAGATTTTAAATTACGCAAATACATTAACTTGATAGAAATAAATTTACATTTAAGGCCGGGTTTCTGAAACATTAGACATCTATTTATTAGATTACATTAATTCATCCATAAGTGTTTCTGAAACGTTAGATGACGGTTATCCATTCAATGAAGCACTTGATAAATTATCGGTAGACAGATCACTAGATATCTCACGAAACTCCAGATAAACACTCAATATGCCGGACGTGCGATACATTTATGTTGATGTATGTTTCGTTATTACGTTAGCATTTTATCCTACATATTGTTACTAGCATGTTAGGGTATTAAAGCGAAAAATAGTATTGGAGTTGGCATTGGTTATTAATTTGTGCGTGAAATAATTCATAATACGAGAAAAATTGTATATTATCGGTTAGATGAACTTTGGTATAGCCTAAGCTATTAATGTATCCCTCGTTTACTTGTATTAATTTCATTTTCTGTTGCAACACTTTTATGAACACATCGCGAATATAAATTCACATCATATTTTCTTGCCGGTCATCTTCATTGTCAGATGGTATAAGGCCTAGATCTATATAGAAGTAAATATTCCCTGAAAGAAATACAGCAATCCTTTCGAGAAGTACGATGATATTCAGTTTCGGAAAAAAAAAAATGTAGCTTAAGTATATTAATTTTATTTTCTGGTGCAATACTTTATGAAGAAAATATTGCCTTTTTACAGCACGAATATTAATACATAATCATCTTCTTCCTCGTCATCTTCATCCTGAGACGATAATTAGGCCTAGGGATGTATAAAGTCAAAATATTCCCTGAAAGAATTACCCGAAGTATAGATCTTTGACGATATTGAGTTTCGGAAAAGGATCAGGGCGTCAAAGCAATGGCCTCTGGATAAATAGGCCATCATATGGAATAAGGAACAACTGCAAGCATGCCTTTTTCAGCGTTAAATAGCCCATAATTAAGAATTGGGAACAAATCGAAGCACTCCTTTCGCAGTGGTAAATCAGCTACAATTAATGTGTTACGTTTTATGCATTAGGCTTTCAGATTGTGATGGGTGACATTTTCTCGAATGCACAAGTTTCGAAGCCGAAATTGCCGAAGTTTCTCTCATGTTTTACATTCATTTTACCATAGAAATAGCGGACAAGAAAACAGCAGACGAAAATCCAGCCATTTTGAATACAAAAGCTAGAAACGCTCCCATTGGTTGCTGTGGCTCTACTCAATCACGGCCAATTTGATATATTTAGTATGTTTCGTGTCTTCATCTATTGACAAAGTGCTCAGCTCATTTATCGGGCATATGGGTATTTAACGAGCGCATTCCCTTCCCGAAACGGAAGTGAGTTTATCGTGCAGAACAAATAGCTGAATGACTAATAGATATCTGGAGCTTTATGCAACCGGGCCTAAGTCAAGTTACAGGTGTTTTCGATTCCCCATGCCATGCATGATTTCACCTATTGCCTTACCCTTACAAATAAGCTATGCGGGTTTTCTAGTCGTAAGTTTCAGGCGTCATCTGGGCTTGAAGAAGCAATGCCAATGAGCCATTCAGATGGAAAATTAATCGTAAACTTAAGAACATAAAACTTAACGCAAACTTTAGCACAGCATTGAAAATTCGCAACGAAAACTTAAACGCAGATAACAACCAATCACAAATGATAACGTGAACAGCTGATACAATGGCTGCCACAGACGAAAATACTTAGGCCGTTAAACACATTAGGCCGTTAACAATTGAAATCATACAAGTGTATGCAGACATATAGAAATTAACAGAATATTATATGGGCTGTATTTACTACTGTAGTTCATTTCTTGGGAAACTAGTGTTCATAAATATTTTCCTTTAATGCCGCATCTTTATATAATGGATGCCTTTTATCATACCGACAGGGATAGGACACAACGTTACTGGTTTCTCATTAATAGACGCCAAATCTTGGCTACTTCCACTTCCGTCTCCTGTTCTGTGGACTTGACAGCTCTAATTGGTTGTATCGTTATTTTTCGCATAAATTTATCGCGAAAGCTTGGAGTTTGCAAGGTTCTAAGTTAAGTTTAATTTTAAGTTACGTGCCAAGTTTACGTAATGCATTGTAAATGGTCCCATTGAAAAACATGGACCAAACGTTTAAGTTTACGTTACGTTTACGGTTAATTTTCTATCTGAATGGCCCATAAGGACGAGAAAAGGTCTCCGCGAACTGTATTATATAGTTATAGTCCGTCGCCGTGGGTGAGTCGGTAGCGCACCTGCCTTCCACTCCGGCGGCCCGGGTTCGATTCCCGGCCGGGTCGGGGATTTTTCAGTAGTGAAAAATCCCTTTCCCGGGTTCAGGACTGGGTGTTTGTCAGTAGGTTAAGAAAATGCACATTGTGCGCGATTCCTTAATTATATAGTTATTATACTGCAACGCATACTATAAGGGAGGGATAAGCAAAAGAAAGATATTTGTAATTTTTATGAATAAACATCTTGAAAATCATTTTTTTAAGAGAACATTTTTGCATGTTTAAATTAGTAGATAATGAAGCCTATGCTAAGGTGATATCTGCATTGACTCTGTCATATCATTACTCTAAGGGATTTAATTATTTTTTTGAGGTGCCCCAGGTGAGAGTTGCCAAATCGAAAAACTGGTATAAAAACTAAGGAGTCTACATGTTTAATAAGTTGCCCCAAGGGGTTCACAATGTAGATTTTAAGCATTTTAAGTTTCATTTGCATCGCTGGCTGCTTGACAACCCATTTTACGTGTGCAAGAGTTTTTGAGGCTCAAATCAATACAACATTCTAGTCTGGGTTTCCTGATTTATTGTTTTACTTATTTCTATAGGCCTATTATTGTGTACATTTATCTAACCTGACGATGTCTATAGCAGCACAGTATTGCTAATAACTAAAATTAAATTAAATTAAATTAAATTAAATTCAAGAAATTAATTATTAACGGCTAAGAGATGGATAACTGTAAAGGATAACAGTTATATAGAAAATCTAAACAACCTTACACTGATCACCCCTTTTATCCAAAACTAACTTTCATACATTTTGTAAATCAACGGAATAAAGGTATGCGAATTGAATCACATTCCTTGTTTCTGCCAGCGCCTAGCACGTGAAAAATATCCTGATTTGAGTGCGTTTAGCAGAAGAATTGCTTACATATTTGGAAGCACGTACTTGTGCGAATCACATTTTCCGTTATGAAGGCAGTTAAATCTTCTCAAAGAAACACACTAACCGATGCCCATCTTCAGGACTTGTTAAAAATATCAACAACATCTTTGGAAATTGATTTAGGTGAACGTGTTACTTCCAACGAGCGTCCACATGCTCTCATTTATGTGTACGGCATTTTACAAAAATATATAATTTTGCCGCATCCAAAAAAGTGCTCTCAATAATATTGTGTTCTAAAATTTAATAAAAAAAATAGTTTTAATGCATCCAAAAAAAGGGTTTTCATTAATGTGTTATGCATTTTAATAAATAATAATTCCAATTTTTAATCATAATTTTACTGCAATTAAAAAAGTGCTCTCAATTTTAATGTTCTGAATTTTAATAAAAAATAGTTTTACTGCATCCAACAAATGTTTTCATTAATGTGTACTACATTTTTATCAACGATAATTTTAAATTTTAATAATAATTTTGCTACATTTAAAAAAAATATGCGGCCCGTGACGAAAACACACGTCATATATTGGCACTTGTAAGTAAAGAATTTTGCCACACCCGCCGTAGATGAACGGAAGAGAACAACGCTCACAACAATAAAAATCTGTAGAAAAACTTGTAGCATCCTGTTATCTTTTTCGTTTGTCCATTTTCAAAGGGACTTGTTCTTAGAAATGTAAGAAAAGCATAATGGATTCTCTATAATATTGGCACATACAGTTTACTTACTATATGATGTTAATTAATTCGTGTTTAGATCTATCTTTCAATTTTACCTCCACGGTTGGAGGGACGTTTAAACTGCCCATGTTGGCTCGGGCCTAGACATTTGAAATATCTAAGGAATTCCTAAGAAATGCATATGTCTACTAAGCTTTCTTTAATAGTGTACTAATCTGTCTACGGGGTGGACAGAGTTCTCAAGTTGCAAAAGCCGACCATCCGCATCATACGATGCTCATTGTAAGCCCCTGTTTATCTCAGAAAGAATTCTGACAGTTGTTAAGTTATATATATACACACACACAGTTAACAATAAATCTTGAAAATAATTTGAGATCGGATTACCATAAATACAGTACAGGACATAACCGTAGTCTTCATGAACCTGCCGCCAGACTGACTGTAACAAAACGTCAACTTTCCTACAATGGGAGTAATGTTATTCACTAGGTTACCCCATATGCATTTGGTCTGCCTACTTCAAGATTTAAAAGAAGTTTGCTCCAATGGTTAGTAAGAAATACCTTTTATAATATAAATGAATTTTTGAATGCATCTGCAAAAATGTATACATGATTTTAAATGTTAACTCAGTCCACACATCAATTATGATGTTTACGACATTAAATTATTGTTATTACTATTATTATTATTATTATTATTATTATTATTATTATTATTATTATTATTATTATTATTAGCAGTATTATTATGGCCAGCCGCACGTGCGTAAGTGTCTCTCGTCCAATGTTTTCGTGATGTCTCGTAGGTGGCTCCGGCATTGGGTTCATGACTCATCTGGGGTGGACCTCCAATGCCATTGTCTGGTAAAGAAAGTATCCACCGGAATCGAACACGGGACAGCTGCGTGAGGAGAGCAAACTCAACCCTTGCGCAACAGGGTCAACATGTTTAAATTTAGATAGCAACATCTTTTTAAGAAAATTGTATTTGTTTTATGTAAATGTAAAAGAATAAAACTAGCAAGTAGTCATCACAATTATTTGTTTACAAAGTAGAAATGCTAAGTCCATTCATTCATAATATGGCAGATCTGGGTAAACTGTTATGCATACTGTGTACATATAAAGACTAAGTGTCGTTGAATTTCATCTTAGTTAAACAATGTTATCGGAGTCCTAGAACGAAGTTCGAACATATCACACCTTCCAGTAAGAAATGTGGCTTTCTTGGGTCTGAGACATGCACTTGTATTGCGCCATAATAATAAAACAGGAAATTCCAAAGGGAATCAAGCACCAGAACGAGAGTTTCGAGATCTTCCACAACAACAAAAAATATTCAAGATATAAATGTTGGATACAGAAGAATGTTTCGTTACTTCCGAAATGTAGAAACACACAGAACTATAAACTATAGGGGATGTGGTCTACTGGCTCCTATTCTTCTTTTATAAAGCCATAGTGTAGTTGGCTTCAAGTCCCTGTTGGTGGGGAAAAGTAAGATACTGCATTTAATTTAATTGCCTTTTTTAAAATTCTCGACTAACAAAGCTTGTCACGTGTGTTTTAATTGCTTCAATAAGAAAGGATTTGATAGATTATTTTGGTTTTTTGGTTGGGTGATATATGCTAAATAACACATTTATGTGAAAATGCTTTCTATATTAGTTTCATACTGTAGTCATAGGAGGTTTGGATGAAGCATTCGATAAACAACTACATTTCGTTACCGAGTTCCCAGGTTCGTTCCCAGCACAGGTCGATGACATTTATATACACAAAAAACAAACATGACGATATATCCCACAAAGAATGAATCCTTCTTTGAATTCAATCAAGATGACGCTAGGCGTTATAAGGAACATAAATACCATAGGAATGCGAAGACTGAAGAAATGCGCTTTATCTGATATGACAAATACGCAACGCGCTTTAGCGGGATTACAGTAAGGTCATAAAAACTTCCTCGAAACGATGTGACTTAGCGGAAGTGGTGGGAACCTACAAACACACGGGGAAATCAAGGAAGTCAGGACTTGCAGATAACAGAACATTTTCACATTTAGATAATTTACAACATGAATGTTTCAGAAACTTAGATTACTATGATCTTTAAGGGATGACAGAGGTACTGATTAAGCCATTTCGTCCAAATAAAACGCGATTTTTTTAAAATTTTAATGTCAAAAATCAAGCATACCCTAAAGTATGACTATGCAAAATGAAAAGCCGTTTGGGCGCATGGAACAGATGCTGTTGAAACCATTTTTAAACCTCAGTGCGCTTCCAACTGCCACTGCATGCAAATTTTAACCCTCAGATTTCTCAATTTCAATTTGCATGCTATTTTTGCCACTTTCAAAATTTATCTTCTCCCACCAAAATACAGATACACCTGTGAATTTTTCACACCGTACTTTACAATGTGTGTAATAAAATGTCTAATCAGACATACTTTATAATCCTAATAATAAAATAAAATGTCTAATCAGACATTCTTTTTAATCCTAGTTCTTTAAAAAAATATTAGAATAATCATACTTACTCAATGGCAATAGACAATTTATAAGTAAGCTAAAGGAATATTATCTGTTTTATGGAACCCATCGGATCATTGCCGAGCTTACCTGAGCCCGCCATTCAACCCTATTCTGTGCTAACTGTATTTAACCATCTCTCGCAAATCCTACTTCCCTTAAATCTATCCTAATATTGTTCTCCCACCTACGTCTAGGACTTCCAAGTGGTGTTTTCCCTTCGAATCCCCCAGTCAATATTTTTTAGATAAGTCTTTCCTCCCCCATGCGCGCAACATGCTCAGCCCATTTCATATTCCGTGATTTAATTCCCATTACAAAGTACATCCGGTGAAGAGTACACGTTATGAAGCTACTCATTATGCAGTTTTCTCCAGTCCCCATGTTCATCTCTCTTTGGTCCAGGTATTTTCCTAAGCACCCCGTATACTAATAGGACAGCTTTTAAGTTTTCATTTTTCTGGATAAAATATTTAAAAAATAATTACAAGCAATATAAAACATCCATAAGTCAATCAAAGAATCAAGGAATCATCAAAGAATCTCATATAATTTCAGGTTTATATTTTAATATCTGTCGGAGGAAATAGATTTAAATTTTGATATAAAAGTCAATTAAATTAATCTCAAAAACAGATTGATATAATAAAATTAAATTTTAAACTTACATTTCGGTTTATATTTTAATAATTAAGTGTGCAAAATTTAAAGTTTCTAGGACAGGTAGTTTAGAAAACCGCTCTCAGCACTTCGGTTATCCCTTAAGATTTTATAAATGTTTATTTTAATATTAAAACTCACGTCAGATCTATAAGCAGAACATCACATTAATAGGTAACCAAAAATGATAAATAAATAATTAGGTTCGTTACAAATTATGTGGTAATGAAGGACAGACAAAAAAATCTTCTTTACAAACGATTTTTTTTTTTTAAGTAAAATCAGTAGATTCTGAGGATGTAGACAAGACACGGAGCACGAGCGTGACGCTAGTGTGTCACAAGACGTCTTCACTGTTTCGCTTTCGTGACAAGTCACCGCAAGTTGCGTCACTAGTTGCAAGCGATGAGCTCCGATCCGCGACCGTCACTACAAAACCGCAATTCTTCACGAGCCAAAATCTATTAAGCTCTAATCCACAATCAGAGTAAAATAATTTTCTCGTCGTATAAAAACATGCATACCTGAATGACTAATTTGTAAATACAGAATAGTAGGGTAATTTAAATAATGTTATACTTTCAGGAAGCACGGATCAAGCTGTAATTATAGGCTATGCAAAAACGCCGTAATACCATACCAACTGAGTGAACAAATTTCGATTAGAGCCATTTTCCAGAAAACCACAAAAGCAACATTTTCTTCTTGTACAGTGGCGTTAAAAGTAAGAGAAAGTCATCGCTAATCTTCAGAAAGTGACCCAAATACGAGAGTGAATCCGAAAATAAGTTTCCCCTGGCGACTGTGTACAGACGTCTGGATGAAAGACAAAAAATATGAGACATTAAAGATCAGACGTAGCTTTATTTTTCTACATAATTACCACGTACATTGAGACATTTGTCATACCGTTTAGAAGCTTCAAAAAACCAGGCCTCTCCATACGGATGAAGCGTCGAACGGCTTGTCATCACCTGTCCGAAAGAAGTTCAAAACAACGCCCTCTGCAGGTAAAGTGCTCCTCACATTGTTCTGGGATCCCCAAGTGGTTTTGTTGCTGGACTTTTTGGAGGATGGAACCATCACTGCTACGTGGTACTGTCACACCCTGTCGAAATTGAAGGAGGCGATTCGGAAAAAGCGGCTTGACCTTCTCCAATCTGGTGTTCTGTTGTTGGATGACAATACGAGACCACACTCGGTGACGGCAACGCAAATCCACATTACATCTCTTGGTTGGGAACGCCTAGCCCATCCGCCATACAGTCCTGATCTCGCACCTAGAGACTTCCATCTGTTTCCGGTTTTGAAGGAGACTCTCGGCGAAAGGCGCTTTAGGAGCACTACTGACGTCACACAAGCCGTTCGACGCTTCTTCTGTATGCAGAGCCCTGATTTTTTCTTGGAGGAAGCTTCTAACGAGGTAATTATGTGGAAAAATAAAGGTACGTCTTATCTTTAATGTCTCATATTTTTTGCCTTTCATCCACATCTCTGTACACAGTCGCCAGGGGAAACTTATTTTCTGACTCCCCCTCGTATAAAATTGTGTTTTTATACGATTTTTTGTCCTCGCGCTAGGCTGTTCACAGACACACAGTCACACATATATACATGTTTCTAAAAGGAGTATTTTTTTTATTCAGGGGACCTCAAAACGTGTATTTCTGTTAAAACGGAACTTCGAATTTCGGGTCGAACACAATATTTCCTCTACATACAGTACCTATGGTAAGGGCAGAGGAAGTAAAAATAGCCTAATCATTTATAACAACATAATTTATATAGGACCTACACCATATACATCCATATACCATATATATACATCCCTATGTATACATCCATATACATAATTTAATTACTTTTGGGTAAATTTTGCCTCTCACTAAGACAAAAGATACATTTCTTTCAAATCAATATTCGTACAGTACAATCTTCTTATGAGGAACTTAATTTGCGATAACAATACATGCAATTAAATGTGGAATACATATAATTTTAAAGCGAATGAGTAATATAGTTTCCCAATTGCAGCCCAGTAAATCTGTTGAGATTGCTTGCGCTGTTCTTGGAATTGCAAGCCCTCATAAAACTGGCAAGGAAGTTAATGGATTTGCTAGTACTTGCCAACAGTACCAAACTTTGTGCATGTGCCCTCACTGTGCATCTGTTCTCTTTGCGGATGACCTTCAACCAAAAAATAGCCTATACTAATTGATAAATTTGTTACATTTCCAAAACAATAGCAGGAAATTTAAATCATTACTGAACAGTCAGTGTATCTATAGAATCATAATATTAGGGAGCTAATATTGCACGTTTCAATACAAGACTTCGGTTCCTTTTCAATGAGACCCGATACCATTACACATAACTTATACAGTACTGATTTTTATGTATTTATTTTTTATTTGTATGCACAGGTTTCAAAGTGTCAACGAGCTAAGAGATCATACTTTATTTGATTTAAATCAGTCGGTCTAATACCAGGGGCAACAATTGATGTAGTAGACGTGATTTTAAAAAAATGTTAAAATACAATAAAATCAATGCCGTATAATACGATAGTGAAAACTTAAAAAGAAACTAGTAAGATAAAACAACCGATGTGGGTGCCAGGACATAGGGGAATCCAAGGCAATGATAGGGCTGACGACTTGGAAAAAAGGGGGCAGCTTTGTCCTTTGTGGGTCCTGAGCCCAGCCTGGGACTGTCCTATGGTTCTATCCGAGGAGCAGTACGGGAGTGGGCTAACAGGAAGCACAACAAACATTGGGTGACTGTGACAGAAGTCATCAAATGCAGGACTAGAGAACTGCTTAAACTGGATAGATTCCTACTCTGTTGGGCTGTGGGATTTATGACTGGACACTGTCGGCTGCTAGGACACCTCCACTAGGTTGACATAGCGGACGATTCGATGTGCAGAAGATGCCGGAAAGATGAAGAATCTGCTCTTCATCTTCTGTGTGAATGTGAAATACTTGCGGCTATTAGGGCTAAACACTTCAACCACTGGTTCATGCCGGTGGACGAATTGTCCAAGGTCTCAATTAAGAAGCTGGTACTATTCATCAAAGAGGCTGGTCTTCCAAGGGACTAAAAAGCAAGGGGCACTCAATAGATCAGTGATGGTCGCGGTGCATTGGGTAATAGATGCCCACCCTATTTCAAAATGAAATAAAAAAAGATAAAACAAGTAAGCCTACCTGAGCAATCCTATTGTGAAAGCTAAAATTTTCACCTGAATATCCCAGGGCTAGTCTGAATTTAAAATTCGGTGAAGTTTGTATAATAATTTAAGTAATAATAATTTCACATATACGAGGGTTGATCTGTATGCTCCACCCCTGACCCATTTCCTATTGAGATAAAATTATCAAAATATTCATGCAAGCAGCTTCATATCTCAAGGTAAACACTGCACTGTTTCAAGCTTTTATCCTTCAAAAGAAAAATATCCCCTGACCCTTGTTTACCTTGAGATATGAAGCTGCTTGCATGAATATTTTGATAATTTTATCTCAACAGGAAGTGGGTCAGGGGTGGAGCATACAGATCAACCCTCGTATAACTCCATTAAATTTGCAAATTTTTAATTTAATCTACATTATTCTGCCATATAGCATTTTTAACTCCCTTTACAATTTTGACATCTCATGTTTGATAAATATTCTGATGTACAGTATTTTGTTTCATATTTAGGCACATATTTTTAGGAAACCACATAAAAATCGGACGCTACTTATGCCACTTATGAAAAGCGGTAAGAGCTTGCACAGCAAGTAGCCAATGAACTTTTATCGACCTAGACTAAACACGAACTCACAATCAATTTACACTTGTCACACAGATTCATTTGCATTCCATTATCATGAATCGGATACTAGGTATACTGTATTCTAGTTCTTTTGTTGAATCCCAAACTCAACCACACAAAAAACATTTCTTTCGCTTTAGGTGCAATGTCAGACTTGAATTTTCTTTTCAAGTAACTCGTAAATTTTACGCTACAGATTTTGACAAAAACAAATGATTTTAAAAAATTAAAATTTACTTTACAGACTAAACTTTTCCTTTTGAACAGTAATGAAATTATAAATATGCTTACAGATATAATATAGATATAATTCAAATCTAAGTCAATCACAAAGTTTTAATGTGTTGCATTAGACAATGTTATAACAGGGTTTCATGTTTCTATTTTTTCTTCAGGTTTAAACGATAACTCGAAAATTGTTAAATTTAATATGCTTGTGCAATTGATTCACATGAACAACATTTATAAACAAAATCTTTCGAATACCGCATCAGTTATATTTTGAAAAATATATTTTAACAAAAATGGTTTTAAATATTGAGAAGTAGGGAAAATAGGATAAAAATGAACTGATAAGTATAATAATAAGGTAAGAATAATTTTAAAGCGTTATAATTCTACAAGCTTCGTGCAAGTGACGTTCTGTTCGAATGGTTTATCACATTGAAACACGCTGGCAGATAGCAATTGAAAAGAATATTTAAATAGCTTCAGTAGTGGAGCTGTCCTACTAAAATGTGTTTAGTGCATAAATTATTAATTAACGAATGGCAACTAATATAAAATTTCAAAAAAAACAGGACAGATAATACTAAACATTAATACAATTACCATGATTGCCATGGTATGGTTATTATATAAGATACGATTGCCATATTCACAGCGAAGCCAAGTTTATTCACATCATTTTATTTACTCCCCTCTTTCCATTAGGGATTTCCCACTGGCATGGATTATCTAAATTAACACATTAAGCGGGAAATGAATACTTAAACGTTTTGGTTGATAAGAACTCAAGGAATTGGAACAACCTAGCTAATATGCCTTCACAGATAGGAAGAAAGAAAAATGATGAAAGAAAGAGAGGAAATTAAAAAAGGAAGTAATGACGAAACAAACAAACACAGAAGTAAATAATAATACGGAGAGAAAACAAACAGAAAAGATTTATTATTGAATTATTCAGGATTTAAAATATTCTGTAGCTATGTGTAATTCTTTAAGTATTAATGGAGAAAATAAAGGCAAATTATAATATAAATATAATATAATGTAAATATAATATAACATAATGTAATATAAATATAATATAATGTAAATAATCAAGTCATATGTAATTAATAACTGGGACCCGGAAGCTTATCAAAAATCGCATTTTTAATAGTGCTGGTGTTAAGATGTGTATACAAGATATGAAAGAAATAACATAAAATTGATGATTTCATTTTGCATACTGTTTCATAATTTCTTAGTTTTACGATAATGCATCATATTTGCTAAATATTAAAACATTTATGCACATTTTATTAATGTGTCACATTTTAAACGACATAGCTCTGACATATTTTAAATATTGTACATACATGTTCGCATTTCTGTCTAAGTAAATATTTTGAGAACCGACTGTACAATAATTGACAATATAGCGATAGTCTAATGTTTTCGTAACTGATTGTATAACATTAAAGCGACGTTTCACTTCAAGTTATCAATTTTCTAAAATTTGTTTCATTGACCTTGTTTTTACAAAGGTTTGTAAAATAATTATTACAATTTCTATTTTTTTGTGTGTAATTAATAATGCAATTCAGTCAACAAGAGAACGTCAAGTATTCATATTAAAACTACTTACAATGATAGGGCATACTTCACTGATTCCGGAGCACAGTCTGCAATTTTAGACCATATTTGCATGCATATTTCGTCTTCTGATAGAGCATTAACTCCCGGGCCTCTTTAATTAAGATAGTCTATCTTCTCACCAAAAAAAAGTTTTTTTGAATAGTTGAATGCAATAGTTTAATAATCAATAGGCCTATAAACAATTTTAAATGATAAAATAATAATTAAATTCCTATGAAGAGTTTAAGCACATAATGCCAAAAGAGCAGTAAATTAAGAATAGAAATAAGAAAAAATTTAACAAAAATTAAAAGTTGATGTAGAAAAGAATTCACTTATTATTTGAAAATATGAAAAAATATGAACGAGAAAGAACGAAAGAAATATAAAGTGGAAAGGAAGTCTGGAAGGAAGCGAGGAACGAAAAGAGAGACAGGGAGAGAAACAAATAAAATATATAAGTAAATAAAGAAGGAATTAAATATAGAGAACAAAAAATGGGAAGTGGAATGGACGAAAAATTAGGGGGAAAACAAAACCAGATGGTTACAATACATGGTGCATATGAAGTGGCGTAAAGTAGTAGATTGATTAAGTTGTCTTGAAATTAGTCTATAATAAATCCAAGTAAAATATTTGGCGATGTAGAGTAATAAAGAATAATTTATAATAATTCTTAAGAATTTGTCAGAATAAATTAAATTACAGTAAAACTAACGGAGAGTGTGAATTCAATTGTTCTAAAATAATCGAAAAAGGTGAACTATTATGCAAAAAAGCAATCTAGTTTTAAAGCTTTATCAAAATTGTACCAAATTCATTTTATTCGATACAGTATAATTCAGAACATAGGAACTGCTATGTGCGATGTTGCTTTGATAGTTTAGTGCTCACATAAGTCATTCTGAGTTCCTGAATTAACAGATTATATGCAGAGTTTTAAAAAAACATCGTTTAAAACGCTTCAGGAGAGATAAAAAACGCACATTTTGCCTCAAATATCTGACAAATGTACAGTATTGTTCCCCCTACTCGGAAAATAAGTAAGCTACTGCGCATCTGCGAGATTTTTGTCACAATTTTCTTGAAACTCTCTGTCATCCGTGAGACATTGTGAACGATCTTTGATAAGTAAAAAAATATATATATTTTGCAACTGCCAGATTTTTGTTACATAAAAATGTTGTTCGTTTTTATATCATCAGTCATTCCGAAGACGACGTAAGAGAATTTTTAACGCTTTCTACATTCCTTATTTATTGTATCATTATAATGACTGTCTGCGTGGTCTCGTCGTTAGCGTCGCTGGCTACGGATCCGCAAGCCGGGTTCGAACTCTGGTACCTTATCGGATTTTTCTTAGGTAGGGAGGTCGGGAACGGGGTGCACTTAGAATCGTGACCCAAACTGAGGAGATACTTGATGGAAATGTAGCGGCTGCGGTCATGAAGGTCGGCATGCTGACTACACTCTACACGCTACATTAAATGACGCAACGATCTAAGTCCCTCCAGGGGTGTAGTGCCAAGGGGTATATTTTAGTTTTAATATATGGGCTGTTGAGCAATATTCGTTTATTTATTTGTGGCTTTATTACGTTCATGGGACGGTTCAATTTAAAGCTACTATACTCATACTTCTTCGGTTTACTAGAGGTAGCGTGCCCGCCACTAGATCCGAAGGTCGCGGATCAAACCGCAGTCGATGGGTTTTTCAGGACGTAAAAATCCTGGGCACGGATTCCTCCGGGAAGGACTTGAAGTGAGAGGCCCTTGTCGTAGATTTACGGCACGTAAAATAACTCCAAGCCTAAATTAGAGTCTCTGGACAAAATGTATCGGCCCGGGGCCCCCAACATGGGGGCGTAGGATTCGAGAGAGATACTCATACTTAGTTTAGCTCCTCCAGAATTAGCTTACGTACGATATGTGATTACCTACCACTGTGTCCGAGAGGATGCGTTTGCTCTCCTCATGCAGCGGTCCCGGATTCGATTTCTGACTGGGACAAGTTTCCTAGGTGGGGTTTTTCCTCACATGTGAGACGAATGTCTGAAAACTTTAGGTCCTCGTGGTCCCCGCATATCATCTGACCGTCATTATCATCATCCCAGAATATGTGTGTGACTCTTGTGTCTCGTTCTAACTGTTCGTATTGTCTGAAAGGTGGCCCCGGGCATTGGGCTGGTCACTCAACCGGGGAAGCTCTCCATGTCTTGGCCTGGTCAAGTAGTATGTATTTGATCCACAGAAACTCTCTCCCCGACAGGTGGCAGTCCTGTCAGGCCTCATAAACTTTCATACAGCAGGAGAGGTAAATCTCCAAGAATTTCTTTTTTCTGAATTTTACCTCTACTGCAGTCAGGGCCGTCGCGTGGTTTGTTGGCGCCCGAAGCAAGATTTCGACAGGCGCCCCCCCCCCCCAAAAAAAAACTCAATCCCACGTGCACCCACCCGAGATTCCAACTATCTGGATTCAAACACAAACACACAGCGAGCGACGTGACGCGACACTATCAAATACATATAAATGGGATTAAACACGCAATGAGCGACGCGACTTGGGGCGAAGTGGACTGGACAAGTTCCAAGCCGCATCGCGTCCAGTCGCTCGTAAGCAAAGTTGCGCGTCGGGTTGCGTCGCTGTCTATGTTTTTGTGCCCAAAAGAGACACCTAATCGGATTACCTTACAAAAATACCAGAAATAAGATTATTTAATTTGTTTTAATAAGATTGTATTGAAAATCAAATTAATACAAGTTTAGTAATGTAAGAAAATCTTAACAATCATAAAAAATACCATAGGCGTTATTAATGGACTACAAATTAATAGTGTGGGAAACCTCGATACATACATTGAATAGAATATAGAAAAGGGAACCGCGTTTATCAAATTAAGATAAGGCACTAAACATTAAATGCCATTCGCTGGTTTTTGCACGAGCAAATGTCGTTAGAATTTCCTTCAAGTCTATTTTTTGTGCTTCATCGTTTTCAATGGACAAGATGGCCAGAGAATTCAGTCTCTCCTGTGACGTAGTTGATAGTAAATATGTCTTTATAAGCAAATATTTATTTTGGGATAACTTAGCAAATATAGGCTTAAAGTTATTGGTGTCAAATATTGATTTGTTTAATAAAAACATACAACGTAATATTCAAAATTCAGTTATACCTAACTTTAAAAAATACGTTATGTACATTCTACTTATTTTTTCAAATTTTGTTGTTTTATTTTTGCAGTTGCCACGGCGCCCCCCTAGTCGCGGCGCCCGGGGCGATCGCCCCGCTCGCCCCGCCCACGCGACGGCCCTGACTGCAGTATTGAATCTTCAGCACCCACAAACTCTCTTAAACGATGAAAACTTTTCCAATCTTCGTACTTTTGTGCAAATTACGTAAGTATGCCGAAGCTTTCGTAATGAAAGAATCTGCTGATGCGCCCAATTAGGCCTACCAAGATTACGTGAACAGACGATGTGATTTATTGTTTTATTACATATCATTAACCTTTGCACTTGAAACCCTGAACACAAAACTCCTCGTGTTAACTTCTTTGTTTCCATTTGTGCCCGACTTAATGTCAGTGTCATAATATTGTTCAATAAATTTCTCAGTTCATCCAGTTCAGCTCTGATCTGTCAATACCAGTGATAATGGACTCTGTACCGTAAGCAGTGTACAGTATTTTAATGTTCACTCAATTCAACCTTTCATCCTAAACAAATGTTAGAAATCTAGTAGAAAGTTCTGAAGAACCCATGCTCGGGTGGCAAGGAGCCTCAATACGGCGGTGCGTGTGTTCGAAACCACCGCCAAAAACGTTATCTCGTAAATATTTTCTATCCAGGTCCCGCAACGCTTAAAGGGGGACAAACGGAATTTAGTGTTAAAACACTGGTCCACTAGCAACTGAGTGTGTGAAAATTGAATTTCTACATAAACAAGTGCCAAATTAGAATTCTGCATTAGAAGGTTCAAGTTCTAGTAGTTCTTGAGTTGCATGTAAAACGTATAAAAAAAGAACAAAGTTAAAAGTCGTAAGTTTTCTTAAGTATTTTACACTAACTGCGATAATTACGCATTTTACACGTATTTTACATGTCAAGAGGAAATCCCTTTACGCGTCAAACCCCAACTCCGATTTAAAGTAGGAAATGTCTAAATAAAGTTCAATTAACTTCTGAAGACTGCCAACAGAAGGAAGATCTATGATAAAAAAATATGGAATTCAACAAACGGAGAGGATTAATCCATTTTTAAGATATCCTTTAACAGTCCGTTGGATTACCATTCATAAATGAGGGTTCGATCCCGGCCCAGGTCGATGGCATTTATGTGAGCAAAAGTGTGACAGACCCATCTCAGTAGATTTACTGGCATGTAAAAGAAATCCTGGGGGACAAAATTCCGGCACACCGAGCCGGCGACGGTCACAGGCCTAAATTGCAGTACATCCCCGTCGTTAAATAACCATATACCCACCAACCAACCATTCACAAAGAACTGTCTTATATCGAATGGAGAGAAATCTTTCAAATATTGGAAATAATGGAGACATTCAAGGCAACAACATAGACAGTAACCGTTGTAGATATTGCCATAACAAGAGAGGAGCCCTTGCATATGCCCTTTGTTCCTCGAACACGATTACATCTGCACAATAAATTTTATATAATCACATCAGAAATCCCAAAAATATCCGACACAATGCTATATTCCATAGCAGTACAATCCAGAGCGGTCTTTCCACTTAATTTCAAATGAGGTGCACACTCATTCGCACGGCCTAACGGCTGTGGGTTTCCTTGACTGGAAAAATATTGTATATCTTACTACCCAATATCTTGGTGTCTTAGGCTAAATTATTATTTCTTTTAATAACAAAATACTGTTTACTTGTACATACTTGAAGAATACAGTGTCCAAACTAGAATGCTGAGAAAATAAATTTCCCTCTTGAATCAGGATGATCTAAGTGTAGGCTTCATTATTTTCATGTTCAGCTCAATGATAGATGTGGGTTGATCTTTTTTTTCTGCCAAAAAGAAAGACATGGAGATAATTCGAGGTTTTTTTCAACCGATCGATTTTTAACAGGTACACACGAAGAGGACTTCAATTGCCAATATGTCACTACTTTAATACCACACACCACTATATAAACAGGCTACTCCATAGCGTATTTCCGTCTTTGTGCTCTCTTCGGGTAGGTTTTGTCGATTGACAACCCAACTGAATAGAGTTTTGGAACTAGGAAGAACAGAAAAGGATTTTATGGAAAGATTTTCTCTGCCTTTTTATGATACTCATTAGAGATACGAAATCATGCTAAATGTAAATTTCCTGCGAATTAAAAGTAATTTATCCTTTTAAGATGAGGTATTTGAATGCCTTAATTCAATTCAATTCCATTCAATTCAATTTTACTCTATTCTATTTATTTCCCATGAGACAAGTCTGTAGGCCTACATTTGTATTGAGAATTATCTTCTTAAATCAGTATCTTAAAAATTCCTCTATGGATTAAAAACAATTACATACTAAAAATGTTTAAGTCTAACCTTGAATACATGACTTAATTTTGCAACTTAGATCATTTGAGGACATTTATTAAACATTTTAAGCCTATTCGGGTATTTGCTTCTAAGTTTTGACTCTCACAAAATGGAACATGGAGTCAATCTAATTGTCTCGTATTACGATTACGATAATTGTTAAAAAAAAAAAAAGAGGCTTACATGAAGAAGTAGATACTGCGTACACAAGCCATACATTTAATAACATTCTCTTCGGGGCAATAAAAACCTTGTCAGGAAAAGCATTCCACGGCAGAAACAGATTTCATATTGCAATGGCGATTCTACATGATCGTAATTTGTAAGTAGAAATTGATTTCCAGTCAGGACTATTTTTTTAGAATAGTGTTTTTAACCTTTTCGGTTTGTGCAATAATTCATATTTTTTAAATCTTTTATATTTTTATTTATATTTTCCTCCTGAAGTTCTAAATATATTGATAGAAAAATTTATTTTGGATTTTATAAACTAGCTATGCTTTTTATAATTTAAATTTTCAGCAATATATACCCCGCAAAATTTCGTTTCAGCTAATTTGGAAAGTTAATTTTCTTCAAGTCGCAAAGTCATAATTTTTATTATCTTTTGAACATTATGAAACTGCATAAATGCTGTTTTAATCGGATTAAGACATAAGTAATTTAAATGCGACCAGTTATTAACTAGATTTAAAACATTATTACTAGGGCTCGGACTTTTAGGTGCTTATAAAAACGAAAATATTTATTTTTTATGTGTTTAAAAAGTCGAAAATATGTTAAAAAATATGAAATTATTTTAATTAACTTATTTAACCAATATTTACAGAAGTAGCCCTACTCATCTACTCATTCTAGTCAGCAAGTGTAGAACTATAAATAATAATAAAGACTTTGTGGAACTTTATACAGTGAAGCAACTATAATAAAATTAATTTACTATATGAGTTGACATAAACACACTTTTTGCTTCACTTACCATATTTTTGGTATGACGCGTTTCAAGGAGCCTCCTCCCCATTTTCAACTGTTGACAGAGTATTTGAAAATGGGGAGGAGGCTCCTTGAAACGCGTCATACCAAAAATATGGTAAGTGAAGCAAAAAGTGCGTTTATGTCAACTCATATAGTAAATTAATTTTATTTTAAGTGTAGAACTGTTGCAGTGAACGACAAAAGTAGATCGAAAGTTGTGCATCTTAAAAGCTGTGACGATTTTCACGGAACAGAGACTTGTATCTTGAAAACAGGGGTGCCCACAGGGGGGGGGGGGGTTAAGACGCAGACTGCGTCATTAAAATTTCTGGGGGGGGGGCAAAATATTATAATTTTATGAATTTTCTGGGGGGGGGGTTGAAAATTGTTGAAAAATTAGAGTTTTATATGTTAAAATAAAAACGGTCAAGTTTTATAACTTTAAAAGGTCTCTTCTAATTCTTTAGAAGTGAATAGTCAATAAATTAGTGCCCATACCCGGGGGTGGGGGGGGTCGCAAGGGAAAAAAATGTATATTAATAATTATTAGTCAGGAGTTTTTATTTTAAGACAATTATTTGAAAGTCAGTAGAGACATAAACAGTTTGCTGAAGCTTTACCAAATCGACAACATGGAAGCAGAATCCACAATGGATTAGGAAAGGGGGGGGTTCAGGGGGTTTTGACCCCCAAAAGTCAAAACCTAAAATTCTATATTTGTATATTTTTTTTAAATATTTAATTAAACAAGATTTGTTGGTGTGTCAAATATGATATAGCAGTTGTTTTCTTCTCATAACATAATGAGTAGGCCTATTATGTCCACTGTTCCATGTGTTATTAAACTATTCTTATAAATAGTAATAAGTAGGCCTATGATAACTTAGGTAACAATTTCTTGTTTAAGTTGCCATGTCTTAGAGTATAGTAAACAAATTTGCTAACTAGTTTTTTGTGCTAAAATAGCATAAAATGTGATTTTCATTAGTTCAATACTTAAAAATTTTCCGGGGGTGGACCCCCCGCTTAAGTAATGATTTCTTATTTACATTGGCATGTGGTAAACAAATTTCCTAACTAGTTTTTCTGTGCTAAAATAGCGTAAAATGTTTTTCATTAGTTAAATACTTAAAAATTTTCCGGGGGTGGGCCCCTGCTTAAGTAATGATTTCTTATTTACATTGGCATGTCTTAGAGTGTGGTAAACAAATTTCCTAACTAGTTTTTCTGTGCTAAAATAGCGTATAATGTGATTTTCATTAGTTCAATACTTAAAAATTTTCCGGGGGTGAACCCCCCACTTAGGTAATGATTTATTATTTACAATGGCATGTCTTAGAGTTTTCTAAACAAATTTCCTAACTAGTTTCTCAATGCTAAAATAGAGTAAAATATGATTTTCATTAGTTCAATATTCAAAAATTTCCCGGGGGTGGACACCCAACTTAGGTAACAATTTCTTGTTTACATTGGCATGTCTTAGTGTATGGTAAACAAATTTGCTAACTAGTTTTTGAGTGCTAATGTAGCGTAAAATGCCATTTTCATTAGTTCAATATTTAAAAATTTTCTGGGGATGGACCCCCGACCCCCTTTTTTGGGGGTTTTCCAAACCCCCCCGGCTCGTTCAACCCTCCCCGCAATTATTTTCTGGCTACATCATTGTTGCACTTATTATATTATTATATTATTAATATAATGTTACAAAGTGGCCAAGAAGTTAAAGCGACAAAAAATAAATTAATTAAAAAAATTGCCCCCCCTCTAGAAAATATCATATGGGCGCCCTTGTCGACAGCCAATCAGGTTGGGGGGTGAGCAATGAAGTTTGGGGGGGTGAGCAATGAAGTTTGGGGGGGGTGAGCAATGAAGTTTGGGGGGGGCACCCCTGTTGAAAATGTACGTTCTACATCTTGCATATTTGTAACACTGACACTCAGATGTTCCATCTACTCCAAGTTCTCTACACTGTTACCCATTAAAATACCTGAAATCTTGCGCAACACTTGTAACCCTTCATTCTTATTTAGGCATGACAGGAATTTTTACCCTTCATTCTTATTTAGGCATGACAGGAATTTTTCTTTCATTTTGTTTGCTTTTGAACCACTGATTTTGTTAAGTTTGTTTTCAATGTGTATGATTTCTTTTTATTGATTCTGTCAACAATTGTTTTGTTGTTTCCAACTTAGTAATGCAGTGTGAGAGGAAACAGAAATTGGCACAAATGAAGGCCAAATCCGCCCTGATTTATTCTCTAACTGAACATAACAACGCAACACATTGAAAATTTGGCGCAATTTGACAAAAACTGTCAAAATATTCATTTCTAAACATGATATGTGGTAAAATATTACAAAAACTGTCAAAATATTCATTTCTAAACATGATATGTGGTAAAATATTACAAAAACTGTCAAAATATTCATTTCTAAACATGATATGTGGTAAAATATGTAAAAATAATTAAGTTACCAAAAATATTTATTCAAATAAGAAATATCGAAAATATTTTTTTTTATGTGATATGCAACTCAGTATTTTGAATCCAAAGGTCCCAACCGAAACTTTGACAAAGTCCAGAAGTCATAAGTAATAGCAAAAAAAAAATGTATTTACCTAAAAGTCCTAGCCCTAATTATTACGGTACATTCTACGTTCAACTGATCCTGGCACTTACCGGAAACTATGAACGAGTTATCATCAGCATACAGAGAAGTTAACACCGATGCTGGAAGGTATTAAAATCATTAATATAAACAAAACAAAAAAAATACCGGACATAAAACAGACCTGTGAGAAACTATGAAGTTAATGTTGGTAAGTTCATTTATTGCTGATTTAACAATTTATGGATGATTTAACTTTATTATAATAATAAACTAACATATTGTCTACGATTTAACAAATAGGACTGAAGCCATTTGACTACATGATCGTTAATAGTGTACAGTGCCAATTTATGTAGTAAAAGGTAAACCTGGGCCCTATTTCATAAAACTCTACAGGTGTGACATATACGACAATTATGTCAAATCTGACAAATTTGTCAATATGTTATGACAATTGTATTTTTCATAAATATTACAACTTTTCCTTACATTACAGGCAAATTAATGTAAATTGTCAAGACTAAAAAAACCTTTTCATAAACACGACAATTTTATGTCACCTAAAGATTACTTTAGTACATTGTAGAGGGCTCTCATATACGCGTGCGATAATCGATCTCAGCATTGAATGTGATGCCTAAGCAATCGATTATTACTATCGAAAATAAGTGATTTATATTTCTCTTTTAATGCAAAGTCACTGAAATTGAAAGTTAAGTTAATCCGTTGCCTAAAAACCCTGCGAGGTCTCATGTCTATTTATTCATCACTTTCACTGCTACCAATAACACTACTACTAGTTTTCATTATTAGCAAGACAATTTAGCAAGTTTATTAACAAGAAAGTTTAAATCACAAAAAAACACTTTGCTAAGTTATGCCACACATTTACATAACCTACTGACTTGGCCTACATATGAAATATTGCCTGTCACTTCTGTAATGACAATTCTACATTTTTTGTAATATGTCAACAAAAAGTAATGTTTCATAAATGGTAGGTATCCTAAAATTTGACATATTTGTCAGACTTTTACCTGTAAACTCAAAAGTTTTTAGAAACAACAATATGTAAAATTGTCATACAATTCTACAAAATTGTCATGACATTTATATAAAGTTGTCAGCTTTTATGAAAAACACAATTGTCAAAATGTAAACTTGTAAAACAATTATATGTCACCTGTCACCTGTGAAATTGTAACTTTTATGAAATAGGGCCCTGGTTAATCGTTGGTATTAGCAATTTTGCTATTCTCTCAACGATAAGATTTTGCTAAATTTTAGGAATCCCTACATAACGCTAAATCAATTGTCAATAAGTTTGGCCTACTTGTTCTGACTCTCTTATATAAAAGTAGCATCCATCATCGAGGTATTTTCTTGATAAGGGAGAGGGGGCGGGATAGCTGGAAGAAGTGTAAACAGGCATAGAGAGAAGGCTAAAAAAGGGAGAGTCACAGAAAGCGAACAATTCACTACACTTTACCTTACAGGACGAGAATCTTGCATTTTATAAACTTACACTGAACCAGAATTTTCTACTTTACTGCCGGTAAATGTTATGAAAACTGTGATTAGAATTTCCACTTTAAAATACAAAATAATATTAACTGTAACGTACGATATAATTTCCACATTTCAAATTTTACATAAGCAAATCCAACATGTTAAACAAAGAAGTGTAATTAAAATTTTAAAACTAGTAAGCTCAGTGGATTATCCACATTTTTATTGTTTTTAGGTATGCTTTTGGAGGAAAAATAAATAAGAGATAATATCCTATCACTAAAAACAGTTGACCGATTTTTAAAAACTGGCAAACCAACAAACTTGGAAGTACAGAAAACTTTTATTTATTCAACCATATTTGTATTGTAGCCCTCTAATGAAAAAAATGCATTTTCTTGTCGATTTTTCTTTTTCAGTCATTTTGCGGATTATCCGCGGAATTCACTTATCCGCCGTTACTGTGTCACCCAATTTCTGAGGATAATTGCGAGTTTACTGCATATTGAAAATAACAAACACCTTAATGTTCTAATATATATATATATATGGTATATATAAATTTATTACAGGCTTATGTTTTATTTTAAACTTTAGGCTCATAAAATGCTGCTTTTTTTAATTGTTAAGTTGAATTTTAAATTTTTAAGAAACATTTAAAATCGTAAGCTGCAAACTTTGCCATCGCTATAACAAAATAAAATTAATCAGATTTTATAAAAGATATATTTTAAATCGCTCAAGTAATAATAACAAAAATAGTAATTTTATTTCTTGAGTGATATGTTTTTAAATGGTATTTATGTTATATAACGGTAAAAAACTTTTTAACTTTGTTTTATACATTTTTTTTTAAATTTCGATTCATAAAAATCCACCGCAATGAAGGTAATGTTAAATACATTTTTAAAATTTGTAATTCCCTATAATTTATAATAAAGAAAAGAATTTATATCCGAGCTCGGTTGACTAACCTTGTATAGCGACGTTTAAATGGCTCAGAAGCAAAGTAGATAGCACGCCCGTGTGGTTTGAAATCCCAGCTTCCACTGATTCACTTGTTCGCTGTCGGCGTATCATTCATGTTTCGTCTTTCTACTTGTTAGCGCAGTTCCGCACGCGACATTCTCTCCCTTCCCCATCCTCCCTCCCTACCGACCCGTGACTACTTAAGGGTGATGCTCCCGGGAAGTACAGATAAAATGAATCATAATTCAGAAATTTTTCCTCAATAATTATATTAACATAGGATAGAAGTTTTATTCAGTTGATTGCTGACTAAACAGTATTGTTTACTAGATCTAAATACGGTAAATCCTGTTGCGCGCTATCTTCAAATTAAGACTGTTTAGTCATTAGGGGTTGTACGTGCTGATCAAAAGAATGCTTCCTTTCTTTCTTTCTTCCTTTCTTTCTTTCTTTCTTTCTTTCTGTCTGTCTTTCTTTCGTTACCTTAGTTTTACCTCTCCTTTTTAGGGACGCCACGACCCACGCCACTCGGGCCTTACAGGACCGCGACCTATCGGGAGGGGGATTATGTATGCAGGGCCGTAGCTAGGCGGTGGCGAGACGTGTCCCCGCCAAGGGCGCAGGTACAAAGAGGGCCCAAAATTAACCATGAAAAATCCCGCCTTTCATTTTCAAAATGAGGTTTAGGTTTTCTTTGATATTAACAATGTTTTTATATTAAAATAATAAACAGTTTTACAGAAATTTAAAAAAATTGTTCAGATCCTCCAGTATTGGTGGGCGCAGATTTGTGAAACTCGCCAAGGGCGCAAAAGGACCTTGCTACGGCCCTGTATGTAAGGATCACATAAATACTTTTTTGACCAGACAAGGACATGGAGGGCATCCACGGATGAGTGGTCACCCCAATGCCGTGGCCACCTCCGAGAAAACACGAACACACAGGGCGAGACATAGGCCTACCATTCACACACATATTCACTCTGAACAGGGCAAGGATGGGATGAAGATGATAATGACGGCAAGATGACATCCCGGGACCATGAGGGCCTAAAGCTACAACTTTGTCTCACAGGTGAGGAAAAACCCCATGTAGGTAACTGGTCCCGGCTAGGATTTGAACCCGTGAGAGGAACGAACGCATCCTCTACGCCACAGCGGTGGACAAAATGCTTTACAAAAAGTTAAACATAAATGCCATTAACGTGTATGCATATATAGCCTGTTATGTTATTTTGCATTCCATTCACGTAATACAAGAGGAAAATCGAACTTAGCTGTGTCTTCTAAATTATTATTTCTTTATATACTGAATTTTCAGAAAGATGAAGAATGTTACCTACAATATTCTCTAATACCTGGAGATATTTTATATTTTTAAGAAACTGGTCCTAGAATTACAAAATTTCAGCTTTCATTTAACAAGTGAAAAACAAAGTTCTCAAATATACTGTATAGGCCTACTGGTAATAGGGACAGTCATATTTTAATACTGGTTTTAGGAATGTGATAAAAAGCATTAATATTTATTGATAAATGTAACAATTATCATGCACTCTTTCGTGTATCGCCATATTGAATGATGATCATGAAAAGGCAAAGCAGTGGTGCAACGTAAATAGAAGCGAAGCCAGATAAAATTCCTTTTTGGACATTTTTTCTTTGATGCTCTTTGACAAAACACTTTTCTGCATATTTGTTGACATGAACAATGTTCCTCTACAGTACACAGACTATAGACTTCCCCATACACTAAACATGGGATAAAATTTGACCCTGACGTTTGTGGAACAATTTTCGAAAATAAAATAAAAAAATTGCTCCGTCACGAAATGGCTTCAATGGCATGTGCTTATGTTTAAAATTTAGTATCAATAAAAAGTACCATCGCTTAGAAATGTTGATAGAAAAAAATCATTTTTTTTATCAGTAGGCTTTTAGGCGTCGCTCTGATAATTTTAAAAAATAATTTCATACCTTAACTCAAGAGAATTCATGGTAGGGAAGAATAAATTTCCAGAAGTAGCTCAGTCTACTTTACAGTGTTTCTCCCTTTAATTCTGACAGAACAAAGGCGAATGAGGAAACATAGCTGTTGAACCTACTTGTCTCATAGTTCGTAACCTACAGGAAATCGTCATTACATTACAGTTTATCTGTTCACAAAGGTTTGCAGTTATATGGCTTCTCAGTGTCATATGTAAGTATTCTCTGTTCAAGGACAAGAAGCATGCAATTTTTCTGTAAAACTATTCATATCTAATGATAGTGTAAGAAAATGGATGCATCAAAAGAATTGCACATCGGACGACAAGAAACACATTACATACACCCGGGTGCAAAAAGGATGCCTTCCCCCCCACCAAATTATAAGTTCGAGTACTGTACATGCTTGTCTCGTTATCACTTGCATACACAAAATAGCACAACTAAATCATTGAAATTGACTTGTATTTTTGTTTAAGAGCCTGACATTTTTTATTATATACTCTTATTATTATTATATATCAAATAAGAGTCAATTCTGGATACACTAGGATCTGAAGAATTAAATAAGAATATCGTTGAGCAATATAAAAACCATTGGAGTTAATACTGAATTATATAGCCACGTATTATTGTTATTAACTAGTTATGTTAGCGAGCAAAGTGGCTATACTCAGGGGCCACCAACTCGTTGCACAATGAGTACAGCAGTCAGTGCAAGCTTACCCTTTGCACGCTAGAATCATTTAGTGTGCACACACCGCGTGGTATACTGTCTCTCTTGAGTTCAGTGTCGGCAAGCTCATTAGGCTTTTGAAATTCACAAATTATATTGGAATATCAACAGATGATTGTTGTATAAGTGTGTTATTACTAGGGATGGGTCCTCGATACTTTCGATACCTCGATACTCTCGATACTTGCATGGTATCGGCATCGAGCGATACTTCAGAAAACTCGCTCGATACTTTTTCGATACTTTGGTAATTCTGCAAGTTAAGGAAATGCGTATGTCTTTCTGCTTTTAGTAGTCTACTAAATATAGTAACTTAAATACTTTTGTTTCTCCTTTAAATGGAGAAAACCGCTCTGTGACTTTCGTCTAGTCATAAATAAAGACTTTCCTACTTCAAAAATCAAACAGAAGAGATTCTTAATTGTTTCGTTTCCTATCAAACGTTTCAATAACAACCAACAAGCAAGCTGACTGTCCAAACCCTGTACGATGCTCCCTTGCAGAGATTAAGTTACTGCTTATTCTCCAAACCTTAAAACAGTTTGTTCATTGTACTGCTCTGTGATCTGAGTAGAACGCGCATGATTATTTTATCCATTCATAAGCAATCTATTTCGGTATGCTTTTAAAACAAGTCAGCATGCCGGCTTTCTGTTGATATCTCTACGTGACAGAAGAATAATGTGTGTATTGCGTACGATAACATATATATTTTTTCCAGTCAATATGAGTGAAGTGTGGACCCTCATTGTGATAATCGCGCCATTTGCCGCATTTGTAAAAAAGTTTTTCTCGTGGTGGAAAATCTCACAACACTAGTAACCTTAAAAAACATGTTACATCAGTGCATAAAATTGCCTTTTCAGAACCTCTTAATAAAAAATTATGCGGAAGTGGAAATTTAACTCCTGAGGAAGAAACAGTAGTGAAAGGACGAGTTTTTCGCAGCTCTCAATTCTGCTAAAGACCAATTGGTGGACCTTTCTAACCAAGATGAATGTACTGCATCCAAAAATTATGAGGTAAGATTTTTTAATTTTTTATTCCAAAATTACATAGCCTATATGTGGGAATAGTAATGTAGTACTGACGTACTCGTAATAATCGATCATTCAAGAACTTTATTTATTTTATTTTAAATGTCACAGACGTCAAGCCCGAGAAATTGCCAGGAATGTGGTACCTGTATAGTAACATTATGCAAGAAAATAAACTGCCAGTAAACAGTTCCCAGGAAGAAATCACTTCATATCTCAAAGACGATTTGTTACCTCCTCTTTCTAGTTCATTAGATTACTGGAAAACAAACACAAAATTTCAGAAACTAAAGAAGTTAGCTGTGAAATACCTGTCCATACCACCAGCAACAGTTTTCTCTGAAAGACTGTTTAGCACAGCAGGACTCATGTGACAGAAAAAGAAGTAGACTTGACCCCGGAAGAGTGAGAATGCTAGTATTTTTGAACAAAAACTTGTAAGTGGACTGTTTCAAAAACAAATATTACTTTTAATGTAGAGTTTAAAAATAATTATAGGCTACTGATGATATTAAATTTTGTCTCATTAAATATGCACACTTAATTCATTTAGTTGGTATTACACAGTTCTCTCAACTTTTTATTTGCAATGTACCTATTTATTGAAACTGGAAATGTTGATGGTATCGAGTATCGAGGAAAAAATTATGTATCGGTATCGAGTATCGAGAAAACCTGGTATCGACCCATCCCTAGTTATTACATTATTATTTCATCATCATTTACTTATGTTTTCTACAAAGAACATTCGTGAATTCTTGATGTCTGTAACAATGCAAATAATGTACAGTGAGTCTCAGACAGATTGCACCCGCCGCGCGTTGGGTTCCCCGCAGATGACGCTCTTATCCCCGGTATGCGGCAGTTGACTGACTTGTCCGTGCGTGACAATGAAAATAAATGAAATAAGTTTGAAAATAACGAAAATAGGCACCTACCTTATTATAGGAGATGCGGGAAGTGTCCTCCTCCTACATCCACACATTTTTGGCATCGTGATAGGAAATTCCGATTAATACGCATTAATTGTTCTTCCGTTATTATTGCGTTTATCTCTATTCTAATGTTTTCTTTTAGTTGTGACAACTACAGAATAACACTTTCACGTCTGTACAACACGAGAACAATGCCCAACTGCAGGCTGTTGACTTATCTGCGGGGACACAGCTGGCCGCGACGCGGGAAGTGTTGAGTCATCACAAGAGAAGCACGGCGCGCGGTAAACGGGTGCAATCTGGCTGAGACTCACTGTACAATATATTCCTAGCAAAATAATACACACAAATTAATTATGTAATTTTGAACATAGCTGAAAAGTCCCTCAATTTTATAAAAATTAAATTGTAATGCCACAAGTTCTGTGACATGAAAACAAAATTTAGACTCATTCCTTTAAATGACACACCTCCACATTTATATTAATGAACACAAATACTAATACTAAAGTTATATTTCAAACAAAATTAAGATAAACTATAATCTCCATGTAATACAGCAGTAATAATGAACAGCTCAAATAAAGCATTTCACACTACAAAATCACTCACTAGTGGAAGCCAATTTTCTTGATTTTTGTTGTATCTTTTGTTGCACTAGTTTTTCAACATCTGGAATCAATGTTTGTGCAGCGGCCAGTCTAAGTTCACATTTTACGTTTTCGTCTGACAGTTGACTTCTGCTGCGTGTTTTGTTTATTTTCATCAGTGAAAAAAAAACTGTTCGCATATGTACGTAGATCCTCACATAGACAAAATACTAGCAGCATGTCTATGCAGTCGGGGAAATATAGTTCGGGGAAACGTCACTCATACTTCAATATTGGTATATATTACCCTAAATGTAGGGGTCGATGGCTTACATATTGGATTACGTTCTATACCCGACATAATGCTTGGAAGTTGGCGAAAGAGACGACCCACCCTGCCAACGGGACCCAGTCTCAGACCGACGTAACGTGGTGCACAAGGGTCGCACGGTGCAAGCCTGTTTGCACGCGCACAAAATACAGCGAGTTGGAGACCACTGGGCTATAGTCATTAAACAGCTGACCTTCGAAACAAGTGGCCAAAACTGATTCCACATTCAAATGCCAAACGAAACGATCTTTAATTACAAGTTTCTGGTAAAACATCTAGCAAATGAACAAGATACTAATCCCAACAAAAGGCCTTTTTTCGTGTTGCTTATAGCAGTGGTTCCCAATCTTTTTCAGATGGCGACCCACCTTTCCTTATCGGAATACCTCCACGGTCCATGGTGGAGTAAAAACCCTTATTTGTATCGTATCCCATCCTTATGTATATATAATTTACCATCAAATATTGCAAATATATAAGCATATATATGCTTTTTTGAAGATACAGATTGATTATTGATAAACAATTAGTGTTCTGATTTGAAAATGGTTGACTAAATATAAGCACTTTTAGCAAAACAGTTATTTATTTAACAATAGATATATGTTTGCAATATATGCAACAAGTGGTTTCATACTCACTAACAAGTGTTCCTAGGTAAAGATAAAACTACAATTATAAAAATACACAAAGACCATTTTAATTTTTCAGGCAAAATTGGTGTTTTTAAGTAAGAATACTATATTAATGAGATTTTTGGGACTGTTTCGATTGAACTAACACGTCAATGTCAGGATTGAATGAAGATGTTTTTAATCTTAAGTCACTTTAGTTTCTGATAGTTTTAGGATCGAGTCGCGACCCACCGGTTGAGAACTGCTGGCTTATAGCATTCTTTGTTTTTGTGTTAAAATCAAATCTGTTTATTTTTTCAGTTTGTTTTAAGTTCAAGCTAACATAACACTGTTTATTAACTAATTAACCGGAAGCGAGCTCACAATCTTCGGAACAGAAGACGAACAATGAACAAACATTACAGCAATTATTGCAAGTTCGTTTACACGTATGAACCGCTCGAAATAACATTAATTTTCTAACGAACAAGAGTCAGCCCATCCATTTTTCAGCCGGCTGTAAGAAAGAATTATTGCATTAGGCTTATCTACTGGTCCCTCATGCAAGAAGGATTAATACCTAGCAGGGTCTAAGAGCTGAATCCTATAATCAGGGCCGGGTTTCTTGTTATTAACAATAATCTCGAAATGTAACGGAGATACGCAGCAAAGAAGTATTTGCACGATTTATCACAAATGTGATTGATTTATGGCTGTAATTTTGTCGCAAAATTGACAGTTTTTACGAAAATTCTTATTTTCACGATAAAGAACAAAAAATTACTTTAAAAAATGGATTCATTGAAGATGTTTGCTGTAAAGGAATGAAAATTCATTTTGAAAGATAAATTAGCTCGAAAGTATAGGCTAGACTTTGTTTTATTCTTTTTTATGACCTGCAGGTCCATCCATGACAGCTGACAGGGTTTTCCTGAGCTTTTGGAACCTTACATTAGAAATATTTTCGTTTTGAAGTTATTAAAATATTAGCTGTAAAAATAAAATTAACTAGAGACAAATTATTTTGTATACAGTTTTCTTTTACTCTCAACTTTTTTCTAATACATAAACTAAATACATGTTATTTTAAGAGAATACGGTAGTATAAGAAGCGTGTGAGTGGGTCTATGAAATTAAAAATTACCACGGAATTTCTAGCATATTTTCAGCTAGAAAATAATATTTTACGTATTTTTCACGATTTTTGTTAAATAAACACCAAAAAAGCTGCCGCTGCCTAGAACATATGTCCTCTTCAACAGAACTTTCCATCCACTTGAATAGGTTAAAATTGAGGGAATTGGATCAAAGTTTGTCTAAGCCGCATTTTTAAAGAACATAGAAAATGCAAGTAAAAGTTTATAGTTTTCTTAGAATTTGTACAACCAATTTTATTAGTAGTAGTAGTAGTAGTGTGTGTTTTTTTTTTGGGGGGGGGGGTTCCAGACCTTTAAAGAAGTATTGCCACCTTCACGAGACCCTGAAACACTGTTGGAGAGTACGGAACTCCGGCTGTAAGTGAAGAGCAATTTTAAATTGAACCTGGGGAGATTGGGGGAGAAGTAGAATCTTGTCTGGCAAGCTGGAGATGAAAAAGACGTTAAGACTTTCGATTCCGGATGTGATTTTTAGTTCTTCATCGCTAGTGGCTAGTGGCTACAGCCGGTCGTGCCAGGGGATCAGCTTACTAGGCCTACAGCTAAATAGTTTTCCAACTTCAAGAGACCCGAGAGCATTTACAGCAGTTAGTTGGCGGGCCGCACAATTTTGAGAGGATAAAATTTAAAAAATATATATGAATAATGCGCTGAAAAAATAAAATTTGTAACTTATATAACTTTGCTTCTTTTATAACTTTTTTAAAGAAGTATTGAATGAATGTTATTTTGCTTAGCTTTTATCATGTAGTAGTACTTCACATAACAATTCTGAGTTGCGAACTTTATCTTGACTCGAATCTCTATACTTCGGCAATAAAAGCAATAGAATTACAAATTAGTATTCTGTATCTGGTACCCTATGATCCCCAGGTGGGGCGAAGGGACCTCCAAGTGGAGGTTTCATTACCTATACCAATTTTGATATGCTTATTTTCCGAGAGAGGGTAGAGGGTCAGGAAATTAGTATTAGCTACTTAAAATTTATTTCACAAAAACTGAATACTTATTGATGAATTTAAAAAATAAAAAATAAAAAAATAATAAAAATAAAAAAAGTAATGTTTACATACATACATATACAGGATGTTTCAAAAATACGTTTACAATCTTCGGGCATGGGTTCCTTAACCAAAAGAAGGAAAAAAGTTAAAATTAACATATGTCCCATAATCCTTGTTTTCTCGTTATTAATTTATAAATGAAAGTTCGCGTTCAACGACCCTCAAGGTCCGACCTTTGAGTGCATGCATGTCTAGAAGCAAGAGGATGACATTTCGAGCGTTTGGTATGAGTTTTGTGTGTTGACATGTTACGAGTTTACCAATGTGTTGAACAGATCCTAACGTCAAAGCAAGGATTATGGGACATATGTTCATATGAACTTTTTCCTTGGTTTGGTGTAAGGAACCCATGCCCGAAGTTTGTAAAAGTATTTTTGAAACACCCTGTGTATATATACATACATACATACATGCATATACAGTACGTACCTTACTACCAACCATCCTGCAATAAGTCTATATTCTTTCAGCAACAAACTTTATCTGGACGAAGTTTTTCTTGGATGATCAGGAAAAAATAAACACTTTGTAATAACTTCTTGGTCCTATGATACGTATCGCTGATCAATGCCTCACGTTCCTATTGTATTTCCACCATCATGATTTACTAAATTACTGAAAACATGATTGATATTGGCCATAATAATGGAGTTGCCCACCGGAACAACGTTCTTTGACACAAACACAGTTCTTAGCCTGGTTAGTATCCATATACTGTCATCCAATGGCAGTTATTTACCTCAATACGTTCAGTAATGTATACTGCGAAAAGCTCCAACCAACTGTAACGTAGGGTCATAAAAATGACATCATTTGGTCTTGTCGCTATATTTAAACCAAGTTATCTGGAAGTTTCATTTGGCAAAATATAAAACACACAGTAAACTTCAATATAGGCATAGTATTTTATGACCAACGCGAATGGTGCTATAATTAGCTACCGTTATCTATTCTTTAACTATGACATTAGCAAGGTTCAGCAAATTGAGCGTTGTGATTATTACTTCAGCGCCTTGTCTCTCAAAAAGTCATGAAAACTAACACAAATTCCAGAAATATTTCGAAACATTCTCGACAGGTGAAGATGATGATGATGATGATGATGATGATAATAATGATAATAATAATAATAATAATAATAATAATAATAATAACAACAACAACAACAACAACAATAATAGGAGTACGCCAGCATTCTTAGTGGCCGACTAGATAAGCAAGCTTGTCGTTTAATTGTAGTTTCGCGACCAGAGCCCTGTTTCATAGAACTTTCTCATTAACGTTATTTGCAAACACATATCACTTTATATCATCAGTTTTCTGTTTCATGAGATTATTATTTATAATGAAAGGCTGCAAATTTGTGCCCTGACGTAAATGATAGGAAAACTTGGGTTGAACTGACTGATCAACCCTCGTCCTTTCCTCTAGCTCATAACGCCTTCCCCAGAGATGCGGCTGGTATCAATGTGCTACTGTGCACACTGTTCATTTTGTTAAAATAAATATTGTTGATTACTTAAACAAAAATTAACAATATTCAGTTAAAATGCTTTTAGGAAAAAATTCCAACCATCTTATGTTTCCAACCGTTATACACTAGAGTCCGTCTGCTCTATCCTGTCACAAACAAGATGAAAGAGTTGGAGATAGTCAAGAACTTCCCCCGACTGTAACACAATGCTAAATCCTCGTCAAGGTTAACGGTACACCCACCCTGTTGCAGAAATTCCTGGTGTCCGCCCCCTTCCTTGAACACCATAAGTTTTGATGAACGCTGTGGCAGCACTGGTGCGAGAGAGATGGTGAGTACTTTCATCTCTTTCTTAAATGTTTGTGACAGGATAGAGCAGACGGACTCTAGGCCTATGCGGTGTCCCGTCAGCTTGAGGGCGATCAGTTGCTAAGCATTATACTGCAGTGTGCTCGATCTCTCAGTAGCGCTGCTATCCCTAATAGAACCTCGTCCCCTTTAGGCAGGCTGCAGGCTGCATGCTGCACAAGAAACTGACAGTTTTGAATGTGTTTGGGGATGAGGGTTAACGACATACGGTTAAGTGATGGTTGGGATGGATATTTTGAAGGTTGTTGATAGCAGCTTTTTTGGCGTGCAGTTTTAATACAATAGAGTCCCGCTAATCCGAACCTCGCTATTCCGAAAATCCACCTATTCCGAACAGAGTTCAGAAAAAATACAGATTTTTTAAACTTAAAAACAGGTGAAATTAAAAAGAAGTTCGTGAAAAAACGTACATTTATTGTTATACAAAGAAGTTAAATACAGACATACATAGAGCCTAAGCTTGATGAAAACGCCCGAAACCAAATAGGAATGAAAGCTGGTTACTTAGAGCATATGTCGGCTCTATTTATACAATTCCCCGCACTTAATTTACGCCGTAACAAGTCAATACGTTGATATTATTCATGAAATCCGCCTATTCCGAATTCCCGCTTAACCGAACGGCTTTCGGTCCCAATTAGTTCGGAATAGCGGGATTCTACTGTAGTATGTAATTCAGAATACGATGGCTCCACATTAAATTTTGTGAACATATGAGACAGTCTTAGCTTTAAGAGCTAAATCTAAACTAAAAACTAAACTCCGTGGCGCTACATCCGTGGAGGGACTTGGCCTACCACCCGACCGCTGCGTCATCTACCGTAGGCAGATGGCAGGATTGGGGGCATGTGGTCAGCATGCCGACACCCACGGCCGTTAATGGCGGTTTTCTTGACCGGAGTCGCTACTTCTCTATCAAGTAGCTCCTCAATTTGAATCACGAGGCTGAGTGCACCCCTAAAGAGCTAAATCTATACTTATTTTATTGTCCTAAGCAAACTCTTACACTCTAGATGTGCAAACATTTATAGCGAGGTCGATAGGGACTAAAGGAAGATATAAAATGGGCCTGGGTAGACCTACGTCCTCTGGGAACTTACTGATCTAGACATCAGCGTACAAAACTAAAATCCCGGGTTCCATTCCCACCCAGGCTACATTTTCCTAAATAGATTACCCAGTGGACTTGAATTGCGATAACTTTAACAATTAACGTTTAGTACTAAGATTTGAAAAATAATCAGAAAGTAATTTTCTAGTACTCGTTATTTTAGAAGCTGAGTCGATCTCAGAACCATACGATCAGGACATTTAAAGAACATAATGAACTCATCCGGGGATAGAATCCGCGACCTTGCTTGTTTATAGCGCTAAGCCTCAACAAACTGCACCACGCCTGCAATGGAACAATAGAATAAATAATCAAATTATCTGCCGCTTTAGCAGCATTGAGATAGCTAAAATGTGAAATCACGATTTAAATTGGGCTAAATAAGGTTTAATCCCATGCAATCGAGGCTATTTAAGAAATTTATCCTATTTCGGATCGATTTTCAATCACTCAGCTTATTGTAGTTGCGAATTTATGTAACCTTCTAAAATCGATGTTAATGTATTGATTTCCTTATAAACGTTATGGCATACTAAGTTCTCCCGTCAATCTGCCATATTCCAGTGTTTGAAAACTCATGAAATTTATTAGTTAAGATTTAGTAGTGAAATGAAAGTGCCATAAATCTTCTCCTCTACACAGAAAGCTCACAGATATTAATGGGTCTCATCTTCTTTAGTACAAAATCAACAGAGTGGAAGGGGTATAACTGCACTGATCCAAAGGGTTATTAGTTCACACCACAATAAATACAAAATCTGTTTGACATTTTGGTTTATGGTTTTTCAGAAAGTCAGATTTTAAAGTTCCACAGAATTGTAACAGCGCACTGCTAGATAGCTTGTATCAGCGTGGCAATGACTTCTGTCACAAAGCGTGAGACACTCTAGAATCTAGATCCAATGTTACCTTGTTTCGTGGAATGTGTGGTCCACGTGTAATAAACTTTGTATTTAATTTTAACGGAAATCGCCAATTGTATTCTTTCCTCTGCACAAGCGAGAAAAAGATTAGAACAGTACAGATAATAGGCCTACTTATCGAGTAAAGCAATGTTAAAATTTAGAAATAAGGTATTTTTCTGAGAAAAATTCTCTCTTGGCCATACATTACATTTTATTTGTTTTTCTATACATGTTCCACGCTGTATATCCACTTATAATTTTCTACCCTGAAGATAAAGTTCACTACCTACAAAATATAACAATACAAGCATGTGCCAGCGGCTTTCCCCGCGATTATTTACTCAACAAATAATTTAACAGTAAAATCATTACAACATTAAATTTATTAGGCCTAATACTTACATAAATTGCATGAATTACATAATTTTATTCTTAATTATATTGTTTTTTCGTAACAAATATAAATAATTCCGCAAGGGCATAAAGATTCTGAATGAAATGATTAAAACTTACCACAGACGTATGAATCTTACCCAAATCGTCCATAAGAAATTAAAACAATTGATAATTTAAAAACTAAAATCCCGGTTTCGATATACATTTCTCGATTAAAGCACGATGCTCGGGGAAAATCAGATTCGAGTTCCCTAGCCCCAAAAACCCCCGCATACGAGTTTCGTCAACTTCATTCAATGCTCTTTTATCCCGGTTGTTATATAATTTTTAATTCTAAATTTTGCTGCCCATAGGCAAATTTTCCTGATCAATTTACCTTTTTTATCGTTCGGTTTTCTTCGTTTTCCTTTTTTCCATATTATACACAAACACCCATGCCCGAGGCGGGACTCAAACCACAGCCTCCTTTATCTTTATCGGCTCAGGGGCTGAGCCCTTACGGGCTCGCGCACGTAGGCCTCATAGGCGGGCCCATTGTACACCCCCGAGGAAACGAATGATGTGCATGCCCTAAGGCCCCCCAGTCAACAGACTCCACCACGAGCCCCCACGGAGCTCCCCTACATCCAACAAGGACCAGGTACCACTCCACGTGCACCGTACCCAGGGTCCCTCGTACAAGAGCCCCAAAGGCGCGGCACACCCTGACGTGCGCCACTAACCCAGGGTCCCTCTGAGAGCCCCAAAGGCACGGTACACCACCAGCAACTCTTGACCACAAGCAACGGGGCAGGACGGGGGAGGCCCGCAGCAGAGTCTGCAGCAGGAGCTGGCCCGAAAACCAGTAAAGGGGAACGGGATGATAATGAGGGGGAAAAGGAAGTTGAAGTGGAGAGTGTTGGTGGAATGAATGACGGGGGAAACGGGAGGATCCCCGAGAAAAACCCCCAAAGGTCACGGCTTTGTCCACCACAAATGACACGCCCGCCAGCCCCAAGATTTGAACTCGGGACCGCTAGCATGCCAGGCCCACGCGCTAAGCATGAGCCACCGTGACGGCACAGCCTCCTTTACCACGATTCCAAAGCAGCTGCGGCTAAGGAGACGGGCAAAAAATCTTAGCAGGTACCGGCGATCGAACCCAGAGTTGCGGATGCGTAGCCAGCAACGTTAACCACTACACCATGCAGGCTGACCCCCAAATATTCTCAAAATTGAATACTGTCTTGTTAATAGGTGGCGTTGGCTAAGCGTTCATGAAATACTCAGGAAGTTTGGTTTTCATATAGCAGATTAAAAATATTAAGTTAATTGTTATATTACAATTTTCGAGGTGCAAACTACTAGGCCTGTCTCTTAGGCATAACAATAAATTACGATCATCGTGATGATGATGATGATGATGATAATAATAATAATAATAATAATAATAATAATAATAATAATAAATATTATAATATAATAAATAATATAATATAATAATAATATATTATTTAGACATTAGGCAAGAGCACTAGGCTATATATCGACACGATGTTGAATAGGAACAAATCCATTACTTCCGAAACAAAAACTAAAAGTTCAAATTTGTCAACATCACAAGACGAAAAGTATAGTCTATTATTATGTAAAAATAGTTTACTAAAGCTTTATATCGATAAATATACTTTGAAATGAAACAAACAAATACAGACGTTGGAATGATAATTATTTCAAACTGGCCGTGTGTAGGCTATGGTGGAAAGGTGTGATTCAGTTGGAGAATTTATTGTACCGAAATGTTGCCATGATAATTCATAGGTAGAGCGGCGGCACGGAGAGCCGAAGATCCTGCTTCATATCCCGGTTATAGCATTGAATTTTTCAGTCTGACTCTACTTTTTCAAATTCAAACGTAGTTTTCCACCTCTGAAGTACAGAACTACCCTAGATTAATAAATCATATCAGAGCTCACCCAGGCTCAGGACTACAAGGCAACGGGCTTATCCACGTGCTCTCATCGGAGAAGATACCGGTACATGTGTACTTTTACATAATTTATACCCAAACTGATGAATTTTTATCAATGACGTTTACACATGGTAACCTCGCTAAGACAAGGAACATGTGGCATGCATTAGCATGGGAAGGAGCAAACAAATTATCCCCGAACAATGAAACACGTGCTTCCGTGGGGATTTACTTTGGTCACTTCAAAAAGTTACCTCATGCCTGTAGGCAGACGTCAAAGTATTCATTGATGAACTTCATTATGAAGCTTAAGGTTTTCCAACTAGTACGCGTTATTAGAATTCTATATATAAATGTATTTCCGCCAAGTACTAGTAATTTGTAGGACTAGTGAGGACCGTGTGTTGCTGAATACGAAAAATTACATATGATGTTACCAGTTACAAATTTATTAGTAACATAACATATAATACAATGTTTATCTGGTAAAAAATGTTTCGATGTTTACATATTAAAAGGTTTTTAGTCGGGAGAGGGATTATCTTTGGATCACATACATACTTTTTTAACCAGACAAGGACATGGAGGGCCTCCCCGGATGAGTGATCAGCCCAATCCCGGGGCCACCTCCGAGACAACACGAACACATAGGACGAGACACACCATTCACACACAAGGCGAGGATGGGATGAAGATGATAATGACGGCCAGATGATATCTGGGGACCACAAGAGCCTAAAGTTACCCGACATTTGTCTCACAGGTGAGGAAAACCCCCAGAAAAATATCTCACCTAGGTAACTTGTCCCGACCAAGAATCGAATCCGGGCCCGCTGAGTGAGAGGAGCGAAAACATCCCCTACTCCAGAGTGAAATCCGGTATTCTATAGAAAAATATCACAACTCAAACTGTTTTGTTGTTGTGACATATTGTGCGTTGGATAATTAGCTTCAGTGGAGAAAGCCCGTAAAGTCAGCAACTTATGGGCGGGGTTTCTCAGCTGTTGTGTTTTGGAAAATTAATTATTCTGCGTCTGAATTTTGGATTTGGTACGATAATGTTGCCATTGTATAATGTTGCCATTGTATAATGTAGCCTGTTATTCTATCACATTATTTCATGCAGAGCTTTATTATTGTTTATTATTAGAGTGAAACTTGTTCACATGAAGGAAATAGTATGAAGTCAGCTTGTAAGTACTAGCTTTAAGAATAAAAGCCGTCTTTTTAAAATAAATTTTCAATTATTTCATAAAATAAAGATACTTCTTTCTTAAATTTGTACAAGATTTTGAGAAACCCCATCAGTAAAGCATTTTCAAATAGGCCTATGAATATTTTGTTCTTACCAACATTTATCATTTCAAATATGCCAATTCTTAACTTATGTAGGCTATTTCGTTTCCAAAGATTTGTGTGTTTCCCCAGAACTTTGTATTTTATGACTTATGGCCCTTATGGGTTTTCAAACAAACAAAAAATTCAATTGCCTACTTAAGTCATTAATATTTTCTACAGTACTCACTCAACAAAAGTGGAAGTGAGTGATCAGAACACTAAGAATCAACGAATTTGACATACCTGGAAAATAAATATTTATGTGAAACTTTCCGTTGTAATATTTTCATATGTTGTAATAACTGGAATTGGACCCTTAAAATGCAAGTCGTATACATCTGTGTTAAAATACACAACAGTGTCAATGTTAAAATTATTAAATGCAACAAAAATGCCAAAATCTCTTACGAAATTAAGACAAGCCTACACTTAAGTTTTCGTAAAGAAAGTGTTAATACGAATTTTCTGTATAAATATTTATTTTCTGGCATTTGTAGAGGAGAATGTAAACGAGAGTTGCTAACTCTTGAAAATGAAAATAAGGAAAAATAGTGTATAACAGAGGCGAATATAAGGAATAAATGTCAAAAATAAGGGATCCAAAGTTTACTACCCGTACAGCATAACGAATGGTCTCTTACATTAATGTATTAATATTCTCTATTGAAAAAACATATATCACTCTACACACACACGCACCTGCCAATACAAAAAATACAAAAACAATAAACAAATCAGGACAGGGTTTAACTCTTGAAAGATTAGACTGATTTAAAAAATGTTATCTTTTTAATTATTGTTGGCTTATTGGTAATTGACAACAGATCGCGCCTCTTTTTGTATACCTTTATCAGTTTTTACAATAGTGAAAAATTCTTTACAATTATAATAAAAATTTACAGTAACCTGTAGCTTTGGTTTCATCACATCTACACTGCTCTTATTTTGTGCTTTGTTCATTTATGACTATTATGAAAATATCATACTAAAGCAAATTTAAAAGAATGAATGGCGGGAATTCCGAAAATACGGGATACATGACATCTTTTAAAATACGGGACCCGGGATTTTCGTCCAAAATTAATTGAAAATTCGGGATTTCCCAAGAATTATGGAATAATTGACAATACTAAAACACAGATGTATGCATCAGGGAGTTATATTGTTATATTCTCAGGTAATATATAGCATTCCAAATATCAGTATACCTTTAAATTTGTTTTTCAATAATATATTTTTCCTAGATTTTTTAAATCCAACTCCACGTACTGCAGTTTTGCATCTACCACAATACAATTTCAAAGCCTAATATAGAAAGGACAGATAAACAGAGCCAAATAGCCCATTTCCTCAAGGAGTACAATATTTCTGCTTAATCAATGCCTAAAAGTGTAGAAGTATAATTACACATTTTCCTTAGAAATCCCTAATTATCCTCTACCTATTATTTATTTTACATGCAATTACTTTATTAAACAGAAATTCTGCAGAGATTCTTTCTAGAACCATCAATCAACCTAAATAAAAACAAATTACATAGTCAGAACAATGTGATACTGTGTTGTATTTCTAACACAAATGCTGGCAACCAAACGAGCCACAATCCCGCTACATTCCACTATAGTACAAAATAACCAAACAAATTTTTAAATACCATTCTAAGCACAAGCCAAATTAAATAATTACCAGAAAATGTCGGACAACTTTCTACTATTACAAAGAACTCAACATGCTCACACGATTAACCAAGTTCACTAGCGCTCGCGTAGTTAATTTTCGGGCTCGCAGGTTAATTCTATATAACAGTCTTTCATCATAAATAACTGTAGTCTGGTTGTAACACATTTAAAATCACTACATATCATACACAAAAGAGAAGAAAATATTATATCCTGTGGTTATGGTAATAATACACATTATGCAGTAAATAGTCTATTGTTCACTACGAAAGAGTCGCCATAAGAAAGACCGAAAGACAGTGAAGTTGTTTAAAAAAAGATTACATTATGCACTACAAAAGAGTCTTGAACACAATAATATATCTTGTAACTACAAGAGAATACAACAAACGACGATACATAAAAACGACTAAAGGGCTCGTTAAAATAAAAAGAAGTGAGCAAAATAAGTATTTGCTTTATTTAAACTTCTGATTTGGACTTAAAGGATAACATTAGAAAAACTTCAGTAAAAAAGTGCAGAAGATCATTATTTGGTTTTAACAATATAACAAACTCCTGTTTGTTTCAATCTCAGGCACAATCATAAGACAAGCAATAATAGTTGTCCTTTAATTACTGAGAATTCCAAAGTGTGACTGAGAAGAATTTGGTATGGGATTGAAATGAATGACTAGAATGCATGAGTAGTGACTGTGAGGAGTACCTCTTATCTCGGGCCATCCCCGTATCAACTCTACATGTTCATCATACATATCACAACGGGAATTGTACTTCACCTTATACCATTGGAATTGAGGAAGCTTCATGTATAATACTAATCACCAGCCTTCACGCATTTTCGTACGACAAGTGTAAATATTACAGATAAGGGTTCCCAAACTGTGTTCCGCAGAATGAGATGGTATTACCATTATAAATATTCGGTAGCAATTTTAAATAATTATTTGTACAATATGTCAGCTACTTAGATTATTGTTCGTTCATACGTCTACCTAGATCTGTATATTTTATTTATTTTTCAATTAAACTGCACACTTTTGTGTATTTTAATTATTGTTCCATATGACACTTGTAAATGCATGTAGCCATTAGGTATGTGTATTATTCTGTGTAAATGCAAGCCTCACATAGGTCCAATATGATAATAAATAATAAAATTATATTTGTAATTATATTATTGTAAGTAATTGTTATGGCAGAATGGTAGAGAATAGCCTTAAATTTACCAAGTAATATAAATACTGAATTATATTTTATACGATAAATGGGCTATTAGAATGAGCTTATCCACCTTGTCTTCGTTATTTTATTGAGATAAATACAAAATTTTATCATGAAGTACTTTTTGTAATGTGTGACTCTTTGAAATATAGTTCTTAAATATTATTTGTAGGTAAGCCATGCTAATATTTTGTAATTCTAACCATTATCTGAAATTATAACCCCCCTGGGTGCACATGGGAAATTTGCTTGATTTTTCCCGTAAATATTCGAAAAAAAGACTGACAGAAAACTCAAAATATTCAATTATTTGGCCAACATTTCAGTACAGGATTTTCTCAAGAGAATTTATAGTTTAGCGCCAACGTTGTACAAGATATTCCTGCAAAAACCCTATTGAAATCTGGGTCTTTGTCATTTTATGGAATATCTTCTGAAATGTTAAGGCATCGTTATAGACTTGATTGTATCCTCCGAAGAGAGGGTGTGCGTACCACAGTTTAAGAACAACTTTGGTAAGTGCTCATACGTATGCCTGAGAACAATCTCTTGAGTTGAGATGACAAAGGCCAAGGATATTTTTGTCTTGCTCCTACTGAGATTAGCAGGTTAGATAATGCCGAGAAAAAAAAAACATTAGAGTCGCTTGCTCATTGCAGAGCGGATAATTTCTCAAACTGGCAAAACCCACAATAAGATCGTAGATCGTGACGAGATTGAGAGGGAAGCTGATCTAAAAGTGTTCAGGAAGGTATAATGCTTTGTTATCCAAATATTTATCAAGAAATAGTTATGTTCCATACATATTTAACATAATTATTAGAATAATTGATGAACTTCACACGTTTCTGGTGAAAGTATAATGTAGTAAATAATATCCACCTTATACCACAAAATTAGTAAATCGCAGAGATTCTATCTGATACAAGGTTACTACTACTAGCCTAATCTTTTAATTATTGTTGGTAAAGATTTAGGTTATAATTTTAGAATGGCGCATAGCCTATGGTACGGTATGATAATAAAGATTTATAAATAAAATTATTCTCAACCTGTTATACAGTGTTACTCAGTCATTGAGTGTAATGTCATAAAGTAATATAATATGGATTTGTAATTATATCCTATGGCACAAGTCGAATATTTTATTTAATTATCAATTAATGACAATTTTACATTATTGTGTACAAATTGTTTAAAAAGAGATATAAAAAACCCATAAAAACCATAACATTTAAACTTATCTTGGATCTTGGCCAAGTAACTTAACAAATGTAATATATGTACCAATTCACACAATATATATTATTTAGCTATCTATTCTCTATTATTTAGCCCAATTAATGTAATCTAACGTAACTTATTTATTGATTTTTCTTATTAAATATTAGGACTGAAGATGGCATGTTAAGTCATGCCGAAATACCCAAATCCGATTTCAACAATTACAGAAAGAATAAACTGATATATGGATAGGCTACTACATATAGAACATCTACTACTGTAAGAATTATGCCTACTAGTTTTACTTAACATCCAGCATATCGTAAAAGAGTAGTGTATAACCAATGATACTTGTATGTAACGGATGTGTATTAGCAATTATTTTACATGAATTTTGAAATTTATTTGGAGTTACTTGCGTTATTCTATTACATATTTACTGTGAACTATTGTATCCTTAATGCATATTATGCATACAAGGGTTAAGGAATAAGAAAATTAGAACATCAGTTAAAACCTTTTTTCCTTGGAACGGCTTTTATTTTTTACTTTTCCTAGTCAAGCATAATGTAATTACCAGTATCGATCTCAGTTATAATACATTGCATAATGTTCAAATGGTTTAAAAAACATTAATTCCTTTAAAGTATGCTACACTAGAGTAACTCCCAAATAATTATTAAACATCCAAATGAGCATATTATCAGTACATTTCTTACGCTGTAAGCCCAGCTGATTGCTAAAATAATTTAACTTGTTCATAGGTCTGTACGTTTACCTCGATTATGTACACATTTTATGGAATGTAAACAGTTAATCGTCACGATGAAAATGATTGAATCACGGGTATCGAACCCGGGCCTCTAGTCCGTAATCGACAACGCTAACGACTGAATAATGGAGGAGGTCAATCATTTCCGTCAGTCACATAAAAAAAAATGTGTAAAATTATATCCGTAGGGTCAGTGTCCGTTAGCAAGAAACTTCTCACCGGAAATACGAAGTTTGGGCCATTAACGTTTGTGTTTGCTGTCACCATCAGTGACTCTCAAGGTCGACCTCAGCAGCAAAATAATGTGTCGTGCACGTTTCAATTTGTTCGTTGTATGCTTTACAAGTTCCATCTTCTGGAGGGAGTTGGTTGCGGAACAGAAGTAATGCATCCTTCACAACCGGGCCTCCGTCACGTGTCAGCCAATACCGTGGGCTGTGTGTGCAAAAGCTTGAAAAGGGAACGAAGCCAGTTTGTTTTCAGTTAGAAGTAGATACAGCTATAAATTCTCGTAGGTAATGCCACGGATGACTGGGAAATTGCCGATAAATTTACGAGCGACGAAGTTGCTAAGGAATTTATCTAGAGCAGCGTTTCTCAACCTTTTTGAACCCGAGGACCACTAAAATGTCTACAAAATTTTACGGACCCCTAATTTTACATTCCATTTTTAAAAGAAGGCCTATATTCTTAATATTTGGGGGTATTAATTATAGGTCACTATAACGAAATATGTGGAAAAAATTTTACTTATTTACTTTCTACTTGGTTTATGATATTTTTAAATAAGGCCTATGTCTGCGGACCATCTGCACCATCTTCACGGACCACCAGTGGTCCATGGAGCATAGGTTGAGAAACGCTGATCTAGAGGAATTCGAAGTCATGAATAGCATTTATAATGACTACGGCCGTGGATGTTGGCATGCTGAACACATGCCCCCCAATCCTGCCATCTGCCTATGGTAGATGACGCAGCGGTCGGGTGGTAGGCCTTGTCCCTTCAGGAATGTTAGCGCCACGGAGAATAATACGTAAGAAACAGTTAACGAAATATATTGAAATTGAATGATTTGAGAGAAGCCCAGGGGCTACCCATTTTTAGCAATCATATAAGGCCTACATGATGGTTTAAACAACTGATTACCAAGGGTAATCAATTATGCTCAATTTTGGGGCACGCGATACGTTTCCATTTGAAGATTGAGAAGAGCCGTCATGACTGGCACATCTGAATCCTTTCGTTCGTTATCTGTAAGACACTCCGTAAGCAGGGCCGTCGCGTGGGCAGGGCGACCGGGGCGATTGCCCCGGGCGCCGTGGCAACGGCAAAAATAAAACAACAAAATTTGAAATAATATGTTAGATGTACATAACGTATTTTTTAAAGTTAAGTATAACTGAATTTTGAATATTACGTTGTTTGTATTTATTGAACAAATAAATATTTGACACCAATAACTTTATATTTTCTAAGTTACCCCAAAATAAATATTTGCTCAAAATTGAACAGCTGGATTTGCTTGTATACTGTTAAAAATAATAATAATGCGTGTTTAACCCCATTATGTTTATATGTATTTGATAGTGTCGCGTCACGTCGCTCGCTGTGTGTTTGTGTTTGTATCCTTACAGATAGGTGGAATGTCGGGTGGGTGCACGTGGGATTAAGTTTTTTTGGGGGGGGGGGCGCCTGACGAAATCTTGCCCCGGGCGCCAAAAAATCACGCGACGGCCCTGTCCGTAAGTTTTCACGCCTGAAAAACCCACGTCTTCAGAAGGACCTAACCCTTGAATCCTATGTCTCATGAGAAGCGTTCTATGAATGAGGACTTTAGTAGGCCTAGGGCATACACGTCACTGGGATTGGATATCAGATGGTCGGCCTGGGTAGCGCAGTGAAAATGGCGCTGGCTTTCTGTGCTCAATGTCGCGGGTTAGATCCCTGCCTAGGTAAATGGAATTTGTGTGTGCATAAATGTGACAGGTCCATGTCTGCAGATTTAATGACATGATAACGTATTTTTACGGGATAAAATTCCGGTACAAATGCGACAGTCACGGGCGCAAGTTGCAGTACACCCCCGTCGGTTCATATCCGTACATCCAACCAACTATGATCACTGAGTTTGTGTTCAAGGATTGTTTGACTGGTGTACGTTGTACAATTTGAGTGTCCGGAAGACTTGTCCTTCCCTAACATGACCCTGCTGGAAGAATGGCGAGCGCAGCAATCATTCCAGACAATGCCTTCGAAGGACATCGGGCCTGCCCTAGACAATACAGGACACGTAAACCTACAAACAGCTTCAAACGAACCACATCACACCACTCGGCTCACAGTCTTTGACTCTGATATGTATTTGTTTATATAAGTTATGTGCTTTGTGTTTGTTTATAAAGTTGCCGGATAAATCGGCCTAGATCTATCAATCCATTTCGAGTATTCAGTAGATCACTCCCATATCTTAGGAGGTTTTAATAATCCATGAATGCATCAATGTGCAACATTGAAACCAAACACATATACAGGAACAGTAGCTTTAGACAGGCAAGCTGGCGTACCACTGTGTTTGCCATTGAAATGAAGGACTAATTGGAATGAATGCTGTCGTTGTAAGTATCTCCAAAATGTGTGTCCTGAATGTGCAACTAGTTGCGTCTGGCTATGCATGGAACAAGCATGGATTTATCGGTGTGTGCGTTAATCAATCATTAACTCATCAGACAACCTTATGTTACTGATGGTTCTCTGATGTTTTCAATCAAGTCTCAATAGATCCATCTGTACAAACCACTGAAGAACGGTGCGGATGCTGTTATCAAGGCAAAATTGTCAATAAAAGAATAGCAGTAGTTAATATTTTCCTTCGTGGCCACAAAAATTCTATTGAAGTTTTAGTGTTAGGTTATGATTCCAAAAGGCAACGAATAAAGAAGAATGCAAGTTATTTCTTGAGGAGATTTCTTACGACTATTCCAATCATACGCCGCGTGTTTGATATTGACCAATAACGTTCAGCAATTCCTCGGATATAGACCAGTCACGGTCGTTTATTAATTTGAGGATGGGATTTTACCCGATAAAATCGTCAGTTCGTTACTGTATACGTAAACATTAACATGCCGTGATTAATACGTCACATGCTGCCATTAAGCAGCACGAAATCAGATTATTTTATACAACATAACTTGTTTGAAAAATGAAATAAAATAAATGTACAATGATTAAAAACACAATTTCGATTCGGTGAAAGCCAGCTGGTGTGCTTTCATTCTGTTCTGTTGTTAGCTTACCTGAATTAGGTTAACTATGTCTCACATGCACCATTGGTAGCACTGGTCACAACATGGTAACTCGAATCGATTCAAGGTTGGTTGATTCATAGTATGCCGTGATCTCGCAGCTGTTAGTTTTGTTTTTATATAACAAAGCACGAAAGTAATTATTATTTGTAAAATCCGTTACATTTTTATTCATGGAATAGTCTTAATAAAGCCAACTCAAGTTGACGAGTTTCATCAGATATCGATAAACTCGTCAACCGTCGTGGGATTACCTATGATAAAATTGAATTAAGTGTTCACCTCACCTATGAGTTAGTCAATCCACATTCTTTTAGTAAAGCATCCTTTGCTGTCTATTGAATTAAAAATGTAAATTCACTATTCTAAGAAATCACTATACACAGAAGAACATTTAGTGCTTACTTTACAAACTTATTCTAAGTAACTTAACGGCCACCAATATAATAAGAGGATTGTATGTCTGTTTTGTGTGGGATGCCCAGCCAAATCCACGGCACGCAGAGATCTGAAATGTTTAACATAGAAACACTGATGGAAAGGGGTCCGAATGTATCTCGAAGCCGGATTTTAAATTTTCGCTTTAGTTCGCGAGTTATAAGCGAAAAACTGCCAGAAAGCGTGACTTTTAGCGCTATCGACGCACCAGCTTTCGCTATTGCTTTTCAATTGTGAAACTAATTATTGCAGGTGGTGTTATTCTCTTATCTTAACAACTGGGAAAGAAGAACATCGCTGAATTAAAGCAATCGCAATCACAAAGTCGAGCTTAAAGCTTGTAGCAATCTGTCTTCGGAAGCCGTGCTTCTCCCACGGTCAACTATACCCAGTTTTTTCAATAGTTGGAAATACAAACTAACTACCCATTTTAGCTTTAAATGGAAGGACACTTGACTTTTTTCCGAAAGTCCTATAACAAAACATTTTTCTGTTTTTTCGTAATACCGGGTCTTTTATGTCATTTTAGGCATACTATAACTTGTACCACTACCAACCCTGTATGCTAAACATTGAAAGTAACAATATAATTAAAAATATATGTATTTCATGCAATTTTTGTAAAAACTATTATAGTTAATTGTTTTTATTAATTTTGCTGTTAATTAAATGATTTGATAACATCTAACGATTGAATTATACAGCCTTGAGTATCTGCTGGTATTAATATGAGTAAAGAAAGTCAAATACTTCATAAAACTTTACTTTATTTTTATTTATTTTAATGAAAGACACATTAAAAATTTAATATCGTATTTGGCAATGGTCAGTTTGTTCTCATCGAAAAATTCTCGATAAATTACAATCTTACAATCTTACAAAACTAATGTGAGTTGGGGGAACGCAGCCAACTCGTGTAAGATTGTGTAATTAACTACACTATCAAGAAAACACATATCGCGGAGAATTCTTGAGAGTTGGCTCATTATGGCAGACTTATACTCAAGAGAACTACGAAGTAGACATTCATATGGGGCAGGGTTTAACTCTGAACCCAGGTATCGTTCCTGAAATGAACGTGTGAAAAGGCAAGCATTAGCAGTAGACGTGCTCTTCTGATTTATCTAATGACCAGTGAGAAACTATTACGGAGCGTGCGTAAGAGAGTGATAGCTCGCATAGGTAATAACTCTTATGTAATCGTCAACAGGTGTTTGTGTGAGATGATGGCTCCATGTCCATCGTATTACACCAGAATACTTTACCCATGAGGATTTTTCAACTTCGTTAAGGCTTCGGAAAAGAATGAAAATGTCCGGTGAAAATGGGATAGACTAAAGGGTAAAAAAATAACCAATCAAATAATAATTATTAAAATTCTCATTTAGTCGACACAAATATTAACCAAATTAAAAGAGTATGTGTGTGTACATATATATAGCCTATATACGAGGGATGGGGCATCATAGGCGTAACGAGGGGTGGGTTTTGGGGGTTTGAAACCCCCCCATTGATTAAAAAAGGGAAAATTGAACTATTTATTCCATTATTGTGATATATCACCTTTTTTAAAAATCTGCTTATAAATTACTTAATGAGTTTAAAGCGTGGGAAGCTTAATACTCGTTATTGTGCATCTTAATTTTTAAAATTTTCCGGGGGGAGGACCCCGGAACCCCCCTCTCCAGATGTTATAACCCCCCCCCATATGGTCGGCCTGGTTACGCCTATGTGGGGCATAAGTCATGGCAACTATTTTACTTTTTGAAAATATGGGATCATTTTAAAATTTTTAAATATACAAATAAAAGGGCCAGGGTATGGATGTAGGATAGCGTAGAGTGCACATATCCATAAACATGCATACACGACGGCATCGTGCCACTCTACTGCATTGCAGCACCCGTAACTCAACCTATAAAATCCTCGAAGTTCGGAATGAAAGGTCCTTATTGTCAAAGAGACACGTAATTTGATGGCATTTTTATTCGCACAGAAGAATTAAGTTATGAGTCATCGTGCAGAATGGGTGTGACAAGATGTGAACAACGTTCTTACGGCAGAATAGTTTTTATTAGAGCGAAAAAGCCAGAGAATGCCACCGGCAGCTGGTACAAAAAAAGGAATCGGGCAGGCTACAAATGCGAGATTTACTTGCAATAAAAGAGTTGCAGTCTGGACAGGCGTGGCTGTAACCACTCATTCGTTCCTTTTTTTGTCCACCAAATCGCATTTCGTGCTCGCTTACTCGTTCAAGGATAGCACATATCCGCCAATGACTTTTATTCAGGATGTCCAAATTAGATTCTCCATGCCGAATAGCTTTATCCAGGTTCTTCGCCGTTTTGTTCTTCGTAAACTGAGTGTGATTATTATTAACTTCATCGCCATTGTGATTCATACACATATCGACACATCATGAACTTGAACATAGGCATCTCATCTAAGATAGCAGCCACTCGTTCCCAGGAAGTGAACCTGTGTGCTCCACTTTTAAGGCTGGGAACATGTTACAGCGACGATAACGATCATAGAGACGATACTAGCGAATCATAGGGTAATGAAATAACCTATTGTTCATATTAGAGCGACGATAAAGAACCATAGGCCCCTTTCATCATTCAGATTATAATATTAAATTAGACAAAATTGTTTATATTTCGAAGGCATATATCCTAGTAGATCAAAACTTACACAAATACGAAGGCAGGATACGTTAATTTATATTTTGAATATATGGGAGTGGATATTAAAACATTAGACTATGCACATTACTCTGTGCTGTTAATAAAATTAGTTAATTACATTCGTCCAACACCTTATCTCCAAGCTTCTCAGAAGGAATAAAATGCTATTTCTTTCTACCAGTGTATTGTTGTTTGATTGTGACTGGTAAAATCTTGTTTCGTCCACTCAGTTGAGTCGTTAAAAGCTTATTTTATCTACCCTTTTCATTTATTTAAATAAAGATTTTAATCACGTCTGCATAATACGTATGACTGTCACACATATTTTCGCGTTGGGAATTCTTCAGATGGAGGAACTTCGAAAAATCGGCATCTTCTTGAAGAGATAAAGTTGTTTTGAACATTGAGTAACTGCTCCAGAGCGTTGAAACCTAAGTTTCTTTGATTTCTCTGCAAAATATGACATTAGGATTTTTTCTGAAATGTCTTTAATTTTTCTGTTGTTCCTCCACTCGAAAATACTCGGTATTCTCTTTCGTAGCATAACATCTTCGATTTTTCAGGTAATAAATTGTCCATAGCGGATCTAACTTCTGCAGCGACATCTTCTGGAATGAAAATATCTTCTTCTGAACTGGACATTTTACGAGAAAACTCAACTGAGAAAGTAAATTTCCTTGCTCAACAAATTTGTTTTAGAACGATTCTCATTGCATCGACCTACGAATCGATTCAGTACTTTTGTTGAGGACGCTAATAACCAGTAACTAATTATAAACATTTCTAATAATTCATATACATTTGCGTTTTGATATTTGGAAGTACTAATTGAATTTCTAATGATTTCAAAGGGAACACACAAATCAAATAAAATGTTATATTGTACAGTACGATAATTATTTTTTACCCATTCGTCTACAGTTTAACGTCCCGACTTCGTCTTGTACCAGTCTATTGCCATGGGTGTACAGAATATTAACTAACTCATCGATGACTGTCTTGTTTATCCAGAATATCTTTCTTTTTGCGAGTTTTATCTTCCGCGTTGTAGAGATTTTTTGCGGGCCAAGCCGCCCGAACTATTGAGGAATAATATTATTAAATATTTTATGATGTGCGGAAAGATTTTACACACAGTAATCGTCAACACTGCCCGAACAATTTCAATGCAGAGTGTTCCCGAAGCGCCATCCACTTCGTTAAGTTATACCTCGTAAATGCGTAAATGTGCATGGCGCGTCTGTATTGTTGGTTGCACGTTACAGGGGTGATGCAGATTCTACTATATACTGTTATGAGTCGTGGCTCTATAGATCGTCCCAACCTTAAATGACAGTATTGAGTTAAATGTAGTATTTGCATCTCACTCGCACTCGTACGTTCTGCAATTAGCTTCGTCCTTTTCTATCCCGACAATGTTCCCAATTTTTCGAATTGATAAATGTAATAATGTGATTGCGAGATCTTATACAGAATTTTCCGCTCTTTCTCATGGTGTCAATTGTGAAGTCATAAATAATTAATATGAGGCCTTTTTTTCACAATTACGTTATTTTGGCGGAAATACATATTTTTTCAGATGAATAACTTATCACGCGATAGACAAAAAACCAATAATCGAAACCGACCAAGAATTTTTTCTTGGATTGCCTGATGTTTATAGAAAATACTCTCTTTCCCTTGGCAATAAATTTTACATAAGAAGAAAGCTATATTTTTTTTTTTATTAAGTGCTGCTTGAAAAATTTCGGATGCTAACACAAAAAAGTTAGGTAGCGAGTAACTTACTTTGTTTTTTATTTTACGTTGGTGACTAAGCGAGAAGAAATGTTTATAGATGTCTGAAAAAGTTTTGAAAACAAACCAGACCTCTGTATCTTGTAGCATTAATAAATTATCACAGTTTTCCCGAGCTCACCATTCAGGACTTCATCATTCAACGCGGTAGACATTTTGTTTACTCAGATGTTTCTAAGATTATTGTATCTTCTTCAGAGCTCAGTTCTATAATATTAGTTGCATAGTGAAGTTTAACTTGTGAAGTGGAACTTGTGTTTAAAAAAATTAAATTTTATCTTTATTAACATTTTATATTAATTATGAATAGAGAAGCTAGAAAGCGTAGTGTTGGCAAATTGCACAGTAAAGAGCGAACTATAGTATTAAATATACTTAATTATTTCTTGAAGAAAATGAACGTTACGCAGGCAATTAAAGAGACAACAGAAGCTACCGGGTGTTCAGAAAGTTTACTGTATAGAATAAGAAAAGAAAAAACGAAAGGCCCACTGAGAAGGAATAATACCACTCTCTGAGGATAGTGAACAGGCCTAAAGGTATGTAATGTATTTTAACTACTACTTCCCTTTATAATTATATTCTTGAAAATTATAACACAATAATAGTAATAATAATAGCAATAATAATAATAATAATAATAATAATAATAATAATAATAATGATGATGATGATGAAAAATAATGTTATCGAAATGAAATTTAATATTAAATTTAACATTTATAAATTATTAGCTTAAAGGACCCGGCGTCACCTGGTTTTGTATTTTACTTGTACTTCGAAGTCAATTTTGGAGGAAGCCCTTTTAATTTTCAAAATTTAGGCCCTAGAGAAAGCACAACTTGTCATACTCAAGGACCCTATTACTTCTAAAGACCATGGATGGTGGGGTTGAGGTAAGAAGAGACAGAAATTCCTATTAGTCTTTCTTTTCTGTGTGTCAAGTCGTAAAATGAGCCAAAAGAATGTAGATTTAAACGTCATTTAATAGGGATTAAAACATTTAAGGGACTTTTTTCCCAAATTTAGTTTTACCTAAGATTTTCTCCTGGTTCTGTTAGCTCTGTGTAAAGTCTGGTAAAAATTGATCAGAGAATTTAGATTTAAATAACATTTATATAATAGGGGTTGCAACATTTAAGGAGTGGTTTCATCCAAATAAACTTTGGTTAAAAATTTCTCTTGATTCAATAGGTTCTTGGTATAAAGTCCGATAAAATTGGTCAAAGGGTGTAGATAAATATATATCACAAAATAGGGGTGAAAGATCTAAAATGTGGTTTGTTCCAAAATTAGTTTTCCTACCATTTCCTCCTGATTCTATACGTTCTGTGTACAAAGTCTGTTAAAAACACGTCAAGAATGTAGATCTAAATTTTGGTGGTGTAATAGGGGTAGAAACATTTAAGGGGTAGCTTCTTCCAAAATTAACTTCGCCTAATTTTTCTCTTGTTTTTATAGGGTCTGTGTGTAAAGTTTGGTAAAAATCGTATATTTTGGAAACTTATTTCGTCTAGTCTAATAAGAAAATCTTTCTCGAATCGCCTCCAAATGGGTGCAACTTGCGGACGTAATTGGCGGACGAAGTGGCATTCGAACTCGGGCCCTCTTTGCTCGAATTTTGCTACCCTAACCACTCTAACAGAAAGCTCAGCTGCTGATATGTAGGTCAAAGCAACTCACGAACAGATAATCTTCAGATTTCTAATTCATAATGGACAAGACCTATCATCATCATCATCATCATCATCACCACCATTGCTCTGTATTACGGAATACACGCGGTAGAGTACTGAATTACCATTCATAAGTATTAAAAACGTCAGATCTAGACTGTTCAAATTCATAAAAGCCTCAATTCTTGGAGCTACCTAGATAACACTTCCCCCTTTCCTTACCAATCTGCGTCTCAACTTGCACCCAGCCTTATTTGCTCAATTAATCAGTTAAATTTTATCCGGATAATCTTAAACCCCTGTAATATAAAGCCACACGGCTGACTCACTCACTCACTCACTCACTCACTGACATTAATGTTTGCCCACTTCCAGATGAGCTAGAAACTTGAAATTTGGTACACATATAGCTTTTAGGCTGTAAACCACAGGAAAATTCCAACAAGTATTTTTTTTATTTTTAGCCCTAAAAATCCCTAAAAAGGGCTCACTCACTGACAATGTTTGCCCACTTTCAGATGAGCTACAAACTTTAAAACTGGTACACATACAGCTTTTAGGCTGTAAACCACAGGAAAATTCCAACAAGTATTTTTTTTTAATTTTTAGCCCTAAAAATCCCTAAAAATGGCTCACTCACTGACATTAATGTTTGCCCACTTTCAGATGAGCTACAAACATGAAATTTGGTACACATAGCCTATAGTTTTTAGGCTGTAAACCACAGGAAAGTTCCAAAAAATATTTTTTTTATTTTTAGCCCTAAAAACCTCCGAAAAAGGGCTCACTCACGGACATTAATGTTTGCCCACTTCCAGATGAGCTAGAAACTTTAAATTTGGTACACATATAGCTTTCAGGTTGTAAACCACAGGAAATGTCCAAAAACCTTTCCCGAGAACCTCAGCGGAGGTTTGGGGGCGGAGCCCCAATGAGCGAAGCGAGTTCTAATCTATACCGTTCTGTTAAATTGAATGAAGTTCAGTCAAAAGGGATAGCCAACGGTATGTACACTGAACGAATATCAATGCCAAGGCTGAATATTATCGCCCATAGAAGATATTCATTGCCGTGTATTGCGTGTTCTTTTTTAACTAGCTGCATAAGTGCACATTTCACAGTCTTTAATAATGTGTGCTTGCAATTACCAACTCTTTTATTCTCTATAATGAATTCAGTTAGTGTTGGCGAAAATTGTGTAATAGGTGAGTGCAAAACATATTTCTGCTTTAAGCAGGATCGAAACGGTGCAAACAGAGAATTGTTGCTTTTTATATTTAAGGTCGAGGAGCTAATAGAAATTGTTGAAAGTCCATGGGGGTTCCGGTCCCTCTCACCCGAAAATAAGGAAAACAAACCAATTAATGATATGCATTCTTAACTGTCCTGCCCGGGAGGCTTGGGTCGCTTAAATCCTAAAAGAGAGAGGTAAAACTAAGACAAAGAAAGAAATAATTCTTAACTTTCCACGATTAATGAATAGTTTTTGTTGTTTCAGTAAGAAGCCTACTTATATTTAAAACTTGAACATTAAAATAATGACATTTAAAAACTTTTATCAGTGACGTCAGAAAATTGTACTCAAATTGGATGCTTTAGAGCACTTCATGGAATCATCGCAACATCTGCTGGGTATAAACAAACGCTAAATTGCAGTGCATACGCCATTAGTTTCCCGTTGAGCGTGGAAAATGCGATTGTTGTGTTTTTGAAGTGGGTAAGTATTAGTCTAAACGAGTTCTTTTTCTATCGCTGTTTTATAAAATAGTTTTTAGATAATGCCTCTTGTTTAGAAATAAAAAATCTATAACCTTCTAATATAAAAATCTAGTGGTTCCTGTGAATCTGTTTATTCCTCTTTCTCGCAAAAAAATACTCAACTGATATAGCTAATATGTTGCATGAATATACTGTTTATACATGGAAAGAACATAGGACTAGCCGTTTCGAAAAGTTTCACCGATTGATGATGACCATTTTAATGGTTTGCGATAACCGCATTTTGTTCCTTTCCGACATTCAACTTGATTATGAACAAACGGTTTGGTTAAATCGAATTCGGAGACCACTTGCTCTCTGACGCTTATCGAGAGAAGGCTGTTTCAATAGCTTCCGGTGAAGAAACAGGATTATGTTCCTTGCTGAAATTTAACACTACTACGGCCACCGTTGCCCAATCGGTTTTTCTTTGTATTTTCCACGAATTGAACAAAATGCAAAGGAGAAGAAACAATATTTCTACAACGTCCACAAAAGCCACAGCAATCCAGTAAACAAGCAAATACAAGCCAATACAAAATTCTGACTACGTCCCTGTTGAAAGTGAAGAAAATGTTTTTGTGTATACATAGTTGTTTTCTTAAAATGTTGACTACAGTTTTACAATCACATCATTTTAACCCCCTTTAAGCGATATTTTAATTTTGTACAGGTCTACTCATGATAGGCCTACTGGCTTACTCTTAATACAATTATTGAATATTTTGACTGTTAAGCCGTTATGGTCCTTGAGTTTCGTTATTACTGGGGGGCCCGGATCACCCTATCTTATGTTAAATTAATGGTTTATAATGAATCTTTCCTCATAAACTATTGGCAGTACAGAAACAATACTTGTACATCTTATACTTGGAACACTTGAAATGACGATTTTGAAGTAATTCCGACAAGAAGACGCTGAGAAAGGGTAAATTTTATAAACCCACACTTTACTTAATTGGAGTACGCCGTAGCGTAGTTGTTGAGGTGCTGCGCTACAAACCGGAAGGCTGCGGCTTCGATTCCCGATGAGATCGTTGGAGTTTTTCAATTGACCTAATCCTTTTGGTGGCACTATGGTCCTGGGGTTGACTCAGCCTCTAACAGAAATGAGTACCAGAAGCAATCCTGGGGGTAAAGGCTGACAACCTTACTATCTTCAAATGCCGAATGTTCAAAATCTGGAAGTCTCAACCTCCTGGAACCCTCTGGGCCTCCATGGCCTGTATAGGGATCACTTTCCTTTTTTACTTTAATTAATTACTTATTTATTTTCTTACTTGCCACTTCAGGAATGCATTAGTTTCCTTGTCATTAAGTCATAATTTTGCTCCGACATAATTCCACACATCCCCATATATATATATAGGCCTACTGTATAAAGAACTATTCAATTACCAGTACCCAAATAACATTACCAAGCATGTTTATTGATAAAGGAAATTATAATCAGCCTGTGCTTTGTCCATTGGTGACAAATTCACTTGATAGTGAAACCTTGGCATAATTAATCATTTAGAATCTAATGATCAGTATTATCACTGCAATTGCCTATAAAAATAAACCAATACTAGATAGCCTTGCGCATATCAAGTTGAAACAAGTACTTACAAGAGGCAGGAGCAAAGAGTCTGGTGTAGTGGAGTGCATTATCTTTAATGATCAATATTCAAGCATTCTCTCTTGCATAATAATAAATCATTTCTATTTCTGAGCGTTGAGTTTTAAATTTATTCTTTGAAAAAAAATTTCACAGTTTTCGTAATTAGACTCCCTAAAATGTACGGCCATTTAAAGTAACTGGACTGAAAAATATAGTAAGCCAAGTGCCGATTAAAAAAATTAAAACGTTAAAGTAAATGATCCGACCCCGAGCACAAGCTTTGCTTCTTCGGGTGGCGTTCGAAACCACATTTGTATAGACCTACACTTATATTGAAATTTGTAGCAATAAAATGAAAAAAAAAAAAAGTTGAATTGAAAAAAAAATATTTGAATTAAAAAAAAGTTAAAAGGTAAAGATTAAACGAACGTCATAATTTATTGAATAACTTTATACAAAATGCATTAACTCCAGTATAATATAGAACAGACCTGTCCAACTTTAAAGGAACTGGAGGCAAAATTTATTTAGACAAGTCATCTAGAGGGCCTCACTAGAATTACTTGCAACTAAGTTGTCCGGGCTTGTTTGCCTAATGATGTCTACTACAAAGTGACGTCTCAAATATGATTTTTGTCCAAAATAAGTAGCCTACTTCTCTCAGAAGAAAATATTGTGTCCCTAAACTTTAATAAAACTTTATTTGATAAGTAGTATCAGTAATGTTATTTTTTCACATCAGTAGAGGAAAGAATAGTCGGCCGCAGTGGTGTAGCGTGCCCGTCTCTAGAGCCGAAGATCGCGGGATCAAACCCGGTCGCGGTCGATGGATTTTTCAGGACGCACGAAGTCCTAAAGGAAGGACTGTAAGCTGGGGGAGCCATGTCGTAGATTTACGAACGTAATAGAGCTCCAAACCTAAATTAGAGCCTCTGGACAAACCTCCTCTGTCCTTTCACGCACAAGTAATTGGCCTACCTTAGTTTCCAGAGGAGATCTATGAGGCGATGGGCTTAGGCCTACCACCTGTCCCTCTCTCTCTCTCTGAAAATACGCCTAGCAAAATGAATCTAGGCACTGCAGCTTCCAATTGGAGGCTCTATTCCCCACAGTAGGGGTTACAGGAAAGAGTCAATCAGAGAAAAGAATAAGGTGAAAACATCCCTTTGCGAATTCAATAAATTCAATACAAATATCATTATGCGGGCCACATATTCTACGCAATTTGGCAACGTCTAGGTAACTGTCTTCCGTCACGAAGTGTTTTTGTTTCGTACGAGTGACATACCAGGTAATTGCCTCCGCATTAGCAATCTTGCAATGTGCTATTGCAATTCTGCCGAGATTAATATTCTAAATATATCGCCAATGGACTTATTCGCAACGCAATACTCTATAGGCTTTATGTTCATTTTAATGTTATGTACTGTCCCCTTTATTATGTACAGCCATACTCATTCCACTCTGTATAGCCTATGCGGGTTTTTCCACGTGGAGAGTGGAATGACCACACGTACATACTGTTAGAAGGAAACTAATTTTGAAATCTGTGGTAATGAGTAGTATAGTATACGTTTCACATACCATTGAAAAGAGGATAAGGAATTTAGGGGATCGACCGAAATGTTGAGAGTGATTTTCCGCACTATTTGTCCTATAAACTTGAAATGGTTCACACATAATTAAAAGTAAAACAGAAATTATTTCTTTCTTTTTTTACCTTTGTGTTACCTCCCCTTTTAGGGACATTTAAGCGACCAATGCCGCCCTGGCCTTACAGGGCCGCGACCTGTCTATGGATCACATACGTTTTTGACCAGATAAGGACATGGAGGTCCTCCCCGGTTGAGTGATCAATCCAACGCCGGGACCACCTCCGAGACAACACGAACACATAGGACGAGACACACCATTCACACACGCATTCACCCTGAACAAGGCGAGGATAGGATGAATATGATAATGACGGCCAGATGATATCCGGGGACCACAAGGGCTTAAAGTTACCTGACATTGTCTCACAGGTGAGGAAAAACCCCACCTACGTAACTTATTCCGATCAGGTTTCGAACCCGGGCCCGGTGCGTGAGAGGAGTGAAAAAACTGAAATTAAACTTTAAAATTTAATTATTTTCTTGTATAACAACCAAAGTCATGGTCGTTTCTAATGAAGTAAATGCCATGAACCCTGGTCTAATTTATACGCTCTATTTTGTTTGACATATATCTAATGTGAGAGTGTGCAAATTGCACATGTACAAACTCCACCCCTTTCAGGTAGTATACCTGAAATGCAAGTGCAATTTACTGTATTTGCACTTACGTCATTTACCGAAGTTATAATTTAAGGTTTGCAGAACCATAACATTTATTTGTATTTCTCATTGTTGGCAATTTTTTCCGCTAATTTAGTAGCCGGAGTAACTTCAAGATAACGTTACCATATCTCATTTTACACAATATACCTTCACATGACCATCCATTCGGCCCCGGAATACTTCTAAATTATCGCTTCCCAATAACAATTAGGTCTAATGAAAGTTTTCCTTAAATCTCTTATATTAGCTCTTTCATAGGTCTACATAAAAGGATGTGGATAAAAATAACGTTTAATATATTATAAACTTCAAGGTTATGAGGAAAACTGTAATAATATGACGCGATATAACAAATAATATGTAATCCTTTAAAACAGCGAGTCGCCAAGGACAGGGCTATGGGTACATACAAGTTTTTTTTATTCTTCTGAAGAATATTTCAACAAACCTGGAACGATATTTACTGTATTAATAACTTAAACTATTTTTTTTTTTTTTTTTAGAAAATTAGAACAAGCTGTAACACCTTAGGCCTACATATGGATGGCAAAGTTCGACTGACCAAGTACAGGGAACTGACGTTTTTCTTGGGTTCCCTCGAGCTATTATGACAAAAGTATGTTTAATTTATATTAATGATGACCACCATACGCAACTAAAAGCGCAGCACCAAGTAAATAAAATTCCCAAAGGTAGTAGGCCTATTACATTATAAAATGAATAGTTTTAAAAAATGGTTTAATTCATCAGTACTAATGGACGAGATTCAGGAATTAAAGAAAAAGGCCTTTACGGCTCTCCTTTACAAGTCACGAACATCTAGCAAGAACGAATATTATACATATTTTGTCATGTGTAACTGTAAGACTTTTTCAAATAAAAAGTTATAAAAAATAAATATTCTATTACCAAGTTCTTAAATTCGCGCCAAATTATGTCTAGCTATGTAAATTTGTACTGCTTTATAGCTTCTATTGTTGTATTGAACTAATTAAAACAATATTTCAAGTATAATTATTTCTACAAACATTTGATTTTTTACAAAATCTAGGACTCTGCGAAACTGGTGCTACAACTTTCGTCATACAGTAAATGTTACGAAGTAATTGAAACAGCAAAGAAAATACACCGTAATACAACAAAATAAGCAAATTGGAAAACACCTAACGCAGTCTTCTGCGTATCAAATGTACTCAAAATCAGACTTCAGCAGATTAAACTTGTCACACGGCAAAGCGGCGCGGCGGAGAAGTACAAAGCGAGACAGAGTCAAACGATACTCACCTCCGCCACAGATGCAAGCTGCTACCACACTAGCGATCCAATGCTCTCTGCCCCTCCCACTCACTGTCCAGTCACATATCTACGAATCTGCACGTTAAATCCACAATACCATTTCTTTATAGTTCCAACTTTTTTATACCGATGTACAATGATAACGTAATCGTCCTTCAGCCAATTGGAAGTAGGAGTCGATAAACTGATAAGTTAAGTGTGATGAAGAAAAGTTCAAATCCATTATCCGTTTTAATGCCGAAAGATATACCCATTCTGCGCACAGGAGCAACAATATTCCTTCTAGAGAAACATTAATGAAAATAATAATTATATGCATTTTATGCAACAGTCTGAACCTTAAACCTGGAGACGAAGAGCGTCAAGTGGCATTTATAATGGTGCGACACCCGCGACATGCGGCATGATATTGCAGTATCGCGTCGCGTCACCGACATGGTTCACAAATAAGTCGCGTTGTTTAGGCCACGTGAACTGATCAAAGTCCACTCAAAGTTCGCTCCTCTCACGCAGCGGGCCCGGGTTCGAATCTTGGTCTGGACAAGTTACCTAGGTGGGGGTTTTTCCTCACCTGTGAGACAAATGTCAGGTAACTTTAGGCCCTTATGGTTCCCAGATATCATCTGGCCGTCACTATCATCTTCATCCCATCCTCGCCTTGTTTGGGTGTTCGTGTTGTCTCGGAGTTGGCCCCGGCATTGGGCTGATCACTCATCCGGGGAGGCCCTCCATGTTCTTGTCTGTGATCCATAGATAATCCCTCTCCCGACAGGTCGCAGCCCTGAGAGCCCGGGTGACTTGGGTCGCAATCCTACAAGGGAGAGGTAAAACTAAGATAAAGAACTAATCAAACATATTAATTAATACTGATTGGATATTAACTCAATGTCTGCCGACAATTCAAGTATACTTCTAGCCCTGGACCTTATAATAATATTATAATAGCATTAATATTATTATCATGTGCAAGAGGAATATTAAATCACGTATATCACAGTTATGCCTACGGGAGATGACGCAGCGGTCGGGTGGTAGGCCAAGTCCCTCCAGGGATGTAGCGCCACGGAGTTTAGTTTTTTTTTTTATATATCACAGTTATAACTTATTCCTTCTCTACTACCCTTATAATATTTTAATGACAAAAGCATCTACAGATTACCGATACAAAGAAGCCGCCACTGCTTAAATACCTCGTCAGCACGGACTTAAATTTTGATATACTTAGCATGTCCGAAAAAGTGTTTGAAATGCATTAGCCGAGTTCAATTAATACAAAATAAATTGAAATTAATAAAAGTAGTTACAATAAATTGTAGAAAGTGTATTAGTTTAATGTACATGCCAAACATTCTCCTCGCTCTTTCTTTCTTTTTCTAAATGCTTCTTATCCTCAAAGGCATTATGTAGGCCTACTGTGTTTAGAGAAGAAACCTGGCAACTGCTGGAACCCAGAAGTTGCTAGGAAGTTATTTTTATTTTTTATGTATATAATTAGTAGATTATATTAAACGAATATATATTTTGTGTATTCTTATCTTTTGTTTTCATTATATTGTATAAACGAATTCCATTTTCGTCATGAACATTGTAATTGGGTTTTCTACCTGTAATGTTCATTATTATTAAATGAATAAGTAAATAAAAAAAACACCATGTGCACAGTAAGCCTACTAGTGCGGCATGCTTGCGAGTTGGTAGTCAATAATTTAACTGTTTTGATTTCAAACATAGAACTACAATTCGTGTGGAAACATGTTTGAATCGAAAATTTTAAAATTCAAATTACTAACAGAAATTGACCTTTTTTAAAACCATTATCATATAAATATTTTTGTACAATTATGCTATAATACGTTTATTACGTATGGCGTAACGGTGCCATAACGTCACTCATTTCGAAACTGATCTTCATTATGACATGGGTGTGGTATCGATTATTATCGAACACGGAACGATCTTGAGACCTTGAGAGTAGCAACTGAAGACTGCATGATAATCAACCTGTATTTAAAATAAAATAAATTCTGTTCGCGTTAGTTTTAATACCATACTATACTAATTTCACTTTAAGTTCAAAGTAGTTGTAAACAAAGCCACGTGACAAGGGATCCCCTCATTGGCTGGTGGACGAATTTTAACTTTTGCTGCTTAGTATGCACACTCTTGCTCTTAATAAAATAGAACCTACAGCTCTGATAGGATTGGGGCGGTTACAAAAAGATATTAATGAATAGTGAACAACATTCAAAAAGAAAACGCCTCTGAAGAGGGCAGCCAACACTGCAAAACGAGAGTAATTTTTTATACTCATTATCTTATTGTTAACTGTCTATGACTTTCTTAATTACTAATATTATGCCTAATTTTGTACAGATGTATTGATCTTTGCAAAATAACTACAACGTTTTTCAACAATGGTGCATGTCATAAAAAAATAATTTTAAAAGTATATACAATACTATTGAGAACACTGGAATATACCAAATACTCATTCCGTAAATCTCCACGTGGTATTGTCACATGCTCGGTGGAGTGTTACAATAGAGTTTGTTTACATCTCCTTGGAACTTAAATTGAAAATAGTATAAAATGAATTCATTTCGTGTTCTCAAAATCCGTTGGTTTCAAGAAAACCATCGAAAGGAAGCTTCGATATGATCGATGCCATGAGCTGCTTTTTGTCGTAAAAGACAAAAACTACAATCAGCTGATGCAAAGGACAGCGCGCTGAAGCTTGGCCGTATGTTTGAGTGAATCTAAAATTTCAAAATTTAAACATTTAGACTAATTATGGTCGAACAAAAGCAGTCCTGTGCAACTTGCCTATAATGGTAGCTAAGACACTCGTATGAAAATTATGAAACGATCGATGCGCGTATCATAAACATACCCGTATCTTAATATGCCATTATAGGCTTGTTGCATAATGTAATATAGTACAGGTACTAAATCTCAATGAAATATTTAAAGTGTCATTTCACGTATTAAAAGCATTCCGGGTTCGAAACAACTAATCACTTCTTGCGCAATATTCAAATCAGTTCATAAACACCCGGTACCTTTATATTGCAGTAGCGCGTGATGTTTCATATAAAACTTATAATGGGGAAGCGAACATAAAATCATAAAAATCCACCTGTGGTTCTCAAGTGATTTTTTTAAAACAACGAATTAATTAATTAATTAATTTCATGATGTGCCTGGGTACACTCCGTAGCGACACCATGTACAGGTAGGGAAAAAAAGCGGACCGACTCTTGTAGCTGATATCAGAGCCTTGTGATACGTAAATAAATTAAGAGATGTAACGGAAACGTTTGTTTTCACAAGCAATGCAAATTACGTGAAATTACTTCTCAATTCAAGCAATTTATCGACACTAGAACAAATTTCAATATATTTCCTGCTATCCTGTGAATGCATGCGCAGTGGCTCATATCGGCAACTTAGATATTTTAGTCGGTCCGCTTTTTTTCCCCTACCTGTACATCACCACACTTGGATAGAAGGTAAGAGAGAATAGGACAAACGTCAACAGGCCCGCATCCCCTTCCGTGTCCTATAAGTTCTGCAAGTTAGAAAAAACTTGTCTGCTACAGCAAACACAGCTTCTTTCCGCACAGGTTCTTTTCCAACTTGTAGTTCTATAAAATGATGCATGTAAAAACTTTTAGGCATTTTGGCTTGTAAACATGAATATTGAGATCAACATCATCTAACAGAGCAATAGATACTAAGGTAATGAGTATTTTCTTGCACAGAAGTAATGGACTGTTCATTGACGCGTATCGAGACTGTACTGACATATTGAATTTTGTTGGCATTTGTTACTCCTTTAAAGAGTATTTTTGAAAATATAATTGTTTACTGTTAAAACATGTCAAGTAAATGAATAAAAAATATAAGTATAAATACTTGTTATTAATATGTATACTAACCTACTGTTTCTTCCAGGTTCTAGACATTCTATTTCCTGATTATATTAAACTACGATGTTTTGTTTTCATGCATCATGGTTCAGTATATCCAGAAGAAGGCCACAGCATGAGGGCCGAAACGTCGGTTTCAAACATGATGACGTGGCGCCACGCGGAAAGCCAGGATTATTATTGTTATTATTATTATTATTATTATTATTATTATTATTATTATTATTATTATTATTATTATTATTATTATTATTAACCCAATTCTTGTCCACCCCCAGTAATATTTTTAACTCGGTGCCTCTGAGCACATATTCTAGTTTGTTTTTCACTTTTGCTGCTGTGGCTGAATGGTCACCTTTCCAAACCGTTCAAGTTGAATAATATCTTTAAGTGTCAACATTGTCTAATTTAATTGTTAATCACTACAGTAACGAATCTAACGTAATGAACGTAACGGTCAAAGTAAATAATATTATTAAGGAATGCAAAAAATAATGACATTCATTGTAAGATTGTTTTTCCGTACCTAAAAAAGATAATAGGATGTTCTTAAGTCTAGTGAGGTGACATTTTTAAATTTCAATGATTCTTAAACAATGAAATATTAAGTGGATAAGACAATTAAAACTACACATTTTGTTTTATCTGGATAAAGCAATTTTTGTATATGCCAAATACGTACGTTATGGAGAGCTTATCTAATGTATTTCTAATAACATTCTCTGAAGCATTCTCGAGCATTGGGGCAAAATTCGCGGTACTTTGGGTTTAGTCCATTACCACGGAACTAGAGAGAGAGAGAGAGAGAAAGAGAAAAAGAGAGAGAAAGAGAAAAAGAGAGAGAAAGAGAAAAAGAGAGAGAAAGAGAAAAAGAGAGAGAGAGAGAAAGAGACAGAGAGAAAGAAAGGGACAGAAAGAAAGAGAGAAAAAGAAAGAGAGAAAGAAAGAGAGAAAGAAAGAGAGAGAGAGAAAAGAGAAAGAGAGAGAAAAGAGAAAGAGAGAGAAAAGAGAAAGAAAGCGAGAGAGAGAGAGAGAGAGAGAGAGAGAGAGAGAGAGAGAGAGAGAGAAGAGAGAGAGAAGAGAGAAAGAAGAGAGAAAGAAAGAAAGAAGAGAGAAAATCGTGTAAGGTTTGTTTTTCCATTACTTTTCAAACGTCACAAGGGGTTATAAACGTGCGCACAGTTAATTTAGTCGCTCGAAATTAGCTCTGCGCACTAGCCTGATTAGCAATTTGTGCAGAAAAAATGATGGTATAGCTCCTTCATTCTAAAAGTGATGAGGGATTTCCACACTGCTTACGAAATTACCTGTCAATGGAGGAAGGAATAGGTTTGGCTTGAGACGATCGCAAGTTGCGCTCAGGGACCATCTAGTATTCATGATATGAGCTCTTTACTATGCTGTACAAGATCAACTACTTAAATTGCCTTCCAAAGAAAATCATGCAGCGAGTTATTTTGCATGAAAATATCACACCCTCACCAATTTCGAGCCTGTTGAAAACACCATATACAGAAATTATAGGAACGCGAAGTTCCATTATTAATTATGACAAAGTGAGTACAATCATGTTATAACTGTCCTATGCAGCCCCGTAGCCAAGGGTTGGCTAGAAGGGGCGCTGCCCCCCTTAAATTTTTCTTGTCCCCTCTAGATTTTTAGCATTTGAAATCATAAAAATCTATTCAAGCAGTACATCCGATTTTGTGGGAAAAGTTAGTTTTAAATCGCCCACCAAGCCTACTCAACTCCCTAACGGGACTCGCCTAGGAAGGAGAGGTTTAGGGTGAGGAATAACTATAAACATGAGACATCTAGGGGTCACCACTGGAAGCATTGCTATCAACACCATCTAGGAGCAAAAAGTTGAAAACGGGAATTTTTTTCTTCTTTCTTGTCTTCCTAATTCTCCTCTTTCCTCCCTTTATCTCACTTATTCTTTGCCCTACTTAACTATTTGGGACTTATTTCTTTCCGTAAATTTTCGCATCGAGCGGGATTTGAACACGGATTGCTAGTTTCCTAGCCAGCAATCTTAACCACTACGCTCTCGAGTGATCGTTATGTTATGAAGCGAGAATTCATATATTTAAGTTTAGAGAGTTTAAATACTTGAAATGAGAAATGGCGAATTTACCAACGAAAATTTATAAGTCAAGACAAATATATCTACCGGTGTCGTGTTTACGAACTAACTCCCTCAACAGTGATGTTATCGCACTGCACGAAATATCAGCCGCCTTTAACCGGATGAATTGTTATTGTGTCGTGCTGCGGACACCCTCATTAAGTATTAGTATAAACTGATGGGATCAGTAGCTCCACTTCAGGATTAAAAGGTAGGCCAATTCGTAAAACACGGCACACTACTGTGAATGACATTCTGTCACGGATGGTACTTACTTCTCCGTTCCTCCTCTCGCTCCCTGCAAGAACCAATATGCGGACGTAAACATCGACAGCAGCGCTCTTTGCCCAGCGGCATTCGTAGATGCCCTGCGATATAGCCTATGTGAAATATTTTGGTACAAGGGCCATTTTCGTATTGTAGTAATTAGCGCATATGAATTGGTACATGGGTCATTTCCGTATTGTAGTAATTAGCGTATATGATTTGGTACAAGGGTACAACGGTGAGCTCCATTGCCGGCATTAAGTAGCTGGGTGAAGGCTTAGGAGTAAGGGAAATTGTCTGCCGCGTTGGGAACGCACTGGGAAGCGAGTGACAGTGGGCGAAGCTTACCGGGGTTTCTTAAAACTATCTTTCGCCATTTCCTGGCTTCCTTACGATTCAGTTTGTTTTATTACATTATTTTGGGGTGTTGATATATATATGTAAAACATGCTAAGCCTGATGGCTTCCTTTGAAATTTGATTTGCCCCTGGAAAACTTAACCCTACGAGCCTGCTCCTACGTTGTTAATGAAATGAACATCTGTGATACGAACTCCGGTATAACCATTGAGCTCTATTACATACTGGAGGTAGCACTGCATGATGAAAAATCGTGACGGCAGGGTTCGCGGTCCGCCATGAAAGTGAACGTATAATTTAGCTCCTATCCCGTATATCCTTCTAACAAACTCATGTGTATTAATGGAATTATGAAGATGTATTGGCGTTTTTAAAACACTTTTATGAATGAAACGTTTCAACATAAACTACTTGATGCTTTTTAAGTACATAACAAAACTAATTTCATATCGTAATGGTTTGGTAAAAATATTTCTTTAATCTCAATCATGCGTGAATGTACATTGGTAAACAGTTGTAAACACTCGCATTTTAAATATTAAAATAACTTCACAATAGGCCTTCATTTTGCGATATTATGCTTGATTTCGATATATAAAGAGAATAGACAAAATCTGTTCTAAGTGCTTTGGAAATGTATAAACCGTGACCTTCAACTTCACCGTTACTGTACTGGATACAAATAACATTTTTTTTTTAATTTTTAATAATTCCTGTAGACTAGCGCAAAGGGAAGCCACTGAAATAAAATTTCAAAATACTTTAAGTCAGTAGGCCTACTTAGAAGTTCCTTTTCTTCAAATCTGAAATTTAATTAGCCATGCTATTTATCTTCTTGTTCTTGCGACAGACAATCGTCTGTAGCCTTTTGTTCTTTCTCAATTCTGTTTTGATAGGAGATGGTGGGAGATCATCTGTTTGTCTGTTTATCCATTTTCGTATAATTTTCAGCGAGATCTTATACTAAAATATCTGCTTCCTCTTATTTCTGCAATTAAAATCTTACATGAAAAATTTAGGCCTACGTACATGCATCAGAATACTATGTTTACATGACTGACATATTGCATAATTTATATTCCTACATGGTACCTAAAGTAGGCCTACTACTAACCACATTACGAACCAGAGGCGTAATGAGGGGGTTTTGGGGGTTTGAACCCCCCCCCCCATTTATTAAAAAAAGGAAAATTGTACAATTTTTTTAAGTCTGCTTATAAATTGCTTAATGCGAGTATAAAGCGTGGGAAGCTTAAAACTCGTTATTGTGCATCTTAATTTTTAAAAATTTTCCGGGGGAGGACCCCCGAACCCCCCTCTCCCCGGGGGGGGTATTCCATACCCCCCAGATGTTGTAACCCTCCCCTATTTGGTCGGCCTGGTTACGCCTATGTTACGAACCAGTTGTCTTTTGGGAGCAACAATTTTTTGAAGGTGTCCTGGAAAATTGAAGACTGATGGTACATCATCTTTTAGTAATTTTACAAGTGCACCAGACCTTGACTGATAGCAATTGTAAAGTGTCTGCTGCTTAATGTACTGTACGCTGTGGGTGACCAATATTCTCTGCGCATTGCTTGAACCCACTTCTTCGGAATATCAGGCCAAGAAAATGGAAACCTGTACAAACAGGCAAGAAAAAGACAAGCGTTCGTGGCTATATTACGCTTGAGGCTAAGTCAGATTTGGCCAGTAACCTCAAATGTTCCAAACAAAAATAACCTACTTGTGAAACTTATGTCCACTTCCATTTCTCTGGAGCTCTGTGCAGCCATATACCACGCAATATTTGACCATTTTGTCATGAAAAATAATAAAAACACATTCATAAATATATGTATAACATAGGAAGCACACTTCACCAATACGTACGGTGTAGCCAACTTAACAACAACTGAACGTCACGATTTCTGCAATTCCAAAGCACAGCTGTTGTGTATCCTGTTTATATATTGAGATCACTGGGTATAACCTAGATAAGCAATGGCAGCTGACGGTCAGATGAAAGGATATCAACAGCAAGCGATAAGGTTACATTGTCATATAGTAAACCTTACCTTCAGCTTCCATGCCTTCCTTCAAGTAACTTATCTTGCAGTGCGTTGCTTTCATATTCTGAGGACTCTTTCTAACGGAGCATTGATACTACAATTTCCTCTTCATCACAACACACGAAAACATGAAATCTGAATCTTCTTGTTTGACTTCGAAGTATAGCACTCTTTTTTTATGTTGTATCATGACCATTCTAGTCTGTCTGTGTAGGTCTACTAATTTCCCGCTGTCGGCGTTCTCCACTTTCTGCTGTAACGTGACAAAATAGTCCTGGTCAAATTATCAAGGAAAACTTCTGATTGGCTGGAATCAGTCATAACCTTTTTAATTAAGTAACTAGTATTTTTAATCAGGTGTATTATACAATCCTGGTAGTAATAGTAATAATAATTTTACCCTGTTTGCTGCAATTCTGCAATAATGTATCACTGCACTTACCTACTATTTACTATGCCTGTTAAAAATATAAACTCGTTTGCCACGAAACAAAAATATTTTTGTATACGAATAAACTAGTCAAGTTTCACAGATAAATGATAATTCTTTCACACTGGCCGTGTGTAGGCTAAGATGGAAGGATGAAGTCAGACTGAAAAATTCAACACCATAGCCGGGATTTGAACCAGAGCTTCTCTCTCCGTGCCACTGCTCTAACCACTGAACTACCATGGCAACATGGTGGTACAATATTAAATTCTCATACTGACTCACTTATTTCAGTATACCACCAGGCGTTCTCAATATAATATGATGATGAGGATAATAATAATAATAATAATAATAATAATAATAATAATAATAATAATATTTATTCTGCCATTAAACAAAACAGTAATAGGCTAAGTCAAAAACATTGTCTTTGCAATCTGAGTGTGGTCAGCGTGAAAATATTCATTTATACAAAAAAAAAAATATTTGTTCCAAAAGCCACTTTTTGGAATTTACTCCTTGGCTAACGCCGTCAAGATAGCAGCAAACGGTTAAAAAACTTGACACCAGTCACTGGAAAGCAGTTAAAAGTCTTGTTGAGTCTATTTCTATGAATATACAAGTCTTGACATAGTTTAGTAGAGTATTCATGCACTTCATGGGTCACTGTGAAGTCAGCCTCTCTATCTTTATTGCCTAAGTTAACAACCATTGATAATGTATATGTTAAATACAGTTAAGGATTCCCTTTTGATGGAACAATGGCCTACAGTGATCAAGATACTCTGCATCACACAATAATCTAACTGCCATCTTTTCCAGCAAAACAATCTGGTGGACTTCGGTGGAGTGGCCCCAAAGTCTTCTTCCATACGCAATATGCGACTGAAAAAATGCATGATTGGCATACTTAACAAATCCATTGGGCATTTCCATCTTCATTCTCCTCAACAGAAAAAAAACTCTATCCAACTTAGTACAGATTGCCTCAGTGTGGTCACTCCAGCCAAGTTGCGAATCCAAAACAAAACCCAGCATTTTAATGGGGACAGCATTATCTATAGGCCTACCCAAACTAAAAGTTAATGACTGTGTCTTAGCTGCATTGAGTGTTAATTTATTAGAGTCGAACCACTTTGCAGACTCTTCGAGAAGCTCCACAGCTGAACTCTGGGCCTGAGCATGTTCACTCGCTTTGGCAATGAGAGTAGCATCATCAGCATAAAATATATTACCAGATAATTTATAATACAAGTCATTGATCAAAACGATGAACATGAAAGCTTCAATAAAGAAGCGAGATAACAACCTAGTGGCAACTTACAAACTCGTGCTTTAAGACCAGGGCTTCATAGTCAACCACTAAGTAGGTCACAGTGGAATGACAATTCTTTCACACTAACCATGTGTAGGCTAAGGTGGAAAGGTTAAGTCAGACTGAAAAATTCAATGCCAGAGCTGGGATTTGAACCAGGATCTTCACCTCTCCGTGCCACTGCTCCAACCAACTGACCTCGCTACAGATGATCGCATATATACAATATAGTGAGGATGCATTTAACTCTGATGCTTAATTTATTATAGGGCTTTAACTTCGTCTTTTACCAGGATTGGTTACCAAGAGATTTTCAGTCATATCTCACTGATATGTACAAGAGATTTCTAGTTTTCTTTAATAATTCATTTTAAAAACTAATTAAATCACCGATGTTTGATGTCGAATGATATGCACAACCACAAGAAACATACAATAACTGAACCATATGCCTTCCTAACACTCTAAATACTGGAAAAACACTAGGCTACATGTTTTACGACGGGTACAAAAAATGGAATGCATGAATTAAGTACCATTACAAATTACTGTATGGGTATACCAAAGCTGAAGTTTGATCTTCCAAAACGTAGTTTACAACAAAGGATACATGATTTTTAATGGTATACTTCTTAAAACAAGCTCCCTTTGTCCATCAGAACTGTTACCGTAAACAGTTTAAAAAGAAACTACATAACTGGCTATATTTTATTCTAATAATGAGTTCATATCTCAAGCAAATTTAGATAGTTTTTCGACTATTTTTCTTTTGGCAAAGTCCCATTCACTTGTAAATTGTTCTTCGATAATCAGGATTGTTAAATTATGATTTTTTTTTTTTTTTTTTTTGGCCATGAATAATGAAAGAGGGCACATGTACGAGAGATTTCAGCCAGGTCATGCTGAGCGATTGAACTCACTTTTGAGCTGTTTATTCTAACATAAATTGGATGGCTCAGTGCCAGAGGTGACTAAGTGCCATTAAGAAAAGTGCTAATATTTGTGTGTATTGACCAGCAAAGATTGTATTCTATCTACGCCAAACATGACTAGCAGCCATTACTGTGTCTGTAACTGATACAGCAAGGCTGTTTGTCATGTTTGGCTTAGATAGAATACGATCTTTGCTGGTCAAAACACACAAATATTAGCTCCTTTCTTGATGGCACTTAGTCACCTCTGGCACTGAGCCATCCAATTGTGTTTATCACTATATAATCACAAGTTTTGTACAATGAAAGCAATTCATAAAAAACATTTTTGTTGAGACATCTAAATTTTGTATGCTCCTAAAACCCCAATACTTGCTGTGCCTCTTACTATGATCCTGGCTGTATGTACAATTTTTAAATGCAATTGCAAAAGGATCAAATTTTAAATTTAGGATTGGTTATGTTTTTATTTACAAAAATAATATTAGGCCTACTATTTGAATTCGGAGTGTCGATAGCATTAGATATTATTGCTACCTCACAATCTTTTTGCTTCTAAATTTCTTTATAGCTGTACCCATAGTGAAATTGATTTCTCCAGCTTCCCAAAATGGGAATTCAAAGAATAGAGAAAAGATGCAATAAAATCCTGGCTGTAGAACTTATAGAGGAAGCTCAAAATTACAAGTCGCCAGAAATTACTTGTGTACCAGAAACAGAAAGGAAGCGGATTCCGAGGTTCTACTGGAAAAATGAAATATTACAATAAAAGAAAATGTCTTGAGGCACCAAATTATTTGAAATAAAGATCAAGTTGCGTCTTTACCAGGAAGGAAGTTCAAAAATTAAAATTAAAAGCATGAACAACTAACATATAGGAAGTACAATAGTAGTACAGCCGATTTTCCATAAAAGATTTTTTCTGGACTTATTAATAAACTCTTCTCCATAAATCATAAATAAATAAATAAATAAGTAGTAAGCAAAAAAGGACCAAGATGTTTCCCAAGAATTTACAATTTAATGGTTTTGAAAATTATATAATTATCTTTGTGGTGACAAACAATATTTCTGGCTTTATATGCTGCAAACTTTGGTATGACTTTTTAAAAAGTTGATCAAATGTTTTTCTCCTTGAGTTCACTTGGAGGGAGGAAAGTGGAAGCTAAAATTCTCTCTTCTTGTATTGAATCCCCAGTGACAGAACCCACCAACCAATCAATACTCTTATACAGTCTCACATGAAACGCTTGAAAATACATGCAAATACGGCTACATACCCCTCCCCAAAAAGTTTACAAAACATCTTTATATACAAAATTAAACCAACCTCGATAGTTAAAAACTTGAACCATCTCAAACTGCAAAATACTAAATGGTGCCAGCTCCTCTGACTGGCTATTACCTATATGTCTTTATCTTTATGAGCAGCCTAGATGTACAAATACCCATCTTTCAATACGTCCTATTTTTCACTATCTGAAAGTGAAACAATGTGATTAAAAAATTTTACATACTTTTATCATACCAAGATTGTTGCTTCTATATACCTCTCTTAAATTAAATAAAGCGACGACTTGGTATGTCTTGTAACTAACAGCTATCATATTTCAATTGTTATAAATCTGTGTATCCAAATAGGACATTTGACTTTTAACGATAAAATATTAAATCTTTCAGTCAAAATGCTTATTAAAACACAACACTATTCATCAAAGCAGATGGGAAAACATTTTTGACTGGCAAATCATTCATATGTACTGACCCACTTCTTACATAGGTTAAGAGATATTTACAACAAAAATAATAATTTACCAGCATGGTAATGTGACAGACCAATACCATGGATAGTGCTTGTATTGAAAGATCTTATTGTTAACTGTAGGAGAACCATGCCAGTCATTTTGATTGGTAAGGATTCTTAACGCTCATATAAATCGGGCAATTTTTATTTTTATGCAGTGGTTTCTCATGATTTTTAACACATTAGACTGAGTATCTTTTCTTTAAAAATACGTCATTTTGTCACAAATCATAAGCAAATTGCAAACATTTTTACTTCAAAGAACCATAGCCAGTCATTTTGACAATACATTTCCTTTACCACACTTAACAACAATGAGCTTCTTGAATAACTTGTGGCTATCAGCTCACTGTTGGAGTCAAATTTCTTGCTTATTAATTTCTTCTCATGATATTCAGTTCACTTTGAGAGTCAGAATGCTCATTAAGTTTACTGGTGTATCACTTTCTGCAATTTTTGCATACCCTTGTAACCACGGTACACTGGAATTATCTTCAGAATTATAGTTGTTTAATATGATGAATAAATGTCACTTCAGCTTATTTTGTTCAAAATAAAAATATATTGTACAGTAAAACATGCAAAAGATGGAAAAAAAAAAACAGCTGGTCAAACTGACAGGTAATGGTCCTATTAGGTGGCATGATGATGCTGTTCCTCCTCGTGTTAAGGACAGTAGTGTGTATTTTATTTATTCAGGTGTATTGTGAAAAGGGGGGGGGAGAGAAAAGGAGGGTATTTCTTTTTTTACATTTTAATAACAGAAGGAATTACACTTTTGTAATATTATGATAAGTACTAGTACTCAAACACCCCTCAAACTGACAATTCACTACAAACCTCACTCAAAAGCGCCTCAAATTCTTAATAAGGATATACATATGTTACAAAATACTCTAAGTCATCGTATCTATGCAAAAATACATTCCAAAGTGGAAAACTGACAATCAATGAAATTTATTCATTTATTACAGGGACCCATTGAAATATGATAGGGAATTATACTTTGTTTATATTTGCTTTTACCATTTCATTTAAGTATTTCAGCACAATCTCCAGTCCAAGATTTCTCACATAAGTTATGCAGGTTACACTACTAATTATGAAGTGAGATTCTATGATAAATATTAGTTTAACTTAAATCAAATTCAAACAACACTTTTTGACCAAGTCAGCTTTCCACAAAATTTTGTGAGCAAAAGGAAAGTAATACAATATACAGACTATATATAATGTATAATGACAACTTTTCAGTAAGTGTGAAATTTCTAACATCTTCATGGTGCAGAATTAAAATTTTAAGTTAAGAAAATGTAACTGAATTTCATTATCAGTCAAAATTATTTATCTAAAAGACGAGTTTTAGAAGTTAAACATGAAGTTCATCTGACCTATGCCAACTGAAGTGCAAAATGTGCTGTCTAATGGCCCGTCTTACTTGTGTTAGTACATATTTTAAAATTGTAAGTGCTCCACAAATTTCATTTGAAGACCACTTTCAATGGCTTCAAATTACTGTATTTCCTTATGTAAACTTACAATGCACTCTATTTTTATAAAAAGTTAAAAATGTGTTCACACTTGCCTGTAGTTTTGAGAATGTTAAAAGTTGGTAATAAATACTTGTATATAAATTAAGAACAATTTGTCATTACAAATTGAACCTTTCTTCCTTAATTCTACCTTATGCTAAAAAGAAACACCTCCTATACCAAAAATGTCTAGCTTGTTTGCGAAAATAACATTGGAATCCATTTTCTGTAGAAGTAATTGTCATTTTGGGAAAGATGGTTTATAAGGACAAAGGGCATAGCCTATATAATCGGAGATCAGGACCAGCCCAGAATGTTAAATTATGACACATTAGTAGCAACTAAAATACCGAATCAGACCAAACATAATATGTTAAAATAAAACATATCCTCAAGTCTAAAGTTGAATTCCAAATAAGAGTGGGAATCCCCCACTTTACCTTGCACTCTCTCAATTGAAGAGCGTTTTTTCAAAAGCCGATATCTACATGGATATCTCAGTGCAAGAGGTGACTAAGTGCCATCAAGAAAAGTGCTAATGTTTGTGTGTATTGACCAGCAAAGATCGTATTTTATCTATGCCAAACATGACTAGCAGCCATTACTGTGTCTGTAACTGATACAGCAAGGCTGTTTGTCATGTTTGGCTTAGGTAGAATACGATCTTTGCTGGTCAATACACACAAATATTAGCACTTTTCTTGATGGCACTTAGTCACCTCTTGCACTGAGATATCCATGTAGATATCGGCTTTTGAAAAAACGCTCTTCAATTGCTATCCCCTCCACAAGAATTTTGGCCTACAAAATACTGCGTGACGAAATTGCAGTTTTCATCAGAACTCCTATAACCAGGTTTGGTGATAATGATGTTTTACTATTAAATTGTATTGGAAGTTAACAAAGTGAAGTTATATAACATAATAATTATATAAGAGTTGAATTTTTACACTACTGTTGACAATGGTTGCGAAGGTGCCGAAACTACTTCAGGTAAACTATACCAAAAGTGAAGTTTTTGTGTAAAAATTCAACTCTTATATAATTATTATGATGTTTTATCACAGTATAAGTATTAATACAGTACAGAAACTCAGCCCGTTTTTCTGCCAGCCGAGCATGCGCGCGCATTTACTAGCGATCGTAGCGGCCATATAGTAAGACTACAGAAACTACTCCGGGAAGTATGTAAATAAATAGGAGTGTTGTATTTATTAGAACACGCTATATTCGAAAGGACCTTATTATTCTGCTGTTTAATTTCAGTAATAATAAAAGACAAAATCCTGAATTGCATTTCTTCACTTTCTTGAAGCATCCAGAAAGGTAAGAACGAAAATAAGTAATATTTATTGTAGGTCTACTGGCTTACTCGTGATTCTGGTGTGGTTATGTTTCAAGTTACTTTAATGTAATATTTTATTCTGTTGTAATGATTTCTGGTGTATAAAATAGGTCATTAATGGTCGACAAGAAAACCTAGTAACAAAATATGTAAAATATTTGAGTGAAAATTACCGTCTATGCTTGACACACGCCGAAAACAGACAGTTTATGAATTCCTATAAAAACTCGTTAATTAAAACTGCTGTACCGACGGTGTCTTCAATTCCAAATGCTCCTGAATTTTTTGTTTTGTTTAATGAAGTCCATCCTCTAGTAATTGACGCTACATAGACCTACGATAAATTGAAGTCGTATATTGCCATATAAGGCAAAGAATCAAAATACACTGTCAACAATGACGTGCAGGATGAACAACGTGACAGACCTATAATATAATTGACGTAATTAATATGTAGGCTATTTATTATCATAATTTGAATTATAAATTATATTAAAGGGCAATGATTTTAAAGGAAAAATACTAGACCTAGGTACAGTCCTTAACAGTAGCCTATTTAGGTATTGTTTACCTCTTCTTAACTAGAATATAATACATTATCTGTTTTATTATTTCTTAAATTTAAAATTAGATTTGCATTAAATAAAAATATTCTGTCTTTTTCTCTTTTAACATAACATATTTTGCGATGTGTTTATGTATTTTCCCAAGCCATTTCATATGATGAGAATGTAGCTTTACTCAATCTCCGCATGGAGCGTTAGTGTCGTCCAGTCAACATGTTGTCATAGGACTTTTAACACACAGTTTCTTTACTGTATTAATACTTATACTGTGGTTTTACCTTCAACATACAACACACATTCAATGGACTTCTGTAAATAATTATCACTATTTTATCATATTTATCTGCCTAATGGATGCACTTTTTTCCCAGATTTTATAATAAAAAACTAGGGTATGTCCTTTATGTGAGAAAAAAATTTTAGTGAAAGAAACACGTATTAAAAGATGCGCCAGCTAACGATTGATATAGCAGCCACGACCAATATAAATATTGATTTTATTGGACATGTGAGGATCGATAGCAGTTGCATCATAACAGACAAGAAACACTTGCGGACATTATACTCAGACAACGTAAATTCTCATCCAGTCTTTGTTATCCTGTTCTTCCACGAATTTCATTACTTTCAGCCTAAAATTTGCTGTATAACTTGAATATTTCGATCAATTCTTATCCACTGCCCAACACAAGTTTATCAACACAAATGTCTTCTTAAGATGTCCCACTGCGATATTAATCAACAATCGTTCAGTGTACCAGTTTTTGTGCATTAATAAAAGCCAATCATGATTACTGTTTACTTACATTGTTGTTTAAAAACTTGAATTCAAAGATAATCAGGCCATCCAATCTTGCAACTTAAGATATTATTAACGATTTTTTGTTAAAAATAAGATGCGCCTATACTGCAGGGAATTTTTATTTTTTAATGCAAAAAAAGTTAGGGTGTGTCCATTATGCAAGGGCATGCATTACACAAGTAAATACGGTAATTTATGATAATCATTACAGATGCAGTTAGTCCATAAACACAGTAGTAAATAGTACACCCTGGTTAGTTCTCCATGTACACACAACACATATCTCTACACTTCAAAATGTCTGCCATTGAATGTGCTTATGAAGAGTGTTTCTATCCAAACTTACCAGATTCACATTCACACCTACACCCATACTCAGTTTAAGAATCATGTGGGACCTCACTCTTTGACATTTCTGCATGAAACTGGATAGTGTGCATTTTAACGCATATGGGACTGTAAATATATGGTACTTTCTTAAAAGTTATCTGTGGTTACTTACATGCAACTGAGCTAAGGTGACTATTTGTCTCGATTTGACTGAAATAGTCTTTTAACAGCAGTCTTGTTCATTATTCTGTTTTCAGAATACAAAATGTCATTTTTAAAATAAAGAAGTACAGATTTAGTCCTGACTTTGAAGAAAAAAAGCAAACATTATGATTTTCCAATTTAACCTTTTAACTGCTGTGGTCATGACTGGGAGAAAAATTTGTTTAAATGTGCCCATATAGAGTCAACAATAATAAAATTAAAGTTTATAGTAACGCTCTATGTAAAAAAGTGCAGATCAGCTACCTGACGATAATCACAATGGTCATTGAAACTACGTACTTCTAAAGTAAAAACTATAAATAGTGAAGTTTAAGTGTGTTACAAATCATAATAAATATGGTAGGCTACATACTAATTTAATCCAATTTACATTAGTAATATGTTCCAAAGGTCATACTATAAGTTTAAAATGAATAGGAAAATAAAATGTTCTTAGTCACTTCAAGTTTCAGTGACATGGAAATAAACCTGAAATACTACAGTTAAATTGAATTCAGATTCTCGGTGTATCTAAATTCATGAATCTAGTTCTGAAGTTTCTAATATAAATTTTCTCCAAAGCTTTCAGATCTTTTGGTTTTACCCTTCAAATTAATAGGTGAACCAATCAAGTATGTAAAAGTAAACTTGGACAATGAATTAAATTTCTTATAGCTGCTTTAGTGTGTAAGTTCTTTTACACAATTTTCTAAATTTAATCGTAATTTACTAACTATGGCCATATACTACTTTCAAAATCAAGTAAGACCTTAGTTTGTAACACGTAAGAAAGTGCCCAGCAAAAGTTGGTATTATAAGAAAGGAGGGATAGAAACTATTGGAAAGAAAGATAAATTACTAGGTTGTATGGACAAAAGACGCTTGGGTAAGTTAAATCAATTAATATCCGATAATAATTCTTGCGGGAATACACAGTGAAGTGGTTAAATTAAAACAACACACTTATTTAATCACTCAACTTCACATATTAAGTAGATTATTACCCATAACGCGTTTCACTGGATTGCTGGTAGATGGCTCTGTAGGAAGGATCCATCTTGCGATTAAGTCGTTTTCATTTAGTATGTCAAAATTAACTAAATTATTCTTGTTCCTTTGGATATAAATTCTTTCCCATACACTCAGGTCCACCGGATTATTTATACCTTTTAATAATATTATGTAGTCGTCAAATTCATGTTTTTCGGTCCAGTAATGGTGGGCCACCACTGATTTATCTAATTGCTTGTACCTAATATTTCTTAAATGCTCTTTGTGCCTGAAAGTTAAATTTCTTTTTGTTTTGCCAATATATGATTTGTCACAGTCCTTGCATTTTACGAACTACGAACAAACTAAAATGCAAAGACTGTGACAAATCATATATTGGCAAAACAAAAAGAAATTTAACTGTCAGGCACAAAGAGCATTTAAGAAATATTAGGTACAAGCAATTAGATAAATCAGCGGTGGCCCACCATTACTGGACCGAAAAACATGAATTTGACGACGACATAAGATTATTAAAAGGTGCAAATAAACCGGTGGACCTGAGTGTATGGAAAAGAATTTATATCCAAAGGAACAAGAATAATTTAGTTAATTTTGACATACCAAATGAAAACGACTTGATCGCAAGATGGATCTATCCTACAGAGCCATCTACCAGCAATCCAGTGAAACCGGCAGTGTCCATCTGATGATGCAAGCTACTGCTTGTGAAACGCGTTATGGGTAATAATCTACTTAATAAGTGAATTTGAGTGATTAAATAAGTGTGTTGTTTTAAATCAATTAACTTACACTTAATACACTAGCAACTTAATTTTTCCCAATTCATTGATCTTTGAATGTGAGATTATTTAATAAGGAGAAGCACCAGTACAGTTCCATTTTGTCACTTGTGAGGTCCAGCACAGAATCCTATTGAAGAAATAATCATACATTTTATCTGTTAAAAAAAAAGAAGACAACTTGAGTCCTTTAACAAGTTGGATGTTTCACTGGTACCTTATAAGCTCTATTTATGCTGAAGGAGTATAACAGATCCATGAACAGACATTAGGAATCATTATTACATTCGGAAGCAACAAAAAAAACAAAAAAACAAAAACAAAAAAAAAGGCAACTTGAGTCCTTTAACAAGTTGGATGTTTCACTGGTACCTTATAAGCTCTATTTATGCTGAAGGAGTATAACAGATCCATGAACAGACATTAGAAATCATTATTACATTCGGAAGCAACATAAACATACTTCACAATCTTGCACCCAACCCATTAAACATTACACGGTTAAACAAGTATACTCTACTTTAAGAATGTATACTGGATCTATTACGGCACAGTAAGAGATCTCAGAAACATCTACTCACTGAAAATTGCTAGTCAAACACACAATGCAAATATATGAAGCTAAATATCCACTATATTAAAGGCAATTACTTGGAAATAAAAACAAGCTCACAAATAACTGAATGAAAGTTACATGTCGATACTATCACACAATGATAAAAAAAAACCAATCATCTTTGGCTAGCTTCTTCAAAGTACTTCCACATGAAGAATTAAGTAGTGGTATATCATAGTAAGGCAACACACACACACATCCCACCAAAGAATTATCAAAACGTGGTGGCTGGTGTGCTCTGATTTAACAGTTTCAATTAATCTTCAAGTATAATACAGAACAATACAGCACAGTGCACAAGCCTAACATCTAATTTACAGACAGTATATGGCAAAAAATATCCACTTTGAAAACACTTTCTAACCAAAATAATACCATATTTTTTTCAGATAATAAGACACATTTCTGCCTTTTAAAAACATGACTGTGCCAACATTCTGAAGATCAGGCAAAAAGAAAATGTACAAAATCTGATTTACATCCCCAAAATTTACAGATAACGGTGAAATATGTTAGTTACAGAATATTCTCATTCCCTGCTCATTATTTTGTTCTATTCAGCACAGCATACAACTTACCACAAATGTGTTCCAAATAAATTTATGCTATAGAATTTAAAAGGTTACATAACCCCTAAATCATGCTCACTGCCCAGTTTGTTGAGAAAGCGAAAATTAATTTTAATACTGTTACAGTTTATACACTGAAGTAAATACTTTACTACCAAATGTTTTTAAAGTTTGATATATAATATGGACACTTCACAATGCTTCCCAATCAATTTAATCAAAAGTACAGCTCATTTTATTTTTTAAGTTCTCAGATTTTTATAATGAGGCAACAGGAAAATTACCTTATTCTATTAAAAGGCAACACATTTTCTCATTAATTATGTTTATGATTTTACTCTCTATATTGGAAACATTGCTGGAAATGATAGCAGTAAACCTCAAGTCTCAAGAATTACTGAATCAGAATAACTTCAGAAATATAGAAGGAAAGTTTTGAAGACAACTATGTTCATTCACTTCATCTAGCTGATATTAATGAATGCAAATTGGAAATATGACCCACTGAATATAATGAACTAAGCAATTGTATATTTTCAAAATCCATTTTGATAATGGCTGGCCAGATGAAAATTTTCCACTTATCATATACTAGCTGTTCTTGTGTATGTGATATAATTTATTATTTTTCTTTAAGAGTGCACAAAGGTTAAAACACCTTACTTCCTAACAGTAAAATAATTAGCTACCCAACTTTATTTTCACTTTTATGAATGTGAATACATACGGTATTCTTTTGATTAGAGAACTCAGTACAGAGAAAAATAATATATGTACATGATGGTACAAATTAATGAAAGTCAAATAATTTGAGTACATGTACATTTAGCATTTCCCATACAGCTCTGTGAAGCTTGTGTCAAGTATTTATTTACACTCAAGAAAATGCCACGATACAAAATCCGAATCTGCAGAAACAAACATACCTTCTATTGTCATTTTGTCTGATTGACAAGTTATAGTGCAGTTTTTCAGCTTGTCAATCTGATTATATGTTTGTAATTCCTATCTATGAGGAAATTTGCAACATGAAGGTGTATACCACAAAATATTGAAGAAAATATCTGAAGAAAAATGCAAATTCAGAAGTTGCACTAACCTGAACGAATGGAATGTCCTTAAAAAGTTGACAGAAATGTGTGGGTACAAGACAATATTTCGAACATATCATATTGCAATATCTGTTGTTGTTCAGCTTAACCTTATAAAAATTGTTACCACATTCACAGTTTTAGTCAAATAGATGTTATATCAGATTCTTGGTCACTATGCAAACTACTTCCAGTCAAGTGAATGACAGAAAAAGGCTCTGTAGTTTTTACTACCACTCTTATTACAATTTAATGGGTTATTGTAAAAGTGGACCAAAAACTCACTATTCGACTAAGTGATCAGAAAGAACAATTCTTGCAGACAAAGATTCAGGTAACTGGGAAAAAGTGTATCATCAAAGAGGGCAGGTTCTTAGGGGAAGAATTTGCTTATGTCCAAAATAATGGTATAAAGAAAAATGAAAAGAATGGATATTTCTGAAAGAACGCTTAAAGTTGTATTCACTTCATCTCTACTGTTATTAACGAGTGACAGTTTCTTTTACATCTCACAAGGGATGTACCGTATCTGAGCTTGAACTCGTAGAACTGAGTATGAAGATATTACAAGAAATGTTGCAACATGATGAAAATGGAAATGCAATCAGAGTATGGAGTTTGCAAACAAGTTAGGTTCACAAACTGCAATGAGGATGGCAAAGCAATTATTCATGTAAAAATGTTGGACATCTGTACTGATTATGAAAGTTGACACCACTATTTGGGATTAATTTGACTGATTATGCCTAACTCACAAGCAAAGACTCCAAGAGACCAGCTCTTACTGCAGGTATAGTATTCGAGTAGCAAAGTAAGTAATCAGTGTAATTCCAAAAGGCCACAGGCAAACAAACATTCAGTTTTGCATGGGTATGGCTCACACTACTGTTTCTATAATCACAGCATCCTTTCAATTGATTCTGGGTATTCGAGCTCAGGTAGGCCTACATCCCTTATTAATGGAAATATGTAAACAGAAACCTTATGAATGGTACATGTGAATCAACACCGTAACAGTTCATGATACTTAACCTTCCATTAGATGCAATTAGGTTTGCAAGCCCCAAACTTTACCTTTAATATTTTTTTTAACTGAAAGTATTTATTATGCTTCTAGGCCTACTGCTTTCAGACATCTTAGGTTATAACTCTGGCAATAATTTCCTAGAATGGCTGCAAGCTTAACTTCCGACAAATGCATAAGGGAGAGAGTGACGTCAGCTGTCGGATTATTCTTGATTTTTAAACCCAATTCATTATTTCAATTAAATTCACTTAGAATGGGAAGACACAATGAAGTGAAATAATATTAAACACACCTTCAAGAGCACTCTCTACTTCATTAAATTGACTACATACTAGTTAGCCGGCTTTCAGGTGGACATTTCACCCATCGTCAGACTATGTCCCACTGCTGAACTTTCATCCTGTACCACTTGATGGCGCTGCAGTGGTTTCACGAATTTTCCGATCAGCCCCAATTCGTTCTCCTCCGGGATGTCGAAATTTTGGAGGTTATTCCTATGTTTTTTAATTCAAAAATTTTGGAGGTTCAAAAACATAGGAATAACCTCCAAAATTTCGACATCCCGGAGAACGAATTGGGGCTGATCGGAAAATTCGTGAAACCACCGCAGCACCATCAAGTGGTACAGGATGAAAGTTCAGCAGTGGGACATAGTCTGACGATGGGTGGAATGTCCACCTGAAAGCCGGCTAACTAGTAAGTAGTCAATTTAATAAAGTAGAAAGTGCTCTTGAAGATAATGTGTTTAATCATTATTTCGAGTTATAGATTGCCACTGCTACCTGCATATTATAAGCCTTGCATTGTTAGTCTAAATTTCCCAGTTATTTCATTTCTTACTGCATGATCTTTTCCAGCTTACTGAATATGGGTCAACAGATGACCTTGAAAATTTAGATTTGGAGGAAGTATATAATTTTATTTATGACAGTTAACTACAAGTGAATGAATTTTATGGAGACTGCTGCCTCCAAGATTCATGGATTCATGGATGCATGGGAAGTCAAAGTTCATGTGACTGAATCCCGGTGCAGACAGGAAATTCTCTCCTAAAATATTTTCATTTATAATGTTCAGCAGAAAAGATATTCTGTGGATTCATGAATACATGTGTACAGTATAGGGTATAGCTATGAAAATTATGTTACAATATACGTGCATGATGTAAAAATTTAATCGTAAAGCATGAGAAAATCAATAGCATGGGTCCACTAGTCCCATCTCTATAATGATGTTAAAGAAAAGCACACACGTAATAGAAGGTTAAATATCTGTTTTCGCATACAAAAATTAACAATGAAAACTCACTAAAAAAATTATGAATGAAGGTACCCAGCAAATGAAACATGGCTGCTGTCAAAACACTGACTGACTTTTCTACTCTAGAAAATGGTTTTGTTCCTTATAAAATAACACATTCAAATTATTCCTCCCACCTGAATTTTTGCTTACTTCTAGGCAACTATTAAATATCCATTCAAGTACCCAAACATTTTCCACTTTTAAGCAGCACAGAGAATGGGCATGTGAATTTCTTAACCACTCAATGCAGAACGAGAGGTTCAAAATACAATTATACAATTTGTAATTGTAATTTTTTGTGTGTAATTTGTTCTCTTCTCAAGAGATGAATGTTACGAAGCTCACACTAAATATACAAGAGCACAGCCCATGAAATCTAACATAAATGGTTTACATCTGTATACAGAAAGGGCACAACACAAAATGAATTCATAAGTGAAATGAAATGAAGCAACCATGCATTATTTAACTTTGGATGCTTTGGTACATGTTCTTCTTTCTCCTTTCTTACTATTCACTCATTACCTGCAACAAGAATAAAGTGATTCACTATAACAAAAACCTGATGGAAAACTCATATAACTTCCTCTGCTCAAATAAGGGTATGTCTCTTAGTGTAATATATTATGTACATCATTCTCTTCATGTAAATTGGTAGTAAAAAAGAAGTGAATGTCGTTACCACTTCACATCACATCCCTGAACTTCAATAAAGCACTCATGCAACTTTCTTTACTCTAGGCATGGGCAATACATCCTTCTCACTTCACATTCTGATAGGATTATAGAATAAGAGACTGTATCGCAAAGAGCACGTATTCAATTGTTTTAACTTATTGCAAAGCTCTATTGTTCACCAGGCAAGACTGAATTTCAACAAACAGTAACTATTCTGCAGAGAATTTTTTCGAAAAATAGTTTTAGCTCTTACTAAAAGCACCCGTTGTACAAAGTTTCAACAAAATCGTTTGAGCTTTTTTCGAGAAAATTGCAAAACACGAAATTTTCTTCATGTATATTCCCCTTAAAAATAACATAATATCATCAACCTTTGTGTCAAGACCTCAGAAGGTACCTAACCAAAATAAAAAAATTGTTTTGTTTTCATACGATTTTCTGTTCTGGAGCTAAGCTTTTCACAGACACACACATAGACATGTTTCTGAAAATAGTATTTTTGGATTCAGTGAACCTCAAAACCTGTAATTTTGTAAAAACTCAACTTCGAATTTGGGGGTCAAACATAATAATTCCTCTACCTATATACCTATGCTGCAGGAAGGAAGTCAAAATATACAACCAAAATAATTCTCTTTTCAACTTCATGGTACATTCCAATGAAATTGTTACTTACATAGTTCAATCATCATTTGTTTCATCCTTGTCATTTTTATAAAAGGCAAAAAATTGCTTCATATAACAAACTATTCACACAATATATCCGATATAAAATGTTTCTATTGCACATAATGTAATTAACTAAGAAATTTCAATGCAAGAGATACACGTTTTCGAGATTAACAGACAATAAAATTTTAGAATTTATAACAAAATATTTAGCAGCATTTCACATAGGGAAGTTGACGCAAATTGAAGACGTTCTGCGAAATTTGTCTAAAGAATGAAGGGCTGCCTTCAAGAGACAGCCTGTATGAGCTATACATCTGGTTCGGCGTGGAAAGAGGGATCGAAAAAGATAAGCTGGTTGAAGATCTCTTAACGCTGGGTAACCACTTGTATAACCTAAAAGAGGAAAGGCTCCACAAAGAAGCGGTAAGAAGAGAATATTGATTTAAAAAATAGGCTTTATACTTTGTAAGAAACTGTTGATAGTAGTTTTATAGAAGGCCCCCCTGAGAAATGCAATGTAATCAAAACGGACCCACTTTAGACATGAATTCTGAATAAACATTATTATTATTATTGCACATAATGTTTGGGATGACCAGGGGAAAAGTAGATAAATAAATAACAACAACATTTATAATAATAATAACAACAACTAGTATTACAACTACGACGACAATCAGGGGCAGTTCCTCTTAATGTGCTACAGTGCTGCAGCACACAGCTTGTTTTCTGTCTTCATGTAATTTTATTTTCAAATGCAATATTTTACACATATTTCAACCTATCGCATCTGTTAATGTTGTGAGTCAGTAAAAGGAATACTAGTCACCCAGCACGGAATGACATTTTTATTATAAAACACAAACATAATGATCACTGATACATTCTCAGGGAGTAACCTAAATATAAATTTCTGCCCAGCATCATCATTAACATCATCGCTGTCACCTCAATAGCCATTCTTCCTCCAACCTCATCTCCTACAGAACAGCCTTACAAAATTTGACCCCAGCTGAAGACGGGAGCAAAAATATTGGTAAACTAAGTGCCCGTTTCAGCTTTTATACTATTTCATATTTATTATATTACTGTATCTTTATCCCTACCTCTTCCTCTTCATCATCTTCCTCTCTTGAGTGCTTCTTTGTTTTCTTTATGCTTCTGCGTGTGGCTTCAGCACTTCGTCCTTTCAGCTTGATCCTTACTTTCATAGAATCATTGTCTGAATGCACCTCTTCTTCCACAGCTGGTTGACCTATGCAAAAATATAAATAAATAGTGAAAAGTACACTGAAGAAACATTCTCATATAAAGTAAATCCTTGATCCCTAATGCGGACAGGTCTGTAACTTATCAATTATCATACATCCCAACACAGCGATCAGGCAACAGAATATGCCTGACTCGCCCTTCTTTTCAGTATCAACCAATTCCATTGCATGACATGATCAATCTTTATGTGCTTGCACTGGGTGATGTGTGACAAGAATTTGGCAAAACAGCATAGAACAAGACTGTCTTAAAGTTACCAAGTTCATGGATCCATGTCTCTTGAACCACAACAAAAAATTAATCCATTTCTTGTACACCCAAATTAAGTTCTTATCAACTTTTTATTGCAGTCGAGCTCCATGCCTTAGGGCAATTCTCTTGTAACGCACGTGTTAACTCTGGCAAATAAGCATGCTTCTTACAGTACCTTTGAGTGGAATCAAAAATTTTCACTGATGGTGAAAAAGAGAAAAGCACTTTTGAAAAATGAGAATGTGAATATTATATGAAAATTAGTCGGCTGCGGTGGTCTAGAGGTAGTGTGCCCGCGTCTAGATCCGAAGGTCGCGGGATCAAACCCGGCCGCAGTTGATGGATTTTTCAGGACGTAAAAATCCTGGGAGGGACTTTAAGCTGGGGGGCCCGTGTCGTAGATTTACAGCATGTAAAAGAACTCCAAGCCTAAATTAGAGCCTCTGGACAAAATTTATCAGCCCTTTCACGTCCAAGTAATACCTTAGTTTCCGGAGGGGGTTTGAGAGGCGATGGACTTACCACCTGTCCCTCTGCCCCCTCTAGGAACATAAGCGTAACAAAATTCACATAGGTACAGAAACCTCCACATGGAGGCCCTTCGCCCCAACATGGGGGCATAGGATTATAGAGAGAGAGATATGAAAATTATATTGTATAGAATTATATGAATATTATAAGACATTATCATTTAACATATAAAATATGGGCTGATGGGTTATTATGAAGTGCTTTATGACTGTACTTTATTGTTTACATTATGCAATGTAATGTAATGTAATCTTTTGCCAACAGATATTTGTCGTCGCCTTGTCCCATTATGAGCATTATGCTCCGGGATTGTCCTACGGGGTAAATAAATAAATTTATAATTATGCAACATGTATAAATCTAATGGCTTTATCCCAAGTCAGCAAATGGCATACCTAATGCTATAATTATGGTGTTAATTGTCATTCTACTTTTTAAATAAAGCATGTTACAGTAAATACAGTAAAATTTCTTCAAACAATTGGATTTATTTTTTAAAAATAACAAAATCTTAATAATAGCAATCCCCATACATCAAGTATCTACTTACTGAAAATTTTAACCAAATAACAATGTTTGTGTTTTTAATATAGGTGTCAATGCTCCTACACAAAGCAGAAAATGAAATCTGTCAAAATATGCTTACTCTGACTTTCCTCTTCTGGCATTGTCACCACCTCTTCCTCTTCCTCTTCGTCGTCATCCTCAATAATCTGATCTGGATCCTGCTCCAGTCTTGCTCGGGCATTCACAAAAACTTTCTCCAGGACAATTGAATCTTCATGAATTAATGAGGCTTCCTCATTATACTTCTGTGCATTGCGGCACATCTGGATAAAGTCTTTCTCCAAGTCATCGAAAGTCAAATACTAGAACAAAGCAAAGTAAAAGAATGTTATTTGGTATGGGTAAATGCATCAGAAATAGACAATCTATAAATGTAAAAATAATTGTGTTTGTTTAACATTATAGGCAAGTAAATTAAATTAAATTAATAGGATATGTTTTTGAGAAGAATAATTTTAATGTAGCATGCTGTCACACAAGTCACAAATAGAGAAAGGCTGCAGACTTAGGAAATAATGCTCTAGATATCAATTACCTCTTATGGCCTAAAAACCAAAAGTTATGAGAAATCTCAAAGCACTATAATTACCTTATTTTCGTCAAGCCTTTGCTGAATCTTCTTTATGTCGATGGGCTTCTTAATGACATTGTAATAATGTGGAAGCTCTGTTTTTGAAGGCAACTTCATGAAAGGACCACTCAATGTTCGACCATCACTGAAAGACAAAACATATTGCTAAGAGTGGAGATAATACATAATACACTCAATCCAGTTTCACATTGGACAGTATTGATCTCTTGCTATGACCTAAAAATAAAAACTAGACCAATCCAACAATTTACGAGAGTTTTGCAAGGTGATCCGTTAAATCCATTGTTATTTATAATTTCCATGGTTGATATTATGGAAACCATCTCTGAAAGAGTATAATATATGCTGAAGATATTGTGCTGGCTTCAAGCAAGGAACTGCCAGTTATCCTTGACTCATTAGTGAAATGGCCAACCTTCACGTAAATGAAGACAAGAGTCTTGTCTTGTCACATGACTGTCTCGATGACCTTCAGAAAGGGTGGAAAACTAGCAATCTTCCACAAACAGGAAAGACCTCTGAAGAGGGTATCGAGCATCACATTACAAACCATGGGTTATGTCTTCTCTATCCACATCGACAGAATCAATGCAGCAACCAGAGGCATAAATGATCCCTTTTAAACCTATTACACTGAATGTGTAATATTGTAAATAATGTACTAGTGTCTGTATGTAAGAACTTCTATTTCTATACTGTTTTATTTTTAAGTGTGTATTAGGTAGTATTGCAACCTTGAAACTAATGACTGTATGCAGGTAAAGCCTGTCAAAAAAGTCAATAAATATGAAATATCAAGAATCTGAACAACCTACTAGAACAGCCTTAAAACTATTCGAGCTGAAGGATTCACCTGTTCCCATGTTAAGTTTGGAAAATGCCTGGCTAATCACCTACAGCAACTGGAAAAACTAAAAGCAACCTTTCTTAAAAAGATATGTGTTTCCAAGTGCACGCCATCAAGACTTGAATGTGAGTTAACCCATGAAGCTTCCTATGTAGAGGAACTTTGGACTCAATTGTTGTTGTAGGAGGAAAATATGGAGTGACTTTAACTCCACTGAAGCAATGGTCTGTAATGACTCGCAGGGAGGAGACGAGCTGAAGACATCCAATCATGTGTTTCACCATACATGGTTTCCACTATAAGCTGTGTAAGATTAAAAGGTTCCATCACCCAGACTCGTATTGTGTTTGTGAATGTTGTGGCAAGAGCTGGGAATAATCTCATGCATTCAGACACGAGCCTTCCAGTTCAGCTTTCTGTAGCAATGATCATCATCTGTGTTCTGTTTAATATGCACATTATGCAAGAATCCTCTTTCATTAAAAAATAAAATATATTTTAAAGATTTGAGAAAAGTAAATTGGCAGATCTTGCCAAGACTTGCAATCGTATACAACCTAAACAGGATGGCATAGTCTTCACAAGTAAAGAAACTCTCTCCTCGGAATCACAGATCTGACTGACCCATGCCCTGCTAGCAAAGGCATTCTGCAGGCATAGGGTGGGATACGGTGCTTGCCTAAGTTCTCTGCTTGTAAATCCTAAAAAAGCGTTCTGCCTTCTTGTTTGGTCATGAAGACTACTGTTTATTTCTTATTTTGAACACTAGTAACAACAAGATTGTAGATCAACATCTGTATGTATAAAACATATGGCCAAAAAATCACAAAATACAGGCTAAAAGACTAACAAGAAATTCTAATTGAAAAGATAATTTTATCATGTTAGTCATAGTCAGTTACAATAAAATCAATTTGGAAACTTGTTACATACTGTTACATACATGCTCTCAGGATTTTAGCCAAATTTTGATGTTGTTTATTACAAATGTTTTGGTCTAGACTGTGTCTCCATTTTCTAAGTGTCTTGAAAATGGAGGAACAGTTCAGTTCTGAAACATATGAATTAAACTATGAAAAAAAAGATAAAACTATGATACAAGAGATTTCAACAGATCTAAAAGATGTACCCTAGAATATGGTCCATTACATACTGACATACTTTGACTTGCACAAGTTTGTTCAGGTTGAAAATAATTTAATTCCAGAGACTGACAAATCAGGAACTTACTTTATTGAGACCAATGAATGCCACTGTTCAGTCTTAAACCACTGACTTTAAAGAAATTACAAGCCTTCTGGAAAGAGGACAGTAGACTATATACACACATAGTCAAATCTCTGTACATAGCAGTATTTGTGTGCCCTGGCAGATTGTATTGTTATACGACGGTTGTTGTTATATTCAGGGGCTGTATCTATCATATATTAAGAAGACTTCATGCAAACTGTTTTGTGATCTAAAGGGTTATTTAAGGAGCACACACACACATAGAAGCTAACACAATTAACCACAAATCCAAATCAACCAAATCAAACTTATTAATTTCCAAAGAGGAGAAAACTTAAGAATTACATATGACTGGCTTAATGTATCATAGCTTCTAGGGATTCCAGCCGGGTGAGAAGACTAAAGCTGGTGTAGCTTTATGGATCACACCAAACTTTGAGCCTATAGCATATGGCAGAAATTTCAAGCTATTGGAAAGAGGGAAGGGATTGGTGGCTTGGATGGACAAAATCTTCTACCTTCTACCATATGCATGCCTAAACTACAGTTTGCAATAACAATTGAACTTCAAAGTATTCTTGTAAAAGGATATTTTTAAAATGCTTCAGTGCTGTAGTGAGTGAAATTTAACATTAACATAGGAAAATGTTCTACTCGTTACTTGTTCATAATAATTAGATTCTAACTTACCGATCAGTGTACTTGACCACAATGCTCATAAGTTTCTTCATCTGCTTTTTCAGCTTGCTATTTGAAGAAGTAGCACTTTTGTCAAGAGGGGGGCGCCCTCGTCTCTTTTTTGCATGTTTCTCCTCTGGCATACCCGAAGTGGATGGGGTTGTAGAAGGGGTACCACGTCCACTACTTAATTCATCTTCCTCTTTCCGTCTACGTTTACGTGCTTTCTTCCTGCTTGGCTTCCTCTCTTCCTCTTCTTCATCTTCTATACCATCATCAATAGCCTTAAACATGAATGAAATAATTATATAAGTTCAAGTACTTTCAACATGAACTATTTTCAAACATAGAAGTCCCACAAACCACAGCCCAGGATATTTCTTACATATTTGTCACCTAGTGAGTTAAAAGTTAAGTAAGGATATTCCGTGCTGTGTGTTCTAACTCAAAAAAATATTAATATTCATGGGGGGAACAAGTCCTAAAAATCAAATCATTGTTCAGATCAGGAAGTTGGGAATTCACAAACATCAGTGTTAAGAAGTATTAAATGTTAAAGCTCAGTTATTATTATTATTATTATTATACTACTTTTTATTTATTTTATTATTATTATTATTGCTGCTGGTGTTGTTTATTATTATTACTGCCGTTGTTATTGTTATTATTATTATTATTATTATTATTTAAAAAAATATTATTATTATTGTAATGAGATAAATCTAAATTCATTCATACTTATGTGCTAAATTATAAGAATATTGTAATTATTAGTTTATGTTTTACTTAGATTTTTTAACAGTGAAACTCCAATTATCCGGATTACTTGGGACCGGACCCGATACGGAAAATCAAATATCCGAATAAATGGATAAAACATGGAAAAAGTAATTTATTTAAAAAAAATCTAAACTGTATAGTACTGTACTTACATAAAGTGTCACATCTTGAACATATTGGTCAGATTCAGTTGTTTTGCTGACAAACTGTCAATTTTTTCGGCCAAAACTTTTGCTTTCTGGCAAATAATCAGCCCTGAAAGAAGGCTTCTCAGTGCTTGCTACTGTAAAAACCATTTGAGTGTGGATATTTGGAGTTAGGATATTTGAAGTTCTACTGTATTTAGATACAAGCTTGACATAACCACAATTTTTTGTAGATCTCTTACAATGAATAAAATCAATTAATCAAAGTCCACACAAAATTTATACATCTCTGTCACATACGTATAGATCAGACTGAACACATTATTCAACACCTACTTTATGAAAGGTGAGCGATTCTCATTTAGATATTCTCTTATTAAAATATTTAGCGAGAAATGGAAGTAACATCGAGAACAAACAATTGTCATGATCATGGGTTGCCCCATTTCCAGTTCCGGCTGCATGCCATGGAAAGTATAAGTCCCGTGGCTTCTTTGGTTCAAACTGTTTATTCTGGCAGGAATTTCCAAAAGTTTTAGCTTAATACACTGAAGCCAAGATCATTCAGCTCCCTGGAAATTTACCCAGTAGGGCACTAAGCTGAAAGCTCTGATTTTATTCCTGTCTAGACAAATTTTCCTGTTTACAATATCATGTATGTTTTGTATAAAAAGAACAAAGGAAGAAGGAATACTTAGATTTTCAGTTAGCTGCAAAGAAATGAAATATATTTAAGAAAATGGCACAGATAGAGATGAGTCAAGTCCTAACAATTCTCCGCCATGTTTGTTGGCTAGATGTATTTGAGATGCAAATTTCACGCTATCTTAAGTGTCGCTACCTAAGTTCATCAGTGTCCATTATCTGTCTTCATCTGTACCAGATTATCACCCTCATAGTTGATGAGCAGGGTTAGGATTTTGGATGATTTCAAACTGCAGATAGCTGTACTTTGAAGTGGGAAAATCAGTGGTTTCACTTTAACTTTTCAGTGCTTTAGAAAAATATACGTTTCACAGAATACTCTTTTTATATTTTTAAATCACACTACTTTTTAAACCTACTCAAAATGCTGTGATAAGTGGACAGGCAGCTGATACATGTTTTGGCATATTTTAAATGTTTTCTGATGGAGTATTTCCTTTCCAAAGGCACTTGGCACTTGCAGAACTTACATATGATTATGCTTTTATCTATGCAATAAAATTCGTAGTTCTTATACTGAAGTACCCTTTTCACTGCACATACTTTAAAATTTGGCACCTGAACGTCTTTGCATTCCTTTGATATTGTTTGAATGCGAGCAATTGATAAAAATACAATGCTTCTATGTGGATGGTTTTATTACACGCTAAAGTAAACCTTGTATTCAATTTTCTTCAGTTTAAAATTTTTTAGCCTCATTATCTCATGGTAATTTTGAGTTAAGAAATCATTTCTGAGGACACTGTTAGACATGCTGAAGACCGTTATCATTCCTTCTATGCTCTTTAATTACAATCGTTAAATTCTCGGTCAAGAAAACTTTGTGTTCCTACTAACAGTTATTTACATTTTAGTAATGCAGTTATGAAAAATTCAGGAATTAATTCATCTTGTCAAATCCACTCTTTAGCATTCAGAACAGTTAAATTGTTAGCAATGCTTGTTATTAGGTGATCTGTAAAGATTTGTAGCTACAGTACAAAAAAGCTGTCCCCATCCTTCCCTGTTACCGACATTTAAACCTGACAATGCATATTGGAAAAAAAAAGTCATTTCTTTTTCCATTTGCTTACAAGAAGTTATCACTATGTAGTGTCCAAATGCAAAGACAGCTTGATTAGTTCCAATAACAAGAGAAGGGTTTTCAAACAGGGTTTATAAAACAACGGTTTACTCAAACAATCTTCCCAGAGTTAACTGGAAAGCTGTATAATTAAGATTATCGTCAGGACCTAAATAAAACTGGAATTCCTGTCTCTTAATACTTTAACTCTGCCTAAATTAAGCTGCAAGGAAAATTTCATAATTAAAAGCAAGACTGTTCACACTGATTACTAGCAACTACCGTTCAGCCTTTTCTACATGCTCCTCTTCTACTTGTTGAACCAACCATCAAAAGAAGTAAATTCACATCACTTTGCAAACAATAACAATTCTCAAAACCAGGCACTATCTCTTTTTACATACAGTACTTGAAAAGAAAGATACATATACAGAGCTAGGGAAAAAAATATATATATACATATCGCATGACTTCTATGTATGTGGTCATCATTAATTAAAGTGTAAATGCTCATTAATATATAATGAAATAATATATAATAATATAATGAATTATATCTGTATATAATAACACCAAATAAAGAAGACATGAAGTATTTGAGAATGTGAGTATGAAGAAAAATAGAAATAAAAGAATAAATAAGCCTACTCTGAAACAATAAAGTTTCAATATTAATATTAGATGGAAATCTACAGTGAAGTGTTGATATCTGTAGCAAGATTGAGATCGGAAATATAACTTCGCATTCATACTAATACACTAAACTTCACTAAAAGGTATATTTACCCAGGATGATCATTTCAATGGGTCTTCCCATCATTATCAGTTGGAATCAGCTGGTCCTCTAGCGGCTAGAGGACCAGTCGGAATCAGCTGATGATGATGGGAAGACCCATTGAAATTATCATCCTGGGTAAATATACCTTTTGGTGAAGTTTAGTGTGTATATTTCCAATCTCAATCTTGCTACAATGAAGTTTGTTTGTTATGGAAGTTTAACAACTATTATGTACTACTCTTATGCTTGTAATTGTCGCTGGTGTGTTGGAATTTTGTCTAGAACAGAGTTCTTTCACATGCCTGTAAATCTGCAGACATGGGACTGATGTATTGACTGTATACGCATATAAATCCATCAACCTGAATCGGTAATGAAAGTCAAGCTTTGGAACAGGAAGCAGTTACACCAAAACCGACCACTTGTGAGCTGAAAGAGGTGGAGATTCTTTCTAGATCAGTGAGACAGAAATTGAAACAAAAATATTTTGTTCAAAGAAGCATTCTTTCAAAAAATTCAACTATTATGTGGCAATATGGATATGGAATTGAGAAAGAATATTATAGTGAATTACATCACAAAGAAAAAAGGACAGGTTTTCAAAATCTAGGCATGAAGGACAGAAAGAAGAAAATCGGTTCACAAATTAAGAGATTAGGTGTTTAGTTGATAAGGAAGCACAACAGTCATAAAAATAATAAGAAAAGGTTAGGATATACACAGAGAGAGAATGCTAGAGGAGAAAACAAAACGAAAACAAACAAACATAAATCTACTGAATGCTGTTAACAATGAAAGGTGTGAAGTAATAAAGAAACTGGCAGAAGATTAGTCCACACAAGATTAATACACACAACATCAGTGGTCAACAACATCGTACAATTTAGGAAAAACTATCCAGCCAATAATTATCACTAATGTTGATCCTGCTTGGATTTCTAAAAGTGAAAATAGTGTTGCAGGTTAGTATCATCTTCCTAAAAGAAACTGAAGACCACTCCCTAGTGACTCGCTTTTAACAAATTTAGAATATACACTGACAAGCAAAAAAAACCGATCACTTAAAGAAATTTTAAAAAATTAAGTTTAAATAAAAATTATATAGTAGGCCTAGTGCTTGAAATAAAATTACTGCAATTGTATACATTTTTTAAGATTAAAATTTAATGACACATTTCACACTGAATTCCCCACGTTGCCTCTTGCACCATGGTGAATGGTGAGTCTAAGGTTGCAGCGGCATAATGGAGGCTGCGTTCATAATCAATTAGAGCAACAGCTTTGGCAACGTCTTCAGGACTGAGAGGCATAATTTCAACTAAACTTCCTGACAGAATCACTTCAATACGAAGGGAGACAGTTTCCTTTCAGTTTGGAAGGAAATACGCAATACAACAATGAAACACCTTGCAATGTGTATGACAAGCTAGTGCACATAATCAGGTCGGAAACGCCCTATTGCGATGTTTTCTTTGTTTTGTTTTTGATAAAGTGAAGATATGAAGAAAGCAGATATGCTGTATCTATAGATAATGTTCCAATAAAACTAATAATTCATCCTCACCAACAACAATGTATAAACATCCAATCAAAATTATGTTAATCTTAAAATTACAACAAATTATACAGTGATCGGTTTTTTTTTGTAGTACTATGTTGGAGGTCGTGGTTCAAAGTTTACTTGGAAAAATTAAGAAGGGATATTTCTCTAGAAATTTTTCCTCAGTCACCCATGAATCCCCCCAACTGTTTCTATTTTTCAGCAGTTACCATTCTACAAGCCCATTTTAGTCGCTGGACTCGAGAAGCTGAACGAGTGCATGAGAAATGGCTCTGCCTTCAATGCACGGAAGGTGGCAGGAAGTGATTATGTTTTCTTAGCCAATGATCATCTGTCTGCTTCTAACCTTTGCTGAAAGCAAGTGGTGCATTGTTTTGGGTCTGTCAGCTGAAACATTTCATTTTATTTTCCCTAATGGAGTATGGTATTCAAAGAACTCATTCATATTAATGAACATTTACAGAATACTTCTATCAAGTCAATCTACGTAATTGCGCTTAGTATGCTATTTTCAATCAATTAAATCATATAGTTCTCTCCATGCGCAAATACAAACAAAATCTTCATTAAGCAAGGCAAAGCACATTTATATCATTTGATGTTGCTACAGTTGCCATACCGTAATTATTTTAGGCTGACAAAGTTAAGGAGCAAGGATTCTTTAATGTTAACAAATAATTATGATCTGCTATTTCATTTTAAGGGGGGACATGCATGTATGGGAACTGAGTAATAGGTGAATTTTTTTTTTAAGCAATGAATTTTCTGTAACCTTGTAATCTGACAAGCCCTATATTGACTACTTTTGCAATTACATACTATTTTCAGGATTAATTGAACTATTTCAGTTACGAATAATTATCGTTACAAAATGGCAGTAATGTTTCGTGCAAATGAAATGCTGATTACATGATAATTTCCACAAATATCAATATTTCTGAATGATTATTTTTTCTAAGTATTTGTTATATCACATGAACAACACTATTTAGGCCTATAACCATTGATTCAATATTAAGTTTATTTTTAAATATTATTGATGTAAGAAATGTAAAAAAAATATGTAATTCTTTAAAATACTTATGCTGTAGATATTTCAAAGATTGTAGGTGATGTTTATATGATATGAACAAACAGAACTATATATTAATACTTCAGATGGAGATTTAACATACATAACTTCACTTAATTCAAACTAACCTAAATATATTCCGAGCCAACATCATGACTCATCCTCAGCTATACTCCATAGAATTAGTTTATCAATATACTTGCAAGAATGAAGTTCGAACAAATTTATCTGATGAAACTCATAATCTCGAGTACGATTTATATCTATTCCATGAATAAAATGTAATGGATTCTGTAAATAATAATTATATTCTTACTTTGTTGTCAATAGCTGTGAGAGAAAGCCAAAAAAATGGTTTAGCTTGACTGCCGTTGCCATGTTCAACAAGTTACCACAAGGGACACATGACTAGCACTTTAATCAACTTAAAACCATCTTGCAACGTTGGATATGATCTAAAGGAATTTTTCAACACTTCTGTTAATATCCTTCCATAGTCCAAAATTTTCATATCTTAACAATTCATATTAATTTGTATTTCAGTCTTTGTATTGTATTTGTATTCATTATTGTGTATTTTCATTCTTAGGTCTATGTTTAAAATTGTCCTGTTCGATTTGTATTGATTGTATTTACTGGTAATTAATCATATTTTATATGGTCTATGCATTATTCTTGATGCTCACGGCAAATTAAGTATTGATTGATTGCGACATACTAAGTGAATGAACAGTCCATGAATCGATTCAATGGAATGATTGGAGTTCCCAATGCTACCAATAATGTTTACCACAAGATGGAGAGTGTCATCATAGTTACTTACATCAGAACATTATTAAAGCACATGAACTGGGTTGCACCACATCGAAATTGTATTTTTAATCAATGGACATTTATATTATTTCGATTTCCAAACAAGTTAAGTTATAAAATAATGTGTTTTTATTCTGTTCAATGACAGCATATGATGTATTAGCCACAGCATGTTGATGGCTTACGTGTCCAGAAAATGAGCTGATGTTTTATCACATAAAATTGCAATCTTGTGACCCTAGGAAGCATATTATAAGATAAACAATCATGATCAGTCGATAGCCAAGGGATTGCTAAACATTACTGGTCAAAATCGAATACACAGCGTATAAATGGAATAGTCATATAAATAACATTTCAGTACATGAAACATGGCTGCTATTTTGTAAGTATAATTAACAGTAATAGTTAAATTAATTCTGAAAGTACTGTAGTATGGAATTGTAGAAGTAGTCAATATGGAGCATGTCAGATTACAAAGTTACAGAACAATTCGTTACTGGGGGGGAAGTAAAAAATTCCACTTCATTCTCATTTCCCAAAATTATACATCCACCCTTAATGCAATAAGAAAAAATGCATGGTAAATAAACAAAAGAAAAAGGGTTAAAGAGATATTTTCAAATGACTTACTAGTGAATTATTATCTAAAATTTGTATTTTTAATTCGAAAAGTTTACTTATTAAACTGTCTTATTTTCATGGTGACAATACAGAAGTCAAAAATCACAATAAAAAGAACAGGAATGATGGAAACAAAATTGTTTCATACAAAACTGCAATCCAATTGACCCAGATCTGTATGGACAATGAATCATTACACTATGGACATAGCTTTAATGCAAATTAAATCTAATAACAAACTCACCTGATTGTTCAGACAGAGACATCTGTGGAGGATAAATAGAAGCAAAACTTTTGTAACTCTACTTTTAAGTAATCAAATGCTTTCACGTTCGCAAACCTACTTATAATGTACTTCTGTCTTACCTGCCTCTTTTTCCTCTGAATGTGCTTAATAAAAAGAGGTATAATAAGGCAAAGGGAATTTAAATTAGCAACTTTTAAAATATTTTCTTATGAAGGATACCTTCACGTTTAAACAACCATTCCACATAAAACTAAAGTAATACACAGGTAAATGCTTGTCATTAAATTTACTGGTGTGAGAATTGTTTTATTAATTGTCGAAGATCTTCTTTGAAGGAATACATGGATAAAACAAAGCCAATATTTAAAAACTGTCAACAAGTCTAGGGTATAAGGATATCAAGTTCCACATAAAGACAGTATTAATCTACATTTCAATTCTGCTATCACTTCCCAAAAGTGGAGTATTAGTGGAAAATGAGCAACGTTATTAAATGAATCCTAAAGGGTAGAAAGAAGGAGGTGGTCAACCAAAACTTGAAATCGAGATATCAGCACCATCTGGTAGGTAACTTGAGAAGCTTTTAAAATTTTGCATCACCTGGATGAGGAAATAATAATATTCTTCAAGAATGAAAAACAGGATTACGAGGCTTAATATAAAACTTAAAAAAATGCTTCTTGAAGAGCATTTGTATTTCAACATTTCCTCTTTCTTCAACTGTAGGCCTACCCTTCAAACACAATAGAACATTGTTATGTTGAAAGAAGAACAAAATAACTACCGTAAGTAGTCCCTTTTTGGAAGCATTGGTGAAAAAAAAGACACTACTGAAGAATGCAAACAAATTGGATGGGCCACTGTTTCAGAAGAAATTGTATTTCAGTAAAATACCAGTCTAACAAAATTTAGGGGACCTCAGAAATTAATGTTATAGTGAAATTTTGTTATATTTTGTTTTACCAGTGCACAATGTCCTGGGTTTTATTTCTTGAAAAAGTTTGTGATTTTCTGTGGAACACTCCTAGACACAAAAGACTATTCAAGATAGTCAACAACCAGCACACATGAATTTAAAACAGAAACTGGCATATTGCTTTGTAATAGATGAAAATCTTTAGGACTATGTGCCATGTGACGCCTGCACAAGAGTCAATCTCTGCTGATCTTTCACCTCATGTTCACGTGGATTCCTATCACTCAAAATGTCTGCCACAGTTCCATCATCTGTGATTTCTTGTTAGATTATCACATCACAGTCCACACTGATGTAGTCAGTGAGATTCACACTTGCTGGCCCATCTGACTTTTCACACAAACACTTCCAGTTCTCTTCTGTTTTTGTGTCATCTACGGTAGCATTTCACTTTTTGTGATGTCTTCTTCAAAAACCATTCCAGTTTTTTTAAAGCAGTTAGCCAGAAAAATCAAAATTATATACAGAACAGACAAACAGGAGAAATTTTAATTTGTTATACTGAAAGTTCTGAATTTGTCATAATGAAATGTTTTAGCACACACAAAATAGAGAAAAGGGAAGGCTACAATAAATAATTTTGCAATACTGAAAATTTTTTTTATACTGGTATTCATCAAACTGGTATTTTACTGTATAAGATATGACCTACAGGGATTGATTCTAGAAACAAAGGAAGATGTTAATTGATTGATGACATCAAGATCTACAAACTCACACATGATACAAAATGCATAGCAAAAAACAACAAACTGGAAAAAAAATAGTAGGTTTGCTGTCAAGACCTGCCAATGGCAGAACACTAAAGATAAGAGGTTCTAAAGAGTTTCAATCCTAACAAATTGTTTTGTCATTCTAATGGAAAATGAGGACATTAAATTCTACGTTAAGCTTCATACGTACATGTACGGATGTAACTTTATCATAAATATGAGTCCACTAGAAAATAAATATAAATATGAGTCCACATAAATATAAATATGAGTTCTCATAAATATGCTGCCTTGTCCATCTTACTCAGTTTGGAGACCCTGAGGGTTCCTGGGAATTGAGGCTCATGAAATTTACACACTTCGCACATGAAGATGGTGAGGTTGTCAGGCAGCCTTTATTACTGGACAGCTCTTGGTAATGTTAAATCATCACATATCCTGGCACAAATGAGGGGTCCATAGTTCTTCCTGAGATAAGAGGATAGTGAAAACTTCTGGGTTTGAAAGTTCATCTTCATGAGAGTAGTAACTAGCAATTCTTTTGACTACCCATCATCCCCTTTCCTGCTCAAATCCCCTACTCCAAAGATGGTGACTTCAAATAACTGATTTTTAAAAAAGTACTAACTGCTGTTAGAGGTCGAGTCAATGTAAGGGCCAACAGAAGATTAGAACACTCAGAGCTAATCAGCAATAGAGCCTATGAACACAGATTGTAGTTCTGAAATAATTTGTAATAATAACCTTTAGAAGCCTCTCAATATAAGTTATGTCCATAAAACGAACCAAACAGCCTTGAAAGTGTTAAAAATTTGCAATCACAAACTCCCCAAGATATAAACCAAAAGGGATTCTAGTACAAGCAGGCCTTGTATATAATTATGGATAGATGTTTTATGTATATTGCTTCATCAAAATCAAAGCATATTCCTTTTTTGGTATAAAAATGTTTTGATTATCCAATTAAGTGAATAAAAACAAAACTTATCAGATTACCTTAAGCCATTCCTTTTCGGTGAGACTATCGGTATAATCCACTTCTTTACGCTGACGGGAACCTCGTCCATAGAATCTCTCTTCCTCTTCTTCACCTGTCCATTTCTCTACTTCATCATCTTCCTTGATGAGCCATGTTGGCAGTTCTTGCTCCTCCATCAGGCGAGGCTTACGTTCAGCACCAAGTTTTGAATCTTCACGTCTACGTTCCAAGTCCATCTTTTGGAAAGTTTCAAACTCTGCTTCACATCTCGCAATCATCTGGTTGACTGTCTCATCATCAGGAACTTCATTCTCTTCCTGTAATTTACATATATGTATTATAAAGAACTCCAAAAACAGAATTGAGTACCTAATGATTAGAGATACCTTACGTTAAATTCACAAGATGTGCTAACATGAATTCTTCTCGTTTGTACAATGTTTGCAAACTTTTCTTTACAGCTTCCCGTAACCCCAAAAACCCGCTTTTGAAACACAATGTAACGTCAATCCTATAACAACGCAAAAAGTAAACAATCATAGTTTTTTAAATTAATTCCAGCAAAATTTACTTTTTTAGCACAAAATCTTAGCATTGACTGTAATTCATTTACATGGAATACTCCCAGTTTTCCCTCATGACTTTGTAAACAAATAAATCCACTGGCCTCATTGCCATAGAAGGATATTCCTCCATGGTGCAACTTTTGCTCCAAAAGGAACTATCCACTGCACAATGTGCAGCCAAGGAGGAAGAACCGTAGGATTAACCTGTTATATCTGGGTCTAACTCAAGGTGTATAGAAAAGGAGGTGGGTCGGACTGTGGTTCTCCCCCACCACTCACTCACTGTGATGACACGGCTGCAGTCCCACAGTTACATCCGATGCAGTCCTTATAGCTTACTTCACCTACAATTTCGACTGCTATCGTTTTCATGGGCACCCAAACCCGTGGGCAAAAGGGGGACCACGGTACCCTAGCTCTCAGGAAAAGAAACAAAAATATATTAATAATTATAGTTCGCGATTTCTTATTTAAGTTTGCATGTCTTAGAGTAAAGAAAAAAATTGCTAACTAGTTTTTCAGTGGCAAAATAGCATAAAATATGATTTTCATTAGTTCAATTACTAACTTAAAAATTTTCCTGGGGTGGATCCCCGGCCCCATTTTCTTGGGGGTATGGATTTTTAAATTTTATTTAACCACTTTCGAAGTCAATTGAAACTGCATCATCAGAAAGTAAGTCGAAAGCAAACTATCGTTGATTTATTTCAACTTACAATGTCACACTTGTTTGCCCCCGTAGAAAATATAATATGGGCGCCCTTGATCGTTTTGAAACTGTTGTTTACTAATGCTCAGGAACTTGGATTTCCTCCATTCTCCTTCGGGCGTTCCAATAGTAATGTGTGAGCTGGGTTGGTAGATCAGCATCAATCTTCTTGATTGCCGGGCAAGTCAGTAGGTGTTCTCCATTCATTATTGAAGCTGGATCGTTGCACAGGGTACATTGTGGTGAAGGATAGATGTTGATTCTATGAAGATGTGAAGCTAAGCAGTCATGACCTGTAGTTGTGCGGAAACTAACTTCTATCGAATTATAAATGTACATACATATGAAACATTGTCATACTGTTACCTTTGAATTGCCTGATGCCAAGACAATGTATGAATAAAATAATATATAAGTTACAGAACAAACATACTGTATTGTACATTATTTCCAAATGACAGCAGTAAAGGCAACAATGTAAATTACAATGCAAAATTTTTTAAAAGTTACAATATATTTTTAAATACAGTTTATGTTATATATATAGTATTTTTGCAGTCTTGTAGTTACTTGCATCTTCAAAAAAGGAATTCCGCCATTCCTTCTTCAGCATGAGTTAATTAATAATCCATCACATTTTATGATCTCCAAATCCGATATTGTTTTTCATCCAATTGAATTATCTTTTTTTTTTTCTTCCTTAGACAAAAGAAAATACATTTTTCAAAATTCTAGAGTATATTATATAGTAGGTAACAATAAAAATTCAGTTAGTCTAATGTGGTTACTATGTTATTATTAATGTTATATTAATAATAATGGTATAATAGAACACAACATGTTTTAAAATTACAAAAATTAATCATTCATTTACTGTTTAACATGAAAAAAATACTCTTATTACAAACAAAATTTTCACATGCCCTTCAATACACATTTTGAAGTGCCAATTTTTTATTTTAGTTGAACCATAGAACAATATATTTTTGTAATAATTTTAATTACTGGTATTCTGTAACCAATATGCAATGCTTTGTTAAATGGCAAATGAAAAAAGAAATACAATAAAATTAAAGACAAATTAAATGAAAATAAAGGTTAAATGGGTTTCAAAATTCACAAAAATATGTTGTCTGTCTGCTAAATACAATTGCTTTTATTTTAACTTGAGAAATTATGTAGTTTTTTATACTTCTGACTATTTTTCAAATTTAATCTCTGTTTATTCAAATATTTAACTCTCATTAGATCCTTCTTCTGGCAAACAAATTTACAATCTCATCGTCTACATGCTTTACATCTTCTTTTATAGTTTTTATTAGCTTCTTCTTCAAAGCAACAGTCTTAGATAGCCCTTCTCCAACGAACTTGTTAAATACATGTTCCATTTTCGTTATAACACTTTCAAACTCTGATGAAGGCTCTGTAAGTTCTCCCACCGATAATTCACTAACCCAGGACCCATCTTCAAGACTTCTTTGGAATGTGTATTTTCCTAAGTGGGGATGTTTATCTTTAAGTTTTTTTTGCAATCCATCCACTAATATAGCAAAGGCCATCAGTTGTGACTTGTTTCTTTATAGTAGACGAGTCACCTTGTGTTGTGGACATGTCCATTAAGGTGTCAGTAAAAATCAAGTTGCATTCTGCTTCTGACTCACTATCCAATTCATCTTTCTTTCCTCTTTCTGGAACTGACAAATAATTTGCTTTTTTTGCTGTGATTTTTGTAGCTTCCAATGCTCTTCTGATGACGAATTCATCATCGGTTTGGCATGTGTTGCAATTGTTTTGTAGAGTTTCATTTTTTCCCAGAACAATTAACCTCATTCTATACAGAAATTCCATCGGTGTTGGATGATCATTGCAGCCACCACTTCCTCTTATGAGAGAAAACAAGTTTTCCAAGCTATCTTGATTTAGCTTCGATGTAGTATATAAGAGATGGAGTATAGCTGATGATGAGTCATGAAGGATTGCTCGAAACATGTTCAGGTCAGTGCTTGAATTAAGTGAAGTTACGTATGTTAAACCTCCATCTCAAGTTTCAATTAATTATAACTTCACTATATAAACTTCCTACAAATTCTAGGAATATATAAGATAAGTTGAAGTCTTTTTTTAATTCATCAAATAGACTCATGGCTGACATTGTGGACATAATCACCCCCTTTTGGAACAATTTGAGAGCATTCTTTTTATTTTTACTCTTTGTACGTTTAGTGTGTAGTTCCTCAACGTTTTCCAATGAGTCCGTCTGTTTTCTCCCCGTCGATACTTTTGTTTTAAGGCATGTAATTTTTTCCATGGTTTCGATATAATCTTCTAATACCGCTTTTTGTTCTGTGATATGAAGACCATAGTCACACTGTAAAGGCAAACTTGCATTGGGGCATCTACTATTCATTACATCGAACCAATCATTTGTAGATTTTATAAAATTCGCAGCACAGACGCGAAGATTTTCGTCACAAATGTAATAACGGTTTAATGCGCAAGATGTTGTGTTTGACATGAGCTGGGCAGCAAGAAGCACATTTTGCCTCTGAAACTTTTCACAGTTTATATGTTTAGAGGTCAACTTGTGACATGATATTTCCAGATTTTTTGTGTCATCAACAAGCAATTTTACAGGTTCTGGTGAAATTTTAGTTCCATCTGGCATTACAAAACCTCCATCAATATACCAGTTACGGATGAGTTTCAATAGATGAGGAACATCAGCAAAAAAGTAAATATTCCTCTTTGTTACCTCGGAGAGGAAAAAACACTTTTGGTGAGACACTTTGTATTCATTCCAGACACCTACATTTCCACCACTGCAGTCTAAGACATTAGCAACCACAGTGAAACCGACAGCATGAAGTTCCTGTATAATTTCATCTAAACGGGCTCTTGTCATTTTCGAATCAAATTCAGTAAAAACAGGCTGTTTCCAAGATCTGATCATTATGACCTGAGCCTGATCATGAGGTCCAACAGCTTGGTCATTTACTGTGTCATACTCATGAATAGACATAACCTTCATTTCGTCATACTGTATAACTGTAAGCTTTTCATAGCTTGTCATTTTTACTGCAGCTACTTCCATTAAGTTCAGAACACCATAAAGCACCCCTCGATGAATATGAAGCTTTGATGCCCATTCTTTCAATGACGTAAGGCTGGGCAAAGGACTACCCATTTTAGTTCTAATGTGGATATAACATCTCTTGCTTAGATAGTGTATAGTAAAGGCTTTGGTTATATCTTCACTGCTCCATGTGTTGACTTTCTTCTTTTTATTTAAAATCAACTCGATCTGAGCCTTGGAAAATACGCCACTGAGCACATTCTGGACTTCTTCAGATACAGTAACTGCAATATCTTCTTTTAAACTGTTACATTCATCAACCAACCTTTTGTTTATCTGTTCCTGTTCTAATTTATACAATTCAAAATTATCTCTCAATTTCATGTATTCAATTCTGTAATCCGTTACTTCATCTACATTACTGTTTACAGCACCTAATTCTACAATATTATTACTAGGTACAGTACCTAATTCTACCGCTCCATTTTCATCCACAGCGTTACATTGTTCTAACAAACTGTTAACTATTTCTTTCCTTTCCTTTTGTTCTCTTCTGTTGCTTCTTACAGTAACTTTCTTCGATTTTTCACTGGGTAATAGGTTCAACAATGGAATGGCATCTTTGTTGATTGTTTTTTTCTTGGATCCCGATTTCATAAGTTCACTCCGAAAATCCCTAAGAAAGTCTTGTTGATTAAAATGATCAGAGCAAATATAAGACTTCCCCGGGTTAAAACTGTGTTTTCTTTTGCAACGCTCGATCCAAATCTTCCTTATTCGTTCGTCTATTGGAAAACGGAAATATGAAACACCATCTCGTCGAGTTTTGGTTTTAAAATATGAATTATTGCATATTGCAACTGCACATCACATTCCTGGCATGTTGACAGTATTCTACACAACAAACACATCGGCAAAGCGGCATAGCAACACTGGCTGTGGCAGTACAAAGGTGCGTGGGTCGGGACTGCAGCTCCGTCACGAATCAGGTTCCCCCACCATGCGGAAACCAGTCCAACCCACCTCCTTTTCTATACGCCTTGGGTCTAACTTGCTAACTATTATAGCTAGATCTAAAACTTATACTAGACTTAAGTTTAATGTAATAGACCGATTTTTAGTCTATAAGATAAACATGACAATGCCAGCAACTTGTAAAAAAGCCTATTGGCTGCAAATTATTATAATGATTATTAATCATTATCATCATTGTCGTCGTCATCGTCGTCTTAGTCTTCATCGTCTTCTTCTTCGTCGTCATCGTCATCATCATCATTATTTTTATTATTTACTATTATTTATGTTCAGTAAGCACTTCATAAACTTTACAGTTCTTTTACCACAAATAATCTTTTTTACATTTTAACTTACTGGTAATAAGATTTTTCCTAAATGGAGGGACCTACAGCCTTGCAACTTTGCATACATATTCACAATATAATGTGTTCGTGAAATGACACATTCATTTAAACATCATTATTTTTAAAGGAGTTGTGATATTTTAATGCTGAATAATGAGTTCAAAAATAAAAAATTGTAATTATTTTTTTTATTTTTTCCCCAACTAACCCTTTTGACCAGGGAAAACCCCATGCACGATTTCATAATGTGAAGTATTAGCATCATTTTAAACGTTTAAGAAATTGATTATCTTTATGTGTGACGAAAAATGATTACTAAAATTAAATAAGAAAACATTGTGGGCACATTTTTCGATAGAAACATTTTAAAATAATTGTGGACAGGTATTTTAACAGTATATATCTCATAAAAATTTATGAGGCTACATTGAAAACGGTGGTGGAAAAAGAAAGAAAGAAAGAAAGAAAGAAAGAAGAAGAAAAAAGAAAAGAAAGAAAAAAAAAGAAGAAGAAGAAGAAGAAGAAGAAGAAGAAGAAGAAGAAGAAGAAGAAGAAGAAAAACCAGTAGCGTATCCCCTTAACTTACGCTCAAATTTTTACATTTTGTCATGATTGCATAGGAAATACAGGACATGTACAGGTAACACAATGAACATTGATTTCTGATATGCTTTAGCTTTTCAATGCAGCACTTGATTCTCACAGCTGTTTTGTTCACTTTGAATTAACAGATGCAAGAACACTTTTCATAACTAGTGACGCAAGATATTTATTGCTACCTTTATGCAGAGTTCATTGTCTTAAAAGTTCCGTATATTTCAGCCTGCATAATGAAATGCCACAATGTTTCATAACCAAATAAACCTAGTTCAAAATCAATCTCAGTCTGAGCCCGGTCCATGGTCACTTCTAAATGAAGCACACTGTTTAATTGCGTTATCAAAACACAGAATGTGTTAAGACACTACGATTACATACCGTATTTACCCGATTATAAGACGAGCTTTTTTCCCAAATTCTTCATTTAAAAAGTACGGGGTCATCTTACATTCGCAGATTAAGGCAAATCAAACTTTAGTAGTTATGGCAACAGTGTAGAGACATGACATCATGGTTACAGCGATGTGACCAATTTGATAGGGGAAAATACCAATATAAATTTGCGCTAGTTTCGTTGTTTTCGTGAAGGAAAAGGACAGAAGATGTTAACTGTTATTAAATAGAGGTTTCCTTTTTGTTTTAGAGTAATAAGCAAGAGGTGTTTACAAGAACTGATCGAATTAAATTTACCGATAAACATTGTCACGTTGGCAGTAATGGTGGACCAGAAACATGCTTGCTCCAATGCGGCCATTGTTCTCTATCTCGTTTTTTCTCCTTTTCGTGGCGGGTAAATCTCCACGTGATTGTCACATGCTCAGCTGATTATTAGGGTTTGATCTCCTTTTAAGTTAATGTGAAATTTGTACAGTTTGCTTCCACAGCCATCAAGAATGGTTCCAAACCACAGGCCCCGTGACTGTTCACGCAGACATTTTGACGCTAACTTTAAGTTAAGTTAATGATGCAGAGTGGATGATGAAGATGGCGGGACTTACGCTTTGACGCAGAACAATGCTAGCTCAACGACTACCCGCGGCGTTTGACGACAAATTCATTGCATTTCAGCGTCATGTAATTTGTTTGCGGAAACAACATGACTATTAGGCCATATGGGCAATGCTGATCAGTGATACCTCAGACTAAGTGCTGAAAGTGAAAATCCAAGTAAACTATTTTCTTTATTTATTTATTTATTTATTTATTTTAAATTCATATAAATAAAACCCTTTGTAGTCAGAATTTGTTAAAAATAAAATTCTCAAAAAGCCTCTTCAAAATAGGGGTCGTCTTATATTCAGGAAAATAAAAAATCTCAAAAAGCCTCTTCAAAATAGGGGGGTCGTCTTATATTCAGGATCGTCTTATAATCGGGTAAATACGGTATGTATATAAAATTTATTGAATTTTTTGTTCATGTGAGGCAAACTTTTTTTTTAAATAAGGAAAACCCCTACTTAAGGGAAAAAATTCAGTCCCCTGAGTGTTGTTATAAAAAGATTTTACTGTAATTACTTTTGGAATAAATACATACTTTTAAAAGAACAATCAAAAGAATTTTAATAAAGGTATAAAATTATAATTTCACATATTTTGAGTGCTACATATAACTACAACACTTACTTCATCATCAGCCTCATCCTGATGCAAGATAGTCTTCAAGAACTGCTGACGCTCAGAACCTGTGGATTTCTGATCAAACATTCCAGCCTGGATAACCTTCTCATCCATATTCAGCTTGTATCGAGCTGCTGCAAGTATTCTCTCTTCCACAGAATTCACAGTCATCAGACGGAGAACACGGACTTCATTCTTCTGTCCAATACGATGGGCTCTGTCCTGAGCTTGCAGATCCTACAATCAAAAAGGAAGCATAAAAACATGTTCTGTACAGTTCTGAGGCAAATGTAGAATGTTGGTGTTTTATTTATTAAACAAAGTTAATTGAAATATCACAATCTCATTATGGATATGGACGTCCCGGTCCATTTCCACCTCCCAAAATTTCTTATAGGTAGAAAGAGACATGCAAAAGGTGTGTTTATTATTTGGTCAAAAGTGGTGTTATTTTCCCCCAAAAGTGGTGTTATTTGTTACCAAAAGCGGTGTTATTTTCCCCAAAAGTAGAGTTATTTTTTCCAAAAATCAATATTATTTTTAATGCAATTTTACTAATTGTTGAGTTAAAGAATGATTTCTAGAAATCAAACACTGGAGCAAGTATCTATTACCTTAGGTTATTTAACTTTCAAATAAAAAAATAACCATTGTAGCCAAATTCTTTTTCAAGTATTTTCTCCTGTCAGTCAGAACATTGTTGTAGGAGGATCATTTACACTACACTGAACTCTCGGTTATCAGTGTTAATTGGGACCTTGACATGCACCCAATACTTGAAAAACACAGATAATTCAAATGTTAGAATCAATCGGGTGCAAGCTTTTGAATTCCCTTCACTTAATTTCGAATTTCCCGCACTTTATAGCCATTTTGTCCATACGACGAAATTAAGTGCGGGAAATTAAAAATCTGACAAAATAAGTGTGCGGATAATTCAAAATTAAGTGTGGCAAATTCAAAATTAAGGGGAGGAAATTTCAAATAAGTGCGGGAAATTCAAATTTTCACGCATGGTTAAGCCACCACGGGTAATCGGGAGTTGACTGTATACTCAGGAATGCGTCAAAATGTAAAAATTGCAGTTTTAATTTTAAAAACCTTAAAATTCGCGTATTTTAAGGAAAACTCTAAAATTTGCATTTTTAATGGGAAAACGTTAAAATTCACGAATGAAATCGCATTATCGCAATTGCAAATTTTGCAGGTCCCTACTTATAGGTTTGATCAAAGTGCTCTCAGGCTCACGAGGAAATCTGGGGAGTTCCTTGGATGAAATTGTATCTTAATGTGAGTAATTATTTGCTGATGGGCAAGATATTGTTTTCTTTGTTGGAAAATGATTTGTAAAGCCATTCCAGCATAAATAGAGTTTGCAACATTCAGAATGGAAAGTAATGAAATGCATTTTCTTCAGAATGAAAGCTAACATTATCCAGAACCTGGAATCAAAACTAACATTATCCATGATTTATTGTTTAATAACCCATTAAAGTTACATAATGTTCAACATTTTGACTAGAAAATCATCATTTTGACAGTGAAATAAGCAGGGTTGGAAAAAAAACATGTTTTTTTTTTTTAAAAAGAACAAAAAAAACTTTTTTTTGTTTACATGTTTTTTTTGTTTAAAACGTTTTTTATGTGAACAACAATGCTGGTTGTTTTAAACGTGTTTTTTTAAAACTTTTTTATGTTTACAACAATGTTGTTTGTTTTAAAAAAGTTTAAATTGTTCATTTTGTTTAAAACAACCATTTTAATGTATAGGGCCTATTATATACATATATATATAAAACGTTTTAAACAAACTTAAAAAAACACAAGCACTTGTTTTAAACATGTTTTAAACACTTGTTTTAAACGTTTTGTTTTAAACATTCCAACCCTGGAAATAAGGCAGTGAAATAAGCCATTTGTTGTCAGCAGTATTTAGTTAGATCTAAGTTTTAGCTTAACTGCCAAAAAAACTAATTTTTGGATACTGTGAGTCACGATTGTAGAGGGCTCATTTGTATTCATGTACAAATGTAAATAAAAAATTGTCATTAATAAAACCGTTTTACCTCATCCTGTGTGTTTACTAATGAAAGATGCAAAACCCGTATTTAGGCTAAACATTTGTTTACAATGTTGAATGAAGATTCTACTATAGCCAGACCTCTATGCAAAATGCATGTAAGACTTACTTGATGAGGATTCCAGTCAGAATCAAAGATGATAACAGTGTCTGCAGACTGCAGGTTCAGACCAAGGCCGCCAGCTCTGGTACTAAGCAGAAACACGAAATAATCTGAATCAGGACTGTTAAATTTGCGAAGGAGTTCTCCTCTGTCCTCTGCCTTGGTAGTACCATCCAGTCGAAGGTAGTGGAATCCACGCCAGCCCAGATAGTCCTCCATGATGGTCATGAGCTGAGTCATTTGACAGAAAAGAAGCACTCTGTGTCCTGATGCTTTCAATTTTGGCAAAATACGATCCAGCAGCTCAAACTTTCCTGAAGCTCTGTATAAGTCCGGCCTGAAAAGAGGAAGAAATGTGTCTAGTGTGATAAATCAGCAGTAGCAGCACAACAGCTGTCAGCTTTCAGTGTTCAACAGCTATCAGAGCTTACAGCATGCAAGAATATCTTTCTTTAAAAAAAAAAAAAAAAACTTTAGACACACATAATTATAGAGAACAGCCTCATTCAAAATTTCTACCTGCCACAGACATTACCCCACAGCCTCTCCAATTTCATCAGGACCAGCAACAGAAATACAAAACAATTGGACTCAAGCTGAAGACAATCATGTCGGTGATGATTATGAATAACGATGGTCTTCGAAACTAGTTCAGGAATTTATGCTAAAAGTATGCGTGCTAGACTCAATTCAATATTATATCATGTATTATTGTAATGTTAATCTATCATAAATAAAATTGTTGGAAAAAATAGAACTCTTGTAATTTGTCTGGTGTTTGCCTTGAGCCAGATCTCATTCCAATCACCGACATGATCCTTGGGAAATTCTACATTTTATATATAAGACTGGGCACAGGAGATAAGTAATTGGCAAATTTGAAGTAGAAGCAGTTTTAGAAAATATGTTGCCTCTTTTCAAGGCATTTCACACCTACCCAGTGACAACACTTGTATGAATGCCAACATGGTCACAGTAAGCCTTCTCTATGTGCTGGAACATGAATGGATGATTGCACAGTTTACGCAGCTGCATGATAGTGTTCATAAGAGCCTTAGCACCACCCTTTCCTTGTTTGCCCTTCTCAGATCCATCGGTGAGCAGAACTCCCTTGCTCTGCATATGACTGAAAGCAAAAGCAGATAGAAATAGGATATGAGTTTATTGAGGAACTGGTGAACAGAAAACATATGAACAAACTGAATGTATTAGAAATGGATTTTTGGAGATCAGCCAGAGTCTCACGAAGAGACAAAATAAGGAATGCAGAAATACGAAGAAGGATGGAAGTGGAAGAAGACATTAACAATACTATTGAGCAGAAGAGACTACAGTGGTATGGTCACGTACGAAGGATGGAAGAAGGAAGGATACCAAAATATATACTTGAATGGGAAATTGGAAGGAGAAGAAGAAGAGGGCGTCCTGCGACTACATGGATCAACAATGTACAGATATCAATGGGAAGAGTTGGTGCAGTGGAAGAAGATACACAGGACAGAGAAAAATGGAGACAGATTATTAACAAAAGATGACAAGCTCAGAAAAGTGTATTGATTGTGTTGAAATGTGATATGTGGATACTTTGTTTTAATTTGTTTGTATTGTTTGGTTGGAGGACAGCCTCTGTATTGAGGGGAAACTCAGAATGTATGTATGTGTTTTTTAATTAGATGTTCCTGCTATTAACAGAAAAATCACTACAGAAGTTTAAGATGTTAAGACATTAAGCATATAGGCCTAGTGTTCAACTGAATAATACTATATTTACGCTAATCTAACGCACATCTTTTCAAAACAGGGGTGCACATTAGAATCAAGTGCAAATCTGTTTTGAGGTTTGGCAGTAGCTTTGAAGCAGTAAACAACAATGCAATGCTGTAATTCTCATCTTTGTTACATTTATCGTTGGTCTATTAACGGTATGGAGGCTGAAGTTAACGTACAGTATTTTGACACTCAAGCTAAACAACAAGCATGTTGAAAGGCAGCAGGGTTTCACAGAGAGATAACTATTGTCCCACATCGCTGCACTATCCCCCAAATCATTATACTGGCTTTTATACATTGGCATTCTTTAACCCATTGTTGTATAAAATTAAATATTTAAAAAAATACCAACTAAAATACTAGAATAAAATAAAGTATCCTACCATTCATGCACATTGCATTTGCCAAAAAGCTCTTTATTTATGATTTTAAGTTTCAAAACTGGGGTGTGCTTTAGATTTGCATAAATACACTAAGTTATGTTGCTGATATGAGATGATTTATGGCAATAAAAATTATTAACATTAAATGCAGAAATATATCAAACAAGTATTCAAGGTTCTAACAGTCCTCTCAAGTGTTACTTGGAAAGCTAAGTACAAATACCTGTACAGGACCCTCTGCAAGCCAGACATGTCACACTTAATGATATATTCCACTTTGTCAGGAAGCTGTGACTCCACTTCCTTCTTCAGGCGGCGCAGTAGGAATGGACGCAATACTTTATGGAGACGACGAATAATCAAAATTGTCTCTTCCTCATTTAGCTCTACCTAGAATCAACAAAAAGTGTTTACTTATTCCATGGTCTAGATTTCAATGACTTTGCATCTTTTTTCTGATGATGCCAGGACGCTGCTCTGTGGAAAATAAATGTGGTCATCTTGAGTGAAGCAAAACCACATTAATGGGTAATTTTTCTGCATTTTTAGACATTTTTCTCAGACAGGGCATATTTTACAGGTTATAAGTCATTTTAAAATCCCTTTTAAGAACAAATCCAGGTTTTTGTCATTTTACAGGTTATAAGTAATTTTAAAGTCACTTTTAAGAACAAATCCAGGTTTTTGTCATTTTACAGGTTATAAGTCATTTTAAAGTCACTTTTAAGAACAAATCCAGGTTTTTGTCATTTTTAGTGAGTTTGGTTACATTACTCTTATGATACAAGTAGAATAAAGTTTTAACACCTCAACATCTAAAAATTCTTGGTTATCTGTTGCAATGTGGCCTTGCCTATTCATATTTTGTTAAACAACTATACTCATCCAACTAGACAGTTCATGTCAAATGTAAGACAGAGTTGTCCTCTAAAGGAATGTAGGGGTGAAACTACCTGCTACTTTTGAGGGTTGCACCATGGGTTACTGTGTCTAATGGTTACAATTCAGTCACTCGCAGAGCGGAAGCTAGTGGTTGAGGTACGGAAGTAATATTTTAATTCTTACACGCCGAAAGTAAAAACAAGTATTTCCTCAAAATTAAAAGTTTGTAATAACGAGTATAGTGACACTATAACTTATTGTAATGCAGAATTGAGTGATAACGTGCAAGGAGATCAACAATTAAAGGTAATTTTTAAGTAATTCTTTTCCTTCTTAGGCCATTTATAATTATTTTAAAATCATAAAGTCATCATTTTAAATTCAATTTTTAGTATTTAGTATTATTATTCTTTGGGTCACCAAAATCCAGGCCCTACTTATTACTAAAAGACGAAAATGTGTAGGCCTTGAAGCTACTGTCTTTTTGCAAATTCTGAGTTTTTTTTATATATATTTTTTTTAAAGGAGATCTTCCCCCATTTGGTCAACTCATCTGTATGAAAATTAGGTGGAAAAAACATATTAGAAATGTCAGGAGAGGATAAACTAGAAAGTCTGTAGATGAACATGTACATAATCCGGACTCTAAAATAGACAATAGAGCAGTATTAGTGAAAAAAAAAATATTAGGTTTCCAGTACAGTATTGTCTTCATACAAGAATACAGCACAAATCTTCAAAATTTTGATACCCCAGCAGAGAATGATTTAGGCAGAACTGGAAAATTGATAGCCAAAACAGTAGCATCTGGTGGTACAAGGCAGATATTTGACGGTTAAAAATTAGCAGAAGATCGAAAGAGATCACCTGAAACATATCCCATGTAATGAACCAATTACCGTATTTACTAGTCTATAGCACTCCCTCACCTATAATACCCCCCCTCCCCAATTTTCGACAACCCAAAAAAAGAAAAAAAAATGCAGAAAATCTTTTAAAGTGATCGGGAACTGCAACATTCCTGTTAACGGTAAAACCCAAGCTTCTCTGCCACCTGTGTGTTGGCCTTAGTTACTCTCACCTCCCCCATAATTTCTCGATGCCCTTCAGGTTTCTGAGTTCAACTTCCGCCGTACGTGTGTATTGTGTTGTTGCCTGACAGTCAGTAAGCACATGAAAAATGAGTTGGAGAGCAAGTTTTACGGCATCCTTCAAGTTGAGTGTGTTAGAATATGCAGCCATATATGATATCTTATTGGCGTAAACAGAAAGACAAATTATCAGGAACAAAGAAAATGTTGAAACCATTCTGTGGTGTGAAGAAAGGGAGATACGAAATTCAGGCAGTTGCTGCCCAGTTGGATGAAAACATTGCAATGCTGAGTTAACCTTGAACACCACGCGGGCACGCGCGGCATTTAGTCACGTGACCCAGTCAGCTGCAGTAATGCAGGAGGGAGCTATACCAAACTGTTCAAAACTTTAAAGTTAAATTGACGTGATAATTTAACTTTTTGTAAATAAAAAAAATGGATTTAAAAAACTATTTTGCGTGTTGATTAAAAGACGCTAAATGTGTCTTTTACTGCTTTTAAAGAATGATAACCCAACCTATACCATGTGAAAATTTTCACCTATTATACCCTCCCCTATTTTAGAAGTTGAAAATTGTGAAAAAAAGGGGGTGTTATAGGTGAGTAAATACGGTAATAGTGAAGTTTCATGACTGACTTTTAAATATTTACTTATTAATGAGCTGTATGTCTGCAACAGCGTATGACTGTGTCTGTATGTTATGTATGTTGTGTCTTTACTTGTATATTGCATACAGTATGTGTTTTCTGCATGTGTGTTGTATGTTTGAGTTTGTATGTATGTTTGTGTTTGTCTATGTATATAAATATTAGCTTTAGTCTCTCATTCCTTCAGGAATATCTGCAAGAAACAGAAAATATTCAATAGATTATTCTAAGAGTCTTGTGATATTATGTCAGAGGAAATGCTTTACTATAGTTTGAACAGTTTTACAGCTATAAAATAATATTATAATTATATTATTACACTTCATTGTGTTTCCCAATTTCAAGTGAATTAAAAAATGTTTTACAGCTGTTAGTAATATCATTCACACTGGACCAATAGAACATTTAAGAAACATAAATGTATAATAAGGAAGAATTCTACAAAGGAGGGAGCTTCTTATTAAAGATAAGTAGGATCTTACTTTCTCTCCAGTCGTGGCAAATGGAGCATTGAACCACTGCTCAAAAGTGCTGACGGACTTGAAGATAGATGGCAGCAGGAAATTCAGCAACGCCCACAGCTCAGGAAGTTTGTTTTGTAGGGGAGTTCCAGTGAGCAACAGACGATGTGGTGCCAAGTAATGAGTGTTCAACACTTGTGTCAACTTGCAGTGGTGGTTCTTCATTCTGTGACCCTCATCTATTATCATGAACTTCCACCGCAACTGTAACAGCACAGAACTCAAATGAGAAACAAGTTATACAATTTCACAAAACTAGCTACAGGCAAAATTAGCTATACAGTCAATCCTCTGTATAATGTAGATCAATTTGATAATAAGCCTGCATTTGGCAATTTCCCCCCTCCCCTCCTCGAAAATGTTCTATTTTAACCTTTCCAGAGTTGCATTTATGTGTTGATGTAAGAAATCATCAGTGAGCTCTAGGTCTGAAATTGATAAGGAATGTTTCAGTAGAACAGCTTGTCTCCATAAATGACAATCGCAACACATGGATAAAAATCCTCACACATTACATGAAGCAATACTCTATTAATTTTATATCTCTGCTTTTATACAATTCTTTGTGACGACAAATTTACATGTTAGTAGCAATGAAGAGGTTAATACTGTTAAATGTAACCCACTACAACAATGAAACTATTTTAAAAACACCCTGTTACAACAATATTTTGATATTCAATTGTTACTCCAAAACATTAGCTTAGCACTTTGGATGGTAGCGGGTATCAGATTAGTGTTCCTTCCCAGCCTACAGCAAACCTGTTAACTGTTACATTTCTTAGAAATTCCAGATGATGAAGGTTTACAAGGTGGTAGAAATTGTGTCACTATGAGTAAAATCATTTTTTAAGTGTGAGAAAACAAAGTGGGTTCAGCTGAGACTTGAACATGCACTGTAAGTTTAGTGAAAACACCTTATCAAAGCAATGGTTTTGTATATATTTGCTTTAGCTATGTACTGAATTTGATTTCCCTTGCCTCTTTCCACCCTCTACAAGTTTGACATTTCTAGCAATTTCCTAGATTCAAAGCCTGGGGTCATCTGTGGAGTTAAACCGGTCAGAATAGTAATTTGTAGCTGTGATTAGCATTCATCATAAGTCAGTAAGTTTAGAAATAAAATTAGCAACTTTTTTAAATTTTGGATTTGTGAGTCATTTTATGCTAATTTGTACAGCTATTTCTTGAATTATCTTTACAGATTACAAAACATTCTGCATGTAGTCTTGCCAATGTCACATATCACAGTCCCTCAGCATAACAATATCCTCATACATGGAGACTCTAACTATGAAACAGCTGTGCAGTGTTTTTCCACATGTGGGCTCATTTTTCGGCTGCTGCAATCTTATGTCATGCTACTGACACCTGGACACCTTCATGGATATGTGTGTACACAAAATTGTGTAAAAAAACCTAATGTTGTTCATGAATTACCCCTCCACAACAAAAGAATTGGTGTATGGTGCGCCCTGATTAGAGAATGAATTATAGGGCCGATTTTTTACAAGGCAACAGTTGATGCCCCAAGGTATGTGAAAACAAATTCCCCCCCCCCTTTTTTTTTTTAAGAATTAAGAAACATGGAGTGTGCCTTTGCCTTTTTTTCAACAAGATTCTGTCACAGTCCATACAGCCAGTATTTGAATGAGAACAATTGAAAATGTATTTGAGGTCAGACAGACTAATTAGTAGAGATTTGTGGCCTCCTCAGCTCCCCAACCTAGTCCCTGCAATTTTTATCTCTGGGGTAAATTAAAACAAAGTATACACAGCCTGGAAGAATTAAAACAAACTATCGCAAGGGAAATGCCAGCATTCTGCAACATGAACTAAGGCAAGCGATGGACGGTTTCTTAAGGAGGTGACAAAAATGTATGGACGACGGTGGTCAGTTTAGCACCTCCTTTCGAGACGTTGGTAAGTAAAGCCTTTAAACATAGTTAAGTAAATTATAAAATTCATAAAGAACAAATTAAAAATAATTTACTTGTCAGTGGATAAAAACACACACATTAACTATCGAAACGTTTCAGCCTGAACCCCCAGGCCTTCATCAGACAACTGTCGTCTGATGAAGGCCTGGGTGTTCAGGCTGAAACGTTACGATAGTTAATGTGTGTGTTTTTATCCACTGACAAGTAAATTATTTTTAGTTTGTTCTTTATGAATTTTATAATACAACTTCAGTGGAAAATATGGACCAACAAGTGTTGAAGTTAAGTAAATGTTGTATGGTTGCATCAATGTCACTCTATGATAATCACAGACGTCAAAGCGCACCATCATCGCGAACAGAAAAAAACACTGTTCACAGTTCATTTGGTCTCTGTAACAATATAATCTGCTAGGGCCTACAAATATTTCTATAAGGAAGTTTGACTGTAATCAAAATCTGCATTTATGATATATTTATTTTTATAAGAGCTTATGTCATATTTATCAGGTTTCGGTACCATGTTTTACGGAATGATGTTAATTTATAGCGGATTTTTATTTTGATATCAGTTCACTTAAATAGCTAGTAAATATAGCACAATATGAAGAATATTAAAACTTTTTACCTTTGCTAGGACTGCCTTGTCTTTGATTATATATTCATATGTTGTGAGCAGAACATTGAATTTGGTGGCACGCATCTGGCTTTGAATGTTGCGCCGCATGGCTGGTGATCCCTTGTATGCTACTACTATTACAGAAGGAGCCCACTTCTCAAACTCCAACACCCAATTTGAAAGTGTACTGCAACCAAGAAAACATCAAATGTTTATTTAAATCTAAAAATCTGAATACAGTTAAATTTCAGTTCATTATTCTAAAAAAGTAATTTTAGTAAGCATAAAATATATGGTTACAATTATCAAACGTGTATAAAATAAGGCATTAAAACTTGGAAAAATGGAGAATAATGTTGGTAAACCCCTCAACAGAAGTTAATCACAGATTTTTTTTTTTTATGCATCATTTCTGAACCTCATTTCTTTCAAAGCTGCTAAAACCAAACATCACTATACGTATCACTTCCTGAAGCTTAGGTTTGAAATACACAACTATTATGAATATGAAATGGTCAGTTTAGTGAGAGTTTTAATACTGTCTAACAGGGTTACTTTAAACACTTTTGTTTTGTTTACTCTTTTATAAAAATTTGCAGGAATAAGGTAGACACACCAATTAATTTTTACGTTCTTAGTTAATTTGACAAACTGTCGAAGTATAGAGAGAGTACCTACACATTATGACACTCTTTTAAATAAAAAATCCTGTGTGTCCATGGGGCTACTTTACACAATGTATGCACTTTACCATATAATCGTGTTTTCTGTTCGTAATGGGGTAACACTGGGGATAAATAATAGAATTTTGAAGATAAGGTTTTTCTTAAATATGGTAGGTTTTACAATTTACCAGTCAATATATTTATTACACTGGGAACTTAATGTATTAACCAATCTGTAGAGGTGTTTGAAAATGTTTTTATTTTTTGTAAGATTTGTTGTTTTAAAATTCAAAAGGTGGTGTTTTGTGTTTTTATTTTTTAAAGACACTAAAGACGTAGCACAACATGCACATATGATTGCTGTTGTTGTTGTTATTATTATTATTATTATTATTATTATTATAATCAATATAATAATAATAAATACAATAATAATAAATAAATAAGATGGCATGTGTTCAACAGAACAAGAAAATGTCTGCTACTCATTCAAAAAGGTAAACGGGCAAAATAACTACAGTTAATTAAAAAAAAAACTGTTGGCTACCACAATGGAACAGGACGATACACACATGTAATGGAGGAAAAAACTGCTCTTTCTGTGAAACTGTTATTGCTTGTCAAACGAAACAGTTTCAAAGTAACCTGCTACCTGTTATTCTGTTGCAGCGGAAGAAACTGTTTTGCCACCATGGTGTTATTTTTCTATCTCTGTGCTAAGACAAGGCCAGAAGAAGGAGCTACAAAAAAAAAAGTGATTGCTGCATGAAGCAGTTACAAAGTTACAAGAAATACTCCCATGAGGACCCAGACAATATGGAGGTCGGGTAGCAACTACAAAAAGAACACAAAAACCAGTTAATTCTGCAGAAAACAGCTGTAATGAAACAGTGATTGCTGCATGAAGCAGTTGCAAAATAACAGTTCCAGGGGCAGAAGCAGTGACTACTTCCTGAAGTTGGTTGGCGTGAAGTAGTTATTTTGGGAAACAGTTTTAAAATAACTATTCTGTTATATTTGTCCCGCGCATTATGCGTGAATCATGTGATAACCGTACCGGTTTATAGGGGAAAATGTAAAAAAAAAAGAAAGGGAAAAAAAAAGGTTTTATTTTGCGGATTATGCCGTTTGTGGATTTATTTCGCGGATTATTACATTTGTGGTTTTATTTACGAAATTTTAATTATTTCGCGGCTTATATTTGCCTGCAAATGGTACCTAACATCTTAATATATCAAGATAATATAATCTTGACATCAGAATACATAATTTTGTTTTATCGCTAATCAACAAAAACAAACACCTCTACCAATCTGTTAAGATTTAAAATTTACAAGGAAAGTCAGGAAATATGATAAAAGAACAATAAATGGTTAGATGTTCTTCAGGTTCAGGCCATGTGAATCCTTTCTGGTCGTTTTCAAAAATGCAACTTCCAATTCATCACAACACTTTTTTATATAAATTAAGTCACCTCCTGTACTAACAGCTATATGTTCTTTTCACCATCAGATAAGGCTTCTGCCATGGGTGAGTTGGGAGCATGACTACCTTCCACCCTGGCGACCCAGGTTCGATTCCCGGCCGGGTTGGAGATTTTTCAGTGTAAAAAATTTCCTTACTGGGTTCAGGGAATGAAAAAGAACATTGGAACCAAAATACTACAAGCTGTTCAAGGAACAGATTTTGGGAAACAATGAGGTTTAAGCAAGCAGGGAGGAAGGATCCAAATACCAAATACCCTGCAAGACGGTGTTACCCCAGCAAAATATCCAGGGAAGACTTTGAGAAAGGAAGTCAATAAGAGCTTCTCCACCAAAAGGGGCTGCACAAAAAGCCTCTTAGGCTGACGTGCAGGAGGTCTCAAACTCTCTTCAAGCTCCGCATTTAAAATAAAAAAAATAAATAAATAAATAAATAAATAAAAAAATAAAAATAAAAAAAACACACACACACACAGAGAGATCAATACAGTATAAACACAGTATAAGTATTAATACAGTACAGAAACTCAGCCCGTTTTTCTGCCAGCCGAGCATGCGCGTGCATTTACTAGCGATCGTAGCGGCCATAAAGTAAGACTACAGAAACTACTCCGGGAAGTATGTAAATAAATAGGAGTGTTGTATTTATTAGAACACGCTATATTCGAAAGGACCTTATTATTCTGCTGTAAATTTCAGTAATAATAAAAGACAAAATCCTGAATTGCATTTCTTCACTTTCTTGAAACATCCAGAAAGGTAAGAACGAAAATAAGTAATATTTATTGTAGGTCTACTGGCTTACTCGTGATTCTGGTGTGGTTATGTTTCAAGTTACTTTAATGTAATATTTTTATATTTTATTCTGTTGTAATGATTTCTGGTGTATAAAATAGGTCATTAATGGTCGACAAGAAAACCTAGTAACAAAATATGTAAAATATTTGAGTGAAAATTACCGTCTATGCTTGACACACGCCGAAAACAGACAGTTTATGAATTCCTATAAAAACCCATTAATTAAAACTGCTGTACCGACGGTGTCTTCAATTCCAAATGCTCCTGAATGTTTTGTTTTGTTTAATGAAGTCCATCCTGCAGTAATTGACGCTACATAGACCTACAATAAATTGAAGTCGTATATTGCCATATAAGGCAAAGAATCAAAATACACTGTCAACAATGACGTGCAGGATGAACAACGTGACAGACCTATAATATAATTTACGTAATTAATATGTAGGCTATTTATTATCATAATTTGAATTATAAATTATATTAAAGGGCAATGATTTTAAAGGAAAAATACTAGGCCTAGGTACAGTCCTTAATAGTAGCCTATTTAGGTATTGTTTACCTCTTCTTAACTAGAATATAATACATTATCTGTTTTATTATTTCTTAAATTTAAAATTAGATTTGCATTAAATAAAAATATTCTGTATTTTTCTCTTTTTCTCTTTTAACATAACATATTTTGCGATGTGTTTATGTATTTTCCCAAGCCATTTCATATGATGAGAATGTAGCTTTACTCAATCTCCGCATGGAGCGCTAGTGTCGTTCAGCAAACATGTGGTCATAGGACGTTTAACACACAGTTTCTTTACTGTATTAATACTTATACTGTGGTATAAAGCAGAGCACTTTCTACTTGGTCATTGAGTTGTGTGAAGTTGCTCCTTCACAGATATACAGGGTTATGAGTAGGGCCCGGATGTTTATGACATGTCATATTTTTTTCCTTCGTGATGTTACCATAGCAAATATAATTTAAACATGATATCATCTAATGTGATCAGAATTATGCAATTTTCATTGGTCATATAATGTCATATTTTAGCTTTTTCAGTATTTTTTGTCATTTTTCCGTCTTTTTTCATATTATGGTCATATTTTCAATCATTTTTCATTTTTCCCCATGCTTTTGTTTTTTTTATTCCATTTTCATTTATTTGCTTACAGCCGTCTCAGAGATGGGATTTGAACACCCCAGAATTGTTGCTTGTAACTTCTCAGTATTTTCTTTCTAAAAATACTTTCACAAAATATACGTTGGCCTACGTATATTTCTGAGAATTAGGAGAAAGAGAGAGATGCGTAAAAAGGGACAGATGCAAAGAAAGCGAATGGAGATATTAGGATGGCTATTGTCAGTTTTCATAGCAAGGTCAACTAACTGCTTCTGTAAATAACTTGAGCAGGTAGAAGTTCTTCTTGGGGGTCCAAGGGGAAGGGGTGATAGGAAGGAACAACCATCCCTCAGTTATTGAAAAGATTTCGCTGCATGGTGTGCTTCATCGCAATCTCAATACTCTTGGTTTATCATGCCTAAAACTAAGGGTCCGATAAGCGAAAAATTAATATTATTATTTATTAATATGTTCTCATAAAATTTTAATTGAAAAAACCGACAAGATTTTGAAAAAAAAATTGTCTGTAGGTCATATTATTAGTCATATTTCACCATTTTTAGGTCATAAAGGCTTGCATATTTCTAACATTTTTAGGTCATAAACATCCGGGCCCTAGTTATGAGTATCGTTATCCCTCTTGCAGGGATGCACTTGTAATGGTAAAGTGTTCAGATAGCTATTTCCTGTGTTCATAAGCTTTATACTTTCTTACAACACCAATGAGAATGGAATTTATTAACTAAACTATTAAGTACAACACATATAATAATGTTTTAAAATATTTACTGATATAATAATGTTTTAAAACACTTACTGTAAAATTTGCAACACCAACAATGAAGTATAAGAGAAACTACAATGACACACATTTTAGACTTTTGCAAACACATACCACTGTCACATTTCTACAAAGCTGCTACACATTGCCTATGATGTGCAGCCATTTAAACATTTTTTTCTAAAAGTGTGTCAAGTTACCTCCCTTGTACAAAGTAACCCCTAGTTGACGGTACACTAAAAGAGCTTAATTTCAAAATCATTAACTTATCAATGCCACTAGATTAAAAGATAATTTTTAGTGTTAAGCTTTCACATAGCAGAAAATTTTACTGACATGCTTTTGGTGCTAGCAATATTAAATTTGTTCAAGGCCAAATTAATATCATTCGTACAGCTGTTTCATTCCATTTATTTTGCTTCCTTCTTCAAATCTCTCAGTTTTATCAAACCAAGTAACAGTTTATAATTAGATAAACAAAAATTATGTATATACTCACGATAAAGGCACAATAATGAGATAAGGCCCATTCACTCTCTTCTTCTCCATCAGGTAAGTGATAAGGGCAATGGTCTGGATAGTCTTGCCCAGACCCATCTCATCGGCCAAGATTCCGTTGAGATTGTTGTTGTATAAGGAGACAAGCCACTCAAGGCCCTGAAACAATCATACAAGTCATGAATAGAGGATTTTAGTATTTTGGTGTTATTACTAATTTTGCAGTGTTATTATATACCATGTTACCGGCAATGTGTGAAATCTGGCATTCTATAGAATGCCTAGGTAATGTATCTATCTGTATCTGGTACCCTATGATCCCCAGGTGGGGCGAAGGGGCCTCCAATGGAGGTTTCATTACCTATACTAATTTTGATATGGTTATTTTCCGAGAGAGGGTAGAGGGACAGGTAGGTAATGTATAGAATGCCTAAAATCGAACGTCAAAGTATGAAATGATTGATATTTTATACATTGCCTAGGCATTGTATACTTTGCCGAATTGTCTGCCGGCAAAGTATATAATACACCTAGTCCGGCCATTTTTTCCTGCCACCAGTGTTTAATAATAAAGACAATGATGATAAGTGATAATTGATTAAACTCAGATTGGAAGGACAAAATAGACTAAACGCGTAAAGAGGAACTAATATGTCGATGGAGTAGAATTGAAGATAAATTTGTATAACAGTTTTAAAAAAATGCAAACAACCAAATACCCTGAACTGAAATTATTAACAAAATCATTTTGTATGAAATAATTTCTACTTTGTCACAAATAGTTAGTACAGAATAAGTCATATCTTTAAAATGTATTTAGACTTTTTGAAATAGGAGAATTAAATGGTCTGCTAAATTTGCTATGCGAAATTCGTTGTCATTATATTCTGATAAAATATGTTTTCGTAAAAAAGAAACAAATTTTCTGAAATCATCATTCTATATTGAAATATAGTGTAATGAAAAGTTACAACTGTGATTATGTAATAGGACTTCTTTGTATGAATAAGACAGGCTGCTGAGAAAATTAGGTTGCAATATCATTGGTAGGTGAGTACTTACTGTAACAAGTACTTCAATCGAAGTTCTGCTTTCATTGCTTTCCGGTAAGAATATCCTGTGTTTTATTTCATAGTTTTGTTCTTTCAGTTTCAAATGCGTATTAATTAATAAAGGCTTTTCATCTTGTTCCCCTTTTAACACTTTACCTAAACGGTACTGGTCATTCTGTATAATGCCTAGGAATTGTATAGAATGCCTAGGAAAAGTACGTAACATTTTCACAAAAAACTTATATTTCATAGTTTGCCTAAAACCATCAGGCATTACCTTGGCATTCTATAGAATACTGGGATTTCATACTTTGCTGGTAACATATATATATATATATAATGTAGGTTTTATAATTCATCAATTACAGTTATTATGAACTACTGAAGTATTTTCTATTTTCACTCTCAGCTTAATTTAAACATCCCGCTGCTTATATTTTAATTTGTTAAAGGAAATATTGGTTTTAATTTTTTTTGTAAGTTCATAATGAATGTCTGCAAGGATTTTGGAAACAAACATTACTGAAAATTGATTTGTTATTTTTATGGATTTTCTTACTAGACAATCTTGATGAATTAAATAATTCAATTGAATTTATATTCTTTCAACTTACTTACTTACTTACTTACTTACTTACTTACTTACTTACTTACTTAAAAAAAAAAAAAAAAAAAAAAACTTGTCAATGGCAAAGAGCTTAGAATTTATGGAGCAGACTATGATAGTGGCCAGAGTGCACTTGGTATGTTGACCTTAAATTTCTTCCTCATTGCTTTCTCATTGAGCTGTTCTTTTTGGAGTGAAAAATTATTGATCTACCTCTCCATGAGGCCACCATGGACATTATATTAATTTCCTGTTAGTAAATGATGGAAACTATGAAAACTATGAAACTATGAAAAAACTGTTTAAAAAATCAGAAGTGCTGTTTTTGGGTTATAGATGGCAGTAAAATGAAATTCCAAAATATATGTCAAATTGAGAACAAATCACATTATCGCGACTCACAAATTTCATGGATCTCTAGTCATGGATTTGAAATTGTAAGCTCACACCCGTATTGTATCCTGTGTGTATACTGCCTACCAAAAATGGATCTTCGTTTCAGTTCTATATTATGAAGAACATGGCAGAATATTCAAACGAAAATGTGAGCTTACGCAACTTGCCTTCATGCAAAGGTAAAATACTTACCCTAATCTGGTATTCCTTCAGCTTTCCATTCACCATAATGGAAGCCTGTTCCGTGACTTTCTCAGTTATGGTGTGGGCAATGCTGCAACATAATCACCAACAAGGTAAGAAAATCTTCCATTGAATGAAGGAATATAAACTTATACACAGTAACTGAACTAGTTAAATATTATATTAACACTTAATGCTTCACTTACGTCGCTGTTTATGAGCAGGACATGTTTCGGGATTCTTATCCCATCTTCGGCTGCTGGTCAACTGGCAATTGGCAATCATGGTTAGTGGTCTTTATGGTTTGTCCAGTGCTGCCCTCTCTTCTCTTGGCTGTAAGCTTGATGACGTCATCCACCGGCGGTATTTCAAAATTCATAACATTGCTGCTGTTCTTAGGGATAAGAATCCCGAAACATGTCCTGCTCATAAACAGCGACGTAAGTGAAGCATTAAGTGTTAATATAATATTTAACTAGTTCAGTTATTCATGTGCTCCACTGTGTATAGTACTTCGTTTTAATTATTATTATACACAGTATTTTTTGGCTAAACTTAAGGCCTGTACAGTATGTGCTACATAAGATGGTGACCAGATTGTAAAACAAACACAAAAAAGGGACACAAGCAATAAAACTTTTTAAACATTTTCAAAATGTTCTATCTTTTAAAATATTATTTACAAATGGAGCATTCAAATTGTTGCAATTACAATACTAATAAAGTATTTGGAGATCAAAGTGGACATTGATATTTACTCAAAGTAAGGTATTACTCTTTTCTGTTCTTTTCAGAATTATTAATTTGCTTTAGAAGCTGCTGATTTTTCTTTCCTTATAAGCTTCTCTTATAACAGGAAAATATCTTAGGTGTATCACTGTGTACAATTTTCTTTGCATCATCACTGAAAATAAACTGCACTACAAAACTAAGGGGGTTGTCACACTAAACCGATCGAGCAACAGCAATCAACCAACTGATATAGCGAACCAATAGACAGCAGTGGTACCAGTCACATAGCATTGATCGTCAGCGATCAACAACGAGCGTTAGGGATCAACTGGTCTGTGAAATCAAACCTGTTCATTTTTCAAGCGACAGTCTATGGCAAATGGTGGGTGAAGAAGATGGCAGCACTCTGAAGCATCGTTGCCACCTGAATTTCAGAAATGATGCAGGATGATTTAACTTACACAATAATGTGGTTTTAGGATCACATTTGAATGCAATGAATTTGACTTGCACAAAACGATTAATGTATTTAAAACTATATGTCCTTATGTAATTTAATTGTACAAATACAAATAAACAATACGACTGAGTTGTCGCACCTAGCGGTGGCCGATTGAACTGCAACAAACACACCTCTTTGCTCAACGAGCGAAATTTTACTTCATTCTTCTCAATAGCAGTTCGGCAGTGGCTGATCGATAACACTCGATGGTTAGTGTGACGAGGAACTGAAATGTAGTCGTGAGGGCTTGAAGGAGGTCAATTGGTCTTGATCGAACGATGCTCTGTGTGATAGGTTGCTTAAACTAGTACAGTAAAACCCCCTTTTTACATTCCTGTCATTTACATTTTCCTGCCTTTTACATCATTTTCTGCTGGACCCATCTTTTATCCTATTCCGATAATACATAGTGTTCCTGTCATTAACAACTTTCAAACAGTTGCATTTCCTGCCATTTACACATTTTCTTTATTGGCAACATTGGTTTTCAATGAAGAACTGCTTTCCCTTAACAAAATTTTCCGCTATGTTGCCAACTCTCTTAGACGTAGTGTCAGTTTTTATTTGTGTTAGTCCAGGTGAAGTTGGTTTTCTTCTGTGCGGGTGCAATTTACTGCTTTTTAATGTATTGTAGTTATTCAAATAGCATAATTCATCGTAATTTGAATCATTGCCAGTGTTTTTGTTTTGCATGATTTTTGGCGGTATTATGAAGTTGAAATAAAACAATAGAAAATGCATTTCTTTGCAATGTGCAACATATTTTGTATAGATAATGTAAGTGTACATAGGTATCTATATTTATTTTCAAGTATTAAATTTTGCAATATATAACATTACAGCTATTACACTTCCTGCAATTTACACTTTCCTGCCATTTACACTTTTTTTAATCGGTCCCTTGAAAAGTGTAAAAAGGGGGTTTTACTGTACACATTAATAGGCACAAAGTACAGTAAATAGATGATAGAAAAATTTCTGTCATACTTAGTTACCAGAATAGTGGCATAAGGGGTACTGTACTATATTCCAAGATCTAATCATCAAAGAATAAAAAGTAATCTATTAGATCTGTGTTTCTATTGAACTGAGTTGTTGATATGGGACCTTGGTTGGTATTGTAAATGGGGATGGGACTGGATCTGAATGACGTCTATGCAGTCGAAATTGCTATGCCTGCATTTACCATGTCACTGTCACTTGTGTCGTTGCTCTCAGTAGCATCGTCTGGTATAAATTCTTCCTCACCCTTACTAAAGTCACTAAAATGTTTCGTTTAACACAAACTCTATTACAGCTGTACGTCACTTAGCACCCTCTTGGATGCCACTTCACTATCAAAACAGTAATAATACGAGGGTCGCCCAGAAAGTAATGCACCACATGTTTTATCTTCAATAATTATTTATTGAACACAATGAAACTTACACACAAGAAAGAATTGTGTTTCTTCTACACTCCCTATTTTTCAAAGTAATCTCCGTCCCGTTCTATGGCCTTCCTCCAGCAAGACAGAAGGGCATGTATGCCCTGTCGGTACCACTCCTTGTTCTGGTCACTTAGCCATTTCTGCACATTTCTGTCACAATCCTGGACAAGAACGCTTCCCCCTCAGCTGAAGCTGTCAATCAGCAAAGGAAGTGTGGATGCAATCATCCGTGCTCTTGATTACTCAAAAGTGTGTGCACGATGGGTTCCACGCTGTCTTACGGTGGACCACAAATCTCTCAGAAAAAACGTTTCTTCTGAGTTGCTGAAATGTTTTGAAGCTGAGGGGGAAGCGTTCTTGTCCAGTATTGTGTCAGAAATGTGCAGACTTCATGGCCTCATGACCAGAAAAAGGAGTGGTACTGACAGGGCATACACGCCCTTGTGTCTCGCTGGTGCAAGGCAATAGAACGGGATGGAGATTATGTGGAAAAATAGGGAGTGTAGAAGAAACATAATTCTTTCTTGTATGTAAGTTGCATTGTGTTCAATAAATAATTGTTGAAGAAAAAAAATGCAGTGCATTACTTTCTGGGTGACCCATGTACGAAAGAAAGAGGCAAGAAAAATTGACTACTGCCCTTCAAGAAAATTTATACTTGCTTGACTGATGCAATCCACAAGGAAATCATTTGATGAAGGGGATTCACTACAGGAAGAGTGAAAAAGACTTCCCATGACATCTAGTATCAATTTTGTGCACTACATTGACAGAGATGGTGATGTGAATTTAATATATTTAATTCTGCACTATCACAGAAGACACTGGATTTAATATATTAAATTTTGGATCACCATATAAAATATCTAACAATTAGTGTCACATAACGGCTTGTGTTGTTAATAACTGCTTTTTGTTGAAGCACTGCATGCCGAGCTGAGGCTACTTCATTGCCATTATTCACAGATTGACCATGAAAAATCTTTCTTGAAAAGATATGGAATTCACGTGGAAACAAAGCCACAGAACCTCAAGAATTTAGTAGCATGGTTTAGGATAAAGTGTATACAAACACCATCTAGCATCCTAAGAAAGAATCAGAAGCTAAGGTTGGAAAAGAACTAAAAATTGTGAGCGTGAGTTTTAAAATGAGTGAACTTTTTTACGGTACACAAGCACGGGATATTCTTAAACATGTTAGCTGCTCTATGGGAATCAATGTGTTAAGTAAACAATATGATTGGTACTGTCCAAAGAGAGAGTGGTTATTCTGATTTTCAGCAACTCACATGGTGTAAATTTTTTAATTATTCGTGAACAATAAGGTCGGTACCATACAAAGGAATGCTGGTATTCAGAGTTCCTGCAAAAAGAAGCTTCAATCCAAATATCTTATTTTATCTTTTGAGTAGACTAATTTCATACCATACTATATAAATTTATAATCTATTTTCATTCATAAATGTTTAAAGAATTACTGAAATTGAATTTTTTAAACCACACAGTACTTTTCTATTTCGAGGAATGGGTATACTGTAATTATCCAAAAATTTGTTTAAATCCAAAATTACCCCTGACCCAATTGTTTCACATAAAGGGATTCTACTGTACTTAAAGTGGTTGTGTTTAATATTTTAAACCAATGTGTAACATCCAGCTTGTTTAAACCAATTATTCATAAGCTAGTCAATCTTACAGATAATTAACTAGAGGCTATTCTTCCAAACAGTATTTAGAGGGATACAGAGATTACTGTTCTGGCAACCATACTACAGCCTAAGAAGTATTTTAGAATTTTTAACATACCTATAATAAGTTTGTTCCTCAGTGAAGTTCTTATACTCATCATCTTCCACTTTTGCTTTCTGGATTACCACTTTTGCTTTTTCTTCTTCAGACAGTTTGTTGCTATCACCACCATGACCTTTCTTGACTTCTTGCATGAAACAAAAATTATACAATGAATATAATTATGTGCACCAATTATATCATTCTTGATACATCTTTTAAAACTGGATTGGGACCAGTATGTTTTGAGCAGGTTTGGAAAATGTCTAGAAATTCCTATGCTGTTGCAAGTTATTTGTTGAACTGTTGTATTACAAGAGTCTAGCGAGAACTGGTATTAAAAATAAAAAAATCTAACCTGTTCAAGGAGAATTTCAATTTAAATTATTTTTTTCAATTACGACATAAGATTGCTTTCAAATCTGGTACATTTTTGTTTTGTCAGTACAATTATGTGGATTCTATTTTTTTGCAATACCCACCATAAAATGGTTGACTCTGTTAAAATTCGAGCGGACACCAGATATGAAGTAGTACTTGTACTCAACCAAAAATTTCATAGCAGGCCAACTTACCCCTGAGTACACCATTTAGTTTACTCTAGTCATAACATAATACATTAATGCACTTACTTGAGAAAACCTTTTGAGGGGCAGCGTTTAATTCTGTTGACTATAGGAGACCCAGGTTTAGGGTTTAATAATAATCTGTTCAGTGCAAATTTTACAATAAATTGTCATTACCAGATATCTATCTCCCTTGAATGTAACCACTTCTGACATTGTGAGTGCACTTTGTGACATCAGTAGTATAAAAAAGGAGTAATAATGTATACAATATGATAGTTCATCATCTCTTAAGTATTTTGAAAACAAGAATGAACTCAAACAAGAATGAACTAAAAACAGGTAACTTTATCAATTTCCTGAGGGGCGCAATCTCTATTTCTTATGGCCAATGGCCCCTTGAGTGCAAAGCCTGGGGCAACCATCCACTTGCTTCACCCATGGGTCAGTCTTGAGCACAAAAATGTTACAGTTTGAAGTGCATATAAACTTTATATTATTTTCACCAAGAATGGTAAACCTTGTCTTGAAATTTTTTGAACTACCATATTTTACGGACTATAAGACACTCCGGACCATAAGACGCACCTCGATTTTAGGATGGATATTTAAAGGAAAAGAAATTTAACGTGATTCTAAACTAAATTTTTTAAAGGGAATAATATACTTCATTGCATAAACAAATTACACCCTTGTACAAGGGAATCAGCGTAAATCACTTCTAACTTAAAATCTGCATTCTATGAAAATCTCTTCTGTACAGGTGGCAACGCATAAATGTTAACAACTGAACTGATTTCTCATGAAAGACTGAAAATACTTTTACAACCTCTAACCCTTAATTCAGCATGCAGTAAGTGTAACAGGAGAAGGCTGTTATTGTCATTGTCTTTACTTAAACCACCCAGTGGAGACAACTCCTTTTATATGAAAGAACTCAACATTCCTTTCTTTTCGCATTGTATACCTGAATTTCCAGCTACCCTCATTTTACGATCATGACAAGTGCATTGATGTACAGTCTGTGCCAAAATTTGTAACTGGGTCATTCCATGTCAAATCAACCAACAGTCTAAACCTTGACCTCTCAGATTTGTGTGATTTTTTTTTCAGGTATTGTACTCCCCAAAACTAGTTTAAATATCAAATTTCAAATTTTTCTGACTTTTGGTTTGTGAGTTACAAGGGTTGAAAAATCCAAAAAAACTATGGTTTTCTATCGCTTTAAGATTATTATAAAATGCTATAGCTCAAAAACTATACCACCTAGAGAGCTCAAACTTGCACCATTTTGTTCCTCTGAAAATTCCCTTTAATGTGATGTATCTCACGGCTATGTTTCTTAATTTTTGAAATGTTAAATAAGTTTCCAAAAAACGTTTTTTGAAATTTCCAAAATACGTACCCTCGGATTTTTTTGGAAAAATTATATGTGTTGTCCACTCTAATTGACTACATGCATGCAAAATTTCAAGATGGGATCTCAAAGGGTTCTTGTTTAAAAGAATATTTGACTACGAGATTACATGCTAGTGAGGTGTACAGCGGACTATTTCTAGGCTGACTCTGTAAACGACTTCTACAATTCTGACAACATTAGTAGAATGATGCCAGGGAAAAAAATTGTGTGACCATAAGAAATAAAGATGGAAAGATCCAGGTACAAAAGAAACTTGTGTTGGCAAATTTGCAAGAAATATACCATTTATTTAAGGAAAAATTCCCAGCAAACAAAATTAGTTTTCAAAGTTTTGTGACCTGAGGCCGAAGAACTGTATCCTGGCTGGAAAAAGTGGTACACATACTGTCTGTGTGTGTACCTTACACCAAAACATTACGCTAATGATGTACGGTGCAAAAATGCAAAATTTTGTATTGGATGGGGATGACACAGCTTTGAAATCTTATCACTCCTATCTGGTCAAGATGATGTGCAATCCACCATCTCAACATTGTTTTATGAATGTTTGTAAAGAATGACCTGGTGTTCCTAGACTTCAAGAATTATTGAATACAAAGTTCAATGAAAAAGTGGGTAACTGTAGATAGGTATGTGATGGAAACTAGTAAAATTAGTGATGACTTTATTGATGAGTTTTTGGACACACTAACAAAGTTCAAAACACATTCATTTATAGCTAGTCAGCAGAAAGAATACTAAAGCGAAATCAAGGAAAATTTAACTGAAGGCCATGTAGTGGCAAACTGTGATTTTGCAGAAAACTACTCTTTCGTCGTACAAGCCAAAATACAATCATTCCACTGGACTACCACCCAAGCTACACTGCATCCTTTCATCATATATTACAAATGGGAGGGGAAACATACAGTCGCTTTCTATGTACTCCAGAAAAAACTGCTAGAAATCTTAAAGCAAACCTTGCCTTTTTCACTTAAAAAGATCACTTTTCTGATGGGAGCACTGCCCAGTATAAGAATAAGAAAAACTTCCTTAATTTATGCTTGCATAAAACAGATTTTGAAGTTGAGGCAGAGTGGGAGTTCTTTGCAACATCCCATGGCAAGAGTGCATGTGATGGTCTTGGCGGGACTGTTAAGCGGCTAGCTGCTAAAGCCAGCTTACAAAGGCCATATGACCAACAAATTTTAACACCCAAAGAACTTTATGAATTTGCCTTGGAAAATATAAAAAACATTGACTTTGAATATTGCACAACAGAAGACTACGAAGAGACTAAAGAATGATTGGAAAATATAAAAAACATTGACTTTGAATATTGCACAACAGAAGACTACGAAGAGACTAAAGAATGATTACTTTCTCGGCTCAGTCAAATCAAAAGCGATTGTGGGAACACAAAAGTTTCACTCATATAAACCCCACACAGAGAGTCAAATTACTGTCAATCCTTACCATTTCAGCCTTGATGAATCTCTTGAATGTGTGACAACAGAGAATCAAATAACACCATCATTAAGTGTAATTAAGTGTATATAACACCATCAGATTTGGAATAGCATGTGATGACTCTTGGTGGCTGGGATGCATTGAAGAAAAATACAATGGTATGTACCGAATAAATTTTTTACACCCAAAAGGTCCAACCAAGGGATTTATTAGATGTCCCAGGAAACACTCTTTTGCAAATAGTGGATCCAACTACAGCAACGGGAAGAATATACACTCTTTAAATTGTGTTACCCTCAGTGAAAACTTTTAAAGTGTATAAATACTACTAACTATATACGGTAAATATCTAATATTCTAAGAAATACAGTTCTATCCAAGCAAATATCAACAAGTTAAACTTTTTCACAAGGTGTAACAACTTTTATGCATTTCTTTTATTTGGGACTCTTTGTAAATGATTAGGCTACAAATAATACTGGAAAACCAAGCAAAATATAACCTCTACCACTTATAACTATATGAGTTGATTTTACTAGGAGTTTTGAGTGATTCAAGATGAGTGACTTTGTTCAAAATTTCACTATTAGCATGTTGTATATAAATTAAAATTTATTCTTCGTTCTTATGTATAACTTAATTACAGGTATCATGAAAATTAAATTAAAAACAACACTACACATCATTTAATTAACAAACAATAAGAGGGAAATGTTACATATGAATGCTATCTAAATAATTTAGGTTTGGTAGAATTAGCCTATGTACCTTAGTATTCATAGCCTAGAAATAGTCCGCTATACACCTCACTAGCATGTATTCTGGTAGTAAAATATTTTTAAAAATAAGAACCCGTTGAGATCCCATCTTGAAATTTTGCATGCATGTAGTCAATTAGAGTGGACAACACATATAATTTTTCCAAAAAAATCCGAGGGTACGTATTTTGGAAATTTCAAAAAAAGTTTTTTGGGAACTTTTTTAACATTTCAAAAATTAAGAAACATAGCTGTGTGATACATCAAATGAAAGGGAATTTTCAGAGGAAAAAAATGGTGCAAGTTTGAGCTCTCTAGGTGGTATAGTTTTTGAGCTATAGCATTTTATAATAATCTTAAAGCAATAGAAAACCATGGTTTTTTGGATTTTTAAACCCTTGTAACTCACAAACCAAAAGTAAAAAAAATTTGAAATTTGAAATTTAAACTAGATTTGGGGGGTACAATACCTGAAAAAAAAAAATCATACAAATCTGAGAGGTCAAGGTTCAAATCTCATAGTAGAATTGGTTGATTTGACATGGAATGACCCAACTATCTTATCACCTTGTAACTATCTTAACACCTTGTTTAAAGCTATGATATTTCGGCAATATTTACCATAATTTTAATTTTTTTAGTGTACTTCTGACCATTAGACGCACCCAACATTCAAGGCTCTGTTTTTAAAGTAAAAAAATGCATCTTATAGACTTTAAAATACAGTTGAGATTTCAACACTTTTTCACAAGTTTGTAAGTCAATATATTTTACAGATTTTAAAGTTAATAATGTTTAAACATCTCTCACAATGATATATTGTGCTCATATCTCTTAAATACAGCAATTCTGCAGCAGCAGGCATTATTAACACTAGCAAACAATGAGATTTTAAAATTTGGTTAGATTTTAGTAAAGAAAATTCTAATGTAATATTAACATAAGATTTAATTCTCAATAGCAATCCATAGAAGTTTCTTTCTGATAAATCTATATACAGATGTTTGATAAAGAAACTGGCTAATAATGTATTCTTTATGGAAAAGTATGTTATAGGAAAGCTCTTGTGAAAAATTCGGTTTCTAAACGCTAAGCACAATGGTTTAAATGTTTTCTCATGGAAATAAGAAAACTGGCAATGTCAAGTGAAACAGACTTAACCAATTTGTACTATGCATACCTCTTTCTTCATCATCATAATCATCAGTATCAACGTCTGTGTCATCATCATCATCAACATCTTCATCATCCTCTCTGGGAGCTGCTTCCCACCCTGGATGCATATCCAGCCATGTTTGTAATTGGCTTGCAATGGGTGCCTCATCTCCACATAAGATCTTACCTATAAAGTTAAAAACGATAAACATTAAATATTTTAACAAACACTGACACTAATAAATACTTCACATGAGAGTTTGTTTACAAAGATCTATACGTAACACTTAAAACAAATAATCCCTTTTATCTGGACTCCTTATGACTGATATTTCAATACACTGTGTTTAGCCTATTCTGGCATTTCCACTCCTGCTGTTATGTACATAATTTGTAGTTCCACTCCTGATCTAATATTCTATGCTTATTTATTTTATAATCCAAAAGTGCACAAGAAATTCTGCAGATTTATATACAGGCAAAAAATGTAACACTTTCTCCACATTCAGTAATTAATGAAAGGTACAGTGCTAACATGGAATATTATTATTATTATTATCGTCGTCATCGTCATCGTCATTGTCATCATCGTCGTCCTCGTCATCTTCTTCTTCTGATTCATCATCATTGGCTCGACAGCCCTCTGTGGGCCTTGGCCTTTCACTCTTTCCTGTTGAGTGCTGTATTCCTCCAGTTCTTAATGCCAATAATCTTTACTTCTTCTCTCACACTTTCTTCCCACCTTAGCTTAGGTCTTCCAGCTTTCCTGGTTCCTTCTGGCGTTTATTAAATATCTTCTTGATCATTCTATCCTCAGCATGTAGCACATGTCTCACCACTCCAGCCTTCTCATCTTTATATAGGTCACAATGTCTGGTTCATTATATAAATTATATAATTCATGGTTACATCTTCGTCTCCAGACACCATTTTCTTCCACTGGCCCTAATATGGAATATAGCTATTGATAACCGATTGTCTGCCAAATCCAAGAAACTGCTCTTTTTAGGAGTATCTTTTTATGAAAAATTTATATTAAAATGGAAAAACAACATCTTATACAACCTGTAGATTTATGAGAACATTTTAGGAGAAAAATTCCCTCTGCCACCAGGACTCGAACCCACAACTTTCAGCTGCTTGTGCCGATGCTCTCCCAACTGAGCTAGGCAGAGTTCAATTCACGGCATGAGATGAAATCCTCCTCCTCTGATCACCTTAAATGGCTAACCTCATTCAAATACATTTAGGTCATATGCAGTTTTGTAGAATAGAATAGAATTTTATTTACACATGCTTTTACATACATAGTTATCTACATCCACTTTAAACATCTCTTATCTATAAGTCTAGCACTACCCACTAAGAATCCCCTCATGCTATAACCCCTGGGTTTTAGAGTTTTGTAAGACACACTAATAAATAATTTTGTGACTGGGTTTCCACTTTTACTGTAGTGTTGTACAGTATTATAATTATAAGATGTGCAAATATATTCATAATCCCACAGAATATTATTTCTGTTGAACTTTAGATGACAATACTTTACGAGAAAATAAATTGTGAATTTTAACAGAAAGAGTATTCGGTAATTTCACAGATTGTATATATCTCTATGACGACGTCACCAGATATCACGTCATACATTTTCATATGAAAATAAATGCTTGATTCCTATTCCTCTCTCTCCTCTCCTCACTATCTCTCCTTTCCTTCCTTCCTATCCCTTTTTCAGTGCTTATTTTTACTATTTATTCTACAACTAACATTTTATTAAACTTACCTTGGATGCATGAGGATTCGGTTCACAAACCTTTGGATTGCTAGTCAAATGCTCTTACAACTCAGCCAAGAGTTCGTTGGGAAAGCAACAACAAAATACAAGATTTGCATACAGTGTCTTATTTAGCAAGATGTTCATAGATGTCACTGATTCTTTTTTTACATCACATAATATAACTTAACAGTCTTATACAGAAATAAATTTATTGTTTTTGTACTATTTGCGGGAGTAAATCATACCTTAAACTTTTCTTAAAAATACTTATAACAAATTTTAATAAGGAATATAAATGCCAAATACAAATGTATGATTTTATACCAGCTCTATCTGGGTGATTCTTCAAATACGGGAAAATTTGGAGTGTGTAAAATCCAAATTTTTTACTTTGTTTAAAAAATCTCAAAAAAATCACAAAAATACTTCAGGGGTTACTTGATTATCAAATGACACCAGCAGAGCTTAAATGTTTATATTTTTATTTATTTTACTTTCTTTACTTTTTTAAAGCCATGTGAATGACATCTGTGTACATGTGGATGGCAGAAGGCCACATTAATGACTAACTTTGGCCACAATCTGATTTTCTTTATGTGATTTCATATTTTTCTCAGCATACTTCAGTTGATTTTGCATCAAATTTGCAAATTTGTGTGCATACTCCGGAATTAATGTAATTTTAACGAGACTGTGTTTTTATGGTTTTGGGGGAGGGGGGAATCAAGCAGAAATTCATTTAATCAGTTTTAAGATCTTAAGTACAGGTCACAGACACCACAAACACAATAGTATCCTACATTTATCATCTACATGACTTGAGAGTCACCCACATACCCCTTCATGAGACATGTGGATCACACAAAAATCAGGCATGTGGATGACAAAAAAGGAGTTTTAGTGGTCTCAGCAAGCCATTTCTAAACCTCTGTAAGCTCAACTTCAGTCAAGTACTTTGAATTGTTAGGTTTATCATAGTGCATAATCAAAATTAATAAATATTCACTTTCTGCCTACTTTCTAGAAGCCATGTTAATGACGGGGAATAAACACGCTTTCCTTGAAAATGATGCAAAGTCCTTTGTTAATCCCAAACTGTTTGTAAGCAAGCAAAATTCAACCTTACAATTCAACCACAAGCTGCCCTGTTGGCTTTCTAACACTGTTGCCAGTTATAAAAATTTCTCATTTCTGAAGAAAAAATTCCATTCTTTTCAGCCATGTGGATGACCAAAAACCCTTGGGACATTCTTTATGTTCATTAGGTGGGGTGACAATTTTATTTCATTTTATTTTTTAGGGGTTAATATTCTTTACACATTCATACTCATTGACAGGAAAAAAGTTGAAAAGGAAATAACATTTTGTTTTGTGGAAAAATGCATTAGAATATACAAAACCGAGGTTTGGGACAGGGCATGTGGATGACATTTCATTGAATTAAGTTCGATTTTGGAATATCAGAATTTAAAGTTAGTGACATTTCAAAGTGATAGTTGTAGTATGGAAGTAGTAGAAACAAAATATTATTTTAATTTTTTTTTAAAGTTGAATTTGAAGGGAAATATCACTCCGGAACACAAATTTTCCCGTATTTGAAGAATCACCAATCTATAAACTTTGTAAAAATATAGGAACTACAGATTCGGTAACTTAACAGCAATACACACAACATATTGAATGTTTGTGAAAATCTTTGAAACACAAAATTAAAAGAGGACAGCCTGTGTTTCCATATTGGGGGTTTTGTCCCCAACCCCATCAGGGGCTGCACCCCTGGGCCCCCCTTCAAAGCTTCCACCAGAGCACCCTTCATTGGGAGCTAGAAGAAAAGCTACGGCTCTACAACTTCTATGTGTGAAGTACATATTAAATTAAATCATGTATCTTCGTTTGTCTGTAATATTTTGTTCCAAAATGTTATTTCAGACACAATAAATAACGAAACATAACCAAATGATAAGCGCTGTCTGCACGTAACGTGAATAGTATTCAATGACGTCATGTCCAGTGATGTAATCACAGAGATGTATGCGATCTATGAAATTGCAGAGTATTCTATGGAATCATGAATATATATATATATATGCATCTAGTGTTTTATGATACAAATTCATTTAGATTTCTTATTATCTGAACAATCTTTCATATCTTTTACTATCTTCGATCCAATTATCATTGATATTTCCATCTATATTTAGAAATTTAAGAATTTGTTCTTATGCTGTAGCAAAATAAATGTTAACTTCACAAAACAGACGGTGCATAAGACATAGCCTACATGCAGTGAATTTTATTTCAATCTCTACTTACCAGTAGCAGTTTCCATGACAGTGACTCGCACATCAGACATCTGTGAACTCTCATCATTCAGACCCTCAATCATTTCACCATCTTCCCTTGATTGCTTCTTTCTCTTCTTCTGAAATAGACCACAACACAATTGAAGAGTGTAACCCAAATAGCTGCTAAGTACCATTTTTGTAAAAAATGAGTTTTTGCATCAAAACCCATCTATATGTCATTGCCAATTGACCCAAGACATGGCAATGTGCCACAGTATTTAGTTTAGTTCAAACATTGATCACAAGATGGAAGCTCTGCTATGTCCCTCATGCATTTAGGAATACATTTTTTACTGTAACTCCTAAACAACGTTTTGGCACTTAGCAGGTATTTGGGTTACACTCTTCAATTGTTAACGAACCGTTTAAGACAACAATTATTAAAAGCTGAGAGAACTGCCATTGCTCATCATTTTCGAACCTCAGATAACATAAAATTACTAAAAGCTGGGCAAAAACTATTAGAATTGATGGTTTGGGAAAGTCTTCATTCAAAAAACAGAAATAACTTTGTAAACTTTGAAATTCCAAAGTACAAAGACCTTATCACTAAGCTGGTACAAACAACAGAGACATCTACCAGTCTTCCACAAACTCAGCAGATGATGGACTGTGACAAGCACAAATAATCGAAAATGAATTACAGAATTAACGGAGTGCAAGAATTTGAATTTCCCGCACTTAATTTTGAAAAATTATCCTAAATATTATGATCCTGTACTCTGTTGCCATATTGTGCAAATGACGAAATTTAGTGCAGGTAATTAAAAATCTCAGAAAATAAAGTGCAGGAATTTCTAAAATAATGTGCAAGTAATTCAAAATAAAGTGCCGGAAATTCAAAACTTTGTGCATGGATAATCCGCAAACTGGATAAGCCACCCAATGATAATCGGTGGTTGACTGTATTTCATTACGTCACTATGGTTTCCGTAAACAGTATTCAATTATTACGACACTGAATAATGTTGACTACAAAATTACGATATGCCTGTCTTCAATTCAAGAAAACTTCTAACTCTATGAATTCTGATAAGAAGGAAAAGAACAAACCAAGAACAAAGAATGAACTATGTGAAGGTTTGCTATCACAGACTGGTCCTCCATGATTGGACTGATTTGGTTATATGGTTATTTAATGGGAGTGTACTGCTACAGTAAAATACCAGTATAACAAAATTTAGGGGACCTAAAAAATTAATTTGTTATAGTGAAATTTTGTTATACTGAAATCAGGGTCGGCTTAAACCAATTTTTTTTTTTTTACAAAAAAACTAGGTCTATAGGGTTTTTGTTTATTTTTTATTCTTGCAAATTTTTTCTACTTTTTACAGCTATTGGAACAACAATGTCAATTTACATGCTTACATTCCTGATCCAAAGCAAATCAATAAGATTTCGGAGCATAGTGACAATGTTCTAGACTTCATTTTTTGAAAAAGTCTGTGATCTTCTTCTGAACACTCCCAGTCACAAAAGACCGTTCAAGATAGTCCCCAACCACTGCACAGGAATTTAAAACAGATTCTGGCACATCGCTTCGTGATAGGAGAAAATCTTGAAGGCTCCGTGCCATGTTTGTTGCCTGCACAAGAGTCAAACACTGTTCGTCACTTTGGGGCACATCTTACTCTTCCACCTCATCTTCACAAGGACTTCTATCGTTCAAAATGTCTGCTACGATTTCTTCCTCAGTGATTTGTTTTTGAACTATTACATCAGAGTCCACATTGATGTAGTCAGTCAGATTGACGCTTGCTGGCACATCCAACTTTTCATACAAGCGCTTCCAGTTCTCCTCTGATTCTGGGTCGTCCAACACTTCACTTTCAGCGATGTCCTCTGCACAAACCACTCCAGCTTTTCTAAAGCAGTTGGCAATCATTTCTTCTTGAAGCAATCTCCATGCGGCACTGAACATCTGCATTGCCTCCAGTATGTTCACATTAATGTCTCTCCCTGAGGCAATATTACACAGCATACGCCGGACCACACGAGCTCGGTAATGCCGCTTCACTGCATGAATTATCCCCTGATCCAGCGGCTGCAGAATTGAGGTTGTATTTGGAGGCAAGAACAAAACTTTCGCATGCTCCAAATGGCGAGGCACGCAATTATGCGAGGAGCAGTTATCTATGATGAGAAGAATTCTCCTCTTTTCAGCTTTCATCCGACGTTCCAGGCCCAACAACCACTCTTCAAATATTACGGATGTCATCCATGCCGTGGTGTTGTGCCTGTATTCACAGGGCAGATGCTGCACTCCCTTGAAGCATCTTGGCTTTGCAAACTTCCCAATTATGAGAGGCTTTATTTTGTCCGTCCCTGTGGAGTTAGTGCATAAGAGAGCAGTGATGCATTCTTTTGAGCTTTTGCCGCCAAAGCACTTTTTTCCCTTGAATTCAAGAGTTTTGTTCGGCATCAACTTATGGAATAATGCGGTTTCATCTGCATTATAGATGTCCGCAGGCAAATATTCTTTTAAGGATGCTGTTAATGTCTCCAGCAGCCATGTAGATGCAACTTCCTTTGGAGCAGCGTTACCATCACCACTTATGACTTTGTGTGAAATGCCGTACCTTTCTCGGAATCTATGGAGCCATCCAGTACTGCCTTTGAATTCACCGAATCCAAGCGAACGTGCAAAAGATCGTGCACGCTCACATAATAGTGGGCCATTTATAGGGACGTTTTTACCCCGCATCTCAACAAACCACGTATAAACGGCTTTGTCCACCTCAGTGAAGTCTGCTGTCCTCATCTTCTTCCGTTGTGGGCCTAGGGCATTGGCATCGATGTTGTGTTGAATTTTACTTTTTTGTTTTAAAAACGTCGAAAGTGTTGAAGCGCTGAGTCCGTATTTTTTCGCTCTCTCTCCTTTTCTGCCTCCTTTCTCCACTTCCAGAAGTATTTCCTTTTTCACACTTAAAGAAAACTGCTGCCGCTTCATTTTATCCATAATGGCGAGCTAAACACTGTTCAGATGTGAAAGACAAAGCAGCAATGAATGTCCCATGCGTGAGCGGCGTGATGCGATGTGAACGAACATGAAATCGTAACCTTCATTGGAGGAATTTAGCATTGGCGCCACTACTCAGCCAGTAGTGTGACTTCTTACATTGGATGATGCACAAAGCTTACTGCTGGGCTGGACCAATCCCATACAGTACATGTGTGGAAAATGGCGATCATAATTTGTCTAAATAATAAAATTTCGTAAAAATAAAAATATTTGCATTATAAAACAAATTAATTTCAATTATACATTGGAAAATTAATGTTATAAATAAGAAAACAAGCAAAATTTTAATTCGTTATACTGAAAGTTCTAAATTCGTTAAAGTGAAATGTTTTAACACATATTAAATAGGCAAAATGGAAGGGACCTATTCATAATTTCGCTATACTGAAAATTTTGTTATACTGATGTTCGTTATACTGGTATTTTACTGTACTTAGGCCTGTGACCATCACTGGTGTGCTGGAATTTTGTCCCTCACAAATTATTTTACATGCCTGTAATTCTACAGACGTGGAAATGTTACGCTGTTAACCTGAACATAAGCTGCAAGCTCTTCCCCAAATTAAGCCCGCTGAAATATGCTTGCGGCTTAAATTTGCATACCAGTTTTTTTAGACAGTAATCCTAAAAATAAACCACAGCCATTTTGATTTTCGGTCACCAAAACCACCTATCAAGTATCTTGATACCACACAAAGTATCAATTTAATAATAGATTTAATACCGAAAATACATTAATTCCAATTGAAATGTAAAAGCGCATATAAGTGCATAAGCAAATGATGTTCATTAAATATCATTATTTGGGTTCTGCACCTTTCTTTGTATTACCGGTACTATGGAATATTTCAGTATGATGTGTTGTTCAACTTCAAAGTGCTAAAAATAGTAATTTTAATCTGATAGTTATTAAGTGATGATTTACGGAATATAAAGAATCTGCACAAAATTCAACACTGAAGACCTGTCGGTTTCATATAAATTTTAAATGTACTTAGATTTCAAAATTTAAGTCATTGATCTATCTTTTTCTGATTCCAGGCATATTTCACCCATATAATACGTTACATATTTTTATGAAAATGGGAATTTCACTGTGGGGTTAATTTCATTTTTTTCCCTTTATTATGGTGTTAAAAAGGCTGGTGCAGCTTAAATTCAAGGGTGGCTTACATTTGGTTAAATATGGTATGTACATACAAACGCCACTGAGCTAGAATGGGATCAAACCTGCAAACTTGGGCAAAGAAAGCCACATCCATAAGGACTGTGGCAACCAAGACTAATGACTTGGAACACCTTGTTCACAATCAAGGAACCTCCTTTCATTGTGACACAGCTATCACACCATGAATATTGCAATGATTTCCTTCCTCAGATGTGGCAAGATTGGATGATTTCGTGCTGTTCTTTTATGTAAAGGTAGGGGGAAAAAAGCGGACCAACTCTTGTAGCTGATTCAGAGCCTTGTGATACATAAATAAATGTAAGAGATTTAACGGAAACGTTCGTTTACACAAGCAATGTAAATTATGTGAAATTATTTCTCAATTCAAGCAATTTATTGGCTGTAGAACAAATTTCAATACAATCCCTGCTATCCTGTGAATGCCGCTAGGCATATTGGCAACTTAGATATTTTAGTCAGTCCGCTTTTTTTTTTCCCCCTGCCTGTACATAAATTAGCTGCCTTGAAATGCAGACAATGCTGAATCATTTCTCAGTTTTCATGAAGTCAGTTTCCTCACTTTTGAAGTTAGTTTTGTGTTTATTATCTGTTTCCATTCCCAACAGAAAATAGAAAACTTCAGAAGGACTACATCTTAATATAGAACATTATATATGAATCAGTAGCACTTATAAAGTAAGAATACAATTATAAAAATACTGAAAGAAATTGTGTTAACCTAATACAGAACCCAAAATTTAAAGAGACTTTAATACAAATTCCCATCCTTGTCCCACATCAAATTTACCTTGCGCTCTTTTTGCTCTTTCTGCTTTCTGCGCTGCTCCACCTTATGTTGCTTGACCATTTCAGTGAGGTTGCCAATGTACTCATCAGTCTGTGAAAGAAGGAATGCAAGTCGCTTGTCTTTCTTCTGATCAATCAGTTTCCTGTAGCCCTCTTCATCTTCAGCCATGAGTCGCCGCATTCTTTCTTTCTCTATTCTCTCCTGCTCTTTCTTCTGTTCGCGCTCTGCATTGGCATGGTGATTTAGCACAGCACGATTCAGCCTGAGAATCTTTGCAATGTTGTTCCTGTGGTACTCCTTCAGATCCTTGCCATGTTGAAGGACTGCAGTCAGATATTCCTGCAAGCATTTAAATGAACAGTTAATCTTTAATAGGGCAAACCCCCTGAGTGTAAAAAATCTGCAATATTTACATTTTATGAACACATAGTACTTGTAAAATCTCCAAATTGGTTAATTAGGCCAAAATATTCATTAGTAGAGCAGGGATTTCTAAGCAAAATGTATATTTATTTTTAGAGTCCTAAGCATAAGCAGAAATGTTATATTTCATAAAGCACTCATTGACCAGCAATTTTAACTTTATTTGATAGTGCTTATTTCTCTTATTCTGAGAGAAAAACGATTTTGCTTCCTTATGTTATTATTCCCAATTAAAATAGCATATTTTACTCAAAACTGTCACATTAAAAGTGCTTCTTTCATTCCTGGACGTCATTATTACCAATGTCCTCTCTTTTGTTATAATTTCTGAAAAATCTAGGTTATAAAACACACTGACAGATTTCCAAAAAGCTTTCCAGTGAAGAAAAAGATATCGAATAGGAATTAGCTGAAGAAGAACTGTGTTGCTTTCCACATGCACCTGTGCATACTTGGTGCTTATTTTACTGCTTTATTTTGCTTATAAATCCAGGCTCTATTCATTAGGAACCCAACTATCCAGGTATGGTTTCATTATAAACCAGCTTAATCAAACCTTGAACAACCGATACCCCAAATAATCGAAACAGATTTTTTACTTCTAAAATTTCTAACTTGAAGAAATTTTATTTTGGTAGAACTGTACTTAAAGCCCCCACAACTTATATATAGTACAATCAAACATGGTATATAGAGAGATAATGGTACTGTAGTTTCATGCAGTAAAAACAAATCATAAATATGTCAATCATCTAATAATTAAAACGAAGTAATATACACAGTGGAGCACATGAATAACTGAAATAGTTAAATATTATATTAACACTTAATGCTTCACTTACGTCGACCAGCAGCCGAAGATGGGATAAGAATCCCGAAACATGTCCTGCTCATAAACAGCGACGTAAGTGAAGCATTAAGTGTTAATATAATATTTAACTATTTCAGTTTTTCAATGTCAATCATCTTTTAGGAGGGATCTTTCAGTGAACAATTAGACTGGTGCTGTACAAAAAGAGAGCGGCTATTCAGACTTCCAGCAATTCATGAAATGCAGAACTTGAAATTATTCATCGAGGAAAGTGAGGAGACATCTCCTGGAAATGTTATACTAATTAAGTGATGAAGAGACATTGCTGCAAGGAAGTTGAGGAAAGAAGATTCATTCCAAAATATATATTTTTAAGTAGGCTTTTGGCATACCGTACTGTATAATATATTTCCATCCATAAATATTTACAGAATTATTGAAATAAAATGTTTAAATCACACAGGACTATTTTTATTTAAAACGAGTGGGTACTTTAAAATTAATGGATTATTTGCTTATCCAAAATCAACCCTACCCCAACTGTTTTGGATAAACTGGTTTCTATTGTACTGTTCGCCAGTAAGTATTCCCTGCAAGCTGTAAGTCATAAAATTAATAGTATAAGCCATAAAAGCCACTATCCTAAAAAGGGTTGGATGCATGGCATCTATCTGCTCCTCACAAGGAGTTAAGGGGCCTAAGAATGGAGGTTTCATTATCAAAGATTTTTCTAGTTATGCTTGTCTTCCTGTGGAAGGCAGAGGGACAAGTTTTAAGTCTATCACCTTGACGACCAGTTAGGGGAAAGTGGAACACGAAGAGGCCAAAGAATTGGTCCCCAGACTCTAATTTAGGCTTGGAGTTCTTTAACATGCCTAAAATCTCCCAGAGATGCCCAGGAATTCAAGTCCTGAAAAATCCATCAACCACAGCCAGGTGTGAACCTGTGATTTTTGGATCCAGAGGCAGGCTATTTCTGCAACCAATCTACAACGGGTTAAAACAAAACAATTTTCTGACACCCAAAGTAGGCCCTTTCTGTATATTTAAATGAGAGTTATACTATTAATGTTTAACGAAGAAACTTTATACTATAGAAGTAAGTACCGTACAGGAATCTTACTGGAAACTGAAATTCATCAAATTTTTGTGAACTTGGACATAGTTTGAACTGCATCTGAAGACAAGCTGTGCCACTGACTTTTGAGAAAGTTTTACTCCATACTGATGATCTTGATTAGAGCCCAGATTTATAAGCAAAATAAAACAGTAAACTAACCAAGTAAATAAGTACAAAAAACGTAAGAAATAAGCACCAAAATAAGCAAAAGCCAATTACATGGAAATCAAATAAATCATTGATTTCATAGAAATCTTATCTTATTCATGGCTGTTACAGTATGTCTGTCAGTGAGAATGACTTGTAAAATGAAAATGTTCTTCCAACATAACAGGTGAATGTAAAAAGCCACAAAATTCTTCTTCCTCTTCAAAATCTCTTTCTTCACCGGACAGCTTTTTTAAAAATCTAACAGTGTTTTATAACCGGAATTGTTCAGTAACTCTATTAACCGACAAGAGAAAGGAATGAGAGTAAAATATGTTGTTTTAATTCAAAATTAAAAAAAAAAAATAAGCAAACAAAATTGCTTTTCTCTCAGAATAAGCAAAATGAGTACTATCATATAAAGTTAAAAATTGCTTGTCAAGGAGTGCCTTATTACGAAATAAAATATTTTTAATTATGTGTAGGAACTTGAAAATAATTATGCGTTTTGCTTACAAATCCAGGCTCTAATTATCATCACGAATTATGATTATAATAATAACAAACATACCTGATGCTTTTGGCGACGCTTCCTTTCTGCCTCCAGCTTCTGCTGCTTTTCAAGTTTCTCTGTGGCTCTGGCTTCTCGGAGGCCTTGTCGCTTTGTTCTTTTATAAGTCTTTATGTGACAAGAGGTCTCTAGCATTGTGTCTTTCCTTGTGCATGCAACAACCTGCCAAAGAAATTACAGTAGAAAGTCTGTTAACAAGCAAAACATGACTGCTTTCTTTCAACTTCTTGAATTTCATACCAGCAACTGCTGACCACAGTTAAGTTAATAATACAAAAATCATTGTTTTACTAAAGAAAGAATAAAGTTCACAAAATGAAATTTATACAGCAATATAGTTTAGTATTATGAGAAAAGCTTGTCTAAATTTGTTAGTGTGGCAAAACTTGTGCAAATTGCAGCACCAAAGCTGATTGCCTCACCATTGGTTGTGCTAAATATCATTACAAAAAGTGCCAGAAAGGTACAAAAAATTTATGTAACATGAGCAGTAGACAAGCTCTGTTATCAACTCCAAGTTGCTGCTTAACATAATATTTACTCTTACAAAAACAGAGACACAGTAAGACAAACAAAAACAAACAGTATCAACCCAAAACTGCCGTAAATAAATTTACTGTTACAGACATCAAGCCACTCCTGGGCAAACAAAATGTCATCAGCAGGATTGTAGGGTGAAAGGACTCATTATGTCCAGCATGAAACCCTATGTGGGTTACAGACATGTTTCTTTGTTATATTCAATAAATAAATTGCTTACTTTCTGAGGTAAAAACATCTGCTCTTTAAAAATACAAAAAAATAAAAGCACGTGATTTTGTATTTAACTATTTTTGGGAATTACACAGTGAAGTGGTATTGAATTACATAAAAACCTTTGTTATTACATACATGCTTCACTAAATATTTACCTGTTTTTATCAGGACAGATCTGTTTCCGCCATTCTCATGGCCATCGTCAGCTGTTCTCCTGACGATGAGAACAGCTGAACAGCTGACGTCAGCTGTTCTCTGACGTCAGCTGTTCAGCTGTTCTCATCGTCAGGAGAACAGCTGACGATGGCCATGAGAATGGCGGAAACAGATCTGTCCTGATAAAAACAGGTAAATATTTAGTGAAGCATGAATGTAATAACAAAGGTTTTTATGTAACGTGATTTTGTGTTACACCCAAGTTAAAAACATTTATTTGTTATATAACAATCAATTTTTTTTTCCCCCTTTTCTTTCCTTCATTATCCAAACGTTTCTCTAATAATTTTCAAATCAGATAATCCAATCCCAGATAACTCAGACTCAGGACATATGGCTTCTTTCTGTGGCCATGCCCAGGCTATATAGGGACAGTTAAATTAAAGTTCAGAAGTGCAATTTCATACCCGATGGGTAGTTTACTGGCTGGTTTATATTTTCAAGCCAGAGAATAATCAAAATATCAAAATCATTCATAGATAAAATCAATTATTGTATTAATTTAATATAGCATTGGTATAAAACATTACAGTATTAGTATAAATTATTACAGCAAGTATAAACTTGATATCAGTAAAAATAACTATTATACTTAAATGAAAGCTCAGTAAATAAAAATATAGAATGAATATGGGAAGAGCAGCAGCAATGAACAATATCAGTTCACCCTGTTTGAATATCTGTAGAAATTTAAACAAAACATTTGAGCACAGGACATTGGTGTGAGGAGCATTACATACCTCTGTGCGCAACTGTCTTTGAAAGTTCAAGAGACGCAAAGCACGTAGCTCAATTTGTGCCTTTATTTTCAGATCTTCAGCCATCACAGTGGGTAAATTGTTTAACTCTTCAATTCTATGTGCAATTCTCGCTGCCAATCTGTAAAAGAACAGAACAGAATAGAATTTATTACCACAGGACAACTCAAAGCTGCATTAGACAAAACATTAGCCTAATATCCAGATAACAGGCTAAACTATTAAAAGAAAATGCTAGCTATATGAAAAACAATAAAATAAACAAGAATTAATAGTTCTGTAAACAGGAGACCTTGCATCCAAAAAAATGTAAGATCTGCTCTAGATCACAGACTTAAAAAGTTCAGCCAATGCTGCCATTCATTGTGAAAACAACATTGTTTTCAGGGGAATCATTTGACTAGATTCATTGAAAAAAGCTGAACGTTACATGGAATGGAACCATTAAAAAGCCATCGTTTTGAAACAGAATCAAAAAGCAAAAATCCTTACATGTATAGTACATTATTTTTAATGACTTCAAGGAACATTAAATGAAAAAAACAAACAAACAAACAAAATGTATGGTCATACTTGCATAACGAACAAATGTACAAACAAGAAGACAAAATGGCAAATATTTGAGTTAAAACAGGACCTGGCCTTGCTCAGTCAATAATGAATTAGATTTTGGATTAAATATTTATGTAACAAAAAATTCAGTTTCTTTTTTTCATATTCCTTTACAGTATTATTACACAACAATAATAATGAAGCAATTTTCACAAAATACCTCCATAATTATAATAATCCATTCCTTTTACTCTATCTGGCAATACACTGTACAACTTCATGGAAGTATTTATATGCCTAGTGCTATGGAAGTGATGTACAGTGAACGCTGCTTAATGTAATTGCGGATAATGTTATCAGTTGGGTAATGTTATCACTTTTATGAAGTTTATGATACATTGAAAAAATGCTGTTTATTGTTATTGTTATCAAAGATTTGGTTTATGTTATCACATTTTCGTTTCTGCAGCTTTATTTCCAAGTACTGTACATCATTCAGAATTTTGTTTTTAAGGGTTTTGTTTCTAACTTTACTGTAATCAGCTGTACTGGAGGTAGCAATGTTGTTCCCAACTCACAGGATGACCAGTTCGAGGGGGTGGCATTACCTATCTATCTCTTTTAAGCAATAAAACATATTTCACCCCACAGTTAAGCTGCAGTTTTTTATTTATGAAGATAACAGTGTTGACATGCAGTGATGGCTGGTGTAAAATGAAAATACTTGAACAGACAGGCATTAGATGTTTTGCTATGCGATGTTCGCCACAGATCAGTATAGACTTACAAAAACACTCATAACTTGTAACTGAGTATGGAGTATTGGTTAATGGACTCCTAAAGGAAAGTAAAAATAATTTAAAATTGGTTGAAAAAATAGTTCCTTGCAGTCTATTACTGTATTAGCCTATGAGTGGTTCAATGATTCACAGTTATGTATTAGTTTATGAATAAATAGCTTTTAACTTTGTTTTGTAGTCTTATATATGAATAAATAACCTTCATTTAATTCCTTCGGCTATTGTTATCAATTGGTTAATATTATCAGATTAGCTGCATCCTGAAACGATCACAATAAGCGGCGTGCACTGTATTATTGTTTCTCGGGCTTCCAACCAGGTGAGTTGGAGGTTTGGTTCCAAGCTTTCGGCAGCTATCTCTGCTGCTATCTTCTGGGAGAAGTGAGCTGGATTGGGGGAAAAACTGCTTCATATATAGGAAAATATTGGATATACTACAACAGGTGGGGGGGGGGGGGGGCTATGGAAGTGAATTTATTTGTGTTAAAATACATTAGACTCTTGTAAATCTGGCTATTCCCTGCATAGACAAGTGCCAGATTAGTGAGAATGCTGGACTGCTGAGGATTCTTAAAGTTATACACTAAAATAGCTTAAATACTATCACCAAAACATGAATTCACACTTCTCACTAACAAACTTTCTTCACATCTTGTTCTATTCAACTAAATTCTCCATTTAACGTTAACAACTAATGTTTTAATAGTAGTTATAACCTAGAAATATATACTGACATAATTGCTTGTTTTCCTTGAAGTGTACAAAGTACAAAATAAGAAGCATTTCAAGAGCTAGATTATTGAGCGGTCTGAATATTAAGGAACGGATTAGAAAGAGTTTAGTGCATCAATATTCTTTTTAATGTGTACAATAGAACCTTATACATAAATAGGTAGGACAGTTAAAATACTATATTCCTCGAAAACTCTTTCCAAGAATCATTGTCAGACATAACTACAGGGAATAAAAGATGTAGGCAGGATTTAAACTGATTCAGAGGAGAATAAATAAAATAAATAAAGGGGGAAAAAAAAAACCACATCCAAACCATGCAAGTAACAATTTTTCAGAAAATGTCATTTAAAAGCAAATTATTATGATGCTAGTGAATAAAGACACCTACTTTTGGTAAGTTTTGCAGAGATTTTATAAGTCATTTTGGTACATTTTTCACTGTTTTATTTAGTTTTGTCAATTTTGCTGTTTTTTAAAGACTCGTATGGAATAAAAGCTTACAGCAAACACTAATTTTAAGCAAATTAACTCTCGTTTTCAGTATATATAGATAGGTCATGAAATTGAGTAAGATTTCAACCATAGATTTTTACCAACACAGTACTCTTTTGATAATTCAGTCTACCTACAGTAGCCACCTTAAAACTGCTTCCAATGTAATTCACATAATTTCTCAACTATTGTTTCTTGATTTAACTGGAAAGTAGAATTTTTGGCAGAATTTGTGAATTTTTGCAAAAATTTCACATTGTTGAGAAGTTGCTTTACCGCAATAAAAATAAGAAAAATAATTTTCACATTAAATTTATAATAGGTGCCTACCATATAAGTGAGACCGGAATATGAACTTTCAACATTTTATGACAGCCATAGCAATCTCAGTTTATAATTGTTGATTAATTTTATACTTATCCATGCAAAATGTTGATATTTTCTTTATTTCCAAAATACAACATGATTTCATAAAATAATTATATATGAAAACTAAATACCTCCAGTTGCCACAAACTGCTTTCCCATTTCATAGCAGACTGAATGAAATGAATCAAGAGTTACTAATGTTTCAAAAAATCAATAACTGAATAGTTCGAACCTACAGCTACAAAATAATCACTTGGCTCGGTTCATCTGATTTTACACACACTAAGTGGTTCATAGCCTATAAATATCTTACAAGTGGGCCTAAAATAAAGAAATAAATAAAAAATAGTAGATTACCTGTTTTCCCTCTCCTGTAAAATGATAAGTGGGTCAAGTCCTGCAGGCTTGGCAATGGGGGTAACTCTGTTCTGCTTCTGCTGTGGAGGTGCCTGTTGAGGCTGGGTTGAGGCTGGAGCCCCTGATGGTCCAGGGGGTGCCAGAGGACGTGGCCCGGGCATTGGTGGAGCCCCAGCTTGCATCGAAGTGCCTGGAGATGTACTTGTAGTAGGAGGTGCCTGGCCAGGAGAAGGTGCAGGCTGACCTGGTAGAGGAGACTGTATTGGGGGCTGGCCTCCTACCGGTCCAGGAGTTCTCATGGGTTGCTGCATCCCTCCAGTGACCACCATTCCTGTACAATACCACAATATCAGCACACAAAAATTTATAAAGTACACACTGCTGGGGCAATCAAACAGTTGTTCACCACCTAAATTTTTCAAGAATACCAGTGTTAAGTAAATTTTTAACTGTAAGAAATTTCATAAGAGGAATCAGAAAATATGACTGTCTAGAAAAACTGGACATAATCTTCCCACCAAATGAAATACTGCTGCACAATATTAAAAAATCCATGGCACTACATCCCTGAAGGGATAAGGCCTACCACTCGACTACTGCATCATCTACCATAGACAGATGGCAGGATTTGGGGCATGTGGTCAGCATCCCGACACCCACTGCCATTAATGGTGGTTTCCATGAGTTTCTCTATCAAGTAGGTCCTCAATTTGAATCACAAGGCTGAGTACACCCTGCCCCAGACCTCCCTACCTCAGAAAAATCCGAGGTACCCGGATCGAACCCGGGCCGACGGATCCGTAGTCAGCGATGCTAACCACAAGACCACGCCGGTGGTCTGCACAATCAGTGGCGTACCAAGGCAACTTGGCGCCCGGGGCTAATTAGATGGTAGTCGCCCCCTAACACTAAAAGGTTCAAAGTTCAATGAGTTTAATTTAAACACAGTTTAATGTTCACAATTATTTATTTTTAATAAGTAGTATGTTACTTTAACACATTATAAAGAGAAAAATATGAATGAAATAAAACTAAGTATTATAAGGTTAGTTTGTTTGAAAAAAAAAAAAAAAAAAGACAGAAAAGAAGTTTCAGATTCATAACAAAATTTTTAAAATGTGCCTTCCTAGCCTCGATGGATGCAAACTTATTTATAATAGATTTGAAGTCTATAGTAGCAGCCACATCACGTTCAATTGATAAAATTGTCAAATTACATCGTAAACTTTTCCTGTGTGCTCGGTGCCCACGACCTATTTCGTACTGTCTATAAATAGTTTAAAACGAAAAGTTAATTTCATTTCTAAATAATATCACTGCAGTATTTAGCAAAGTAATTAAGAAAATTTGACCAATGAAACCTTATATTTTACCTGAAAAAATTATTTTTTCTTAAACTAAAAAAATACTTTTTCAATTTTGGCGCCCCCTTCTTTACGGTGCCCGGTGCGGCCGCCCCGTTCGCACCCCCCTTGGTATGCCACTGTGCACAATATTACATATGGATAAAATTACATGGAAGAAAGCAGATGTTCTCAAAAAAAGTGTAATTTAAATCTGCTTTTCCTCCAGTGTATGGTCTTCTGGTACATGTGAAGACTTTGAAAACCTTAAAGTAATCTATGTGAATTATTATTCTGTTCATATTAGGATTGATAATAACAATCTTCAAATAAAGAGAATAAATGATTTAGTGTTCATGGGATTAAAAAAATAAATACATAAATGAAATCCTTAAATGAATTTTTCACCTTCTTACAATTAAACCTATTAAAGATATTTAATATATTTAACAATGTCACTCCTCTAGGATTTAACAATTTTAGTTTCAATCGAAGTGGAGGCATGGTGGATGTTTCTGAAGTAGTTTATCATGTGTAGAAATTGTTGTTAATAATTAACATCATCATGGCTACTTGCAAATGAAGTATGAATGATATAACTGAGTTTCCTCTTATCAAAGAACAGAGAGAAAATGTGGAATGCACTATTGTGTGAAATAGTTTTTTATTTTGGACACAAAGGTCAGATGTTGTCAACCTGTTTGCTTTAAATTTTTTTTCTCTGTCCCACATTCTTTTTAATACACTGGGGGGGGGGGGGCCTTGGGAATAAATTTACAAATTGTCCCACTTTTTAATAAAAACATATAACATCCCTATGTTATACTAACCTTGTTCCATGTGTTGTGGCATTCTCTGCTGTGGGACACTCTCTATGCGTTTTCCTTGCACAGCTAATGCTAACTGGCTTGTCAAGGGTTGATTCCGAGCCAACAGTCGATAGGCCATGATCTGCACTCGTAACTGTTGCAACTGCCCAGTGCTAAATATGTGTTTCTGCGTTGCATCCAAGAAACCGCTTGGAGCAGGTCCCTAAAATACACATCACACCATATACATTAATAATTAATCATGACAGTGAATGTTGTTTCAAACAAAGGTCCAAATAAATCAGAAAAGTACAAATTTTCATGTCACATTTTGATAGCTAAAACTATGAGTCACTTTAGTGAACTGATAAGTCAGTTGACTAAACCATCAAGAAGAAAGTAGGAACAGATGAAGTGTTCTGCACTTGGGCCTATTCTTGGGATCCTCTTTCAGTAAGCAGCACTTTCTTTTTTCCCTTAAATTGTGTAACAGCTGGATTTTTCTTCTTGCAAGACCTGGATTTCCCTCTTAACTACCGGTACTTTGATATCATGTAGTAGAAAAATTACTTTTCATTCACTTTTGTCAGGACTTCCATTTGTCACTTTGTCTGTCCATTTGATTTTTTTCCCATTCATTTTCAGCACTATATTTCAAAACTTTTAATTTTTCTTATTGTCTATCTATAAAAAGCAATAATCCAGACTTATCAGATAAAAAGCAATGCTCCAGACTTATCAGTCAGTTTAAGGAAATAGGTCCTCTGTAGAGCAGGGAAGCAAAAAATATCCACTTGTGCTTATGGAGAAGAAGATTGATGAAACAAGACAGAAGTTAGAACATCACCATAATCAAATTCGGCATAATCACAAAAGAAGAACTTGTGCATTTAAGCCTAAATGCCCGGTTTCTAAGATATCAATGCGTGATAATGGAGGGACAGCACTTCCATCAACTTTTCTAATTTAGGTGAGCACAATAATGTAAAATTTTCATAGGTAATAAAGGTATTTTTTGAGGCTAAAGAAACCCACTTCTTCCTACTACCGGCTACAAAGTGCTGATTTAAAGGAAAAGTAAACTAAAAATTCAGTATCATTTTCTTCATACGGATTGAAAGAAAATGTTTTTAAGAAATGTTTTACACCTTCACATTTAATCACAAAACGTCACGCTTGACGAATGCTTGACTCAGTCTTGCCTGGTGAAAGACAGTTCACACAGCATTCTGTCTACTGTTACAGTTTTTTAGTATCTGTTCAAACAATAGTTTATTGTTGTGTTGTGGGGTGTTCAAACTCCTTGTCAAAGAGTGATAACACACTTAAAATATCTTTCCATCGATTTCCCAACAGAGATAAGTCACCTGAACGTTTAAGCAATGGCTGATAAAAATAAAAAGAGAAAATTTGTTCTTAGTAAATACAGTACGGTTTCTTCACAACATTTCGAGCTTTCGGTACAGTTACGAAAACAGTTAACTGGAGAAACCTCGCAATCTGTTTAAAAAAGAAGTGCTGTGCCATCACTTCTTTTGCGTGGGAAATCTGAAACACCGCCAATGAAGAAAAGAAAATTGTCGTACTTGAGGAAGAAGGAAATGAGAGAGTTGTTGCAAGATTCGAACAGTTATCCATCAGTATCCGGGAATGGACAAATCATGAATGTGGAATCTTGTATTTATGACGAAAATTCAGTTTCTAACAGCGTAGGCGTTCAGTGTGAACTAGGAAATGAAACTTATGTCAATGTTTGCACAGATTCATAGATTCATTGAATGTTTCCTCTAGAAATTGTGATTTAGGCTCTTTTAGCATTTCAGACATTTCTACTACCGCAAAAGATGATTCTGAATCTGAAAGTGACTGTTCGTATCTTGAAAAATATTTTGTTTTTTAACTGTATTAGCTCTAAGTATTAACTGATAACGACTGGCAATTAGTGGATCTTTATTTATAATAACGCTATCGAATGAGGCATGTTGTGTTATACAGTCTACAACCCCCTTCTGTTCATAAATTACTTCACAGTCCCAACAACACACACTTTCGTGGCCCGTTTTCATATGTATACACAGCCCACATTTACACCAATCCGTATTTTCTTTTCTTCCTTGCAATTCTTTTAATAATTCCTTGTCATTTTCTTTTCGTGTGATATTAATTTGTGAATACCGAGATTTGTCCTTATAAGGTAACATTGCAATCTCTATCAACAAACACAAATGAGACTTTGTGGTGTATGTAGAAACACACGCGCGAGCATTACAGCAGCTGTCGTCCTGTCAATGAATTGGCGCACATGACGTCACAGGAACTTTTTACTTCACCCGTACAAAGCGTAATATTAGGCGCCTGAAGTTCACGAGATCACCATTCGTTTCGTAATTCAAAGCTCCGTGCGATGAGATTAAAAAAAAAAATGGTATTTTTTAGTTTACCCTTCCTTTAACCAGTATTGCTGAGTGACCATGCCAGGCAGCTTGAGAATCGACAGAATTGTGCAGCTTACTCCTTGAATAGAATAAAGTTTAAAACTTGTAATTTCTCATTAAACTCTACATACTTGACCCAAAAAATATTATTTTCAAATTTTTTTAAGATTTACTCAACACGTATCAACTGTGATACTCTCTTTTTACAAAGCCTAATAGTTTTGATGTCATCATGAAACGTAAAAGTCAATAGTCTGCATACATATAAACCAACCAGTCTTTCGGAAAGGGAGGAACAAAAAATGTTTCTATAGGTCTGTAGGCTTCCGCGGCCGGAGTTATCACAGTCTAGGATGTCCGGGTAGCGCCGCGTCGAGTGTTGAGAGGCCAACGTTTCTACAGCCATGTTGCTGTCTTCTTCAGGGCCAAAAAAGTCACTGGCTAAGCCGGGCATCGGGCTCTTATATATCTATGTAGTGTTGCGGAGCAGTAGCGGGCGTCCGGCCAATCACAGAAGAGACATCAGTTGGAGCTCTGGGATTGGTCGGTCGACAGCAGCGGTTGGTCGGAGCTCCATTGTCCCTATCTGCTGCATCATGGTGGTGTCGAAGAAGGGGTTGCCAGGTTTTCGGCAAGTCCAGGCCTTTATCCCCGTTGATGTTCTGGGGTCTTCTCGCTATTTCAATCGCTTCTTTTACCCTTCTCGGCCACCATCTTTCTTCTCTACTTATGAGGCGCGTGCCATCAAAAACGATAGCGTGTCCAGTCTTCGCTGAGTGGAGGGCTATGGCCGACTTATCAAAGTTGTTATTCTTGTAGTGGCGTATGTGCTCTTGTAGGCGTTCTGCTACTGTGCGGCCAGTCTCGCCAATGTAAGTCCGTCCGCAGCTGCAGGGGACCTCATATATTCCCGCCATCTGTAAGGGTTCTAATTTATCCTTCACCCGGACCAGTCTGCGTCGGAGAGTATTGGGAGCACTGTAGGCGACCTTGATGTTCTGTCGTCGTAGCATTTTTCCGATTCGGTCGGTAATGCCCCTCACGTAAGGAAGTAACGCTACCCCGCTGATAGGTTCTGGGGGTTTCTGATTGGTAGTAGAGCTGTTAAGAGTCAGGGCTGTCTGTGTGGTCTGTATTGTTCGTTTGATGGTAGCTGCGGGGTAACCATTGGCTCGGAAGGTGTGCTGGAGGCCTTCCATTTCTCCAGGCAGGCTCTCTGCGTCTGATACCTTGGCTGCTCTCATCGCTAAGGTTCTCAGTACGCCTCTCTTAATAGCTGGGTGGTGGTGTGACTCTGCGTGTAGATATCGGTCCGTATGTGTTGGTTTACGGTAGACAGAGTGACCCAAGCTGCCATCCGCCCGTTTCCTCACCAGCACATCCAGAAAAGGCAGGCAATCGTTCTTCTCTATCTCCATGGTAAACTTGATGTTGGCGTGGGCGGAATTCAAATTGTTCAGGAAGTCTCGTAGCAATTCGTTACCATGTGGCCAGATGACAAAGGTATCATCAACGTAACGTAGCCACAGCTTTGGTTGGTGTTGGCTGTTGGACAGGACTTCGGTCTCAAAAGCTTCCATAAAAAGATCTGCTACCACGGGGGATAGAGGAGAACCCATGGCCGCCCCTTCCACTTGGGCGTAATACTTGTTATGTTTCTCTAATGACGTAGGCAAAATTCCATATCTTACACTAATTAGTTTTCTGGGCAGATGATAAACACTTTAGAATTTTACATACAAAATTATAAACCTTTCAGCAATAAATATGACTATCATCTTTACCACAATATCACCAACCCTGAAAATCTGTGAAGTTATTTTATTTCCCATCATTTATTAGTAATCGTATTTCCTACATTCAGCTTAACCTAATTACACATAAAAATATATGGATTACTTCAAAAATTAGTCTATAAGGATTCTGAAAATAAATTTCATGAATATATCTCACCTGCATTACTCGAGAAGGATCTGAAATGGCTTGATTGTTGTATTGAGCCTGACGAGCTCTCAGCATCAACAGTTGTGAGTAGCGGGGATCGCTCTGCATGCCCTTTTCTTCCATTGCTCCTATAGCCTTTTGCAGGGCCTGGTATGTGTCTTGATTTGTCGGTGGAACAACCTCAACAAACAATAGTAACAAATGATATTAAATTCAGAAACATCAAACTACAAAACACCATCAGACTTAACTCTTTTACTGCTAACATACTGGTGCAAACTGGTGACGTAGAATTCATTTGCAAATATCTTTTGTAAACGTAAATGGACAAACCACTCCAGTAATTTGTCAGTTTCCTCCAAAATGAGAATGCAGCACATATATCTTGAAGTTTAGACTGATTTATGCAACCCTGAGGTAGCCTGCATGTCATTACAACACAGGAGGTTACAATGTATTTTAATGCATGGTGCAATACATCGCCTGAAATATTTAGCTATAGATGGCACCAAAAGGCAGAACAGGGAACTGATGGTGTCAAGGAAGTAGACAACAGATGACACTATACACACACTTTGAAACGCTCTTATGGAGAATTTCTTTCATCTATAGGCCTGCAAAGTGGTGCATCATATATATATATATATATATATATATTAAAATTACATTGATTCCGGAGAGTGTGCACACAAATTTACAAATTTGGTGCAAAATCAACTGAAGCAAACTGAGAAAAATATGAAATCATATAAAGAAAAGCAGATTGTTTCCAAAGTTAGTCGTTAATGTGGCCTTCTGCCATAAACATGTACACGGATGGCATTCACATGGCTTTAAAAAAATAAAAATAAATAAAAATATAAACATTTAAGCTCTGCTGGTGTCTTATTATAATCAAGTAACCCCTGAAGTATTTTAGTAATTTTTTTGAGAATTTAAAAACAAACTAAAACATTTGGATTTTAGACACTCCAAATTTTCTCGTATTTGAAGAATGACCCATATGCATTGACGAGCCAACACACATCACTGCTGGCCATGCTATTGATGCATATATACGGCTGTAATACTGAAAGGATTAATAATAATCCATGTACAACTTTTATACCAGAAATGTACACAGTCGAGGGAAAATGTTTACTAACGACAATGGATCAATAGCTGAACTAGATTTTGGTAAGTTACACACACTTGACATTCCTACCAGCTTTGTTTAAAATTCTATGTAAGTTATCAAATGGCTGATATCTGTAATAGCTGGTCACTTAACAAGTGACTACAACAGAATTTTGCAAAAATGAATCCATAAGGAAACAAGGTACTCTGAGAAGGTAGAACATCACACTCTCTTGTTTTCAGTGGAAAAAATTATCTGAATCTTCCTCAACAAGTAGAGTGCTACGCGATATTTTGTCCGCTTAAAAAATATATTTAAATGGAATGTGTATTTAAAATCAGATAAGACATTTCCACTGCTCGACAAGAACCACATCTACCATGCACAACAGCTGCCTAGACGAGAAGATAGGAAACTAGGACCAAATCAAGCAACTTGAGAGGAAGAAAGAGGCAGACAAAGAAAAGAAAAGAAAGAAAGAAAGGAAAAAAAAATCTAATGCAAATATCTCAAAACGTTTTCATATAAGTTTGTACCCTCATCTAGAATGTGTTAGAACTAGAGTGCTGAAATTTTGTACACACATTTAACATGTAATGAAGAACTGGTAGTATATTTACTTTGATACCGTATTATCAGATTTAGGGATGCTTTTATGTTGTAGAATTTATTAATTTCTTTATTTTACCCATGACTGAAGATTTCTAAAAGTAATTGCAATGCTGAAACTAGATTTCTTCATTACATTGTTTGACTGTCGATAGATCAATCGACTATCTGCTTGTTTTATGAGATAGGTAGCAATTCTTCTTGCATGTTAGAACTATAGCAAATCTATTGCATACCTGTGATGTCTTATGCACTAACAGTATGTATCTTATATTGCCTACAAAGGCATTATTATTGGTATTGAAACTGGACTCTCTTTATGCAGAACTGACAGAGTTATCAACTAAACAACCCAGTCCATATATGCAACTTTTATATCGGTTCTAAATACTCTTACTGTAGTGTGGTAACTTGCTGCCCTCTTACATTTTTTAAGAACCAATAAGATATTCACATTAATATATAATTAATTAATATAATTAATAAATAATATATAATAGGTGAAATCATTCCTGGTAGGGTAATTGCTTATAGAGAACCCAGTAAATATTACTTCCAAAAGTAGGAAATAGCAGAACTTGACCCAAGGACAGAGAAAAACACTATATTACAAGCAAGGAAAAAGGAGTGGTGTAATAAATACGAAGCTGGACAGACCAACACCTACAACTTAAAGGTATGATACACTATGTCCAACTGGCTTAAACACAAGGCATTCTATTCCCTCGATGAATATATGAACACTGATTTTTCAAATGAAAAAATTATATAACTTTGTTTTACTTTTAGCTAATGTGCTCTCAGATTTTAGACATATCCCACAGGGTATTGTATTTAATCATTCTTACAGCAAATTTCTATTTCTTTCTTTTGTGTATATTGTATTTTCCTAATGTGTATCTGTGCCTAATACTTTGTAAAAAGTTTAATTGGCTATAAATCTTGTATCTTGTATCTTGTAAGAGTATATTTCATTAAGTATTTTTCTGAGTATTTATACTGTCACATGATTTGATACTTTCAGGTTCCTGCCTGCTAGATTTTATGCAATTCAAATAGAAATTTCCACAGAAGTTCACAAAAAGAAAAAGAACAAACTCAATGGCACTACATCCCTAAAGGGACAAGGCCTACCATCGGATCACTGAGTCATCTACCATAGGCAAATGGCAGGATTTGGGGCTTGTAGTTAGCATACTAAAACCCACAGCCATTAACAATGTTTAGCTATTCTCAAAGCCGCATATTTTTAAAAACAAAACTAATAATAAAAATAACTAGGAAAGGTACTGTAATTAAATAGGTATTAAAATATGCAGATCAAAAGTTTATTATTTTAAACTCAAATTTGATCAAAAGAATACTATTAACCCTGAATTTGTGACACTCAATCTCCCACACAATATATAAACCCATGCAAGACTGCAAAGAAACCAGTTAACACAATGATTAGGTCCACAGTTTACTTGTTATTACTTTTGCTGCAATGTAACAAGAATTTAAGACAAACTAATGTATATTACAAGATTCATTATCAATTTAAAGGTTAAAGCATACATCACTTTATTTTGTTAAGCAAACATTTAAGAGTGTCATTGTAATGAGTAGAGTGAAGAAGTGATAACTAGGGCCTGGATTTTTAGGTTTTTATAAATCCTGTGTTATTTTTTAAACATATTAAAATAGTTTTATTTTGGTTTTTTACCATTTTAAGACAATATTATTTTTTTAAGATTAACTTTATTAAATATAATAAACACATTAGAAAAATTCATAAATTTTATTTTTACTGAACCATAAAACTATAGGAAAATCTTTAAATAAATTTCAACAAATACAGTTAGGCCTATAGAACACAATTAATTGTAGAATTTCCCCTGTCATTTCAAACTCCAACAAATAAACTCAACCAGAACTTTTCAGTTAATAAATAAACTTTTAGAATACTTTACTTGCGGCATCTTGCTGGTGCAAACATTGTAAATAAACTGCAGATGTAAGCTTCATAAAAATGCCTTTAATTTACTTCTAAGGAAATTGGAGACTTTGATTCTCTAACAATTTCCTTTTCCAACAAAATTGGGTACAAAATGACAAAATTACAAAATGTTATGCTATATTTTCTCTTGTTCTACTGGCAACAACAGTTAGGCAATATGTAGACAGATAGGCTATTCAGGAAGTAATTTTTAGTAGAACGATGATAATTAGGTTAATTACATATTATTAGTTTCTTAAATATTAATTATATAATATTACTTTGTTCAGTATTTTATCGTATTTTAATTAAAAAAAAAAAGATTTAGTCATTTTTAGTGTTTTATGCCTTATTTAGTCATTAATAGCTTTTGGACTATGTGACTGCAATAGGAATCAAACGGATAATTATGTTAAAATATCACGGGTAGCTAGAAAGGAACAAAATAGTTTAAAACCTAAAAATCCGGGCCTAAGTAATAACATGAATTAATCTCTGAGATAGGAAACTAAAATTTTGTACAGAGAGTTCTTTCACAGCAATGATTATATGGAAATTTTTAAAAATGAACCAATTAAAATGCAGAAATACAAAGTTATACACCATACTTAGGCCTACATTAGTAACAATAGCTTATCACTACATATAACTAATGACAAATTAAATTTATTTGATCTAAAAATTAATATTTGTGTCCAACAATCTTTACTTTAAAAATTACAGCAATACTCCAGACATTTTTACTGCACAATAAAAATGAACATGATCTCATTTAAAACATTTCCCTAATTTTTCTTGACCTCTAAGGAATCTTTCTTTTAGCAACTATTGATGTTAAACCCTCAACGTATTGTAAATATCAAATAAAAATTTGTCCTTAAATTGACTCACTGTTACTGAAGGATGGGGGAGGGGGAGAGAAGAAAATCTTGAAAAAATAATTCAAACTTAAGGGATGACAGAAGTAAATAGCCATTTTGGCACAACAATGCTATTTTCGGATTTTAATGTAAAAAAAATCCAGCATATCGTACCCCAAAGTGTAAAGTCAACATCTCAAGATCCAATTTTTGGTACAAATTTCTACAAACCGTCAAATTGGATCATGTGACATTAACAACTGCCATTTCAGCAATTTCATCCCACATTTTCCCTTGAAATTATATTGGATACAACGAAATAGGAACGTTTCTAATTTTCTACTAAAAATATGAAATCAAATGAGATGAGCATCATTCTCTCCCCACATTATGTAGAAACAAGGCAGCTACCTCCGAACAGCTCATTTTCTGCCCAGCCAGCGCTATGGTTAGTGAAACATTAATAAACAGGATAAAATTAAACATAAGAGTCAAGAAGAATTAACAGACGCTAAGGTGGATTTTAAATTTATAACAAAATTATCTGTAATCATCATTACATTTGGCATAAACACTGTGATGCTCTGGAAGTTATGAAAAGATTCAGCAGTGTAGTCATGTTAATTGTAGTAGCAAGTGATTTTCATTTCTGGTGAACAGCTGACAGTTTATTGGACCTAAATGCACTCTTATGTGCACAGTCAGAAGTAATTGTATAGAAATATACTTGATGCAACCAAAAAATTGGATCAAGGGACATCGACTTAACTCTATAAATTGTTATACCATTCGGGTGCATGGAAAGTTGTTGCTCACACAAATCTGAAGTACCGTGCACTTTATACCGCCAGTGCATGAAAACTTTAAACTTTTGTTTCCTCAGTTTCTGTTTTCATGTTATCTAGTCACATTAAAAATATATCCTCTTCCATAAAAATAGATACAGTGCTCTGAAATTTTTTCACAACATACTTACAATGTGTGCAACAAAATTGCTAATCAGTTATTTTTTGTACAGGCATTACTATCATCAAATACCGTATTTTACGGACCATAAGACACATTCTTTTACTTCGAAAACAGAGCCTTAAAAGTTGGGTGCATCTTATGGTACGAATTACATTAAAAAAATTAAAATTATGGTAAACACTGCCGGAATACCATAGTTATAAACAAAGTGTTTTAAACGATAAGACTGTTACAAATTTTCATGAGAAATTAGTTCAGTTGTTAAAATTTACACGATGCCACTATGTACAGAAGAGATTTCGTGTAACGCAGGTTTTAAGTTAGAAGTGTTTTACACTGATTCCATTGTACAAGGTTATAATTTTTTTAGGCACAAAGTATATTATTCCATTTAAAATGTTTGGTTTACAATCACATTAAATTTCTTTTCCTTTAAATTTCCATCCTAATATCAAGGTGCGTCTTATGGTCCGTAAAATACAGTACTTTTTTTAAAAATTAATTTTTCTATGTAAAATATTTTTTAAACAAACAGTATATGCCTAATTAAAATAAAAAGTCCATCAGTAATTTTTTAAAGCAATCATCAATGAATGTTACATAAAAATGTTCTGGTTCATATTTTAATATTTGTTGGAGGAGACAGGCATAAGATTTTAATTTTTAATTTAAAAAATCAATTAAATTAATTAATATCTCATACACAAATTGAGATATTAAACTGAAATTTGAAACTGTAATTTCTGTTCAGGTTTTAGTCAACTGCGTCAAATTTAAAGTTTATAGCTCAAATAGTTTAGAAAATCCCTCTTAACACTTTGGTCATCCCTTGTTAAGGATACTGACAAGCTCCTTCTGGTGTCTCCGAAGCAGTGCTGATCAACCTAGCAAACACAGAACTAATACTAACTACAACTGTCTAGACTTCAGGGCATGAAAATTATTCCTGAATTAAGAATCAGTAACTAGAATTCATGAGATACTAAGAAAACAAATCCTGAGTCACCCTGGAATAAAATTATCAACTACAAGTAGATGACCGGTTATACTCTGTCAAGTGACGCAGTGAAGAAAAAATGGAATAAACTCACGATAGTATTGTTGGGCTGTGGGGTTATTTCTGAAGTAGAGTCTTCAACATTTACGTATTTAATAAGTTAGTATACATACAATCTACAAGTGGAACTGAAATGTATGTCCTAACATTTGTGATAACTGTTTTAGTGAACATACATGAATTTTAATGCACTTAAAGCAAGAGTAATGTTAGAAAACTGCCTGATGTTCAGCGAGTTAAGGTTATTGATTTTATTATTAATACGAGTGCTTTTTTTTTCAACCTCCGATGGGGCATAAAATGAAAACCACAGTCAAAATGAAAACTGTTTTATTTGGAACATTTAGGTACACCTTCTAGCTACTTCTCTACATAGTCGCGCTCCGATTGAGACATTTTTTGAAGCGTGGTGCAACTTTCAAACACCCTCTTCATAGAAGCTTGCCGCCAGCATATTGAGTAGGGTCTTCACAACATATTGAAGTGTTTTAAAATTCTTTGTTGGTGTGGAAGCCAGATTTTGGGTTTGTTCGGTAAATTTGTGTGCATCCATTGTTTGGATTGTTCTTTTGATTCTGGATTGTTGTAACAAATCCACATTTCATCCCCTGTCACGATGGATTTCAAAAACTTGTTCCCGTGCCGAGTGACTTTTTATCTTTTTCAGCAGCTGAAGAAAGATCTGGGAGGACAGAGCTTCCACACCAACGAAGAATTTCAAAATGCTTCAAAATATCGTTAAGACCCTTCTCAATACGCTGGCGGCAAGCTTCTATGAAGAGGGCATTTGAAAGTTGCACCCTGCTTCGACAAATTTCTCAATCGGAGTACGACTATGTAGAGAAGTAGCTAGAAGGTGTACCTAAATGTTCCAAATAAAACAGTTTTGATTTTCACTGTGGTTTTCATTTTATCCCCCATCGGAGGTTGAAAAAAAAATAGCCCTTGTAACTTATAACCACTGGGAAGTTAAATAAGACATAAAATGTAAGGTTACTGATTTCATGTTTTCTAATTTATAGCCTCTGGAAAGCAAAATATGACAAAATATAGGATTATTGATTTTATTGATTTAATGTTTTCTAATTATACCCACTGGGAAGTAAAATAAATTACATAAAATATGGAATTATTTATTTAATTATTTCAAAATAAAATAGGACTCTACAATATACAGGACTGATGATATAGAAAAGCACACTATGTGCAAATAAGAATCTAGTTTTCTCCGATGCAGAATTCAGTTAGTGGCACACAATGTTTTTGTACTCGATCACTCAGTATGTTGCGCAAGTTTCTTAGGTTAATTGTTGATTTATTTACTTCTAATTTATAACCAATGAAAAGTAAAACAGGACACACATTACAGTATAAGAAATGGGTGTAAGTTGTTTCTGAGCCATGTAGGGTTGCCATATGTCACCGATGTTTTAAATTATAAGAATATATCTAGCCCAATAAGACTAGAAGTCCATGATTCTGTTTTGAAATTAATGTTGGTCAACCTACTGTCATATTATGCAAAAAAATAATTTCTGACAGTTCTCCCGCATGTTTTACTCACCACAGCTCTGCCCGTATAAACTTGGGATCAGCCATTAGGCTGTCAGAAGAAAAGGTTTTATTACTTGTCCACCTTCCCTCACCACGCGATCAACAAATGGGTTTGCACAGTGTTGTAACATTGCCACAATGACTTTTGCTAGTTATTCTGTCTTCAGTATGTCCCTTAGTATTAATATTCATTAAATATTACTTCATCGCATTGATAATAATCCATAAAATGTAAGAAATGTACAGTGATCTCTCTTTCACCCTCAACAGGAGAGGGATAACTTTTCTATCCTTGACTTCACCATGTGCTTTGCACAAAACATCAGAAAAAGTTTCTGTCTTTGTGACTACTTTAAATTGCTCCCAGATAACAATTACCATGAATGAAATTGCTTATATCATGTTTCAGTATTTCATAAAAAAAATTCTGCATTCCATACTTTAAATTAACCTGAATTTCTAAAACTAGACAATAAAAATCTTGTATTTACGAACTAAAATTAGATACTGGTATTTAAAATTTATTTCACTAAAACTAAATACTTATTGACAATGTAATATACCCGTACAACTTTTATTAAAGTCTGCAGAAATTCCTACCATCTCCTTCAAAATTAATGGTCATTTCAGGTTACCAGCAACTTCAATTTACTCTCTCTCTCAGAATAGAACAAGCAACCATGCCTGAATAACAAAAATAGAGAGATGAGAACTCAAGACTATCCTGGCTTCAATTAATCAAGCTCTTGTGCTAATACTTGTAGCTCATAATGTTCAATTAGGCAGTGGAACAAACGTATACCGTAACAATAACACGCAATTATTACTTTCTGTTCCAATTAATTAACACTAAAATACAGTAGACTCTCACTAATCTGGCAGATATCAGATTGGGGTAGTGCCGAATTAGTGAAAACATCAGATTACTGGAAGGTTGTCAATAAAACATAAACCATAAAATGCATAAAATTTCTGTTTTATTACAAATAATATTATATGGGTGATTCTTCAAATACGGGAAAATTTGTGTTCCGGAGTGATATTCAAATTCAACTTAAACAAAAAACAAAAAATTAAAATAAAAGTTTGTTTCTACTACTTCCATACTACAACTATCACTTTGAAATGTCACTAACTTTAAATTCTGATATTCCAAAATCAAATTTAATTAAATGAAATGTCATCCACATGCCCTGTCCCGAACCTCGGTTTTGTATATTCTAATGCATTCTTCCACAAAACGAAATGTTATTTCCTTTTCAACTTTTTTTCCTGTCAATGAGTATGAATGCAAATTTGGTGCAAAATCAACTGAAGTATGCTGAGAAAAATATGAAATCACATAAAGAAAAGCAGATTATTGCCAAAGTTAGTCATTAATGTGGCCTTCTGCCATCCACATGTACACGGATGTCATTCACATGGCTTTAAAAAAATAAAGAAATTAAAATAAATAAAAATATAAACATTTAGCTCTGCTGGTGTCATATTATAATCAAGTAACCCCTGAAGTATTTTAGTAATTTTTTTGAGATTTTTTAAAGAAAGCACAAAATTTGGATTTCACACACTCCAAATTTTCCCGTATTTGAAGAATCACCCATATAATAAAGGCAAAAAATGAATTTCAATGTAATAATACTGCATTAAAATCAAATACTTTTCAATTGTCTTTTAAAATTTGTCGAATAGGTTTTATATGGTTATACTAGTACAATGAAAAGAAACACGCCTGTCTGAAATGTCGGACTACTGGAGGGTCGGATGACCGAAGTGCCAGACTACAGGGAGTCTTCTGTAGTTTGATGTAGACCCACATCAGTTTTTGTCATTAATATAATATGAAACTGACTAAAGCACTCATTATGAACATAACATGTCAACAAAGGTAAAGGTGTACAGAGAAAGTTGGAGAAAAGGCTACGTTATAATTCAATATTACACTATTTTCATTTACAATATTTTTATGTCTTTAACTTCACAAATTAATAATAATAGTAACAAGTGAGCACAATGTGCACTGGTAATTGTTTCTACAAAACTACTGAAACTTTATAGATACAGAGGTTTGTACAACAGTAGTAGTTCTGTTAATGAAAATAATTATGTTAAATTAAAGGAGTTATGAAATGTGAAAGTCTGTTTAAAACCTAAATAAATTACTTTAGCATTATTAATGTTATTGGAATAAATTGATCTAATCCCGACATTGGGAACTTCATTTTCACATTCAATATTGCTGAGGAAGGAACATTATGCTACTATTCGTATGTGCTCAGGTGGTATAAGTTTTGTTATTGTAAGAGTGTTCTTATTTCAACCATTGTAAATATTCTCTGGTTATATCAAAACGTAGGCATTATTCAGTTACCTGGAGTAGCCCTCTTGATTATATTAGCTCAAATAACTCAGTTTCTTCTGTAATTATTATCCTACCAGTACAGACTTATCAGGTAAGTAAGTGAAATACTTCATCTGTCCTTTATTACAATAATCAGTTTTTGTTTTATATTTTGTAAGAGTTTACAGTATTTTGTAATAAAATACTTACTAGAATAGTTCAAATCATTATTGTAAGATTAGGGAGTTGAGGATCAAATAATAATTTAGTGTCTAGTATCACAACCATCACACGTCTCCAGCGTCCATGATAGCGTGTGCCCTATGAAGATATACGATCGGCAGTTCAATAAAGGTAGTGTTTAAGTACGAAAACTAATGTGATTGATGACGTTGAACTATCAGCCGTGTGTTAATTATGTATGCATGTATTATCTGGAAAAGGACCTGCCAGAAAGCGGAAGGTAGGTACGGCTCCTTTTCGAAAGTGTATAACTTAAGGGCCACCGGGCCATAACTGAGATGTGTACCAGACTTCAAGTATCTAGGAGTTACATTTCAAGCCACCGGAAATGTATTCACTCGCCACATCAATGACCGAGTAATTGCTGGGATCTGAGCTATGAGCGACATAAGGCATCTAAATAGGCTATCCATCAAAACTGCACTGAAACTCTTTCAGATAAAGATCATACCTATCATATCATATGGTCTAGAGATTGTTTGGCCACAATTGAAATTAAGTAATCTAGAACAGCTGGAAAGACTGAAGGCAAATTTTCTAAAGAAGATCCTGTTTGTTTCTAAATTTACCCCCTCAAGACTAGCCTATGAATTGACCGGGGAATTGTTCCTTATTGAAGAGCTCCGTTATAGGTTACTACTGCCATCCACCCCAGGATATGAGCAATTATTGGAGAGGCTAAGGCTGAAGAAAAGAGAAATTTGGAGTGATTTTTACAGCACGGACGCTATGACCAATGACGAGTGGAAAAGAGGAAATTACGAGCTCAGACATGTCGTAACGCGCTTCGCGGTGCATGGCTTCCACCACCGGCTGTGCAAAGTAAAGAAGTTCCACCAGCCAGACATAGGATGCATATGTGTGCGATGTGAAAAGCAGTGTGAAAGATATCATGCGATGTACTGTGCACTTAGAAGTGAATCTCTGATATCTTTCTGCAGCGAGGACTAACATCCTACAATGCCCATTGGGCGCAATTTCTCTTTATATATAACTTAAGGCAGGGGTGCCCCCCCCCAAACATCAAGACTCACCCCCCCCCCCAAACTAAATTGCTCACCCCCCAAACTTCATTGCTCACCCCCTCAACCTGATTGGCTGTCGACAAGGCGGCCCATATGATATTTTCTAGGGGGGGGGCAATTTTTTTAATTAATTTATTTTATGTCGCTTTAACTTCTTGGGCCACTTTGTAACATTATATTAATAATATAATAATTGAAACAATGACGTAGTCAGAAAATAATTGCAGGGAGGGTCGGATGTGCCGGGGGGTTTGAAATACCCCACAAAAAAATGGGTGGGGGTCCATCCCCAGAAAATGTTTAAATATTGAACTAATGAAAACCACATTTTACGATATTTTAGCACAGAAAAACTAGTTAGGAAATTTGTTTACCAGACTCTAAGAGATGCCAATGTAAATAAGAAATCATTAGGCTACCTAAGTGGGGGTCCACCCCCGGAAAATTTTTAAATATTGAACTAATGAAAATCACATTTTACTTTATTTTAGCACTGAAAAACTAGTTAGGAAATTTGTTTACCATACTCTAAGACATGCCAATGTAAATAAGAAACCATTACCTAAGTAGGGGGCCACCCCCGAAAAATTGTTAAATATTGAACTAATAAAAATCACATTTTACGCTATTTTAGCACTCAAAAACTAGTTAGGAAATTCGCTTATTATACTTTAAAACATGCCAATGTAAACAAGAAATTGTTACCTAAGTCGGGTGTCCGATCCCGGGAAATTTTTAAATATTGAACTAACGAAAATCACATTTTAGTCTATTTTAGCACTAAAAAACTAGTTAGGAAATTTGTTTATCATACTCTAAGACATGCCAATGTAAATAAGAAATCATTACCTAAGTGGGGGCTGCACCAGCGGAAAATTTTTAGATATTGAACTAATGAAAATAACATTTTACGCTATTTTAGCACTCAAAAACTAGTTAGGAAATTTGTTTACCGTACTCTAAGACATGCCAATGTAAACAAGAAAATGTTACCTAAGTCAGGTGTCCACCCCCGGGAAATTTTTAAATGTTGAACTAATGAAAATCACATTTTATGCTATTTTAGCACTGAAAAACTAGTTAGCAAATTTGTTTACTATACTCTAAGACATGGCAACTTAAACAATAAATTGTTACTAAGTTATAACACCTATTACTATTTATAAGAAAAGTTGAATAACACATGGAACAGTGGATATAATAGGCCTACTCATTATGTTATGAAAAGAAAATAACTGCTATATCATATTTGACACACCAACAAATCTTGTTTAGTTAAATAATTTTTTTAAAATACAAATATAGAATTTTAGGTTTTGACTTTTGGGGGTCCAAACCCCCTGGACCCCCCTTTTCTAATCCACTGTTAGAAGAGACCTTTTGGAGTTATTAAACTTGACCATTTTTATTTTTAACATATAAAACGCTAATTTTGCAAAAAATTTCAACCCCCCTCAGAAAATTCATAAAACGATAATATTTTGCCCCCCCCCCCCCAGAAACTTCAATGACGCAGTCTGCGTCTTAACCCCCCCCCCCCCTGTGGGCACCCCTGCTTAAGGGCCAGTGTAAAGTGTCTTAGAACAAATAAATCATATCAATAAAATACTTACATTAAATGCCTTTTACACATTGTTTGTGTTAACATTTTGACATTAAAATATTTTTCTTCAGAAAATACAGTCTCAAGCTGGTAATGAGATTTATGTCACACCCATTACAAATATTTTAATTTCTCATTATTTTTATTCTTAATAATTTATTGCCATACTCTGCAAAAAGGAACTTTAATATATTCAGTACAATATGAATGTTTTTTCAATTATATAAATGTTTCCAAATCACAGAAAGTTATTGTTACTGTCAACAGATCAAAAGTTATGTCCCTATATGCTGACACCCATTACAGCATTTTATATAATATTATCCAGTCATCTATCAGTTTTTAAAAAATGGTTTTATCATGGCAAGTACTTCAAACTTATTTGAATTGGGCTCTGATATATTTTACGTGGGTTTCTAAACAGCAAGTAATTTGTATAGAGATTCTGCATGTAAATGTCACACCTGTTACAAATGAATTAACCCATCAGTAATTCAAATTGCTTTTTTTAAAGTAAGAATTTAGGGTTTACTATAGTTCATATCTGGGTTTCTACAAGAGGTGTTCCAACTGGTTACGTGGGCCCTAGATTGCATACCAACACTCCCATTGACTACCAACAAGACATTTGTACCATTGGTGTTTTATGTACATGCTGGGCAACCGCTATATTCATGTGCCAATGTTATCATACTTTTCCTGGCCATTTGGTACATATGGCCTATTTTACCCTGCAAACTATTTTCACGAATTCAAGTTAAGTGGCAGTTAGGTGTATAGTGATATTGGTGTTAGTGAAATGTAGAGCTAGGTTTGTGGCAGTTATATTAGGAAAATTTATATTGCTGTTGATCGCCATGAAGTTTAAAGCCCTGTTTCTGGATCACGTTACCCAAGGACATCCTCCCCTCTTCCAGCTGAGCAGATGATTCTCGTGAATTCTTGTGAATAGTGCATTTTAGGTTAATTTTGTGTGAACTTCTTGGTGTTTTTCTTATAATTAAAATACCATAACAAAAAGGTGCTTATATGTGGATTATAGCCTACAGGTCTTGAAAAAAAAGATGTAAAATTTGGCCTTTTTTTTTTATAAAGAAATTAAGAAAAAAGAACCAGACATATAAACCCCATTATAATACCTGTACAGATTTTTTTTTTTTACACCAGCTACAAATCAATAATGTACCGGTATATTAGATTCCAAAAACTTAACAAATTAGGAAATGGAAAAATGAATATCTGCAGAGATATGAAACCTACCTGTGCTGCTGGTGTTTGAGGGGGCTGAGTGGGGGGCATCATACCCATCCCCATGATGGGAGTCTGCTGATAGTGTGAAGGAGAAGCAACCTGTCTGCCAGGACTGGGTGGAGGCCCAGGAGAAAGGACTTGTTGCTGGGTGGGGGGAGGAGGTGTCTGTGGTGGGGGCATAGGCGATGGAGTCTGTGGTGGTGGTGGCCCCATGGGCGAAGCCACTGGCTGTGCCCCGTGGCACTCCATGTTCTCAGATTCTATCTGCAAGCAATGGAAAAATATAAGTATATGTTACCTTCAATGTTGGAAATTCAGGTACTGTAGACAATGTCTAGGCAAAGATGCAAAATGACCTAATAAATGGTAATAATGCAACATTTTTTAAAAAGTTTTGTAATCTTATTGTATAGCCATAGTGTATGAAGATAGCTCATTGCTAAAGGTTGAGCTACAGGTCCAGGTTTTAACCCCATCTGATGCATCTTTCTCCTTCGATTAAGTGCAGTCTTTATTATGTTTAAAATTATTACAATTATTAGGCCTCCTACTCACGTTATTTTTCTTTTACTCTAATTGCACTTTTCAAACACAATTCAATTAAAATGTTTTCATTCAATACCGACCTACCAATTACCACATAAAGTAGTAGGCTGTAGTATGTTATGAGTCTATATAATGGCATAGGCCTATAAGATGAAATGAGCACAAGTTTCACAATTTTGATATGAGCATCTTAATTACCATTATAGGTAAACTATTTTTGTTCGACCATAATTAAAAGTCTAAGTTTTGAGTTTTTAGAGTTCCTTACAGGGTAATTATTCGTTGCTAAAATCAACACCAGGAATATGCGTCTGGCTTTTATAGCGTGCAACAGATAGTGAAATTAAAGCAGTGTGAACACATAAGCGAAAATGAAATTACAAGAATGTGGAAGCTAAATTAAATAACCAGTGAAGTGTAATGCGTTATGCATAGAGAGTTTGAGTAAATGCTAATACGAATAATTTTCTAATAAATGTTATTATAATAAGTTTATTTATTTAGAGCATTTCTTAACGGCAAGAGTAATAGAATACAATGGTGTCATAATGTGAACAGAAAGAAGGCATATGAACATAGTTCAAAAGGAAACTTATCTTTATATGTTTACACACACTCCACGAAAATGTATTATGGTGTTTAAGATGTCTATTGGTAAAATGGCAAGCGACAAATCCGGTAGACTCTTTTGTATTTTTCTTTTCTTCTTAGTACAATAAATATCATATATCATACAGGGTAATTAATAAAACAAATGACTCTATCTCAGTGACCATTTAGCTGTTGGCTGTTCTCGTCTTTTGCGATAGATGACAGGCGACAAAGACATGCAAGGCTTGGCCTGATCATTTTAACCTCAAAGCAATGCATATTAACACACAAGAAATGAACTCAAATTACAATAGCCTAATACTGAAACAGGCATTCCAGCTTAAAATAGACTGTGTGACAGATTTTAAAAAATTACATCAAAGACTTGAAAATGAGGAAATGTGTTCCTTAAATACTGAAGCTTTAATAATATAACTTGTTTTTGACACAACAGGCCTATATTGATTTATTTTGTAGAAAGCACAACTTGTTGCACAGAAATATGCATTATCAAAGATAATTTGACTGTAGTGCACAGCAAATTTTATGAGGCCACTATAAATCAGCTCTTATAATTGAATTAAAAATAAATGAAAAACAAGCTTCCTACAAAATTTATCTTTTTAGCTGTGCAACTGTGTAACACCCATTACAATGGAATGCATGAAAACTAACATGAATAAAATTGATTTTACTTTAAATATAGGTAGAATCAAGATTTGCTTATGGAATCTGCTTCTGGGGATCTTGTTCTCTGTTGACTTTTTATTCAGAAAAGTATTATTAAGGCCCAGCAGAATAAAGCAGGAGACATAGGAGAAACATACAGACAAAGACACGAGGAGAAAAATGAAGTGGAAACTGAAAGTGAGGAACATTGGATCGAAAGGGAGAATTCATACGATGAGCAAGATGATACTCAAGACTTCACCGAAGTAACGTACAGGAGGAGGCGCAGACGCTCTCAGCAAATTATAGGTACTGGGAGTGAAGAAAAAGACTTGCTGCAAGCAGGAGAGAAGATGGCGTGGCTATACATTGGAAAACTAGCGAATAATATAACAGTAGACAAGGTTAGGCAATTCCTAGGGAAGAAAGGGTTTGCAGAAGAAAAGATTGTATGCGAACAATTGAGAACACTAGGAACCTTGAATGCGTTCAAAGTAGGTTTTCCGATGCAGCATTTAAAGGACACTGAGAACCCAGAATTCTGGCCCAGAGGAGTTCTGGTAAGGCCATTTCGGTTCTCAAGAAGGAGAGAATTTACAGGGGCAGATTTGTAAAACAAGAATTAAAGGACAAGACCCGACATCAAGTGGACTAAGGAACAGAACTGTAAAGACAATATTGTGGAATATTGAAGGACTATACGGGGCACTAAAGGTGCTTCCGGAAAATATATTCGGGCCATACGACGCCGTTATACTAACAGAGACAATGCTCACTAAAGAATGGTCCGCGAGAAATGCTTATACTTTTAATGTACTAGCTCAACAAGGACTGAGGGGCAGACCGAAAGGCGGCATCACGTGCTGTCTAAAAGCTAGTCTAGCTCCATGCAGAGTGCTTTATAAAACAGACAACATCCTTGTCATAAAATATAGATCAGGGGTGATCACATGTGCATATTTCCAACCGGAAATGACATCAGCCGAAATCATAGAAGAAATAGCTATTGCCCTAAGCCAGACAGACAGAAGCGATACAGTGATCTTAGCAGGAGATCTAAACTGTAGGATCGACAAATCAAGCTACAAGACAACAGCAGTCGTAGAATTTCTAGAAGAAGAGGGTTTAACACTGGTCAATGATGCAAATCGAAACACATATATATGTCACAACGGCTCCAGTACAATAGATCTAGTGTTCACGAATGAAAGGAACATAAGACTAGTAAGTCAAAAGACAATACGAGACGTCACAAGGAAACACCTACCCGTAGAAACTACTTTCGAGTTTATAAACCAGGACGACCGAGAAGAGACAAAAGCAGAGAAGGCGTCCAGAAAAATAGACACAAATTTGCTTACAGAAAAGCAAAATAAGGAAATACAAAACTTAATCACAGAGGGAGATCTTAACGCAGCAGTGAATGAATGGGAGAAGACGATCCTGAAAGCCAGTGTTCCAGTAATGAAGAGGGAACGAAAATCAAAAATATGGTTTAACGAAAGGTGCTACAACGCATGCAAATCAGCATTAGTAGCGCTTCATCGGGCATTGTAACAGCCAACAGAAACAATGTATCAGGAATACAATTCCAAAAGGAAGCAGTATAAAATTATAATCAAAGAAGCAAAAGAAACCTTCCAAGTAGAAGAAGAAAAGAAGTTAGTAGAAGAAGCCGAAAAGCATCCATATAGGGTATTAGACCCCAGAAGAGTGAGATTTCCTAGAAGTATCCCTATGGAAACATGGGAGTTGCATATGAGAGCAGTACTGCAAGAGAGAGAAACAAGGCCAAGACACCAAAAGTCAGCAAACCCTACGGTGATAGGAAATATACCTTTGTTTACGGAGGAAGAAGTGTGGGAAGTGATCAAAAACACAAAAAACAACAAGGCTTGTGGACCAGACCTGATTCACAACGAACAGATCAAGGCTGCATTTCCAGAGCTAAAGAAGAGTCTACTGAGCATCATGAATGAATGCCTACGACAAGGAGACATCCCCGACAGCTGGAGGAGATCGAAGGTGAAAATGTTATATAAAGGCAAAGGAGACCATAACGATCCAAATTCCTATAGAGGAATAGCTTTGGAGTGCACAACTTTTAAATTACTGACTAGTCTTCTGTGCAAAAGGCTACTGAATGACGTAGACCCAAAGCTACCTGAAGAACAATTCGGGTTTAGGAGGGGACGGTCCACACTACAAGCAATTGGATGTATCCAGGCAGAAATAGAACAGGCTTTAGCCGTACCACAAGGGAAACTATACACAGTGTTTATAGATTACATGAAGGCTTTTGACACTGTTAACAGGCAAATGTTACTACGAAAGTTGGAGGGATTTGTAGGAGAAGATAGCTACATCGCCAGAATCACTCGAAACATTCTGAGCAGGAATAACGTGCAAATCAATGACGAAATTACATCATCGCACCAAATAGAGCAGACTAATGGAGTCCTCCAGGGTGACCCACTAAGTCCGGTGTTATTCATCATTGCCACAGCAGACGTTATGAAAGTAGTGAATGAAAATGTGAGAATTTATGCATATGCCGATGACATGGTTATGGTCTCTACAAGCCAAAAAGAACTACAGGCAGCATTTGATAAAATGGTAAGCTGGGCAGAGGACAATGAACTGCAAATAAATGAAAGAAAAACAGTGGCGATGACTTTCAGAAAAGGTGGCAAACAAGGAACTGTTAATTACAAAGGAAGACCACTAACATCAGTGACACATTTCAAATACCTGGGAGTAACCCTACAAACATCGGGGACAGCTTTCACTATTCACGTGAAAGAAAGGGTAGACGGAGCGACAAAGGCTATCAGTGAAATAAAAAAGTTGCGTGAACTGTCTCTAAGGACAGCTATTAGGCTGTTCCATATAAAAGTAGCCCCAGTAGCCATATATGGGATAGAGAACCTATGGACGCACCTAAAATACAGTCACCTAAAAATGCTAGAAGGAGTGAAAGCGACCTTTCTAAAGAGAGCGCTCTGCTTATCAAAATACACTCCATCACGACTAGTATACAGACTAGCGAGAGAGCCCTTCTTCATCGAAGAACTAAGGACGCGATTACTGTTACCATCTACAGAGGGCTACGGAGTTACGGCATTTAGTGACCAGGTTCGCGATTCACGGTTTTCACCACAGAGTATGCAGAGACAAGAGCTACCACGAGCCGAACATATTGTGTGTGTGCATGCTGTGTGAGGGCAGCTGTGACAGATACCATGTGAAACGATGCCGTAAAAGGCAATGCTCACTAACTCAGTTTTGTAAAGATCAGTAACTCATGCACATTGTGCGCTTTTCTCTACATTATTACAATGTATGTTGAAAGTTTGGCCTGGACATTCCTGCAAAAATTATTTGAAGAAATATAGTATTTTAATGATAGGCTTATACGGTTTATTATTATTATTATTATTATTATTATTATTATTATTTTTATATTAGAGTGTATTTATGTAAACATAAATAAGTTTAATACCAATGGAGATTTCATACTTACAGCACTCGGAATAGAGAGGCTTTAAACATACTGCTCATCGAATAAGTAAATTTAATAAATCATTTATGGTGCTTGGTCTTAAACTGTATAATTGCCTGTCTGCTAGGAATAAACAGATAAATAATGTCAAGGGTTTTAATAAACATGTTAAGAATATTTTACGTGATATCTGCCCATAACAGTGATGACTTTTCGCCCCCTTTCTTTTGGCAATGTATGATTTTATTTTGTGTGACGAATCTTATAGCCTTGTGTTCTAACAGATTATTTTTTAAATAAATAAATAAATAATAAACAGCTGCTTTCCAGAGTTGAATATTGTTCCACGTATCACAAGAATCAACATCAGACATGCTTACTTGGAAATCAATAGTGGGAATAGTAACAATAGTAGGCTTCTTGAATAAACACAAATAAGTTAATGAATATCATTAAGGTACTGTTACAACACATTTAATAAGTGTAGGCTATTATAGTATGGTCGAACAAAAATAATGGACACAAATAATACATAAGTTACCACTACCGGTACAAGGAAAAAAATTCACTACTGGCTATATTATCCTATATCAATGTAATTTGATCCACAGGATGTAAATAAATTGAAATTTAAATAGTAGACCTAGTATCATTCTACACTGCATAACTTGTCTACAAATATGATTATCTCCACCTCTGAACTAAAACAGCAACCCACGAGATATTTTATTACTCTTTCAGAAATGCATGCATGTATTAGGCATACTTGTGTAAATTTCCTTTTTTTTTAATGTGATTGGTAATGAACAATAAGAAAACAAGCAAAGAACTGAACACTGGGAGAAGAGCACAACATCTTTATGAGATGGCTACACTTCAATAATGTCTCATAAACCATTAACAAAAGCAAACTCGTTCCGTTTGAAACAATGTTGTAGTCCAAAAATGTTAACTTTCGGAGAACAATTATTGGAAGTAATGTATTGATTACAGTTTTGACTGCACATAAGCTATTTACTCAGATAAACTTCTTTAAATTTGAGTTAGGTCACTGAAATGTAACAATAAGAATGTGTTAATTATAAAATTATAGTAATTTTAAGCTCTCATTGTACATACTGTTCCAAAAACTAACCATTCTTCCAGAAGGACGTGAGGAAAATGTAACAACATTTAGAGCTCTTTAAAGTTACTTTTATTTTAACAAACAGGATATAGTATCTAATGTTGAAGAAAATCAACTTTTTTCAAGAAAACTAGCAGTACAATGAGATTGAGTTTATTCGATTGAACAATAATGATATAGGCCTATATCACGTCAAAGTTACAATTAAGCTTAGTTACAATTAATACTATATTAAGACTAATCAAAGTAAAAATTAAATCTAACTCAAAGCTAAATTTTGAAAACTTAAAAACACAGCTATTTACATCATTATCGGTCTAAAAATTTATGTTATCAGTAGGAGACTCAAAATACTCCTCACTCCCATAAAAGGGATTATTTACCAACCAAGAGTGAAGAACTTTCTTAAATCTGTAGATCTTAACACATGCAGCATGAGGGAGCTTATTAAAACACAGAATGCCAATGTTTACAGAGGAATTCATTGTACCGTACCCCTCACTATTAAAAATGTCTGTGTATATGGTTAGCACTTCTTGTATTGTGGTTATGTACACCATGGTTTACAGTAAGGTCATTGTAGCTATCCTTTGTGTAGCATATGATAAAAACAATCGACACAAACTGGTTGCTCACACTATATATATAGCCTATACGCTGTAGATGTCCTTTTGTGACAATTCCGACACTTCAGTTGCTTTCTCTTGTTCATCTTACAGGACTTTGCCCAGTGTTTTTACCAGATGGGGGATGCCTAATAGGTTCACTACCTGAATTAAAATTTTAAATACCATACATAGAACATGCAATGGATCAAGCCAGTGAGGGGAACTCTCACTATCCCCTCTACAAATTGAACACTGTTGTCTTCCCATCCATTGATAAATATATATGGGTGATTCTTCAAATACGGGAAAATTTGTGTTCCGGAGTGATATCGTCCCCTGTATTATTATTCTGTTTATTTATTCTGGCAGAGCTAAAGCCATTTGGCCTTCTCTTCCGCTCTACCAGTAAAAAAAACTACATTACTATTACATACCATAACACAAATACATAATATTACAGATAATTAATTAATACTTAATACTTAAATACCAAGAACTAAACATAGTTATAATTTATAAACTAGAGTGCTATAAAACATTAAATTACAAAAGAAAATTACAAAATTAAATTACAAAATTAAATTACAAAATATAAAAATACTAAAGAAAATAATTAGGATTATAGCCTAAGATATTTAAAATTATACTAACTAATACTAAAGAGAAAAACGTATAGTTACAAGAAGTTAGGCTACGGGTTACAAATATCAAAAAGAGCTCCAATTAAGATTTCTAGTTACAACGATGAAAAACAAAACTAAATTACATGGTTTAAAATTAATATGTTAACTTCTCTCTGAAATTTACCAAGAGTTCGACAGCCTCTGACCGTGCGGGGGATGAAATTCCATTGGCGAGCTACTGATACAGAGAATGAGGATGAATAGGATGAAGAGCGATGGAGAGGAATCGAGAGTACATGACTATGTTCTGATCTTGTATTTAGGGTGTGATGAGAAGACAGGTTAAGGAAGCGGCTAGATAAATATGATGGTGATGAAGTGTGAAGAATTTTGAAGAGGAGACAAAGACAGTGAAACCTTCTTCGGTCATTCAGACGGAGCCATGACAACATTTCGAAGGAAGGCGATACATGATCGAACAGACCTACATTACAAATGAATCGTACGCACATATTATGAACACGTTGCAACCTTTGGGATAAGTTAGAGCTCAAGTCCGTAAACAGGACATCACAGTAATCGAAGTGGGGCATGACCAGGGTTTGTGTTAGAGTCTTTTTTACAGCAGTAGGTAAGGGCATATTTAATCTTTTAAACATATGAATTAACGAGTTTACTTTTTTACATGTTTCGTTAATGTGATTTTCCCAAGTTAAATTTTTGTCTATCAGAACACCGAGATTTTTTACCGAATCGCCAAATGGAATTACTGAATTATTGATTTTAATGGGCATAAGGTTGATGGACAAGAAATGGACAATAAGCTGGAAGGAAGAGAAAAGTGGGAAGATGTAAAAGAAACGATAATAAAAGTAGCAGATGACATTCTTGGCAAGAACAAACTAGTACCAAGGAAACCATGGATGACCAAGGAAATATTAGATCTGATTGAAGAAAGGAATACCCTAAGGAATAAAGACTTTGGAGAATACAAAAGAATTAAGAATAAAATCACACAAAAATGTAGGGAAGAAAAAGAAAAATGGATGCATGAAGTAAGCGAGGGAATTGAAGAAGATTTATTAAAGGGAAGATCAGATAAAGCTTATAATACAATTAAATCATTGATACCTAATCAAAGAACAAAATCAAACATTGTAAAAGACACAAATGGTAAACTGCTTTTTGATAATACTGAGGTGAGTAGAAGGTGGAAGGAATACTTGGAAGATTTGTACAATGGCAAAGATATACAAAACGTCAATGATTACATAGAAACGGAGGATGGTGTGGATGAGGAAATGATCGGTCCCTCCATAACTATGGGTGAATTTGAAAAGGCCCTAGGAAGCCTAAAAGATAAGAAGGCAACAGGTATAGACCAAATACCAGCTGAATTGCTGAAGAAAACAGGTGAGTCAACGAAAATAAAATTATTCAAAATTGTTTCTGACTACTATGAAAATGGAATGCTACCTCCAGACTTTATTAAAAGTAGAACTATAACCATTCCCAAGAAAGGTAATGCATCAGACTGCAGTAATTACAGAACTATATCAATTCTTTCGCATGCGTCAAAGATTTTACTAAACATAATAAAAGAGAGGCTAAAGGGAAAAATTGAACAGAATTTAGATGAAGATCAATTTGGGTTTAGAACAGGGAGAGGAACTAGAGAAGCAATTTTAGCCCTTAGACTAATTCTAGATAGAAGAATTGAAGTAAACAGAAGAACCTTTGCCACCTTCATAGACCTCGAAAAAGCTTTTGATAACGTAGACTGGGAATTACTATTCCAAACATTGAAAAAATTTGGAGTAGACTGGAGGGATAGAAGACTTATTCTAAACTTATACAAAACACAAACAACTGAAATAAATATTAATGGGAGCAGACAAGAAGCCAGAATAAGAAGAGGAGTGAGACAAGGCTGCCCATTATCGCCACATCTGTTTAATATGTTCATTGAGGAAGCAATCAGAGAAATGAAAAGAAAAACAAAGGGTATTAAAATAAATGGAGTCAGTATTCATAGCATTCGATTTGCAGATGACATAGTTATTTTGGCTGATTCAGAAAAGGAAATGAATAAAATGCTTAAAGTTCTATCAGATGCATTGAAAAATTTTAAAATGAAGATCAATAAAAAGAAAACAAAAACCATGGTGATCGGAAGAACAAATGAAAATTTTAAAATCAACATACAGCTTGACGGTACAGCCCTAGACCAGGTCGAAAGTTTTTGTTACTTGGGTAGCATTATCAATAAGTTTAACAAGTGTGACACAGAAATTAAAAGAAGAATAAACCTGGCTAAACAAGCATTTCAGAACAAAAGGAATCTTCTCACAAATAACCATTTAAACATGGAAGTAAGGAAAAAATTTGCCAAAACATTTGTAAGTTGTGTATTAACTTATGGATGTGAAACATGGACAATAGGAAAAGCAGAAGCCAAGAAACTAGAAGCAGCAGAAATGTGGATATGGAGAAGGCTAACAAAGACGAGTTGGGTGGATAGGAAAACAAATGAAGAAGTGCTTAATGAAGTGATGGAAGAGAGATCCCTTCTGAATTCAATTAAGAGTAGAAGAGCAAAGTTAGTGGGTCATACATTTCGGCACAATGGTCTACTCATTAACATTTTTGAAGGGAAAATACTGGGAAAGAAATCAAGAGGACGTCCAAGAAATTCATTTATTAAAAACATGATAAAGGATATGGACGTGCTGTCATACGAAAATCTAAAGAGAACAGCGATGAAGAGGAAGACATGGCTACTACAACAAGGCATTGCCTTTAGATCCTGATGATGATGAAGGTTGATTTCATTCAGCTTATTTCTCAGTCGCTGATGCCCCACAACTATTGCCTGTGATTTTGCTGGATTCAGATTGAGTCCCAAACTGTGCGTCCATTCATCTATTGAGTTAAGGTCGTCGTTTATGCTAGATATTGTGTCGTTGATGTTGTTAGTATTTGAATGTATGTACAGTTGTAAGTCATCCGCGTAGAGATGGTATTTGCTGTGTTGTATACAGTTTTTAATGTCGTTTATGTATAGAGAAAATAGTAAGGGTCCAAGAATGCTTCCCTGTGGGACTCCTGCCTTTACGAAGCGTCATGTAGAAGAGCGATTATTGGAAATGACACATTGTCGGCGATCGTGCAGGTATGAGCTAAACCACAGAACAGCAGTATCTGACAGGTTTAACATCTTGAGTTTAGCAATAAGAATGTCTGTGTCTACTGAGTCGAAAGCTTTAGTCATATCAAGTAAGACAAGTATTGTCATTTTCCGTTCGTCACAGGCTTGGCGTATGTCTTCACAAATGTTCAGTAACGCTGTGGTCGTGCTATGTCCTGCTCTAAAACCAGACTGATAGTGATTTAGTAGGTCATTTTTATTGAAGTAGTCAGTCAGTTGGCTGTGTACAATTCGTTCTAGTGCCTTGGAGAGGGTAGGAAGAATGCTAATAGGCCTATAGTCTTTAGGAGTTTCAGGGGATTTTGTATGGCAAACTAGCGAAAGTGCAATACATATTTAATGCACTTTCGCTAGTTTGCCATACAGGGGACGATTTCCCTTCAAATTCAACTTTTAAAAAAAATTAAAATAAAAGTTTGTTTCTACTACTTCCATACTACAACTAGGCCTATCACTTTGAAATGTCACTAACTTTAAATTCTGATATTCCAAAATCAAATTTAATTCAATGAAATGTCATCCACATGCCCTGTCCCATACACCGGTTTTGTATATTCTAATGCATTTTTCCACAAAACAAAATGTTATTTCCTTTTCAACTTTTTTCCTGCCAATGAGTATGAATGTGTGAAGAATATTAACCCCTAAAAAATAAAATGAAATAAAATTGTCACCCCACCTAATGAACATAAAGAATGTCCCAAGGGTTTTTGGTCATCCACATGGCTGGAAAGAATAGAATTTTTTCTGCAAAAATGAGAAATTTGTATAACTGGCAACAGTGTTAGAAAGCCAACAGGGCAGCTTGTGGTTGAATTGTAAGGTTGAATTATGCTTGCTTACAAACAGTTTTTGATTAACAAAGGACTTTGCTTCATTTTCAAGGAAAGCGTGTTTATTCCCCGTCATTAACATGACTTCTAGAAAGTAGGTAGAAAGTGAATATTAATTAATTTTGATTATGCACTATGATAAACCTTCCAATTCAAAATACCTGAATACCTGACTGAAGTTGAGCCTTCAGAGGTTTAGAAATGGCTTGCTGAGACCACTTAAACTCCTTTTTTGTCATCCACATGCCTCATGAAGGGGTATGTGGACGACTCTCAAGTCATGTAGATGATAAATGTAGGGTACTATTGTGTCTGCAGTGTCGGTGACCTATACTTAAAATCTTAAAACTGATTAAGTGAATTTCTGCTTGATTCCCCCCCCCCCCAAACCATAAAAATGCAGTCTAGTTAAAATTACATTAATTCCGGAGTATGAACACAAATTTGCAAATTTGGTGCAAAATCAACTGAAGCACCCTGAGAAAAATATGAAACCCCATAAAGAAAAGCATATTGTAGCCAAAGTTAGTCATTAATGTGGCCTTCCGCCACCCACATATTCATGGATGTCATTCACATGGCTTTAAAAAAATTGAAAAATTAAAATAAATAAAAATATAAACATTTAAGCTCTGCTGGTGTCATATTATAATCAAGTAACCCCTGAAGTATTTTAGTAATTTTTTTGAGATTTTTTAAACAAAATAAAAAATTTGGATTTTACACACTCAAAATTTTCCCGTATTTGAAGAATCACCCATAGCCTATATCCCTTTATAGAACCTCTGTAAGAGGAAAGAAATGGTACAGGCCACTTTTAGGTAAATTACAGATTGACTAAAAACTGTTTGGGCAAAAGCATTTCAATTTTATCACAGACCCTCAACCTATTCAGTGTCACTTATTCATAAAAAGGTTGCAAAAGTAACTGAGTCAACTTCTTCCTTGTTCAACTGAAATCTGTAATGACTAAGATCCAATCAAAAATCCATACAGGTAAACGACTTTAGACTACCATACTCACAATAGGTTTGTTCCCACAGTCAATACATGTACTCTTATATACCACAACGCATGCGCACATTGTCAGTTTCACTGTGCAACATATACGTGCAATGTCATTTTCAGGAAGCTCACTATGTTAACTATATACTCAATTTTAAACAGTATTTACCTCCTTATACCCTCTGATATTAAAATAAACACACAACACACTGTGACACTGATATTTATGTGTAGAACATTAAAAGACCGTTAAAATATATGTACAGATTAAAAATTAATCACAAATTACACACAGGTCTAAGCTGTAAATACTAAAATGTGTATATAAAATGAATTTCCCTATTGTCGGGAGTCTTTGCACCATATATGGGTGATTCTTCAAATACGGGAATATTTGTGTTCCGGAGTGATATTTCCCTTCAAATTCAACTTTAAAAAAAAATTAAAATAAAAGTTTGTTTCTACTACTTCCATACTACAACTAAGCTTATCACTTTGAAATGTCACTAACTTTAAATTCTGATATTCCAAAATCAAATTTAATTCAATGAAATGTCATCCACATGCCCTGTCCCAAACCTCGGTTTTGTATATTCTAATGCATTTTTCCACAAAACAAAATGTTATTTCCTTTTCAACTTTTTTCCTGTCAATGAGTATGAATGTGTGAAGAATATTAACCCCTAAAAAATAAAATGAAATAAAATTGTCACCCCACATAATGAACATAAAGAATGTCCCAAGGGTTTTTGGTCATCCACATGGCTGAAAAGAATGGAATTTTTTCTGCAGAAATGAGAAATTTGTATAACTGGCAACAGTGTTAGAAAGCCAAAAGGGCAGCTTGTGGTTGAATTGTAAGGTTGAATTTTGCTTGCTTACAAACAGTTTGGGATTAACAAAGGACTTTGCATCATTTTCAAGGAAAGCGTTTTTATTCCCCGTCATTAACATGGCTTCTAGAAAATAGGCAGAAAGTGAATATTTATTAACTTTGATTATGCACTATGATAAACCTTCCAATTCAAAGTACTTGACTGAAGTTGAGCTTACAGAGGTTTAGAAATGGCTTGCTGAGACCACTAAAACTCCTTTTTTGTCATCCACATGCCTGATTTTTGTGTCATCCACATGTCTCATGAAGGGGTATGTGGATGACTCTCAAGTCATGTAGATGAGAAATGTAGGATACTATTGTGTTTGCGGTGTCTGTGACCTGTACTTAAGATCTTAAAACTGATAAATGAATTTCTGCTTGATTCCCCCCTCCCCCAAAACCATAAAAACACAGTCTCGTTAAAATTACATTAATTCCGGAGTATGCACACAAATTTACAAATTTGGTGCAAAATCAACTGAAGTAGGCTATGCTGAGAAAAATATGAAATCACATAAAGAAAAGCAGATTGTTGCCAAAGTTAGTCATTAATAGGGACCGGATTTTTAGGTTTTTAAAATCACTGTTTTAGGTTTTCCATTAGGTGAAATAGTTTTTTTAGGTTTTTTGTCCAAAATATCGTTTTCGGGTAGAATAATTGGTTTAATGAATTTGAATGTGCTACATAGGATTGAATACAAATTACTTATAAAGTTTAACTTAACAAAATTGACTTAAATTTGTGTAAACTTGCTTTAAGATAATATTATACAATTGAAGAAAAAAAGCATAAACAACCAAAAGAAGCAGTAAAATAAGATTGCCTCACATTTCCTGGTTACAGTATATCACTAAATATCTTTCAAGATTCTCAACTGTGAAGCTCTTCCTGTTATCTCTTAGTTAATAGTTAATACTGTATCTAGACACTACCCTTCTCAGGATTCGAATCCGATGCTTCTAATTTAGTGAATCAAATACTTTATGGTTGGATGTGGATAATGTGAAACTGATTATTTTCCTTTTTTCGGTTGTTACGCATGCTAACCGCACAACAGATCAACTAGGGACGATTTCTTCCCCCTTTTCTAGAAAGGTAAATAATACGTGTTTCTGGCAGGCTTGACAAAATATTACTTTGCCATCTGTAGTGAAATTCAGATCGTCGCCAATCCACTGCCGTCATAAACTCGATTTCATTTGTTTCGGCATAATTAACACGTCTTCTTAAAATGCACAGTGAGACCACTCAGTATAAATAATAGGGAAGTACTAAAGGCAAACAAAAAACAAGCGCTTTAAAACACAGAAATCTATATCCTATAACATGGCAACAATGGTTGTTCGCACGAATATTTTAAAAGGAATACGTCGGTACTCTTGATACTGTCCATTCTATAGACAACAATGGGTTGAATGGAACTCTGGTGGTATTAATTTCTATCCGACAAAATTATTCTCTCCCCGCAAAATACCTATTTCTCAATTGACAAACAAAAAAGACAAAAAAAAGGAGCCTAAATTAGATATTTTAGGTTTTATATCCCGTTTAGGTATATTTAGGTTTTTATACCCAATTTAGGTATTTTTAGGTGCCACAGAATTAATGTGGAAGAATCCTATGGACACGATTCGAAAAAGTGTATGAGCGCTTTTTGTTTTGGAAGTAAGGAAAAAAAATAGGTAAAAACCTAAGAATCCGGTCCCTAGTCATTAATGTGGCCTTCTGCCATCCACATGTACACGAATGTCATTCACATGGCTTTAAAAAAATAAAGAAATTAAAATAAATAAAAATATAAACATTTAAGCTCTGCTGGTGTCATATTATAATCAAGTACCGGTAACCCCTGAAGTATTTTAGTGATTTTTTTTAGATTTTTTAAACAAAGTAAAAAATTTGGATATTACACACACCAAATTTTCCCGTATTTGAAGAATCACCCATATATGACGGTAATGTCCAAATCTTCAGGATTGAAGAGTGTTTCTCTCTTGTTTGTTTTGTGAATTTCTTGCAGAATTGGATGTACAATGTGTTGTAGTGTTGTTTATATATTGAATATGCATTTTGGCGCAATATAGCTACGCCATCATCAGTTCCTTGTGTTGTAGAGTCGGAAGACCTTCATAGTCATTCTCCCAAGTTCCGGCTCTACAACACAAGGAACTGATGATGGTGTATCTATATTGTGCCGAAATGCATATTCAATATTTAAACAACACTACAACACACTGGACATCCAATTCTGGAAGAAATTCACAAAACAAACAAGAAAGGAACACTCGACAATCCTGAAGATTTGGACATTACCGTCATATAAGTTATATGGTGCAAAGACTCACGACAATAGGGAAATTCATTTTATATACATATTTTAGTATTTTTACAGCTTAGACCTGTGTGTAATTTGTGATTAATTTTTAATCTGTACATATATATTTTAATGGTCTTTTAATGTTCTACACATAAATATCAGTGTCACAGTGTGTTTTGTGTTTATTTTAATATCAGAGGGTATAAGGAGGTAAATACTGTTTAAAATAATCCTCCTTCTGTGGTAAACATGAAATTTATCAATTTATATACTCAATGTATGTACATCGCACAATTTTGTTTGTTACTGAAAGACAACCTACAAAAAATAATTAAATTCACTCCTATAATACCCGAAGTAAAAGAGACTATCATAAGACAGTACACAATAAGTATCAAATAAACATGTCAGTGTGAGGAGAATTAAAATATATAATAAATTACCAACAAAATTAAAATCATTATCTGGCACAATATTTAAATGCCAACTGAAGAAATTTCTTATCAGTAAATGTTTATAGGGGTCTATGATGTTGATAAACTATAAAAGAAACTAATTTTATTATGACAAAGCTGCTAATGCAGATAGAAATATTTTATATTCACGCAAAACATGAATAATTAGGATGTAAATGTTAATTACATTGTATTTTAGAATTTTACAGTAGGTGTAGGTGTAGATGTAGATGTAGATATCTCGTCCTGTAGATCCTGTGTTGAGCGGGGCTCAAGGATATAGAACACGTCAGATCAAAAAATACATGCATGTTATAACAATAATATAGGTCTACAGAAACTGCAAGCTGCCAAATTTATCCAAGCTGGAAATATTCCACCAAATTGTAGAAGGTGTGAGTTATTAAAAATTCCTTGACAGCTGTTTTGAAAGGTTTGATCTTTCTTTGAATACATAATAATTTAATGTTGTTTGGAAGCTTGTTATATATCTGTACTGCAGAATAATACGCACCCTTCTGAAAGAGTTTTAACGAGTTATTTGGTCTGTGTAGATCATTCATGTTTCTGGTAGTACGTCCATGTACACTAAAATTAGTTTGAAATTTATCAATATTATTCACTACAAAACACATAACAGAGTATATATACTCCCCTGTAAGAGTGAGGACTCTTAATTTTTCAAACAGCGGTTTACAAGATTCCCTTTTTTTCTTTCCACATATTATTCTTATTGCCCGCTTTTGTAATCTAAATATTTTCTCCCTATGGGTAGAGTTGCCCCAGAAAATGATCCCGTACCTCATTACCGAGTGAAAATATGCAAAATATACCATAAGTAATGCATCCTGTTTTAATATATTATTCAAAATTCTTAAAGCAAAGCATGCTGAACTCAGTTTTGGACTTATCATTTCTATGTGTGTCTTCCAGTCAAGATTTTGGTCAATTTGCAGTCCTAAAAATTTTACATTGCTAATTTCTTGTATGATTTGTGTTCCATAATTAATTTCAAGATTTGAGATACATCTGTTTTTTGTCCTAAATTGTATAAAATGGGTCTTATCAATATTAAGTGTCATTTTATTAGCTAGAAACCATGTGTTTAACTCGTGAAAAGCGTTTGTAGCTATTCTTGATAAATGTTCTTGTGACGTTCCTGTTACAAGTACACTAGTATCATCTGCGAAGAGCAATACCTTTGATTCGTCACTTAAGTTATAGGGCAAATCATTAATGAAAATTAAAAAGAGCAAAGGTCCCAGTATTGATCCCTGAGGTACCCCATTCTTAACAATCCCTAGGTTAGATTCATTTCCATTTATTATTACCTTTTGAGTTCTATCAGAAAGATATGATTTGAACCACTTAAGTGTTAAATTATCGAACCCATAATGATCCAATTTTTGAAGTAATATTTCATGATTTATACAGTCAAATGCTTTAGCTAAGTCGCAGAAAATTCCCAGAGCATATTTCTTTTTATCTAATGCTTCCAATATTTCTGTAGTAAGTTGAAATGTAGCATTCTCAGTGGACATGCCACTTCTAAATCCAAACTGAGATGAAGTAAGAATGTCATTCAAATTAAGATAGTGTATTATGCGGTTGTACATGACTTTTTCAAAAACTTTTGAAAATGAGGTTAAGAGTGATATAGGTCTGTAATTTGATGGTAGATTTTTGTCACCTTTTTTAAAGAGGGGCTTAACAATAGCATGCTTCAGTCTTTCTGGAAATATTCCATTTTCTAATGAACAATTGCATATGTGACTAAGAGGTTTACTGAGTTATGATGAGCAGCTTTTTAATAACTTATTACTTATCTCATCCCATCCAGACGAGCTTTTACTTTTGAGAGACTTGATTATATTTTCAATTTCTATGTGGGAAGTCAGGTTCAATTGAAATCTATGGTTCCAAACTGTAGATTTTGTTAGTTAATGTTAATATTATTTATAGGAATACATTTCTCTGCAATATTTATAAAGTGACTATTAAAAGCATTTGTAATGTCTGATAAATTATCTAGTTTTATGTTTTGGTATGTTAATGATGTACAATCATTGTTTCCCTTTGTTCTCCCCGTTTCGTTTTTTATTATATTCCATACAGTCTTAACTTTATTATTTGATTTATTAATTACTTGTGAAAAATGCCTACTTTTTGCTTCTTTGATTACTTTCTTCAGTATGTTGCAATACTTTTTATAGTATTCCTTATGAGCTTGGTTGTTACTGGTTCTATATTTTAGGTAGAGCTCTCTTTTGTTTGCACATGATATTTTAATATCAGCAGTTAACCATGTGTTATTCCTTGAATTAGGTAAATTAGCAGTTTTCTTTTTTGGAAAATTTGCCTCAAAATGTCGTGACACTATGTTTAGGAATTCACTTAATTTACTATCTACTTTGTCATAGGATAACATAGATTCCCAGTTTTCATTCGCAAGATCTTGTTTGAAATTTAAAATTGAATCGTCATTCATTACTCTAGTCATATTACTATGAGCAGGTCATATAGTAGTTGCGTGTCTTGTAAATACCTGTTTTATTGTTGCACTGTTTTACATGAGTTTATTGTATTATTAGATGTATAACTTAATTTATACCACATGTGACAAAACTAAAGTCCTTAAAGAATCTACAGCTAATAAAGTGAACATTAACAACATGAACATATGTAAGCATCTTGGTAGGCCTACATTAGGCTACTTAGCTTTAGGAACAGACCTATTAACATTCACTTTTAGTGTTTTACTTTTTGTAGATTTAGGCAAGGGTCTAAACGGAAAAATCTGTGGCACCTTGGCTCTCACTCCACTCTATGCTGTGTTTTGCCATGGCGACAGCCCACTTCCCCTATCCGAACTTCAAGCAGCTTTCTGCTCAAGGCCACCTGCAACCTTTTCCCTCTGTACTGAATGTTATACTGCGCTATGTGCTATTAATAGTAATTAAAGTACAATCACCTTTGCACCAAAATGGCTCTTTTCAGAGTCAACATGACATTTCACAATTATAATAAATGACCCTTGCACCAAAAGTGCTATTTCTCCTGTATTAAGCCTCTTTAAACCTAAATAGATGAATTTTCCCTTCACAGCACAGCAATCACTCGTGGCATAGTGGTTAAGGCTGTTGGTTACAATGCTAATGGTCCTGGGTTCGAATACTGGTTAATGCATAAAATTTACTGCTGGGAGTAGCTCCCAAATAGTTAGGTAGAGTGAAGAGAAGGTAAGAGGAAGAAAGGAAAGGAAGACAAGAAGAGAAAAATAAATTATCTTGTCCCATTTCACCTTCTGCCTACTAGATGGCATTGTGGCCCAGCATTCCTAGCAGTTCAAATTGTACCGCTCGGCGGATCCCATTAATGAGTAGGCGTGGGGGGCTAGGGTGCCACAGATTCTTCAGTTTTCCCTGGCAAGGTAAGGGTCAATGAAGACCATCGGGACCATAGCCAGACCATCCAGCTACCATTCATAGCTGTGACAGAGGACAGTAATTTGAAGTTACATACGTTATACTCCCAATATGGGAAATTAGTTGCCAATAAACTAATTTTTGTTTACTGGCAGGCAGATTAGGCCTATCTGTGTATGGATTTTCTTCATTCTTGAGTTTATCAGTGTAACAAGAGCTATTTCTACACCACTGTCGGAAATATCAGCAAAGCTATCCCAATTGTATGTCTTGAATTACAATAGAACTTCTCTTTCCTTTTCACGGACTGAAGTGACAGAATATTGCACGTTTGGAACACCAACATAACGTAGTCATAAATATGATACAGACTATTCTAGCCCTTGCGGATTAAACCAAAATTGGGTATATCAGTATTAAGCAAAATATTTCAACGCTATACGATTATAGTTTAAAGAGTTTTTCAGATACACCAAATATTAAAATTCTATCGGTGATAGACTTGCCTGCCTTGGGGAGCCTCAAACACACGATTAATAAAGCCACGATCTGATATCTTTCTATTTTAATGATTTAAACAAGACCGAGTGACGACCCAGTTAAACAAAACAATCTTGGAAGCAGATATTCGCGTCGTAGGCCCTGTAATAAAATAGAACTACTCACCCTATTCTTCAATTACTGAATGCTTGTGAAGCACCAAAATAATTACAACTTTCCTTTTCTTACATGACAAAACAATCTTTCTATACGAAACAGCGACGTTACATGCTGTAATTCGACACAGCCAAATGATCAGTCACACTTACAAAAGTACCATTACCAACAGAACACATTAGGTAGTGTACTATTAAAAATAATATTGTTCAAGTAGTCATCCTAAAACAGATTAGTATAATGACATACGTTTCACCTTATACAAAAAGCGTCAAGGATACTAAATTCACTTCAGGAAACGCACTTTCTGTAAATTAAGAAATATTTACATGTTGGTATTTTCACCATTTTCGCACGGAGGAAAGAATACTCCTCCGTGCATTTTCGTTATATGTTCGGAAGGTAGCAACAAACACATGTATCGACAATTTCTCGATTCTCGAAAGCATGATATCTTAAAATTATCGAAAAGGCGTGCAACAGTCACAACAGGGATGTAGCCATTGGGCTCTATAGGGATGTAGCTCGCCAAACTTCTCCGACAGATAGCGTGGGTGTACTAGCCGGTATGCGCTAGCCGTTCGTCACTTGTTTTTCCAGTTTTCTTCTGCTGGCTTCATGCTTTTAAATGGAGCTCCAACTTCTCAGTCCGAAAAATATGTTCGTAATTTTATATTTTTATAGAGGACACGAGGCTACTTTACGTACATCCTTGTCTACTGGGCGCTTCTAGAATGTTGAAGTGTCAAAAATACGAAAGAAAAATCACAGCAGATAGGCTCTAAATAACACTAAAAAGGAAGGATTAACGAACAAATATTGTGAGATATTTCCGATACAGACGACATTATTTTGTACTCGACTTGCAGTAATATGTTATCAATGTATGAATATTTATATGCAGTGCGGGGATTAGATATTCTTTAATTTTTAAATTAATATTAAATTTGCCGTGAGCATCGAGAAGATGTTATGGGCCATTTAAAAATAGAGTAAATTACAATAAATAAATTAAAATAATCTAGTAACGCAATGATAATTACAGTACATTGTGTTATCTTTATACCTTTGTTAAACTGTATCTTTAGTGCACCTTTATATTTAAAGTCCACTTCCCAGTTTAATTTATTTAGTTATTTTAGGCCTGTTTATTTTACTTTGCTGTATAAATATGTGTATATTAGGCTACTGTAGCCTTCTATTGCATCTGATAACAAACTATAAATTCTGTGATTTCTAAATAGCCAAGTTAGATTAACGGCTTCGAATAAAAATTGTGACAATAGCGTTGCCAATTTAATAGGCTACATAACTTAACGTATGATAATTATTAAATTCTGCCTTTATAATCTGCTATGTCATGCAATGAAATATTCTTAACAATATTCTGTTTCATAACTAGAAATGAAAATCATGTAACGATGGTCTAGCATAACTTACCGATAATAAAACGAATAAGAAAGAATGACGAATGAGAAGAAAAAAAAGGCCTAATCGATTCCCAAGCTCCCATCTTTTTTAACTACGAGGGACAGGAAAGGTAAGTTTTCGTGATGTAAACATATTTTAATATTTTGATTTTGAATACGTTTTTAATATGACGGTATAGGCTAAATATGCATTTGATATAGAAAATAAATAATATTAAAAATGTCTGCGAATACACACCACATAAATCAGTGTTTATCACGTATATCAATTAGTATTTTACTGTCTGAACCGTAGAGGTATATTCTTTTAGTTACTTTGAATCATACCCAATCGCCAAATTAGCAGTACTGTATATAAATATTCATATCTGCATAACATTTTGTACGTCGGGAACATAGTAATGTAGTTAATAGCGGGCATTTCTCACAGTATTTGTCAGCTTATTCTTCTTTCTTTTCGACTTATATAGCGTCTATCTTTTGCAATTTTTCTTTAAGTTTTTTCACGTAAATATATTCTGGAAGTGTCCAGTATACAAAGAAATGCGCCTAGTAGCGTTTTACCCGCTACAAAAAAAGAAAAGTTCGAACGTATTTTTCAGTCTGCTAAGATGAAACGCCATTTAAAAGCATGGAACCAGCAGACAACAACTCGAAAAACAAGTGACGAACGGCTAGCGCATACCGGCTAGAGCAGTGGAGACATCTGTTGGTTCTAGTTCGCTACATCCCTATTACTGTAGCGAACTAGAACCAACAGATGTCTCCACTGCACTAGCCGGTATGAGCTAGCCGTTCGTCACTTGTTTTTCCAGTTGTCGTCTGCTGGCTCCATGCTTTTAAATGGAGTTTCATCTTAGCACACTGAAAAATACATTCAAACTTTTCTATTTTTGTAGCGGGTAAAGCGGTACTAGGCGCATTTCTTTGCATACTGGACACTTCCAGAATATATTTACGTGAAAAAGCTTAAAGAAAAATTGCAAAAGATAGACGCTATATAACTCGAAAAGAAGGAAGAATACGCTTACAAATACTGTGAGAAATGCCCGCTATTAACTACATTACTTAGTTCCCAATGTACAAAATGTTATGCAGATATGAATATTTATATACAGTGCTGCTAATTTGGCGATTGGGTATTATTCAAAGTAACTAGAAGAATGTACATCTAGGGTTCAGACAGCAAAATACTAATTGATATACGTGATAAACACTGATATATGTGGTGCGTATTCGCAGACATTTTCAATATTATTTATTTTCTATATCAAATGCATGTTTAGCCTATAACGGCATATTAAAAACGGATTCGAAATCAAAATATTAAAATATGTTTACAACACAAAAACTTACCATTTCCTGCCCAGAATAGTGAAAAAATATGGGGACTTGACAATCGATTAGACCTTTTTTCTTCTTCTCATTCCTCATTATTTCTTATTCCTTTTATTATCGGTATGTTAGGCCATCGTTACATGATTTGCATTTCTAGTTATGAGATAAAATATTGTTAAGAATATTTCATTGCATGATATAGCAGAATATAAAGGCAGAATTTAAGAATTATCATACGTTAAGTTATGTAGCCTATTATATTGGCAACGCTACTGTCACAATTTTTATTCGAAGCCGTTAATCTAACTTGGCTATTTAGAAATCACAGAATTTATATTTTGATCTCAGATGCAATACAGTACAGTAATATACACATATTTATACAGCAAAGTAAAATAAATAGGCCTAAAATAACTAAATAAATTAAACAGGGAAGTGATCTTTAAATACAAAGGTGCAATAAAGATACAGTTTAACAAAGGTATAAACCTAACACAATGTACTGTAATTATCATTGCGTTACTACGTAATTTTAATTTATTTGCATTTATAATTTACACTATTTTTAAATGGCTCATAACATCTTCTCGATGCCCTGGTACATCTAGAATATCTGAGGCATGCCTTGCACTCACCAAAACATGATCAATTTGGTTGGTTGTGGAGCGATCCGGTGATATCCATGTTTGTAGGTGTATATTTTTATGAGGGAACTGCGTGCTAGATATAACCATATCTTTAGCCACTGCAAAATCACACAGCCTTTCTCCATTATCATTAGAAGTGTCATGTAGTGAATACCTCCCAACATTAGCTACCACACTTGACTTGCCAATTTTGGCGTTCATGTCACCTAATATTATTACAATATCATGCCTGGGGATTTGTTGGTGTACTCTATCCAGATGTTCGTAGAAAGCATCCTTAATGGTGTCATCTGTTTCCTCAGTGGGTGCATGTACTGGGTATTTGGTATTCTGGTACTGGCATGTACTGGTACTGGGTATTCTGGGTATTTGGGTTGACTCCAAGTCATCCTGGAATACTCATATCTCCCACCTCGCTGAAAAAGTTTGTAAAACCACTTATGCTCTGAGAATTTTAAGTAGATTCTGTAATATTGAACTGCTCCGTACTCTTTATTTCGGCAATATCAACTCTGTAATTTCCTACGGCATCCCTTTCTGGGGAACCTCTCCCAATCTAACTCGGATATTCAAACTCCAGAAGAGGATTATCAAAATTATGATGCATGTATCTAACCGCACGCATACCAAGCCTCTTTTCAAAAAATTAAATATTCTTCCTGTCCCTTGCATCTTCATTCTAGAGACTGTTTGTTTCATACATGCAAACAAACAGAAATTTCCAAAGAACTCCCATCACCATCACCATGACACGCGAGGAATTAATGATTTTCACCTCACATCCCACCGTACCTCCAGAAGTTTAAAATTCATCAATCACTCGGGTCTAATTCTGTACAATAAACTTCCTCACTCTTTTAAGCACACCAGTCAAAAACTTTTCAAAACTAAAGTGAGAAATCTTCTTATGGAGCATGTTTTCTATAGTACTCAAGATTTCATCTCCGCCAATTTACTGACTTTATAAATTTATTTTTATGGACTAATGTCTGCATTTTGTATGTGTACTGTATGTATAGTTATGTTTTGTTCAATATTTTATTTAGTTCTTAAGTATGACGAAGCCTTTGGATTCTTGTAATTCCTAATGGTGAATAAATATTATTATTATTATTATTATTATTACTGATAGTATAGTAGTATTGAAAAATCTTCCTTTGAACCGCATACTACATATACGTTCACTTATAGGTTGAAAAGCAATAATGTTACTCTTAACTTTCTTATGCACTAAAAACCCAGTTCCAAAGTTATTTCGACCGTCACTACTGCTATGGTATACCAAATAATTCTCTGACATAAACGTTTCAGATCCTCTCCATTTGATTTCCTGCACTGCTTTAATCATTACATTATATTTATCAAGTTCCTGTGTTAGATTTCTCAGGGCTCCAGGTTCAAACAAACTCCTTCCATTCCATGTGGCCGTTTGCCTAGTCGTCTCCAATGATAATTCCGGCTTACTTCTTTGGGCTTCTCAATATTATTTTTTTTCCGGAAATGGGTTGTCAACCCAAAGCCCAACCCTCAACCTGGAGGACCAGGTAATTTTCTTTCTGGGTTTTCTTCCCATAGCCTTTAGAAAAACCAATTCTCAGCCTGCAAGGCCGCAGCTTTCTAACCTTGATTGAAGCCGCCCACTCTGGGTCAGACGCTCCAACTGCAACCATTGCCTCGTTCGCCGACGTATTCAGAGTTCCTGCTGGGCCTTCACGGCTACCGTAGCGGTCCTGGGGCTCATAGTCCCCACCGTAATTCACCCCAACAGGCGATCTCCTACTTGTCGTTGCCCACCCCCCGCGACATGGACACCGAGGTTGGATTTTGGGGGGCAGTTATCGTCTACACTAATTGGAATCATGGGGAAGGAGGAGTTGACTCGACTTCCGAATTTCTTAAATTCTGTAAATTTCAGTGATCCTCAAGCAATTGGTATAATGGTCGGAATATTTACCATAACATGGTAAATATTCCGATTGGTAATTGGTATATTGGTCGGAATATTTACCATATTATGGTAAATATTCCGACCAATATACCAATTACTTGAGGATCACTGAAATTTACAGAATTTAAGAAATTCGGAAGTCGAGTCCTTCCCTATGATTCCAATTTGTGAAGACGATAACTTGAATATTTTGTTCAATTCATTTATTCAATTCAATGCATTTGCTGTTACTAAGCAACAACGGCAATCAATGGAAAACAATTAAAATAATAGCCATGGCAACATATAGAAATTTAATGAGATTCAAACAAAGATGTAAAACACTTTATAAACACATGGTATATAAACATTCCAAACACTGGTATAATAAGATTAATTTTAGCGTTCCGCATCACAGAGACCAACGCATCCACTGAACGCATATAAGGAGATCCGCTGCACAGGCAGCATGGAGATCCAACATCAAATGGAAATTTTCCGTAATGACTATGCAATTTCACAAAATATGACTTAAGTCGCCTTGAGATTAAATAACTTTACCAGTTAAGAACAATATTACAATTTAGGGGGAAAATCCCTGAAATTACAGGATTATAATACCGATGGCTAAACTATCTGAAATGTGGCATGAGAAAACTTAATCTCAAACATTGTATGTTTCATACTTCAAATACATAATAAGTTAGGAAATTACCGATATCTTCAAAAGATAACGAACTGGAAGTTGCAAAAGGCAACATTACAATAGATTTTCATGAATACTCGTTACTCACGCCCACCGAAAGAAGACTGCATCCAGCAACCACTGACTTCAAGAACCCAACCAACACCTGCTCGACAACATAGTACCTCTCAGCAAGGCCAATATAGGTGGCACCACAAAAGCAGAAACACAAGAGTCCGCCAAGCGGCAGAAAGTGAAGTGAAGTGGTGGATTTTTTAAATCCGACACACTACTACTAATAATAATAATAATAATAGGCCTAATAATAATATAATATTAATAATAATTATTATAATCATTATAATAATAATAGGCATAATAATAATACTACTGTGCCGGATTTAAAAAATCCGCCACTTCACTTCACTTTCTGAAGCTTGGCGGACTCTTGTGCTTCTGCTTTTGTGGTGCCACCTATATTGGCCTTGCTGAGAGGTATTATGTTTTGTCGAGCGAGTTGCGTGTAAGTTTGTGTTCTGTGTTGCGTATGAGCAGCGGTAGAGTACGGACGTGTTTGTGGAAGCCGGTAGGCCATGATCGACATAGCAGCATACAGAGCGAGAATAGAGATGTGGAGTGCAAGGAAAATGAACATAAATAAAGGTGAAGTTGAAGATGAGAGATACAAGAAGTTGCTGCTAGGAATAATTATATTCGTGTTACTAGTGATCGGAAATGTGGAACTTAACCCGGGTCCTGGATCATGTGATGCAAAAATAGACAAACTACAAGCTGAGTTCGAAAAACAAAGCAGAGTAATCGCAGAAGGGAGAAATGATGTTAACGAACTGAAAACTATGTTCACTACCTTCATGGAGAAGTTTGAAACAATCTCAAGTGACATAAAAAACGCTACAGATTATTGTGTTTCAATGAAAGAAGAAATGGACAAGTTCACTACGGGAACTATAGAACGTTTCAAGAAGTTGCAGGAGAGGTGTAGGATGCTAGAAGATCAGCAAAGAAGGAACAATATAGCAGGGGTGCCCACCACCCCAAACTTCATGACTCACCCCCCCCCCAACGTCATTGCTGACCCCCCAAACTTCATTGCTCACCCCCAACCTGATTGGCTGTCGACAAGGGCACCCATATGATATTTTCTAGGGTTTTTTTTGTTGTTGCTTTAACTTCTTGGGCCACTTTGTAACATTATATTAATAATATAATAAGTGCAACAATGACGTAGTCAGAAAATAATTGCGGGGAGGGTCGAAAGTGCCGGGGGGGGGTTTGGAATAAAGAAAAGGGGCGGTCGGGGGTCCATCCCCAGAAAATTTTTAAATATTGGACTAATGAAAATCACATTTTACGCTATTTTAGCACAGAAAAACTAGTTAGGAAATTTGTTTACCATGCTCTAAGACATGCCAATGTAAATAAGAAATCATTACCTAAGTAGGGGGCCACCCCCGGAAAATTTTTAAATATTGAACTACTGAAAATCACATTTTACGCTATTTTAGCACTCAAAAACTAGTTAGGAAATTTGTTTATTATACTCTAAGACATGCCAATGTAAACAAGAAATTGTTACCTAAGTCGGGTGTCCACCCCAGGAAATTTTTAAATATTGAACTAACGAAAATCACATTTTAGTATATTTTAGCACTAAAAAACTAGTTAGGAAATTTGTTTACCATACTCTAAGACATGCCAATGTAAATAAGAAATCATTACCTAAGTGGGGACTCCACCCCGGAACATTTTTAAATATTGAACTAATGAAAATCACATTTTACGCTATTTTAGCACTCAAAAACTAGTTATGAAATTTGTTTACCGTACTCTAAGACATGCCAATGTAAACAAGAAAATGTTACCTAAGTCAGGTGTCCACCCCCGGGAAATTTTTAAATGTTAGGAAATTTGTTTACTATACTCTAAGACATGGCAACTTAGACAAGAATATGTTACTTAAGTTATAATACTTATTACTAGTTATAAGAAAAGTTGAATAACACATGGAACAGTGGACATAATAGGCCTACTCATTATGTTATGAAAAGAAAATAACTACTATATCATATTTGACACACCAACAAATCTTGTTTAATTAAATAAATATATTTTAATACAAATATAGAATTTTAGGTTTTGACTTTTGGGGGGTCCAAACCCCTTGGACCCCCTTTCCTAATCCACTGTTAGAAGAGACCTTTTGGAGTTATAAAACTTGACCGTTTTTATTTTTAACATATGAAACGCTAATTTTGCAACAATTTTCAACCCCCCCCCCCAGAAAATTCATAAAACGATAATATTTTGCCCCCCCCCCCAGAAATTTCAATGACGCAGTCTGCGTCTTAATCCCCCCTGTGGGCACCCCTGAATATAGTTATTTTCGGCGTAGATGAAGTGAGAAACGAAAGAAACATTAAACATCGTCACGGACATATTGTACAATAAACTATGGGTGGAAAATATAAACTGGTGGATTGATTCAATATCAGGATCGCTAAAAGAAGTGGTAGACGACCAATTGTTGTTAGATTCACATCTTTTAACAAGAAAATGGAAGTTCTTTCGAAGTGTAGGTACCTAGCTGGGACAGGAATCCGAATTGAAAACGACTACTCCCCAGAAATAAAGAAAACGAGAAGTGAACTCCGGAAATACCTCATCGACGCAAAAAAGAAAGGTCATAAAGCTTTCTTAAAGCACGACAAAATAATTGTAAATGGGAGAGAGTTTAACTTAGAATATTGCAGAAATAATGTACTTATAGAAGGCAAGATATTGGAAGGCCAGGTTAAAAATACCAATCAGAGCAATCAAGGCCCAATACCAAGCAACAGCAATAACAATACCGCTGAGTCACACCTTCCGACACGCGGAGAGTTTGAAAATGCAGAGACAATGAAAACAAAAGTCACCGCCACGACCTCTACACAACCAAAGACTACTGCTACAACAGCTGATATTCAGTCATCGCCAGAAATCGCTATGTCACCAGCCGGAAGTATACTACAACTGGATAAACGACGTCTCGGCGTTGAATCTAGAGATATACGAACCCACAGATATAGAGGAATAGATCGGCAGCGTCGTATCCTTTACTGCAGTTAGCAGTGAGGTCGACTCAGGGGCGAAGAGGTGCAAGGGAAGCAGTACCGACACCATATTGGTTATCACAAACGTGCGCGCTTAAGTAGCACGTATTCATTACGGAAAATTGTTTTTCTTCCTACATAATCCCGAATATATAGTGAAATGGTGAACCACAGTGTTGTTTGGGAATCCCTGTAATTTGAAATACATACTATACCACTATATTGGAGGTCAAATTAACATTCACTTATAAATTTGCCAAATTACTATTGCTTAAACTGGGTCTATTACAGCTATTTCCATTCAATGCTGGTTCACGGGATAATTGTCTGGGAAAACTGCAGCAAATGGGAAAGCCAAAAAAAAAAAGAATTATGACCCATTCATCCTACAGGCAATCATGAAGGCCACTCTTTAGAAATGTACAAATATTAACATTTCCTTCAATATATTTACTAGAGCTTCTAACTCATGTACACATTAATTTTGACCAATACAACACCCAACATACTCACGAATACAACACCAGAAACAGAGTTGTTAAAATTCTGTTCCCATAGATTATCCCACCTACAGCATACACCACAATACATGGGCATAAAAACATGCAATAAAATTTCAAACCAAACGAAAGCATTAAATAGCTGACTATTCAAAATTAAGAATAATAACTGGTTCTTGCAAAGAACATATTACTCAATCAGAGGATTCCTTGAATATGAGGTTAACATATAATTATAATAAATAAATAAAAAGTGTGCCGGTCTGTCAAGTGACTATTTCCTGGTAGGAGAAGAGATTCTACTAGTGTGCACAAAAACATGTCTTAAATTTACAACGGGCAACAGATTTGAGCTCGGACAAGCAATGACTAGAAAGGGAACTGGATGTCTTTTGTATTGGAATACACGGACTACCTGCTCCTTGTAACAAAATTCCAACGGTCGGCGAGAGGCACAGATATAAAACGACAGCTGTACTCTACCGCTGCTCACACGCAACACAGAACACAAAATAGCGTCTAGGCGGAGCCCCAAAAGTGTAAGCCTTCACGCCAATTTCATCACCAGAGCGCACTGTAAGTCTGAGACCCATCCAGCACAGTTGCCATTTGTAAACAAAACGCAGATATTTTATTTTTATTTATTTGAAACCCATTAAACATTTACATGTGTTAGGCTTAGTAAGATTACATAAATATTAAGTCCAATTAGTGGTGAGGTGTTCTCTTACAGTGTATAAGTTGTTTCTTAACAGCAGCGATTTTACTTTCTTCTTGAACAGTTGTAAGGAGTTTAGCGACTTTGAGCTTTCAGGTAGTTTGTTGTAGAGTTTAGTACCAGTGACAATGTGACTGTCAAGTGTCTTTTCAAGTCTGTATCTATTGGGTACTAGATTATTTCTCCCACGAGTGTTGTGATTGTGAACATCATGTTGTACAGTTGCTGCAGGAAGATTCATATGCATAAAGACAAGGTTAAAGTATACAAATAAGGAGGATAATGTCAAAATTTGATATTCAGCAAAGAGTGGTACACAGCTATCAAAGGGACCACAGCCTTTTATAGCGCGCAATGCCTTTTTTTGCAGCGTGAACACATCACTGGCAGCAGGGCTGTTGCCCCAGAGCATAATGCAGTAGGACAAGTGCGTATTGAAGAAACAGTGGTAAGCCATAAGTACAGCATGAGGGGGCAGAGCATTTTTTAATTTCCTCAGCAGGAAGATAGCACTAGACACTTTTTTACATAGCTCTTGAGTATGTGCTTTCCAGTTGAGTTTGCTGTCCAAAAAGATACCCAACACTTTGACAGAGTCAATGTCCTCAGACATATGATCAAATGTAAGAGACTGAGTTTTGCTGGGGTTCATACAGAGACCATGAGCAGAGAACCATTTACTAAGCTGGGCCAGTATGTAGTCAGTGTTGCTGTCGTCATTAGTTGAGTTCAGTACGGTGGTGTCGTCAGCATACAGAACAAGTCTTGCTGGAATAGCAGAGTGAAGGTCATTAATAGCTACTATAAATAGGAAGGGGCCAAGGATGGATCCTTGGGGAACACCTGTTGAGATTCTTTTATAAGATGATAGTTCGTTTTTGGTAAAAACCGCCTGATATCGTTCACTTAAGTAGGACTTGACAGTGGCAAGCTCCTTCCCTGTTACGCCATAGTGTTCAAGTTTCAAGCAGATAATCTCATGGGGTAAGCAATCAAAGGCTTTAGTGAGGTCACAAAGGTGCATTATGGCTCTACTCTTATCTTCAAAGGATTCCAGGATGAATCTGACAATCTCTTCCACTGCTAGATAGCCTATCACATATATCGTTGTTGCGCTTAACTTTCACTTTCCTGATTAATAATTGTAAACTCAAAGAGTGGGAACATTTAATTTATTTAATTCCTATTATCATGGAAGTTTTTCTTTAATTTTAACTGTTTAAGCACAACCAATTTATGATTGTCTCCTTTCTTTGAAGATCTAAAGATTTTTAAAAGTGTTTCACAATCCATTAAGTTAAATAAAGAAAACAAATGTTTGTGCCTCTTAGTTATGAAGATGTTACAATAACACTTGTGTAGGCCTAAAAGAGAACAGAAGTATATACTCGCTATTTTAAGAATTATGTAGTCTACGGACAAATTCCTATATACAAAAGAATTTCTGCGTTGTTAATTTCACAATTAGCAATTTGAAGATTCTGTGATAGTGGAGATGTACAGGCCAGATTTCAGATATGCTGTCTTATTTGATTGCAGTTTATTTCTTTTCCTATTTTTTCACTGTGTCTTCTACTTCAAATTATAATGTATAACATAGTTTATAAATCATAAGTGGGTTATTTTAATTATAAACAATTCCCACTAAATTATAACGCATTGAGAAATGAAGGAATGATAATTATTCAGCAAATTAAAAAACCCAGGTTGGCTCAACATTTTATTAAAACTATTCAACAAGGTAAAGGAGTTGAATGTAATCCCGGACAGTTGGAAAAAAGCAGTAGTTATACCAATATATAAAAATAGGGGAAAGAGGGATGACCCAGGAAGCTAAAGAGGTATTAGTTTATTACCTGCAATTTTCAAATTATATACGACCATACTTACCAACAGATTAGTGAAATGGGGTGAAGCGCATGAAATTTTATCAGTTTGGCAAAATGGGTTTAGAAAAGAAAGGAGAACTTACGATAATATATTTATTTTCTCAGCATTAATGGAAAAATATCTAGCCAACAAAAGAGGGAAATTATATTGGTGCTTAATAGACTTAGAAAAAGCATTCGATACAGTTAACAGAAATTTGTTGTGGCAAAAATTAAGAAGGAAGGGGGTTAGTAACGCCTTCATCAATAACTTAAGAAGTTTATATGATAACATAGAATTCTGTGTAAAATTAGATGACGCGAATAACACAACGGGATCAATAAAGCAAGGTAAGGGGCTTAGACAAGGATGTAATTTGAGCCCGCAATTATTTTTACTATACATAGATGACATATTACAAGATTGTATGGACGCAGATAAGCATTCTCCGGCAATAAACAATATAGAAATTCCAGGCTTAATATTTGCGGATGATCTATGTTTAATATCTCTGTCTCAGATTGGACTACAAAGAAAAATAGACAAAGTATATAAATTTTGCCAAGAGTGGGATTTAAAAATAAATACGAAGAAGACTAATGTACTGATAGGCAAGAAAGGTAGTAGAAAGAGTTGTAGGGAATACTGGAAGCTAAATGGGGAGAACCTGGAAACAGTAAACAATATAAAATACTTAGGATTAATGCTAAATCATAAGGGGTCCTGGGAGATGCAAAACAGAACCGCGTGGAACGCAGGGAAACTGGCTTTCAATACAATTAGAGCAGCTAAAATCAAATTGCCAGACATCGACTTTAAATTACTTTTCAATATCTATATGACAGTAGTTGAAGCAAGGGTGTTGTATGGGGTTTAAATATGGGGAGGTACGGAAGCCTGGAAAACCATAGATAAGTTACGCGCGAAATTAGCCAAGTTGGTACTTAACCTCCCGCACTCATCATCAAACGAGGCCGCCAGATACGAATTAGGTTTAGACAGCGGAAAAGGGATTATTTTAAGCAGAATCATGCAGTATTACAATTATATCTGGAATAAAAAAGAGGACAACTTGTTAAGAGTATGCCTGAAAGAACAAATGGAAAATCTAGCGAAAAATAAAAATAGAGCTTGCCCAAGCAGGCTGGGCGCTATAAAATCTTATCTTGATCATCTAGGGTTGGGTTTTTTATGGGGAAAATTAATAAACAAAGAAATGGACATAAGAGCTATAGTAAATATTGTACTAAAACAAGCGAGAGACAGCAGTAGGCAGGAATGCTTAGTAATAATAAGAGAAAAAATATCACTGGTATTCTATGTAGAAATGAAAAAGAGTTGGGGTAGGGAGGACTATATAAGGAAATGATTCCAACGGGAAATTATGGGCTGGGCTTGGTGGAGATTGGGAATTTGGAAACTTAGAGGAATTAGGAAAAATTATGAAAAAGGCAGATGCCCACTATGCAAGGGAATGGAAGATGCTCAGCATATAATACTAGAGTGCCCTGATACAGAAAATTGGAGAAGGAAATATCTAAATGACGAAATATTAAATACTCATTCGAGCATCGTATATGACAGAATAATAAATAACAACATAAAAATCGATGTAAGAAGTGTGGGGTTACTATTGTATAAAATTAAAAAGGAGTGGGAAGTTTCAATTACAAAAGAACAGGAGATATTAGCTAATGATGTTTAATAGTATTGTTAATATTGTTCATTAGGTTAAGTTTGATATGATTGTTAGAATTATATTGTTTTCAGGTTAACATCATAATTATAGACTTAGGATTACTCATTCATTTGGAGATAATTACGCTCACTATACGTAATGTTCAATATCTGATCAGATTACAGTGTGACAGCACAATGCAGCCTTGAGGTAGGAGCTGAGTCAGCAGTGTCTGTGAACTTCGACTCTGGCATACATCAGATGTTTGTAAAGGGATCTGAAGGTCGGACGGGAATTCAGGCACAAAGTTCACAGAACGTCAGTAAGCCGAACTATTATACGGAAACGAAAATACCGGATTGCATAGCCAAAATTCGTAGATGTAGGAACGATATGTTAAAAGAATAAAAAATAGTAGAATTAACTAAGAAATTTCAGTGTGAGAGATACGCGTTTTCGAGATTAACAGACAATAACATATTAGAATTTATAAGAAAATATTTAGCAGCATTTCACATAGGGAAGTTGACGCAAATTGAAGGGCTAACCAAGACGTTCTGCGAAATTTGGCTAAAAAAATGAAGGGCTGCCATCAAGAGACAGCCTGTATGAGCTATACATCTGGTTCGGCGTGGAAAGAGGGATCGAAAAAGATAAGCTGGATGAAGATCTCTTAACGCTGGGTAACCACTTGTATAACTTAAAAGAGGAAAGGCTCCACAAAGAAGCGATAAGAAGAGAATATAGATTTAGAAAATAGGCTGTATACTTTGTAAGAAATTGTTGATTGTAGTTTTATAGAAGGGCCCCCCCGAGAAATACACTGTAATCGAAGGAGACCCACTTTAGATATGAATTCTGAATAAACATTATTATTATTAAAAATATTCAGCAAATTGGAATGAAAGGAAATACGTATGTGGAAATGATAATACAACTCATCCTCAGAAACTAAGGAAAACCAACTACCTTATGCTAATATTTAGAGTGATTTTTATCCACTTATAATTTTAGCTGACCGCCGGCGTAGTCTTGTGGTTAGCGTCGCTGACTACGGATCCGTCGGCCCGGGTTCGATCTCCGGTACCTCCTCGGATTTTTCTGAGGTAGGGAGGTCTGGTAGGGGTGCACTCAGCCTCGTGATTCAAATTGAGGAGCTACTTGATAGCCCCCCAATCCTGCCATCTGCCTATAGGTAGATGACGCAGCGGTCGGGTTGTAGGCCTTGTCCCTTCGGGGATGTCGCGCCACGGAGTTTAGTTTTAGTTTTTATAATTTTAGGTAGTACTGCAATCAACCTATAAAATTATCCCACTACTTTCTGAATGATGTAATAAATGAAGTATTAACCATAAAATAAAATATATGTCTTACTAACAGTTTGACTTTTAGCTAGAGCATAGCAGACCAACTATGGTTTTACCCCAAGACAGAGATGATGAAATGACTAAAAATATCTCTTTTTGTGATTTTTTATTAATACTTTAGGCTACACCATGCAATTTCGGTGCCGCAGGTTCATTGTCAACGCTAAGTCACAAATTATTTCGTGATAAACTAACTAGGCGTTAAGTTTATATGATTGTAGCAACAGAAAAAAAAACAAGGTTGTTTGTGTTCATGCACTAACGTTACAGCACACATAAAAAACGGAATGTATAAAATCATCTTCCAAATTACTACAACCAGCATCAACTATATAAAGGCTTAAACATAATAAACAAAAAAACCTACACTCCTTAGAACACATTGGAGACCCAGCATAGATCACTAATGTTAATAATAATCAATAATCAATTTATTTCGTCCATTTCATCAATAACATGTACTAAGTACAATTGATATCAGACACGTCAATACATACTATGACATACTATAAATAAAATAAATAAAATATTCTTCATCCACATCCACATCCCATCTACAAGCTTCTCACACTAACATTAAAATATCCTAATTGTCTTGGTTCGTTCTGATTCATTCACATCCACACACCAACACATAATGTTTAAATAGATCCTAAACAAGTATCCTAAATAAAACCCTAGTGCCATAGTTTCAATTATCAACTAATACTATAACAACGTACAATTAACACTGCTTTATATTTTATTCACTGAATTTCCACTACCTATTCCCATGCATAAGATATTCCTCCACTGAGTAGAAACTACCATTTATCAGACATTTCTTTAATTCCTTTTTAAAATTCTTGGTTATTTGTATGTTTTTTATGCAAGAAGGCAATTTATTGTATAAAACTGTCCCGTTATATTTAAAGCTATTTTTAAAAAGCGTACTTTTATGCCAAGTGCTGTGTAAATATTAATATTAATAATAATAATAATAATAATAATAATAATAATAATAATACTAATAATACTACTACTACTACTACTACTACTACTACTAATACTAATAATAATAATAATAATAATAATAATAATAATAATAATAATAATAATAATAATAATAATGTTAATGTTTTAGGCGACTCCATAAAGTTACACTTAGCTAACAACGAAAATTTGGTTATGTTTAACAAATACTCTCAATAAGTAATACCGTCCACTCCCTGTCTTTTCCCGGGACACGCTACTACTAGCGCCGCCAGTGAGCAGGAATGGGCAGTTACTCCTCAGCTGATATAGTTAACGTTTGTCTGTTGTGTTTTGTGTACGAAAATATAATATAAATTCTAGTAAAACAGGGTGCCCACGGGGGGTGGGTTAAGGCGCAGACTGCTTCATTGAAATTTCTGGGGGGGGGGGGAATATTATCGTGTTATGAATTTTCTGGCCGGGGGTTGAAAATTGTTGCAAAATTAGAGTTTTATATGTTATAAATAAAAACGGCCAAGTTCTATAACTTCAAAAGGTCTCTTTTAATTCTTTATAAAGATAAAGATGAAGAATTTCGACAGACATGGGCGTACCCGGGGGGGGCGCAAGGAAAAAATGTATATTATTAATTATTATCGTCAGGTGTTTTTCTTTTAAGACAATTATTATAATTGCAGAAGTTTTACCAAATCGACAACATGGAAGCAGAATCCACAGTGGATTAGGAAAGGGGGGTTCAGACCCCCAAGAGTCAAAACCTAAAATTCTATATTTGTATTTAAAAAATATATTTATTTAATTAAACAAGATTTGTTGGTGTGTCAAATATGATATAGCAGTTATTTTCTTTTCATAACATAATGAGTAGGCCTATTATGTCCACTGTTCCATGTGCTATTTAACTTTTCTTATAAATAGTAATAAGTATTATAATTTAGGTAACAATTTCATGTTTAAGTTGCCATGTCTTAGAGTATAGTAAACAAATTTGCTGACTAGTTTTTCAGTGCTAAAATAGCGTAAAATATTATTTTCATTAGTTCAACATTTAAAAATTTCCCGGGGGTGGACACCCGACTTAGGTAACATTTTCTTGTTTACATTGGCATGTCTTAGAGTATGGTAAACAAATTTCTTAACTAGTTTTTGAGTGCTAAAATATCGTAAAATGTGATTTTCATTAGTTCAATATTTAAAAATTTTCTGGGATGGACCCCCGACCCCTTTTTTGGGGGGTATTCCAAACCCCCCGGCACTTCCGACCCTCCCCGCAATTATTTTCTGGCTACTTATTATATTATTAATATAAAATACAAAGTGGCCCAAGAAGTTAAAGCGACAAAAAATAAATTAATTTAAAAAATTGCCCCCCTAGAAAATGTCATATGGGCGCCCTTGTCGACAGGCAATTGGGTTGGGGGTGAGCAATGAAGTTTTGGGGGTGGGCACCCCTGAGTAAAATAATAAATACAACATAGGCCTAAAGAAAATGACCGGTTATGTAGGTGGCATGATATGTGCCGTCTATGGTTGTAATAATTATTTTGAGAGTGAAATAAGTAAAATCGTTAATTAGAGTGTGTACAAGACTGATTCATTCAGATGTTCATTGGCTTACCATCCGAATTGTTTTACATGTAAAAATTTCAAATTTAAAAAAAAAGTATATATTGTACAAAGTATCTTGCAAATCGTATGAATTAAAATTTAAAGCTGATTTTCACGAAAATGTATTAAAGTGAAACAATTAGTTTTGATACTTATTAAAAAAAAGTGTGTGTGGAACGCCATGCGGCAGAAGTGAAACTTTTTTTTATTTTTTCAATTTTGGATTATTGGATTTTTCAAATTTTGGATTGTTGGACTTTTTAATATTGGGTTTTTGGATTTTTTAAATTTCTGACCTTTTAATTCTTTAATTTTGGATTTTAAAATTTTTTTACATTTTAGATCATTGAATTTTTTTAGTTTTGTATTTTTTAATTTTTTGTTTTGGAATTTTTTAATTTTTATATTTTATAATTTTAGAATTTTGGATATTTATGTTTTAAATTTTGGATATTAATATTTTTTATTTTTTAAATTTGTGACTTATTAATTTTGGTTCTTTGAATTTTTTGATTTTGAAATTTTAGATTATTTAAATGTTGGATCTTTGATTTTTTATTTTTTGTATATTTTAATTTTGGATTTTTTAACTTTTTAAATTTTGGATTTTTTAATTTTTAATTTTTGGACTTTTTCAGTTTTGGATAAGCCTAATCATTGAGTTGATTGTTTTCTGTGCAGTCCGTTCCGTCACACCTCACTAATTTCGTGACGATTTTGAGCGTTACACAAGCTCTCGATTTACCCCTACCGCGGCTAAAGAAGTTTTACTTAAAAAATTAGCGTTATCGTCATTTAATTAAGTTAGTTTAGCGGTAGTGTAAATTATGTTATTTCCTGACCTAATTCCTGCATTATGAAGCACAAAACTAAGTTACTGTGTCATCAGGACTTTGAAAAACAAATTTATTTCTGCAGATATATAGGTTCATTAAGTAGCTTCTGAGACTGCTGCCCATTCCCACTCAACAGATGGCACCTCTGTGCCAGTGGACAGTTTGAACAATGGGAATAGAGTAGAGTGGGCGGTATTCTTAGTGAGAGTATTTGTGTTTATGTTTACAAAAGTCAGCTGTTCTGCTCTGTGCTGCCTGGGACATGCGCACTGGTATTGAGTGATGACGTAAAGCCTTAAACTTCGAGCGCTCCGACTAGACTCTTGTAGAACACAAACTTACACGCAACTCGCTCGACAAAACATAATGCCTCTCAGCAGAAGCACAAGAGTCCGCCAAGCGGCAGAAAGTGAAGTGAAGTGGCGGATTTTTTAAATCCGGCACAGTAGTATTATTATTATGCCTATTATTATTATAATGATTATAATAATAATTATTATTATTATATTATTATTAGGCCTATTATATATTATTATTATTATTATTATACTGATGATGATGATGACAACAACAACAACAATAATAATAATAATAATAATAATAATAATAATAATAATAATAATAATAATAATAATAATAGTAGTAATAGGATACTTCACATAATGCAAATTACATGATCGCCAATGGCAATTTGTGGTTTATTGGCTAACCTTCCCTCATCCCCCAGCCCCTATATGCAAGTTAACAACGGGACTTTTCATTATGTCATGTAAAATTTGAATGAGAAGAGATCATTCCCGAACACAATTCTTCGTAGGAAAACAAACTGGATAAATCACATCTTGATAAGAAAGAGGCTGCACAATGACATCATCGAAGGAAAGTTGGAGGAAAATTCAGATCTTTGAAGAAAATTCAGCTGCTAAGCGATATAAATTAGAAAATAAAGCCAACGATTAGAGACGGAGAGATCATCATTACAGGACCAATAATCACTGAGGAAACAAAATATTGACTGCTATATATTAGGAATAGGGTCAAACGAACAGAAGCCAACAAGACAGTAGGGGTCAATAAATATTTCAGGGGACATGTTGAAATTAGGGGTTTAAGCCATGATTACATACCTAATGTGATTTTTTCAAACCTCAATAATAATTCAGTACCTGATGACAGGAGAAACGCAATACATTGTTGTGTCAATATATAAATTATCAAACTAAAGACCTGTTAGGGGTACACTACGGTGCAGTTGGTTGAGGCACTACACTCCAAACCGGGAGGTAACGGGTTTGATCCAAGATGAGGTCATTGGGATTTTTCAACTGGCCTAATCCTTCCGATGGCACTATGGCCCTGGGATTGATTCAGCCTCTAACAGGACTGAGTACCAGTAATGACAATCTTACCACTTTCCCATGCCGAATGTCTAAAAATCTGGGAGCATAAACTTTCTGGAAGTGTAAGGGCCTGTGTAGAGACCACTTACACAGACCTATTAGTTTAACATTGGTAATATGCAAACAGATGGAATATCTAATCTGGGAATACTGAAGGATTGCTTGATGGTCAGTAGGAATACTCTTGTGAAATTCAGGGTCTCCCTAACATTTTGTGAATATCAGGAGTTTTTGTGGCTGGCCAATACTCTGTGGGGCAGACTAATTTATTTGTTTCTTAAACTATCCACTACAACTTCATTAAAGTATTTTTTGTGTAAACTTTATCCTGAGCTTAGTGAAAGGTATAAAGAATCTAAGCGTGATCATAAAAGGCTTGTAAAGGAAACAAAAACGAGACATTATGAAAGCATTTTAAATGATGCAACTAACAATGGCAACTTACAAAAGCCGACGAGGAATCTGTTAACATAACGCTCAAAAATGAACTTGGTATAATTGGTGATCCTCAGAAAGTAGTTGAATCTTTTAATGTATTTTTTAAAGAAGCTCCATAAAAAATAATTTCAAATTTAGATCCTTCAAACCATAATTCAACAACGAATCATATTAAACATGTTACTCAGTCTATTTACTTGCACGAGTTTACAGAATGTGAGGTATTGGATATCATAAATAAGAACTAAAACATAAGATGTCCTCTGGCCCTGATGGTTTTCCTGCCATGCTTGTAATCAAATGTAAAAATATCATTCTGAAGCCTCTTACTTATCTTATAAATGAATCATTTTGCTGTGGTGTCTTTCCAAGTGAACTGAAGTTAAATAAAATTATTCCTGTATTTAAAAAGCATGATAAAAACAATGTGGAAAATTATAGGCCTGTAGCCGCCGCTGTGGGTGAGTTGGTAGCGTGACTGCCAGCCACCTGGGCGGCCCGGGTTCGATTCCCGGCTGGTTGGGGATTTTTCAGTAGTGAAAAATGTCTTTCCCGGGTTCAAGACTGGGTGGGTGTGTGTCCTTAGGTTTAAGTAGGTAGGGGACTGGCGCACCCCGGTAAAAAATCCACTGTGAATATCGCCTTACGGGATCACCAGGGGTCGCTCGCAAACCTGAGGAATAACTTTTAGCCATGTGTAACAGTCTAGCTAAAATGTTTTAATATTGCATGTTGAACAGGCTTCTCAAGTTTATCGATAGACAAGATATTTTGAATGCAAATCAACATGTGTTTAGACCATAAACAGTGGCGGACGCAGAATTTTTTTTTGGGGGGGGGGGATTTGAATAGGTAGAAAGGATAGTAAAAAAAAAATAATAATAATTAGTTTATAAAACTGGCCACTTAGAGTGAATATATAGCCTTTTTCCAAATTTCGGGGGGGGGGGATATATCCCCCCAATCCTCCCCCCCTGCGTCCGCCACTAACCATAAAAATCAACTAATATTTTCAATGTTTATACTGTCCTTATCCCCTAGACGATATAAGAGAACTATATCAATTATACGTATACTGTACTGATAAAAATTATCTTGTATCTGTAAGACTCTTTATTTATTGTACATTTTTTGTTATTATTATTATTGTTATTGTTATCCTATGCCAGTACTGCTGGTCTACAGGATTGCTAAATAAATAAATAAACTAGTACAGCAATTTATTCGGTTTTTAATAAGGTTTTGTTATCACTAGATGCGGGTAAGGTGTCCTGTTGGGATCTTTTGTGACCTCAGCAGGGCATTTCTCTAAACTTGAGAAATCTGGCATTTGTGGTGTTGTTTTGGAATGGTTTTCTTCATACGTAAGTAATAGGCTTCAGTATGTTGAAGTGATGTATAAGATTTATAATTGTAAGAGACTGTACAAATCAAACTCTCTGGATATCAATGTAGGTGATCCCCAGGGATCTATTCTGGGATCCATTCTATTTCTATTTTATGTTAATGACTTGCCTAATCACTTGAAAGATTATTTTATTACGATGTATGCCGATGACACAACGGTTGTTGTTGAAGCTTAGAATGCTCAAGGGTTACAGACTGACTGTAATGCACTGCTAGATAATCTCCAGATATGGTTTAATACCAATATGTTATACTTAAACAAAACTTGTTATATGAAATTTCACAACATACAAAATAAATCAATAAATAATTTAAATTTAAGCATTAAAAATCATAACATTCTTAGCGTTCAGGCAACTAAATTTCTTGGAATAATATTTGATGAACATTTGAACTGGCGCCCACACTGTTTAGAACTTGTGCGTACTTTACATTCTGTCTGTTATCAAGTTAGAATTTTAAGATATTATGTTAGTAGCAATATGATTTTATCTTTTTACTTTGCTCAAGCCGAGTCAAGGCTAATGTATGGTATCTGTTACTGGGGTTCATCTACTATGTTGAATGATGTGTTTCTTGCACAGAAGCGAATTGTCATATGATGGCAGGTATTGACAATCGTACCTCAGGTAGAGATTATTTTATACATTTTAGGATACTAACAGTCTATGGGTTTTACGTCTTCAAACTAATAGAATTTGTGCACATTCATAGGAATGAATTTAGTTGCAATAGTGATTTTCATTCTTACAATAATCGAAATAGAAATATGTTCAGCATTCCTCAGCATAATTTAAACAGTTTCAACAAATCCATCATGGTGTATGGTTTGAAGATGTACAATGATCTGCCTGTTGGTATTAGAGTCACTAGTGACCTGAAAGTTTTTAAAAGACGTATCAAAAAGATTTGAATTCAATTGTGTCCATACAGTATTAATGAAGCAGATGTGAGCGATGTATAATTAATATTTAATCTTAGATTTAGTGACAAGTCTTATGGCTTTTATGCTCAAACAGATTATTATTTATATATTTATTTATCTACGTCCTGCGAGATCAATATACATTGATATGGGACATGTCAATATTTTATGTAATATGGTTAAATGGGATAAATGCTAAGCGATACAGTGTAGATCTAGATAATCAACATAATACAATATAAAACAATACAATAATCTACAAATAATCCACCAAATAATACATGATATTATAAAATGTAGAACATTAGGTATTTAATGGGAACCTTTTGCGTGCAGTTAAAAATTTGTCCACAAGAGCGCAGCAGGGTCAGAGGAGGTCCTGCCATCTCGTTCTGCCATATGCTTATGAGTATCAATACATGTGAATAATGTTGGCTTTCCTATAAAAACTGGCGATTAATAACGTTGAAGTTATATTCCAGAAATCAGATACCTATATTCTGCCTAGGAGAGTGTGAGATCGCCAGAAAAATTATTGATTTGTTTAAAGAATTAATGTCTGTCTGAAGAAATAATTGGTTGTAATTATTATGTTGAAAAGAACCCGTGGGGTTTGTCAGCAAAAACAGGAACAATAATTATTTTGCAGTGGCATAGACATGTGTAGCTTAGTGACAAATAATTCAAAATATTAAAGTTATTCCTGTATATCGTGATGACATTTGTGTTCGTTAAATGGTGAAGAAATAATTCAAATTTTATGAAACATTTAAAACTTATTGTACAGTACTTCACAAAGAAAACATCCCATCTTCTTTAGATTTATAACCATAGTCGTAAATATGTTAAAAAATTCTTTATACTGTAAATCATTTTTAAAAAAGTAATTTAGGTTCATGGTTGTTTGCTTTCACAATATTCTGAATATATTTCAGCTTTCGGTTTTGAATTTACTGTGTGGTAAACAGATCCTAGTATTTGATTAATATAACACAGTAGTTATAGAAAGTAAATAACTTGGATATAAATGTGTAAATATTTTGTTCCTATTATCATTAATATTTTATAAATAAATTTAGGTTACGTTTGCTTGCTTCTAAATGATATCCTTTAGAGGCTTACGAATAAGACATGCTCCAGAATTATAGGTGTCATTAAGTGTTTGTGTGGAAAACAAATACAAATAATAGTATTTCAATAGTGTATCATATTAGTAGTAGAATGTTCTTTTCATGAAATCAACGTAATTTGAAAGAAGCTGGAATGTCAAAATAAAGTAATAAGGGAATGGTTTTCTTGTGGTTATTACTATAGGCCTAAATGCGTAATATTTTTAACGTCAACGCCCATCCATAATGTAGGTTCATACTTTTTGTTTTAGAATTATATTGCATAAGTTTCAGAATTATGGCTCGCAGGGAATTGTTATTCATCGTACTGGGTTCTCATATGCTAATAAGTCAAAATACTATGTTCTCTTCGATTCGAGTTAAAATATCTACGTGCATCGGAATTCCACTTCTAATATAGTGTTTTAATATAATTAATGTGCATTATAAAAGTGAGTTGTATATAATAACAGTATAGTTGATTTATTTATCTTTTTATTTTTTTTTGTATTTAGAGGGGAAAAATAGCCAGTGCCAATTGCCAGTACAGAAAGGAAAAATATGCTTTGACGTCTTCTTTATAATAATCTTTTTTTTTTAATCTTCAATTTACAAGAACCACCAATGCCTGTAAGAATAATTTAGTTTTGCAAGTGTTTCAATTTTACGATTTGTTTTAATTTTTGCAATGAAAAAACTTACAAATTCCGTTTAAACAAAATATTCATAAGTTTATTATACAAATTATAATAAATGTGAAACAGAAATATGTGAATTTTTGTTATGAAGTTAATAAATTAAGTAAGTTGTATTTATCAAATGCTGTCCATACCTTTTTAAGAAGTAATTTTTTATCATAGAAAGAGAATAAATGGTTGAGTTTCCTGCTGGGCGAACTTCCTGTTTATAGCAACAGTACATATGTGAATCTTGTCCATTTGATGAAGATATTGGAAACATGACCTTCTGTTGTAAATAATGAGAATACTACTTCTTCTTAAGTTTTATTCTTTGTAAAAATGATTAAGATAATGAGTCAATTCTGAGGATCTAAAAGTGTTGAGCGAGGAGATTTGAAGGAACTCATAGACTATTAACTATTAGCATCCGTTTAATCTTCTTTATATTTTATAACAATATATTTCGTAAAGCATATGTGTACACCTCTGTTTTACACAGAGGATCGCCACAACATGTTTTCTGGCATTCTGACTGATGTTTAAATAGTCTGTTCCATTATGTTCAATGGACAGCAGACGACATGCTTGGACCTCTTTTGACCCTGCTGCCACCTATCGGGACTAACACAACTCCATCAATGGAGTGACTAACACAGACATGATTGCAGTATTCCTCAATACTATAAAAACATTCATTATTAAAAAACATTTTTAGTGATCTCTTAAATTTATTTGCACAATGTATATTTTTCAAATAGTGAGTAGTTTGTTGAACAGGTTGATTCCAGTATATTTTACTCCTTTCTGGAATAAGGATGTGCTATGAGAAGGGATAGACAGGTTGGTTTTGTGCCTAGTATTATGATTATGGATAGTTTCGATTTTATAAAGTCCTCCATGTGCTTTTTGACATGTAACAGAAGTTCATACATGTAAAGAGATGGTAGAGGCATGATATGTAGATCCTTAAATATTGGTCTGCACGAATCATTTCTGTTTGCTCCATATGTTATTCTAACGATTCTCTTTTGCAATCTAAAGACTGATGCTGCTTCCCCAAAAGATGATTTCGTATCTTAAGATGCTCTGAACATGCGCAAAGTAGAGAGTCCTGATTGTGGGTAGGTTTGTGAATTTTTTAATGTGAAACATTGTGTGAGTAAATTTCCCTAGCACTAGCAGTTCCTCACGGCTTCGCCCAAGATAATTTTACTCTTAATTTTTAATTAATTATTAACACATATTTATTAACACTTGCATGTGAAACATTCATATGCCTACACTAAATTAATGAAACAGCTAAAATCCAGCTTTGAAGTGCATTCCACGATTAGAAAGTGCAGCTTGGGAAAAACGACCTCAGATTCGAGTTCCCTGGCCCAGAAAACCCCTGCATAGTGATTTCCATCCAAACCGATCAAATGAAGGCAATGCCACCTGCTTCGATGGCAAAAAAAAAAATGTTTCCTGCAAGTTTTTCACTCGCAACTCACAAATGAAAGCAAAAATAAAAAATCCTGCTTTAAGGTGCATTCAGCCACCCTAGAGACCATTTACGTGTAAAATTTCAGATCTCTGCATTCAGTAGATTTTGCTAGGCATCAAGTACAGACAGACAAACGCTTCCTTTTATTAATTAGATGAATAATATATTGTAAGAATCTTCATTATATTATCAGCAGAGTTATTCTGAGGAATAATATCCACCAAATATAATAAGCACAATTGACAATGATATTATATTATTTTACATGAAAACTCCATAAACTAACTGTATCAAACTCGACCTTGAACGCATGTCATTTAATGTAAAGTTGATTTTGTAAAGTTACTCCAGATTTTATGCATGGCATTGACAGTTTCAGACTTCTTTGGATTGTTCCAAACAGTTTCTGGTGATACAAATCATCTTTGAGCATGTGTGTGATTGTATGTGAATTTTGGAAACACTACAGAAACAATCTGAATCTGTTCCTAAATGCAGCTAATACACAGGATCCAATGCCCTGGAGGGGAAAGCGCTAGCTTTGATGTCATGCCTTAATTCCAAACTACATTTAACTCATTATTTGAAAATGTCTCCTGGTAATAGTCACACCTGGTATTCATGCCAGTGCAAGTTCCTATATATGCAGTAATAGTTATGTGTAAGTTCAAACTCGGAAAGGTGATAACCTAAACTTGTAATTCAAAATGCCCAAAGATGAATCGCTTCATAAAATGTGGATTCATAATTGTAAGCATAATAACAGGAATCCCATTAATATTTTAATGTGCTCAACTAATTTTAAGGCTTAGGCAATAGGCAGACAGACGCAGATAACAAACACACAAAAAGCAAAGAACAGAAAAGACTGGTTTCCTTATGAACGAAAATAAAGATGCAGAAGATGGTGACTGAATAAATATGGAAACCATACTCAAGAATTTAAATATCTGATGTATATTCAAGAAAACTGCAATGGGGCTGTGAACATGTATTTAAAATGTTGATGGACTAAGGACACCTTCTGTCACAGAATCGTTGTTAGGAAAAGTCATCTCAGATAGATAGAGAATTTGATAAGCTCCAACGTATGCACTCTGTGGGAAATGAGCCAAGCTGGACAAGGAATATCGAAATATGAATGAGGAAGAGAAAATGACTGTCCCATGTACTTAATTTATGATAAACCAGTCAAATTCCAGTGAAGGGGTGCAGGTCAAATTCAGGGATTAAGCAGATCCTATGGCTGAACCCACATTGGGTTTCCAGTGTTCAGTAGAAAGAAATCAAAGGTCTATTTCTTACAACTCTGGGAGGAACTCCACAGATGACTATGAAAAACAGATCCTCAAGTAAGAGGAATGGGAGTTTGGATATATGATTGGCAGAGATGAACTGTCAGGGAGGAGACATATGTTACACATAGTGAAGATCAGGAATGGAAATTTCCTCTATGTACACAATGTTTGTAAGGAAGACTGCAATGGAGTGGATGGAATAATCAACTATGAAGCCTTAATTTTCAGGCATGCAAACCATGATTGATGTCAAGGAAATGTAACAACAAAAAGTCAGGGTGTGCTTGCCCCCACACATGAAAAATGGCTCATGGCAAAAGAAGAGTAACCTCAAGTCCTCAAGATGACAGCAAGAAACATTCAAGTCTCAAGAGAAGACAGCCATTACTAAATAAGGGAGACAACCAGTAGCACTTGGTTCTTGGGCTTGTCTTTACAGAACCGGTTCTACTTCCACGATCTCCATATCATTATCATCATCAGAAAATGTAAAGGTGGGATCAGCAGACCGAGACATTTTTGTTGAGCTCAAGCCCCATGAGCCCAAATAAGTGGGACCACTGTGCACATGCACACACATTATCATGCAAATGCACATAAGCTCATGCATATGACTCTAATGCATTAGCAAACATCGAAACTTGTGCATATGCCCAAACACACTATCATCCACATGTTCTCACACACTATCAAGTATATGCTAAAGCTAGGACAAATAACTGAATAACAGTTAACTGCTTTGACAATTAGTTATGTTATAGATAAAACATTTAACTGTTAGAAATATATGCATTCATGAACCACAGATTATTGTCTCTGTTGGACATTACATGAGAATATTATAGGAGAAAAATTCTTGACACTGGAATTTGAACCCAGGACCTTTGGCTATCCGTGCCAATGCTCTACCAACTGAGCTAAGCCAGAGTTCACTTCACAGCGCCAGAAGGAACCTCTCTTCTCTTCTATGACTGATTGCCCTCAATGGTCTACCTCACTGACAGACGAGTCATGTCATATGCAGTGTCAACCCAATGTCAGAGGAATTTTTCTTCTATAATATTCTCATTTAACTGTTACTTGGACACATGGTTAACTGGATTTATTTGCAGTTATCTAGATTTTTATGTCAATTAACTATAGACAGACAATTAATTGTAATTATTTCTCACTCTCCTCATCTGTGCAATGTATGCTTCTCTGTGTTTGCCATGAGCCTCCATACGACAATACCACATACACAGGCACTAGAAGCAGCCACATGCTTATCCATCTACTCTAAAATATGACAAAATGGTTTCAATAACCTTCTTGTACTGGAAATGGTTATGCAAACATATACACATAAACACACACTAGAAATAATCACGCTTGCCACTCTCAGAGGAAAAATCAATACAAGCTTGAGTGGACCACTCGAATGCCAGTCAAGAGTCACGCTCATGAGAGTTATTCCTCCGGCTGGTGTTTATGTTAAAGCAGTGGATGTGCTTGTTTCTTACAATGAAGATGTTGTGTCTAGCGTATACCGCTTCAATACAAAACCAATACTGCCTTAATACATCCCTCAAAAATCCCAGTGGTGTGACACAAGAGCTCTCATGAGTGAGACTCCCGAACAAATATTACGTTTACAATCTCTAACACACATACACTTACCTACCCATGCACATAAAAGGTATGATTTTTAATAGTGGCAACACAATAGTACAAGTGTAAAATCTCACTGACTGGATATCCAGCATATCCCAGGGCAAAATGGATTTTCTCATTCACAATACATGTCTTAACAATAATAATAAGAATTGAATAAGCAGTCTCTACTTACCTGTCTAAAATGGTGTTTTAAAATTTCAAACAGGGGTGAAGGATAAAAATTCAAATTGCTAAAGATGGTGGTTAATATACAAGGCTTCTAAGAAATCTGCATTTCCATAAAGAGAAATAGGTAAATTAATAGGGGTAAAATTCTCTCAAGAGCGACTAACATGTCCCATTTGGACATTCATCATTACACTCTTAGTCAAGTTTACTATAGTGGGGTCCCTTAGCATGAAAATGTGGACACACTGGATAAAAGCACCAAATTTTTTCCAGGGGCTACCCACGCAGCACGATATGTATAATATACGTATGTTTTAGAGCTACATATATATCTTAGGTTTTGGTCAAATTCAAAACATAAATTATACGTATATTTTATATCCAATATATACATGTATAAAAATTGTAATTTAATCCTACTTTATATTCATTTTACATCAAAATTAAGTACTGTTACATAAGTAATTATAAAACAAAATCGCATTTACTGTTCATTGGCTAATATCAAAATAACGTAAAAAAAAATTCGTAATTATACGTAAATTATACGTCAAGAATTTGACATTGTAAACACCGGTTTATTGTGTTTTACTGTAGTAAAACGATTTGGTTAATTTAATACAATTTACTCACGCTAATCAGAAATTAATAAAAAATGGTTTAAAATTATTACATCCGTAAATTCAGTAGGACTATTTTTCTTACTTTCTTTGGTAAGCTTGCGGCTGCGTAGGTGCTCGGAAGCATCAATGATTAAAAAAAGGAAAATTGTATAATTTTTTAAAGTCTGCCCATAAATTACTTAATACAAGTATAAAGCGTGGGAAGCTTAAAACTCGTTATTTTGCGTCTTGATTTTTAAAATTTTCCGGGGGAGGACCCCGTAAGCTTAAAACTCGTTATTTTGCGTCTTAATTTTTTAAACATTTCCGGGGTTGCTTCTCATCCTGCTCGGAAATTTCCGGCATAGCTCGTAGGTCATCGGTATCTGGACGAACCACGCCACAGATATAGAGGAATAGATCGGCAGCGTAAGGGGAGGGAGTGAAGCCAACGCGTTCGCTGCGTCGCCATATTGCGATCACCAACAATCTGACGAAAGGAAGGGAAGCGGGCGCGGGAATCAAACAAGAAATGCTTTTTAAAGCTGTTTTAAATGGAATTTCACAATCCAGTAGATAAATTAATAAATACAGTTTTATTGTCATTCGGCCATTACAGCAGTAGACGTCACATTTATGTACTAATAATAAAATCAGGTAAACTGATATAACAAAAGTACCAAAGTGCATGTAGTACCTAATAGTTTAAGTCTGTATACAGAAGATGCTTCTCTTGAATTAATGTTGTGTTGATAATTTTAATTTGTAGTCACATATCTTTTACATTTATTCAGCTTAGGCTGGTAAATGCGAACTCGTCAATTTGAGCTTACTTGCTACAGTTACTAACTAGGAATATTCTAGCTTAGGCCTACACTGTATTAGTTGTAAATCACGATTACAAATAAGGAAAATCTAACACTAATGTAATTTTTTTCTAATGCTATCATAGGCGTAACGAGGGGAGAAAAAAGGAAAATTGTACAATTTTTTAAGTCTGCTTATAAATTACTTAATGCGTGGGAAGCTTATAACTCGTTATTGTGCATCTTAATTTTTAAAATTTTCCGGGGGAGGACCCCCAATCCCCCTCTCCGGATGTATAACCCCCCCCCCATATGGTCGGCCTGGTTATGCCTATGAATGCTATTAATGAGTGCTTGAAAATGGAATGATTTCTTTTACTATTTTCTAAGTGAAACTTCTTTAGCTGTGGTAGGAGTAAATCGAGAGCTAACCCAAAGTTGCGTTACGGACAAAATCGTCACGAAATTGTTACGCTCAAAATCGTCACGAAATTAGTGGGTCTGTGACGGAACGGACTGCACAGAAAACAATCAACTCAGTGATTAGGCTTATCCAAAATTTAGAAAAAACAAAATTAAAAATCTAAAAATCCAAAAATAAAATATCGAAAATCCAACATTTAAAAATTTAAAAATATAAAATTAAAAATCTAAAATTAAAAAAATACAAAAATTAAAAAATTAAAAGATCCAAAATTTAAAAAATACAAAATTCCAAAATAAAAAATTTGAAGAGTTAAAATTTTAAAAATCCAAAAATCCGAAATTTAAAAAATAAAAAATCCAGAATTTAAAAATCCAAAATTTAAAAAATCCAAAAATTAAAAATTAAAAATTGAAAATCCAAAATTTTAAAAATCTAAAAGTTCAAAATTAAAATATTCAAAAAATAAAAAAGATCAACAATTTAAAAATAAAAAATAAAAAATCCCAAATTCCAAATTTAAAAAAATTAAAAGAACAAAAATTTAAAAATTCGAAAAATCCAAAATTAAAAAGTCCAAAAACCCAATATTAATAAAGTCCAACAATCCAAAATTTAAAAAGTCCAAAAACCCAATATTAAAAATGTCCAACAATCCAAAATTAAAAAATTTAATAATCCAAAATTTTAAAAGTAAAAAAATTAAAATTAGTTTCACTTCTGTCGCGTGGCGTTTCACGCTCACTTTTTTTTTTTATTATAATTATATGTTAACCTCATATTCAAGGAATTCTCTGATTGAGTAATATGTTCTTTGCAAGAACCAGTTTTTATTTTAAATTTTGAATAGTCAGCTATTTAATGCTTTCGTTTCGTTTGAAATTTTATTGTATGTTTTTATGCCCATGTATTGTGGTGTATGCTGTAGGTGGGTTAATCTATGGGAACAGAATTTTAATAACTCTGTTTCTGGTGTTGTATTCGTGAGTATGTTGGGTGTTGTATTGGTCAAAATTAATGTGTACATGAGTTAGAAGCTCTAGTAAATATATTGAAGGAAATGTTAATATTTGTACATTTCTAAAGAGTGGCCTTCATGATTCCCTGTAGGATGAATGGGTCATAATTATTTTGTTGTTGTTGTTGCTTTCCCATTCGCTGCAGTTTCCCCGGACAATTATTCCGTAAACCAGTATTGAATGAAAATAGCTGTAATAGACCCAGTTTAAGCAATAGTAATTTGGCAAATTTATAAGTGAATGTTAATTTGACCTCCAATATAGTGGTATAGTATGTATTTCAAATTACAGAGATTCCCAAACAACACTGTGGTTCACCATTTCACTATAAATTCGGGATTATGTAGGAAGAAAAACAATTTTCCGTAATGAATACGTGGTACTTAAGCGGGCACGTTGGTGATACCAATGTGGCGTCGGCACTGCTTCCCTTGCCCCTCTTCGCCCCTGACTCGGCTTCACTGCTACCTGCAGTTAAAGATACGACGCTGCCGATCTATTCCTCTATATCTGTGAACCACGCAAACATAACCGTCAATCGCCATCTTGATTGTATTAAGCAAAGCCGAATGTTGTTTGATTCTCATTCTTTTACATAATATTAGGTAAGCCCTTTGGTTGATCTCTGAATATATAACGTTATCATTTTTACACAATACTGTATTATGAGTGTTGCATGAAATACAGCCTCTAAAAAATAAATAGGCCTATCATTTATAGGCTATTCTAAATTTACATTATAATTGAAGAGGTACCTTTATTTGTTTCAGATGATTTACTGAAATCAAGGCAGAAGGAAATCAAAGCAGAGGAGGAGCATAAGCAACGAAATTCCAACTAAATTGGAACAGTTCCAAGATCAATTGGGATTTTCAAGATTGTGTCAGAATCAAGTATTTCGATTTATTATACCGTGCATGTTACCGTAGGCCTTAGTATTTCATGTAAACGCATGTTATATAAATTTATGTAAGTCTTTCCACGTTATGCCCTCATTATATAGTCTAAGAAATCCAGGGAATGTTGCCAGTAAGTTGAGCCAACATTGAGGTTAGGGAAACATTTTACAGTACAAATAATGGGAAGGAATCGATTTATAGTGGACAATATGTAGGCTATAATAAACATAGTAACCTAATCTATTTCTTTGCACTAGTAAATAATTTTCATTCTCGTAATATGTAACTTGCAGTCTGTAGTCGAAGATGAATTTCTCGACTGCTGACTACAACTGTATTTTGTGAATGGCGTACATTACTCACCACACGTTTTACTTTGACTACCAACTACAGACTGCCAACTGCACATTGTGGATAGAGCTTTAGGCCTACGTTAGTTATATAATCAACTCTACCAAGTATACTTGCCTGTATAATTTAAAAACATAGTTCATGACAGGGTTAAAAAATGCATTTACATTATGTTTGAATAACCGTCTAAATCTGATTAGCTTAACTTGATTGCTAGAATCCTTTTCCATCAAATTGTTTCATCTATCCCTATAGGCCTATATGTGCACTTAATAGATTAGGTTATTTAAAACATCTTTACCAAATCATGTAAAATCTCTTCAAATTTCTAAAGAATTCTATCTGTTCTATTCTTAATTTAGGCCTACATTCAGTCACAATTTTGGTTATAACCCCAATAGGCTACAGTTTGTAGAATTAAATTTAAAATGAACTCTAAAATGTTGTGTGTAGGCCTAATCAATTTCGCTAATGATCCTAACATCAGTCTTTGTAAAAGTAAAATATTACTAGATCATGGAATAAAATGGGAATAATGGAACTTTGCGCCCCACGAGTTCCCCTTTCCACTCGCCTGGCCGCTTGCCGCCTGCCCCGCTTCCCCGCAGGTCATGCCATCATGCCTGTAGCCGCTGCTCAACGCCGCTAATGCGTAATTGCGATTGGTATGTCACCTAATATTTCACAATAAAAATAAAATACCCTTGCACCTGGCATTCAACCCAATTCTGTACTAATTCCATCCTACTATCCCCCACAAATCCTACTTCCCTTAAATCTATCCTAATATTTTCCTTCCACCTACGTCTAAGTCTTCCAAGTGGTCATTTCCCTTTGGGTCTCCCACTCAGCATTTTTTAGATGTCTTTCCTCCCCCCATACGCACAACATGTTTAGCCCATTTCATTCCCTGTGATTTAATTTCCCTTACTATATCTGGTGGCGAGTACAGATTACGCCTATGAAGCTTGTCGTTATGCAGTTTCCTCCAGTCCCCATTTTCATCTCTCCCATAGGCCCAAATATTTTCCTAAGCACCCTGTTTTTGAACACACTCAGATTATGTTACAAACTGTATCTTACAATCAAAATTGTAATTGAATGTAAATTAAGAATATAATAGATAGAATTATTATGAATTTTTTGAAGAGATTTTACACAAATTGTTAAAGCTTTTTTAAACCTATAATGAATTCTTTTAAATATTATTTGACAATGAATAAGGTATTCTATTAAGTGCATAGGTCTATAGGAATAGATGGAACAGCATTTTAGAAATAAAGCTCTTACAGGTTAAGCTAATCAGATTAGACTGTTTTTCAAACATAATGTAAATACGGTACGCCTTTTAACCCTGTTATGAACTATGTTTTTAAATTATACAGGCAAATAGAATGGAAGTTACTTGATAGAGTTGATTATATTTCTAACGTATAGGCCTAATAATGGTAATGCTATAACTGGTCACAAGACAGCTGGATAACAAATTAAGTAATCACAGTAGGCTAAAAGATTGCACATTGTTACTTATATGAGAATATAAAGATTAACACCATATAATATTGTAAACGTTAATGGTAACATTCTTGGATTTCCTAGACTATAATGAGGGCATAAGGTGGAAAGATCAACTTACATAAATCAACTATTCTCACATTGCATAAAAATGAAGTTTATTAATACATGTTATGTAGTTTATAATATATATATATATATATACATATATATATCTGACTTATCCATAGCTTGTAAAGCAGCAATAACAATAAACTAATCATTATTCATTTCTCTGAATTTTATTTAGCCTATAGCCAAGATTTTTTCCTTATGTTTTCCATGTATAACCATTTTTATGAGGTATAGAATTCTGGACCTGGGTGCACATAGCCTCATGAAGACGAGGAGCCACTTGATAAAGAAATAGCGGTTTCAGTCATGAAGACAACCATCTGCCAATGTAGAAGAATGAAGGAAGAAGATGCAACATGGGTAGTAGGCCTTGTCCCCTCATGGGATGAAGTTCTCGACCATTAGTATTACAGTACTTTCACTGTACGACTTGGCCGGCAATCGCACGGGCCGACTCCTTGACTCATGCATCAAGCGCCCGATTTCCCTACATTCCTCCATTGGGTTCTGCTTTTTGCCTTGGTTTCATGTTTATTTTGTCACAATTAGGTAGTTGATAAAATATTTTCCTCAGCAACTGCAATTTAAGAATGATTAGCAAGTCCATGCAAATCTTTCGCACTTCGCCCCTTTTGATAGGTGCCCAGGAAAACTAGGCATTTAGCTAACTAATAAATTCATTCATATACATTCACAAAATACAGTATACGGTTGAATTAAGAGCAACATATGAACTGTATACTGTGTTTTGTGAATCTGTATGAGTGAATTTATTAGTTAGCTAAATACTTGGTTTTCTTGGACTATTATCAAAAGGGGTGAAGTGCGAAAGATTTGCATGGATTTATAAGTAGTTCTTAAATTGCAGTTGCTGGGGTAAATATTTTATCAACTACCTAATTGTGACAAAATAAACATGAAACCAAGGCAAAAAGCAGAACCCAATGGAGGAATGTAGGGAAATCGGATTTTGGTTGGCTTATGGATGGAATTATGTTGGAATTCGGATGGCAACAGTTGGCATTACAATGATGGCCCAACAGATCGCCAACAAACATTCCCAACTGTTGGGATTTTGTTGTATATTGGTTGGCTACAGTTGGCAATTGGTTGGGTAAAATGGTCGTTGCCAACGGAACCCCGACGGACATTCCTAACCGTTGACCAACAAAACATGGCGACCATTTCCCAACATTGGCCCAACGATCTGTGCTACTAGGGTGATATCTCATGTATTGATAGTATACATAAAATGTATGTGAGCAGTGTACATTTATGAACCAAAGGCCCTATATAGGCTACATAAATTATATATAAAATATACATTTGATAGATCATCTTTACATATTTTTTACGTATAGATATTGTACATCAATAGTATGTATGCGATTGTGTGTATAATTGATATATATTAGATGTCTGCATTGACATGAATTTACGTAAAATATACATAAAAAAGTGGGACATTTGAGCGTATATTATACGTAGACTATATTTAACCAATATGTGTGATGTACATTACTTAGATCTAGGGATAACGTAATTTTTACATATATTTTACGTATGTGTGCTGAGTGGGTACTTAGGTACTTAGCTTTCAATTTTTGATAGCAGCCAACTCGTCCGTCGGGCATCTTGGATTTTAAAGCGGCCATTTTGAAAAATAAGTATATTATCAATATCTCGGCTTCTAAAGCACTTAGGATCACAAACTTGGTGTCTATATATATATATTTGTGGTCAGGGAATATAACTGCACAATGTTTAACATGAACCAACTCATCTGTCGGCCATCTTGGATTTTTTAGCGGTCATTTGGAAAAATAAGTATATTATCAATATCTCGGCTTCTAAAGCACTTAGGATCACAAAATTGGTGTCTATATATACATATTTGGGGTCAGGGAATACAACTACACAATTTATAAATGTGTCAGACTATATATTTGTTCACTAGTATATTACCAATTGCAAGTTATTCACCAATTAACTGTTCAAAATATTAACAAATTTATACAATCGTTTGAAAGAAATTTAAATGCAACCAACTACATATTTATTCATTAGGCTACACATGTTACTAATGATATGCTACCATTTACAAACTATTCAAGTCAAAATATACAAAAACAACATAAATACATTATGTTTACAATCATGTTACCAAATCATATATAAAGATGGCGTATTATATGAAAGGATACCTTATATAAATTTATTATGTGGTATTCAAACACTGACAGTTGCACAGCTCAGTGCAATTCGAACAAGCAATTTTGCACGAACACCTACCAGTGCAGCCTATCAGACTCTTACAGTTACATTTAACCAATTCGTAATAGGTTAATAGGTAAGGTACCGGTAATAGGTAAGATATTCCATACAGGAACCCATGATGCACTGTCTACTTTCTGAGCCTATCTTCTGGATTAGGAACATGCTGTTGACTGCTCACTGTTACAACATATCCCTGCCTGATATGCAGCCCGCTTGGAGTGTTGGAGTAGTGCGCCCTTCGTTGGGGGAAGTTTCTCCATTGACTTATTCTTCTTACAAAACAGCTCCTTCCTGGCTTCATCCACATTGTCTAAATCACGGTTCTTATCATATAAGATCACAGTGAAGCCTTCTAGTAATTTGAAATTTTTATTATCAATATCAAGTTCTGTGTAGGGATGGAGTGCCATGTAGGTAAAGGCATCTGTCACTTGAGGACAACAATTCCAGGCCTCCCATGCAGATTTCTTGCCTCGTCCAAAAAATTTATGATGTCGAGTGCTTGGGATTTCTCGACACCCAACTTCGTGCAGATAGCATTAATGCTAATATAAGTAAATGTTTTTCCTGTACCAAAAGCAACACAAGTATCTACATCTGCACACAAGGTCATCAGGTGATAGAACTTGCCAATGAGGATCATCACTACGTTCGTCTTAACAGTACGCACCATACGGTTACTGCAGCCATTCAATAGTGCATCCTGTAAGTGGTGTCCGCTTCCTCATGGTCACATGGTGGCTTTGACCTATCAGTTCCTCGGATAATAACTTCGTCATCACATGTGACGACAATAAGCTTACTTTTGGTGCATTCCAAACTTGCCAATTTTTGGAAAGGAATGCAAAAAGTTCTTGTTTGTTGGTAGGGTCTTTTAAAAAATCTTCCCTCTTAAGTGGGATCTTGTTCCTTCCTTCACACTTTCTCCTAACACCCTTGCCTCCCAAACTACATCAACTCGTTTGCACCTTTCTAATTGCTTATTGATGTAAGGAATGAATACATGATCAGCATAATCATCAAATGTGACGATATTGGTAGTTGGGGGTGAATATGCACAACAGTGGCTCCATCAAGAAGTTTTGCATCAACATAATCAAGAGGATCATTTGGAGAATCCTTGCCCAGAATAATCATAAGATCAGACTTCTTTCCACATCGCAGAGTTCCATTGTCAGATAGTGAAGGGGGAAAATGGTGAGTGCTCTTCTTTTCTCCTTCCTATGAACAGCGAATTTGAAAGGTGGAATTTATTTAACGACGGACCCGGCAACTAAGTAAATTGATGAATAGTTCGTAAATGGTACATATATTAGTGAACAAATATGTAGCCTGATAAGTTAAAAAATGTGTAGTTGTATTCACTGACCTCAAAAATGTATATTTAGACACCATGTTTGTGACCTGACATGATCTAGATGCCGAGATATTGATAATACACTTTTTCAAAATGGCCGTTTTAAAATCCAAGATTGGTGACGGATGAGTTGGTTCCTGTTGAAAATTGTGTAGTTGTATTCCCTGACCCCAAATATGTATATATAGACACCAATTTTGTGATCCTAAGTGCTTTAGAAGCAGAGATATTGATAATATACTTATTTTTCAAAATGACCGCTAGAAAAACCAAGATGGCCGAAAGATGAGTTGGTTCATGTTAAACATTGTGTAGTTGTATTCCCTGACCCAAAATACGTGTATATAGACACCAAGTTTGTGATCCTAAGTGCTTTAGAAGCCAAGATATTGATAATATACTTATTTTTCAAAATGGCCGCTATAAAATCCAAGATGGCCGACGGAGGAGTTGGCTCCTATCAAAAATTGAAAGCTAATTACCTAAGTAACACCTAGAAAAAATTTGGTGCTTTTATCCGGTGTGTCCACATTAAGGTGGAATTTGACCGTAAGGGACCCCACTACTAGGGCTACTGCAGTTTTCTTTAAATAATCAGTACCTCTTGGGCCTTCTGAATTTATATTAAAAATATTAAAACTTTATCCAAAAATTTTAAAACATCATTTCAGAGCAGCAGTAAAGATTGTTCAATCAATTTTATATTTGTTGAGGAATGTGTAATGATTTTGCCCTGAATTCCAGCAAATATCTGCTAAAAGTGGCATAAACTTCCCATATTTCAGTGAGGTTCTACAAATATATTGCCACTATTAAAAATTCAACCCATATACAAACTTACATCAGTCATTCACATAACTAGTGGTCTTGTTGTTAGCATCCATGACTAAAGATCTGTTGGCCCGGGTTCAATCCACGGTACCTCCTTGGATTTTTCTGAGGTACGGAGTTCTGGAACGGGGTGCACTCAGTCTTGTGATTCAAATTGAGGAGCTACTTGATAGAGAATTAGCGGTTCTGGTAATGAAAACCGCCATTAATGGCCATGGGTGTGGCATGCTGACCACATGGTAGATGACGCAGCAGTTGGGCGGTAGGCCTTGTCCCTTCAGGGATGTAACACCACGGAGGTTAGTTTAGAAGTTAAAGTGATCATCATCACTGAGAGATTCTTGAGACTGAATTGATTAGTTGAAATTTGGAAAGAGTATGGTAAAGGCACTTTTGTAACAGTTATGTACAATATTTTATTTACATTATATTTCACATTTTGTACAAGTGTTTCAAGGAGTTGCATTAAATCAATTTGCAAACTATAACATCGAAACCTGGTCACACCTGTTCAGATTTCACCATGCGATAACTGTAGACCAAAACCAGAATCACACTTCAGGCGGAGGGGGTATCAATTTACAGATCTTCATTTCATAGTATTTTTCATTTCTTGAGTAACAACAACAATAACAATAATAATAATAATAATAAACAGGGGCGTAACTAATGGAGCCACAGGGCCCGCTGTGCCATTTCAGCAAGTGTGAAGAGTGTTATTTCCCTCTCACTTCAATATTTATGGCATAGGCTACCCATTCAATCATTTTATTGGAGAAGTAGAGACAAAAAACTTGTGACATAATAAGTCTAGCTTGGTCAATGCTTGCCACTGATATCTAGAACAAAGAATATCAACATCAAGGCTGTTGTTGTAGAGTTGTCCCCAAAACTATGCTTCAGAAAAATGTGGAGGTTTGTTGTTATTCTTTGCAGTACTGATAAACAAAATACCAACTCAGAAATATTAATGAAAATTTTTGCGAGTGGGCCCCGTAAGTTTTTAGTTATGCCACTAAAAGTAAATATTTAATAATATAATAATAGCCACAAAGCTTTACAGGGCATACAGTTTTATTCAAATGCGTAAGTAAAGTTTCTCATGGCGCATTTTGATGTTAGTGCAAGTGGACTGGCATAAAACAACATTTTGCTGACTCTTTTTATGATTGTAAACAAACTAAATTTGAAACTGTATGAAAAAAAACATGATTTTTTAAAACCTACAATTTTTTCATTGATCTCAATTTCAAATGTTTGGATGGAATACAATATTTTTCTTTCCTGAGTTTTAAAGAAAACACCCAGACAAATGTATGCATACACACACACAAGCACCATACGCGCACACACATACACATAAACACACACACACTCATATATATATGTACACACACACACTCATATATATACACACATACACAGCTTGTCTTGGCCTATATCCATTCTCTCCCCTTTTGATGGTGTGATAATCTCATATCATGATAAAATTATTTTTGTAAAATTTCCATTTTAATAACACTGTTATTAAATTGTATAAAAGAATCAGCTACCACAAAGATAGCCATACTGCATACATATTTTCCAGAGATTGATATACGAGAACACAATTATAACATAGAATATGTTCACTATAAAAGTCAATATGTAACAACAATAATGAAAAATATATTTCACAGTATTTTAACTCAAGTTTGATCTAGGGTATTTAAATATCCAATTTTCTCCATCCTTGTGAAAGTACCTTGTTGTATATTCCATATTGTGTTGTCTACGCTGCTTTTCTTCTTCCCTCTGTTTCCTCTCAAGCTGAAACAAGACAACAAAGAACATAACATCTACCACTGTATAGTCCCAATATACTGTTATATATGACAATTTGAACAGAATATTGCAAGATTAATGTAAAGTACTAAATAAATCATTGAACTATTTAGCCCTTGTACCCTGTTTCTTCCAGAATCCCAAGGATCATAAGAGGTCTTTTATGACCCAAAAACAATTATTTCCTTAATATTTTGTAATTACAAATGAACTGCTTTAAGAATTTTAAAATATATTTGTGAGAACTAACTTTAAGGAAATCTACCTCATTAAATTCATAATCTTCAACAGGATTTATTAAGACATGAATCCATTAATGTACTGAATCTGAGTTATCAAATTTTAACCACTGCTACCAATATTGTGAATGAGAAATAGTTAACCTAATTTGGAAAAGCTAACATCAGAAAGATTTAAAAGCACACAAACTGACTTGCACTAAATTAAAGTAGTGTTTTCAATCAATGCACATTTATATTATTTCAGTTTCTGGATTAGTTATGTTCAGGGCCTGTTTATATATATATATATATATATATATATATATATATATATATATTAGGGTGGTCCTTATTTTTGAAGTTTTGAAATGTTGTTACCTGACCCTCTTATTTTGTTCTATGATGTAAAAAACTATGTTGTGAAAAGTTTTGTTCAGATCAGACATTATTTAGAGGTTGCTCAATCAATCTGAAATAATGACTTTTTATAATTTTTTCAAGAATGGTGAAAACTCAATATGGCAGCAGCGACTAATTCTAGACGGACCTCCACAATTTTCTTAAAGTGAACTGAAAGGATCCAAGTTACCTTTAAGAAAACAAGTGTTAAGTGTCTGATTTTACCACCATAAAACCTTCAAGAAAACAGTTTGTGAGAGCTGTAGGACCGTTGTGAAGGAAACTTCTGTGATTTGAGAAAAGGCTTGTATTCACATTCGATATGAGCAGGATTGTATAAAACAACTGGAGAAGCTTCATGAAAAGTGGACTAAGCTGCAGAAAAATTTCCAATAGGAAAACAGCTGTGCAGCAAAGCAATGAGACTCTGTTCTTAAGAGACCTAGACAATTTATTCGATACTGCTTATCAGGAAGCCCTGCAGATGATCAAGATCTCAGAGGACAAGGATTTTATTCTTGCATAAAGAGAACTTGGTCACCATGGTTGCTTTGGGCAATTCGATAAAGGTATACCAAAGTTGCAGTCAGGTACTGAAGTAGTAGCTACTTTGCTCGAAGAGTGGGGACTTGTTCACCAAGTAAGCACAATGTACTTTGACACTACTGCCAATGACACAGGTCACAGAAATGGAGCTTGCATACTTTTTGGAATAGAAATTGCAAAAGGACCTTCTCTACCTAGCATGTTGTCACCATTCTTGCAAATATGTTCAACAAGGGATGCGATGTACATCATCTGACCCTGTTGTAGCCATTTTTAAACATTTTAAAGAGTCCTGGAATGTGAGAGATCAATCACCTTACGAAAGTGCAACCAGTAATGCAATGCTTCCAACAGTTTTAGCAGCAATTATTATGAGGGTCATCTGTGGTATTTGATAGGAAAACTTGTGGGTTTGGCTTTTTTTGTTGTTGTAAGAATGTGCTGACATGTTTGAAAAAGCTATGCTTTTTTCCGTGAAAGAAAGGGATAAGCTGCGTCTCCATTGATATACATTTAACACCAACATGTCAATATTAACAAGTTGATATTGACATGTACATTGCAATTTCGCGTTCCAATTGACTTGACATGCAAACCCAGCGTGTTGCACTTAACATTTTCAGATGTTAATTTGTTTTCCGGAGAAAATGGACAGCATGTCAAGTCAATTGACTATTCGGTCAATATCGGCTTTGTTTCGGGAATTTCCGGGAAACAAAAAGCGATCGCAGCTTAATCGGCTTTGGTTCGGGAATTTCCGGGTGAACAAAGAGCAGTCGACAGCTTCCTCAATATTCCCGGCATCCATTTTGTATTATGTGAGTATTTGGTATATCAGTGTTCTCAATAGTATTGCATCTACTTTTAAAATTATTTTTTATGGCATACTCCATTGTTGAAAAATGTTATAGTTATTTTGAAAAGATCAAGGCATTTGTACAAAATTAGTATTTAAGAAAGCCATAGACAGTTAACAAGAAGATAATAACGAGTGTATAAAACTACTCTCATTTTGTAATGTTGGCTGCCCTCTTCAGAGGCGTTTTCTTTGTGAATGTTATTCATTTCTGTTCGTAACCGCGCCAACACATGTTAACCTATAGTGGAGACAGTTGTTAATTCGCAAACCACTTGACTTGTGTACATGTTGTACATGTACAAGTACATGTACAAGTTGATGATAATCATTTAACATATGTTAACTGCAACATGTTGGTGTTAAATGTATATCAATGGAGACGCAGCTATAGGGTTAATGAACCTTTTAAACATATCCAGCTGAGTGGAAAGAGTTCCTATGATATGGAGATTGAAGATTTTGTGAGAAAAAATACAACAAATTTCTTTCATCACCTTAGCATCCGAAAAATTACTTAGATTTTGATCCTAAAATATGGCATCTCAGAGATGACTATACGCAAGCAAGAGCAACAGTGTTAAACATTTAAGATTTGTTAATGTTATTGCTGAAAGAGGTGTGGCTCTTATGCAAGAGCATAATGCCCGTATAACAAAGAATGAAGACCAGAAACATTATTTATTACAAGTTTTGGAACAACATAGGCTTTGTTATCCCAAAAACAGGAAAAAATAATAATTTCACTTGAGTAGGGTCACAAGAAACACTCGATTATGGTAATTTCAGTAATAACAATGAACATAATGTTATCTGTTACAGACTTAATTGAGACTGATAAAGAGTTGAGTGTGAAATTTATCAAAATATATAATAAACCAATATTTCGGCAGTAATTTGTATAACGTAAAACTTTGAGTTCGTTGAGCTATCCCAAAATATTAATTAAATCGTCTGAAACTTTGCATACATTATTTTTCTATGTAGAAGAACATTTTTGAGGGGTCACAGCATATAAATTGCTGATATATATATATATATAAAAAATGTGACCGATTTATGGCTGTAATTTTATTGCGAATTTTCATGAAAATTGAGTTTCTGCAAAAATGTTCATTTTTATGATAAAGAATACTGGTAGTATAAGAACCTTAGGAGTATGACATTACAAATTAGATTTTTTTGTGAAATTTCTACTATATTTTAAACTATAAATATGACTTTACATCATTTTCAAGAATTTTTTTAAACACAAACACAAAAACTTGGCCCTATTATGTTGTATAAAATAATGTGTCTTATTCTGTTCACTGGGAGCATGTAACATATCAATCACTACATGTTGATATCCTATTCTATTCTATTCTTATATTCCCAGTAACGAGCTTGTGTTTTATCAGATAAAATTGCACGTGTTCCCAGTGCCGGATTTATACTTTTCATAAGTATTGGCCACTTTATTTGCGCCGTCCCTTCCTCCTTCCTAGAAGTTCCCACCTATCATAATCACTCATTTGTAGGCCTTTATTTGGTAATAAACAATTTTAAGTATTTAAATATAGGTTAAGTAGGTATTGAAAAGTGAAATTAACGAATTAATTAGTCATAAAGCAAAAGAAAAAAACAAGAATTACAATTTCTTCCGGGATTTTTTATTGGCAAAATCATCTATAATATCATCATCAGGGCCCGGATTCTGATGACACGTCATCTTTTTATTGATGCTGCCCAGACATTGCCAACTTGTATATAAATCCTAATCATGGCCTCTAGATTATAGAAATGCATTTTTATTAGGTCATTTTTTGCAATTTTATATTTTTAGGACATTTATTTCAATTTTACGTCATTGTTTTGTCATTTTCCTGTCATTTGCTTCCTTATTTTGTCATTTTCATGCATTTACTTTAAATAAATGACTACAGTGTTTTGCAGATGATAAGCCGTTTGTTCATTCTCCTGCTTAGATACGCGGTCCAATCAGAGGTAGCAAGACGGAGGGAAGACTCTTCCTGCTAGCGGCGGTTTTTTAGCTCGTACACGTGATTGGCGGTGAAGGAAATAGCTTCTCATTTGAAAAATACTGTAGGTTTACTATAATGCAACATTTTTGTAGAATCTACTTTAAAAACAATTTTCTTACTTTTCTTCTCGAATGTTCCACTCAAGAACAAAATTTTTAGACCTACAACATCCTTCCTACATTTACAGTTTTTACAATTGTGTGTAAATTAGTCTATATCTTTGAGTGCACAGTAATAATTTTTATAAATAAAATATCAGTTTTTAGGTCATTCTTTGTAATTATTAATTGGTTTAGGTTAGGAGGCTCTAGGCCCTTAAGCATGAAAAAGATATAAAAAGGAGAGGAAGGTGCCAGAGAACTTACCAATTGGCAGGAGAAGCTGGTCTTCAATTGGTGCTGGCTCTGGTATCATAGAAACACATAAAAAGAAAGAACAATAAAAACGAAAATTTTCGGACAAACTTTGCCCTTTGTCAATCACTTAGAGAATGGAGCTTGAAGAGAAAGTGTAGGGTTGCCAACCTAGCCAACTGATGAAGAATGGCATCCTATGTTCTCTGGCCAGGAGGGAAAAGGTTTTATCTGATGTTGAGGTTGGGGGGGTTTCTGGATTTGGTTATCCACTGGTGAGCCAGTTCCCACCTTCTGAGTTGGGAGGGGAATCCAGATAAACCTGTATCCAAACACACCATGGACCATGGGATATCATTTGAGGACTGTTTCACCATCAAAGTAATCAAAAGCCTCCCTGATAGCTGCAACCCCTCCCAACTCAGAATGTTCGCGCAAGCAACATGTTTCTACTTTAGAATGTTTCAAACTGTCCGCTTGCAATGTCCCGCTTTGATTGTCTTTTTATTCGCGCCTCAAGGCATTGTGGGATCATGCATGACTTGCTAATTTCTTTTGTTATATGTGGTGGCTTAGCATCACGCCAGTTAGTATTGTACGAGACCTCACTCAGATAACAGTGTATCTAGTAGGCTCGAGTCATTCCCGCTTTTTCTACCAAGATCCATTAAACTTGCTCTAGAAAGCGGCGAATAGTCACAATTGTGCGCAATTGTGGCTCTCAGTAATTATTCATACATAATTACATATAATTCATAAAGTTCGCGAGTGAATTCTCCGAATTACAGAAGTTTGATATTTCGCAACAGTGGTGCAACCAACGCTATATGTTTCAGTGCTTATATCAGCTTTTACGACTAAACTACATACAAAAGTTTAGTGTTAACTTCAAGAGCAATTTAATCTACGCATTTTAAGCTATTATTTATCAAGGTTTTCAAGAAATTAATATTTGCAGACACGTGGTGTATACGTACTCTTGCATCTTATGTATCAGTGTTTCTTTTCAATTAGTTTCAATAATTTATTGTGTGTGAATCTAGTAAGTTGTGATTATTTCATATTTCAATTGTTTTCCTTAAGTAGTCCGTGGATTCCTGATACCAGAGTCCTGAGGTTACAGTCTATTTGCTCTCATTTTGATTCATTCGAATCTGGTCCTCACTAGCTATTCAGAGGTGGCTAATCTTTCCTATCTTATGCACTTCCAACTGAAGTCCCTTCCAAACCTAAAAGCAATTCCTATTTGAGAAGTACCTTATCCTAACATTGTTCCTCACGGTCCTGACCCGTACATTTGCCCTCTCGGACCGGATATATTTTCCGTCCGATCCCTAACATTTGGTTCCTCAACGGACCGGACTACTAAGGAAATAATTTCATTATTCACACACACATATATATGGTTTGTCTCGTCTTATCGATCTCGTTCATTGTATGCAGACTCAACCGCGACGGCATCCGCGTATTCAAGAGCTACGATTTCTAGTACATAAACTCTGTATCATCTATTCGGCAGTGCTTCAGTACTACAGAAAACACAACAGCTCAAAAGACATCAAGAAAGCAGTGAACAGCTGACTCACATATTATCGTGCAGCAGTGGTAGAATTCAACTGTCAATTGCAAGTAATTTCCACATTTCACACACAACATGAAAGGTGATTTACGAGCCTTAATTAGACGTAGAGGCGTTATTAAGCGAGAGCTTACTTTTCTACAAAAGTCTTGTGAAACTGCAAATCAAGACACCGATGTGTTCTTATTAAAAGTTAAATTTGACAAGATAAATGAAATATGGGACAAATTTGATATTGTTCAAACACAAATAGAATCTCTTGTGGAAGCAGAAGAAGATTTGGATGAACATGCAGAATACAAGGAAGGTATGATGAATGGTTACTTCGAGTTAAAAGCTAAACTCAGTGCGATCCTATGTCATCACGAGCAGCAAGTGCATAGTGCAAACTCTGTGAACAGTCAGCGATCTCATAACAGTGCCAATTCACATCATACTTGTCATTCAGCTGTTTCTCAGTGCAACAATAGGCCAATACAACTTCCTGCTATACAGCTTCCAACCTTCTCTGGTGACATCACAACGTTCAAACATTTCCAAGACACGTTCGGCAGTCTTGTAGCCAATAATGCAGCCTTAGAACCGATACAGAAATTGCATTACCTTCTGTCATCATTAAAGGGCCAGGCACACGCACTGATAAAAAATCTACCAGTGACTAGTGAAAATTTCAGTGTAGCATGGAATCTAATATGTTCCAGGTACGATAATACAAGAATTATTGCCACAGCTCACGTACGTAATCTACTCTCTTTACCAACGATGAAGAGTGAAAATGTGAATGATCTTCGTAGTATTCTTAACAAATTCCAAAGCAACATATATGCTGTGGAAGCTTTACATGTAGAGATACCATTACAAGATATTATGCTTATGCAGTTAATCTTGGACAGCCTTTGTGAGAGCGTACGAAAAGAATGGGAAGGAAGAATTGATTCTCAGAACTTCACACCACTTCAAGACCTCATCAAGTTTTTAGAAGCTAAGGCAAATTCCCTTGAAGTATTGGCAGATGTAAACAACACGTCCAGCCCATCTAAGCACAAAGGTGAGCAAAGTACGAAGAAGAAGACAGAGAAACACACTCGTCATTCTTATGTTGCGACAAAGGAAGACACGTGCCCATGCTGCGATGATAATCATAATTTATTACATTGCAAGAACTTCCAAGAACTAAGTGTATCACAACGATGGAATGTCATTAAATCTAAACGCTTGTGTTTTAACTGCTTCTCTCCTAACCACAGAAGAGATCAGTGCAAGCTAAAATCGTTTTGCAAATGTGGGAAAGGTTTTCATAGTAAATGGTTACACAATGACACACATTCAAGTGAAAAGGTTTCTCGCCAGAATCCTTCTTCAGAAAGTTCTACAGCCAGCACGGCAACAAACATTCCAGCTAGTTACTGTTCTATAAAGGAAAAGGCTAGCCAATGTGAAATTCTTCTTGCAACTGCAGTGGTCGAAATAGAAGACAAAAATGGAAAACTGGTAAAATGCAGAGCTTTGCTTGATTCTGGTAGTCAGATTAATTTCATCACGGAAGATTTGGCAAGGAAATTACAATTACCAACTAGCGCAGTGGATACTCACATAAGAGGTATTAATGGCACCTCAGCTTGTGGTCACAGCATCACTATTAATATGAGATCCAGGATCCACGCTTTCCAAGCTAACCTAAACTGCCTAGTTCTACCTCACATTGTAAATAAGCTTCCTGCTGTCCAAATTGACCCATACAAATTCAATATTCCCAGTGAACTTCCATTAGCTGATCCTAAATTCCATGTACCTGGTGATGTACAATTGCTAATTGGTGCCAACTTATTCTTCCAATTAATCACAAACGAAAGAATAGTTAAGCCAAATCAGCCTGTTCTGACCAACACCGAACTTGGTTGGATAATCAGTGGTACAGTTCCTAAGTCTGCCATTAAAAACAAGAAGGTGACGTTCTCACAGCATAACTTGTTTGTAACTGTCGACAACGTGGACAGGCAACTAAGGCAATTTTGGGAGCTGGAAGACTTCCCCAGCGCAGTACACACTAAAGAGGAACGTGAATGTGAAGAACACTACGTAGAAAACACTACTCGTGCAACTGATGGTGCCTTCGTAGTGCAACTCCCCAAGAATCAACCTGTAGATTCTCTGGGCGAATCTAGGCAACAAGCTATAAAACGCTTAGGACACCTGGAACGCAAACTTGAAGCTAACCCTAGCTTAAAAGAAGACTATTCCAAATTTCTGGAAGAGTATGAAAATCTAGGCCACATGAAGAAGGTTTCACTTCCTCAGCCTGGAGAAAAATGTTACTACTTGCCGCATCATGCTGTTATAAAACCTAGTTCAACTAGCACGAAAACCCGAGTTGTATTCAATGCCTCAGCAAAGTCGTCTTCAGGCAAGTCATTGAACGACATCTTGAAACTAGGGCCAACTATACAAGACGATCTTTCATCTATTGTACTTCGGTTCCGCACCTACAAGTATGCATTTTCAGCAGACATTTCTAAAATGTACAGGCAAGTAAGGATGCATAAAGAAGATCAGAATCTTCAAAGAATTGTGTGGCGTTCAAGTCCTAATGAACCCATACAAGACTACGCTCTAACTACTGTCACTTATGGTACCAAATCTGCATCATTTTTGGCCATAAGATCTTTACATCAGCTTGCGCTAGAAGAAGAAGAGAAGTATCCGCTTGCTGCTCAGGCAGTACGGGAATCATTTTATGTTGATGACTGTTTAGCAGGCCACAATGACATCCAAGAAGCCCTGAAACTGCAAAGGGAGCTTACAGATATGCTCAATTGTGGTGGATTTCCTCTGCGAAAATGGTGTTCCAACCATGAAGCTTTATTGGAATCAGTACCTCCTTCACATCGAGAAACTCAATTGCCCCTGGCACTTGATAACAATGAAAACATACATGCCCTAGGATTACTTTGGCATCCAGTTAATGATGAATTCCAGATCCAATCACATCCTTCACTCCAAACCCATGTGCAAGGTAAACTAACCAAACGAAATATCCTTTCACTTATTTCATCTATCTTTGATCCGCTAGGATTGGCTAGTCCTATTGTCATAAATGCTAAAATCTTTATGCAATCTCTCTGGATTGAGAAATTAGACTGGGATGAAACCGTACCTGTGCATCTGGTGGAGAAATGGCTGGAAATCTGTGAAACATTAGCTACTATTCACACCTTGCGTATTCCCAGATATGTGCTTACATCTGGTACAGTGCAGGACATTCAATTACATGGTTTCTGTGACGCCTCCGAGAAGGCGTATGGAGCTTGTATATATATTCGTTCTGTAAATAGTGAAGGTGAAACTACTGTTCAATTATTATGTTCAAAATCTAAGGTTTCTCCTCTAAAGAAGCAAACCATTCCACGCCTTGAACTCTGTGGTGCACTTCTGCTAGCTAAATTATACAACAAAGTGCTAAGTGACCTCAAGGTACAACCTTCACAAAATCGTTTGTGGTCGGATTCTACTGTGGTACTTTCTTGGCTCAAAACTGATGCGCGAAAGTGGAAAACCTTTGTTTCAAATCGTGTGTCACAGATACAAGAACTTTCGGAGACTGCTACATGGCGACACATTGCCACACATGAAAATCCAGCAGATCTCGTCTCAAGGGGAATTTCTTGTGAGCAGTTATCTGAAATTGATTTGTGGTGGCACGGTCCTAACTGGTTATCTTCACCAGAGACATCCTGGCCAAAACAACCACAACAATTAAGTGTTCCTGATTCATCAGAACAACTTACAAATGTCTGTCTGGTGTCAACAAAGGAGAGAGAACATTTTCTTACAACATTCTCAGATCTCCAACGCCTGCAAAGAGTAACATGCTACATGAATAGATTTATTGCTGCATGTCGCCATGAAACAAAATTTCATGGACCTATTACAGCTGAAGAGCTTCAACAAGCTTTACAAACTTGTGTTAAAAGTGCTCAGCATTCATCTTTTAAGAGTGAAATTGCAGATCTTAAAAATCTGAAAGAAACTTCTGCTAAAAGTTCTATTCATACATTAACACCATTTCTGGACGAAAATGGTCTTCTACGAGTTGGTGGTCGCATAGATAAATCTCATCTTGCATATGATGCTAAACATCAGATCATATTGCCAACCAAGCACCATCTAACTGCTCTAATTGTAAAGCATGAGCATTTTAAACTTTTACATGCTTCATATCAGCTTACGATAGCCTCTTTAAGACAAGCATATTGGATCCCTTGCGTGCGCAGACTGGTGAAATCTGTTCTACACAAGTGTCTGACTTGCTATAAACTAAAGGCACAATCTGCTCAACAGCTGATGGGCAATCTTCCTAACTACAGAGTAACTCCTGTTAGGCCCTTTCTACGCACAGCAGTAGATTATGCTGGTCCCTTCAGCATAAGATACGGATCGCCTAGAAGTAAAATCATTGCCAAGGCATACGCTGCAATCTTTGTATGTCTTGTAACTAAAGCCATTCATATTGAATTGGTATCAGACCTCACATCAGAAGCTTTCTTAGCCGCGCTAAGAAGATTTACTTCCCGTCGTGGCCTATGCAAGGATATCTTCAGCGATAACGGCACTAATTTCATAGGCACGCATCACAAATTGAAAGATCTTCGTATTCTACTACAATCAGAAGAATTTCAGAAGTCAGTTAAAGATTTTGCTGCAACCAATGATTATAGCTGGCATTTTCTTCCACCTTCGTCTCCGCATTTCGGTGGGTTACATGAAGCCGCGGTGAAATCTATGAAGTTTCACCTAAGGAGAACGATGGGTGCACAAATCCTCACATTTGAACAGCTTTGTACGCTGCTCACTCAGATCGAGGCTTGTTTGAATTCCAGACCACTCGTTCGTCTTAGTGACGACCCAAATGACTGTTCATATCTGTCACCTGGGCATTTCCTCATCGGTGAGCCTCTCACCTCCCTGCCATCTCATCCTCCCACAGATGATATGAAATGTCTTGAAAAATGGCAAATTCTACAAAATCATCTGCATCATATATGGAAAAGATGGTCTTCCGAGTATTTGCATACACTTCAGCAGCGACAAAAATGGTCATCTTCCAGTGAGAATCTGCGAGAAGGTATCTTAGTCATTCTGAAGGAAGACAACATAGCCCCACTTCAATGGAAGATAGGCGTCATCACCAAGGTGCATCCGGGAGAAGACGGTCTAATTCGTGTGGCGACAGTTCGCACTCCTAGTGGCGAATATAAGCGCCCAGTAGTGAAATTATGTCCATTGCCAGATCAATAATAAGTGTAATACAGTGCAATCAATATTTCATATCTCTTTATCGTTTTACAAGCAATTATAGTGCAGACAAACCGTTACATTGTAATAAGTGTTTTTTGGTTTTCTCCTTACACAATAAGGTTTTACTTTTCGGAGATAAACTGTGTTATTGTGATGTATATAATAAGTGTTTTTATTTATGTTATTTATCCATTTGAATGTATTTTTCATAGCTTGCTCTTTATCTATTTTGTTGAACTAAATAGTTCAAAGGGGTCGGTATGTTCGCGCAAGCAACATGTTTCTACTTTAGAATGTTTCAAACTGTCCGCTTGCAATGTCCCGCTTTGATTGTCTTTTTATTCGCGCCTCAAGGCATTGTGGGATCATGCATGACTTGCTAATTTCTTTTGTTATATGTGGTGGCTTAGCATCACGCCAGTTAGTATTGTACGAGACCTCACTCAGATAACAGTGTATCTAGTAGGCTCGAGTCATTCCCGCTTTTTCTACCAAGATCCATTAAACTTGCTCTAGAAAGCGGCGAATAGTCACAATTGTGCGCAATTGTGGCTCTCAGTAATTATTCATACATAATTACATATAATTCATAAAGTTCGCGAGTGAATTCTCCGAATTACAGAAGTTTGATATTTCGCAACAGTGGTGCAACCAACGCTATATGTTTCAGTGCTTATATCAGCTTTTACGACTAAACTACATACAAAAGTTTAGTGTTAACTTCAAGAGCAATTTAATCTACGCATTTTAAGCTATTATTTATCAAGGTTTTCAAGAAATTAATATTTGCAGACACGTGGTGTATACGTACTCTTGCATCTTATGTATCAGTGTTTCTTTTCAATTAGTTTCAATAATTTATTGTGTGTGAATCTAGTAAGTTGTGATTATTTCATATTTCAATTGTTTTCCTTAAGTAGTCCGTGGATTCCTGATACCAGAGTCCTGAGGTTACAGTCTATTTGCTCTCATTTTGATTCATTCGAATCTGGTCCTCACTAGCTATTCAGAGGTGGCTAATCTTTCCTATCTTATGCACTTCCAACTGAAGTCCCTTCCAAACCTAAAAGCAATTCCTATTTGAGAAGTACCTTATCCTAACATTGTTCCTCACGGTCCTGACCCGTACATTTGCCCTCTCGGACCGGATATATTTTCCGTCCGATCCCTAACACAGAAGGTGGGAACTGGCTCACCAGTGGATAACCAAATCCAGAAACCCCCCCAACCTCAACATCAGATAACACCTTTTCCCTCCTGGCCAGAGAACATAGGATGCCATTCTTCATCAGTTGGCTAGGTTGGCAACCCTACACTTTCTCTTCAAGCTCCATTCTCTAAGTGATTGACAAAGGGCAAAGTTTGTCCGAAAATTTTCGTTTTTATTGTTCTTTCTTTTTATGTGTTTCTATGATACCAGAGCCAGCACCAATTGAAGACCAGCTTCTCCTGCCAATTGGTAAGTTCTCTGGCACCTTCCTCTCCTTTTTATATCATTTGTAATTATTAAGTCATTTTCTTTAAAATTTAGGGTCATTTTTCAAACAATTTTAGGTCATCAGAATCCGGGCCCTGATCATCATAGTTGATGGTGTTCATTATCTCTGCCTCTATATATAGAAGAGCCAAAGAGTTTAGTTTTTCTTGAGACAATGAAGACCTTTGAAAATTCTTTAAATTATGAAAAAACTCTAAAGGCGCACAAGAAAATGAACACAATACTGACTGGATTTAACAAATTTCAGCAGAGCCCTACAATAGGGTTTAAAGAAAGGGTGAATGTGCCCAAAGGTTAAGCTGTCACTCACTCTATACCTGTTTCCGATTTCCACCCACCAGTTTAGAGTGCGGCAATTGTGTCTTGTAAATCTCAAGATAACAAGAAAAATTCCTGAACATGTAGAAATAATTAGAATTAATAATGAGATGGATAGTACACTGACTTCACTAAAATTGGAATCTAGTTGATGATGTTTAGGGATGCCTAAACGAAACTGCAGTCCAGGTTAGTGGCAATTTTAGTGAAGTCAGTGTACTATCCATCTCATTATTAATTCTAATTAATAAATACTTCACTGTGTAAACTTCCTGATTATTAGGATATGTAGAAGTAATAGAACTTCTTCAAGAAAAAATCCCAAGAACACACTGAATATATGCAATTTTACGTATAGCTGAACTTTTCAGTGTTAAATATACTCTTGAAATGATATCTGATTAGTTTAGATCAAGCATTTCAATTTTCAGCTGTATGTAAGTTGCAATATTTTTAGTGCATCGTCTTTAAAACAGCTGCTTGTCGGACTGTTAACATGCCCAAGAGTAGCAGTTTAGCAGCATTTTCTCTTGTAGAAATTTGTATAGTGTCTTTACAAATAGTGTCAGTGAAGTTTACTTATGTATTTGCGAAACCACTGAATACTGTTTCTGCTAAATGTTATACGAGAATATTTTAGGAGAAAAATTCATGACACTGAGATTCAAACCCATGACTTTTTTCTTTTCCCTGATGCTCTACCAACTGCAGTGGTGTCACATGGGTAAAATATTTGGGTGTTCACACTGCGCTGAAAATAGGAAAACAAAATTCAAAGCTTACCCATTTAATAAACTCTAAAGAAAGTGTAGTCTCCACAACTATTGTGGGTTAATGATTACTAGCCAGGACCAACAGCTTTATGTGGAATCCAAACCAGGATGAGTCTCCTGTATGCTTCACATGACAAGAAATTTCAGAGATAAAGGCAGTGGTCATCCATCGAAGTTCTGTCCCTAGTCAGCATAGCTTAACTCACTGAACAGCCTGAAAATGACATGACCACTAATCCTGTATCTATTGTTTCTTCCGGGTAGTTGGTTGCACCATCCACGCAATATTGAAAATGGACAATCACTTATATTGAACCGTGATTTGGTAATGAGTAACATGATGCCACCAGGCCAGCTCCCCTCTTTTGATGTAAGTAAATATACTAGAAGTGAAATGTAAGTTTGTGAATAATCAGATATGTGGATATATATGTTTGGATTTCTTCTGCTGAGGCTTTTCTTTTGACTGTAAAACTGTAGATCACGTGTAGGCCTAATTACGCAAATACATAAAATAAACATCAGTTCCATTCAAGAAAACTGTTATTAATGGCTATAGGAGTCAGTTGTCCTAATTTTATATTTCTTTCATTGACTGTAAATCATTAGTGCTGGTCTGTAATAATAAAAAGAAATAGAAATAAAGATCTTAGGGTTTACCAGTAGGCCATGAAATACTGATGCGAATCTGTTTTAATTATTGTGTCATAGCTTGTCTTCATTTTAACTAGTATGGAATTTTAATGATTATGAAATTAGGTGAAATAGCGAAGATGAGTCAACGACTACAGTCCTATAACCTTTCTGGGTATAAAAACTATCTTCATGCAAAATGTCAGCTCTATCAGTTTAGACAAAACTGTGACAAATCAAAACAGACAGGGATGATAGGTATATAAGCTTTCATGAACCACAGATTATTGTCTCTGTTGGACGTTACATGAGAATATTATAGGAGAAAAATTCCTCCGACACTGGGACTTGAACCCAGGACCTCCAGCTTAGCTCAGTTGGTAGAGCATTGGTGCAAATAGCCAAAGGTCCTGGGTTCTCAGACAGGGATGAACTATTAGATTTTTATATGCAATAAATATATATGATAAGATGTGAAGTTTAAACCATATGGATGTTATGTGGGGGTTATTACTAGGACTGTACAAGTATATTATCCGTTGCTATGAAGTAACGTCCTTAGGGATAGTTACCATGCTTTTGTATGTTGTGGCAACCTCCAGATCCCCAGTAAGTAAAGCCTCAGTGACCATGTGCCACAGATTTCTTGACTCGAGTTCCCCCTGCTCTGACAGTTTTCTCACCCGCTTTGGATAAACCTGTAGCTCACTTAACTCTATTGTTCTGCTCGCTCTCTGAAACAAACAATGGACAATTACAATCAAATGAACACAGCCAACAGTTCCCGTTTCAAATATTAAAAAAAACCTTTCAGTAGTGAAGTTATTAAGTGCTGGAAAGGGCATCAGCATGAGAGGCATGATTATTGTTTGGTGATGGTAATAGGCCTACTGCAATTTGATCCTTAGCACACTTTCTTTCATAGAGCAAATCTGAAATTATCTAATACTGTGTGAACTTCAGTAACAGTGAAACACATATTTTACACTTCTAAAAAGGGCATTTAAAAAATGTAAAATCAAGGAACAGGTTAGCATATATAACTAACTCCGTGGCGCTAACATCCCAGAAGGGACAAGGCCTACCACCCGACCACTGCATCATCTACCATAGGCAGATGGCAGGATTGGGGGGCATGTGGTCAGCATCCCGAAACCCATGGGCGTTAATGGTGGTTTCCATGACCGGAGCCGCTACTTCTCTATCAAGTAGCTCCTCAATTTGAATCACGAGGCTGAGTGCACCCCTACCAGACCTCCCTACCTCAGAAAAATCCGAGGTACTGGGGATTGAACTCAGGCAGACGGATATGTAGTCAGTGACGCTAACCACAAGGTCACGCCGGCGGTCAGGCTAGCATATATACAAATGAAAATAGTGCAACAATTAATACCTGTTATGTCACTTTCTAATATGGAAATTAAATCCACTTATTAACTTAGAACTACCCTCACTTAGATATTAACCCTTTCACTGCTATCGACAGAGCTGTTCCGTCGCAGAGAATGGCACTTACGTGTGCTATCGATGGAGCTGTTCCACCCGCGAAGTTGGTGCTATGAACGAGACGATTCCACAAGGCATGGAATTTTTTAACACGGTTTTAACGAAGGGATAGTGTACTGCCATCTAATGGGGTTAGATAGAACTTAATTTCATTGCTTTCCCTGCTCTGTGGTGCAATCTGTAGACGAAAATGTGAGGCCTTGCACAAGGTTGCCGCGAAGTTAGTGCTACGAATAAGACAATTGCTCGTAGAATAGAATTTTTTTAACATGGTTTATACGAAAGGATAGTGTCCTGCCATCTCTTGGGGTTAGATAGAAATTAATTTCATTGCTTTCCTTGCCCTGTGGTGCAATCTGTAGACGAAAATGTGAGGCCTTGCACAATGTTGTGATGTCTGAAGAAGCCAATGAACTCAGGAGTCATCTGACACTCGGGGAATCACGTCAAGGCCATGGTATGTTCAATTTCAACACAGTCATTGCTTTCACGAGCAAGGAAAAGCATTTCTTACGGGATGACAAAATTCTGGCGTATTTTAAAACTGCCTTCTTATTTTTCGGATTTAGCGCAGAGTGACAGTGAAAATATCTCAGCAAGGAGGGTATGTCAGCTTGCCAATATCTCAGCAGTGAAAGGGTTAATGGTAAAATCAATCTACAACCGGTGAAACCTGTCTGAAAAACCACTCCCAATCCCACAAAACCAATTCCGTTTTTACCTCCCTTTTAAGAGACTAGAATTCAAAATTCAAACACTTTCTTTCACCTTTTCTGACTGCAACACACTCAAGTGTAACATTACAACAGAAATATTAAGAAAACACAACATAAACAAAAACTTCACAGACAAACTCAATAGAAAAGCAATATTTACAATGCACTGAATGTCCAGAGTTTACAGTTTAATGTGTTAAAGATATTTCTGTTATGGAATGAGACTACCATAACCACATCTTCTATCACTTAAATTAAATCTAACAATAATGCTATCATTTCATACTGAATAGCTGATTCTTATCCATCTATGGAATGTAGAATTTTCTAGTAAGAAAAGTGTTTTTATGGGCTGAGATCGCTGGAATTTTCATTTCTTATAATAGATCCAATTTTTCAGAGAGACATGTTCAGTAACAAAACAACTGCGTTATCTTTAGAGGATCAATTAGCCGAAAAAATTAAATGTGCAAAACTAAGATTAATTGAATTTCAAAACTGAAAGGGAAAATTTTAAGTAAACAGAATCCAAGGTGAACGAAGAGGAAACAGCAAGAAATGTTTGATGAATTTAACAAGTTTTTGCTTTTATGGTTCAAAAAATTATATTCATTGATTCCAAGGTATTTGTACATGCCAACAGTTTAATCCTTTCTCAGAAAACATTCCTTCCCTTATCAAGGAACCACCGTTCTAAAAAGCTATTTTCTTTGTGGATCCACCAGTAGTCATTTAAAGGTGGTTTCACTGTATTAGAAAAACCAATGTAATATTGTAGTAGGTACATGATACTACCGATAGCAGTCCATTCTTCAGGAAAATATTACCAATGATTGGCGAGACAATTATTTGATAATAGGTTTTCTTGTATCATCACACACACAATCATTTGACTTTTGCTTTTGAGAAGGTGGAAACAGATCAGGGATTTCTTAGAATTTAGACATGAATTTAGATACATATTCATGAAACCATGAATACTGTTTCCACCAGTACATGAGAATACACGAGAATATTTTAGAAGAAAAATACCTCTGACACTGGGATTTGAACCCACAACCTTCAGCTTTGCTTGCCGATACTGAGCTAGTCAAAATTTGATTCACAGCGCCAAATTGAAACTCTCTCCTATGACTGATTACCCTTTTGGTCTACCTCACTGAAAGACATTAAGTTATATACAGTATTGTGAGGCGTACTAATTTAGTGTTAATTTTTGCCGGGTTTTAGCATGGAGCAAAATATCCTTTAGACATAAAGGTGAATTAACAGGAATGATTTTCACTCATTCTGCTAGATGAGGACAGAATAGATACAGTGATGAAAAACATAAAAATACAGTACCATACAGTCTAAAAATACATATAGCTTACTACACACTCTTTTGTTTTACATTCTATGTTATTTGGTATTACCAGGCATATTAAGCTACCCAACATGTTTAAGATTCAATTCAGTTTGCTTAGTCAAGGCACACTGTGTCATAATTCTAGCTTTTTTTTAAATTCATAGTTCTTAAAGACAAGATATAAATTCTTGTAGGGGCTGATCCTTTGTCTAGGGCTCCAAGGTCTTTCAATTTAATTCCCCTGATTATTTTCATGGAGTTGTCTTAAAAGACTTAATAATTACAGGTATTAATAAGTAATGATAATTTATTACGAGAGAAGAACACTGTTCCACAATACTCCAGGAATCTTTCAGAGAGTAATTCATTCATTCCAGAATTCAAAGCACATTGATAAAGCTTGAAGAGCTCTAATAAAAAAATTCAAGATCTAGATTCTCATATTTTCTAATTCTAAATATAGGGAAGTGTTGGATTCAAGTGCAGTGAAGTCACATAAACTAAATTTAATCAATGGCACACAGGCCTTTAAAACATTTTATGCCACTACAAAAAATTGTGATCCTCAGGGATCATAATTTTGTCAACCCAAATTCATAGACTATGGGCCAGCCAAAATCTCTTAATTTCTTCATAATTGAATTCTGAAACGTGCTGTATATAAAGGTGTTTAATTATATTGTACAAAGAAATATGTATTTCTCTTGGAAAAATAAAGTGTTCCCCATATAGGCCAAGGAGGCCCTAAGAGTTCCAGGAGGATGAGGCTCCCAGATTTGAGACCTTCAGTATGTGGTAAGGTTGTCAGCCTTATGCACCAGCCGTCTTTACCCCCAGGATTGCTCCGGGTACTCATTTTTGTTAGAGGCTGAGTCGAATCCAGGGCCACAGTGCCACCAGAAAGATTGGCCAATTGAAAAATCTCAGTGACCTCATCAGGGATCGAACCTGCGACCTTCCGGTTTGTAGTGGAGTGACTCCACTACTATGCCATAGTGTACACCACTTAAAAAAATGCAATAATAAAATAATTTACCGTGTTGTTTGGATATGTAAATTCATAGAACTTGTCCCACTCTCCTGTCACTCTGCAGATCACGACATTTGCAGCATTCTTCGCCTCAGCTGTTACCTGGTGCAGTTTTCCTCCATAGAAAGGCTAGACAAAGAGAAACAACATTACTAAAGTTAAATATTGCTAACTCTGAAAACACTCAAGGTGTTCATTTCCTATTAGTGTTTTGAATATTTGTTTTCATACTTTCAGATGCCCAAGTGAATGCCGAACCCTCTACTTTGAAAACTCTAGATACATATTAATTTTACTCAGAACTGTTGGTACGAAGTGATTGCCTAAATTAAGTCAGCTCAAGTGTCCATATTTTAGTTCTTGTGTGCTGCTGAAACAGTTTATAAGCACAGTCTCTGTTTTACGCAGTATTACAAACACACTGATTTATTTATTAATAGTGGCAACATATTTGTGGAATCTCACTGAAACACAGAAAGTCTATATTTGCACTCGATACTAGTTGGATATCCAGACATCTCAAAGCAAAATGAATTTTCTCTATCATGACACATGCCTCATCAATAATAGGAACTCAAACATTTTGTTAAAATGCAGAATTCAGAAAGATCATAGAATAACTGATCAAATCATCTTCATCTGAAACATTTGTATACAGCAAGTGATTCTAACATTACAAGCAAATTGTAATGATAAAAACGGACAGTTAATCAAACTGTAAATATGATAAACAGTGACATTATGTACATGTTTTTTCAGTCTGGATTTAGCATAATAAACCATGAAGCTTACAGTGAATATGCTTTTGTGAAATTAAAATTTGACATTTTATTGCAGATATCTTTTAAATGTAAATTTTTGTCCTCAGAACTTAATAAACTGTGAAAATGGCTGATCAAGTTAAATACAAGTCAGAAGTCTATAGAAATAAGTCTCCTTCTGAAAGGAGCAGAAATATATTTTAGCCCATGCATTAATACCTTTGTTTGGAAAATTACTGTAGCTGAGCAATTTGTATTTGGACATGTGATTGTTGCTTTCCCAGCTATCTCCAACCAAGGCGTGGAAATTATGGACCTCCCATATGCAGACGGAAGTGTTATAAAATATTGCTCATTATTGTGTTTGCCCAGTGTCAAACACATTTCACCAATTAGATTCACACCAACTGACATGCCAGCGTAGTTAGATTTGGTCCACAATGAAGCATTGAGATACATGTTCTTCTGAGGACATTCCACATAGAATGCTGTCACTGGAAAAAAAAAAGTTGTTCACACATTACAAAGATGTTTAACAAATATGTTCGAGCAGACTTCTCTGTACAGACATCTCCGTTCTCTATCAATCACTATGCACTGTTCCACGAACAGTCGGTCAGCCTAATTGTTGATCAGCTGAGAAATGAGTCTGTAATAGCAGTTGTTGCAGCTATACTGGCTATTAAACAAAAAGAAAGTATTGATGAATTTCATTTTCCAATGAGGGAATATATTTGTTAGAAAAAAATATTTCAATCCTCCTTATACCCTCAATAGTTGTAAGTTAGGATAGAACGTAGGAAGTGCCAAGAACATTCATAAAGATGTATAATATTTATTTGTATTATATGTTCCAAAAATTATTGTTGTAAATGATGGTACAATATGATATGTAAGCCTCACAGAAAATCTGCCAAATATATGTATATGCTTGTTAGATATAAGATATAAATTAAAAATTAAAAAGATAAAATTAAAATTACATGGAGTAATATTGTCTGATTGATAAAAATTTTATGTGTTAAAGTTTTGTCTTTGTATTAAAATATTAAAAACATCGAAAGCATATAGGTATGTTAAACCATGTTAGTCATAACTCATCTAATTTGCTATAAGCAACGTCCTTGTAAATAGATGCTAATTAAAGGATTAATCTTTGAGTATTATGTACTGTGTCCAAACAGTTATGCTAATCAATATTTGTACCACTTAAAGTTAAAAAGTTTTTCTTCAGTGTTCGTAAGCACTTGTATAATCAGTGTAATTTGTATGCATTTGTAGAATCAATGTACTTACAGATTTAGTATAATATTAAAAATGTGCATTTGTTGAGTTTTGAAATTTGACTAGAAGATTGATATAATAATTATTAGCGTACGGATGAACAATTCTAAGCCTGATCTCTTTGCACTAGTGCGAATATACATATTTGGAAAAAAAAAAAAAAAAAAAAATGTATTAGACATACAAAAAATTGAAAAAATCATATTAAAGAGAACTACGAAGCATATGCCTACATCGTACAGACATAAGCAAAGATTATTGAAACACCGAACCTTTGCTGGCCTCCTTGTCTACTTCTAGTAACTCAGAGTCCCTGTTATTATATTTGGATGATTTGATTTTCCACAAACAAGGAAAACATCCATACAATTCAAGGAACTGACACATAAATTGATGAGAAACATTCATTATATCTGGTGTGATAGTGATCAGAAAATACAATAAATATTGCAAATGTAATGGACATCGTACAGACACATCATACTGCACTGTTGAAAGCAGGCATGTGGTGATGGGAAAGATGGAGGGACTAAACAGATGAATAGAATATTAATTATTACAGGAAGTTAGTAACAGTGAAGTTTTTCTAATATAGTAATATAAGAATTGAGTCAATTTTTGTGACACTTACTTCACTTGAGTCCTCTATTTGGAGACTAGTTTCGGGAAGTTATTCCTCCCATATTCATTCCATTTTGACTGCTGCTTGTTGCTACTTGACTGCCCTCTGGTTTCTTTAAGATGAATTTATTGAACAGGTCATTGGAGGCGGGGATTTCAAAATTCATGGCTTTGTCTTGATGTTTGAGGATGAAGATTTTTTCCCAATTGATTAATTCTGTATGTCCTCTTGCAGATTTTAACAATTTTGCTTCTGGTATTTTTATCAATCAGACAAAATTACTCCATGTAATTTTAATTTTATCTTTTTAATTTTTAATTTATATCTTATATCTAACAAGCATATACATATATTTGGCAGATTTTCATCAGGAATATATCAAATAGAGTGCAAGGATTGCAACCAGGTTTACATCGTAAAGACTAAAAGAAATTTAAAAATCAGGACAAAAGAGCACTTCAGGAACATAAAGAACCATGAAATAGATAAATCGGCAGTTGCAGCCCATTTTTGGATAAAAAACCATGACTTTAAACCAGAAGCAAAATTGTTAAAATCTGCAAGAGGACATACAGAATTAATCAATTGGGAAAAAATCTTCATCCTCAAACATCAAGACAAAGCCATGAATTTTGAAATCCCCACCTCCAATGACCTGTTCAATAAATTCATCTTAAAGAAACCAGAGGGCAGTCAAGTAGCAACAAGCAGCAGTCAAAATGGAATGAATATGGGAGGAATAACTTCCCGAAACTAGTCTCCAAATAGAGGACTCAAGTGAAGTAAGTGTCACAAAAATTGACTCAATTCTTATATTACTATAGATGAATAGAAATTACATCAGAGAATGCCATACACTACACAGATATTTGTTTGCTGCTAGAATTGGAAAGCAAAATTCATTAAGTTATAGAATTATTTGTTGGTGGACAAAAACACTGGAGCTTCATCGAACAATGTCTGTATTGCATGAACAGACATGTCTGTCGAACAAAAGTATTGAACAACTCTGTAGTGTGTGGCCGGCTTTACTCAGAGAAATGTAAGTTGAGAAAAAACACTAGTCTTACTTTTGTCTTAATTCTTAAATGCATAATGTTTCCTATAGAATAGAATAAATTATCTTAAATTTGTAATAAAATAATGGAAATTAACTCGAAAGAAAATTAAAAATCATATCAAATTTACAGAAGAGGGTACAGAAAATAAACATTGTTCCTAATCATTGATTTAACTGTTTTCTTTGTAGTACGGTATGAATTATAATTAGAGTGAGAAGTTGAGACTCGAGCATTTAAGGGTTAATATGTGGAAATTTATTAACACATTTACATGAGAAATAAATTTGTTGTACCGAAGTGTAATGTGTACAAAGAGAGAGATCTGTTGAGAAATTAAGGACAGACTCTACAATGACGAAAGTAATTCAATGTGTCACAAAATGGATTAATTAGCTATTCCAGACAGTGTTAATTTGTGCAGTCTGGTCTTGTGTTTGAAAATGAGAAAACAGATACACAAAAACAAAAAATAAAGTCAGATGACATTAAAGAACTTTTCAATTGTATGATTAATTTTATTCAGAAAAGTGACAAAAAGGAAATTTCTGCATGTTACTGCCATATGAAGCATTAGTGGTGAGAGATATTTGCAAAAAAGCACAAAAGTAAATTGACAGTTTTATGAACTAAACTAGGGGTCTAGGGGTCTGCTAGCTAAATGTGGGTATGCTGCTATACCTGGAAGTCGTTCATAGATTCTACAGCTGCAAGTATAAAACACTTAAAACAAAATATTACCTATACATACCAGGAGGATGATGGGACACTTGTTCTGCCGAGAATGTTATTTCCGTGGTCTCCACCTTCCAGCAGCAATGGAAATTCTCCCCAATTATTGGATTGTATGGTTTCTTGGCAACAGTAACGGACTTGCCAATGTGGAAAGCTGTCAGGAACCATTCCAAAACCAATAACATTCTCTCCGTATCTGATGTTTCATCTGGTATTCTGCAAATTATTATTAAATTTTCTTAAAACATCTCAACACTCCAGAGTACATGCACCTGCACTTGCACTAGCACTTGCATAACCTGCATAGCTAGAGTAAACACAGAACAACTCTGAATCTGAGGCGCAGCAGGCAGAATCACGTGACGAGTGATAAGCGAATGAGGTTGTTGTGGTGTTGTACAGTTAACAGACCACGCTGCCTCGCTAAAGATATGTACTTCAATTATTCCTTTGCACGATCAAAATCTATTACATATAGGTCTTTTCTGAAACCACCATTGGAAAGCTGTATTTATTTGGAAGCCGAGTGTCCAAATCCCATCTCTGTACAATGCTCCGTTGAGGAGAAAACGGCTTATTTAAAATAATGAAATACCTTAAAACAATGCTTGCTTGTTCCTCTTAGTGAGTAGGTATGCATCTCCTTTCTCTATCTGTTAGACAGAAACAGCTGCACCTGCTGAGTCATCAACGCCGCATGTTGCGTAACATTCTATTGGCTTATCATATTATGTTCAGAGTTGATTTGTGTTTAGTATAAATATGAATAAGATTAAAATGTAAGAAAAGGAAGTAAAAGGATTCTTCAAATGTACAGCAAAAAGAAATTTCTTCCTTATACAGGGCTATGTGATACAAGCTGTTCTGTACAAGTTCTCATTTGTGTCAGATATTTTCATCCACACACCCTTACAGAGAGTGCATCAGAATTCAAATTCATCCATTATAGGAAGAGGTGTTTGAATTTTTTATATGACTTTTTGTCATATCTCCATCGGTTATCCCTTAGATTGAGTTAGTTTTTTATTTTAAGTAAATTTTGTATATTTTCCTCACATTATGTTACATTTGACACACATAGGACAGATAAAATCTTAACATTTGGCAGGAATATTGGCACATACTACAGCAATAAGTGTCCAAAATGTGATGTTTCTAGCTGGCCCATAAGTATAGAAAAACTTGCTGGGTAGCCGTAACGTCATTCACATCTACGACAGTCTAATCTTCCACTTATTACCATTGATGTTTATTCATTTCCAGATGAGCTAGAAACTTGAAATTTAGCAAACTTATAGATTTTAGCCTATAACTAATGGGAAAATGCCAAGAAGTTCAAATCTTTAATATTTTCCCCTAAAAAATAAACTTTGAATTTGTTTCACTGTGTATTTGTATGACTTCAGATGACTTGACAAAAATAAAGGAATAGGCCTTGTTGACATGAGGAATTTGTTGTAAATGTTTTCTGTTAATATTCTAGTTATCCACATATTCCTTCACATATGCTTATCAGATTATCCAAATTTTTCAGTAATTTTATCCTATAGGCTAGTCTATGCAATAACTTATAGCTCTCATTTTGATGTAAGTTACCTATTGCAAGATAACGTGATGTGATATGTAGAAATGGTCAACGGATTTGTGTTCAGTGACCCAAAATTAGTTAATATCACCTATCACACCACTTGCCGGGGGAAAAAAAAAGAAGTTTCAAAATGCAGTATCAAAAGCTGCATGCAGTTACTTCATTATATGAAATGTCAAAATAACATTTTTCACAATTCTCAATTAATCAGATGTGATAGAGAAAAACGAAATGCATACACAAAGAATGGAGGAGTTACTAGACAGCAAAGAATTCAAGAAATTAGAGCCCAATCCTTTAAATAGAAGTATAAAATGAGTGGATGATGCTTTGAAGAGCAATGACATAATTACAAAAAAGGAAAGCTACAGACTTAGTCACATAACCAGTGGCGGCTCGTGTATAGGCAGTGTGGAACTGCAGCACCCACTATTTCCACTTGATGTTATTGATAACATTTAATATAATGAGTCCTTTTTTCTTTAATTCGTTCTTTATAATTGTACAATATATAATCCTTAAACTTAATGTCAGTAGCCATCCCCCAGCTTATTAAAAAGAGAAAAAAAACCTTTATATGGAACTGTGGCAGTGGCTGGCGTGCTAGCTATGAGGGAGAGAGAGCAATGCCGCTTCCACAGTGCCAATCCTGGCTTATAGGTGGAAGGTAATTTTTTTTTTCTTTTCTCCAGTGTACTGTGCTTAAAAACCATGTACCATACTCTTGAATGTGATAAAGTGTAGAATTAGATTATTATCTTGTTTCCAGCTATTTCATTCTTTTTTTTTTTGTTTCTTTTATTTAACAGAAAACTTTTTAAGAGATTGCAAATCAAGGAGACAATTATTGATCTTTTCGCGGAAATTAAAAAAAAGAAGAATGGATTTCATTTTAAACGAATGGATCGAGCTTGAACTGTAACAATTTAGATTAAAATAAGTAAAAAAAAATTGATTTTGTTCTTTTAGGGTTTTATCAAGTTTCTGAATAAATTTTCTTTTTATATATGTATGTTTCTTTTTACACAATTTTATAACAAAGGCTAAAATTTTCTGGAGCAGCACCCCTATTAATTTTAGCTACAAGCCACCACTGCATTTAACCCCACTTTAGGATGAATACATGGCTAACTTTTACCTCAAGACAGACTGATGTCTTTTGATGTAAAATCTTTGTTCCCCAGCAAAACAAAAGACAAAATAATGACATACCTACAGAACTGGTTAGAAGAAATAAACTTTGAGAAAGACACAACAGAAGAGTGTAAAAAATTGACTCAAGTATGCATAGATCTAAACTTATTTTCTTTCAACGATAAACTTTACCAACAAGAATCTGGCTTAGCAATGGGCAACTCTTATCGCCATTCCTAGCTAACCTTTTCACAAGCCACTTTGAAACTTACATAACAAATTCTTTCCCCTACATTTTCAAGCACAGGTATAGATGTGTGGACTATGTTTTTGCTATTCTCATGGAAAAACCAATAGAAGATCCACTAAAATTGCTAAATCTATAAGAAAACTTAAATTCAGAATTAAGATTGAAACAGATAAAACATTAAATTTTCTAGACCTGAAGACCAAAAGAACAGATGCCAAATTAGAATTTGGAATATTCAAAGAAAACTCACTCATGTAGACAAATACATCAAAGCAAATAGCCATAACCCCAAAACACGTAAACATGGAATCAATAGCTTAACCCATGGATTGGGGAACAAACCACTAAAAGAAGGGTATAACAACTAATACAACCACATACAAGAACACGCAGAAAAGAATAGCTTTGACAAAAAAAACTAATAGATAAAAAATAGCCAATTCTATAAACAGAAACAAATAACAATAGCTATACTTTCTTCAGAAAAACAAAAGACACAAATTAAAGAGTTTCACTTACCACCTTTGAGCAACATCTACATATGAAAAAAAAATCTAGGAATGTGACATAAGTTTGGCTTTCACAACAAATTCGGCATAAAAAACACACACACATTGACAACATGCCTCCTGGGAAAAATCAGGTATCTAACAGATAAACTGCAGAAACTGAAGCAATATATATGTAGGAAAAACTAAGAGAAATATTGACAATGGATTCAAAAGAACACATGCAAAATCTGAATACTGTCAGACAGAGAAATCAGCAGTAGCAACTCATTTTTGGGACAATGACGACATAATCTGTAGGGAAGCAAATTTATTAAAATTGGTGAATAGGCCAAAAGATCTGGATATTTGGGATACAGTTTATATTTTTAAAAAAATTTAAAAATAGACTGATGAATTTTGATACACCAGAAGATGAGAACCTGATGAAAAAGTTCATCAAACCTCCACCAGATGTACATCAGTATTTTCAGAAGCAGGATTTGCTGAGGATGACAAGTAGCTGAGGATGGGGCAAAGGTCCTTGAAACATATACTACCAAAAGGTTGGTAAGTGAAGTGAAGTGTTTTGGTTCAACTCATATTATAATTATTTTGCTTATCTACATCTCATATAATACTGTACAATACCAGTAGAAACCCAGTCACAAAATCACTAAATTAGTGTGTCTCCCAACACTGTATATGACGTAAATGTCTTCCAGGGATCATTAAGGATAACCATAGGAGAGAGTTTCCATTCAGGGCTGTGAGCCACAATTAAGACTAGCTCAGTTGATAGAGCATTAGCACAGAAAGCCAAACGTCATGGGTTGGAATCCTTATTCCAGAGAGAATGTTTTTCCTCAAATATTCTCTCTTAACACGTTTAACAGAGCAGAACATATAAATTGTGAAAAGTTCATGTTTAGGCAATAATTATGTCTTGAGAACTGAAATGCTAAGATGTAAACGCATGTTCTGGCCATTAACTTCCTCTCAAATTCAACTTACTTTATGAAGAGTTGTGGGTGGCCAAGGAAATCGGAAAACATCTCCAATAGTGATCTCTTCTCGAGTATGAATGTCGGTAATGTGACTCTGGTTAAGTCCATGCCTCTTTTCAGCTGTGAGCAAAGTGACAGAATCACACTCTTGTCTTCTTCTTGCAGTTCCAGAGGACTTTCTGTCATGTGCACCTCATCCAGGAGGAAGCTGTCAAACTGCCTAGCTGCAGGGACACAACAAAATGTACATTTGAGTCAGTGCTATGTCCTACAATTCTTTGCAATGCACCAAACACAACTGTTTTTTATGTATCTACGTTCGACCATACTAAAATATGCTTATCACATGTGATATAACAGTATCCTCATGACTAGAGAATGGATGTTTAGGTTCTTATAGCTTAGAATGCACCAAACTGTAATTGTATGTTTACATTTTTCCTTTGTCTTGGCTAATGTCCAAGTATAAAACAATGTCACTGATTTATAATAGTGGATAAAACAATACGTTGTAAAGCCAAACACTACGTTTCAACCTGCCCACCAGGCCTTTCTCAGTGCACTTGAGAAACAATACGTAGTGTTTGGCTTTACAACGTATGGTTTTATCCACTATTATAAATCAGTGACAATGTTTTACATTATGTTTTAATAGTGTGTAGTGGAAAGGACAGGATCCGGGACAGCTCTTTGTACTTCACTTGTCCATTGACTAAGCAAGGTGTGATTTAGCAATAGGCAGAGAGAATCTAACCTATATGAACCTAAATTCCAGGCCTTTGGATTAAATGGAAAGGAGGGTCTTTATGGTACTTTTCTTGTTGCTTAAAGTGACAAATGACCCGATATCATTCATGGCTGGCAATTTACAGTACAATGTGCTTTGTACAAGACATCTGTTCATTCAGAGTTGTCACTTTGGAAGTAGGTAATTTCTTAATTTAAACTGTCTTAAGGTCATCTTAAAGAGCGTAATTCATTGAACATGGTTAAATTACATGGTGCTATGTCATGCTTATGTAAGCTCTTTCTAGTAAAATAAATTCCAAGATTTTTTTCAATATCAGTGCAAACAAAAAAGTTATTTGGCTTGAACAAGATAAATGCGACACCCGTATATGTTCGAGCTGGTCAGCCAGCATGTAATGTATTCCCTACAATACCATTGTACATATCACCAGGGCCATAGGAAGGACCTTCTGCACCCTTGGTAAGTTTGACAAATCTCGCCACCGCCTAGCTACGGCCCTGCATATCACAGTATTCTGGATTAACCAACCTGGATCAGAACTGAGGTCAACAGTGCTTTTTCCAGCAGAATCCGTCTGTGAACTGAAACAGAAGGAAACATAGAAATGCAAAACAAGTAATGACATTAAAATGAACAACATTTCAAATTGACAACTTTGTGTAATAGCTGATTAGTTTACTTGGTCTACAGATACTATTACATGCTAAAATACATAGGTGTATTTGCATGCTAAAATACGTGGGTGTATTTGCATGCTAAAATACGTGGGTGTATTTGCATTCTAAAATATGTGGGTGTACTTGCATGCTACAATACATGCGGCTCAAACCTGCAATTAACAGAAGCTACATAAATACAGTATTTCTACTATTTCTAATTTTCAAACGGTATTCAACTTCAACTGCAACTAACTACAGTTTAACCACAGCCTGCTAGTTACTCAAAAAGACTCAGCAATTTGCCGCCCACCTATGGGAATTGGCGAACTGACTCGTTTGCAACATTCTGCTGATAGAGGCACTGGTACTCAACCCGTGCCGGCCAATGCTATCATTGTCATAATATGAGAGTGTGAGCAGAAAAGCTTATTGTTTTACATTGTGACAGGTTGTATTCCTATTTCAACCAATAATTAATAATGTTTGTGATTTAAACGTTATGATGTAGTGAAGGTAAGTTTTCCTCCCCTTGACATTAGTTCTTATATTATGCTCTGAGTTTAACATGGATTAAAACATGAATGGTAATTCTGACCTATGTCTTTTTCGAGCACCGTGAGCATAAGTCTAATTTGATTCTTTTCAGATCGTCTATTGTTACCTATCATTCTGCAAAATGGGAAAGGAAAAAGTACTGAGTCAGTTATCATGAATTTCTAATGGAGAAGGAACTACCTAGGTATAACTAAAATGACTTAAAGCAATTTCACATGCCAATTTTGCAATTTACTAGACAAACACATCTGTGGTGTGTAGTCTACACTTTTTGGAAAATGGTTACAGATCTGACTGTAAACCTTGAATACTAAAACAGAGTAGTGTTCCAAGCATTTTTCCACATTACCTGTTCTACGTTGTAACAGTTACTGGGGATAAGTAACAAGAATATATCATCTTTTTAACCCTAGAGAGGACACACTCTGTAATGTTAGCAGGCATGTCATGTATACTGTACACAATGCAGATAAATGGCAATTTGTTGCTATTCCTTCACTATAATTTAGATTACACAATTCATAGATTACAATTAACATCTAAGCTAAAGCTTACAATAGTTTCATAAATGATTTATAAATGCTAACTGGTTACAAATTGCAAATTAGTCCACTTCAACCTCATGTAAACACGCTGCATTTCTCACAAAGGACTGCTGTTGTTGAGTGAATTTTGGTAATATTTTTTTTGATGATACAAGAGATTTTTTAATGCATATCAGTTTTCCTCCATTGTGTTTGCTTGTCCCTACCAGAATATTTACATGATCGGGCATGAGGTGTATACAATACAGATAGCTAAAGATCTGGCATTTTTTCGGTAGAGGCCAAATTGTAAATCTGCTGCATAAAATACACTAAGGTTAACTACAATAAAACATACTTTCCTAAACATAGATTAGTCCTACATATGATCCTACATAAGGGAATGAAACCAAAAGGAAATAGCCATTATTTATAATAAAGCATTAATAAGAAATTAAATTTAACTGGTGTACGTATTATGTTGTAAAATTACTGGATATAAAAATGTGAAGAGGCATAATAGGATATAAAACTAAAAAGCCATATGTTAAGCTAATTAGATATAAAAATTACTAACATAATTTAATGCAAACAGAAATAAATAACCCAAAAGATGTCTAAATAAAAGTAGTGCAGTTTTACGAAGTTATGAAAAAGCTTGATTCATTCCTTTTTCCCCAGACTGTCAGATTTATGGGTATAGGTAGTCAGTTAATAGGTCTATATGGTTTATTAGCAAAGTCCATAAATAAAATTTTTAAGTATGTTTACATTAGTGCTAATATTTTATGGAAAACAGGCTTGCTACATAATATACTTACCCATCATCTCATTCAATCCAATAGCTTTAGCACCTGGAATAATTACCCATCAATTATTTGTAAACCATTCAAGATATAAAGATGGTACTTAATTTATAATAAAATCCAAATATTTCACTAAAACTTTCTGCTTCAAGTTTTTTGGATGAAAAAAGAAAAAAAAACTGTCGCATAGTGAAATTTGCTTCGTCTTCCATGAATTTTGTGTAACTGGCAATATTTATAAAATGAAATAATGACAATAATGATAATAATAAACTTAAAAATGACCAAAGATTAAATTAAATATTGTGATTTTAATCATAAGGTGTTTAAGGTGCAAGCATGTCTACAGCATTGCCCCAAGATGTGCCAGGGTCGAGTGCCAATGCCAAACAGAGAGTAGTGGAGAGATCCTCAAATTTCCTTCATAACTAATGGGGATCCCAACTGCCAAGGCTTTAAGAGCGTACTAGCAGGCTATGGTGTTTGGTATTAGAAATATCAACTTACCAAAACACTACAGTATTATATAAATAACATTTATTCCAGAACTCTACAAATTGAAGAGGGAGAGTTTTACGCATGAGCTGTAAGTTTAAAATCCTGAAGAATACAAGTACAAAACACACTGACAGAATAGCAGGGGAAACACTTGAGAGTTTAATAGATGTTAATACTGCATAAGTTTGGAACTATGTCCATGTCTTGAGAATGATCGAAGTCCTCATTTAATGTTCAGGATTAGATTATTTAAAACAACAATCTTATCTCTAGGTGGGCCAAGTGAGGATAATTTTATATTTACACTTCTTAAAAACTCTCACATGATCCTCATATGACCCAATATGAAATTCATTAATCTCACTGTAATCTTACATCTTATGATTACTTTAAAAAATCCTATGGAATTGCCAAAAATGATATACAATCTTGAAAACTCTTTCACTCATTTATTCCTTTTTATGCACAGATTGTTGTGAACTATGCATATGTAGCTAGCATTACTAAAAACACTATATTTTTTTCAAAATTGACAAAAAAAAATGCAATAATACTACATAAAACCTGTACTGTACTTTTCAGAAGAATAGGAATCCGTGGTTCACAACATTCGCCATTCATAAGCTTTAATTTGATGTATAAGTGAACTTTCTAGCTTAATTTTAGTATAGGTTCTTCCGTTTGAAGAGTAGAAGATATGAGAAAAGAAGAGTTTGGAGAAAAACAAGGACAAAGTTTCACTCAAATGGTAAAATGTGTGCACACTGTGACATTTAAACTTATTTTTCAATGACTTAATGTATGAATATTCACATAAACTAGGTATGATTTTGAAGGGAACTTGGCTCTTTTATGCAATTATCATTTTTAGCTCATGTTAGTTGTTACAAACAGTCACTTCTGTATTTAGAAACATCGTAATTGTGAAAAATGGTTCTGTGTAGTGCATATGAATTTAATGTAAGAAATGAAATACACAGGGGACATTATTTTCATAAGTTTCCAAACAGAGACAAATCTCCCAAAAATACATAGGAAATGGGTGGAATTTTGCAAACCAAAAACATTTGTTCCTGATCCTGGGGATTGTTTGTGTTCCTCCCATTTTAAGGGCACAGTTTAAAAACAATCACAGATCTTAAAAACGCAACTTAAGCTAGAAGAAAAGTTGGGCCTTCATTAAAATCTGGGGTCATTCCAACTATAAGGTAAAATGAAAAAGAAAAAAAGTCTGACACCAAATTCCAGCAAGGCAATTGATCTTTTGTCATCTTCATCACCCAGAAAACAACAAAGAACAAAAAAAATGAGGCTAAATTTCGTAAAAATACTGTGTCTGAGTTGTGTGATAACCAGGGCCCGGATTCTGATGACCTAAAATTGTTTGAAAAATGATCTATAAAATGACCCTAAATTTCAAAGAAAATGACTTAATAATTATAAAAAAAGACCTAAAAACTGATATTTTATTTATAAAACATTATTATTGTACACACAAAGTTATAGACCAGTTTGTATATAATTGTAAAAACTGTAAATAACTGTAATGTTGTGAATGTTCTTTTCTCACGGAAATTTATACTGGCACTGAGGCACTGGCGAGTCAAAATTTGGCATATCCTTTTGTGGTCTGCTGGAATATATTGTTGTTTAATTGAGGGTAAACAGTAGTTTGCACTCTCAAATCCAAGCAGGTGGCAGACTCTGGTGCCAAGTCAAACTAATAACAATAGTAGTACCCATATAATACAAAATTTTGGCGTTTCTTTGATTCTCATTTCCGACTGAGACATGATCACAACACTTAACGTCGAATTTTTCCTTCTTGCATTAAACAAACAACACTTCAAAGACAGCACCGCTAGCGATGAAAAAAAGTTAATACACTCAATGTAAATACATGAAAATGACGAAATAAGGAAGCAAATGACACGAAAATGACAAAATGATGACCTAAAATTGAAATAAATGCTCTAAAAATAAAAAATTGCATAAAATGACAAAAAATGACCTAATGAAAATGTATTTCTATAATCTAGAGGCCATGATTAGGATTTATTTACAAGTTGGCAATGTCTATGCAGCATCAATAAAATCAGGTAAACTGATGTAACAAAGGGCCAGTATGTTTTTGTTTAATCAGTTATGATTGCAATTATGATATGCAGAATAATAATAATAAAAAAAAAAAAAAAAGGCAAATTGGCTGGTTTCGGGATTTGAACCATGGAACTCCAGAATGTGAGGCCAAGACGTTACCATCTCAGTCACCTGGGTCAGTTTAACGGTCTAGTTGGATAAGCGCATGTAAAGCAATAGTGTTATTTGTCATAGCTAACTGTATTTTAATTTCCAAAGCCTTATAAGATCACAGTAAAACAAAAGGCTATGTTGTCATGATAACTGATTTGCATTTCATAAATTCTTTCGAATACGTATATTACCATAAAATTGGCAATAAATTGAGCATTACTCCGAAACAGGTCAACCGATTTTATCCAATATCAATAGACGTCTTCCCATGGACATTATAAATGTGTATACCAAGTTTCATAAAAATCCGGCAAAGCGTATTTGAGTTTCCGCGTCTTTAAAATACACTAAATTGGGTTTTACTCCGGTACCGGTCTACCGATTTCGGCCAATATCAGTAGATGTCTTCCCATGTACATTATAAATGGGTATACAAAGTTTCAGGAAAATCCAATAAAGCATATTTGAGTTATCGCGACTTCTTATATATTAACATAAAATATACTAAATTGGGCATTATTCCGGTACTGGTAAACCGATTTGGTCGAATATCAATAGACGTCTTCCCATGGACATTATAAATGTGTATACGAAGTTTCATAAAAATTCGATAAAGCGCCTTTAAAATAGACACTAAATTGTGTTTTACTCCGGTACCAGTCTACAGATTAGGTTCAAATTCAATAGGGTACATCTCATGGGTGTCATAAATGCGTATACCAAGTTTCATGGAAATCCGACACAGCGTATTTGAACTATGGTGCCTTTCTAATATAATCTATTAAAATAGGCACTAAATTGGGCATTACTCCAGTATCGGTGAACCGATTTGGTTCAATATCAATAGGGTTCTTCCCATGGACATTATAAATGTGTTTTCCAAGTTTCATGAAAATTCAAAAAAGCGTATTTGAGTTATGGCGCGTACAGACACACGGACAGACGGACGGACAGACAGACATTTTTCGTCCCCACACACAATCTCATAAAGTACCATAAAAAGATGACATGTCATTAGAATCCGGGCCCTGGTGATAACATTGGCAATGGCAGTGATGAAGTCGACAACGGAAACAATGATGGAAAAGAATCCATTGTTGAAGATAAAAAATTAATTATCAAAAGTAGATACTGATAAATTAAAAACAGCTTCTTATCCCTAAATAAATTATATTGTTATTTTAGATATAATTCATTTAGCCTGGCATATGCTATAAGAAAGAGTAAAAAATAATTTAAAAATCAGAACTAGAGTTATAAAAGATGACAGTCTGAAACCTTAAAGGAATTCTTCAAAAAGGATCTTGAAAATTAATGTACAGGAAAGAGAATATGCAAATACTATGCATATTTTCTTTTCCTTCAATCTTTTGAAATATATTATGAAAAATAAGAAAATAATACATTGCTCAGAAGATAAAAATATCATAACGTTAACTTCAGAAGAGGTTTAGTAATACTTCATCAGAAAAAGAATATTATGCAATATTATGTAAGTAAGGTAATTCAGAAAGCAAATGAGCTACAATACAAGAATGCTATTGAAATTACTAGGGCAAGGCATTTAATGACCATAAAATAGTGAAAAAATGCAAAATAAAAAATGCCCCTATGACCTAAAAATAGTGAAAAAATTACCCGAAACCTTAAAAAAAATTACCAATAAATTTACCATTATTACTTATAATAATTAGTTTTTTTCTTAAGTAATGGATTGCTAAAAACAGTTTATGACGATGCTTTATATATGAATTTACCTTATAAAACACACTTATTTTGTTACTGCAGAAGTAAGCAAATTTATACTACTTGGACACCCTTAGCCAAAAAGAAATTCATTCTGAACTGGCATGTCCATCCAATTGCCCCTGGCAAATATGTGCCATTTAAAAAGAAAGAAAAAAATTATTGCTACAAAACAAACTGCTTTGGTGTATAAAATAAACCTGAAATAAAATGAACTATGAACACTTGACGGTAATTCTCAAATAAAAACGATTTCCTGTAACGATTTGTACATGGGAAAGCTCCTCTCTATCTAGTTTACCTAGTTTATTATTTATTATTATTATTACATTTCATTACTTATATTATTTCATAGTAAAACCAAATAAAACCAACATTCCCCTATATGAGCAAAGCTCGTGTTTAACAATGTGTGAAACAATGCCTAAAATGCCAAAAATTACCTAAAATGCTGAAAATGACCTAAAAATGCCGAAAATGACCTATAAATTGCCAAAAAATGACCTGTCTCTTGAAAATGACGAAAAATGCAAAATAAAGCAAAAAAAACTGCCCTTATTTTATGAATTATTCATTATACACATTTATATACCAGGTATATTAGAGCTATCTTTCAACCTTCATATAAAAAAGATGCAAAATCATCAAATGCCTTGCCCTAGAAATTACTAACAAAAATAAAGCAAGCTACAATACAATAATGCTATTGAAATTATTAACAAAGATAAAGGATCGTGGAATATAATTAAAAAGATATATGAAATATAAAGAAAGTAAAAACAATTTATCTCTTGTTAATGATTTTTTTTATATAAGCAGCAAAAGATCTCAACATCAATGAAGTTAACGATAAGTAATTGCAGGTATAGCTAAGAAAGCATTTCAGGTGTCTGAGCAGCATTTTAAAATTAACAAAGCTCATATTAAATGCAAAAATAAGAATTTGCAAACAAAAATGTCTGGTTATGATAAAGTAATGAAGAAGAATTTAAAAGCAAAATCACAAATGATCTGAGGAATAATAAGTTACTGCTGTAATATTGTTCATTGTTCAGAGTAACTGTTTTTAGAGGCAAAGTATGCTACAAGTATAATTAAAATACTACAAAAAGTGAAAAATTTAAATTTAAAAAATGGGAATTATTTAGAAAACTATAGACCAATTTTTCTTCTGCTGGTTTTTTCAAGTGTCTGACTTGAAAATCGTTTTGATAATAATACTTTAGATCATGAACAATTTGTTTTTAGGAAAAACAAGCCCCAAAAAAACCATACACTGGAGAAATATTTTGTGACCCCAAAGCTTTTGAAAGCATTATGATTTGAAAGATTATCCAATTAGGGCTGATTGTATGAACAGTTTGATCTGAGATCACAGACGAAACTGATCTCAGTGCACGCTTAACTCGGGAATTTTTGTTGTATAAACATCAATCCAAGATCAATTCGCACTGAACTAGGATCAATTTTGACTGGACAAATTTCTTCGATCAATCTCATTGATCTCAGTTCAAGGAGTTCTTTTTTTATTTGGGACAAGATCAGCTCATTATATACATAATAGTACCTGTGTGGTTATGGCAAATGGCAAGAAAATACACAAAAGACAACTTCATACATTTGCAGTTATACCGTAGTTGTGCATATATAGAATATGGTAGGCTCCTTATAATGCAATATAACATAACTCTACAACATAACCTCTATAAACTGCTTATGTTGTTATCATCTCATTCCAATTTTGCAGATGTCTGATTACTCTGATATATCTTGTGATGATGAAAATGAATTTCATCAGGCTCCCTGTGTGTTTTACGAATGTCTAGAGCAAATGCTTTCTTCGTTCTCTTTTTTATGTGACCGATTAACCCTTTCAGAGCTGAGATTTTACATTGTTCTCAGTTCTCAAGTAAAAACATCAGTGGGCTCTTAAGTTTAAAATCAATAAGGAAAATTTCAGTGGAATACCATATTTCCATGTACGACAAACATATGGTAACAGATGAACAAAAATCCTCACTTTTACATAAAGCATTACTCTATTAATCTTACATCCCTGCTTTTATAGAATTCTTGATGTAACAATTCATTTATCACGAACAACTGAGTATTCTAATTGCTACATTTTTAAATTATTTCATGAAGTTCTGGCATTGATCCAAGGACTCTCAGGCTCTGGGGATGTAGTAACAATGGGAAATATATTATTATGCCTGGATTGAGCTCTCAACAATGAGGTAATGACGTATTTAATAACTGATGTGATTAGCTAGTTTGGTTGGAGAATTCTGTGTTCGCCTGCTCTCAGCTGGCGAATACAACATAGGTTATCGCTCCTTCCTCTAATCTCCCTCTCTTCTCTTCCCTCAAGTCCCATAGTCTGCACAGAATTGCAACGGTGTAATATGTTGCCGCCTCCTGTCAGCATTGCAGATGAGGGCTAGGTTGGATGTGTGCATGTCTTGAGCATATATGTTAATATTTTCTATTTGTGGAGCGTAAATTAGGATTCTTTTAAAACAACACACTTATTTTTATCACTCAACTTCACTTATTAAGTAGATAATTACCCATAACGCGTTTCACAAGCTATAGCTTGCATCATCAGACGGACACTGCCGGTTTCACTGGATTGCTGGTAGATGGCTCTGTAGGAAGGATCCATCTTGTGATCAAGTCGTTTTCATTTGGTATGTCAAAATTAACTAAATTGTTCTTGTTCCTTTGGATATAAATTCTTTCCCATACACTCAGGTCCACCGGTTTATTTACACATTTTAATAATCTTATGTCGTCGTGAAATTCATGTTTTTCAGTCCAGTAATGGTGGGCCACCACTGATTTATCTAATTGCTTGTACCTAATATTTCTTAAATGCTCTTTGTGCCTGACAGTTAAATTTCTTTTTGTTTTGCCAATATATGATTTGTCACAGTCATTGCATTTTATTTCGTAGATGCCCGAATTCTAAAAAAACAGAAACAAATTGAGAATCAGAGCACCCTGAGGTGCATCAAGGAGGACTCGGTAATCAAGAAGTTCACTTATCACCCCAAATTCCATCACAAATTCAAAAAAGTATTCAAAGAGGTGAACATTAAATTGGCTCCTTCTAACCAATATAGCATTAGAAATCTACTAAAATCAGAACAAAGGGACAAAATTCCTCCCAACAAGAATTCGGGCATCTACGAAATAAAATGCAAGGACTGTGACAAATCATATATTGGCAAAACAAAAAGAAATTTAACTGTCAGGCACAAAGAGCATTTAAGAAATATTAGGTACAAGCAATTAGATAAATCAGTGGTGGCCCACCATTACTGGACTGAAAAACATGAATTTCACGACAACATAAGATTATTAAAATGTGTAAATAAACCGGTGGACCTGAGTGTATGGGAAAGAATTTATATCCAAAGGAACAAGAACAATTTAGTCAATTTTGACATACCAAATGAAAACGACTTGATCACAAGATGGATCCTTCCTACAGAGCCATCTACCAGCAATCCAGTGAAACCGGCAGTGTCCATCTGATGATGCAAGCTATAGCTTGTGAAACGCGTTATGGGTAATTATCTACTTAATAAGTGAAGTTGAGTGATAAAAATAAGTGTGTTGTTTTAATTTAACCACTTCACTGTGTATTCTCGCAAGAATTATCGTATAGGATTCTTTTGTTTTTTCTTACATGTAAGATATAAGATCATTGGATAATGTAAAGTGTGTGTGTCAAATGTGTGACGTGTTGAGGATTGTGCTATAAAAGGAAGCTGTTCCCCTTCCTCCTTCTCATTTGTGCAGAATGGCTTTGAGAATGTATTTGTAATTCTTATTGTCTGTTTGCTGCCAAAATGTAGGGGCTTCATCTAGGTTTTCTTTTCTGACATCATGTGTCAGGTATGTGGAAGTTATTTGTTTGAATATGTAATTAGTTTCTTAAAGTGATGTGAAGACTGCATTTTAGATTAATGGATTGATTATTTTAATTGTCTGTGGCATCCCAGCATGTTGTTTGTGGGCTAGGCTTTGTGAGTTGAGGTGGTGGCGTCTTATATCTTGACTTTTGTGTTGTCACCTTTTAAATTTAAATAGATATGTTGATGGGATAGATAATTATAGATAACGTTGCTTGGCCAGCATCTCTTTAAAGGTAATTATGCCTAGGCCCATTGATCTCGTGGGATTCTTTGGTATTGTTTGCTGGGCTTGCATCTTTAATTTGTTTGTCTTTTGAATGCAGTCTTCAGTAGCTTCCACTTCCTGAACATGCTTTCTCCTTTCTAAATTTTGATATTTCCTCTTTAGTTTATTCTTGTTTCTTGTTTTGTTTGCCATGCACACTTGAGCCTGTTCTCACTCACGCCTATGGGGAGAGCAGTAGGCCTATATCTCGGCCTAGGCTGTCGAAATTATTTCTATTGTGTGTGAGAAGAAAAGGATGAAAGTTATTAAAAGGTATGTACTACTTCCTGTAAATAGATGCATGTGTATGTTTTATATATGATTGAAATTTAGCTGCCATTGTATATGTAGTAATAGTGTTTCTTTTTATAATCAAATTCTCCGGCAGCCATCTTGTGATTATTAATTTTAAACTTAATGAAATTTAATGTAATGTTAGTGTGATTCATAGACCACGTAGTTATTATTATTTTATTCTTCACTGATCCTCCTTTTAAAATGTAAATTTATGTAGTATCAATTATTATTATTTGAGGATCAGTGACCTTTTATCTGTGATTTTATTTTGGGCTGTTTTACCAATTTTAGTCTGATATTTTAAATTCTAAACTGTAATTAAATCACAATCGCAAAAGTATATTTTCTGGGTGCTTAACACCAATCTGTATTTTCAACTATGAACTAAATATTAATTAAAATCAATAGAATAATGTACACACTTATTATGTATTTGTTGGGGGGGACCTTCTGTCCTCATTTCTGTTTGGCATTATAATTTCTGTTCTTTTCAGGTTGAATATTTTGTACACAAGATTTCCACTGTCACTTATTTGTTTTTATTTTGTGACAATACTGTCATGTTTAGTTTTATGTATTAGGGTTTTTGGTAATATACATTTTATTTGCTCCCACTAGAAGTAATGTTTTACTTCATTTAGGCGAGGAGGCTGGGATTTATTTACCAAGCTCCTCGTATTTTATGTTTCTCTCTCTCCTGGGTCTTCCTGTAAGTCTACATTTCAGAGCCTCTGTGGTGAAGATGGAACCCAGTGAGGAAGAATCAGCACGTCCCAGTGAGTAAGTGACCCAGAAGGTGGGGAGGGGGTTACATTGAGATGAAGCATTTATATGTCAGTAGCAGTGAAAATGTTAAGCCAATTTATATTGCCAGAACTAAAATCTGAAGCAACATTTTTCCATGCATTTTGTTTCTGCACGGATGTTATCACATCCGTCGTTTTGGATTCCATAAAGTCTTTAAATTTTACCAAGATAATTTCAATCAGGACATCCTTGTCCTCCTTGGAAAAATTATGGGAACAATCCTTTTTTCCCTTCCTTTCAAACAACACAAAGCCCGAATATGAAGGAAAAGAGAGTAACAATGCTCTCTCCTCACGATACTCAGCTGTTACTGAGATGTTGCCAAGCACTCATACACGAACTGGGATCAAAATTGAACTTCGATTAGCTGATCTTAGATCAGTGTTATACAACAGGACTCTGGTCTGGACTCAATACATTTTCTGAACATAGATCATAATTGATCTCCAATAAATGATGTTTATACAAACGGCCCTTAATGGTTTCTATCTTATCTCAATAACAGAACAAAAAATTAAGGGTTGATAGAAAATCAATAGATATGTTTCATGTAGAGTTCCCCAAGACGGTATTAATGGTCGACTTATGTTTATACTGGATGTGAATAACCCAGTAGAGAATGCAAATAGTATAGATGATCCAACAGTAGTATCATTATCACTCATAAAACTTCACATAATTTTAAATCTAATGCTAAAAATATTCTTTTCATCCTAAACTGGTGATTTACAGAAAATAAACTTTCATTGAATTGGATTAAAACAGCATTAATTAAACGTATAACACTTAATTCTTCAAAACCTGAATTGAATATATCTGTCATGGTTAGAGCTAGAAAACCAGATAAAATTAAGTCTACTTGGGTAAAGCAAGAACGATAAACAGAATTTCCTTCACTTTGGGCTTTATCCAAGTAAAGTGCAACCTACCCTCATGCCACTGGGTAAAGCTGGCTTCTTAAATAAAGTAGACCTACATTAAAATAAGTACAGGTGCTAAGCCCATGAACTCATGCAAAATTCTGCTCAAACTACTAAATATCTTAGAAATGAAGATGAGTAAAGAGAAGTGCTGTTGGGTGGTACTGATAGTTTTAAGTTGAATAGTGAATGGGTATGAAAATTGTGATGAGAAGCAAGTGTACTAAAGCGTGCAGATAAACAGAGGGGTATTCACTAATGTTCGTCTCGGAAGAGTAGCAAAAGAGAGTGAAAATACTCATGGAGTCAAATCCAGTTTAATGCTTCTAGATGAGTGATGAGGTCATATTTTCATATTGTGTTACAGATTAACCATAAGAAAACATTATAAGCACACTGTAATTTTACCTATATGTCAGCATAGTCAAGTGTATGTTAGTGGAATGGAAGTGAATCATATTGAGTCTTCAAAAGACTTTCTTTTGGTGTCAAAGGGAAATTTGTTTCCAGTCATTTGTGAATAGGGGTAATAGAGAGTATCTTTCTGAAGGTTTATGCAATTAAATAAAGTCTAGATTATTTTGTATTCTGCAGGAAATGTGGCCTATGAATATCCTTCAGTGAGGTAAGATAAGGTCTCTGCAATTAAATGAAGTCCAGATACCTGTGTATTCTATTGGAAATGTGACATTCAAACAACCTTAAGTGAGGTAATAAAAACAGCCAAGTACCATAACGTTATTAAACATGCTGTTAATATTCAGAAGAGATGACAAACTAACCTACCTCAGAATGTATTTGGTATACACTTTCATATACTGAAGCACATCTACAAAAATGATTGATTTAATCCGAGTCTGTCCAACTCGAGGAAATGTAGTCCCTGTCAAAACCACACCAATGCCTATCACAATAACATCAAGCACTGCTATTCAAATTATATGAGGCCTCTAGAACAATAAAGGTGTATATGCAACTGGGGACTGTACTATGCTGCCTCATTTCAACAGGGAGATTTAAAAATACCGTTAGCTAATAATAATATAATTCTTTGTATAGTGTTATGTTTCCTTAAAACTGAAAGTAGCTTCTTGTTTTACCAGTACACCAGGTAAAATATTACATCATGCATGAATGTTCCTTTCGATTAAATAGAATAATTACTGGGAATATTAAAATGCTTAAACTAAAATAAACACTATAGTTCTATTTGTGGTGTTAGGGTTACTCAACAGATTGCTGTCTGCTACTTCCTGTTTTAGTGCCTTGCATGATATCGCTAAATTTTTTATGTGCGAACATTGATAACAACTACTAAATTTATTACTTTTCGAAGCTGCACAAATATAAATACTTTATTTCCGAAACTACAGACAATAATATAAATGGTGATAAGTAGTACAATGAAGATTATTAATAATGCGTTATTAGATCATCCTCATACGGAATCTATAAGCAGGGGAATAAGCAAAGATGTTAAAAGAAATCAAGTTAGCAAGGGCATGTAAGCATGTTGAAAACAAGGATATTAGCAAAGAGCATGTAATTGTGATGAAAGTAAAGGAAGTTAGAAAAGCCTGTAATACGAGGGCGAATCAGAAAGTCTTTGCCCCTATTTTTTATTAGCCAAAATAAGGTGCATACAGGTGATTAAAGATATACCTACTACAGTAAAGACCTTACACTATTTTTCCACATAGCTCCCACACCGGATCAAACATAAAAAATTGTCCCATCGCAGCACTAAATTTGAGATGCCCCTGTCGTAGAATTCGTCCGGCTGACTGCGGAACTACCGCCGGACTTCTGTCTTGACTTCGTCATTGCACATGAATCGCTGTCCTGCCAGGAACTTCTTCAGGGGACCAAACACGTGGTAATCACTTGGGAACGTGATGTTAACGGCCTTCTGGGATCGCCATGGACCCTTCCTGCTGGATTTCATGCCACAACGTGCAACCATCGATGCCGACAGTTATTGTTCCACACTGACACGTCTGCGGGCTGCCATCAGGCGAAAGTGCCGAGGGATTCTCGATGTGGACGTGGTTATCCACCACAATAATGCGAGGCCATGTGTGGCAATTAGAACCGCCGACAAGCTCCGGTCATTTCACTGGGAGATTCTTGATCACCCACCATACAGTCCGGACCTCGACCCTAGTCTTTACCACTTGTTCGGTCCGCTGAAAATGTTCCTGGCAGGACAGCAATTCACGTGCAACAATGAAGCCAAGACAGCAGTCCGGCAGTGGTTCCACAGCCACCCGGACGAATTCTATGACAAGGGCATCTCAAATTTAGTCCTGCGATGGGACAAATGTCTGATCCGGTGTGGGAACTATGTGGCAAAATAGTGTAAGGTCCGTAGAATAGTACATATATCTGTAATTACCTGTATGTACTTTATTCTGGCTAATAAGAAATAGGGGCAAAGACTTTCTAATTTGCCCTCGTATGTTGAAAGGAAAGGACATTAGCAGGAGCCTGCAGAGGTATTGGCAGTAAAGGATGTTAGCAAGGTCTTATAAACACATTGAAAGAAAAGATGTTAGCAAGAGCCTGTAAATATGTCGAAAGGAAAGATGTTAACAAGAGCCTGTAAACATGTCAAAAGTTTAATATAGTAATATAAGAATTGAGTCAATTTTTGTGACACTTTTATCACGTGAGTTCTCTATTTGGAGACTAGTTTCGGGAAATTTTTTCTCCCATATTCATTCCATTTTGACTGCTGCTTGTTGCTGTTACTACTTGACTGCCCTCTGGTTTTCTTAGTGAAGTAAGTGTCACAAAAATTGACTCAATTCTTATATTACTATATTAGAAAAACTTCACTGTTACTAACTTCCTGTAATAATTAATATGTCGAAAGTTGTTTGCTTATTTGTGTGTTATGGTTATTTTACAGTGATGCATACTGCTAGAGGCCTTTAACCGTTGCCAGTGTGCTGGAATTGTGTCCTGGAGGAATTCCTTTACAAGCCTATAAATATACAAGCACAGGACTGTCACTTTATGCACTCATAAACGCAATCAACTTGGACAGGGATCAAACTTGTGGAGTTGGGAATACAGAGCCAGGCAAACTTGTTTAAAATAAGGATGTTAGCAGGAGCCTGTCAACATATTGTTAGCATTTGTTAACAAGGATGTTACATGTTTAAAGGCTCTCTCTTACTTGCAAACATATTTTAAGGCTATTGCTAACATCCTTACTTTCAATATGTTTACAGACTCTTCATAATATCTTTATTTCCAACATGATTAAAATTACTTCACTGTACATTCTTATTCATGGATTGTGCCGTAATCATTTGTTGGCATATCAGCCTTTGTTATTCTAAGGGCCTCATATCATTTATTGGAATTAGTTAAATAAGCTTTGTATAATTTATGTAAATAAAATAAAATGTTCAAAACTGGCATGTTGACAACTAATGTCATGGGCAAGGTTGACTTGAGGGCAGCACGTGAAAACAAAAATGTAGTTATGTAGGAGTAAATTATTTGAAATCAATGTAAAAAAATACAGTGCTTCTGACAAATATAATGTTACAGCTTAAAAATCAACTATCAAAGTATTATTGACATGTGCATCAAGCAGAAAAAACTGTTTGAATAAATAACTGAGTACATGAATAACAGAAAAGAATAACAGATTCAACACATTAACAGACTGTCACTAAAGCTTCCAAATGAAACATAATATAATATATAGGTCACATCTACCTCAAGGATTCAACTGGCACAAAAATAGGCAGCACTTTCTCATTCAAAAGTTTATTGAGACGATAATGCATCTTTCTTGAAAGGTCGTTGTAAAACATAAAAAAGAGAAAATGCAAGAGAAAAATATGATAGATTCCTCGGATTAATCACTGCCATGGTGCACATGCACAGCAAGTTATCTTCATGTAACCAGCAAGATTCACACCATACTGCACATGTATGGCATGACAGATTCATGTAACCAGCAGTATTCATGTCACAGTGTTCATGCTTGCAAGTTTAGGGTGACCCTGTATCTTGGTTTGACTGGACAGTTTCAGTTTGAATGTACTGTCTTGTTGTCCACTCCAGTTAATACAATTTTCCGGTTTAAAAAAATTATTGAATTAATTTATTAATTCAAATTATTAGTCACGGTTGTCCGAAATATTTTTGAGAAGAGATAACATAAATAAGTATTTTAATGATGAGGGTTATTCTGTCAGTGAAACCAACTTCAACATTTTGAATATGTCTGATGAATAATCCAAATGTAGTCAATATTGTACAGAAGTAATAAATGAAAACATTCACTGCTGTAATTATTTGAGAACATAATTCAATCCTTATACCAAATACATGAATTATTACATTTTGTGCACTTGTACAAAACTTGAAAATAGTTGATTTAGCCACAAACTGACCAAATTCTCCATTCCTGTGCTATTTATCTAACATTTTTATTCTGCACATACGTGCGCATTCCTGTATTCACTGAAATGTGCTGAATAATCACAAGCTGGCAAAAGTTGTAGAATGAAAGAATTGCATTCAAAAGGTAAGCAGACCGTCTGCAGATATAAATGTGCTTTTATTCAGTTGTAAGTGGTATGAAGTATTACAACATTATGTAATAAGAATAACAACATAGTCAGTTATTCCAATTATAGCTTACAGAAAGAATTGTTAAAGTTCTGAGAACATTACAATATAACAAAGTAGTACTGACAACTCAGTGAGTGTCGAAAATTAAGAAAATAAAAATATGGTCAGCCTAAGCATATCACATCCATGTAACCAAGCAGGATTCATGCCACATTAAACATGTATCTAAGAGTATAACATATAACCAATAGGATTCATGCCCCATTGCACATGTATAAGAGTGTAATATAATAATAAATTTAATAATAATAAATTTAATTTATTATTATTAAATTTATGTTATATGTATCCAGCAGGACAGTACACATGAATAGCACGTTACATTTAAGTATAGCATGCTATATTCATATTGATGGCTTAGTACACACGTGTGTTAAGTTCAATTCTATGGTTTTTAGTACATCCATTTTAATACCTAATTACCACGACTGTGCATCCAGGAAAAGTACTTACCACATTTTGCCCCTGCAGAAAAAATATTAAGGTTCTGTTTTTCTCTTGCCATATTTGTATAGAGTCCAGATATGCCTCAGGAGCTTCCAAACTTGCACTTAACACATTTCACCCCAAGACTGTGCTTAACATAAGTGTGTGCTAAGTCATCAATATAACTTTCAGGATTCATGCCACATTGCATAATATGTACAGTACAGTCTGCTATTCCGAAAATCCGCCTATTCCGAACAGAGTTCAGAAAAAATACCGATTTTTTTCATTTAAGAAATTAAAAATATGTTTGTGAAAATACGTACATTTATTGTTATACAAAGAAGTTAAATAGAGAAATACATAGAGCCTAAGCTTGATGAAGACGCCTGAAACCAAATTGGAATGAAAACTGGCACTTAATTTACGCCTTAACAAGTCAATACATTGATATTATTCATGAAATCCGCCTATTCCGAATTCCTGCTAAACCAAACGGTGTTCGGTCCCAATTAGTTCGGAATAGCGGGACTCTACTGTATAGTTTGTTATATTCATGTAACCTGCATGATTCATGAGAGTATTATAGGAGAAAAATTCCTACGATACTGGGACTCGAACCCAGGACCTTCGGCTATCCGTGCTGCTGGTCTACCAACTGAACTAGCCAGTGTTCGATTCTGAGCGCCAAATGGAACTTCTCTCCTATAATTAATTGCCCTCAATGGTCTACCTCACTGACAGACAAGTTATGTCATATGTAGTACTTTGAGGCACACTAATTAGTGATTTTTGTGACCAGACTTCCACTGTTATTGTACAGTAACATGCAGGATGAATATATACATTCATGCTGCACGCATGGGGGAGGAAAGACATATCTAAAAAATATTGACTGGGAGACCCGAAGGGAAAAGACCACTTGGAAGACCTAGACGTAGGTGGGAGGACAATATTAGAATAGATTTAAGGGAAGTAGAATTTGCAATGGATGGTTGGATGGAGTTAGCACAGAATAGGGTTGAACGGCAGGTTCAAGTAAGGGTGGCCCAAAAAATAGATAATATTCCTTTGGCATGCTTAGGAATTGCCTACTGCCACTCAGTAAGTAAGTAAGTAAGTAAGTAAGTACTAATGTAGGTTTGGTTGCATAGCATAGGACAGTGTGTTCACGGTTTTCCTATTTTGTAGGCCTACATATTAATATGAAGTACAAAAATGTAATATACTCATGAAAAGTCAAAAAGGTCTAAAAGATATATAAAGTGCTACCAAAAATATAAAGAAATGTTGCAGCAAGTTTCCTCATTTTTAATTTTTCTTATTACAGTATTTTTCATCTTCAAAATTTATCAACTTCTGCAAAATTAACCTGGAGAGATGAAAAGATAATCATGGTTAGTTACGGTAAGAAGATAATATATACAGTAACGTGTATAAAGATGTCATTACTCTCTTTGGCAATTACGGCTGCCCTCTTCAAAGGCGTTTTCTTTTTTTTAATGTTGTTCACTATTATACTTTCAGTTTGTAACCCGCCGATAGCCTTACAACATGTGTTTAATATTAATTTCTTCAAGACAACTTGTCTACCATTTGCTAATCTATTAATAATTTTGAATTCTCGACAAAAAATTTCATGTTTTTTTAATAAAAAAAGTCCAGCATTTTAGTTATTTCTTAGATTCATTATCCTCAGCCTACACTATGAAAACTGACATGCTTTGCCACTGAACAAAAGTTGTAAAATTTTAACTACGGTCAATTCGTTTTGTTTCCAAACCAAAAAAGATAATTGACAATACTGTAGATTGAAAACTTATATAAATATCTATCTGAAATTCATGGAGTTTATTACCGGTACTACACATGAAAAGTGTATAAAATATGGTTCTACCATCAATCCATCATTAATTTAGAATTTTCAAATTTCAGCTTACCCTCCCCTTAAAATGCCAACATGTACTGAGAGGCAGGATTAGTGTGGGAGTAATTGGATGTACAGATAAGAAGCCACATGCAGCCAGTAGAAACCAGGACAATTTATCACCATTCACTCTATATCCAGGCTGCATGAAAAAACCTCCACATATACTACAGTGCATAAGATCAACTCTAAATCACCCTGATTCACCTTAAATATTTTAATTCTTAATCTCATTAAATACCTTATTCTGTTGGGTGGAGCATACCTCTTGTCTTCCTGTCTTCTGGGCTGTGGATTCATCTGTTGCTGTTGCAGGAGTATTGATAAGCAGTGTGCTAAACAAGTAACTGTGGCCTGTGCTGTTGCTTTCAGCATCAACATAGGTGCATCAACATTTGTTATACTTGCTCCTGAAAAATAAACAACTTATGCTACAGTGCCTTCTACTTCAACGTTGACCATCAGCATCCCTTAGGAATTATGTCACTGCTTGACCCTTTAAGATGTGGGACAGGAAAGTGCCACTGCCAACGAAACAGACTGAATTGCTTTCATCTCAGACTCACATGGAGTCAAAGCTAAAATGTTAAAAACTGGGAAATGTGTCCTGATTGGTTACAGATGAAGGTCTATTGATTGTAAAGCAATTCATAATTTAGGCAACCGCAGTTTCTGATTTTAGCTCACAATAACAGAAAAATATAGTCTACTTCTCTAAGTCCAATAGTTTGAAGTCCTATATATATATAGGCTGAAATCAGGCTGATGTACTTGATAGTAATATAATTGTAATTTTCAACACTTCAGTTGAAAATTCAAAAGAAATGTTACCTTATATTGAAATAAGTACACTTGGGTTCAATACATATCAGCCAGGGCTAGGATTTATATGCTGTAGAAATACAAAAAATATGCACATACATACTCAGATATTATCCACAAAATTGCACATGAAATGGAAGGATGGACAGGCTTGTAGTGTAAATTTGTCATGTAATAATCATTTTTTTTATAAACATATTTTATCTAATAATTTATGTAGGAAGCTGATGACAGTGAATATTAACAATATGAATAAGGAATCGGATGTTGTAACACTTCACTTACAATAGTTTTTAAGACTAGTTTTGGAAAATGTCTCTTTTCCCTTATGTATGGCCTATTGCAGTTTTTAGTAATTTAGAACCACAACATCCAACCAGAAGAAAAATACTGTTATAAAAGGGTGTATCTAAAATAGCTTCTTCATTGTAGTGGTATACATTTAGCGTTACCGTTTTATCGATGTTCGTTACATTTACATTTATGTCATGAGCATTGTGAATGATGCTATAGACAAAGTACAACCCAATACTAACACAAACTACAAGTTCAGTATGGATAAATAATAAACAATATATACAATACAAAACATAAAATATCAGAATACTTTATCTATTAACTATATACTTATGACGAGAACCACCAACCTTTGTTACGGCTAAAACGCGTCATTTTCTCCTTCTTGTATCATGTTTACGTTCCACCAAGCCTGATTAGTCATCACACTCGTTAATACTCGATTTAAGTTAAAGACAGAAATTCCTTGCATTATATCTCGTGTTTGCTAGAAAACAAGATGGCCGAAGGTGCTTGCATGCTAGAATATGCAGTATTATCCACATTAAACAGTAAACCCAGTATATTAATGCATTAATTATAGTTTTTGAATAATAACATGAATACATGGGAGTGATTCATTTATTCCTTTGCTAGGGTAGAACAGAAAGGTAGCTGAATGTGACTCTCCTGCTGCCACATTCGGCTGGGTTTTTCTCAAATTCCACAATTCAAACTATTATATGGATGAAGCATGCGAGTCATTACAAAAAATAAAATGTTTTTTGCAGTAGCACAACATACAACAGTACTCTGAAGTATTTAGCTCAAAGTTAGGCCTACATGCCATCGAAAATGCCGCTATGTATTTGTCAGTTTCTAGCTTGTATTATTACTAATAGGTTGACGAGAGATGAAATTGATAATATCTCTATTGGATCACTTCTCAATAAATTAACAGTCCATGGTGTTTCTTGTATTGAAGAAAAATTAGGCCTAAGTCAAATATTTTTTGAGTGTGTTATGTGTTTATTATTCCTGTGATTATCCAGGGAAAGGTTATTTTGATTCTCCTATGACTACAAAATTAAGGTAAGAGCTACACTGTGCATTTATCACATTGTAATAGTTTTCAATAATTATATGGCATGGTATAATATATTGTAATAATAGTACACCAGCAGTAGGCATATGGACTAGGCCAAATTCACATTTTATGTTTGATACATTTTTGATACCAATCACAGCCAAAAAGGATTACAGGTTAGCTTATAATAAATTATGATAAAGTTATGATAGGTTAATAGCACCACCATAAATTGTATAATATACTAGATTACTAAATTAATATTATTAATAATTGCGTTCTCCTACTCCTGTTTATTTTCTGCCATAACTTGAGTGGCGAAGGAATAGGACAAGAAAACAATAGAACATCAGATTTTTGCATCTCGATAAATAAAAAACAATACTCACTCAACATGTTTATAACTTTGAGTTATATAGTATGAAAAATACTAGTCATGTGCAGTATGCGCTCTCAGCTTTAACAATATTGGCAGTATAAACTGTGAATGTATGAGAAGCTTGGGTACCAAGATTGCCTGCCTTCTAATGTGTTTATTTCAATGACAAGTGTCGGTGCAACAGTGTCCACTTAACACAGATGTTAGAGTAATGGCGTGTTACTAAAGTCTTTGTTTCAGTATATTTAAAGTATGTCGGTGGAACTGGCCATTAATGTCAGACTGTACACAATTTTCATATACATACATTAATCCTATGTACATACCTTGACTTGGCAAATCCTCTATTGCTCTCCCAAGCTGATAACTCAGGTGATCAGCTTTGTGTATATAGTCTCTTACAGCACTGAAGGCATCAAGCACTGCAAGAGAGCACGGTAAGGCCCCAGTGGATGAACTGTGTGTGGTGGAAACATGTTCCCTAGGTGGAAGTGGAGGATTACTCTGAAAAATCATACAAATTTCTCAAATTATTACTTTTGTGGTTCCATTTCAGAGTACAGTACAGTCCCGGTAATCCAGACTACATGCAGATGGGACCAAACCCTGTCCGAACCACTGAAAGTCTGGATCAAATAGAATTTGTCTTAAAATGCACCTAGGTAAAGCGAAGTGATCCCTATACAGGCCATGAAGGCCCAGAGGGTTCCAGGAGGTTGAGGGTTCCAGGAGGTTGAGGGTCCCAGATTTTGGACATTCGGCACGTGAAGGCGGTAAGGTTGTCAGCCTTACGCACCGGCCGCCTTTACCCCCAGGATTGCTCCTGGTACGCATTTCTGTTAGAGGCTGAGTCGACCCCAGGGCCATAGTGCCACCAGAAGGATTAGGCCAATTGAAAAATCTCAACGACCTCATCGGGAATCGAACCCGCGACCTTCTGGTTTGTAGCGCAGCGCCTCAACCACTACGCTACGGCGTACCCCCTTAAAATGCACCTACTATACTGTAACAGGGCCGTAGCTAGGCGGTGGCTAGGTGGGCGACCGCCAAGGGCGCAGGTACGAAGGGCGCAAAATTAACCATGAAAATCCCGCCTTTTTAGGCTGGTGAAATTTATCAAGCAATATAAATTCCACGTTAGTGGAAGAAATCTTTCAGGTTATTAAAAGTTAATGCACGTGAACTATCTATATCTCTAGTATTATGCCGATTGTCTACAAGCAAAAAGCAGTCATGCAACGTCCTTTAATTAACACGATTCATATTGACAGAGTAAAACATAAATCATGAACAGTATGGAAAGATACAACGACAATGAAAATTAATATGTATGTTATTATTGTGATGAAAGTGATTCAACTCAATCCCTTTCCAGCTGATTGTCGTCCTCAGTGCTACTACTGTCGGCAGGATTGATTACAAAGCGATCAACAATGGCATCGTAGACACTGTTACATGCTACATGCAAAAATGACTGACCAACTATGTTATTACAACAGAAAAAGCCGAATGCGCAGATCTCAATTCCTTTTGTTATTACTATTTTATTATAAATTACGTGTGAACTAAAATTTCTTATTTTAAAAATGTTTAGTTTTTTAATCACACAATGTATTAATGTGCATTAAAATTAATTTCTGTAACTTTACATTGAATAATAATGTGTTGTGATCCGCGGCCGATGCACGCTCTGCCAGCTGGCAGTACACATGCTGTTTGTTTTGATCAAGTTCCCTTCTAAGGCCGGCGCTGATATTATAGTCGCTGCTATTATTTTTAATTATATTATACTGTATTATTATTAGGGCCCGGATTCTGATGACCTGAAATTGTTTGAAAAATGACCTATAAAATGACCCCAAAATTTAAAGAAAATGACTTAATAATTATAAAGAATGACCTAAAAACTGATATTTTATTTATAAAAAATTATTATTGTACACACAAAATTATAGAATAATTTGTACATAATTGTTAAAACCTTAAATTCAGAGAGGATTTTGTAGGTCTAAAAAAACTTTGATTTTTGCTGTGAATATTCTTTCCTTACGGAAATTTATACTGGCACTGAGGCACTGGCGAGTCAAACTTCGGCATTTCCTTTTGCGGTCTGCCGGATTAGGCCTATATTGTTTATTGAGGGTAAACAGTAGTTTGCACTCTCAAATACAAGCAGGTGGCAGACTCTGGTGCCAAGTCAATCTAATAACAACAGTAATATATTACAACATTTTGGCGTTCCTTTGATTCTCGTTTCCGACTGAGACATGACAACACTTCAACATAGAGTGTGTCCTTCTTGCATTAAACAAACACTTCAAAGACAGCACCGCTGGGGACGAAATAAATGCCTTAAAAATATAAAATTGCATACAATGTCAAAAAATGACTTAATAAAAATGCATTTCTATAATCTAGAGGCCATGATTATGATTTATCTACAAATTGGCAATGTCTATGCAGCATCAATAAAAAAGATGACATGTCATTAGAATCCGGGCTCTGATTATTATTGTATTTTTTAACTAAGCGATTTTTAAATTAAACAGTGAAACAATATTAATGTTTGTGTTGTTTCGTCTCTTGTTTATGTTGGCGTTGCTTCTGTTGTATAGGTAAGAATAATTTCAGTAAAAAAATGTGCCAACTAAAACTACCATGACCATCATAGCTTAGTCTACATTATTAGTTTTGATCTATTAGGCAGTGGTTTTTTAAAGAAATGGGACCAAAAAAAAACCTCCTGCAAGCGAATTTAAGAAAATCAGTTTTACAGAAATTTAAAAAAATTGTTCATTTAGAGGGCGCAGATTTGTCAAACTCGCCAAGGGCGCAGAAGGACCTTGCTACGGCCCTGTACTGTAATACAAGTTTTAGAAGCGTGTAATTATAAAAAAAAAATTTTTTTCATAAGTATAACTTAGTTTTCTGGGAGTAATAGATATAATAATATTAAGGTAGAAGTTGAGTGTCAACTGAAATCAGGAAATGCTTGTTTTTATGCAGTTAAGAAACATTTATCTTCTCATCTTTTGTCCAGAAATCTAACAATCTGCCAGTTGTATTATATGGATGTAAGACTCTTCGGGAAGAGCATAATCTGAGAGTGTTCGAAAACAGGATGCTTAGGGCATAACAGAGATGAAAATGGGGACTATAAAAAACTGCACAATGACGAACTTCATAACCTGTACTCTTCACCGCATATAATAAGGGTAATTAAATCACAGAGGATGAAATAGGTTGGACATGTTGCATGCATGGGGGAGGAAAAACATATCTAAAAAATATTGAATGCGAGACCCCAAAGGGAAAAGACCACTTGGAAGTCCTAGACATAGGTGGGAGGACAATATTAGGATAGATTTAAGGGAAGTATTTAGGATGGATTTAAGGGAAGTAGGATTTGCAAGGGATGGTTGGATGGAGTTAGGGTGGAAAGGGTTGAATGGCAGGCTCAGGTAAGCACAGCAATGAATCTCCGGGTTCCATAAAATAGATAATATTCCTTTAGCTTGCTTAGGAATTGTCTATTGCCACTGAGTAAGTAAGTAACTATAGCTTTTCCTACAACTTAATTTTATTTTTAATATTATTGTATACGTAGACCTGATGTAAGATTTACAAAGCAAAACATCTTTGGTGATTAAAATTCAAAATTTATTTTTTAAATCCCATCCAGATTAACTGGATGTCTGGATGCGCGAGGTTCAGATTAGCAGGACTGTATTGTATAATATCAGTATAATCAACCAAAATACTCAGATTTCAGGAGAGACCGATTTGGGAATTGTAGTTATTAGCGGTACAATGATAAAGAGAAAATCTTTTGGTTTTGATACATAGGTTGAAATTTTATCTTCTATACTCCTGAAAAAATGCAACAGTTTCTGTTTACCCAAAACTTATTTATTTTGCATTTTCGTGAAGTTATTTTTCATCTTGAGTTCTAAAGAGGTGAAATGTTAAAAGAACTTATACAATTAGTGTAAATTTATTTTATATTATATTTTAATATAGAAATAGTTGAAATTTTGTCGCTCTAGCTAATATTATTGAAGCAGCTTCAGTTATATGTAGAACAGGCAGATAAATATAACAACTGATAAGTACTGTTAAGATCTAAAGAATAAAAACATTTGTGTTTGCAGAAATATAAACCATGTGAGTCATAAACTTATTTGGTTCAATGTGCAATAACATCAAAATTTTATTATTTGTCAGAACAAATTAGAGAGCAAAGATGGTAAAAGTATAGCCAGTAATATGTCTGCTATTAGGAGAATAATTCTAAAGATTGTTTCTTTTACATTTTAAACTCCATTGCCATTTCATACGTGTTATGTCGTCAGAATGGTCAATCATTTACAACATAACAATATGTACTCACCTGAGCAATGGCGTTTGTGTGCATTTCAGCGACAGCACGGATACGGCTGACCCATTCATGTCTTTCACGAGCATCAATAGCTCTTAGTTTGAACTGGTCTCCAGTAGCAGAATTGACAGTGAACGTGTTGGAATCCTCATCACTGGGCGATATAACAGCAGCTGCTAGATGCACAGACCCTCTAGGATTCCGCTGTCTACGATCTAGTTCGTTCTTAAAAAAATAAAGGCACAGTTAATTGCACAGGCAAGAGAATAAACACTATATGGAAGAGTTATGATATGATATTGTTTTAAACCAGGACAAATTTCACATGCTAAGTTACTGGAACTTTTTAAGAATATTTACGTTCACCCAATCTAGTAATATTAAGATGTACAGATAATTTATAATATGAATAATTTGTTATTTTTACAACCAACTGTTTGATAACACCAGAAGGGTGGGGGGTTACTGGGATTATAACAGTCGAAGGCTCAAAAGATTTAGCGTATTTTCTGAACACATATATTTACTGTATTTTTCCCAAGGGGATGGATGCAAGTTACTTCAAATTCACAGTATCATGAACGACATCTAAAACTCAAACTTAATAATCCTTTCCTTTGACATTTTCCATTCCTCTTTAAATACATCAATGCGAAGTTCCTTATCCTTAAAGAAGCACCGATAAAATATATCTTTTTCATACAGTGAAAGAGGATGTGTGGCTCATGTAAGTATTGAAGACCACAACTTGAAATTCAATACTGTTCTCAATCTACAGGCACTAAAGCTGCAGTCGTTTGCTGCATATTGCAATGTTAATGTGTTATTTTCTACAATTAGACATATTGTGGTCCTGATTTCCACCGTGAATGCTAAAATATATAATCAATATTAAAAATTAAAACGAATTGTACAACGGTGGATGCTTTTAAAACACTATAAAACACAACGTTTCAGCCCTGTTCCTGTTGGCCTTCCTCAGGTGACTACAGATAAAGTATCTGTTGGGAGGACTACATAGGCTACTCTTGAGACAGTGCCACCACGATCATCACTGGGGTAAAGTTTAAATGTAAGATCCTCATCCATGGAATGCGCACGAATCTCGTCAAATACAAAGGGGGATACATGTACATGGTTATCAATCCACTCCTCCGGAATCTCAAACAAGGAGTCCTTCATACTATTCCTAGGCGGTGAGGGAAACTTCAGAACACATTTCTGTCTGTTTAGCCTTTTTACCACATCCAACCATTCATCCCCCAAATCGCCGTCAAACCTATTCATAACCAAGTCCTTATTACACACAATGTTTTTTGCTTCACATACTTTTCGCCTAGTTATGTCACCCTCGATTTTCAAAACCTTCAATTCACCCATACGGTGCTTATTTTCAAGCAAATGTTGGCTGAGGCCAGTGGACGCCCTGCCACTCTTGACATCCCTTGCGTGCTCCTGTAGTCTTATTTTGAACGATCGTCCAGTTGTGTTTTATAGTATTTTAAAAGCATCCACCGTTGTACAATTCATTTTAATTTTTAATATTGGTGTTATTTTCTACATATTTGATAAACAAACTGAAAATCTGAACCACCCTCAGTCCCGATTAGTTTGTATAAGTGATGGTCCACTGTATAATAGTATATATTTCAGTAGCGATAGAAAAATGAACTCAGGTTTAATGTCTATAGGATTGCTCATTGATAATATTACCACATAGTAGTCGAGAACACCAGCCTCTGGATCCAAAACAAACCATCGGAATTGCCATCCTTTGGCAAAATTTGTGTATTTGCAAAGCTGACCTTCAAACAGCTGTCTTAAGTTATCTGCCGTCATGATTTAGTGCCTGAAACATATATCATGCAAACCAGGATGTTTTAAACATGTATGCAGCATTACCATCAATAACAACTTGTTTGTAATTGTTATGAACTTAACAGTCTATTTAACAGCAAGTACAGTAAAACCTCTATTTAACGACCATCGCTGCTTCCACGAAAAAGTGGTCTTTAAGAGGGGTGGTCTCTTAATAGGAGGAATGCAGTTTTATGTCTTGAAACTGAAAATACAACAGAATAAATACAGTACAATACAGTAGGTGTATTATGTAACACACAATTGATTATTACTTACTTTTATAGTATAACAAGGAAATGTTTTCCAGGAAAAGAAAGACACTTCTATTTTCCCTACATTATATTTTGCTTGGAGGACAATGAAAGGGACTTGTCCGGCACGCTTCTTAGAATCCAGAATTTCAGAAACCCCCTAATGTCCACTGAATAAACGTTTTCATAAGAAATAGAATTGCCCCTCTGAGTCACTGCGATCATGTAGATAATAAAGGCATGAATAACTAAAGGGTATTGAAACAAGCAGGTCAGAGGTAAGAGATTGGAATGTGTCCTGTTCACGCCGCACACTGAACGGTACTATACGTTGTCTACTGTAAGGTATTTCCCAGAAGGCGAAGGGGAAAACAGCCCAAAGCATTGTTCAAGCATATTTTCATTTCTGTGCATCACTCTTGTAAAAGTACTGTATTGAAAATTGAAGAGACGTCTTGCTGTGACCACATCAGTATTTCTGTTCAAATGTTGATTAATGCTCACCATTTGAGCAAAATTTTTTTACGATTTTGGTCGTTATAGAGGAGTTTATTCCAAATGAAACTATGGTCGTTGGTCGGGGAGAGGGGTGGTCGTTTAATAGGAGTACAAATAACATTGGCCTTATGGGTTTTACTGTCGGTTCCTAGAAAAATTGGTCTTTAAAGGAGGTGGTCGCTAAAGAGGGGTGGTCTTTAAGACAGGTTTTACTGTAGTTTAAAGCTTACTTACAATCTGTAGCCTACATTCACATTCTGAGATGAAGACTGCAGTGGAAGTAACCCAGAAATTTTGTTGTAACTTAGTGGGAATAAGTATGGTATATAAAAAATATTAGTTCATTATTTTATTTCTGAGCCAAGTGAATGAACAATAATAATATTCTAATGTAATAATTTATTAACACAATCATAACAATTAATAGCCATAATGAGTGATGGAATTCAGGGGGACCTGTCTGGTATGTGTCGCCTATCACCAAATGTTTATAAATAATAAAATTAAAACAAAATAAATGTGAAAAATGCATAAAATTATTGGGGGACTGAGTTACAACTTCTTTGTTGGTAAATCCATAATATTTTTGTATATGGTCTCAACTCCAATAGTGGCACAATGTTTCCAGAATCAGCTATTCTGGTACATGTACAATGTGAAATGCTGCCAAGACTCAGGTCTATACAATTACATGAATCATCAAAGGGCCATTCCGTGAGAAAGTGGACATGAGGGGTAAATTTTATTATTTGGTGTATAATGTTTATTTTTGCAGCAAACATTTCTTGAAGATCTATATTTTATTATACAAAGTACCAAAAACATAATATGAAGTATTACATTTAAAAGTATGGGGTTAAAGTTGGCTCTCTTTGAACTTGCTCTGTTATCTTTAAAAAACATATTTTTTTGTTGGCTATACAGCTCGTACAGAACTCGCAGAGACAAATTCTGCTCAGGTCATTGTTAACAGCGTCTTTTGTTCTATATGTTACCTGCATTTCATCTTAATCCATCCAGTGAGTTTATTTTAAAATGCATATTAAGTTGTCATAGTCATAAATGTAACATATGTAACAAAAAACTTCAAAAAGTTTTTATTTAATTGCAAAGAGCTGGTGAATTTCTTTGTTACCTTGTGGAAGTAAGGTTAGTCATGAGTTCTAATGATTGCAAAACTATTTTCACCAAAAGAACAATTATTTCCTTAAAAAAAAAAGGAAAAACAGTAAGTGTAACATACGTAACACGTTTTACTGCCTTGGAATAAAATATGAATTTGCCTTTTGATAGGCCTACAGTTAGGTCTACTTGAGTGCTGAAACTGATTTCATATACATAGGCCCAGTGGTGCAGACATTTGGGGGGGGGCACTAAGGGGCTAAAGCCCCCCCCCCCCCCAAGATCAGAATGATTTTTCTTTAGTTTACCACTTTCACTTAAGTTAAGAGTGCAAGATTATTTTAAATGTTTCACAGTGTTTGAAATAGTTGCTTGGATTAATAATAGTAATTAATTTTCGCCCTACATAACAAGAATTTTATATCGATTTCAGATGCATTAGTTTGCAGCCTCGCTTTACATTTGCTGAATAAAGTCCAAATCCCACTGCACCATGTTTGCTACAGAATTCATACTGGCAGAATATGTTAAAAACTTCTGTACCGTAATAGCAATAATTTCAAGTCACCACAGAAGTCGAAACAATTTACCGGTAGTATGTTTAGTTCTGTATATTACTGCAGTAACAACAACCAGTGCTATATTCTCCGTCAATCCATCATTCAATGACTAGATTGTCTTAATGCTGTTTTTAAAACACTCATTTTTTTACAGTGCTTCATACAATCACTTTAAAGACACACATTAAAATACTATGGGGGAGCAGATTCAGTTCTGATTAGACCTAATGGTACGATAACTATAAATTTCAAAAGTTTGACATTTTCGACAACAGGTGATATGGAAATATGTGTTGATATCCAATTTGATGATGAAGATAATGATAATAATAATGTTAATGATATTTGGAACAGGATAATAACTTCATTGAATAAGAATGGGTTGTAAAGAAAATTGAAAAATTAGTCCTTTGCACCCAGCTTATAATAAATTGTCTTTTTTAAAATTTTATTAGCGTGCATTTAAGTTTTAGCAACCCCAGATTAAAATCCTGGCTGCACCACTGTATATAGCCTAGAGGTAAAATTCAATAATTAATAAAATAATTGTTTGTCTCATGAATATAAATATATAATTAATATAGGCCTTATTATTTATTATTTAATCAAAATTGCATAAAATTATGCATAAACGAAAGATATTCTATTTGACTTATAGTTCGAAATGAGTTCAAAGGAAAGAGTCAGGAAATAGAGAGACAGGATAAAACAAAATAAAGAGGTATTTGAGGCCAATTTAGAGAAAGAAAGAGAAAGAGGAAAACAAAGAGAAATTGGAAAACAATATCTGACTAACAATCTAAGGAAATTAATACTAAAGCATGTGAGAAGACACCCTGCTTTGTATATATGTATGTGTAAATACACATATAATACATATATGAGGGGTGGGTCTCTGTCACCACAGCATGGTGCATCCTAAGGTTGCGGATAGAGGATATGGCCGCCAGATTTGGAGGGTAGCTGTGAATATGCTGAATAAGCAGTCGCAAACAGATGACATGAGAGACTATAAAAACTTAAATATGAGTGACCCATCATGTAAAAGTTCTTAAAACATTCAAATTGTTGAAATATTGCACAATGAAACATTATTCTTGTTCATTATTTTGCACAGTGTAACATAGCCTACGTAACAAAGTAATGTAACATATGTAACAGAAGAAAAAAATTCTAATTTCTGAAAATCAGCCTGAACTATTGAAACAAAGATACTAGGTTAATGAATGTAATCTTGGCTACCCAGAAAAAAATGTCCTGGAGTTCTTGTGTTACATAATTCACAGAGATTTCCATGTAAGATAGATAAACTCAAATTCTGTGTCCATTTTGTGTAACATACGTAACACCCATTTTATTAAAAATAATATTTGATCTATGGTACTTATTAAAAGAACTTTTATATATTCTGAAAGCACATCTTTGAATCTATCTTCTGGTATGTATGAAGTTCAAGTTCATATTATATTTTAATCACTGTAGGGGTCTAAATTGCATCCAAATGTAGCATACGTAACAATGGAATGGCTCCAAAGTCAATGTTCAAAAAGTTGAAGTTAATGAAACATTAAGACAGAAACAGATGTAATATCTAATAAACAGTAATAAGTCACTGAACTCTAATTGTCTGTACCTGTGATTAATACAGGGCTCCCATAATGTATATTTGGAAAAAAGAAAGAAAAAAAAAGATGACCTGAAAAAAACTGGGATATTTTATAAAAAAGCAGGAAACAATAAAAATGAGAAAAAAAGAATTATATTCACCATGCATATAATAATAATAAGTAAGGAGCACTCGAAAGAGCATTTGTTCATATTATTTTAGTCTGTACTGTAATCTCTTATTGATTTTACTCTCTTGGGGCATGCTATCAAATGATAACGCTCACATTTCTGGTTACACAACACGCATACACACTCTTCATTCGGTTGATGGAAACGTTGGGTTCTGCATATTTTGTAGTGAAAACCATGTGTAGCGAGTCTGGTCACGATATGCCTTTGGTCCTGACACGCCTCCGTCCACTTCCGGTCTATCATAGCGCTCATACCATAGAAATCAGGGTCGATGTCCTTCCTTTTTTCCTCTCGTGATTTTTGATGTGCTTGATATGGTTCAGTGGAGGGTAATAGCAGTTTCATCTTCAGCTCCTCTACAAAGAAAGATTCCCTTGTTAGTTCATAGGCGATCCTGGAGGGCGCATATATCCCAATTCCTATTACTTTCTTCAGGAACCTTGCTTTCACTCCTTCTATTCTGGCCAGGTCGCTGATCGTCAGGTGCTCCCATATTTGTTCTATACCATATGTGACTATTGGCATTATAGCTGCGTTGAAGAGGGTCATAGCTGTGGACAAGGAGAGTCTGCTGATGTTCTGTATTCTATATATGGCTTTCGTGGCTGCTGCTGTTCTCTACTGGATGTGAATTCTGTATGACGACATGGTCGCTTGTAGGCCGACTCCTAGATATCGGAAACTTTTCACTGTTACCAGAGGTTCTCCCTGCAAGGTTAAGATGTCGTCCGCTGCTACTTTTCCCCCTTTTCTGATAACCATGTGAACTGTTTTGTCCTTGTTGATCTCAAAGCTATTCTCGAAGGCCCATGTTTCTAGCTTCTGAAGTGCTGTTTGCAGGTCTTTTCTGTGTTGCGACCCTAATGCCATGTCGTCCGCATACATGATTAGGCTCACTGTGGGTAGGTCCTTAATGATGTTTGTAATGTCTGCTGTTATGATGTTAAACAACAGAGGGCTCATGGGATCACCCTGTGGTACACCATTCGTCTGTCTCACTCTTTCTGATAGAACAACACCATCATTAATGACAATATAATTGTGAGTTAGTATTGTCTCAATTATTTTCGCTAGGGAGTGAGAGTCACCCAGCATCCCTATAAGCTTCCTTATTAGTATACTCCTGTCGATCAGGTCGAACGCCTTTCTGTAATCTACGAATACCACATGATACTTTCCTCTCTTGTGTCTCAGTGCCTGTTTTGCTTCTTCTTGAAGGAAATTCACTGCTTGTAGTGTACTCCTGTTTTCTCTGAACCCAAATTGGCAATCTGGGATACGCAAATCAACTTCCTTGGCTAGTCTTTTTGTTAAAATTTTTGAGAAAATCTTGAAGATTGTGTTCTGTAGTACTATGCCCCTGTACGAGTTGGGATTTTCGGTTGGTCCCTTACCTTTGTACAAAATTGTCATTTGTGCCGTTCTCCAGATTTCTGGAATTGATCCACTTGAGAGGCACCGATTAAAAAGGTCGGTCCATATTGGCAGTAGTAGATCTTTTGTTTCAATGATATGTTCCATGAATATGTTATCCGGTCCCGCTGCCTTTCCTCTCTTTGTAGTCTTGATGGCGTCTTGGATTTCTTTTGAAGTGATCGGTGTAGGGGCTTCTGCTGTATTACTTTTAAGTGTTGTCTGGAAGGCTGTTTCAGTGCCACTCTTATTGAGAATCCCAGTGAAATGCTTCTCCCAGGTCGCACCCGGTATCTCTCTTGCTGTGGGGGCTTGTTTTTTCCTTAAGGCAGTGAATGGATCTGTTCTAGCTTCTTCTGCTGCTTTCCTGGCTTCTTCCTCTATGAAATTCGCTCTTTTTGTTTTCAAAAGTAGTTTATACTCTTTTCTTTGTAAGGCATAGTCTTTCATGTTTTCATCATTATTTGTGGATTTTGCTCTATATAAAGCTTGCAGGGTGTCTTTCCGTTTAGTATAGCATTGACTGTCGAACCATCTTTGTGCGTATCTTTTCCTTTTTGATATGAATGCTTTGCTAATCAATCTATTAGTGATGTGCACAGCTTCTTCTAGATTATCTTGTGATATGAGTTTTCTTACTTCTTCCACCTCTTTCACATCATGTAGTTTTGTCAGATCTAGCTTTCTAGAAGGTCTCTGCTCAGGTAATTGTTTCTCTGATAATGACCGTGTAGTTATTTTTATTGTTGTAGATATAGGTATGTGTTTTCTGATGGGAGCTGCTCCTGAGGACCATAGTCCCTCTTGCTTCAGTACACCTATGGCATTTCCTTTGTAGAATACATGATCAATCGCGCTTGCTCCATTATGCGCGAAGTAAGTTTTTAAACATTTTTCATTGGCTAGAGTGTAGCCTTCTTCTTGTAAAGCTTCCAGAACCAGTTCAGTCTTCGTGTTAGGTTTGTCAGTTCTGCAGTTTATGTCACCTGCTAATATTACATTTGATCGGTTTGCTGCATGATCTAGCGTCTTAAGAAGGATGTCAATCACATCTTCTGATGACGTGTCTGGAGGAATATATATTCCTATTATTGTAACCCTTGTCGTTATGACTATTGTGGCATTTACTTCCTTCTTATACTCTAGTATTTTTCCGGCTGATGGTTTGAGGAAACATGACACTCCTCCTGCTGGTCTACCCCCAGTATTACTTGCGTATGAGTGCACTCCGTAGAAACCTGGTAGGTCTAATGTTTCCCTTAGAAACGTCTCCGTCATGATCATAACATCGTAATCCTTTGTCAGACTTGGTGGTGCATATTGTAGTGCATTTCTTAGTCCTTCTGCATTCCACAGTAACAATTTTAACTCGTTTTTATTCGATGGGTGATCCTTTGCTTCGCCTTTGGTTTCTATCTCTGTTTTCTTCTGTGTTCTCTTATTCAAGTGATGCTCCTCCGTATCTTCTCTCCCATCTCCGAAACATGTACCTCCTCGCGATGATACCTTCCGTCCAGAATTTAGGATCTTCTGTCTTTTCTAGAAGTGTAAAAGGTACCCCAACCTTGAATGCTTTCGTTTTGCCTCTTGATTGTAGGGCTTCACACTCTATTTCTCCTACTATCCCCCGCTTTCTTAGGTATGCTGTTTCTCCTCTTTCTTCTAGCCCTGACTGTTTCCCAGTTCCCCCTTGTTTCTCCCTCCTCGCAGTCCATTGTGGAGTTTTCCCCGTCGTCTTTCATAACTGTCTGGTCATTTATTTTATTTTTTGTTTCTTGTTCTATTATTTCTATTTCTTGTTCATCCGTAGATTTGTGCACATTAGTGTGTTTAGTGCCTTTAGTTTCTGCGTCTTTCGCTTGGATCATAGGCCATGGTTCTGAGGCATTCTTGTGTTGCCTCCTCTCTGTACTGGGCATTATTACCGACTGCCCCTGTTCAGTTTTGTTACTTCTGTTTTCTCTGTTGAATTGCTCAAGTCCTTTTTTGATTCCTTCAGCTACTTCTTTTTTTATAGATTCCTTTAGATTTCTCATTTCCGTCCATAATGCTCTCAATTCTTCTCTCCCGTTCTTTATCAATGTAAAGTCGTCCTTACATTCTTGGCATAGCCACATTAGAGCTGTGCTTGGTTTTTGTAGCGTGGCGAAGTCGCCTGCGCTAACACCTGAGCATTCCTTGTGGAACCATCTTTTGCAATTGCTATCGCAGCCTATCGCTGCTTCGTCCTTGGAGATTTGCTCCTCGCATTCTCCGCATGTGGCGGTATGTTCCTCTTTTTTCAACCCGCTTTCTGCTGCTTCTTTTCCTGTCATAGTTGGTATTCCTGTTTCTCGTATGGAGATTTGGAAGTGAGTTATATTTCTCCTCTGCTGTAATCTCTATGGCTGGATCGTTTAAACGATTTTCAATATGGTGGCGTATTGGCCTGCCTCGGTTGCCCACCTTCGTCACGTTTTCCGGGCTCACCCTCGTGCAATTTGCTTTGCAATTTATTTCAGATTGTACTCTGAGATCTAGTACCACAAAATATGTATTACTGTTCTGATATTTGCGCTTCTTCCCGCCAAGACCAGCCTACAAAACTCCACTCACACACTACCGCGTCCGACTTGCACCGGAACCGGCTTGGTCACCATGCATATACGTTTATGATAGGTGCCATATGCAACTGAGAGCAGTGAGTATGTAATAGTGCCAGTAGCAGGGAGAGAAAAAAGAGCATTGTTATTAGGATTATCAATTTCTTAAAATATAGGTCTACCACTTGAAAGTTTTATGAACTCATGACCGGGGTTCTGCTTATTTAAAATACCGGGTGTTTTGAAATTCATATTACAAACTTCTAGGGCTAGTAGAGAGGACTTAGTAGACAATATTTCGAATAGGAACCCATGTCTGGAAACGTACCGTTTCTGTATTACAGTGTGTCGGATTTGCCGGTGTTTTGCAACCGGATAGGTAGTACATGACATCAGATGATCACCTGATGGCATGTGACATTTACCCTGCTGTGGTATCATACCTGGAGCCCCATTCCTGTGAGTCTCCGATCAACATGGTTGAGTAGCCTACACTTTTGCAGAATACATAGACATGATTTTGGTTTATGGTGCAGCGGAGGGGAATGGAAGAGCAGCTCGTCAGTTGTATCAAGAGCAGTTTCTACAACGCACGACTCCATCGCATACCCTTTTTTGCCAGAATTGCATGACGGCTACAAGAACGAGGTACCTTCACCGACGAGAGGAGGGACTGTGGTGCTCCAAAGAGACGCCGCACTCCCAAATTGGAAGAGGCTGTTGAACAAGACCCATCAACACATACACGAAAAATTGCACGTGCGATGGATGTTTCTAAAAGTGTAGTGTGGGAGATTCTGCAAGAGCAACAACTAGGACATCCTTACCACCCCCAAAGGGTACAGGCATTGCAACCAGCCGATTCTGTACCATATGTTAACTTCCACACATGGTTTCTGCACCGCTACATTGATGAGCACCAATTTCCATGAAGAGTTCCGTTCACCGATGAATGGCAATTCACAAGGAAGTGTGTTCTCAATTCCCGAAACAGCCATGTCTGGGCAGACAAAAATCCGCAGGTGATGCAGATCAGGGGATTCCAACACAGATTTTCAATCAATGTGTGGGCAGGTATTGTAGACGGTCATGTGATCAGGCTGTACCTTCTTCCAGCCAGGTTAACAGGTGCTGTGTACTTGATCTTCCTACAGGACATATTGTCCCTGTTGTTGGATGAGGTGCCATTGCATGTCTGACAGGAACTGTGGTTTCAGCACGATGGCGCACCGCCGCACTTTACATGGGACATCCGGGGACAACTGAACTGAAGATTCGGGCAAAGATGGATAGGCCGGGGTGGTCCTATTGCATGTTACCCACGATCGCCGTGATTGGACTATTTCTTCTGGGGTCGTATGAAGAGTATGGTGTACGAGATTCCTGTAGAGACCGAGGAAGAACTGCTGGCATGAGTGATGGTCACTGCACAAGTGATTAACGGGACACTAGGTGTGATGGAACGAGTGTACCAGAACATGATTCGTCAGTACAATGAGTATAACAACGTTCGTGATTGCCACTTCGAGTCTCTGTTGTAGTGAGCAGTTTCGTATGGGACACATCCAGTGCAGAATACAGAAACAAATGTTTTTTCCACTGTTCACCCAAGTGTTATTGTGATCAATGAATTTTTTTTGTTACTTTGGTATTGTTACCAGGGTTGTTATGAAACAGGCTGCCTGTTTTTAACCGGTTTTATCCACTGAATATTTGCTTTAATCTGCCTATTGATGTACATAAGTTTCTGGGGATTTTCATTGCCTGGTCTGTTCTCAATTTTGTTTGTATTAACCCAAATGAAGAAAATACTCTTTCGATTGATGCAGAACTGGCCGGCATACGATGTAAAGATTCTATGGCTTGACAAAATTCCAGCGATAGGTGATTATGCTTCAGATATGTGTAATTGATGGAGAAATAAGAATAAAAAATCCCTTTAGGTAGGCCTACAGGGCAAAGGCTGAGGTAGATTTCATAGTGCTTTTTATTGAATTTATTGGGGTAAGTGTAGAATAAAAACTCAAATATTTTTTATAAAAAGAGAGTTGTTAATTGTGTATTGATTTATATTTTTTATTAATTAATTTTTAATTTGGCCATTTGTTCTAACTATTATTTTAATATTTCAAATTTTATTTCATCGGTAATTTTAGCCTTAGTTGATCCTCATAAATTCCTTTCAGCACGCCTAGAGGCTGAGGTGTATTTTAAAGTGTTTTTGATTTTCAAAAATTCAAATCTCTCCTTATATGAGTGCTATCGAGAAACAAGTTGCTGATTTAAAGATTACTCATCAAGAGCTTTTCAATGATACCCCACAAGACGTGGTTTTACAATTTTCAAATTTCCACCTTCACCCCCACAACCACTGGATCATTGGTGTCTAATTTATGCAGACAAAGTTTTCCTCTAAACCCCATAGGGCCCGAAATATAATTTTTTTCAAAATTTCAATCCCCTCCCGCCTCTCCCAACCAGGAAAAATTAATTTTAGCCGGTTAAATTTGATTTTAGCTGGCTTTTTTTACAACCATGATTGTTACCAAAAGATTTGACTTTCGTCTGTAATGAGTCAAACATCATTTACTTCTGTACCTTATGCCACACCTCATTTCACATGGTGCTCTTCTGACATCATGTACTGCCTCTCCGGTTGCAAAACAACACCGGCAAATCCGACACATTCTAATGACTGTAGCATGGAAATGGTATGTTTCCGGACATGGGTTCCTATGCGAAATATTGTCTACTAAGTCCCCTGTACTAGCCCTAGAAGTTTGTAATATGAATTTCCGAACTAGAGTAAGTTCCATAAGCCTGATGCACTTTTTTAAGGAAGGATACTTATGATGTACCAAGTTTGAAAATGGGATGGGAACGGGTTCATAGTTAGAAAATTAAAACATTGTCACTTTTCAAAAAAATCAGGCCATATTAACTTATATGTCCCAATGAAAAGCATAATAAAATAATTTCAATAAATAAATTGAACTATGGGAAATAACACTCAAATGATTGACATCTTATTGTTCAATGGAAATACTTGTCTAATGCCTTATTGGCTTGCAAAATGCCTTTTTAAGATAGCACATAAATCCTTCTGGTCGGTGTCACAGGATTTACTGTACATAATACATCTGTGAGAGGTATCCATAAAACATCAGGCTTTCGTGATGGTGATGGTCCAGCTGGAAGGAGTCTTATTTTCATTTTATCACGTTCATTTTTTCCATCACATCAGCTATCCACCAGTTGTTGTCATACGCGATGGGGATGTACCCTGTCACAAGTGCTAATTGGTATTTGTCTGGTGATCTTGTAACAGCTACTAGTGATTAGTGTGTATCCTTAGAAAATATTTTTACAATTATTTTTGATGTACTTGAGTCAACAGGTATGAAAGCTAATATTGTTGAGTTCCTTGAATGGTAGTTGCATGATTGAACGACTTTTTAGAAACAGGGTTGTTAAAAAACATGTTTTTTTTTTAAAGAACAAAAAAAAACGTTTTTTTTGTTTAAAACGTTTTGTATGTGAACAACAATGTTGGTTGTTTTAAACGTGTTTTTTTTACGTTTTTTATGTTTACAACAATGTTGTTTGTTTAAAAAAGTTTAAATTGTTCATTTTGTTTAAATCAACCATTTTAATGTAGGCCTATAGGGCCTATTATATTATATACACATACATATAACTTATATATATATATATATATGTATACAGTGCTTTATTTCTAACAAAAAAGGTGGTGGTACTCGCCGAAACTTTTCAATTAATTTCTTGGGAGCCCCCACACTTTTCCCAGAAGTCATTTTTCTGAGTTAATGTACAATAATCAGGCCCATCATCGCCAGAATTGTTTCTCCCTTGAATTGCAGAAAAATTGTCGGTACTTGCGACGTTCTGTTCAGATTCATTTTATTCATTTTTTGCAGGTTTATGAGATACTTAAAAAAAAATCCTCATGCTTTCTTTTATTGCGCACCGGTACAAAATAATTACTTATTTTACTCATTTCACTTCTCTACTTGTGAACCACGTGCACCCCTTGTTCCTACAATCGTACCAAACAACTATGAAGTTGTTTGTTTCTGCAACACAAACCAAGGGTTTATGCTTTTCAAATTATATGTAAGCAACAAATGCAGTTAAATTTAAACACACCTTAACCTCTGGTTAATTATGGTGGTTAGCAACTTTTGTTTGTTACTACGTTAGCATTAACTGCTATTGGTGCAATACTTATACCGTTAGAATGGACTTGGTTGTTTGCTGAGGGCTGAAAAAACCAACCCCAACTCTCTTGAAGTCCAGTAGCCACGGCAATTTATAGAAATTATCATATGTAGGATATTGTGTATAATAAGTCTAACAAAACCAGCAAACAAGCTTGATTTTAAGGAATATGCCATAGGCCTAACTTTATAGGAATCGTGATAATATTCTGAGCAATATCCAATGTTTATATTTTGAAAAGAAAAAAGGTGCCCGTACTGCGTACCGTTGCGTACCGTCACAAAAAAAGCACTGTATGTATAGGCCTATATATATACAGTTGAAATGTTTAAAACATTTTAAAAAATTTGTTTTAAACATTTTTTAGCATATGTTTATAACACTTTTTAATTGGGTGTTAAATTTAATTATGCAGACAATTTACATTTTGTCAATCCAATGACACCCTGTGCTAAGGTGTTCAAGATTTACGAGTCGTAGACTTAATAGTATTTGAAAATACATTTTGTACCAGTAGTATTTGTTTATGATTTAATAGTTCATGATTAATAAAAAATAATACAAACTACTGTTTAATTACTGCCTTTACTGCTCAACTGATGATTGACTTTCACCATGCTTTACGTGGTCTTAGCCGCCTTACATTATCAAACTTACAAGGAATATCCTACTACAGTGTTGCCAAATTGACACATTCAATATTTAATATTAATAATATCTTTCTTTAAAAAGGAAGACCACAAAATAGATGGTAGGATGCAGTCAGAAAAAATTCAAATCAATTACTCGAAATCAGAAACTGGCGGCAGAGGACAGAGAAGTCTGGAGGAAAAGGATACAAAAGACACCACCTCACATGATTTTCTGGTATTCTGGCCCTAGTTTTTTTTTTTTTGTTTTCTGTTTACAACACTAACAGTGTGTCACTGACTTGACAAAATGTAAATTGTCTTCATAATTAAATGTAACACGCAATTAAAAAATGATTTAAACATATGCTAAAAAAAACATGTTTAAAACAGATTGTTTAAAACGTTTTAAACAAACTTAAAAAAAAAACACAAGCACTTGTTTTAAACATTCCAACCCTGTTTAGAAATGCTTCTGATGGCACATAATCCTCCAGCATTGATATGAAAAGTATAAGTATTTTAAACTGCCCATTCATAAAGGTGGAGAGGAGTTAAAATGTTTTGTTCATAGGGTTGTTGCAAGCTATTTCTAGCCGCAAGTCTCTTAACTCCATCACAAGGCCTTTTTTTATGTGCTGTGGCTAAAAAATGCTATTCAGCATCAATGTCAAAATCCTATTTATGATTTTTTTTAATTAATTGGGCAGCTCATCCATCAGAAAAGTAAAACATCTTTTTGTGAACTATTCCAAATGTTGTAGTAAAAAAGTCAATGAGCGTTTGAAAGGTGTAAGTAGCAAATGTAGGCCTAAGGTGTTCGAAGCAATGAGAAATCACAACATAACTCAATCTTCTTTATAATATATCACAAAAAGGTAACTGTAGCTTGTTCACCGGCCCAGTGGACATTTTCCTGTGTGATCCATGAAAGACGTTAGTTGTTGGGCATGTCCATGGTAACTCACGTTACAAATTGACTTATTTTTACTTGTTAAACTCTTATTAAATAATTTCCAAGAAATACATACGCAGCCAAAAATGCATGAGTGAAACCTCTAATAAATGGAGTACATGTTGCATGCTTTGAGTAAATTATGGATCACAAATGCAAAGATTATTGAGATTCAAAATTTGGTAACTTAGGCCTACGTTACAGAAATTGGACATGGTATTTGAAACTCAGATTTCAGTAAGCATTTTCTGCTCTTTTAATGGCTCAATATTACATGTATTGCTGTACTGGTAGGTTATCATGTTTGAAATACGAATATTAAAACAATTTGTAATTTTAAAAAATTAAATACAGTTTATCTGACATAAAACAACTGCCTGTTGGTAACTCACGTTACAATTTGTCATTTATACACTAAATCAAAACCGTTTGCATGTAAAATAATCAACAATTTTTAAACATGTAACCTACATTTCTCTAGTAGTAAATAACAAACAAACAAAAAATAATTTTTTCATAGAAACATGTTTAATTTAAAGTAAGTTATTTCGTGCAATTCTAAAAATGCCAAATCCCTTACTGAATTTGTAATACATTCAATTTCCTTTCATTTTAACTTTAAGAACAAGCAAAATCTCAATTTTCTGTTTGAAATTAATTAAGACTTAAAGCTGTTCTTTTTCATTTGTTTTGAACAGAACATTGCTTTCAACACTTCTCAGACAGGTCACTTCTATGTTGCCATGTTCATCGGCATCACTTTGACATGCTGCTGCATACCAAAACTTAACTATACATTTTTTTCTGTTCTGATGGAACTTGGCAAGGACAAAACAACCATTTTTAATATTCCCTTTTGTTTGCCATGCAATAGAAAGTAACTTTCAGCTTCAGAGCTTGAGGTGTAGACCTGACGATAAATAGAAATTCTGTGTGATATTACAGCACTACAAGAACTTGAAGACACAGCTTCATAAGGCCTATCTCTCCTTTGCCTTTCTTCTTTCTTCCTGTTCAATTGCATTTCTTTTCCTTTCCCTCATTGTAGCTAGTTCTTGCTTTTGTTTTTCCCTTAGTAGCCTATTTCCAGTTATGGGAAGTAATTGAGTAAAAGTAATCGGATTACAGTAACAATTCCTTTTTTGATCCCATTTACTTGTAATCAATACTTTAAAAAAAATGTAATTTCTACTTGTAATTTACTTCTGGAAATAAAATTGTAATTGTTACAATTTAGTAGCCGTTAGTATTAGTATCATTCTTGCTTGCTATATCGTCATCACTACTGTTTTTGCAACTATTATCCAAATTAGAGTTAATAATACCAAAAAGTAACTTAATGTTTCCGAAAATATTCTCATTGGTGTGCTTTTTTGTTTGTTCATTAATAATTTGGGCTTGTGCCCAAAAAAAACCAAAAACAAGGAATTTTTAGGTACTGCCATTTTATAAAGTAATTGTAAATGTAATTGTAATTTTACTGATTACTTTTGAAAAAGTAATTTGTAATTGTAATTAAGTAAAATGTCTCTCAGGTAATTGTAATTCAGCCCAATTACTTTCTTTTTGTACTTTTCCCATCACTGCCTATTTCATACATTGTTTTTGCTTTTTCTTATAGCCTATTCTTCACTAGCAGGTGTACGCAGCTTCAGCCACGGTTATTAATTCAAAAATTAAAAATTAAGAGCTAAATAAGTTAATTAAAATATCATGCACAGACAAACAAACATTTCCTCTCATTATTATAATTTTCCTCAACCTTTAACTTCTGTCTCTGCCTTTTAATTTTTTTCTGCTGTAGATAAAGGCATGGCTGAAAAATAATCCAAAAGTCCAAAATTAAAATTTTAATGAAAAATACTTACGGAGACAATGTTACCGGTACCTATAAATTAGGTATCAAGCTGCCTGCTGTATTTATGAAAAGCTGGTTGTATTTTCTATTTTTAAGTTAAAGTTTGTATTTGACTGAGCTAGGAAGGATTAATGGTAACTCACTTCATACAAACTGAAAAAATTATGACTTCTAGGTTATGCATGGAAACTCAAATCAATGCTAGTGTTTTTTTAATCAACAAGTAAGAAATGAAGTTAATTTTTTTGTTTCTAACTTAGGCTATATCCTAAATGTGAGAACCTTAATAACAACTTTTCAATGTTTCTGGTAAATCACGTTACAAGGTGCTACGTAGGCTACTTTTGAAGTCTTAATAAAAGGCATAATATAAGAAATAATTACAATTTGAATAATATGTTTACTTATGTAATATGTTGATAATATTTTCCAATAATTTTGTATTTTCTATATATTAATATACAAGCACAAAAACCATTGGAAAACAGACCTAAAATGAAGACTTTAGGTTTGCCATCAGAATAGTGGGATTCCCTCTCAAATTACAAATAAATCCAGGGTGTAATTGAAGAAATTTAACACTACCTACATTCTCTCAAACTTTTACCTTCTGAAAACAGTATTGTTGTTAAAAAAAATAAGAATTTTAAAAATTAAGGATGTTGTCCTGTTTTTCATGGACATGCCCTGTTTTGTAATAAAGCCATGTTGGACTAAGAGTGGCAGCTTATTGCAAGGTAAATCTATAGTGCAGATTTACTAAATTGCAACAGTTCACTGAAAGCTATTATCTAAATGTTATCTTTCTGTTAGATTTTCTTATGATTTTTCAAGGATGGTATCGGTACGTACTGTGACAACAACAGGACAAGATGTAGGCTACAGTTATCCCTAAAGCAGTCTATTGATGGTGAATTGCAAGTAATTTTTGATAAGCAATATTTGTAAGTTTTTAATTCACCATTTCTCATTACTCCAAATCTGATATTCTCAACATCATTTATATATTTCAATGGACTGTACATAGATCATAGACTGTACATGTATCACTCGAACCTGCCAAAATGCAGTGCTTTGGTCGGAGTTCTGCAAATTTTGAAAAGGTTAATTTAATAACAATGACTCCAGTACATAAAAAATAACTGTAAAAATATTTTCTGAAGATACACATTAATCACTAGTAGCTGTTACAAGATCACCAGACAAATTCAAATTAGCACTTGTGGCAGGGTATATCCCCATCATATATGACAAGAACTGGTGGCTAGCTCATATGATGGAGAAAAATTAATGTGGTGAAATGAAATTAACACTCCTTCTTCCAGCTGGACCATCACCATCACGAAAGCCAGATGTAGGATACCTCTCACAGATGTATGTACAGTAAGTTAAATCCTGTGACGCCAACCAGAAGCATTTATGTGCTATCTTAAAATAACACTTTGCAAATCAATAAGGCATTAGACAAGTATTTCCATTGAATAACAAGATTTCAGCTATTCAGTTGCAGCAGATCTTGATAGTATTTCTGAAGGTAGCATGCATACTAATATAGATTTTGTTGAATTATTCCACAGGTACGACAAGCCCTCGCTTCGATCAAAGGTAAAAGCTGTAAATGATAAGTTGTGGAAATTCTCTAGTGATCATATTAACTTCAATGTTGTTTCTGTTAGCAGCTTAAGAAGGGAAGAGTACACCAGGCATGGACTTCATCTCAACCTTCGAGGAAAGAAGACACTGGCAGCACTGGTTGCAGAGGAGCTGAAGTGTAATGTACTAGATTGTAACAGGCCTATTCCTGTCATAGATGGTGGCTCGACTCGTTTTTTAGGGGGAATCTAAGTGAAAGAATCCAACAGCTTAGGCCTATATGCATATCTAAAGTCAATAATAGTAATACACTAAGGCCTATAGCTAGAAATAATAAATCATTTGCAGTATTTCATCAAAACATAAGGGGGCTTGAAAATAAAATTGAAGAATTTAACTTAGCCATTCAGGATACAATTAATTCTAAAAAACAGGAAATTCAAGTTATTTGTCTAACGGAACACCACTGTGCAGAAACAGATCTGGAACAATTACAAATTGATAACTTTTCACTATGTTCAAAATTTTGTAGACATTCCATAAAATGTGGAGGTGTGAGTATATTTATCAAAAGAAACTTACATTTCAGTGATATAGACACAAGTTCTTTCTGTAAAGAACAGGATTTTGAATGTTGTTCAGCCAGATTGGATTTTGACAATGATACATTTGTAATACTAACCATTTACAGGGCACCATCAGGTAATTTCAACTATTTTGTAAATCAGTTAGAAAGGGTTCTTAATTCACTGTATAGTACTAATGTAAATATTATACTGTGTGGGGACTTTAATGTAGATTTCTCAATTGATAGTGAGAAGAAGATCAGACTGATATCTTTATTGGGTAGCTATAATCTAGATTTCATAGTAAACTTTCCAACGAGAATTCAGAACGACTCCCAAACAACAATAGATAATATATTCATAGATATAGAAAAACATTTTAATTTTAAAGTATTTCCAATATTAAATGGATTTTCAGATCATGATGCACAAATGTTAGTGCTGAACAATATTAAAGTAAATTCGAACAGTAAACATGCTCATAGTAATATGACTAGAGTAATGAATGATGATTCAATTTTAAATTTCAAACAAGATCTTGCGAATGAAAACTGGGAATCTATGTTATCCTATGACGAAGTAGATAGTAAATTAAGTGAATTCCTAAACATAGTGTCACGACATTTTGAGGCAAATTTTCCAAAAAAGAAAACTGCTAATTTACCTAATTCAAGGAATAACACATGGTTATGGGTATTAAAATATCATGTGCAAACAAAAGAGAGCTCTACCTAAAATATAGAACCAGTAACAACCAAACTCATAAGGAATACTATAAAAAGTATTGCAACATACTGAAGAAAGTAATCAAAGAAGCAAAAAGTAGCCATTTTTCACAAGTAATTGATAAATCAAATAATAAAGTTAAGACTGTATGGAATATAATAAAAAACGAAACAGGGAGAACAAAGGGAAACAATGATTGTAGATCATTAATATACCAAGACATAAAACTAGATAATTTATCAGACATTACAAATGCTTTTAATAGTCACTTTATAAATATTGCAGAGAAATGTATTCCTATAAATAATATTAACATTAAGGCAGTAGACCTACTAACAAAATCTACAGTTTGGAACCATAGATTTCAATTGAACCTGACTTCTCACAAAGAAATTGAAAATATAATCAAGTCTCTCAAAAGTAAAAGCTCGTCTGGATGGGATGAGATAAGTAATAAGTTATTAAAAAGCTGTTCATCGGAACTCAGTAAACCTCTTAGTCACATATGCAATTGTTCATTAGAAAATGGAATATTTCCAGAAAGACTGAAGCATGCTATTGTTAAGCCCCTCTTTAAAAAAGGTGACAAAAATCTACCATCAAATTATAGACCTATATCGCTCTTAACCTCATTTTCAAAAGTTTTTGAAAAAGTCATGTACAAACGCATAATACACTATCTTAATTTGAATGACATTCTTACTTCATCTCAGTTTGGATTTAGAAGTGGCATGTCCACTGAGAATGCTACATTTCAACTTACTACAGAAATAGCCTACTGGAAGCGTTAGATAAAAAGAAATATGCTCTGGGAATTTTCTGCGACTTAGCTAAAGCGTTTGACTGTATAAATCATGAAATATTACTTCAAAAATTGGATCATTATGGGTTCGATAATTTAACACTTAAGTGGTTCAAATCATATCTTTCTGATAGAACTCAAAAGGTAATAATAAATGGAAATGAATCTAACTTAGGGGTTGTTAAGAATGGGGTACCTCAGGGATCAATACTAGGACCTTTGCTCTTTTTAATTTTCATTAATGACTTGCCCTATAACTTAAGTGACGAATCAAAGGTATTACTATATAAATATTAGATGGAACTTTACAGTGAAGTGTTCAAATCTGTAGCAAGATTGAGATCGGAAATATACACACAAGTTCATTCATCCGCCGCCAGAGGGCCAGTCGGAATCAGCTGATGATGGCGGGAAGACCCGTTGAAATGATCATTCTGGGTAAATATACCTTTTTAGTGAAGTTTTGTGTGTATATTTCCGATCTCAATCTTGCTACAGAAAGGTATTACTCTTCGCAGATGATACTAGTGTACTTGTAACAGGAACGTCACAAGAACATTTATCAAGAATAGCTACAAAGGCTTTTCACGAGTTAAACACATGGTTTCTAGCTAATAAAATGACACTTAATATTGATAAGACCCATTTTATACAATTTAGAACAAAAAACAGATGTATCTCAAATCTTGAAATTAATTATGGAACACAAATCATACAAGAAATTAGCAATGTAAAATTTTTAGGACTGCAAATTGACCAAAATCTTGACTGGAAGACACACATAGAAATGATAGGTCCAAAACTGAGTTCAGCGTGCTTTGCTTTAAGAATTTTGAATAATATATTAAAACAGGATGCATTACTTATGGTATATTTTGCATATTTTCACTCGGTAATGAGGTACGGGATCATATTCTGGGGCAACTCTTCCCATAGGGAGAAAATATTTAGATTACAAAAGCGGGCAATAAGAATAATATGTGGAAAGAAAAAAAGGGAATCTTGTAAACCGCTATTTGAAAAATTAAAAGTCCTCACTCTTACAGGGGAGTATATATAGCCTACTCTGTTATGTGTTATGTAGTGAATAATATTGATAAATTTCAAACTAATTTTAGTGTACACGGACGTACTACCAGAAACATGAATGATCTACACAGACCAAATAACTCGTTAAAACTCTTTCAGAAGGGTGCTTATTATTCTGCAGTACAGATATATAACAAGCTTCCAAACAACATTAAATTATTATGTATTCAAAGAAAGAGCAAACCTTTCAAAACAGCTGTCAAGGAATTTTTAATATCTCACACCTTCTACAATTTGGAGGAATATTTCCAGCTTGGATAAATTTGGCAGCTTACAGTTTCTGTAGGCCTATATTATTGTTATAACATGCATGTATTTTTTGATCTGACATGTTCTATATCCTTGAGCCCCACTCAACACAGGATCTACAGGACGAGATATCTACATCTACATCAAGCATGTGAGTGTTATTTCCCTTAGGTAAAATCCCATCTACGGGGACCATTCATAAAACACTTATATTACACGAATTTTGTTATAGATAGATGTGTGGAGAGGAGATGTTGTCTTGGCAAATGATTTGGTCCAACCCACCCGCCCTAATTGATACAATTTCCTTTATATCACGATCTAGCGAAAACTCCCTTCTTCTCCACCATTTTTCTGTCCTCGTCCTCCTGATTGAACGTTGGAGGTGTGGGTTAATGAAGCATGCAACAGCTTACATATCTGGTTAAATGAAAATAAACTTAAACTAAATGTAGACAAAACAGTTTTGCTATATTTTTTAAATAATCAAGCAAAAACATTTGATCTAAACTTACACATTAATAATACTGCGCTCAATGAAAAGAAAGAAACAAAATTTCTTGGTCTCTTAATTGACTCTCAAATTTCTTGGGATGCTCACATTCATGATCTTAGTATGAGACTGAATAAACTTTGCTATGCAATACGTGTACTCAGTAACGTTTGCTCTTAGGATTGTCTATTTCAGCTGTATTGAATCATTAATCTGCTATGGTATCCCCTTCTGGGGCTCCTCAGCTAAAGCAGTAAAGATTTTAAAAATACAAAAAAGAATATTAAAAATAATATTGCATGTCCCTATGAAGACCCCTAGCAAAGAAATTTTTGAAATCATGCAGGTATTACCTGTTCCATCTATTTATATTCTTGAAACTCTCAGTTTCATACATAGAAACATAAACTTATTTCCTAAAAATTCCGAACTCCATTCTTATCATACTAGATCAGCTCATAATCTACACTCTAACTGTCATAGGATCACTAAAAGTCGATATAGTTTTTTATGTACATAGGTTAAATATAGTATTAAGTGAAAATTGAATAGTTGTAATTTTAACATAAGCTTAGAATGTAAACTCAAGGGTGCAGTGTAGCGAGGCGGCAAAGTTCCCCTCAAAGAATATTCAAGGACCTGAACCTTTGTCAAAGTATTGAAATGTAAGGCTATCATAAAGTTTATATCACCCACTTGCAGACCGGAGAAACGCACGTTCCAGTAAACAAAATAATAAATATTATTTTGACATGTTTCCCTATTTTCAATAGTGTTATAAAAGATTGTTACTGCAGATTCTAGCAAACTAAAATAGTATCATAAAAGTGAAAGCGGCTTGGGTTGGAATATAAGCCGACAGCTGAGAGAAAAATACTCACCCCCTGGTATTGGTTAGCCAATAAGATTATTTTGTAGAAGTGTAAGTAATTTATATTAACCAATCAAAGAAGTAGTGGGCGTAATTATAGGATGTGCTGTATGCATTTTGCATATGATAAAAGTAGCTAGCGAACAGTTTAAGAGTAGTCAATCGACAGTTGGTACATAGTAAACACTCAGTTAACATGTAGGCCTAGTCGAGAATAAGAACAGTTTAAGAATTGATTAAACAATTAGTGTATTATAAACAGTGTAAAATGATATATGGTGATGGGAAATAAATGTCAAGGTGATGTGAATTTAAAGAAGTGTTGTTCGTATATCCTATACATATAAGAACCTGTAGTGCAAGTTAACCTCCCTGGGATTATAGAGATCTTGATGCACAGCTGGCTGGAGCAGACCTATCATCGAAGTCAGGACTATACGAGGTACGTAAATAAGAAAAACAGTTATTAACAACAACAAAAATGGCGCCCACCCTTAGAGATTGTACCGTATGACTGACTACCTTTTGATGAGATGGGGACTGCATCAAAGTTTACTCAGCATCTCCCACCTTGGTATTCGATTATATAATAAGCTACCTTCCTCTTTGATGCACTGCGACTTAAGCATTTTCAAAAAAAGATTAAAATCACTTCTCATGAATTATAAGTTTCTTAATTTTAATGATTTCTTAATCCCTCTCCCACTTTCTTAAGTTTTTTTTTTTTTTTTTTTTCCCCTTATTTTTGTATTTTCACCCAATATTATTTGAACTAATGAGCAATTTTTGACTTGTATTATTTTTTCAGTTCCTGTAATATTTGTATGTAAAGTATTTGTTTGTTCTTGTTTTGTTTGACGAAGCCATGAATCTTGTATTCTAAAGGTGAATAAATTGAAATTGAAATTGACGTCATATCGCAAAACAAGATATGATTGTGGATGAACAGTGTGACAAACCTACAAAGGTACAAGCCACTAGCTGCTCGTAAGAAATGGTGGTTGTGCTATTCAGTATATTACTCCTTAACTAACATAAACGTTCCTAACCTAACAAAACATCGGAGGTATTCAGTACATTGCTCCTTAACTAACATAAACGTTCCTAACCTAACAGTTGGCAACCGTGTATCGCTCATAAACAAAAAACATCACACAGTCCGTGAAAATGTGAATATCGCGTGAATTGGTCTCCGTATTGGGATTATAAGTTTTGGAAATGCGCACAATGTGCAGGATAGTTTATTCATTGGAGCTTAGTCTAGTCAGCGATATCATTCTCTTGCTGCACTCGATTGCGTGATATCTTTTGCATGTTTCGCCACACCACTCACACACACAGTCTTGATCTGGCTCGTGGTACTTCTTTGTCCTGCAGCACTTGAAATGAAAGCCATGCATCGCAAACCTTGTTAGTGAATGTCTTAGCTCGTAACCTGAGTTTGTCCAGTCTCTGTGAATCATGGCCTCTGTGGTGTAGAAATCCTCCCAGATCTCTTTCTTCTTTTCACTTAATTCACCTATAATCAGTCCATAGTTGGGAGTGTATGGTAGCATCATCTCACATCTTAAATCTTCCAGGAAAAACGGTTCCTTCGCCAGTTCGTATACTAGACGAGATGGGGTAAACTTTGAGACAGACAGCACTCTCTTCAAGAATCTGGATTTTACTTTCTCTATCTCTCTGAAGTCTTGTAATTTTAAATCGTGCCAAATTATTTCTAGGCCATAGGTTACCGTAGGTCGATTCATTTTTAAAAAATGTATTTTTTCAAAATTCAAAATTTTCACTTTGAATTTTGGGAAACAAAGGTCATTAGAACTATTATGTGTTAGCCTACATATCATTGGAAAGCTTGTAAAAAATGCTAAACAATGACACCTTTCCTACCTCTGTTAGTTAGAAGAGTTGCTATATCAGTTGAAAGATATGATTTTGATACAAGTTTTGTTATTTTTTCAATACTTTACATGGCGGTATTTTCAAAACAGATTGAAATATTTAAAAAAAAAAGTTTGTATTTCTCTTATTATACATGAAAACTGCCTCTCTACAAAATTTCATACAAATCTGGAATGGTGAGGTTAAATGGGTGTGTTGATTTGAGACGGAATGACCTGTATTGGGACCAAAGAAGAAATAAGATGTATTATGATACTGTCCAGTGAAGAGAGTTAGATTTGAATGGTATGCCACCTACAAGAAGACTTAATTAATGCAGCGAAAATGATCCTTGCACCAAAATGGCTCTTTTCAGAGCCAACATAATATTCCACAATTATAAAAAACAACCCTTGCACGAAAGCAGCTATTTCTCATGTATTAAAGCTCTGCCGTCCCAAAGCTCTCTAAACTTAAAATACATGAATTTTCCCTTCACTGCTCAGGAATCGCTCGTTAAGACTGCTGTTTACGGTGCTAGTGGTTACGGGTTCATATAGCGGTCGATTCATAAACTTTACGGTTTGGAATAGGTCCCAAATAGGTAAGTAGGGTGAAGAGAAAGTGAGAGAAAGGAAGAGGGAGGAAAAGAGATAGAAGAAGAGAATAAAGGAGAAATAAATTATTTAAGTTTTCCTAGTTTCACCTTTTGCATAATAAGATAGATGGAGCTGCTAGCAGTTAAAATAGTGAGACATCTAGGAGGCAACATTTGAAGTTACGGGAAAATGATACATTGCGACTCACCCGAGTCCCCCACCCCCTACTCTCAATCCGAAATAGCTTATTTTGTTGCAAGGGTCGTTTTTATAATTATGAAATATTATGTGGAGGTGCAAGGGTATTTTTTTTATTGTGAAATATTAGGTTTCATGGCAGGCGAGTGGAAAGGGGAACAGGGTGAGTCGCAAAGTATTAACTTGCCGAAGTTACTCTCCACCCTAAACCCCTCCTACTCAGGTGGGTCCCATTAGAGAGTTGGTGGGAGGAGCCTAGTGAGCGACAGAAAACTACTTTGGGATTTCCCCTTTTTTTAAATAAACATAACAATGTAACTAAATCACCATGACTTCTGCAAATGAAAGTCTACAACTACAGCAATTATACATCTCATAAAAATACCGTTATAGAAAAGAAAGCCGAGTGATCAAGTACGTCTAGAGGTACTTGTGGAATAAGGATGCAGCTGTAATGATTAAAATCTGTAAAAACATACGTCAATGTTTAGGTTTTACGTTATTGATAACGTGAGGAAATGACAATGAATACTAGGCCTATATTACTCAATATACTCACATACTGAATGTTATTTGTTTCCAATTCCAAGATAGTTGCTTTCTTACAACTAAAGCGCCCACCAATTATCTCGCGAACACCACTTTTGAAGTCAATGCATCTTAAAGCATTACACGTTTTACGCCTTTCTTTGTGAACAAAACAACATACATCGTCACACAAAATAAGTGCAAGTAAGCACTATCATCTTCAAATTTTCCTATTTTTCAGTCACACTGACACTTACATCACTATCACCATACAAATAACAAAATCAAAATTCTACATAGGCTACCACCACCAACACAAAACTCGTCAACACCTTTCAATTTATATGAATAAAAGTGGAATTACGCACAAATTTATATATAGTAGGGAAAGCGCAAAATATGCATGAGTATTATATTGTAACAAGGGCTCGTCGGGGTTCAAAATCAGAACACCGAGTTTATAATTGAAGGATGGAGGTTTCTTTATTTCCTACAACAATTGTCAATACAGCCAGAAAACTACAGACAAATACTCTCAATAAGAATACCGCCCACTCCACTCTATTCCCTTTGTTCAAACTGTCCACTAGCACAGAGGTGCCATCTATTGAGTGGGAATGGGCAGCAGTCTCAGAAGCTACTTAATGAACCTATATAGATGTAGATGTAGATGTAGTTATCTCGTTCTGTAGATCCTGTGTTGAGTGGGACTCAAGGATATAGAACACGTCAGATTACAATATACAAGCAAGTAATAAATAATGATATATAATATACTACACTATAAACTTATTCAAACTGGAAATACTCATCCATATTGTAGAAGGTGTGAGTAATTAAAAATTTCTTGAGAGATCCTTTGAAGGATTTGCTTTTTCTTTGAATACATAATAATTTAATGTTGTTTGGAAGCTTATTGTATATCTGTATTGCGGAGTAATAAGCGCCATTCTGAAAAAGTTTTAATGCATTAACCGGTCTATGTAAATCATTCCTGTTTCTAGTAATATGTTCATGAACACTGCTATTAGTTTGGAATCTCTCAATATTATCTACCATATAACACATAACAGAGTATATATACTCCCCTGTGAGAGTGAGGACTTTTAATTTTTCAAAGAGCGGTTTGCATGATTCTCTCCTTTTCTTTCCACACATTATTCTAATTGCTTGCTTTTGTAGCTTAAATATTTTATCCCTATGGGTCGAGTTACCCCAGAATATGATTCCATACTTCATTATCGAGTGGAAATTTGCAAAATACACCATGCGTAAGGCATCCTGTTTTAAAACCTGATTCAGGACTCTTAAGGTAAAGCATGCTGAACGTAGTTTTGGAATTATCATTTCAATATGTGACTTCCAGTCGAGATGTTGATCAATTTGTAATCCTAAAAATTTGATATTACTAATTTCTTCTATGCTTTGTGTTTGGTAATTAATTACAAGGTTTTGGGTACATCTTTGTTTTGTTCTGAATTGAATAAAGTGGGTTTTTTCGATATTAAGCGTCATTTTATTGGCTTGGAACCATATATTTAATTCGTGAAAAGCCTTTGTAGCTACTCTTGCCAGTTGTTCCTGGGATTTTCCTGTTACAAAAACACTAGTGTCATCCGCGAAAAGCAATACCTTTGTTTCGTCACTTAAGTTATGTGGCAAGTCATTGATGAAAATTAAAAATAGCAAAGGTCCTAGTATTGATCCCTGTGGTACTCCACTTCTAGCTACTCCTAGATTAGATTTGTTTCCATTTATTACCACATTTTGAGTTCTTTCAGACAGGTATGATTTGAACCAATTCAGTGTTAAATTATCTATTCCATAATGTTCCAATTTTTCAATTAATAGTTCATGATTTATACAGTCGAATGCTTTAGCTAAGTCACAGAAAATTCCCAACGTATATTTCTTTTTATCTGTGGTGAGTTTAAATGTAGCATTTTCAGTAGACATGCCACTTCTAAAACCAAATTGTGATGGTGTAAGTATATTATTCAAATTAAGATAGTAAACTATGCGGTTATATACAACTTTTTCGAATACTTTTGAAAATGAAGTTAAGAGCGATATAGGCCTGTAATTTGATGGTAAATTTTTGTCTCCTTTTTTAAACAGGGGCTTGACAATTGCATGTTTCATTCTTTCAGGAAATATTCCAGTTTCTAGTGAACAGTTAAATATATGGCTAAGGGGTTTACTAAGTTCCGAACAGCAACTTTTTAATAGCTTATTACTTATGTCATCCCATCCAGATGAGCTTTTACTTTTAAGCAATTTTATTATATTTTCAATTTCTACAGAGGAAGTCAGTGTGATTTCAAATTTATGGTTACAAATTGTAGATTTTGTCAGAAGGTCTATTGCCTTGACACTGGTATTGTTAGTGGGAACACAATTCTCTGCAATATTTATGAAGTGGTTATTAAATGCATTTGTAATATCTGATAGATTGTCTAGTTTCTTATTTTTGTATATTAATGACGTACAATCACTTTTTTCCTTTGCTTTCCCTGTTTCATTTTTTACTATATTCCATACAGTCGTAACTTTGTTGTTTGATTTATTAATTATTTGTGAAAAATACCTGCTCTTTGCTTCTTTAATGACCTTTTTAAGCACATTGCAATATCTTTTATAATACACTTTCTGAGTTTGATTGTTACTGGTTCTGAATTGTAAATAGAGCTCTCTTTTTTTAGCACATGATATTTTAATACCAGGGGTTAGCCATGCTTTATTATTTAAATTAGGTATTTTAGTAGTTGTCTTTTTTGGAAAGTTGGCCTCAAAGTGTCGCAACACGATATTTAGAAATTCATTTAATTTACTATCAACAGTGTTATAGGTAAATATAGTTTCCAAATTTTCATTTGCAAGATCTTGTTTGAAACTTAAAATTGAAACATCATTCATTACTCTGATAATATTACTACGGGCATGTTTGCTAGTCGGATATGCTTCAGTATTGTTTAACATTACCATCTGAGCATCATGGTCTGATAACCCATTTATTATTGGGATTACTTCAAACTTCAAGTTTTTTTCTTTATTTAAGAATATATTATCTATTGTTGTTTGAGAGTTGTTTTGAATTCTAGTTGGGAAGTTCACTATGAAGTCTAGATTATAACTACCTACTAAGGACAGAAGTCTTGCCTTATTTTCACTATCAGTTGACATGTCTACATTAAAATCACCACACAGTATCATATTTACACTATTATTATATAGTGAATTAAGAACCTTTTCTAACTGATTGATAAAATAGTTGTAATTACCTGATGGTGCTCTGTAGATTGTTATTATTACAAACGTGTCATTGTCAGTTTCCACTCTTGCTGAGCAACATTCGAAATCCTGTTCCTTGCAAAAGGAACTGGTGTCTATATCATTAAAATCTAAGTTTCTTTTGATAAAAATACTCACACCTCCACATTTTCTGGAACGTCTACAAAAATTTGAACATAAAGAAAAATTATCAATTTTTAATTGTTCCAGCTCTTTTTCTGCACAGTGGTGTTCTGTCAGCTGCAGAAATAAATTTGTTTTTCAAAGTCCTGATGACACAGTAACTTATTTTTGTGCTTGATAATGCAGGAATTAGGTCGGGAAATAACACAATTTACACTACCGCTAAACTAACTTAATTAAATGACGATAACGCTAATTTTGTAAGTAAAACTTCTTTAGCCGCGGTAGGGGTAAATCGAGAGCTTGCGTAACGCTCAAAATCGTCACGAAATTAGTGAGGTGTGACGGAACGGACTGCACAAAAAACAATCAACTCAATGATTAGGCTTATCCAAAACTGAAAAAGCCCAAAAATTAGAAATTAAAAAATCCAAAATTTAAAAAGTTAAAAATTCCAAAATTAAAATATACAAAAAATAAAAAATCAAAGATCCAACATTTAAATAATCTAAAATTTCAAAATCAAAAAATTCAAAGAACCAAAATTAATAAGTCCAAAATTAAAAAAATTAAAAAATCTTAATATCCAAAATTTAAAACATAAATATCAAAAATTATAAAATCCTAAAATATAAAAATAAAAAAATCCAAAATAAAAAATAAAAAATTAAAAAAAATACAAAACTAAAAAAATTCAATGATCTAAAATGTAAAAATCCAAAATTAAAGAATAAAAAGGTCAGAAATTTAAAAAATCCAAAATCTAAAAAGTCCAAAAACCCAATATTAAAAAGTCCAACAATCCAAAATTTGAAAAATCCAATAATCCAAAATTGAAAAAAAAAAAGTTTCACTTCTGCCGCGAGGCGTTCCACACACACTTTGTTTTAATAAGTATTAAAACTAATTGTTTCACTTTAATACATTTTCGTGAAAATCAGCTTTAAATTTTAATTCATACGATTTGCAAGATACTTTCTACAATATATACTTTTTTTTAATTTGAAATTTTTACATGTAAAACAATTCGGATGGTAAGCCAATGAACATCTGAATGAATCAGTCTTGTACACACTCTAATTAACGATTTTACCTATTTCACTCTCAAAATAATTATTACAACCATAGACGGCACATATCATGCCACCTACATAACCGGACATTTTCTTTAGGCCTATGTTGTATTTATTATTTTACTCAGGGGTGCCCACCCCCAAAACTTCATTGCTCACCCCACAAACTTCATTGCTCACCCCAACCCAATTGCCTGTCGACAAGGGCGCCCATATGATAATTTCTAGGGGGGGGCAATTTTTTTAATTAATTTTTTTGTCGCTTTAACTTCTTGGGCTACATTGTATTTTATATTAATAATATAATAAGTAGCCAGAAAATAATTGCGGGGAGGATCGGAAGTGCCGGGGGGGTTTGGAATACCCCCCAAAAAAGGGGTCGGGGGTCCATCCCAGAAAATTTTTAAATGTTGAATTAATGAAAATCACATTTTACGCTATTTTAGCACTCAAAAACTAGTTAAGAAATTTGTTTACCACACTCTAAGACATGCCAATGTAAACAAGAAAATGTTACCTAAGTCGGATGTCCACCCCGGGAAATTTTTAAATATTGAACTAATGAAAATCACATTTTACGCTATTTTAGCACTGAAAACTAGTTATAAAATTTGTTTACCATACTCTAAGACATTTCAATGTACATAAGAAATCATTACCTAGGTGGGGGGTTCAGCCTCGGAAATTTTTAAAATATTAATTAATGAAAATCATATTTTACGCTATTTTAGCACTAAAAAACTAGTTAGGAAATTTGTTTACCATACTCTAAGACATGCCAATGTAAACAAGAAAATGTTACCTAAGTCGGGTGTCCACCCCCGGGAAATTTTTAAATGTTGAACTAATGAAAATCATATTTTACGCTATTTTAGCACTGAAAAACTAGTTAGCAAATTTGTTTACTATACTCTAAGACATGGCAACTTAAACATGAAATTGTTACCTAAATTATAATACTTATTACTATTTATAAGAAAAGTTAAAAAGCACATGGAACAGTGGACATAATAGGCCTACTCATTATGTTATGAAAAGAAAATAACTGCTATATCATATTTGACACACCAACAAATCTTGTTTAATTAAATAAATATATTTTTTAAATACAAATATAGAATTTTAGGTTTTGACTCTTGGGGGTCTGAACCCCCCTTTCCTAATCCACTGTGGGTTCTGCTTCCATGTTGTCGATTTGGTAAAACTTCTGCAATTAAAATAATTGTCTTAAAAGAAAAACACCTGACGATAATAATTAATAATATACATTTTTTTCCTTGCGCCCCCCCCCGGGTACGCCCATGGCTGTCGAAATTCTTCATCTTTATCTTTATAAAGAATTAAAAGAGACCTTTTGAAGTTATAGAACTTGGCCGTTTTTATTTTTAACATATAAAACTCTAATTTTGCAACAATTTTCAACCCCCGGCCAGAAAATTCATTCCACGATAATATTTCCCCCCCCCCCAGAAATTTCAATGACGCAGTCTGCGTCTTAACCCCCCCCCCCCGTGGGCACCCTGTTTTACTAGAATTTATATTATATTTTCGTACACAAAATACAACAGACAAACGTTAACTATATCAGCTGAGGAGTAACTGCCCATTCCTGCTCACTGGCGGCGCTAGTAGTAGCGTGTCCCGGAAAAAGACAGGGAGTGGACGGTATTACTTATTGAGATTATTTGCTACAGACTATTCGCCAGTTCACTGTCCTGTGCAGTGCTCACTCTCACTGTGCTCAGTCCTAATTACAGCACTGTTCCGTTCGCACACACTGTGCGGACTTCCAGTCTAGATAATCCCACGTTGCGCCGGTCAGCGCCACAGTCCTCGCTGCCGCTGTACGATCCACCCGTCGCGCAGAGTTCCCCGGGACGGCACTGCCTCAGCCCAGATCAGCTCACCAGCTCTTCCGTTCACTAGTTCCTCCGTTCACCCTTTTCTCCGGTCACTAGTTCCCCGTTGACTAGGTCTTCCGCTCTCGGGTCCCTCAGGTCACACTAGTCCCTCCGGTCACTGGCACCTCAGCTTCCCAAGTCCTCAGCTGCGCTGATCGGTTCCCTCCGTCCAGCTCACCCTCTGACGCTGACGCTCGCCGCTACTCACGGACTGCCTCTCGCTGACTCTGACTCTTCACGGACTGTACTGAACTGAACTCTCTTCATTCACTGACTGCTACTGTTATTCTCACCCATTCACTGACTCTCTCTGCTCGCTCGCCGCCCTATATATAGGCCCGACGATTATTCCAGAGCCGACGTCTCGAAAGTTCCCCGCCCGCGCATGGTCTAGAATGTCCGCGCGGTGCGCCGTCACAGCCCTTAGCGCGTGGCTCCACCTCTGGCCCCTCCCACGAGCGCGCACCGTCACTCACCGCGCCGTGCCAGGGAGTAGGCCGCACCCGTCGGCGCGCGGCTCCAATCAGCAATAAGAGGGCCGTCCCTTTGGATGTCTCTAATTCTAGCGCTTCCCGGCCGAGTCCTTCTATCAGTTTCTAGGCTTTTCTGGACTTTGTCACAATATATTCACTCTTCCCTGCAGAGACAACTTTCTTGGAATACACCTTTCATGCCACGCAGTAAGAACTAACGCTGGTCTTCGGACTGGTGATATCCTTTGTCTTACACACTTTATGATGGAAATAATATACTGGGAACCTTATCACTACATGGCGCAATTCATAACAAACTTGCATCCATTCTCGTGAAATCATGGCAACACTACTGAAGAACTCCCATATTTCACTTTTCTCTCTCCTTCATAACACGGATCAGAGTCTCGTAGCCAGGTGTAGTTTCTGGCAAGAATTATAGTACTGGATAAGTTCTTCAATAAATGGCAGTTCTCTTGTCAGAGCATAGGCAAAGCGAGAATGCGTGTATTTTGACAAGCATAATGCTCTCGTTCTGTCAGATGTTTGTATTTTAGGTGCGTCCAAATAATTTCCAGCCTGTGTGTGGTTACAGGAGCGATTTTCAGCCTAAACAGTTCTATGGCGGTTCTTAATTACCAGGGCCCAGATTCTAATGACATGTCATATTTTTATTGATGCTGCATAGACATTGCCAACTTGTAGATAAATCCTAATCATGGCCTCTAGATTATAGAAATACATTTTTATTAGGTCATTTTTGTCATTTTATGCAATTTTATATTTTTAGGGCATTTACTTCAATTTTAGGTCATTATTTTGTCATTTGCTTGCTTATTTAGTCATTTTCATGTAATTACGTTAAGTGTATTAACTTTTTTCGTCGCTAGCGGTGCTGTCTTTGAAGTGTTGTTTGTTTAATGCAAGAAGGAAAAATTTGGCGTTAAGTGTTGTCACGTCCCAGTCAAAAATGAGAATCAAAGAAACGCCAAAATTTTGTATTATATTACTATTTTTATTAGATTGACTTGGCACCAGAGTCTGCCACCTGCTTGGATTTGAGAGTGCAAACTACTGTTTACCCTCAATTAAACAATATAATCCGGCAGACCACAAAAGGAAATTCCGAATTTTGACTCGCCAGTGCCTCAGTGCCAGTATAAATTTCCGTGAGAAAAGAACATTCACAACATTACAGTTATTTAGAGTTTTTACAATTATTTACAAACTAGTCTATAACTTTGTGTGTACAATAATTTTTTTTATAAATAAAATATAAGTTTTTAGGTCATTTTTTATAATAATAAGTCATTTTCTTTAAAATGTAGGGTCATTTTATAGGTAATTTTTCAGACAATTTTAGGTCATCAGAATCCGGGCCCTGTTAATTACATATATCGTAGCTGTTTTATGTCATTCATCGCTCTTATGGCGGCGTTCACTCTTTCTTGAATGCGAATTGTGAACACACTGCCAGTGGTCTGTAATGTCACTCCAAGATGTTTAAAGTGAGATACAAAAGAAAGTTGTCGGTTTCTGTAGTATATGGTAGAGTATTTACCTCCTTTCCTAAAGCTCATAATCACCTTTTTGTCTCATTTACCACTAATTCATTTTCTTCTGACCAATTCGCGATTCTGTCAATCGCTTATTGCAGGAAGTTTAAACTGGTTGAAGTCATTCCCATATCGTCTGGATAGAGATGCATTTTCACATTTGGTGGCCGAATCCTTACGCCTGCGTTTGCTCTGATGAACAGTATGGGGCTTTGGAAAACTCCCAGTATGACAATATTTGTCTGCTGTATGGTTTTTGATGTTATGTTGTCACAAATTTCCACAATGTTGCTGCTCAGTAAATTTCTGATGAGTATCGCCAAGTATCGCCTGTCCGATAAGGTTCTCCAGGATTCTATCAGTATTCGCCTATTTCAGAGCAAGGTTACAAGATCATAAAAGTAAAATTGTAGCCCCAACATTTGACAACAGTGGTACGGTATCTGACAGTACGCAGTGACCCTTTCGGAGCTCTAAAGAAGACTATACAATACTTTCCCGCATTCATAGAAATTACAACTTGGGAGGAATATTTCCAGAACATTCTGAACCTTAACAAAAACAACACGTCTATTATCGCTCAAAACAGAAGCTATCCAACTTTTCAAGAAATTACAGGACGAAATACTGGCTACACAATAGCAACAATAAAAACTGCAAAGGTCCAGGACCTGACACAATTTTCAACGATTATCTCAAAATAGCATCTCCGTATCTAATATCGACATGGTCCTAGCTTTTCAACAAGTGTATTGAAATCGGAGACATTCCTGAAAATTGAAGACTTTCCACGATAAAAAATACTATATAAGGACAAAGGAAATAAAACCTCTCCTGAAGCATATAGGGGTATCGTTACTTGAAAATACCCTACATAAAATCTCCTCACGATCCTGACAAAATGGCTGTATGACAGAATAGATGAAAATATACCCGAAGAACAGTTTGGTTTTTCGAAAAGAAAGATATACTTTGCAAGCTGTGTCAAATCTACTTTCCGACACAGAACAGGCACTCAGGCATCCAAAAGGGAAACTGAATGCTGTACTTATTGATTAGACTTAGGACTTCAACCTACTCGACAGAAGCATCATAATAAAGATGCTCGAACTGTTAAATGGCAACAACTACCTGACAAATATATTCAGGGTATATTGTCTATTAAGAAAGTAATGGTACATAACGGACTGGTAACAACAAATCCCATATTGCATAAAACTGTGTTCTCCAGGGAGACCCCTTGAGCCATTTGACCTTTACCATCGCAACAGCGGATGTTGTACAAACACTAGCAGCTGCAAACAGTGAATCACGTCATATCTCTACATGTATGCTGATGACATGGTACTCTGTGCTACGGAGCATCAAGTGATTTCGACATCTTAACAACTTGGGCTCAAGATAACGTGGGACGTTGCATTTTAGAAAGGAAGGAAAAATAAACATTGTCGAGAGTACCGGTAAATGGTGCAGTTACTGAATATACCTTCTCATAGATGTTCAACTATTTACAGGAAGTCCTTACGCCTGCAAATTCGCAGGACGATTTAAAACATTTTCTGTTAAAGAAATCGGAAAAGAAGGAGGGCAAGAGCAGTAAGAAGAGAGCACCTGTCGAATCGTCGCCCAGTGCGGACGAAAAAGTATTGGGTTTGGAAGTTGGAGGTTGAACAGTCTGCGATGTCTGGTCTTAACAACGAGTGGCATAACTGAGTGGAGGGACGTGGTGCTGTGAGTAGTTCCAACTCACATTCCGCCTGGATGGAGCCAGGGAATTGCGGAATCGAGGACATCGAAAGGAAACGGACTGCCGAATCTGGAGGCCGAAGAACTGCCAAGAATTCTTCATTCCACTCTTTCCCAGAAACAACACGGGTTGGGCAACCGAGAACTGGGTTGTGAACGAGGACTGTGAGAGGCGAAGATAAAAGCCGTACTCGTCCGACCAACTACAGAATATTCAACGTTACGGATAAGTAGGCCTACCTATTTCACTGGAAGTGATCAGAAGCGTAATTTTTTATTATCATTTGGTCATTTGACCCGTTGAAATAGCATCTGTTCAGGACTGTCAAGAGAGATAAACATACCTAAATAGAGAATAGAGAATATTCTCATGTAGTGTCCAACAGAGACAATAATCTGTGGCTCATGAATGCTTATATACCTAAATAGGTTAAGGTAACACTGAAATAAGAGGGTATGATCCTGAATGTATACCAATAAAAGTGTGTTACTCTAGAGTCCAGTGTGAATCATAAGAGCCAAGGGGATGAATGTAAAAGGAAGAGAGGAATAAAGAAGGAAAGCTAAGAATATGCTATTAGACGCCTAGTAAAGTAACTTGTTTATAAATAATATAGCCAGATTTAGGTTTCCATGGGTGGTCGATGGATCTCCGCTAAGCGACTTGAAATTGGCCTACATAGCCTGTGAGAAATCGTGTAGTTTTCCGTTAGAACGTGAGGGGACAGGAGAGGCATACTTTAAGGAGCAAAGAGAGCCCCTCCCTTCAAGGTTTCGTTGATGTGACAGACCTTAATCCAGCGATTCTGGTGATGGCATCTAAATGTTTATTTACTTTTTGGGCCCTGTGCTAATTACTATGTAAAGCGAAGAGAAGGGCAAGGGTGTGAACAAAATTAGGTCTATAGGATAGTGAATCTATAAATAAAGCTGAAATATAGTACAGGGAAAGAAAGGGGGATATAGTTAAGAAGAGAGGATAAGAAAGGTGTAAGAAACCTGAGGATAGTAGAAATTGGATCAGGGAATACCAGTAGGGCTAGGAAGGAGATTAGCCAGTTCAAAAATAGTAGTAAGGCTAGTGTGGCCAGGAGAAGAGTAGGAAGTGTAATTTTGAGGATAAATGAGAGAGTAGGATTCTATTCTGGCTGGAAATTAAGTTAAGATAGAACTGAAATTCGTTAAGAAGAATTTAGAAGATTGAATGTGCTAAAGGGATAACAACCAAGCAAAGGGATTAGCGAGGACAAGTGAGGTTAGTAGGGCACAGAAGATGGGTAAGGATAAAATAAAGAAGCACCGAGGTGCACTAAGGTGAGTGAGGATAGATGAAAGGATTTGAAGTGAAAGTAGGAGGAATTAGGTTGGAAGATGTATAGGACTACCATTTCAGCTGTAGAAAAAAAAAGGAAGGGAACCTTGTGTAGGTTGGGAAGTTGAGCAGAAGTGATGAGTAAGCAGATCTGAAATAAAATAAAAATATCCTATCAATCACAAATTATTGGATTAATGCAGAGGAGTAGACTAGGTACGCCGAAACTGAAAGAACTGAGAAAAATATTTATGAATTGCACTCGGGGGCTGCGGCGGTCAACTTCTCCAATAGTGGTTCGGCTGCGATGGACCTCAACGCACCAAGGTGTCAAAATTTATTTTTGTTAGCAACCATTACAACTTTCCCGATTCTGAGGTGGTGGGGGGATTCCACTTGGATAGTCATCATTTCCTCACGTCGGTGTTTCACGGCCTAGGGTCATGGACCTAAATTTCGCTTCATTCTTCAGGGTATCTGTTCAATTTTCTATTCTGTAGATCTTCTTTAGTGGGATAACATAATTAGGAAGGATAGGTAATAGAAATAAGGAATTTCAAGGGAAAACAAGAAATAACTCACCAAGGAATTTAGTTATAGCTTAAACGAGTTGTAGAAAAACCTAACCAGGGGAAAGTATTGTAAATTATTATTTTGTTAAGAAGTTATAACAAATTTAATTCAAGTATAGTGCGGAGTGCACATCTAAAAACCACATAGTAAGAAGAAAAACTAATTTATTTACTGAAAATACAGACATTAAAATACAGAGTTCAATAGGGACTTCATTCCAGATAACACTCGTTTAAGGGAGTAAGACAAGGAAGACAAGATCAAATTCACCTACTAGATACTTCGTTAAATATATGCATATGCATTCATGAACCACAGATTACTGGCTCTGTTGGACATTACATGATAATATTATAGGAGAAAAATTCCTCTACCAGTGAGATTTGAGCCCAGGACCTTTGGCTATCCGTGTCAATGCTCTACCAGATGAGCTAAGCCAGAGTTCACTTCACAGCGCCAGATGGAACCTCTCTCCTATGACTGATTTCCCTTAAGGTATATGTACACCCAAGAAACAAAAAAGAATCTGAAAATTACATTTTTTGAAAATGACATATTTCGATACAGTTCTTTTCTCTTTAATTTCAAATGTTAATCTGAATCTGAAAATTACATTTTTTGAAAATGACATATTTCGATACAGTTCTTTTCTCTTTAATTTCAAATGTTAATTTTTAAATTCTGGCTGCTAGTTCCTTAGATAGAGCCCTTTTTATAAGAAGAATCATTTTGCAATGCCCCTTAGCAATCTATCAAATTTCGGTATTTTTATTCTTCCCTCTCTGCTAGAAGTTCTCATATTGACTATTAGTTATCACTAATACACTAGGAAGTAAGTGGAACCATGCTGGGGTAAGAATGAACTGTTTGAACTTCACCGTATTTTATGTTTATCCAGACATGTGTTTTGCTTTCTTCTCAGTTTCCCATTAGTTGTAAATCGCTTGGTATTCATTTGTTTGAAACATCACAATTCTTCTATAAATTAATATATCAAGGTAATTTTGGTGTCATTTTGAAGCTTGAAATGTTCTCTAGTGCTTGATGTTGAGAAATGTTTGATATATGAGTATTCTACTGTGTTCTGGATTTTTGTTTATAATGATGTGAACAAAAAATATTTTCAGTTTATATAAATCTATGTAACAATTTAAAATCTTAAGTGAAAAACAACAACTAAAATGTCACGCACTAGAGAATTATTCTATCTACAAAATAGTGAAAATGTTATGTTTCCATGTTTCAAGTTTAAGATCTGAATTTTCAAGAAAACAATTTTTATAAACAAATCATAAATAATTACAAAATATTTCTCTTGTGAAATGTCTTAATATACAGCTGTATAATACATATTAAAAACAATTGAAAGCCATGATGCTTAAAAATAAAAATTTCATACCTAAAGGTGTACATATACCTTAAATCTGTAGTTCCTAACCTTTCTCAGCTAAATATAATTAAATTCTCATGCCCCCTTTGATAGTGCCCCCTTTGAAGGCCTGAAAACGTGATTATCAGTACTTTTGTACTTTAAAAAATCCCTACAATACTGTACCTGTAAAAATAAAATTAATATTGTTCACCTCTTTTAATATTCTTATTTATTCTGTGATGCTTCTGCTGTCACACACACACACACACACACACAAACTTATGAAAATGCATATCTAATTGTGAATCCTATTTGAGTCTCAGTACAGTTCACAAAAAAAAAGTAAATGAAGAAATACACATGTCTAATGTAAAATTAAAAACTGAATATTAGTGAGATGATTGGCACTGTTTTGCTTTCACCAGTTCTGAGATATTAGGTTTCATGTTTGACAGAGTACAACGCAGATACTTTCCACTTCAAGAATTGAAAACCCAGATTCGCAAAGATACGTGGAACAAAACGGTACAATAATACGTAATGTTTTCAAGACTATTTTTGGGTAAATGTGAAGACAACTTACTCAAAATTCATCGAGATTCATGGTTTGAAATTCGTCCTTGGCTTTTGTGTCACACTTCAGTTCGACAGTCTCTTCCTGCAAAGGTTCTTCCACTGAATCAGTGTCAGCATTGAAGGGATTTCTTGTCAATTTCCAAGTCCAGTCATCCGAAGAAATGCCAGGAAAATAATGCTTTCATTCTTGTGCAAGAGAGTCCAAATGCAAACTGATTTGGCTGCACAGCTCTTGCTGGTTGATGCCCTTGTCGACAAGCAGTTTATTAAGGTGAGCAAAAGATGAAAAGCTCCTGGCTTGAAGTCGGCGCTTCCACAGCTGGATCTTTTCCGTAAATGCTCTGATAACGTCATATGATGACATAATGTTGGAGCCTTGCATTTGCAGCTGCATATTGAGGTTGTTCAACGCTTCGAGAAAGTTTGAAAGGAAGCCGGTGACAAAATATTGTTTTCACTGGTGAAAGCATTATACAAGTAATTTTTATTCTGGCTCAATAGAAACATTTCTACTTAGGACTTTAGTTCGTACAGCCGACCTAACATATTACCTTTCGAGAGCCAACGAAGTTCGGTATGGAAAATTAAAGTGATATTTTCGGCTCCGAGACAAAGACCTTGGAAAACCCTTGTATTTAAGGTGCTAGCCTTCATAGAATTAACGACTTGTATTGCCACTTTCAGAGAATTGTTCAGATTTTCTGGTTAAGTCTTAGCTGCCGAAGCTTGTCTATGAATGACACAGTGAGTTCCTATCACGGAAGGGTTTTTTTCTTTTGCCAACTTGAGGAATCTCGAACGAGAACCCAGCATAGCTGGTGCTCCATCAGTACATATTCCTACAACTCTTTCCCAAGAAAGTCTATTTTCATCGAAAAACTCACAAATCGCACTGATGATGTCTGAAGCTTTTGAAGTTGTCTTCAAAGCTTTTGAAAAAAAATCTTCTTGTACCTACCACTGTCCACAAAACGACAATAAACTATTAATTGACAACATTGGGCCAAATCAGTTGTCTCGTCACAATGAATTTAAAAAAAACGATAAAGCTTTTACTTTATCGATATCTTGGGTCTTTATGTTATCGGCAAGGTCACCAATCCGACGCTTCACTGTATTATCAGAAAGTTATAACTTTTGTCGGCTAGCACAATTTTAACAGCGTATTATATTCAGTGGTTTATATAATGTTCTGTACAACATGCACGGTTTTACAAGTGTTTCGCCGATTGTGTGAGCTTCCTTGTCTTTCGCAATGAGAAGGGGGAGTTCGTATGAAGCTTCTACAACTTCTGAAGTTTCTTGATGGAAAATACCTGTAGAATCAAGTTTCATGCGTTTGAACGAATGACGATTTGCAACAAAGTATTCCTTGGGATTGTCTTTCAGTGCCACATGGTTTGTAGTCAAATGCCGTTCCAGGCGGGCAGGCCTCATAGCATCATTACTGAAAACCGAATGGCACACAACACTCTGTGGCAATGGAGTCCCATTTTTATCTAATACAGCGAAGCCATACTTAATGTAGTCTTCACGAAATAGTCTTTTCTTGAACATAGACATCACCGACAACACCGAACTCAAACTTCTTTAAAATAGAAATGCAAAGCATGAAATACGAGCCGCACCGCCGCACGTCGAGACACGATCCAACAATTGACAGAATGAAAACAAAGCGGTGTTACCAAGCCAACGCAGTAAGGAAAATTTATCGTATCTTGTATTTGGATTTCCAAATTATTATAATCGTGTTGAGGAATGGGCCATTCAGATAGAAACTTAACCGTAAACGTAAGAACTTAAACTTAAACGCAAACTTTAGCACGGCACTGAGCATTCGCAATGAAAACATAAACGTAGGTATCAACCAATCACAAACGAGAACGTGAACAACTGATAAAATAACTGCAGCAGACGAAAATACTTTCATACTTTCAGACACGGGCAAAATGACGAAAGACGACACAGACAAAATAAAGGGTCAATCATAGGCACAAAACAAGGAAACGATGATGACATACAGCCAGCAAACAAAAAAGCCTGGTTATACGTGGGCAAACTAAGAAACGGTACAACCGAAGAAGCACTAAGAAATTTCCTAGCAAGGAATAACATCACCGAGGACGTAGAATGCGAAATGCTAAACACAAAAGGAAGCATGAAAGCCTTCAGGATCGGTATCCCCTTCATACACCTCACTGAAATTGAGAAGCCGGACTTCTGGCCAGTAGGAATCCTAGTCAGAAGATTTCTTTTTCGAGGACACAGGCGAAACGAAGGAGCCTCTCTCCAATAAAAACACCTTAAAATTATTATTGTGGAACACCGAAGGACTTAGAAATGCACTGCAGTATGCTCCACCGAATCTAATAGAGAACTATGATGTGATGATCATGACGGAGACGTTCCTAAGAGAACCAATAGATTTACCAGGTTTCTACGGAGTGCACTCATACGCAAGTAATACTGGAGGCAGACCGGCGGGAGGAGTGTCATGTTTTCTCAAACCAACAGCTGGAAAAATACTGGAATGTAGGAAAGAAGCAAATGCAACAATAGTCATAACATCAAAGCTCTCATTAATAGGAATATACATTTCTCCAGATATGGCAACGGAAGATGTGATCGACATTCTTCTCAAGACAATAGATCACGCAGCAGGACAATCAAATGCAATACTAGCGGGCGACATCAACTGCAGAACTGATAAAACAAGCACAAAGACTGATCTGGTGTTAGAAACTTTAGAAGAAGAGGGATACTCCCTAGCAAACGAAAAGTCGTTAAAAACTTATTTCGCCCATAACGGGGCAAGCGCCATAGATCACGTGTTCCACAGAGGAAACGCTATAAGCATCCTGAAACAAGAGGCACTATGGTCATCAGGAGCAGCGCCCATCAGGAAGCATGTTCCCATTTCTACAATAATCGAATTAAATCTCCAGGCATCACTAGCGAAAATACCACCAGAACAAAGGCCCTCCAGAAAACTAGATCTGTCCAAACTACAAGACTCAAAAAAGGTAGACGAAATAAGAGCCCTTATATCACAGAATCAGGTAGACGAAGCGATGAACATAACTAATAGATTGATTAGTAAAGCATTCGTCCCAACCAAGACAAGGCATGCCCAAAAGTGGTTTGACAGTCAGTGTTATAACACAAGGAAAGAAACCTTGCAAGCGCTATACAAAGCAAAGTGCACAAATAAGACAGACGACTTAAAAGCATACGCAGCAAAGAGAAAGGAGTATAAACTGCTTCTGAAAACAAAAAGAGCAGAATTCATTGAAGAAGAAGCAAAGAAAACAGCAGAGAATGCTATGTCTGACCCGTTCATTGCCATAAGGAAGAAGCAAGTTCCCAAGGCAAGAGAAATACCATGTGAGACCTGGGAAAAACATTTCACCGGCATTCTCAACAAGAACGGCGCCACATCGGCCTTTCAGGAAAAAACCACCACAGGTAGTTCAACAGAAACACACACCCCAATTACATCAAAAGAAATACAAGATGCCATCAAAACCTCAAAGAGGGGAAAGGCAGCAGGTCCAGACAACATATTCACAGAGCATATAAAAGAAACGCAGGAACTATTACTCCCAGTATGGACTGATATGTTTAATCAATGCCTGTCAAGCGGTTCAATTCCAGATATCTGGAGAACGGCGCAAATGTCCATCCTGTACAAAGGTAAAGGAAATACCGACGATCCAAACTCCTATAGGGGTATAGCATTAGAGAATACAATATTCAAAACATTCTCCAAAATCCTAACGAAAAGACTAGCAAAGGAAGTAGACGTGCATATCCCAGACTGCCAGTTAGGTTTCCGAGAAAACAGGAGCACGCTACAAGCGGTGAACTTTCTGAAAGAAGAAGTGGAACAGGCGCTAAGACTTTCGAGAGGGAAGTACCACGTGGTCTTTGTCGACTACAGAAAGGCGTTTGACCTGATTGACAGGAACACCCTAATGAAAAAACTTGTAGGGATGTTGGGAGACTCCCACCCCCTAGCTGTAATAGTGGAAAACATTCTAGAGTGTAACTACATTATTATAAACGACGGCGTCGCTCTATCCGAAAGGGTTAGACAGACAAATGGAGTCCCACAAGGCGATCCTATGAGCCCACTATTGTTTAACGTTATAACGTCAGACATTACGAGCATCCTTCAAGATCTACCCACGGTAAAACTCATAATGTACGCAGATGATATGGCATTAGGGTCACACTGCAAAAAGGATCTGCAAACAGCACTGCAGAAGCTAGAAACGTGGGCCGTCGACAATAGTTTTGAGATAAACAAAGACAAAACTGTACACATGGTATTCAGAAAAGGGGGCAAACTGGCAGCTGATGATATCTTAACACTGCAGGACGAGCCACTGGAAACAGTAAACAAATTCAGATACCTGGGAATTTTCCTACAAACGACTATGTCCTCGTTCAGATTACATATTCAGGAAAGAACAACAGCAGCAACAAAAGCCATGTACAGGATTCAAAACATCAACAGACTCTCCCTGACCACAGCTATGTCCATCTTCGACGCAGTTATAAGCCCAATAGTCTCATATGGACTGGATCTAATATGGGAAAAACTGACTGTCAGCGACCTGGCCAGAATTGAAGGCGTGAAAGCTAGATATCTCAAGAAAGTCCTAGGAGTTGGGATATATGCCCCCTCCAGGATCGCATATGAACTGGCGAGGGAATCTTTCTTTATAGAAGATCTGAAGCTGAAACTGCTGCTACCATCTACCGGTCCATATCAGGCACAGCTAAATTCAAGACGAAGAAAGCGGGACGACATCGACCCGGAATTTTATGGTACAAGCGCTATGATAGACAGGAAATGGATCGAGGCATGTCAGGACCAAAGGCACGTCGTGACCAGGCTCGCAACCCATGGCTTCCATCATAAAATCTGTAGAACCCAACGATTTCATCAACCAAATGAAGATTGTGTGTGCGTGTTGTGCAACGGGAAATGTGAACGCTACCATCTGATTAAGTGCCCAGAGAGATCCAAATCTATAAACGACTATAGCAAAGACTAAAAAAAAAAAAATCTCCATACCTAATGCTCTTTCGAGCGCTCCTTATTTATTTATTAAAATACTTTCATGTTTCTATTAAACATATGTAGGCCATTAAAAATTGAAATCATACAAGCGTATGCAGGCACATAAAAATTAACAAATATTATATGGGCTGTATTTAATACTGTAGTTCATTTCTTGGGGAACTAATTTTCCTATATTTTCCTTCAATGCCGCATCTTTATATAATGGATGCCATTTATCATAACGAGGAGTTTCTTATTCATAGAATACTTCTTAGCTACTTCCACTTCCGTCTCCTGTTCTGTTCTCTGATTGGTTGTATCGTTACGTTTAATTTTACGTTTAAGTTTCACGTTTACGTGATGCATTGTGAATGGTCACATTGAAAAACATGGCCCCAAACTTCTATGTTTACGTTACGTTTACGGTTAATCTTCTATCTGAATGGCCCATAAGATATGACTACAGTAGAGTCCCGTTATTCCGAATTAATTGGGACCGAACACCGTTCTGTTTATCGGGGATTCGGAATAGGCGGATTTCATGAATAATATCGACGTATTGATTTATTAAGGCGTAAATTATGTGCTGGGAATTGTATAAATGGAGCCGACATGTGCTGTAAGTAACCAGCTTTCATTACAATTTGGTTTCAGGCGTTTTCATCAAACTTAGGCTCTATGTATGTCTCTATTTAACTTCTTTGTATAACAATAAATGTACGTTTTTTCACGAACGTCTTTTTAATTTCACCTGTTTTTAAGTTTAAAAAATCGGTATTTTTTCTGAACTCTGTTCGGAATAGGCGGATTTTCGGAATAGCGAGACTCCACTGTACTTAATATGATAGGGAAAATGTATAAGAATGTAAAATGCATCTTCATACTCTTCAGTTATTCTTGCTAACTACGGTATGTGTCTGTGCATTTATTTGGTTACAGTTTTTCGATGAAAAAGTTTTGTCGACCGACAAAGCTACAACATTGAATTAAAATATGAATTTCAAATTGTTGCACGCTCCGCAAGATGATCCTCACCCCCCCCCCGTTGGGATCCCCTGTCTTAAATGGTCTACCTCACTGACAGACAAGTTATGTCATATGTCGTACTGAGAGGCACACTAGTTAGTGATTTTGTAACCGGGCTTCCACTGTTATTGTAAGGTAACATTCATGATAGATATGTATAATAATAAAGTAGAAAGTGCGCCCGAATAGGCATTCAGGGAAATGTTTAGCACTCTTTGCTGTATCCGACTAATGTTTTCGTTCTTTTCTTGCAGTGTAGTATGTGGTATCTCTTACAATATCTGTCACACAGAATACACACAGAGTCCTCGTTGGGGTCGTGATATCGGTTGTTTCGGCGTATCTTGTTGTCGAAACCACGAACTGTCAGTCTGGTTACCAGGTGGCGCAGGTCGTAGTTCGTTCCCTTCCAGGCGTCATTGGTCATAGCTTCCGTGGCGTAAAACTCCGTCCATACCTCTTTCTCTTTCTGCTTCCTTTAATTGATAGCAGCCTCCACCTGTGCTGTGAGTAGCATCATTAACATGACTCTAGGTTTATTTATTTATTTAGCAATCCTGTAGACCAGCAGTACTGGCTTAGGATTCTTCGATTAGGAAGGTTTCTCTGGCTAGGACGTATACCAGTCTTGAGGCTGTGAATTTTGAAAGGCACATTACTCTTTTTAGGTATCTTGATTTCACCTTATCGATGTCCGTCCACTGTTTTTTATCAGGTACTCCCATATCAGCTCCAGCTTATATGTCAGTACGTAGCAATTTGGTCTCGAATAGTCGTATGGCTGTTTTCAGTGACATCCGGTTGAGATTTTGTATGTCATGCATGGATCTTATTGCTGTTGGTGTTGTCTCTTTTATACGTGCCGTGAATGTCTTTCCAGTAGTCTGTAGAGCCAGTCCTAAGTATCTATATGAATTTACTATTAGCAGTATCCTCCTTTTTAGCTCTATGTTGTCTTCCTGTGCAACTCTTCCTCCTTTGCGGAAGATTACCAGTTCTGTTTTGTCTGTGTTGATTCTTACTTCGTTGTCCTCTGCCCATTTTTCTAGGTTGCTTATTGCTCTCTGCAGCTGTGTTCTATCATTCGTTGCTAGCGCCATATTGTCAGCATATATGTATACATTTACATCTACTACTTCGTGTTGCATTGCATTTACTATGTCGTGGGTGAGTACACTGAACAGCAGAGGGCTTACTGGGTCTCCCTGAAGCATGCCGTTCGTCTGGCTGATTCACTGTGACATGGTTAAGTTGTTGTTTATTAGGATAAGGTTCTGAGCGAATATATTGTTCACTAGTCTGTATATCTCTGTGTTTCCCACTGCGTCTTCTAATTTACGAAGTAGGCTGTTCCTGTTCACACTGTCGAAAGCTTTGGCATAGTCTACAAAAACAACATATAGTTTACCTTTCGGTTTGTCTATTTCCATGTGTATGTCGTACAACAGGTGTTCTGCAGCTGTCAAGGTGGAGCAGTTCCTTCTGAATTCACATTGTTCTTCTGGAAGGGTCGGGTCAATAATTTGTTCGAGTCTTTGAATAATTGCTTTTGTTAATACTTTGAAGATGGTTGATTCTAGTGCCATCCCTCTGTAGGCTTCCGGCGAGCTTGTGCATCCTTTCCATTTGTACAATACCTTTGTAGTTGCTCGTCTCCAATTATCTGGCACATCTCCCAACTCAATACATTTGTTTATCAGGGTAGTCCACGTAGGACTAGTAGAGACTGTTTTAAGTGTTCATAGAATAACCCGTCTGGACCTGACGCCTTTTTGTCCTTCGTGCATTTGATTATCCCTTCTATTTCCAATTGGTTGAAAGGATTGTCAGGTTCCCACTCCCCGTCCTTTATTGGTGGTGGTCTGGTTTCTTTCTGTTTTAATACTTTGCTCATATGCTCCTCCCATTCCTCCATTGGGATGTCTACTGGGAATCGTGGTTGCCAAGGCTTCAGTGCAAGGAAAGGGTCACTTTCTATTTCTTGAGTTATACGGATGTTCTCCTGTTCTTCGTATTCAGTTTTTTTAGTGGCGAGGAGCTTTTTATATGCCTTCCTCGCTGCTCTGTAGTCTTCCAGGTCTTGGTCCTGTATGGTGCTCTTGGCTTTAAACAGGATTTGGAGTGTGTTTTTTTTTCTCTCTCTCTCTTTCTTTGGCAGGGTGCTTTTCTTAATTATTTCTTCTAAATGTTCTGCTGCATCCGAGAGGTGGCCGTTCTGTATAGAGACATGTATGTCAACTAAGTTGTCCTCCAGCTCCTTTAGTTTGTCGATGTCATAGTTGCCTTCCGATTTTGCTCATGTTTTGGGATGTGTCTGTGCTGCTGTCCGGGCATACTGTCACTTCCGTCAAGATGGGGATATGTTTTCGTATCAGTGCTGCGTCTGTTCTCCATAGCTGTTTTTGTTGTAATTTCTTACGGCTTCTGATTAATACAATGTCAATCGCACTTGCTCCGCTATGGCAGATGTATGAAATCATGCTTTCGTTGGTTAGCATTAGGCCTTCTTCGGTCAGGAAGTCCAACACCTGCTTTGATTTGCTGTCAGGTTTAAGTATGCGCTAATGATTGTGCAGGTGTTTGTTCTTACTACTACTAGGTTCTCTTCTGTGTGTAGGACTTTAAACGGAGCCATATGTGGCCTTAACAACCATGTCACTCCCCCAATCGGTCTTCTTGTCATCTCTTTCTTTGCGTGCGCATGTATAGTGCGTCTTTCGAGCGGCCGGACCGTTCCGCGGCGACCTTGGACTCGGTGATGAGTGGGGCGCTGGCGGCCAGACAGTAGCTATAGCTACCGCTGGCTTTACGCATCAGTCAGCTTGGATCTGTCGAGTGAGAAACTCTATGGGAGTGTTTAGTGTAAAATTACGTTGTCTCTGTTTGTGTGTTTACAGTAAAATTGTCTCGTCTCTGATCGCGTGTTTAGTGAAATATTGTGTTGTCTCTTGGTGATAATTTGTCCATTAATAATGGCTGAGTACACTTTAGAGCAACGTATTTTTCTTTATGATACGTATGTGAAATACTCTTCTGCAAGAAGGTGTCGTAGAGAATTTCAACAACGACTTGCAGGTGTTCGAATTCCTAGCCGGTCAACTATTCATGACCTTGTTAACAAAGTCAGGCGTACAGGATCTTTTTTGAACAAGAAACATGTTCGACAACGCCGTGTACTGACAGAAGAGAAGCTCGATGAAATAGGGGCCCGGTTAGAGCACACACCCCAAAAATCACTCAGACGTTTAGCACAAGAGGTCAACATTTCCAAGTCGGCAGCTTTTGTGGCAACAAAACTTCTGAAACTTAAGCCGTACAAGGTAACTGTAGTTCATGCTTTACAACCACAAGATCCTGTAAGTAGGGTTAATTATTGCAATTGGTTTTTGCAGTCCGTTCATAATGGAGAAGTGGACCCACTTTTAACATTCTTCACTGATGAAGCGTGGTTTTATCTTCAAGGTCACGTTTCTACTCAGAACAATAGATACTGGGCTACCGAAAATCCCCATATGATTCTTGAAGTTCCTCACCATGCTGCAAAAGTTGGGGTTTGGTGCGCAGTGAGTGCGCTTAGAATTATCGGTCCCATATTTTACGACACAACTGTTGATTCACACGTTTATGTAAATTCTATTTTAAATATTTTTTCCGCTACTAACAAGAAATGAAAGATTGTGTGGCTGGTTTCAGCAGGATTCAGCTGAAAATTCTATGCATGAATTGCGAAGTGTGTATGGTGACAGAATAATTAGTCGAGGATTGCGGCCACCTCGTTCCCCTGACCTGTCGCCATGCAATTTTTATTTATGGGGAACGTTAAAGAATAAAGTGTATGCAACAAATCCGTTACAAGAATTGAAGGACAGCATCACGAGAGAAATACAGGCAATCAGTCAACATGAACTTTTGCGAGTAAACCAGAATTGTTTTCGGAGATATAGAGAATGTGTTCGCGTTCACGGTCATCAATTTCAACATCTGTTGTGATGCAGGTAAGCTTAATGTAAGTTAGTACAATAGTTAGTGTTCCGTACCCATGACTTGCCGGTCGTTTACGTGTAACATTGGCGGAAGATGCGCCAAGCCTCACCCAGTCCGGTGCCGCCGCGCGACGGTCCGGCCGCTCGAAAGACGCACTGTATATTGTAGAAACATTTTACTATCACGTCATTTTCTTTTGTTACAAAACTTTCTGTTAAGATGCATATATCTGTTCCTTCAAATATATTCGTTGGCATTTGGTTAATTGCTCCTTTCAGGCCTTCTACGTTCCAGTTCAGGAATGTCAATGTAGATTTGTATCTACCTCTATTCCAGTCTAACTCCGCCATTCGTTCTCCTGGAGTGACGAAATGGCCGCACCAGTATTCCTTTAGGCCAGAATTATGCTTCGTTAGCTTGTTGCAGATACTCCAGTGGAAAACCAATTTTAAAGGCTTTATTATTTCCCAGTGTTCTTAATTCTTCGTATACGGTTTTTCCTTTTATCCCTTTCTTCTCCAGAAAGTTCAGGAATTTTTGCTCTGTGGTATCTTGTGCCAGCTTCCCTACACAAAGCCACGTTGTTTTTTCTCCCATTTGGAGTATTGGTTCCTCCGACTCATCAGTTCCAATGATTACTTGTGTTTGTTTCCCCTTCTCCTCCTCTTGAATACCTGGAAACCTTAAACGTCTGTTTCTTCCTCCTCCCTTTTTCTTCCTGCTGCTTCTGATAGATATATGCATATGCATTTGCATTCATGAACCACAGATTATTATTGTCTCTGGTGGACATTACATGATAATACCTGTATTATAGGAGAAAAATTCCTCTGACTCTGGGATTTGAACCCAGGACCTTTGGCTATCCGTGCCAGTGTTCTAACAACTGAGCTAAGCCAGAGTTCACTTCGCAGTGCCAGATGGAACCTCTCAGGAGTATTCAAATCCCAGTGTCAGAGGAATCTTTCTCCTATAATATTATCATGTAATGTCCAAAAGAAACAATAAGAATCTGTGGTTCATAACTGCATATGCATATATCTATCATGAATGTTGCTGTACAATAACAGTGAAAACCCGGTCACAAAATCACTAATTAGTGTGCCTCACGGTACTGCATGACATAACTTGTCTGTCTGTGAGGTAGACCATTAAGGGCAATCAGTCATAGGGGAGAGGTTCCATCTGGAGCTGTGAAGTGAACTCTGGCTTAGCTCTGTTGAGCACTGGCACGGATAGCCATAGGTCCTGGGTTCAAATCCCAGTGTCAGAGGAATTGTTCTCCTATAACATCATATATTTTTTTGGTTAATACAAATTTTGATTCAGTTATTTATATTTATAAATAAAATTGTGATTATCTGGACAGAAAAGAAGAAAAAAAATTCTGCCCCTTTCTCCCTGATCAGCACAAAGGTGCGTGTCATAAACAAAGAAAAAACTATGCAAATGGTTTTCAGAAAAGGAGTATATCAGTTCAAGACTTTGTGTTTTTTGGCCAACAAAAGCTACAAAGTACAAACCATTAAAATATCTGGGAATTGCATTTCAAACAACAGCGACTTGCTTTAACAGACATATAAAAGAAAAGGCATCGTAGCAATCAGAGAGATGAATGAAGAAGTTACATAGGCCTAAATAGGTTATCATTAAAGACAGCACAGCAACTGTTCTCAGCCAAGATCATCCCTATGCTTACTTATGCCTTACAGATAACATGGACTTGAAAAAGAGAGACCTTGAACTTTTAGAAAAAGTGAAAAGTTTCCTATTTGAAAAGATTTCTCGGAGTATCAAAAACGACTCCCTCCAGACTTGTGCATGAATTGACAAAGGAGCCATTCCTCATAGAGGATTTAAGACTCTCGCTCAAATTACCGACAACTAACAGCTACGAAGCTGAATTGACAGAGAGGAAGAGGAAACATGCAGAAAGAACGTAAGTCCATCTTTTCATGAAACTGAGTTAAGGCCAGTTTCATAATCCCTGAGGATGGACACATCTGTGAGCACAGAAAAGACTCTCAATCTAATATTCTCAAAGTGTAAAATGCTGCTGCCTTTTGTCAGGTGACTGCAGAAAGGTCTGGTACGATTCTGCAAACAAAGTTACCACCCAAGGATTAAATTTTCAGATGTCTTGCTGCAATTATGAAAGAAACCTAGCCAACTATCCACACGGCTAACTTATCCAAATAACTGCATATCCATTAACTCCAAGAAAATGTCTGATATAAGAGATTCAGCCAGTTATGTTCCAGAAGACGAAAACTTACAAAGTTTCTAACACAGTATTTGTTGTGGCCAACAGTGGAATAAATAAGCCAGTGCTGTTTTCAGGGTTAGTAAATATGCTTATTTGCTAATCAATATCTTTTCTGTTTTTAAGGTTTAAGATAAAGGGAATATGAGTAATTACTAGTTGAAAGTAGTGTGCTATGGACAAAAGTTTACTATTCACGTTCAAGAACAAACGTACTCATTCTGCAAAGGATAAAAGTGACAATTACTGTTACAAAGCATACTTGCCTTAATGTTTCCCTCATATTTCACATATTCTTACTTAAATAATTCATAAATAAAACATTCAAAATCGTTCGTCTCATAATTGTGGAAAGGATCTAAGTCCATTAGCTTTAATAACTAATAACAGATAAACCATAAGTGGGATTCAGTTCTATTAGAGTTAAATCCATGAGCGTTCAAAAATATTTTCACAATAATAACGAAATTATATTAATATTACCTAGAAAAGAATAAACTTTTTTTCCTTCAGTTTTCTCAAAATCAGGTATTTTTGACTGAGGCCCTTTCTGCAATAAACAATTCAAATATAAATCAGAGTAGCACACTAGGGTACTTAAATGGGAAATTATTAGGTTAATTATGAACTATTTACTTAAGTGCTTTCTGAAAAATAAATAATGCTAGAAAATTATGATGGGGAAAAACTGACAAATTCATGTGTTTGGTAGCCATTAAGTGACCCACTGGAAACAAATTTCTCTGAAGTGATAGGATTATGATCAAATTCAACCGCTATGATAAGAGGAACCGTGTTTGATCTCAAACAAACTGCTTTAATTTTATATTAGTTTAGGCACAATATTTCCCTTTGAAGATTTATACTGAAAACCATAATGCAATACATAGGAACAATTTTAATAAAATAATAAGAACAATGATTCATTACACCTTATGGTATAATAAATTTCATATAATACATTGCTTCCTGACAGTAAATTCATAATGCCTGTAGGGAGGTCTAGGCGAATTTAACAGTGAAGAATTTGTCAAGTCAGTTAATCAAACGAGTCTACCTAGTGTATTATTTTTATGATTTTAGGAAGAGCAGGGTTTTCAGTTATCACTGGAAAATAACATTTGTACAACAGTCATTAAATTAGTATAGAAATATTAAAATATCTACCCATTATAGAACTTTTACTGCATCTGTATGTGACTTTCAATAAGCTTAGAGTCAGACATACTTTCATCAAACTTGCAAAAACTATATACAGACATTCTATTAAAAAAAAGCGGCTATTATTATGGGACAAAGCTTATAGGGGCATTACTGCCACTACCTATTTAGGACATACCTCAATATTCTTATCATCACTACAAAATGAGCTAAGGGAAATGTTTTATTAAAAAGTGTGATAATGTGTTGAAGGTTCTATCTTGACTCCAGTTATTAATTTAGTATGAATTATTTTGCACAATATCTTGACTGTTCACATAGACTTGGGAATAGAGGTACCACCACAATATCAAGAATAATAATTTATTAAACGCTATTTTGTACAATAGCTCGACTGTTCACGTAGACATTACAATTTTGGAATAGAGGTACCACCACAATATCAACAAAACATCAAGAAGAATAATTTATTACACACTATTTTGTACAATATATTGACTGTTCACATAGACTTTGGAATTTTGGAACAGAGGTACCACCACAATATTAACGAAATATCAAGAATAATAATTTATTACACACTACTTTGTACAATATCTTGACTGTTCATGTAGACTTTGGAATTTTGGAAAAGAGCTACCACCACAATTTCAACAAAACATCACGAAGAAAATTTATTACACACTATTTTGTACAATATCTTGACTGCTCATGTAGACTTTGGAATAGAGGTACCACCACAATATCAACAAAATATCAAGAAGAATGATGGTTTCTGTGGCTTCCAACCAGTTGTGTAAGTTAAATAATTAATTAATTTATATAACAAAGAATATTACAGGGAGAAAACCCTATTACAATGTTTGTGACAAAAATGCAATTTTATTAATTTACTCAATTTAATAAAAACAAAAAATAAAAGAATACAAAGATATATTTCAATAATTTAATCTATTATATATATTAAATCCCAGCACCTATCTCCTCTGTCATCTTCTGGGAGGAGTGAGAGAGTTCAGGAATAGGTCTACATTTTACAGAAAGAAGGTTTGATGGGGGTGGGGGGTGCCAGGAAAGCTATGAAGTGTGCTGAATACAAAGAGAGTTCCAATTAGTTTGGAAGAAAAGTTATGTACATTGTAGCCTAATTTTGAGTTCAGCAGACTTTATCAGGAGAAATACAGAAACAAAAAGAAAATGACATGTAATAATATTTATTAATTTATAATAGTATATTGAGACACAAGAAAGGTAGGTGCATCATTGGATGATTGAGGAACAGTCTTTTATAAATTTCAGAGATTTTCCAATGCTCTTAATGGATACATATTGCACACTATTTTTTCTACAATACTGAATAGGCCTAATAAAAATATTACTTATGTGAAAATAGTTTTAGTAATTCCTAAAAGTTCTTCAAAGTGGCTTTCAAGTTACAAGGAAAACAACCTTAAAAAGTACTGACTATTTTAACTTTGGTTGAAATCGATATGTAAGCTTAGACTGTTTTGTGGCTGTGCAACCAATCCTATCATGCATGAATTAAATCATAACTCAATATTAAGAAATGCCACAGGTGAGAATAAGATGGTGAAATTCAACTAGCAAAATGATTGTTCTCCAAGTCTGTAATGCAGGTAGGATAGGTTACAGACGCTGCGTGCAGAAAATTCAGGCTTCCATCTTGATAGAATGAATGGTGACTACTGAAAACTGCATTGTCACTCCAACTTAATGGCACCTGTCCCACCCCTCTACCTGCTCTGGAGCACCTCCAGTGAATTTTCGGAACTAGGGAGTCCATTCTGCCCCACCCTGTATAAAGTACAAATCTATTCCTGATTCAACTCCCTTCTTTCAGAAGATGTCAGTAGAGCTAGGTACTGAGAGCTTGGATAGAATAATCCCACTCACCCAGTTGGAAGCCAGAGAAATGAATATTCAATCAAAACATGAGGAAAACCCCAAGTAAAACATCCATATCGGTCCCAAATTTCCACTGAGTCAAATACAATAAAAAAATGAGTTTAAAATTATTACAAAATCAGTGGATAAAGGTTAAATAATTAAAACACAACGTTTCAACTCTGCCCTTGAGTCTTCCTCAGGTGACTTCTCACACAGTACTGATCATGAAGAAGATTGAGTTTCGTCACGGTAACCATCGATAAAAACATTGTTTCTAAAATATCTGTTTTTCCAGTCTTGTTTAAAACCAGAATACGTGAGCACGAAAGGGATGTAAATAGTAGGAAATGCTCTACTGGTCACCATATGACGGAAAACAAGCATGGTATTGATGAAGTAAACATTGTAAGAATCAAAACATAATATAAAACAATATCACTGATTTTTAAGTGGATAAAACAATATGTTGTAAAACTAATTGCATAATTGTAAGAATCGAGGATGATTACGTAAAAAGAAAGGTATATGAGGCATGGTGCATAATCGGCAACCAGGGGGTGAGTTTGAATAGGTATGATGGTGAAACAGGGGACGAATGGCTGGATGTAATGAGGAGACTGAAAAGGGAAATTCCAGTGGTAAAAATTCCCCGTCCGCCTGCGGAATGCATAGAGGAAATGTTTGACATTCCAAAGGACAAGAAAAACAGATATTTTAGAAACAATGTTTTTATCGATGGTTACCGTTTCGAAACTCAATCTTCTTCATGATCAGCAACTGTGTGAGAAGTCACCTGAGGAAGACTCAAGGGCAGATCTGAAACGTTGTGTTTTAATTTTTTAACCTTTATCCACTGATTTTGTAATAATTTTAAACACATCTTTTTATTGAATAAATCTTACACATCTTTTTATTGTAAAACCCCAAGTCACGCACAAAATATTAAAACCATATTCAACACATGATTACATGTTGAACACATCAATACTTGTTGAGCATCGTCAGTATTGAGTATCAGGTGTTGGATATCACATATCCGATATTACACATAACATTGAGCATAAGAAAAGAATGGGAAAAACTCCCAATAATACACACCATTGAGTGTGTCAAATATCTTCCAACAGTTTAATTTTACACTTTAAAATAATGGAACAACTATTGTCGAACAGTAAATATTTAACAATGTCAGCACCTGCCATACTGTTATTAAAATACAAAAAAGTTCCAATCATTGTTGCAGTAAAACAACTTAAAAGTAAGGCTATGGTCATATTAGGTACCAATGCTCATTTCCATAATAACTAAATGGCTGTGTGGCCAGCCTAGTTAGCTTGTATAAAATAAGATACTTAAACATCAATATGAATCAAGTATATTATTAGCATGTTCCATCACACTGCACATACATAGGATACAGATATGATGCAACAACTATTGTCAAAACTTGATTATTTTTATCACCGTTCAACGATTGATCATATAGATACATGAGGCCTTCCCTTTCTGTAGGGCAATCATACAGCTGGAGGAAAGGAAGAAATTTACAGCAGCAGTCTGTTTTTGGAGTATATAAATTATATATTAAGAAATGGAGATACAGACTGACATATTAAAAAATCTGCCGATCTCTAGACATGAGGAGTGCCGGATCTCTATGCTTACTTCTTATCACACACTGTTGTATGTCACTTTCTCTAAGATTGAAAACACACAATGATAATATTCTAATGTACGGTCCTGTCCTTTCCACTACACACTATTAAAACATAATATAAAACAATATCACTGGTTTATAATAGTGGATAAAAACAATACGTTGTAAAACTAAAACACATACTACGTTTCGACCTGCCCCCCAGGCCTTTCTCAAGTGCCTGGGGGCAGGTCGAAACGTAGTGTGTGTTTTAGTTTTACAACGTATTGTTTTTATCCACTATTATAAACCAGTGATATTGTTTTATATTACACAATGATAACTTTTTTCACCATGTACAGTAGCATCAAAACATAAACTACACCTTCAGAAAACAGTGGCTTGCCAACATGGTAAATTTGAAAACTTGTTCCTAAATCCATGCCGGAAATCTGAAGGAACCAGATTTCCAATGGCTGGATTCTTTAATGTTAACCTGTGATTAATTATTTATCAATTTCACTAATGTGCATAAACTCTCAGGGGTGTTCTGTCAATTTGAGGGGCATGGGGTGAAAGCAAATAGCAGGATCTCATTTGTGCACACCTCAGATGAAAACATGGAAATGTGACCCAATGTGATCACAGCTGAGAAATAACACACAGCACTCATCCATAAGACTATCAACACTTTTATATCCTAAAGCTTTCTTGACTTGTTTAATAAGACTTAACTCACTTAGTTTCAGATAACAATACAAGATGATATACAAAATCAGCTAAATTAGGAACAAATTGTTTATATATTACCTAAATGCCCCAATACTCACTATTACATTGGTAGGAAGCTATGAAATAGAGGTATTAAAGCATTTCACTTGGGTTAGGAATACACTTAATAGTCTTCTCTGACTAGACAAAAATATCCACAACAATTCCTTAGAGTGTTAACTCAAACTCAAATCATATGAAACAAGACACTTTTCAGGTAAGCAAAAATAAGAACAAGCACATACTACAAACCAGATCCATCACAATAACCGAACTCCTATTCAGATAAACAAAAACTGAAAAGAAAATATCAGGGGCAAAATCCTAATAAATGCAAAGACTTAAATGACTAATTCAGTCTTATTGTTGTAGTTTCAATATTGATAGGTATGTACATTTTTGGATTAAATTGTGATACACAAATATTTAAAAACCTAATTCTTTACATGTAACAGGCCTGTATGTATTTTGAAAAGTTCTCAAAATTGAAACATTACTACAAAATAAAATGATTCTAACAAAACCATCAAATACATGTGAAATTAGATAAAAAAAATTATTTAACACTAAATTATCACAAAGAATTTTCTGTATTTTCTCGTTTGAATGCTAACCTGCTAACTTCTTTGGTTCCTTAGGATTGCACCACTACTCCGGTCTTTTTTTTTTTTTTTTTTAAACAAAAAAGTTGGCACAAAATGTGGGGCTTATAATATATGAGTAAATATGGTACACAAAATGTATTTTCGAACAAAAAATTTCAAAGAATGGAATGAACCAGCCACATGCAAGAGTCGTAAGTAACTTTCCTTTACTGGTTGGTTCAAAAGTAGGGGCTGTAAGTAAAATGAAAGAAAATTACTTGGCAGAAACAATGATATAGCCTAAATATCATTGGCTTTTACACCAGCATAATCTTTGTGCCAGAACATTTAAATTTGCACACATCATGATCACAGTTGTGTGTTGTGTCAACTTTATCAAGTTAGAACGTCTTAATCATCATCATGTAGGATAAATGAGGAGGAACTTTTCATGGACACGAAAGGAAAGTCTGTGGCACAGTTATGCGATGAAAAGTGACTGTGTGACTTTACATTCCTTGTGGATATTACCTGTCACTAGAATGATCAGAATTCAAAGTTGCAAACATAAGGTCAGTTACTGACTCATGAACTTTATGGAGATGTAAAATACTTTAAAAGGAAACTGAATCTGTAGATAAATCAAATTATAAATGAAAATATTTGTCACTTAAAAGCTCTGTTGCAGAAGGCTAATCATTCTGTAACTTCACTTTGTACGCGAACTCCTTAGCAGATTACTTGAAGAATTTAATGTAAGGAGGAATTGAAATTCAGTATTTTCTCATCAGCATTCAGCGTTAATGTTAACACATTGCAAATACAAATTACTGATCTTCAGCAGGGCATGGCTTTGAAAAGAGTTTTTAAGGACACCTGCCTACAAGCTTTTTATGTGAAATACTTTCCAGGTAAGAAGTACACTCTAACATGAGGAGGATGGCATTGTTTGGCAGCACATCTATGTAACAAATTATTCTCATGGATGAAGCAGAATAAATCCAAAGAAACTAACTGATGTCTACCTTGAAAACAGCCTCCAAGTTGGAACATCCGGTGTACCACTGAACATTGAGAACATGAAGGGTCAAGTTTCTTACTAAAATGGCAATACTTTTTTTTTTTTTAATTTACTAAGTGCATATTAATTTGATAACATTGTAACGTATTATGTGTTGTTGTGATATTAGTGCACAAATCATAAACAATTCAGGAAAACAGTATTAAAATATATTTTTCCGGTGTATTTTTTTGTTAAACAACATTACTAATCAATGTATTAGCTATTTCAATATTAGGTGTTTATTAATAAATACTTGAGGTGTCTATTTCCAAAAGACAACATCTGCATTTTTCTAAACACAGAGAAAAACGAAAAAAAAAAAAAATTAACATTTCACTAAATTCTTCAAGTTCCATCCTTTGCATGTTCTCTAAGGTAAATAATTAGAGAAGCTCAAATATTAAGGTTCTAACAATATTAAATGCCATAATTTCCTGATATTTGCTGTTTAAAATTGAACATGCCTAGTTTTGGAAGTAACTTCAGGATCACTTCCCAGATCATGAGTTCCTAATTGATAAGTTTTGACATACCTTCTGAATCACCCTGTGTATATATATAACAGATACTTAACAAAACAAACAAACAAAAAAAAAGTCATCTCTATTCATTTTTAAGTACAATGCTTAAAATAAAAGTTACATCTGAACCAGAGCATATGGCATATCTACTCTTCGTCACGCGATGTAATAGAGCATACTGATGTTGTACTTCTGTTGTTAGGCGTGGATGAAAGTCTGTTGCAAATTGTGGAATTACGAGCTCCATCATTAGGTTTAATTAGTGAAGAAAACGTTCGACGAACTACTTCATGGACGTAGAAGTCATCTTGGCGGGCCAAAGGAAACATGAAGAGGATTGATTTGTTTTCCTGGTCATAAACCTCAACTGCAGGATATGCAGACAACTTCCGATGCTTCAAAAAAAGGCATAAAGGATTCATTACAAAACATGTATAAAGACTTTTTTATTACAAAACATGCACTGTAAGAAGACACAACTTTTTTTATGAGGAAAAAAAAAGGCAAAGCAGTAAATGGGCGAGAATGGGGAAATTAGGTTTTATTTTGAAAACGGACAAGAAAGGAAGGACAGATGACTGTGAACATGACATGGGAACAACAGTAATCAGTACACGTTAACAGACTGATCAAGGAGGAATATTAACATATTTTTAGAAATACCATGCAACAAAGTTGGAGGATAAACATGCTTCAGAAGCAAACTGATCAATATCACAATTTTAAATTCATATTAACAAAAGAGGGGGGGGGGGGAAGTAGCTGGTGTTTATAGATACAGGAAGACAGGAAGTCCATGTGAGGTAATTTTTTTTTCCACAGTTTGGTAACTATGAAGTGCTGCAAGAACTGTTGTATTCAATGCAATTAAGATTTAAGAAATTCCAACAACCAGAATAAAAGCTGGATAAAATTAATTATCATATGGACTTTAAATGTTGACAGTATTCCACCTAGGATAGTTCAATCACCCAAGTTATAGAATATGTACACAAGGAGTGCTAATTTGAAAAGAAGACAAGACACAAAAACTAAGTCGAAATTAATTCCACTGCAAGATAAGCATGTCGCAAAATAAATAAAAAACCAACCTATTTAAAACAGTAGATAGAAATATGATATAAAGCCCAGTAATTAGACCCAGAACAATAAATTAATGGAAGCAAAAAGCTATTGGAGGTTTTGATAAAATGAACCAGGTGTGATAAAATTAGAAATTAAGTTATAGGAGATAAATTCAAACGATGATGTTAATCAGCAAAAATAAGCTAGCATACTAGTGACTAGGAAAGACCACAGACGAAAGATTTGGAACGAATGTCATATGCAGAAGGAAATAAGGAAGACCTAACTATGCGGATACAGGGAATACACAGGTCATCGTGGTGGAACTGAAGATGTAAGGCAAATAGTTATCAGTCAATGGATATATATATAAAAAAAAAAGGTAAAAACTTACAAAGCATAATATACACATGCTTCTCAAGATTGGAATTATTGGACACATACTAGAGTTCAATCAAACTCTTAACAAAGATAAGGTCCTCTCAGTAAGTAATAAATTTCAGATTTATGCTCATCCTCAGTTGGTTCTGCGTATTGATAACGTGCAAGCTGGGAACTTAATTTCTAGTTTTGAAGAACTCTATTGCCAGAACTTTGTATATGCTGGTAAAAGGATGGGAATGAAATATATAGGATGAATCCTAATTAATAGTGCAAACAAAAACGGTTGAAAGTATACAATAACAGAAGAAAAATAGTTCCAGCAAACATGAGTCTGCAAGATTTATTATTGTGAATTATTATTAATGTGTGGTTATGAGCTGCCACTGACGTCCTTAGTTGTGCTTCACTCGCTGCACACTTAGAAGTGGTTCGCAATTTGCTCTTGCTTACAAAACTGAACACTGCCACAAGGTGGAGTTATCATAAAACCATACATTGACAGACAATGGATACAGTACACAGTCAAAGCAGTCAGATCACTCGTCTGAACAGTGTTAGGTGTGCTGAACTCTATGTAGTCAAAAACGGAACCATACAGCAACAGCAACTGTACGCGCTTGTCAAGAATTCCGAGATGATCCGGGGACGTTTTATTCCTTGTTAAGTTAAGCTATGAGAGAAATGCGAGGCAACTGAGAATGGTAATTACACGAAAAGTCTACTTTTCAAATTCATTTGTATTAATTAGGATGATGTTTCTATGAAGTCAGTGGCAGCTCATAACCACATATTCACAATAATAAATCTCGCGATCAGCTTGTTTGCAGACCCATGTTTGCTGGAACTCTTTTTCTTCTGTTATCGTATACTTTCAACCGTTTTAGTTTGCGCTATTAATTAGGATGCACCTGTATATATATTCTCACAAAGGTATAACTTCAAAGAATATCATTAGATTCGCGGTGTTTCCTCCAGTGATAATCTTCACTTATATGGTTAATATAATGATGTTTACTGATTATCAAGTTACCGACAGAAATGACATTAGAATCTGTTCATGTGTTTTTATTGGAACTGGAAAAGAATCAGACACAAGCCATATGCCAGTATTCATACAGACTGAACTTACATTAAGAAAAAAAAATATTTTGGATTGTGAATGGCGAGTGTAAGTGAAAAGACATTTATTGTTTTAAAATTAAGTACAGTCAAAATTTGTGCCACCCTAGACCCAGGCCTATGCCTAAATATGCCACTGCTATAGTTAGAGGAAGTATTGCATTTGACTCCCAAATTTGAAGCTGAGTTTTTATCATACAGGTTAAGACACGTTTTGAGGTCCCCTGAATCCAAAAATTCCATTTTCAGAAACTTGTCTGTTTTTGTGGGTTTGTATGTACGAGGGTTGCTCAATTAGTAAGGTCTCCAACACTCTAGCCCAAGCTCACAACGTCGGACGAGAGAGTTGGTGCCACTGCCATGTCCCGTTATCTCCCGTCTTTCAAACAAGCCATTGCTGCAGCCAATGAACCTTTAAGTGTCTGGGATAGAGCTGTTTGAAATGGATCTCCCGATTTTCGTCCCCGCCAAGTGCACCTACGCGAAGTCATACGGTTTCTTACTGCAAAAAAAGTTCCGCCGATTGAAATTCACAGACAGTTTTGCGAAGTTTATGGAGAGGTCTGTAGCAAGATTGAGATCGGAAATATACACACTAAACTTCACTAAAAGGTATATTTACCCAGGATGATCATTTCAACGGGTCTTCCCGCCATCATCAGCTGATTCCGACTGGCCCTCTAGCGGCGGGTGAATGAACTTGTCGATCAAGGTCCCTTATGGAGAGGGATGTATGGACAAAATAAATGTGCGTAAATGGGTTCGTGAGTTTAAACAAGGCCGTCAAATATTCATGATGAAGAGTGAAGTGGGAGACCAACAACAGCCGTCACAGATGAGATGGTGGCAAAAGTCAATGAATTGGTGCGACAAAATCAATGCGTCACTACTTGTGAGCTTTGTTTATTGCTTCCTGACATTTCTAAAGGTTCCATAGAGACCATTTTGAGTGACAAATTGATGTTCCATAAGGTTTGTGCGAGGTGAGTTCGTGGAGGCCGCACTTGGCGGGGACGGGAATCGGGAGATCCATTTCAAACAGCTCTATCTCGGACACTAAAAGGTTCAGTGGCTGCAGCAATGGCTCATTTGAAAGAGGAGAGATAACAGGACATGGCAGTGCCGCTAACTCTCTCGACCGACGTTGTGAGCTTGGGCTAGAGTGTTAGAGACCTTACTTATTGACCAGCCCTCGTATGTGTGTCTGTGAACAGCTAGCTCCAGAGTGGAAAATTGTACGAAAACAAAATTTTGTATTTTGGTTAGGTACCATCTAAGGACGTGAGAGGAAGATTGGCAATAACTTTCTTTCATTTTTAAGATTTTATGTGAAGAAAATTTCGTTTTTCAGATTTTTTTCAGAAATGGCTCAACGATTTTGTTTAAATTTTGTAACACGGGATACTTACACTAAGAGCTAAAACATTTATTTGAAATATTTTTTTCAAAAAAATTGTGTGAAGGGTAGTTATAAGCCACCCACTGTTTGTAGAAACTCAGTCTTGCCTCTCGAACAATAAAGCTTTGCATCAGGCTCAAACAGCTGAATACTCGGTCTTTGCAATATTGCCTCTTATTCTATAGTCCTATCAGAATGTACAGTATTGTCCATGCTTAGAGTAAAGAAAGTTACGCGAGTGCATTAATCATATTTATTTGGGTTATGAATTCTTCAGGGATATGATATGACATGTTAACAACATTCTTTTTATTTTTACAACCAATTTTTTTTAAAAAAGGCAAACTTTTATTTGGGCAGAGGTAGTTATGTGAGTTTCATACAAGATTTTTTCAAATCTCTTTGTACAATGAACGATTTCGGTCAGTTCCTTGTAAGAGTCTGCCTTCTTTACCTTATGGCACTACTCCTTGAGCAGATAGTCCCAAAGAAAAGGCCTCACCTTATTTTTGTTAAGTAAATCTAGGTTTGTTTTCCCCCCTCACTAGACCACTCCATAATTTTCAACTGACCAATAAGCATAATTAATACAATTTCACACAACAATTTAAAATGGATGGCGGTAGATAAGTAGAAGAGGATGTTGTTGATTGCTTTTTGTTAACGGAAATTCTCGAACAAAACCCCATATCGCACAAGTCAACTACAAAGTTTAGGAATGAAGTTTTTTAGACAGTGAAACTATACCAATTATTCAAAAGTAGTCGAACGTTTAAAACACTTTTAGCTCACTTACGTACCATTACTAGGACATGTTTCAAGAGGTAAGTACCCTCCCATCGTCGGCTAGCGGTCGACGATGGGAGGGTACTTACCTCTTGAAACAAGGGTAACAAGGATAGGAGCTAGGTCTCAGTCAGCTATAGATCAGGTAATTATAAACAGATTGGTATGGGAATACAACCTGAGTGTGATTGAAACAGGGTTCTCTGACCATTGTGCTCAGATTATTAAACTACAGAATAAACTGAAAAATAAAATCAAACCTACAGATAATATATTTTTTAGAACAATTCGACCAATAAATGAAACAAACATTGATTATCTAAATTTTCTACTTCAAAAAGAATCATGGGAATATGTCTATCAACAAAAAAATGTAAATGAATCATATAATGAGTTTCTCTCGACATTCGAATACTGTTTTCAAGTTGCTCTCCCTAAAAAAAGAATAAAAATTGGTCCTCCAAAAAATAAGTGGATTACGGTAGGTATAAAGATTTCAAGTCATAGACTAAGATTCTTAAGTAGACAGATGAAAAGCGGTCAAGTCACAGAAACATTTAGAACCTATTACCACCAATACAAAAAAATCTATAACAAAGTAATAGTAGAGGCAAAAAAGAGATATAATGCAGAATACATTCAACACTCAAACAATAAATCAAAAGCCCTTTGGAATATTATTAGAAATGAACTATTTCATAAAACAAATTATGTAAAGAATATCAGCATAGTGCAAAATGAGGAACTTATAACAGAACCAACAAAAATAGCTAATACTTTCAACGATTATTACACTGGGATAGCACAGAATATAAATAGGTCCAATGACTTGAGACATAATATCCAGAACTTAAGTATACCTTCAGAACAATGTAATAGCATGTTCTTGGAGCCCGTTACAGAAAACGAAATAATTGGTATAATTAAAAGGATGAAAAGCAAAACCTCAGCTGGTATTGATGAAATCTCGGATACTATCGTAAAGAAATGTTATTTGTATATAGTGAAACCTTTATGCCATATAATAAATCTCTCACTTTCAACAGGCACTTTTCCTGACAAACTAAAGATAGCGAAGGTTAAACCTCTATATAAGAAAGGATCAGAAAATGTAATAGGTAACTATAGACCGGTCTCTTTACTTCCAACATTTTCCAAAATTTTTGAAAAAGTCATGCTTATCAGACTTAACTCATTTCTTAAAAAATATAACATAATAGTTGATAAACAACATGGGTTCTGCAAAGGCAAGTCCACAGATACAGCAATAGCAAATTTTATTAAATCTGTCTATGATTCACTGGACAGAAAAGAGCTAAATGTCGGATTATTTTTAGACTTGTCAAAAGCTTTTGACTTAGTGGATCACTCAATTTTGTTAAAAAAATTGTTAGCGGTTGGAATACGAGGAATAGCATACAACTGGTTCAAATCATACTTATCTGCTCGTCAACAGGTGGTAGAAATCTCTTACATACAGGAACAAATGCATGAAATTAATGCCTCTCTTTCATATACTAGGGAGATAACGTATGGAGTTCCACAGGGTTCAATTCTTGGCCCTGTGCTATTTTTAATTTACATTAACGACTTAGATTCCTCCATCAAGAATGGAAATCCAACTTTTTTTGCTGATGATACTAGTATTTTTATTACAGGTCTAAACTCAATTTCTCTGCAGTCAAATTTAGAAATGACAGTAAATCAGTTACTTGAATGGTTTGCACAAAACAGATTAGTAATAAACACACAAAAGACCATAGCAATATCGTTTCACCATATACAGAACATTAACACTGTGCATCCAGCAGTAATATTTGGGGACAATAATGTAACATACAATGAAAGTACTAAGTTTTTGGGATTGTGGGTGGACGAAAATCTAAAATGGTCTCTTCAAATTAAAAAAACAGCAGAAAAACTTAGTAAAATATGCTTTGCACTGTATACAGCCTCAAAAGTTATGAATGTAGAAAACGTCCTCCCTATATATTATGCATACTTTCATTCTGTATTATCAGGGGGGATAATATTTTGGGGAAATACAGCAGGAGCTCAAACTATTTTCAAGCTACAGAAAAGGGCTGTTCGGTCTATGCTTAAACTAAAGAAAACAACCAGCTGCAGAACATTTTTCAAAGATCTAAATATATTGCCTCTGCCTTGTATTTATATCTACGAAATAGTGACATTTGTCAAATCAAATTTAAACATGTATACCATCAACTCACAAATACACTCGCATAACACAAGAAACAGAGAAGAACTTAGGATAATTCCGCATAACACAAGCTTGTTTGAAAAGAGTTTTATATATACTGGCCTCCAGCTTTATAATGGCCTACCACAATATCTAAAGGAAATCTCTGTACTGCATAAATTCAAATCCTGTGTAAAAAAAGTTTCTAATAGAGCACTGTTTTTATAGCTTAGAAGAATTTTTTGAAACTGTTAGATATAAGTAAATTAGGTTACTAGTTATGAAATAAGTTAGTAGCTATAAGCACTTTGTAAATATTAATTTTAACTTATAGGTAATATTTTCAGCATTTGCAATTTTAAATTTAAGAACTAGCATTGTATACTTTAGTAATTATGTTATTTAATAATTAATATAGTCATGTAAGAATCTGACGTGTCCGATATCATTTAAAATGATCAAAGGATGAATAAACATACAATACAATACAATACAATACATGTCCTAGTAATGGTACGTAAGTGAGCTAAAAGTGTTTTAAACGTTCGACTACTTTTGAATAACAAGTCAACTAACTTGACGTGTCCATTTTTTCTGGAAAACAAATTAACTCTTAAAATGTTCAGTTCTACATGCTGGATTTGATTGTAAAGTCAAGTAGAGGACAAAATTGCAATATACATGTATCAACCTGTTAAACTTAACACGTTGCTGTTAAATGTTAATCTGTGGAGACCCAACTTTACTCGTTAGAGACCTGGACCTAATTCATGAAAAACTAGAATTCAATGACTTTGTTCTATAGAACTGGCCACTAAAAAGTCGAAGAATTATTTTTTTGCTCAAATAGAGGGGAATAAGTTCAATGATTTTCTACAACAGAGAGACAGCAGTCTAGTGTCAACTAGTGGTTTTGTTACGAAACTATCTGAACCATCATTACCATGTGGCACATTAAGAGCAGTTTCTACCCTATCAGTCTCTGTAGATTTGTCGAACCAATTAGGTTGATGTTCTGATTAAAATCTTCCAACTCTACCATATTTATATGAATATTCATTAAAAATATAAACAATTATACCTAATAAATTTCCTCAATCATGGTATAATCACCATATACCTCTGGAAATAAAAAAATCATGGTCATTAACTGATATTGTCAGACCCATTACAAAAGTGTGTCAAAAGTAATTATTCGAAACTTCTGTGATACGCTTGTTCCATCAAAGTTATGTTTGCTACTACATGTTCTGTGAACAATTTTTTTCCATGATGAAAACAGTGAAAAGCAAATGCAGATCTAGACTGAAATCTTAATGAATAGTTAAACATAACAGTGAAGATAGTTCCTGATTTCCAATCTCTCATGCCAAGAGGCAGTGAGGAAGCTTGAATTATAAGTTTCATATTAAAACTGACATATGCAGGGAATAGAGGTTCAAACAGCTCTTCCCCCACCCAATACACACCCTACTACACTTACACTATGGGTGGTATCATTAGGGTGATCAGAATTTAAGACACAAAAAGTAGGACCGATTCGTTAAAGTGGTCATGACACACTAGACGACTTTTTTTATCATCTGATGTAATAGGTCACAAAGAAGTGTTATAGCAAACACTTTAATGCTAATGTAGCCTACTCACTTTATTGGATGCAACGAAGAGATGAAACAATCTGCATTAAAATTAAGGCAATGCATGTAAAACTATTACTAACAATTCTTAAATAGCCAATTTCTACCTATTATTTTAGATGTTCACTGTTTGTAATATTAAGGCATTGAAACAGTCAGGCTGCAGGCTGCAGGATAAGGTGTTTAAGAAAAAACCATTCTGTGAAAAGCAGGACAACTGAGCACCCTAGGTGTCATGGAACAGGCTTACAATATCACCGTCTTTCAAGTACAATATCAAGAGACAAAAGATAGCAAGGATCGCAGCATAACTGTCACTTTGTGAATAACATGAGTATCACCCTATGTCAAAAACCGTATACACAAGTATACTACCATGTGTTGGAGTTACAATTACAGGTATCTTGTTTCAACATACCGTATATTTCTGCAGATAAGACGAGGTATAAATTTTCGTCAAAGTTTTATAGTTTTAGCATATATCTGTCCTATGAGACAACCCCCAAACTATCATCAGTGAACAGCCTATGAATTTATGTTTACGAAAAAACTTGAAAAGTTTTGCTTTTGTTTTGGTTTTCTTGTTGATCACAAAAATGTTGCCAACCATTGCACTGTTGGCTACCCTTACGGAAGCAAAGCTTCCTCAACCTTTCTTCAAAATGGTGTCACTGAGCACAGTCGCACCACAATGGAACAGAATGCTATGCGCATTGTGCATGAGCCATGCACACGTACCGGAATATGGAGAAAATAAAAAAAATAAAATAAATAAATAAATATGTTTTATTTTGCGGATTACGGCATTTGTGGTTTTATTTATGAAATTTGCATTATTTCATGGCTTACGTTTGCCCGCAGATCATACCTAACATCTTAATATATGAAGATAAAAAATCTTGAAATCAGAATACACCATTTTATAAAGGTTTTAATTTATATAAATTTCACTTTTTTTAAAATCTGTCCTTGGCCTTGATTTATGATTCAACTATCGTCTTATCTGTGGAAATGTACGGTATGTGGAAACAAATTTCCTACATACCTGTAACCTATACACCAAAAAGTGACAAGACAAACATCAGAATAACTTACCTTCACAAATGGCAACAATCGTGAATACACTCTGTATGAGGCAAACTGGAATGCGATGTTAAACCGATAGTGGTATTCTACAAAGACTGCATGATTTATCCTGGGAAAAGTCATGATGTGATATCCTTGAGACATAAGAGATGTGATAAGATCTGCATTAGGAGGACTTCCATCATCACTGAGAACAACTCCAGCAGCATAACAAATCCTTTGGCCATAATCCTGTAAATGAAGAAGACTTTCATTCTTGTCATCAAGGCTGATAAACAAATCAATCACTGCAGAAGCTGACTACCATGAAATTAAATCACTAATAACTTTTAAACTAACCCAATTTCCACAGGAAGAAAGAAAGAAAAAATAAAATAATACAATTACGAAAACATAATGAGTGGAGATTTTATACACAGAACTTCATTAAAATTACAAAACTGATATAGACAACTGTTGGAGTAAGCTGAGGATGAGAATAAATTTCTCGAAACAATTTTCCAGGTCAGTTCTGTGTATAAAAGTTCTGTCAGTCAAGTTCTGTGTATGAAATTTCCACTCGCTGATGTTTTCATAACTAGCCTACAGTAAAACCCTGTTTTTACATTCCTGCCATTTACATAATTTTCCACTGGTCCCATCTGCCGACAATACATAGTTGCATTTCCTCCCATTTACATATTTTCCTCAGCAGCTTGGTTTTCAATGAATAACATCTTTCATTTAACTAAATTTTCCACTATGTTGCCAACTCTCTTAGACACGGTGTCAGTTGCAATTCGTGTTACTCCAGGTGAAGTTGGTTTCTTTTGTGCATGTGCGATTTACTGCGTTTCATTATACTGTTCATATAGTGTAGTTCATCGTTGTGATTTAAAGCAACACTGGTGTTTTGCTTTGCATGATGTTTGGCGTTATCATGGAGGTGAAGAAAATCAACAGAGAATTCATTTATTTGCAAGAAAAGTCGGAAATTCAAAGTTGTATTATTCACATGTCAGAACACGTGTTCAGTTGGCAAAAGAGCTTGGAGTCTTTGTCTCAACTATGAATACCATCAAAATCTATTGAATAGTCAGAGCAATTATTTATTCATTTAATATGTGAGATGCTAAAAGGAGATTATTATATGAAAAATTTGGTAAAATCCAATTAACCTAGGGGTAGCACATTAATTTTTGAATAGTAGCCTACATACTTGTGTCTTTTGTGAACCTTGAAACCTCAATATTACAATACAACAAGTATATGTGAGGAAGTTTGTGCAACACATTTTGCACCATATTTTAAATAGATAATGTAAGTGTACATAGGTACCTTTATATATTTTCATGTATTCAATTTTGCAATACATAGCACTACAGCTTTTCTTTCCAACAATCCCTTGAAAAGTGTAAAAAGGAGTTTTTACTGTATATAAGTTCATTGTGTTAACTTCAACATTACTGTTAGTAGCTTAACCACAAACATGGGTCTATGTTACATTTTTATAAAAATTAAGATATTTGCGGAACTAAGGTCTATGATTTCTCTTCCATCTACCTAGGCACCTTACGACAGTAAATGACATCACTATGCAGAAAATTAGCAATATGTGCTTTTAGAACTGTGGAACAAGGGTCTATGTCAAACATGAAAATAATGTGCCTGCTTTTTTCACGCCAAGTTACAACAATCACATTGTTCATCTGTTCTACAGTATGCAGAAAGTATTATTCTGTGGTTTCAGGTTGTTTTTCTCTCTTAATATTAACTTCTGTACTTAGATATCATTTTGATAAAGCAATAGTATAACTTAATTTCTATGAAACAAAGGTCTATGCTACTTTATTACTAGGTATCTGGACTCAACAAGCAATAATATCTTTGGAGTGCATTTTCTCAAAATTCCAACCAATCCATTTCAGGTGCTAAAAGCATCTAACTATTCAAACAAATTAGGTCTACAGGTATAACTTTAGGTGTATACTCGATTCTCAAGCTTGCTCGTGGATTTTTATAAAATGGGACAATTAAATTGAAAAAAAAAAATTATTACCATCATCATCGTCATTATCATTATCATCATCATTATTATTATTATGGAATATCCATTCGCCGATTGTTAGGCCTATATGATAGCAGATTTAGTGGAGTTTTTTTTTGGGGGGGGGGGGTTACCAATGGGATGGCCAGGACACGCCTAATAAACAGTTCTGTCCCAGTCAAAATGAGACATTGAAATCTAATTAAGTCCCACAGTTGCTCTAAAAGACAATAATATGGTCTCTCCTACTATAAAGCAATCCAGAGTCATAGTCCCTTAATCGGATCTCTGGTTTCATATTTCATATTTATTTATCCAGACTGACCACAGTTATGTGGTATAGGATACATCATTTTTGGGTACAAAAATATACCGTACATGTTCATAACTTAAACTATTAAGGTACAATGGTACAAGAATACTACCAGAAATACATAAAACACAAAGATATTCAGAATAAAAAAAAACATTACAACACTACAAAAACAGTAAATTAAAAAGTTCAATGTATGAAGTAGGCCAAATAGTAGGTTCTGAAAGATTATTTTAAGTTTTTGGATAGAGACCACACTGAAAGAGTCTGTCTTTCCTAGAAGGAAAATACTAATCTAGAAGACTAACAAACTGATGATTTAAAACAAATTAAGGAGAAAAAAAAATGAAAAATGATGAAAGCTTTAGGAGAAGCAAAACTATAAGATACTTAGGGATTGAATTAAGATGAAAATCTTACTACAAAAACAAATTGCTTAATGAACAAATTCATCAGCTTTGGTTGACAAAGTTTCTTCCCCCCACAGGTGACAAAATTGTACATGAGACAATGCTGGGACCTGTCCTATAAAAGTTTGGATTTGTATAGGCCTACAAGTGTTATTTTCTAATGATTTTTTTTAACTGTGGAGGAAGTATAGTAGACCATAAACCCTTAAAACTGAGTTGTATAAAACTTTCTAGAGAGCTGGATACAAGTAAATACGTCACTGTTGAATTGAAGTTTCCCACATACCTACTACACCTTTAGGCGGTCACTAGTGAAATGTAGCAACATTTCTACAAATGGAGACCCAAAGGAGAAAAATATCAATATTTTTTGAAAGCATGCAGCCGCCAGTCACTGGACTTTATGCAAACAAAGGATGGGGAATTTACCCTTTTTCTCTCATTGTTCTCTTCTCCCATTCTCTAGGTCTGAATAATAATCTTATAAATTCAACTGGGCAGTATAATGAATATTAGAGAAAAACAAGTTTCATTGGCTTACAGCGGAGATTTAAAAACTAAATATGGGACAAAGAACTGAAGCCATAATCGTTCATGCTATATTCAATTGTTCTTCTCATTGTTCTCTGTGGGCAGCTTGTTTAGACTGTGGGATGAGCTGTTACAGGTTTGATCCTCGGTTCGGTACTTTTTTTGCTTGGTTTCATAACATTTTTAAAACTTAAATACAGTGTAAAGTATATAGCCTACATATCTTTTTAATTCACTGTCAATGCTTTATATATTTTTGTGAAGAATTTGGCTATAGGACAATGAGATCCTATATATCAATGCATAGTTTGTAAAATGTTTATGATCATTATCAGTAGCCAAACTATTAATGACCAACCAATTTAAAGATTCCCTTCAGCTGCGAAACCTATTAAAAATCACTTTCATCCAATCTTGAATTTATTACAAAAAACATTAAATTGGTTGATCGTTAATAATTTGGCTAGTGATAAGATTGTAAACATTTATTTACACTGTACATTGAATTACAGGATCTCCATTATAGTATAGTATAGTATAGTATAGTTGAATTCATTGAAAAACTATATAAAGCAGTGACAGTGAATTTTAAAAATTATATATGGTACACTGCATAAGCATTGTTAAAATATTATGAAAAAACAAAAATAAAGTACCCCTACCACACTGGGGATCAAAACTGCAATTTCTCGTTGCACAGTCTAACATGCTGCTCACTGAGTCACAGCTACGACATTGATCAGAAAGCTACTACTCAGTTTGGATTGACAGTATCTTGATATCGGTATACTAATAAGTAGGGCCTGGATTTCAAAGACACTGCATCTTTTTTCAAGTGATGCTAGGATGATGCTCTGTGGAAAATAAATATGGCTCATGCCATCTTGGGTGAAATTAAACCACTTTTATGTGTCATTTTTTCTGCATTTTTAGACACTTTTCTCTGCTAGGGCACTTTTTATGGTGTCTAAGTCACTTTGGGGTCGTTTTTTATGAACATTCTTGTCATTTTTAGGAGTCATCGAACTAAATAGCTTATGTCTATTGTAGGACATCCATGTCCTCTAGAGGTATGTGGGGGTGAAACTACCTGTATTTTAAAGGGTCGCACCATGGGTTACTGTGTCTACTGGTTACAATTTAGTCAATCAAAGAGCAGAAGATAGCAGAAGGAGGTACTCAAGTGATATTTTTATTTCGACATGCTGAAAGTAAAATAGGCTACAATATTTGCTGCTTTAAGTAGGCTATGCCCCGGAATCTTCAATTGATGATGCTGACAGAAACTTTTCAATGTATAAGTCCCTTTTAATTGATAATCGACAGTCCTTAAAACCTGAAAACTAACAAAAGGTGTTTGTAACTTATTAAAATGCAGTATTGAATGATAAGGTGTAAATGATTATATGCAAGGAGACTGACAAATAAACTTAATTTTTTAGTCAATCTTTTTTCTTTTTTGGTCATTTTAAATGATTTTTTAAGTCATTTTTTAGAATTCTTTAGGTCATCAAAATCCAGGTCCTACTAATAAGATTATTATTGGCACACAATGCATAAGAGAAAAGGAAATGAGAGAAAAGAAGCTATATACCAATGTTTGCAGCCCAATACAACGGAATGACTTCTTCTTGTCATTTGCAAACGAGATCTCATGGGAAAGTAGGCCTACCGTACTGGTATGATATTGATTGTAAGGCGGTGGTTTGTGTTACTAGCTACAAGTTACAATGGCAATAGTTTTATAGTAGGGCCTTCATTATAACTAGACTTCGGACTTTTAGGTCGCTAAAAATGCTGTTTTAGGTACCTAAAATAGGCTCTAAAAATTGGAAAATAGGTTCTAAAAATCGTAAAATAGTCTCTTATAAAATCGTTAAGTTGCCAATTTTCTGAAATATCTGAATTGCAATGCAGAATATTATATTTATTGAAGACACCATTAATAAAAAATCATGATAAAACACAGATATAGGCCTATGGTACACAGAATTATATAATAATAATAATAATAATAATAATAATACTATTTTATTGTCATGGAGCAGAGCTATAGACAACGTCATGATGTATATATGTTTACAGAGTTTACAATTAAATTAATAATAAAAAATGTAATAAATATATGCATTAATAAAAGCTTACCCTTACAATATGTACATAAGAAGGGTGAAGTTAAGTAATGTTGTATATACTAACACTAAAAACCTTCCTTATCCTAGTTAAATTAAGTTACTGTAAAATAGTAAAATTCCTACAATGTGTACATGTCAAGGTTAATATAATTATATGATTAGTAGTTAATTAAATGGCTGGTCAAGTAACCAAAATTAAAACATTAACCAGACCGATTACTAGGGCCTGTATTACTACCATAACAGTGAAAACCTAATTCCTGTGCCCAGAAACTACGCACGCTAGCATATTCAACTCCTTGTATCCCTGAGTAATTCAGAGAACTCCTTTTTTTTTTGTTACTGGATGTGGGAGTCGGGAGAAAAACACTACATTTTCTTGGGAATTCCAAGGAATTTTTCTACTGAAGACGAAACATTCCTTACTATTTAACCACGACATAAATGTGTCATTTACTGCACATTCCGAGCTAAGTATTTAGTATGAACTGAAAATAAATGCTAGAATTTGTAACAAAAAATAAATTATTTTGAACTTTAGAGGAAAAACAAGCAAAAAGGCAATATTAGGCTCCTTGTAAAAATAGGCTGTTTTAGGTCCTATAAAAGTATCAGTTTTAGCCACAGTCACTTATGAAACATGCATATACAAGTTTTCATCCATATAAGTTATCACTTAAGGATTAAAATAGGTTTTTACCTAAAATCCGAAGTCTAATTATAACTTATATAAGCTCACACTATGAATTGTACAAGCGAATTCTACAAGCAAACTGTTGTAGTTTTGTAGCACAGGGCCCTGGTATCAATAGAGAGAGGTCTGGAGCAGACATTTTGAGGAATAGGATATTAAGTCCAACCTTGCATTAGACTTTTCTAACCCATTCTAAGAAAATGTTTACATACTAATTTTGAGAGCCTGAATAAATGAAAGCTTTATTTTATTTTTGAACTGTAAATGGCAGTAAATATATGTACTATTTAGAATCCACACAACTTGGTCATCATCAACAATTTATCATTCACTGTCAATTCTGGTATATTTTTTAGGGATTATTCAAAAAAATTCTTTAAACCCAGACAAAAGTGCAAGTGCCAACTACCTAGGTAATATAAAGAAACTTGCAGTCATGGAAATTTATTGAAGTGCACTATTCAAAAGGGATCACTATGCAATGATTAAAAACAGAAGTAAATTAAAAATGCATCACCCAAAGCAGGAGTGTGTTTCTCTCACCCATTCCATTGACAAAGTATAGGTAGGCCTATTAGAGTATAGGTTTCTTACTTGCGTATGCATCTACAGACCCGGGACTTTCGCTCATATATTATGAGTATACAGTCTGAACTAATCCTGCAAACTTTGAAACACTGTCACCCTGCAAACTTATTTTACTTGCATCTGTATCTACTGCCATACTGCCTGCACCACAGGGCAAACTTATTTTACTTGAGTGTTCATCTTGAGACATGAGACTGTCGCTCATACATTACGAGTACACTGAACTCATCCTGCAAACTTTGAAATACTGCCATATATCATGCACCCCGCAAATTTACATGCCTGAAAATATGGTCTCATAAGTTTATACCGTAAATTCTTTTGACCCGGGTGGGATCCAACCTGGGAATGTGGGAATAAAAAACCTGTTGTTTGACAAAATTTTCACCACCGACTCACCAGTTGTTGTCGAGTCACAAAGACGGGTGAAAGATAGTTTTAGGTAGTGCAGCAGCAAAGCTCTGGCCAGTCTCTCCCACTTCCCCTGGCTGCTAGCCCTTCGGGCATATTTACCCTGGCTATGAACTTGCTCAATGCTGGCATTGCAGCTTAATCATATGCGCTAATTACGATACGTTATGAAAATGACCCTTGCACTATATCAAAAATACAATAAGTTACAATACACAATCATACATGAACTTTCCCATCACTGCTCAGCAATCACTCATGGCGTTGTGGTTAAGGCTACTAGTTACAGTGCTAGTGGTCCAGTGTATAAGTATGGGTCGATGCATAAAATTTACAGTTAGGAATAGTTCCCAAATAGGTAGGTGGGGTGAAGAGAAGGTGAGAGGAAGGGAGGAAAGAGGAGGATACGGAAAACAAGATGAGAAGAAAGGAGAAAAATATTATTTAATTTTATCCCCGTTTCATCTTTTGCATAATAGATGGCATTGCTAGTATGGTAGTTTAAATGATGCTGCCAGATGTCTCACTGTTTCTCCACCATAAACCCCTCCTTCCCAGGCGGGTCCCATTAAAGGAAAAGTAAACTAAAAATTCAGTATCATTTTCTTCATACGGATTGAAAGAAAATGTTTTTAAGAAATGATATTCACTGTTAGAAATGTTTTACACCTTCACATTTAATCACAAAACTAATATGTTTATTGTAACGCGGTGGGTGCGTGACGTCACGCTTGACAAGTGATTGACTCAGTCTCGCCCGGTGAAAGATAGTTCACAGCATTCTGTCTACTGTTACAGTTTTTTAGTGAGTATCTGTTCAAATAATGGTTTATTGTTGTGTTGTGGGGTGTACATACTCATCGTTGAAGAGTGATAACACACTTAAAATATCTTTCCATCGATTTCCCAACAGAGATAAGTCACCCGAATGTTATAAGCTGATAAAAATAAAAAGAGAAAAATTTGTTCCTAGTAAATACAGTACGGTTTGTTCACAACATTTTGAAGAAAATGATACCGAGCTTTCAGTACAGTTACGAAAACAGTTAACTGGAGAAACCCCGCAATCTGTTTAAAAAAGAAGTGCTGTGCCATCACTTATTTTGCATGGGAAATCTGAAACACCGCCAATGAAGAAAAGAAAATCGTCGTACTTGAGGAAGAAGGAAATGAGAGAGTTGTTGCAAGATTCGAACAGTAATCCATCAGTATCCGGGAATGGACAAATCATGAATGTGGAATCTAGTATTTATGACGAAAATTCAGTTTCTAACAGCGTAGGCGTTCAGTGTGAACTAGGAAATGAAACTTATGTCAATGTTTGCACAGATTCATTGAATGTTTCTTCTAGAAATTGTGATTTAGATAGCTCTTTTAGCATTTCAGACATTTCTACTACCGCAATAGATGATTCTGAATCTGAAAGTGACTCTGTTCGTATCTTGAAAAATATTTCGTTTTTGAACTGTATTAGCTCTAAGTATTAACTGATAACGACTGGCAACTAGTGTATCTTTATTTATAATAACGCTATCAAATGAGGCATGTTGTGTTATACAGTCTACAACCCCCTTCTGTTCACAAATTACTTCACAGTCCCAACAACACACACTCTCGAGGCCCGTTTTCATATGTATACACAGCCCACATTTACACCATTCCGTATTTTCTTTTCTTCCTTGCAATTCTTTCAATCATTCCTTGTCATTTTCTTTTCGTGTGATATTAATTTGTGAATACCAAGATTTGTTCTTATAAGGTAACATTGCAGACATCTCTATCAACAACAAACACAAATCAGCCATTTCATAAAATATGGGAATTTTTCCCTCAAAGAGAGAAGTTATAAAATTATTGTAATTGGGTGGTCAAAAATAAGTTTAAAACCTCAGATTCTCTGAATATTAAGGACTTAGGTGTATCCGAAGTGGTTTCATGTGTAAAATCTGTCAATTTACTTATTTATTGTGTTGAGTTACTTTTTTTTGCCATTTTTAGCATGATTTTAACGTTAGTTGTTAAATTTTCACTTGACAAGCAAACTTAGATTTTCCTTTGGTAATCCGGACGGCCGTTTCGCACTATTTTAGTGAATCATCAGTGGTTTTCGAACTGCTACTGGTGGGTGCCTGTGTTGTACACCTAGGTGGTGTGGGTGTTGCGTTGGTCTTGGGGTGGGAGTGGGAGTATTTGGCGGTGTTTGAATGTCAGGTATCGTGTCAAAAAGTGTGTGTGATTTGAAGTGTAGTTGGTCATTCAGTATAGATGTGGGGTGATTTTTTGTGTGTTTATATATTTCTAGTTGTTCACCCCACATCTATACTGAATGACCAACTACACTTCAAATCACACACACTTTTTGACACGATACCTTACATTCAAACACCGCCAAATACTCCCACTCCCACCCCAAGACCAACGCAACACCCACACCACCTAGGTGTACAACACAGGCACCCACCAGTAGCAGTTCGAAAACCGCTGATGATGCACTAAAATAGTGCGAAACGGCCGTCCGGATTACCAAAGGTAAATCTAAGTTTGCTTGTCAAGTGAAAATTTAACAACTAACTTTTGTTAAAGCAATCAAGAATGGACACTCAAACATACAATGATTTTAACACTCTTTAATGCCAAGTAATCAAGAGTAATCAGCTATGTCGATTTTCATTTGAGAAAATATACATCTTAAGGTACAATTTGGTATAAGATTAATTTAAAAAATATGTGTGGTTAATTACTATGTAAAATAACAAACAAGGGAATTTTTGTCCCACCCATAACAGTGATAGTTTTGTTAAATTATTATTGATGAGTTAAATAAATGTTCTGACAGCCTGGAAACAGTTTATAATTTGTATTTAATCCCTCATACTTTCATTAATAACAACATTAAGACCCTAACAGTAATAGCAGAACAGTAAACGAACTTTTGTTTTGCATCATTAAAATCAGTGTCCAAATTATGTCCGACCCGTAACAGATTTTGAAAAACAAATTTAAATTAATTAAAATAAATTTTAAATAATGCTTTGCATGTAGTGTGGAGGAGAAGGCATTGTAAATTTTACAGAATGTGAAGAACCAATTCTAGTTTATTATTTATGATATGTAATAAAACAAAAATAGTTTTTATAATTTGCTAGAATGTCCCACCCGTAATTATGAAATGGCTGAAATGAGACTTTGTGGTGTATTAGAAACACACGCGCGAGCATTAAAGCAGCTGTCGTCCTGTCAGCGAGTTAGTCAATCGTGACGTCACAGGAGCTTTTTACTTCACCCGTACAAAGCGTAATATTAGGCGCCTGAAGTTCATGAGATCACCATTCGTTTCGTAATTCAAAGCACCGTGCGATGAGATTAAAATTAAAAAATGGTATTTTTTTAGTTTACCCTTCCTTTAATGAGTTGATGGGAGAGGCCTAGTGCAGAACCTAAAATTATTTTTCCTCCAAGAAATAAGTGTAAGGAATAATTTATTTCAATATCCTGAATTTAATCATGCTTAGGCCTACATTAACTTCATTCTTTTCTATTATATTATAATAGCTGGGCCTTAATTTATTTTGTATGTATGATGCTATACTACTGGCGGCCCTGAAAGTGATGTCTAGCTTTACCTGGAGTGATCCATCTTCTGATATGTAGTACCGGTAGTATGAAATGTGACAAATAGTAAGTCTGGTCAGCAACTCTGCTCCCTTCCCCACAAAGTCTTTCCACCCAGTATGCGGGCCATGGCTTTGGTGACAACGCTCCCATTGGCCGCCGACAATCTTCCATCTTCATTGGTTCTTCCTGCACAGGCTTATCCATTGCTGCCAATATTTAGTTTTATGTATGCATTTAGTTATATTATTGTTAGACCCCTGTTATTGCTTTAATAATTACCATAATTAAAGCTCCCACTGAAGAGGGTCTGAGAGAAAATTGGAAAGGGTGTCCAGGGACACAGCCCCTAGTGAGGCTCAAGGACTTAGAACACGTCAGATTAAAATACATGCATGTTATAACATGCAGTGCCCGACCATCCCCAAAAAGCTACCTATACCTACTGAAATATTATAAAATATAGTGTTAAAAATAACTTTTCTATTCGGCCCCACCTATTGCAACTACAGTATAATCCATACATGCTTGACCCATTCGTGCAATATGTATGTTTGTACAGGTGATGCAATGCAATGTTTTTCGTTTCTGAGCAAAGCAGGGTGACCAACAGGTACAGACCAACCTCTGCATTAAGGTAAGTAGTGACAGGTAGATTCTACTTTAGTGGCAGTTATGTTAGGTTAGGTTAGGTTCGTTTGGTTTGGTTATGAACAGCGATATTAGTGTAGTGTGTTTGTCAACATGTTACCCAGAATTCTACCTGCTCTGCTGGTGTGACGTCAGAGCTCTGGCTCCAATCACGAAAATTTGTATCATTTCAGGGAAGGTAATATGGTGGAGTTTAACTACTTTTCGCTAGATCATGGTATGATCATGGGTCGGACCAAATAATTTGCCAAGACAACATCTCCTCTCCATGTAACTAAGTTATGTATAACAAAATATGTGTGATATTAGGTGTTTTATGAAGGGAATCTTGGTTTTAAAGAATGGGTCAAGCATGTATGGATTTCACCGCAACTACTGAGGAGTTGGAACTGGTGTAGGCCTACATGTCTCATACTCTTCGTTCAGGGAAAAGTAGGTAATATCAAAACATTAACCTAGGAAATATAGGTCTACAGCATTATCCTTACCATCAACTTGTGACGTTCACCATACTGGATAACGATGCTTTTGTAATTCCTGGTTGAGCCATCGGACCTTTTCAAAATCTCTTTTCCTGCCAGCTGATATTCGTGTGGCTTGTAGTATCTGTAGGCTGCGACCAAGGTATCGCACGGTGGAGCTCCAACCATTATTTTGACTTCTTCGAACCATCCACACATAAATAGAATTGAGCAAAGGAAGAGTAGAAAGGCGATTGTCAATACTAACCAATATGCCACAGAACCCATCTGTCCGTCCTTCTTAAAAGCAACCACAATATAACCTCCCTTAGTCCTTTGGTTTGTCGTGCTTCAAACACTAGGCCTTGATGTTTTTTTTTAACACAAAGTCTAGGATATTTTTGTCTTAATAATTAATTAAATGAACAAAAGTATAAGAATCCTACATTATAACTACAAGAAACACGCCAGTTTCTTTAAACGTAACTACAGCGTGAACCGGCAAAAAGCTAACATAACACAAGCATTCAAACAGCATTTCGACTTCCGAGATGATGCGACCTTATCGATATTCGATATCAAAAGATTATCGTTTGTATATGTATAATCGATATTGACTTAAAAATCGTATCATCCCAACCTCATGAAAAATAACCCCCTAACGATAGTCTTCCCAAGGAAAAGATATTGCTGTATTTGCAATTAAAAAGTGTAAACTTAAAAAGTATGTTTTATAAGACTGCTTTTACATGATACATATAACTGATAACAAATTATTACAAAATATATTTTGAAGAATTATAAGAGGATTTTATTATTCATTCTTGTGCCCAGCCTTGAGCAGTGTGTATTAAAATAGTTGAATTCAACGATTTTATTATCTTTTGAAGTCAAAACTTGGCCGTTTTTATTTTTAACATGTTATAAAATGCTAATTTTGCAACAAGCTTCGTCAATCCTCCCAAGAAATTTCAATGATGCACTCTGTGTCTTAACCCCCTCCCCCTTGTTTGCACCCCGAGTCTAATTTTTCAGGAATTACAAAAACTTCCTTATAGGAGTATATTTTTATAAATGCTGTTCTGGAGACTGGAAATGTCCTGGAAAACTGGAGACTATCCACTACAAAAACCCTGTACAAAGGAAAGGAGGATTTGGACGATCCCAATACAAACAGAGGCATGGCTTTAGAATCAAATGGACTAAAGCTACTAACAAGGACCCAAAGCTACTGGAAGAGCAATTCGGCTTCAGGGAGGGAAGATTGACAATAATGGAAGTACTTCAAGATATTAAGTAAACACAAAGAAAAGGGAAAACTATACGTCATCTTTGTAGACTGTACAAAGGGTTGATTTGGTCAACAGAGACATCCTGGTGAAGAAGTTGGAAAACCTGATAGGTAAATTGCCAATGACAACACTCATATATAACATACTGATGGAAAATGAAATTCAAATTGATGATGGAGTGAGAAATCCATGTGGATAACACAGAAGAATGGCATGCTTCAAGGTGACCCAATTGTACTGTACTTAACGGCTCAATAAACATTATTGGGTCATTCTTCCGATTGTGGGGAATTTCGTGTCCCAACCTTGCCAGTCTCGTAAATTAGAAATTTCCTTCCTTTTTACTATTTACTCTTAAGTAATCATCATTTATCTAGTTAAAATATAAAGAAGTATATTTTTATTCTGATATATTGTGGTATTTAATAGCTTGAAATGTTGACAGGAACTACAAATTACCCATGAAATCAATGTCCCAACTCGGAATACTGGATGTACGAAAGCTAAGAAATTGACCGAGAAGTCTTCTAAAAAAATTGTAAATACAGGAACTGCAGAAGGTATTCTTAATCTCATTGATGATATTACGATAATTATTTTATCCTTATTTATACTGTGTTATTTATTTTTATTTAAGTGCTTAACTGAGTGTCCCTGTATTACGCCAGTCAACACCGTAACGCACGTAGAAATGAAATTTTCGCCAACTATGCTATAGCGGCATTACCTACGGTCATAAGTTAATTAGGAAGAACAATGTTAATTAGGAAGATCAATGGCAACAATGTGGCAACCACAAAAATATTCCTTGTGTGATTGTAGGAAGCATAAGAGCAAAAAACCAGATTTTTCAGGAAAGTACCTTAATTGTATGTCAACACCGTAACGTAGAAAAAAGTGTGATTTTGTGATTTTTATAAATATTTTTAGTCTAAGCAAAGAATTTTTGGCTGTACTTAAAGATAAAGCATGTGATGAATCGTCGTTTTTTTTCAGTCTTACTTTCGAAAACTTATGAACAAAAAAAATGTCCACCTCCGTAACGGTCAACTCCGTCACGAAGAAATTTGTTACGGTGTTGAAAACTGTTACAGTGGTGACTTTATTGGCTTGCATATGTTTAGTTTAATTTTAATTTAGCTTATTAATTGTATTTACCTCATTATGTGAATACGTTAACGAAAACATGTCCACATCTTGAAATGAATGCCCACACCATAACGCAAGTGTCCACACCGTAACGCAGTCTCCGCCCATAACAATAAGTAAAATGGCAGTAAAATGGCAATAGTTAGCACTCATTTTTAAATTTCTTTTTCTTAATGATGAGGCATTTATGCACTCTATTCTTAGCATGCATGGGATATGAAAATAAATATTTTACATTAAAAAGTCTGACCATAGTAACAAAATTTAGCATTAAAAAATCTCGATTCTATATTCTAAATTAAAAGTTTTAATTTTTTTGTCCATTATAGTAAATATTTGAGATAAAATTGATACAAGGTGAATCACAAGCCAATGACCTATAGAAACAATGAATAAAAATGCTTTAATATTTCAAATTGTTAATATTAGGACCTGAAAACGCTCCGTTACGGAGTTGACTGATATTTGCACCTACTGATATTAAAAAAATTATATCTAATTTAGTGATTAACATTGAGCTCGGCCAGTTCACTGGGAATAGGTTAAGATCATAATAAACGAGATGACATCAATAAAACACAGTTTTCTGACAATTGTAGTTCCAGCTTCACAGTGGATGAAAATCCCCACAATCGTGAGAATGACCCTATTATTATTATTATTATTATAATCCCGATTCTATTCAACGCTTTGACAGCGGATGCGAGAGAAAGAATCAAGAAAGAAACGTCATAAAGTATCTACATATACACAGACTATATGACCACTGTGTCAGAACGCCCAGGGAACTATGGACCTTCTCTGAGAGAACAGAACGAAATACCAAAAAAAATGAGAGAAAAAACGGAGCTAGTTGGATTCAGGAGGGGGAAAACTATTGATGGCAGATAGATTATTGTACAAGGGAAATGAACTTAAAATAGGCAACTACTTTAAATATCTAGGAATCATGATCCAAACTAAAGGAACCAGCTTCAGTATTCACCTAAAAGACAGAATGACAGTGGCAGTAAAAAGCATGGGTGACATCAGAAATATAAGAGAAACGTCTTTACAAACAGCAATGACTCTATTCAAGTTAAAAGTAATCCTGGCACTTACATATGGATTGGACTTAGTATGGGAGAACATCTCAGATAATCAGTACATATAAAATCAGCGTGTATTTTGGCAACACTTTTAAATAAAGAATCATTATTAGAGTGATGATCTCCTGTTCTTGTTGCAATAGTTGCCTTGCCTATGCCATTGCTGTAGATGCAATGCACACATGAAGAAGTTGGTTGTTATTGTAATGTAATTTTATGTGATTAATTAAAAAAGGTAATTTGACTATAATTTAACGATTCATTTAGAGCATACAGCTTTTTTCACTGACACTCACTACTGTGCAATGTTAATTACCTTGTTGTAGCGCTTTCAACCAAGTGGAGCGGCCATCTTCAGCAACTGACTCCCATGATGCCACCGTTGTGGCTAGGATGACATTTTTGAATGACTGTGTCGTAGAGTGCATGTGATTTGAACTGTTGTTTGTTTAAGATGTTGGTGTTGTCTTGTGTGGTGTGTTTGTATATTTCATATTGTTCGAGTATGTGTTGAGGGTATGACCTTTGTGGTTAATGTGTAGGATTTTCATGTCTGTATTGATGTGTGCGTATTCGTGGTTTGCATAGGCAGTCATTCAAAAATGTCTTCCCAGCCACAACGGTGGCATCATGGGAGTCAGTTGCTGAAGATGGCCGCTCCACGTGGTTGAAAGCGCTCCAATAAGGTAATTAACATTGCCATACCATAGTAGTGAGTGTCAGTGAAAAAAGCTATATGCTCTAAATGAATCAGTAAGTTATTACATCACTACAAAATGGACAAAACACAAGAATTGACTATAATGTTTGGTGTCATAAATAGACTTCGGACTTTTAGGTCGCTAAAAATTCTGTTTAGGTACCTAAAATAGGCTCTAAAAATTGGAAAATAGGTTCTAAAAATCGTAAAATAGTCTCTTATAAAGTCGTTAAGTTGTCAATTTTCTGAGATATCTCAATTGCAATGCAGAATATTACATTTATTGAAGTTTCCATTAATCAACAATCATAATAAAACACAGATATAGACCTATGGTACACAGAATTATAAACCTATTACTAGGGCCTATATTACTACCATAACAGCGAAAACCTAATCCCTGCACCCAGAAGCTACGCATGCTAGCATATTCAACCCCTTGTATCCCTTAGTGATTCAGAGAAGTTTTTGTGTGTGGGTGTGTGTGTGTTACTGGATGTGGGAGTCAGGAGAAAAACACTACATTTTCTTGGGAATTCCAAGGAATTTTTCTATTGAAGACAAAACATTTCTTACTATGTTACTACGTCACAAATGTGTCATGTGCTGCACATTCCGAGCTAAAAATTTAGTACGAACTGAAAATAAATGATAGAATTTATAACAAAAAGTAACTTATTTTGAACTTTAGAGGAAAAACAAGCAAAAAGGCAATATTAGGCTCTAACGTAAAAATAGGCTGTTTTAGGTCCTATAAAATTGTCAGTTTTAGGCATAGTCACTTATGAAACATGCATATACAAGTTTTCGTCCATATATCACTTAAGGATTAAAATGGGTTTTTACCTAAAATCCGAAGTCTAGTCATAAATGAAAAATAAACTGCATGTAAATTTATGGGTTCCCCCTAGAAAAAAGTCCCAGCTTCAGCACTGTTTATAGGAAGACGTCCCTCAAGTTATGCTGATGTCTTGGCAGACAGATTTGTTTAGTATCCTAAATTTTATTCGAAAAGTCTGAAAATGTAAGCCATTAATGGATGTCTGTGCAATAACTGCACCATCATTACTGATTAAGTGGCTGAAGTGCATGAACTGGATTATTTTAAATTGCACTTTTGTGATCTAGGAATATCCCAGTCAGATGTCTGAGGCTTTTGCTGGTTAGAGACTTTTAAACCTTGAACAGGATTTTCCAGCTCATCCTGAGGATCAGAAAGAGTGGGTTCATACAAACACCATGCGTATACACTAACTTCTTGTTTCTTTTTCTCCTTCTGAATTTGACCAAGCATGTTTTCTTGCCATTTGTGAAAACAAAGCTGGCTCCTGGCTTAGAGCTTTACCTTCATCTAACCTAGGTACTCTAATGGATGACATGTCTTTCAGGATCACTGTAAACTTGCGATTTGGTTGTAAAATCTGTCATCCACACTTACACCATTGTGGTGCAAGGGTTGAACATGGGTTAAGCTGTCCTAAGAACACAGGAAGATATTCCAGTCATTCCATGATCAATGACCTAATCAGATGGTAAGATACCCGATGGATTAACATTGATCCCTTATTGGAGCAGGGGTAAATCACTTTTATATGTTGCAACCTGTGTCGACACATTAGCTTCCTCACATTAACCAGGTACCGGTAAAAATCCTGACTCTGCTGTGATTTCTGCTATATTTCTGAAGTTAGACCAGTAGGTCTACCAATTTTTTGCTTTTGGCGTTGAGACTCTTGGTCCATGGTATGCAGCAGAGAGAGAGTTAATTTCAGAGATAAGGACAAGATTCACTGTTACAACAGGGGATCCTAGGGCTGGCAAATATTTTAAATTTCAATGGTTGCAAGTTTCTTTACATGGTTGGCACATGCACTTTTCTCTGAGTTTAAAGAATTTTTTTGAATAATCCCTAAAAATATACCACAATTGACAGTGAATGAAAAATATTTGGTGATGACCAAGTTGAGTGGATTCTAAATAGTGCATACATTTACTGCCAGTTACATTGCAGAAATAAAGCACCTGATTTTCAGGCTCTCAAAATTAGGAAAGTAAACATTTCTTTAGGATAGGTTAGAAAAGTTTCATGCAAGGTTGGACTGGGAATAAAATTCTGTCCTGGCATGAAAAGAACACGGGCATCTACATCCCACCACACCAATAATCCCTGACCCATTCCACTCTAACACTACAGCTAACTAGAGTGTACTAGACCATTTGCCATTTTGCACAGATTGTTTAAGTTTAAAATTTTGACATCAGCTGTGTAAGCTTAAGGTATTATAAAGCTGTTTTTTCCTTGTAGATACTGCCCTCTCTTCTTTATGTTTCAGATAACCTGCATCTACTACCAATGTGTCACAACTTTCCAGGCATCTGCCAATACTGCAGTCACAACAGTGGAAGTGTTACGCAAGATCGTGTTGAATATCTAAAGATTAGTATTTCAAATAGATAATTAATTATGTAAATATTGCATCTGATTTATTATTGACTGTGGAACTGTAAACTTGTTTATCCTTTGTTTGTAATCATTTGACGAGTCCCATAACATGGCTATGTTCAGTTGGACTAAATAAAACTCTAATCTAATCTAACTTCATTCTCTTAACTCATAGAAAAATGATAAGTTAAGTGTTTTTAAATTATTGTCAGTTTATTTTTTTAACCATATTAACAGAACTGTAAGAAAAAATATACGTGACTTTTTGTACTCGTTTAAGTAGAATTTAAATACCATTGACTTCTTTTAAACTTTTTTTAATCTATCAGCAGAACTAAAGTTTTATATCAAAATAATCTATAGTCAAACCGTGTAGCAATGTACCAGGTATATTGTTTTAGAAATACAATAAAATAAACACCATAGGCGTAACTAGAACAATTCATTATGGTATGCCAATATTAAACTTAATGAATATAGTTGGGGGAAAAAATACCGGTACTGATTTCTTCCTTACCCTTTATTCCAAGGTAGGCGACACTACAAAACAAACTACTTTCTTGAAACATAGTTAATTTAACTTTACTTCACAATACAGAATAGAAACACTTCTTACTTTTACAACAGTCTTGACAATCATGAACATGTAGCGAATCTTAAACTAGTCAACCATAATGTACAAATCATTGTACTGAACGAACAAATCATGATTCAGTTAAAGAATTGAACCGAGTTCTTTGTGAATAAATGAAGGGTCCCCCGAAACAATGTTGTATATCACTTTTCATAACTTTTCACAAACTGAAAAAAACGCGCTGTACCAATTTATACAGTTTAATTCGCCCTATTTTGTGGTAATTGTATTTTTTAGTACTTTATAATATATGAGAGGGGCATTGCGCCTTCAGAAAATATCAGTTTTGCTTTACAAGGAGCAAAATCCACATTCTCCATGAAATAATGTTATATATCAGTTCAGTATCAAAACGTTGTATATCAAAACACAAATATTTACTATCACATTAATCAAATTAATACAAGAATATGTTGCATGTATAACAACTAGTTGTATTTGACAACACATTTGGCATTTTCCGTCACTAAACAATATCATAATCATCCCTCTTGAAACATCCTTTAGGATTGCAAACACGCCCCTAAAACAAGAGAATATTAATAAATAATAATAATAATAATAATAATAATAATAATAATAATAATAATAATGTTGATGAAGACACAAACAAGGAAGCAAAGAAAGACGGAACATAACCTACATTGACTTAAAATGAATTAATTGTTTCTGACTTTTGTTTCGTAGTCATAGTAGTAGTCACAGTTACATAAATAGAAACACAATCACATACATGCAGATCCATAAAGAAACAGAGATAAGTCCTTTACAGAGAAAAAATAAAATGAGATATAAAACGCTTATACCATTGTGATTGATATACAACGTTGTTCGACTTACCTCATTGGGATGCAATTTTCCATCAACCTGTCTTCCTCTAGATGAAATATATGGTTTGCCACTATTCCTTAGAACCTTCCTCACATTATTTTTCCACTTATCAGCGTTCATTTTACGTTTCTTTCCATTATTGTTAGCTTTTTGGCCACTCGGAGATGTAAGGAGGCTATTTACGTCTGCCATCTTGGCATGATATACAACATTCTTTCACGGGAGCTGTTTTTCAAAATTTTACCACGCTGTCAATAGATGGCATTTAAGTGCAGTTACCATGTAATTCCATTCCAGTGATGATATACAACATTATGACATGGAAAACTCAACTTGGCCCAAAAGTGATATACAACGTTGTTTCGGGGGACCCTTCAAATTATGAAAGCCGTGATTTGGTTCATGAAATAAATTGAAATCTGTGTGAATGGAGAGTCTTCTCAATCCTCGGACATGCTGATTCCATGATTCATTTTTTCATCTCAGTATTTTGAATCAACATTTACTCCTTTCTATTATTACGGCAAGGGGGCTGAGGGGAAGGGTGTAATGCTTGCTGTAGTGTTTGGGGCAACTCAAAAAATTGTTAGTTACAGTATGTGAATTTTAAATTTTTTAAAGTTAATCTTAGGCTACCCTTTGAGTGAGTGAGCAGCCTGCCAACATGTTAGCTGTGGCGATAGAGCTTACCATGTGCATTGCCAACTGTTCTTCACTTCGACTGCTTTAAGGTTTAAATTTAAATTATTTCAATAATGTTTGTTCAGAAAAGAGAATCGTAAGGGTGTGCCTGGGTACACCTGGCAAACCCCACAGTTCCACCTAGGATAAACACACAGGTAGTAAATGCAAAAGTGTTTATTTACATTAAATAACAAGAAGAGATTTCAACAGTGCACTCTTTTTCATTATGGCATTAATAATGCGATTAATAAGGTTTTCTAAAACATCCTTTAATTTTTTTTTTCACATACACCTTAAAAAAAGTTCAGTCTTCTCAGATTTTAATGCAGTTCTTCATTAGCAAGAGAGAGACAAGTAGAGAGATGCTAATATTATTATGAGTCTTTAGCAACACAAGACCATTTAGAATTTAATTTCTCATTATATTCCTTAGCTTGGGTACAGCTTCAACCTTTGAAGAATAAGATTATTTTCGTATTATTTATTTTTTGAAGGTAGTTTATTTCCTACATTAGTTCTGACTTTGGGTTAAGGCGAAAAACACCTCCCACTGCTACTTGTGGACATTGTATGTATGTATGTATGTTACCCTATGATCCCCAGGTGGGGCGAAGGGGCCTCCAATGGAGGTTTCAGTACCTATACTAATTTTGATATTCTTATTTTCCGAGAGAGGGTAGAGGGACAGGTGGTAAGCCCATCGCCTCGCAACCCCCCTCTGGAAACTAAGTATTTCTTGGACGTGAAAGGGCCGAGAAATTTTGTCCAGAGGCTCTAATTTAGGCTTGGAGTTCTTTTACGTACCGTAAATCTAGGACACGGGACCCCCAGCTTAAAGTCCCTCCCGGAGGACTCCGTGCCCAGGATTTTTACGTCCTGAAAAATCCATCGACCGCGGCCGGGTTTGATCCCGCGCCCTGCGGATCTAGAGGCGGGCACGCTACCTCTAGACCACCGCGGCCGACTGTGGACATTAGTAATACATATTAATAAAATCCTCAAGCTCTTTTACCTGGAGACAGAAAATAACAAATTCACATCACTGTACATTTCCTACACTGCACTGACTTGATATATTTTCCTTAACAACACTTTTTTTTTCAGAGCTGGAATTCAGATACAATCTCATCATCATTAAAACTAATGTGACTATTAACCTGATAACAAAAAAATCTGACCAGCTCTGGAAACTCATCAGTGTTTTCATTTTCAATGAGCGAACCCAAAAATTCGGTCAAAACGATGCTGTGTCTAGCAATTCTTGTTTTATAAGTTATATGGTGAGTTGGGTCTAGCATATATACTTCACTTTCTGTATAAATATCTTATATAACTTTGAAGACGATTGTCATTCATATTCATTCAAAACTCTCTCTCTCTCGAATCCTATGCCCCCATGTTGGGGCGAAGGGCCTCCAAGTGGAGGCCTATATGAATTTTGTTATGCTTATTTTCTTAGAGAGGGCAGAGGGACAGGTGGTAAGCCCATCGCCTCTCAACCCCCTCAGGAAACTAAGGTATTACATGGACGTGAAAGGGCCGAGAAATTTTGTACAGAGGCTCTAATTTAGGCTTGGAGTTCTTTTGTTCTTGGAGTTCTTGGAGCTGTAAATCTACGACACGGGCCCCCCAGCTTAAAGTCCCTCCCGGAGGACTCCATACCCAGAATTTTTACGTCCTGAAAAACCCATCGACTGCGGCCGGGTTTGATCCCGCGACCTTCGGATCTAGAGACGGGCATGCTACCGCTAGACCACCACAGCCGACCATTCGAAACAAGTTCAGGTATTTTACAGAAAGTGAAGTACTGTATATGTGCTAGACCCAACTCACCATATAGTAATAATAATAATGCAATGCAATTTCAACATCAAAAATAAGAAATATTACAGCGATTAAGAAGAATTGTAATGAGAAAGGTAATCGGGCTGAATTTTTGGGATCAAAACCACATTCGAATGGTGATCATTTTTCTTTATCTTCAATTGATTAATTCACTGTGTTAACTTTCAATATTATACTAAATTCTTGTGTTGCCTGAGACTGCATACTAGCTACGAATGGCAAAATATTTAGCCCTTTTGTAATATTCCTCAGTGTGTTAAGTGATCTTTGTCCAAATGGACATCAAGGCATTTGGATTTCCTCTCCTGTGAATCATGAAAGTGAAATTATAAATACTGGAATAAGTTATCTACCCCTGTTAGTGTGGCCTAGCTTCAAACAAATCGAAATGACATCTGTAATATGAACCACTACCCTCTTAGGGTTTACTGTATTTCACCCTGCCTTGGAACAGCTGTGACAGCTATTAGGTGGGACTAACAAGGAACTGATCACTACACTCGTATCAAAACATATCTCAAAATTTTTCCTTTGTCATCACGTACTATAAGAAATGAGTGTAGTGATCAGCTCCTTGTAAGTTATCTTGATGAGATGAGATGGAGATTTATGTATATGTAATTGTCAAGGGGAGGAGTCCTTGAACCTAAATCCCATTTACTAACCAGACTTTGGGGGCCAAGAGGATATATCTACAAAGGATAAGATTCCCCACGGCCAGAATGGGAATCAAATTCAGAACCTCATGATTAGCAATCAGAAGCTCTAGCCACAAGACCATGAGGCCAGTCAGAGTAATACGGCGTCATACTACACTCCAATATCATAATTATTATCGATATTCTAAGATGTCTTATATGAAGCATTACACTTGGCATAAGAATACTGCTTCCCTTGGAAAAGGAAGCTGGAGAGATTATTATTTCTCCTTATTGATAGAATATTTAATATCAACCTGTAGAGTTGCAAGAATCTCCACTGCACCACATTAGATGGTTCAGCCAGCTGGTGTATTTGTCCAACAATTCTGCCCTTAGGTATGGAGCCAAGTTATGTAACTCATAAGGATCAGAATTCAAGTCATATACTTCTGTGAAGTTCTGAAATTAGAAAAATGATACATGTAACGGCCTGGTAACATCTATTATGAAATCATAAGCAAAATAAGCATACATTTATGATTTTATTTCCTCTTACACATACAGTGTTGTCATATACGTACATCTACATTCATTACATTATTCTTTTAATGAGAACTTTTAATGCTGTGAAAGATGCCAAATGAAGACAAAATAGCAGTCTACTAAATTCATGCAACAGCATAATTATTTATGGGACAAAAACTTGCAGTTTTGGACTGCCTTATAAAGAATATTAAAAAGTCACATAATCAATTTAAAATAACAAAATCCAATCGACAAAGACCAGGCATTTTTGTTGTGGAAGAAACAAGCAAGTTCAATCATTCAACTGAAATAAAGTGAAACTTGGTTATAGTGGTAACCAAAGAACCAGGTAAATTGTGTTGTTATAAGAAAGTCTCACTCCAAAAATAATAAAACTGAAAATGAAAATTGAAGAAGAGATAAAATGACATCATTTTTATGCATATTTTACACACAACTAATGTAATTTTGAATTTTATCAAACAATACTACAACTATCTTGAAAAACAAAACTATTGAACTGAAAAATGCGGTACTGTAAGTCAATGGAATCAGAATAATTTTCAGTTACAAACAGGGGCTGAAGAAATCTGTAATTTTGTTCTCCTTTCTTTTCAGCAAAATAGTGCAAAAGTAAGTCATGTTTAATTTTTTCTGTTATACATTATTTCCCAATTTCTGAGGTTGCCTTTTAAAAATAACTAACATTTTAATCGCTTCTAGAGTTTCACTTAATGAGGGCACACTCACTTCAATTTTCACTTTTTTTTTTTGAAACTCTTTGTCTATGGTGTTACATTCTAATTTCCTAGGCTGCTTAATTTTCTTTCCATTTTTTCAAAAGCATCAACAATTTTATCTCTGTTCTTCCAAATCGTTTACACTGTTGAATTCACTAAATCAAATTCATGACAGACATCAGAATTCTTTTTATCACTCTTGATTTTGGTCCATTGTGAATGTAACTGCTATTTGAAAACTGTAATTGTGAGAAAACAGTTTTTTGTTTGAGTGTTTAAACCCTCCGAGTAATGTAAGTATTCAGGCTTTCACATCCGGTATCTATTGAAATGAACTCTTATAGGCTTATGGGCCATGTTCTGTCAGTTTGGTTGGCTGATGTTTCGCTGCAAGCTGTGGCGGGCATCTTGAGAGAGGTGTCTAAGGCTGTTGGGTGCCAACTGCTGCTACTTTCCTCAAAGACTGATATTTATCCTGTGTCCTGTGTACTGATTGGTTGGTGCTCTGCCATGGGATTTTGTTCTTTTTTCTGATTGGTCTGTATCCATTAAAACGTTTCTGAGTTTTTTTTTTTATTTTTTTATTTATTTATTATTATTTTTTTTTAAATAGTTGAAAATCATGTTTTGTGCGCCCTTTCTAATTCTTTCTTTCTGCTGAAGTTGTTTTTGTGTTTATGCATTTCTATGGCTTCACGATATAACCGGGGATAATACTGGGGTGGGGTGATGAGGACCTTTGTTTCTTGAAAGCAGATGTTATGAGCCAACTGAAGTGAATGTCTGGCAACTGCAGATTATTCCATGTTTCCTAGATTACACTGACTGTTATGTTCTTTCAGCCTGGTGTTGATGCTTCTTTTTGTTGCTCCAATGTACACTTTTCCACAGCTCCACGGGATTCTGTAGACCCTGCCACTGACAGAGGGTCCTGCTTGTCCTTAACCAAATTGAGAAGCTGTTTTATTTTCTTTGTGGATTTATAGACCATTTTTCTTTTGTGCTTTTCCAACAATTTACCAATATGGTCCATGACTGTTCCAATATATGGGGAGGAATGCTGCGGCTCTATATTCCTATAATTGGTCCTTTTCAGGAACACTCAGATTAGCCGCTCGTTTTATTTCCTTGGAGCTGTATCTGTTGGCCAGTAATACTTCATCCAGGGTGATTCATTTCTCCTTCTAGCAGGTGGGGGTCACACATTCTTTTTGCTCTTTGTGTTAAGGTTGTGACCCCCACCTGCTAGAAGGAGAAATTAATCACTTGCATGAAGTATTATAGACCAACAGATACAGCTCCAAGGAAATAAAACGAACAGCTAATCTGAGTGTTCCTGAAAAGGACCAATTATAGGAATAAAGAGCCGCAGCATTCCTCCCCATACATTGGAACAGTCATGGACCATATTGGTAAATTGTTGGAAAAGCACAAAGTAAAAATATTCTACAAACCCACAAAGAAAATAAAACAGCTTCTCAATTTGGTTAAGGACAAGCAGGACCCTCTGTCAGTGGTGGGGTCTACAGAATCCTGTGAAGCTGTGGACAAGTGTACATTGGATAAACAAAAAGAAGCATCAACACCAGGCTAAAAGAACACAACAGTCAGTGTAATTTAGGAAACATGGAAAAATTTGCGTTTCCCAAACATTCACTTCAGTTGGGTCATGACATCTGCTTTCAAGAAACGAAGGTCCTCAGCACCACACCCCAGTATTATCCCCAGTTATATCGTGAAGCCATAGAAATACATAAACACAGAAACAACTTCAACAGAAAGGAAGAATCAGAAAGGGTGCGCAAAATATGGTTTTCACCCGTAAAAAAAAAAAAAAGAAACCTAAAAAACTCAGAAACGTTTCAATAGATACAGACCAATATTTTTTTATATCAATGTAACCAATAATAAGAACATTAATGACCAAAGTAACATTTTATAACCATCAACTCTAAGTTATTTTCTTTTTTAAAGATCCAATACGGTAGTTCTAATGTACCATTAAAGTTAAATGGTTTCTTTTAAAGATATAAATGATTTCCCAATGGGTGATATATCATTTTTTCAAAATGAAGTTTTATTGTATAGGGTTTAGTGTAGTTATTTACCTAATGGTTTTCTGTTTCCTGGATAAGAAAGTAGACAAATTCAGGAATCAGGAAAACATGAGAAATCACTACATTACAGGACAAAACTGTTAAAAAGTGTCTAGAAATCATCAGACCCAACACCACAGGACAACATTTTTATTAAAAATTACAAACAAAATAACTAACTTCGACACATTCGTCAAGAGCAGCCTCATTCAAAATTTCTACCCATCATTAGCATTTTCAACTGTGCATCCTCCACACACACTTACTTCAACAAAACTTGCAAATAGCCTAAAAAAACAGTTGGATGTGCGATGAGGATGCCAGGCCTGACTCTCAAGATACGTTCCAACTTTATACTATCTTCATATTTAAACATGCATTACTTACATGCGAGTCTTTGAATTTGCAGAATATAATATTTTCTGAACCAATATGTCGGACGCACATGAAGGTATTGTTCCTGGAATCCTGACATTTGCATAATGTTGCTGGAGAGCATTCCTAAGAAATGAAGATGAAGAATGTTTATATTTATTGTAATACTTAAACCCCAATGAGCAAAGCTCACCTTAAGGGGCTATATACAAAATGACACTCAATAATATACAAAATGACATTCAATACATACAAAATGACATTCAATTGTACATAAATTGCAAATACAAGAGGTACATTATATACAAGAGTTACATAAGGGAAATATCCTACAAAGATAGATATATAGTGACTATTTTTTTTTACTTTATTACTATTAATTTCTATATATATTTACTATTTATTACTATATATATTACTCTATAGTGTCTATTTATTACTATGTTATATTACTATATCAAAGAACTTAATTAATCTTTGAATTTAAAGAAAGTTTTATTTGTAATTTAAATTTGTTATAATTTATGATATTCTTTTGTTCTTGTGGTAGGCTAATTCATTATACATTTTGATCAAATAATATTTTAATCCTTTTGTCCCATATTTTACAGTTGAAGAATGTGTGAGGTATATGTTCTGATTTTGCCTTGTTTCATAGTTATGGATGTCTTTGTTATATTCTATTGGAAAATTACTGTGGATGTTACCATGTACTACTCTATGCATATATGTAATGGCATTTACTTTAACTAAGGTGTCATATGGCAAGATTTTCGATTGGTCATAAAGAATGTGAGTTGGTGTCAAATAATGTGCACCTAGTAAAACTCTGATTGCTCTATTCTGAAGTACTCTTAATGGTTGTAGTTCAGCTTTATGAAAACGTCCCCAGATAAATAACATGTAAGTCATGTGAGACTGTATCAGTGAGTAATATAAGGATCTCAAACCAGAAGTTGTCAATATTCCCCTTATTCGCCTACATGCCCCTATAACTGGAGAAATTTTGTTACATATATTGTTGATGTGACCTTTCCAAGTTAAATGTTGGTCTGTAGTCAGGCCTAAAAATTTAGTAACCGTTACTCGCTTTATGAACTTATTGTCATTTATTAACTGTTTAGAAATGGCTAAGTGTGTTTTTGGCTTACGGAAGACCATATATACTGTCTTTTGGGTGTTTAATGATAGTTTATTTTGACCTAACCATTTTGTTAGGATTTTGAGATCTTCATGCATGTATGATAATAATCCATCAACTGTATCACTAACATAAAAGATACTAGTATCATCAGCAAAAAGTGAAGGTATGCCATGTAAAGGTAAGGTCTGAATATCATTTACATATATTAGGAAAAGGATGGGACCTAATACCACAGTATAAGTATTAATACAGTACAGAAACTCAGCCCGTTTTTCTGCCAGCCGAGCATGCGTGCGCATTTACTAGCGATCGTAGCGGCCATATAGTAAGACTACAGAAACTACTCCGGGAAGTATGTAAATAAATAGGAGTGTTGTATTTATTAGAACACGCTATATTCGAAAGGACCTCATTATTCTGCTGTAAATTTCAGTAATAATAAAAGACAAAATCCTGAATTGCATTTCTTCACTTTCTTGAAACATACAGAAAGGTAAGAATGAAAATAAGTAATATTTATTGTAGGTCTACTGGCTTACTCGTGATTCTGGTGTGGTTATGTTTAAAGTTACTTTAATGTTATATTTTTATATTTTATTCTGTTGTAATGATTTCTGGTGTATAAAATAGGTCATTAATGGTCGACAAGAAAACCTAGTAACAAAATATGTAAAATATTTGAGTGAAAATTACCGTCTATACTTGACACACGCCGAAAACAGACAGTTTATTAATTCCTATAAAAACTCGTTAATTAAAACTGCTGTACCGACGGTGTCTTCAATTCCAAATGATCCTGAATTTTTTGTTTTGTTTAATGAAGTCCATCCTGCAGTAATTGACGCTACATAGACCTACGATAAATTGAAGTCGTATATTGCCATATAAGGCAAAGAATCAAAATACACTGTCAACAATGACGTGCAGAATGAACAACATGACAGACCTATAATATAATTTACGTAATTAATATGTAGGCTATTTATTATCATAATTTGAATTATAAATTATATTAAAGGGCAATGATTTTAAAGGAAAAATACTAGGCCTAGGTACAGTCCTTAACAGTAGCCTATTTAGGTATTGTTTACCTCTTCTTTGTTTGGAGTTACGGCTGGAGTAAGACAAGGAGATATACTCTCTCCTTACTTGTTCATAATATTAATGGATGATGTACTCAAAGAAGTAAAAGGAAAGCTGAGGAAATTTCCAGTTGGAAACTGGAAGATGAAATGTATAAACATATGTGAGTTACTGTATGCGGATGATATAGTACTGTTTGCTAGATCTGAGGCAAATTTACAAAGAAATATAGAACTAATGAGATCAGAACTAGAAAAGAGGAATATGGTGATAAACCAAAATAAAACTAAAACAATGATGATTGGAAGGGAAAAGAAAGGATGTAAAGTGAAAATCGGGGACAAGGAATTAGAACAAGTTGATAATTTCAAATACCTTGGGATAACTATTAACCAGGATGGAAAGATTGTTGAGGAGCTGAATACAAGACTACTTAATACGAGTAAACTCTACTATGCCATAAATAGAGGATTTCTAAGGAAGAAGGAAATTAGTAAAAAGACAAAAATGGCAGTATATAATTCTACATATATTCCAACACTGATATATGGAAGTGAATCGTGGACAATAACCAACAAACTGCAACAAAAGATACAAACAGCTGAAATGAAGTTTTTAAGAAACGTAGCAGGAAAGACCAGACGGGATAAAGTAAGGAACCACACCATTAGGAAGACATTAGAAGTTCAACCTCTGCAGGATCAGATTGAACAAGGTCAATTAAGATGGTTTGGACATCTAAACCGTATGAACAATAATAGGATGCCAAAGCAGGTGTGGGAAGCACGATTAGGAGGTATTGGAAAGAGACCCAGAGGAAGACCTAGAAAGACATGGGATGACTCTATGAGAGAGACGCTTCATAGAAGAAATATTACGTGGGAGAAAGCCAAACAGTCGGCACTGAATAGAAAAGAATGGCGTGCTCTCTGCAACTCCTCGACACCGAAAGGTACAAGAGGACAGGATTAAGTAAGTAAGTAAGTAAGTTACCTCTTCTTAACTAGAATGTAATACATTATCTGTTTTATTATTTCTTAAATTTAAAATTAGATTTGCATTAAATAAAAATATTCTGTATTTTTCTCTTTTAACATAACATATTTTGCGATGTGTTTATGTATTTTCCCAAGCCATTTCATATGATGAGAATGTAGCTTTACTCAATCTCCGCATGGAGCGCTAGTGTCGTCCAGTCAACATGTTGTCATAGGACTTTTAACACACAGTTTCTTTACTGTATTAATACTTATACTGTGCTAATACCGAGCCCTGTGGGACCCCGCAAATTATTATTTGGGAATTGCTGTCCAATCCATTTACTGAAGTATATTGTTTGCGTTCTTTTAGGTAACTTTTGAACCAGTCTAACACTGTTCCTCTTATTCCAAGACATTCAAGTTTTTTCAAAAGTAGTTCATGATCTACAGTATCAAATGCCTTCTTTAAGTCAATAAATAGTCCTGAAGAAAATTTGTTACTATCCATTGCATCCTCAATTTGGGCTATTATATCTACTGCAGTACATAAGGTTGATGAAGTTTTCCGAAACCCATATTGGTTTTTATACAGAATTTTGTTCTTTTCTAGAAAATTATTTAATCTTTCCTTCATGCATTTCTCTAAGATTTTTGATAGGGCTGGTAAAATTGAGATTGGACGGTAATTTCCTGGATCTGAACTGTCTCCACCTTTAAAGATGGGAACAACCCTGGCGATTTTGCATTTTTTTGGAACAACTCCCTTCAGGAGGGAATAGTTAATGAGTTCTGAAATGGCATATTTTAGTGATTTTTTTGTTTTCTTTATAAATTTGTTTGTTATTCCATCCTTTGTTGCATTTCTTTTGTTTTTTAGACTTTCAATATGCTTTTCAACCTCATGTGGTGTGACAGGTGTTAAATACAATGAATTTCTTATACCTATGTCAATATACAAATATTATTAACAATATGAACAAATATTATACCTCGGGTTGTAAAAGTACTATTTTAAACTGTTTTATTGCATCTGATAAGGTTTTAAACCATTTGAAACGTGACTCTTTTTGTTACTGCAATATAAATTGCTGCAATCAGCAATACAGTTGAGTACTGCAAGCACATAACTATGAAGGTAACTCTTAGATCAAAATTAATTAATTGGGAATCATTGTGGTTAGGTGGTTGAAGAAACAAATTATTCACTATTGGTGCTGCGTGTGGAATGTTTGAGATACTGAAACTTCAAGAAATATTAAAATTTAAATATGAACTATTGAATTTACCTTCAGCTGAACTTAATACTATGTAAGGATTCAATTATTTAAATATGTAAAATTTTAACAGCTGAACATAAAGAATTGTCTTTTTATAGGACTGGGAGAGGAATCAAAATAATACTGCTAATGAATTAACCTGAAATGAATGGTTTTGTGTTTGTTTCATTTTTGTATTTGTTCACTTCTCATATAAGAAAAGGATTATGTTTTACAGTATAAGTAATCAGGATGTAATATTGTTTTCGAATTCAGAAATTTAAATATGCACTGTATTAAAGAATTGATGAAGGCATGGAAATATATAAAATAACTACATAAATAAAATTAATGTTCAATACACACACATTACCATCACCAATTCAACCAATTATGGCATTTGAACCAGCTATTAAAAGGTTTTAAATTACATTTCTATTTTAAACCAAAAGAACCGAACCATTTTAAACCAACATGGTACCCCATTCCTACACCACAGCCAGCAGAGTATTAGCAGGAAGTTCACAACCTCTCTTCGAGATAATTAAATGATAGCCCAGAATTTCACAATCTCTCCTTTTGTAGTAAGCCCATTCTGAAGGGGGGATGGGCCTATTATGTAGTTTATTAAGCCATCTTTTATATCTTGGTAATACTTGCACAGTACCCGACAGACCTGGCCATGGAATAAGATGAACAGGAATGACTTGACTAACAAAATGAGAAAGCATAAACTAAAGTAATGGATGAAAAAAGCGAGACTGATCATTTATAAGATATGCCTTGTGGGGGTGGCAATATGGGTGCAAGTATTATTAATGACACATATCCTGTTGTTTCACTAGAAAGAAAACACTAAATTCAAATGAAGTAGAACCTCAATTTAATGTTTTTCTGGGGATACAGAATATTGAACTCTAAATAGGGGTAGATATATGCATATGCATTCATGTACCACAGATCGTTGTCTCTGTTGGACATTACATGATAATACTTAAGAGAAAAATCCCTCGGTCACAAAATCACTAATTAGTGTGCCTCACAGTACTGCATATGACATAACTTGTCTGTCAGTGAGGTAGACCATTAAGGGCAGCCAGTCATAGGAGAGAGATTCTATCTGGCGCTGTGAATTGAATTCTGGCGTAGCTCAGTTGGTAAGAGCATTGCACGGATAGCCAAAGGTCCTGGGTTCAAGTCCCAGGGTCAGAGGAATTTTTCTCCTAAAATATTTTCACTAAATAGGGGGTTTATTATTTTTAAGAATTAAAACTGAGTTTGTGCAAAGACTGACTATAATTGGATGGCTCAGTGCCAGAGGTGACTAAGTGCTATCAAGAAAAGTGCTAATATTTGTGTGTATTGACCAGCAAAAATCGTATTTTATCTATGCGAAACATGACTAGCAGCAATAACTGTGTTTGTAAATGATACAGCAAGGCTGTTAGTCATGTATGGCTTAGATAGAATACGATCTTTGCTGGTCAATACACACAAATATTAGCACTTTTCTTGATGGCACTTAGTCACCTCTGGCACTGAGCTGTCCAATTACAATAAACTTGTTAGCAAGAGTGTTATGGCATTTGCTAAATTGTGGTCTAGCCAATTCTGATATTCTGTGTTGGATTACTTCTACATCATGTACATCTTCATTTAGATAAGTGTTTTCCTCTTTCCACCATCACTTAAAGTTCCAAATTCTACTTCAAATATAAAGCAATTTGTTCAAAGGCTATCTTATTATGCCTGCTAATTTGGCAGAATTCTTAACAGAAATGTTCACCACTGCAAACAGACAAGAAAGACTGACCAATTCCGTGCTATAAAACTGGTTGTTGGTGAAAACAGGTGACAAGCACTTCCGATTGTCAGATTGCTATGTTAAAAAGTACTATCCTATCAGTTACTACTCTGATACCTAATTTCTCTAAGAATTCTAAAGTTTTTAACATTAAATAGGGGAACTATGCTATTGAGAATAATGTTAAATAGAAAATATTAACACATTAATTACATGTGCTAATGTTTGGGGTTATCAAAATTTTATGTAAAATATGAGAACATTTTAAATCGAGGTTCTGTTAAATTGGGGATCTACTGTATATGGAGACTCCATCATAATCTAATAGCTTTAAAAAAATAAACAACAACAATAACAACAAAAAGCAGACTCTTAGACATGATAAAGGAGGCCTAAATCTTACACTAAAATCCCAGTTTTTCTCAAGTTAGCGCTTGTCTAATTGTTTGATTGCATGATTCAATTGTAGACAGTGTTTAGATTGTCAATATATGTATACTTTGTGCAAAATAAGTTACACATGTCTATGGTTCATATCAATCCATTTCAAGCATTGGTTTCTTCAAAACTTATTACCTCTTCAAACCTGGATACTATATGCACACATTTCTAAGGTTTGCTAAACCAACATTGTGTTTGATACTTTTATTTTTTATTTTTATTTAGCCTATTAATGAAAGGACAAAATTAGCTGTGTGACCCCATGTGACAGTTAGAAACTACTTCAGAAACAAACATAATATAAAAAACATAGAATGTGGGTATGATATCAAAATAGTCTTATAAAGTAGCAGTATAAGTTGCCAGTAAAGTCCGCTGCCAAGGGTATATAGGTAGCACACTTGCCTTCCACCCTGGCGGTCTGGGTTCGATTCCCGGCCGGGTAGTGGGTTTTTCAGTAACCAAAAATCCCCGGGTTCAGGAATGGACATCACCCAGGAAGATTATAGGCTATATTAAAAAAAAGCCTTAAGTTAAAGTGGTGAATGCTAGAATAGGGTATAGGGTATTTACAATTGATCTACTAAGGTCGCAGTGTTGAGAAGCCGAAGGGCTTACACTACTTCATCAATCTAATCTAAGTTGTCAGTAACTACAGTTCTGAAAGAAAGAAAGAAAGAAAGAAAGAAAGAAAGGAAGAAAGAAAGAAAGGAAGAAAGAAAGGAAGAAAGAAAGAAAGAAAGAGAGAAAGAAAGAAAGAAAGAAAAAAGAACTTACGTCTAGTGAATTATCCCTTGGATAATGACAATCTGTAGAAACACTTCCATCATGTCCTTCTCCTTTATATTCAATCAGAAAGGTTCTATCTCCTTTTGTTTCAGTCTCTGTGAAGTTTTGCAATAATGAAGCAAAAGAAACTCCATCAATCAATGAAGGAATATTCAAACCAGCTAATTCCAGAAACGTTGGTGCAAAGTCTATGTTGAGTATTGGCCTGTTAGATATCTTCTTCTCCGGTACACCAGGACCTCTGATTAACAATGGAATGCGTATGTCCGTTTCATATGGCTGCCGTTTATCCCATGGTAAACCAAACTGACCTAGAATAAAGTGAAAATTTGATATACCTGTGATCATTTATTGAAAATTAATTATTTATCACTTAACTTTATATACATTCATTTTGAAACAAGTTTTGGGAAACATTAGTCTATTCACAAGCTTATGCTGAAACCAATGCATGGATATAAATTCTAAGATCTTTGAAGGTCCAAATATTAAATCAATTAATCCATAAATCAATCACACATTCAATCCATACTCCATGTCCAAATCGCTTGTTAGTCTGTTCATACGGTGGCAACTCTTAAGCATGTTCAGTTCATAGGTGACTATTTTTTTAAAAATGTCATCTTCAGCTATACAAGCTTCCTTGGGCAAGACAATTATTTTAAAAATTCCTTGCTTCTAAAAACAGATATTTGGTAACATTCTGCAATGTTTAGATTTCAGTCAGCCTGGTAAAAACACCCAAAATGGCTTGCCAAAATTTACTTAATTTTCAAAATCACCTCATGTCCCCTCTTTTGCAATATGCTAACGCCCAAGTGTTTTCTATATTAAAGTTATCTCCTTCTAGACTTGGGAAGCTGTGTGAATGCAGGTGAACTACAATTATTGGTTTGTGCTCAAAGAGACAGCGATATATATGTGACAATGCAATTTGCTCACCTCAGAATCTAAACAAGTGAGTACACATTCTTGCCACCTGGCAACACCACTAGTAACTGAGCACGTGCTAAATGCAGGTCATTTGTCTGGTTCAATAAAGTGATTGAATACTTTAAATACCATTTCAGGTGGCTGTCTGCATAGTACCTCTTGTTTTTGCTTTAAATAACAAAGATATTAAATAAACCTGAAATGTTTCAACTAACAAACACAACATAACGCACCAACTGTTTCAGAATGGTATGAAGCAGACTGATACTCGTTCCAACCTATGCACACCTACAATTGTTAATTAAACCCACTTCCACGTGGCTTTCCGTGTTTGACCTTAACCTAAATGTTAATGCTCCTTACAGAATTTTAGTCTGTCTTCTTTTATTATAGACCACAAAATGTTGGGTATGATGTCCAAATTCAAGATGGTAATGTCAAGTACATTTTTCTCTCTTATGCCAACATTTCTTTGTAATTTTCTCTATCTTTCATTTTATTTATAGTTTTAGTTCTTTTTACCAGGATTATTTCATATTTTTTCCTGTCTTTTATATCTCTAAACCACATGTCATATATGTAGGTAGAATAGATAAGAAGTATAGACATTGTAATCCACAAATACCATACCTTCTTTATATAAATATATATACACACACAAATATATATATATATACATACAACCCTACATATTTATATATATAATCACTGGGATCCAGATTTCAATTACCTAAAAATACATTAAAAATTACCTGTAAAAATGACATGATCTTAAAATGGATATTACATTGTTGTGATTTTCAGTGGTCATTCATGGGAAGTAGCATATAAATACGCTAATACAGGCATAGAAATTGTAGAATAATGGTTTGATTCTAACCTTCTGTCACTAAACATGGATAAATCAACATTGGTTCCTTTCTCATTAACATCTACTGGTCAGATAACACGGAAAAAATGTAGGCCTACAAATTTAAATTTAATAATACATAATTGTAATTTTGATGTGAATTGTAAATGCTTACCACTAAAAGAAACAGCCGTTGTGAAATATTTGGATATTTTTATTGATCAACACCTTAAATGGTCTCACCATGTTAACTACATCTGTAATAGACTACGCAGAACAATTAATAAATTTGTCATTTTACGCCACTGCATGCCCATTACTGTTTTACGTTCTGTTTATCTAGCACTTTTCCAGTCCATTACCCAATATGGCATTCTCGTCTGGGGAGGATTAGCGAAAACTACCCTTAAGCCCCTCTGCCTTTTACAAAAAAGAATAATAAAAATCTGTCTAAGAAAACACATTGATTACCCAACTAGCCCAATATTTTCGGAATTTAATGTTTTCAGTTTGGACCAAATCTACAAATGTTCTATATTAAAATATTTTCACAAACATTGTATAAAATACTTTTCCAGTGATCATGTCTACAAAACTAGACAAAATACTAATTTACTCCTATTAGAACCCAAATGTCTCAGATCGGCAGGATTAAAAAAATAGCATTAATTTTGGCCCCCGCTTCTATAACTCAATTATCAGAAAATATCCTGATCTCTCAGCATACTCCACTGTTAAATTTAATAGATATGTAAAGAATTTTTTGTAATGTTTTAGCTGTTAAGTAATTTTTGTTTCACTCCTTTTATGTATTTATGTTTAATATTTTTTACTTTCTTTTTTAGTTAATCACATTATACACTCTATTTCTTTGTCTCTCCTCTTTCTTCACTTTGGTATTTTTTAAACTGCATCCGAGCACGAGCAGGCTTGCTCATTCGGGTGTATTACTAAATGTTAATACTTCTTGTGAAGATATAGCCTATATTTCTTTTCCTCTTTTTAAATAGTAGTTGTAGTTACTTTTGAAATTTGAAAATTGTTTTATTTTACTTGTATAAATATGTATTTGTATTTGTATAAATATGATAAAATAAGTAAATAATAAATGGTAAAAAAAAGTACCAACACATGATTAAAAAAAAAACTGAAATACAGATGCAGAATAGAATATTACAGTAGGACTAGTATGTAAAGGACCCTTGAGTAAGCTAAAAAAGATTTCTGGCAGACCAATGCTCTTGCCCACACCCTCACACTCTCTTTTCTTTAACAAGACGAATATAGATACATCAACTTAATGTTGCACCAGTCAAAGTTCAAGGGGTATTTATGTAAGTGGATAAGGACTGCCACAGAATTCCAAGAATTCAATATCCATAAACACTCCATTGCCAGTACACTTTCCATTTAATTTTACCATTATTTTGAGCATAATGCATTAAAGGAAGCTAGAAATAATAAGAACTTTGTTTTTCTTTTAAAATGCACTCAAATTTTTGCCTAAACAATGAAAAATGCCATATTTTAGATAAAACTATTGAAATGCAGAAAAAAATTACCTATAAAATTCATTTCATTCAATTCCTGATTGTATGACTGTTGCTTATTAATATAGCATCCCATTAATATCATCAGAAAAATTATGGAAAATGTTTTAAATACTGGCCCTAATAATTATAAATAAATATATATAATTATATAAGAGGAAGTGTTTGTGTGTCTGTGTGTGTGCGATGCCCAGCCAAATTTACGGCACACAGAGATCAGGCATTTTTAACAAACATGGACTGAAGGGTGTACAAATGCATCTCGAAGCCGGATTCAATATTTTCGCTTTCGTTCGCAAGTTATGAGCGAAGAATGGCAGAAAACATAACTTTCTGCACTAAGAAAAAACCATTTTTGCTAATATATTTCAACCGTAAATTTAATTGCAGGTGGCCTTGCTCTACTGGCATAGCAAGCGGGATAGAAGAGCACTGCTGAAATAGATTTCCCCCATTCAGTCACCTCATGCACTCTAGCTCGGGGCAAGGCATTAAGGCAGCTCTCCGGAACATGACTGTGTTACACCATTACTGAGGTACTCCTTCATTCAAATATCCAGCTTCTCTTGCTGTCACTCATGAAATCTTTCCTGCTCCAGACTCTCCACTTTGTTGCAATATCTATCCAAGATATAATTTAAATACTATTATCTTTGGTTCTGTCATATTAGTTTTTGTTATGTTGGCAGCAGAGACATTACAGTGTTCTTGTTTTTATGTCTCTGCACAAGATGGGAGATTTTCCGTTTCTATTACCTCTGTCACTCTGTCTTCCGACCATGTAGTGTATGTAGCATGAATAAATGCTCCTGCATAAAGTATCCACGTTTATCATTACGAATATAATCACATCCACTCCAAGAATCCACCACACTTGACCCCCATTCTCTAGCTACTCCCACCTTCTCGTCCCTTCTTTGGTGACGTCACTCTCCTAGCACTTTCAAAAAATATGTCAAAAGAGGTTCTAGCATGATCTATCCCCTGGAAATATATCATATGCTATACATATCTAACGAAGACGACAGAGTTTTCTCGGTGCATATTTTAAAAGTCCAACATCATAAGTGTTTATAAATATAATGTTTAAATGTTCTTCTGTTAAATAATACAACATGTAGCAAATGTATTAATAAATACGAGTGAAACCACAGGCACTTACTTGTATACCTAGGTATATATTTGTAAAAGAAAAAGAGTCAGCTACATGCTGTACTGAATGAACGTCACAGAAGGGGGAAAGGAAAGAGAGCTTATGATTATATATATTCATTCCAGTCTTTAGTAACAATTTTGGAATATATTTATCTTCTTCTTCTTCTTCTTCTTCTTCTTCTTCTTCTTCTTCTTTGCTGTTAACATCATCACCAACATCATCAAATCATCATCACCACAACCATCACCATCACCATCATCTTCTTCTTCATCCTCATCTTCATCATCTTGTAACTTGGTTCCTATCTCCTTTAAAACATGGACGACATATATCATGGCAGAGACAAACATGTATCTAGCACTGACAATGGCACTAACGATTGTTTAATTTTTTGTCTGTGTATGTTAATTCTTTACTTACCTACATGATAACCATGGTCAGAAGTCAAAATGACATATGTGTTTTCCAGTAAATTACGTTCATTTAACTGCGATATCACAGCTTCTACCATGTCATCTACAGAGAGTAATGTTTCCCATCTCTGTCTGTATACAGCATCTAACATAGGAAAAAAACTCTCTGGAAGCGGCGAGGGAGACATACCAACAAGCCAATGCTTATCCTGAAACAAATAACAGCAGCAACTAGTACAAGCAAAGTAAAATTTTGCATAAACAGGAACTATAGAGATAAATGCTTGGAGTCCCACTGGCAGGTATCCACAGGAACACCTGTTTTTTGCAATGTGTGAAATGCAAAATTTTTCAATGAAAAAATCATGAATATTTCTACTAAAAACACAGAAATTATTCACCTTTCAGCAAAACTGAAAAATAATTGATGAATTTATGTGAATGACATTGGAAGCAATTTAATGGTGGCAACCATAGATGGCGGCAACTGCTATTTGATCACTGATTGCAAACTGCGACATTAAAAATCAATCGTTGATATTTCAATTGGGGTATATGATATATATGCTGAAAATGGAAGTTAATTTGCATTTTTGAAAACAAAACTAAGGTGTACAAATAAATATTACTGTTTGTTGAAGCTTTTTATTTCCTAAAATTCCTAACAAAAATAGCAACATTGTTGAGAAAATTAAATAAAAATAGCAAAGAAAAAAAGTTATGAAATCTATGTACGATACAAAATTCTGTAATAAAGGACTGTAAAAGAGAAAGTGAATACATTTCAACCCTTTTTAAATAAGGGAAAACCAAAAGGATATTAGCGAAGACATATTTCTGTAGAATATTATGTACAGAATTCCTAATTTTCTCTAAATGATGCACTGTGAATGATTGGAAATTTTCCCTTTAGAGGCTTATTTTGCTTTCCGTTCAACCCAGGCAATTTAACAGGTTATTCAGCCCTACATTCATTGGCCAGAAAATATTTCCATACAAGACAAGCTTCCAATGAATACTTTCATTTTACTGTATTAGATAATGCCTAATGCAAGCTGAAAATCAGATACAGTCACTTACATTATGAACTGGTGTATTGAAGTTAGGTGTGCGTGCAGCAGTCACATTTCTGTAGTGGTTCACATACTGTGGAGCAGGAGTAAATGGGGCATGTGGTGCCGGAGTTGCCAGGACCATTAAGAAATTAGTTTCTGCTAAATGCTTCTGTTGAAGAAACTGTACAGCATAGTCTCTCTGAAAAAAAAAAAAAAAATAAATAAATAAATAAAATAATTCATTTTATTGCGTTAAGCTGTTAGCTAAGGCATGTACAGGTGGGGGAAAAAAGCGGACTAAAATAACTAAGTTGCCGATATGAGCCACTGCGCATGCCTAGCGGCATTCACAGGATAGCAGGGATTGAATTGTTCTAGTGTCGATAAATTGTTTGAATTAAGAAATAATTTCACGTAATTTTCATTGCTTGTGAAAACAAACATTTCCGTTACATCTCTTACATTTATTTACGTATCAGAAGGCTCTGAAATCAGCTACAAGAGTCGGTTCGCTCTTTTTTCCCTACCTGTATAGTAAATTTATGGACAACAATGTTCATGTTACAGTGAAAGTGGATGGTTAGGGAAGGTATACCATCACTAAAATGATCATAGACATGAATTATACACATAGGTGCTTACTTGTGCTCACCCAGAAAAGGAAAGTCAGATTCAAATTTAATGTACAGTAGAGTCCTGCTATTCCGAACCCCACTGTTCCAAAAATCCGCCTATTCCAAACATAAATAAAAAAGGCACAGTGACTCGGTAAAGTAACTCAACACTCACGAAACTAAGCTTTACAATAAATTTGCAATAAGCGCACACAGTTCATCAAACTCTGCTAGAGTAAACACTGACCTAGATACGACTACACAGTGCTCAGTGCAGTGAGTCATGTGTTTGGAAAGCAGGAGGGAGAGGGATAGGTAGGGTGTCTGCGCTATGATTCGTCGAAGGTTACTGCCCTTCCCTTCCGACTTTCACTGAAACAGTTCACGAGCCGATCAACACTGTATAAAGTTGACACTAGTAGATGTCCCTGAACTTAATTTACGCCCTAACAAGTCAATACATTGATATTATTCATGGAATCCACCTATTCCGAATTCCCGAAAGCCAAACAGTGTTCGGTCCCAATTAGTTCGGAATAGGAGGACTCAACCGTAATTTATGTTGAATATACTTCTTCATTACAACAAATGACTTTATTAACTGATAAATGTAAATACTGTGTTCGTAGTCTGTTTAATCAATAATTACTGCATTATTAATAACCTTACCACTTTTCTTGAGGATTAATAAAATCATAATATCTGTACCTCAGAGCCAAAGGAACGTAACTCCAAATTTCATATTTTTTTGTTTTTTTCATATTCTTTACTAGCTTCTTGACCTCTATTGAACCAATTAATATTAAATCCATAATTTCATTAGAAACCAAGATATTGAGAGCCAAATAGTAGTAACTCCATTCCCCTTTATTGTTCATCATTTTGTTTTTCGCTCCTCCTGTAAAATTTAGTTTTTGGCAGTTACGCTCGTTTGGCTCTGAGGTACAGATATGTTGTGCCATAGAGAGTGGCATTTCTTGTGAATTATGTTTTCATTGCAAATGTCTGCCTGTGAATTTAATTTCTAATGATGAACTCATTTGCTAATTCATCCAAATTTAAATGCATAGGTTCTTCTCTATGGGAACGAATGACTGCTACATTCATATTCACCCACTGTAAACCTAGTGTAGGATTTCCATTTATGGACAGGAGAATGATTGCTCAGCAATAGACATAAATACTGTTATTGTAAGAAATAGTCTCATCAGGCCCGTGGTGGAATTTTTCAGAGGGCGATGGATTTATGCTTCAAGAGGGTGCCACATACTGGGGGTTTGGCATCTGGATGGTATGTAAAACTCCCCACGAAGAAATTCTTCTTCTTCTTCTTCTTCTTCTTCTTCTCCTCATCTTCCTCTTCCTCCTCCTCCTCCTCCTCCTCCTCCTCCTCCTCCTTCTTCTTCTTCTTCTTCTTCTTCTTCTCCTTCTCTTAGCATACAGCACTCAAAGTTTTGCTAAAGCTTCCTTCAAAACAATAGCCCATTTACATCTATCCTCTGCCCTCTTCCTCCATCTCCTATCCACTTTCCTCAAGTCTACTTCTATGCAGTCTAACCATCTCAATCTGGGGCGACCTCTGTCTCTCCTTCCATCTATTCTACCAGTGAAAATCTTCTTCATCATTCTTTCATCCTTCATTCTAATTAAATGACCTGCCCATTCAAGTCTTCTAATCTTAATCGAAGTTACTATGTTGGGTTTCTTATATAGTTGTTCCATCTCTAAGTTACTACGTATTCTCCAATTATTTTGTTCTTTAACAGGACCATAAATCTTTCTCAAGATTTTTCTCTCCCATCTTTTTAGCAGTTGTTGTTGATGTTCAGTCATGGTCCATGCTTTGCAACCATAAATCGCTATGGGTTAGATTATCGTATTTATCGTATTATATATCAATAGTTTGGTATGCTTGGATATATATCTTTTCCTTATTACCTTACCTACAGCAGAGCTTTCATATACTGGTTTTTAAAATTTCTTAAGTGCTTGGGGGGGGGGGGGAATTAGTTACCAAACTAATAAAACTAATAAAATTAATTTTAAAATTAAACTATTTATGAATGAAGATGTATATTTAGTTTGTAACTGTTTTAATAATATATTAATGAAACGTACAGAAGAATGTGCATTCAAAACCAAAACATCTTCAGAATTAAAAAAAAAAAAAGTCATAAGGGTCATTGTTAAATTGGTCCAAGAGCATGACACCTAGCTTATAAAACAAAGAAATAGCCTTCTAATTTTATTCATATGTATTTATACATATAAAAAATACAGACATCTTTTAAATAGCAAAAATAAGTAATGAGAAGAAAAATTTAATAAATATGCACGTGATTAAAAAATTGGCACGAGGCAAATCATACATTCAAACAAAATGAAATTCTCCCCATTAACAAAATAATTATGCAAAGAGGATCAATTTTAAAAATATATAACTGAAATTTAAAATTAATTTTATGTAATGAATATTTTTTTTTTAAATTCGTCACACAATTACTAATAAATCAATAACAGTGCATCCATCAAACTATCCCAATGAAAAGGTTTGCATCTGGTTTGAAAAGAGTTGAAATATAAAGGAGAATTAAAGCAAAAATATTTGCTTGATAAAGCTTAGTGGAATGTATTAAGATGCAATCCTTTCCGAAATTGAAATGAAAGAATGAATAAATTAATACTAATTTATTGATTCTGACGTTAGCCCGTGAATAATAGTTACATTAAGAGCTGTGAAATACACTACAAATTTGCACTGTTCACTGTGTTCTCTTGATGTCTGAACTTCTGGAGTGTTGATGTCAATTTGAAGTTAGATGGTTCGGTGTCGATGATTTTAGCTTGAAGTTACAATCGATGAAATGATACACTGTCTCACTTAATCTTGATAATTATAAATGCAATATGTTTTGACTTTGTTTGATGAGATTTCACTTGTGTGAAGTAAGTTCACCACTCGTGTTTGTGTTGAGATTGGTTGCACAACAATTGGTCATTTATTGTTAGATACACAAAAAATGTCACAATTAAACATATGAAAATTTATGATTTTCGAACAGTTGTTGTCGTTGTTTTGATATTAGAATGTCAATTAATTGAATGTTTGAATTGCTACACTATGACATGGTTACGCCATGTTGCGACCATGTTGATTGATTGTGTTTTCACGAGTTATTTCGTGATCGATCGATTGGTGAATTGACAAATGTCAGATTAGATCAATGAAAGACGCGCGCGTTTAAAACGTAAAATACGGGCCTCCGGCGATTGTAGAAATTAGTTGATTGAAATTGAGAAATTAATTAACCGGAGCTCGCACTACGTAACGCGATCCTTCTTGTTGAGGTTTCTGAAGCGTCTCAGAAGCTACATTCGTATATATTTAATCGAACTACGTGTTACAAGTTTTCCATCTGAAGAAAAAGACATTGGCTAATGAATTCATTGTGAAATGCTCTGACCAATAAAAACTTATGTTGTGATATTCAGGCCTGGTATTCAGCAAAAATTAAGTCGCTGAATGCCGAATAAAGCGTATGTACGCAATTTCAAAAGAAGGGCCTTTGTAAAGTTGAAAATGAAGTATATTTTAGACCCAATTGCAAGTGATTACATTATATATAAATCATAAAAATTTATTATAAACTTCAGAATATATTTGCTTGTAAAAGTTAAGAATTTTGTAAGACGCTATTGCCATTTTTAGACGTTTGACTTGATGAAAAGTTTTCCTACCATGTATTGAAAGAATTACAAAGGTATGAAATCTGAAGTTACTCTCAGAATTTGAATACGTGAAATGAATTACGATTGATTAGCAATAAACTAAATTTGGCGGATTCTATGAAAGTTTGGGAGTAAAATAAGAAAGGCATGAAATGTTGGTAACAATGACTCTTTTAGACACTAGTGACCAAATTAGAAACTAAACAAAATGTCATGGCCGCTAATGATTGTAAACACATTGAACATGACGAGTTATACAAACATGAGAAGAAATACAGGAAATATTACACATTTAGAAAGATACGCAAAACCCTTTGAATACAAAAGAAAGAAAACACTTTATATTAATAAATGTTTTTTCGTAAAAGTAATGTAACCTTTACCTAACCTAAATGTGAATTTACATACGTAAATGAACACCCAATGAATAGTGGCTCTGCTTAATTTTAAAAATTCAATCACTGAAAATGAATTAGTTATTTTAATGAGAAAACTAAAAAAAAAACTACTCCAGGACAAGATGGAATTCTGTCAAAGAATGTGATTATTATCACATATACAACAGGTGTTATTATTTATGCATTATTTCTTATGCAGATTCATAAACATGTGAAAAAGAGAACCCACATCTACAAGTTGATCATTAAGATATGTTATTTCAAAGCCTGTTACTGGAATTTTTTAATTTATGAAACAACAAGGAATTTTCCTGTCCATTAAAAGACACAAGAACAATACTATCATATTTAAATCAGGTGGCAAAAATATTCTAAATAACTATAAACCTATATCCCTGTTATCTAACACAGCAAACTAATTGAAAAATGCATTTAAAAAGATTGAAGAACTATTCGAAAACAAATAAGCTCTTATCAAAATTTTGATTTGATTTCAGGAATCTCATAGGTACCAAAACTGCTATATTGGCTGTAATGTCTAATAAATATTATACATGTGTTATATGATGGAAATAAATATTAAGTTGTATTTTTGGACTTATTTAGTAAATCATACTCTCAGTAAATTACAAAAAATAGGGATGAAATGTATTGCCTTAGATTTGTTTAATTCCTGTCTGTCAAATAGAAACCAGCATGTCAAAATTAACATTGTGTAACACAGTGATGTAGAAGCAAAGATTGGTATTCCTTAATACTAGGTCCTCTTTTATTTAGCTTCTATAAATGATTTTTAACTCTCAAACACAAAAAATAATAAAAGATTATGTATTCATACACTTATGACACTACTGTTATATGCTCTGGAAATGATCAGAAAAAAGAAGACGGTACAGCACACAGAAATAAACAGTATACACACAAAACTACTCAACTGATAAAGCTCAAATTTTACGCAAACAAAGTTTTTATGACTGGAAAGAACACAGGACTATTTCAAAATGTTTCACCACTTATTGTTGATGATGATGGGGGGTGGTGTTCCTGTATCGTCTGCAAAGGAAACGGCTACCCAGATGAGTTTAACATGGTAAATAATATTACTATAAAAAGTACTTTAATTCAGTGAAGTTCTCCAAAAAACATTCTCATCTATTGTTCAACAGAAACCATTTTCTAAGACATTATTATTAATGTACATCAATATCCAAAATACTTTTTTTTAGAAAACCTAATATAAGAAAGAGTTAAGTGAAAAGCAAACTGCATTGTTTTGAATTTTTTTCCTACAGAATTTTGATGGTGCCACAATAAGTAACCAATCAAAGACCAGTACTTACAATTAGATCAGTAAGATAGTCATCTTCATGGAATACTGCTGTTCCATTCACTGACAAGGAATAATTGTAGTAACGTGAGTTACCAACAAGGCCAATCCACCAATCCCAGCCATTTGGTATATGTTTCACTCCTCCAGTTCTCTTTGTCCCATACTGCATAACACAAAAACATTTAGGCCATAAATACTGTAAAAACCACTGAAATCCTGTAATAAATTCTGCAATTAATTTCGCAATGACATTCTTTGAGAGAAACAGATTTCTGAACAAATCACATACAGTGCAAAAAAATAAAGAACATCAGTTTGATTAGATCCTGGTGTATGGGCTTCTAAACCAGGATGTAATCTGCTAAGATTTAAATTTAAATTTATTATTCTTTTCTTAATACAGCATATTATACAGATGTTAACACTAGAAACCCTTAGGGATCATCCTACTTAAAATGACTGACAGAGATCATTTTGATACCTGTATTAAAACATAATATGGATCAAGAAATGGAAGAGGCGAAAAATTAATCCAGTTTGCACAAGCACACAGACTGAAAATTGTAAATACCTTCTTCAAAAAACCAGCAGACAGCAGATGGACATGGCAAGCACCCAACAGGAGAATCAAGAACGAAATTGACTTTATACTTACAGATCAGATAGGAGATGTAAGTAACATACAAGTGCTAAATGGTGTAAGATTTAAAACAGATCATAGAATGGTCCGCACTCAAATAAACATTAAAGGAAGGAAACGACACTACTACACACAAAGGTTGGTCGATCCAGTAAAGCTAAACCAGTCACAGTACTTAACTGAGCTAAAGGTAAACATACAAGAAATGTACAAACAGAAGGGGGAAGAAACACAAACAGTATTCTTACTCAAACATTGAAAAATGCATAACTCAAGCAGCCAAAGACTCTAGGAGCACAGGATCTGGGCAGACGAGAAAGAACAAGCTCAAAGAATCAACCATCAATATGATAGAAGAAAGGGAGCACCTAAAGGTACAGCTAGAAACCAATCCACAACTACAAGAAACCTACAGTGAACTAAACAGAGACACCAAGCGTGCAATAAGAAGAGATATCAGAGAACACAACCACAAACAAATAACGATGGTAATTGAAAACTCCAAATCAGACAGAAAAATACGAAAACAGATGGCAGAAGGGAAGCATTGGATATTAGGTGTGCAAGACAACGCGGGGAAACGACAGACTTCAAGAGACGAGATCCTAACACAAGCCACAGGGTTCTACAGCAAACTATATACAAGCAACATAACAACAAAAGGTCCAACCTATGACCCTAGTGTAGAAATTGGAAACACAGAGGACATCCCACACATCCTTCCAAGCGAAGTAAGAACAGCAATAAACGAACTGAAAAGTAACAAATGTCCTGGTGAAGATGGCATATACAATGAGTTTCTAAAAATAGGGCAAGAAGATCTAATACCAGCAATCACAGAACTGTTCAACAAGATAATCGTATCTGAAGTAATACCAACAGAATGGGAAACGAGCTCAATCATCTTACTGCACAAGAAGGGAGCACGGGACAACATCAATAACTACAGACCAATCAGTCTTACATCCAGTTTATACAAGCTGTTTATGAAGATCATTACCAGAAGACTAACGAAAACGCTTGACGCAAACCAACCAGTGGAACAAGCAGGATTTAGGACAGGATTTAGCACGACTGATCACCTCCAAACTGTTAATCAATTGATAGAAAAGACGAATGAGTTCAACAAACAAATCTACATCTCCTTTATAGATTATAACAAGGCATTTGACTCTGTGGAACATGAATACGTATTAGGAGCATTACTTCAACAGGGAGTTCCAACCAAATATATCCGAATCCTGAGAAAAATGTACAACAACAGCAAGGCCAAAATAAGAACAGAAAGGGAGGGAAAGGAGTTCAAGATGGAAAGGGGAGTAAAGCAAGGTGACCCTCTGTCACCTAAACTATTCACCAGCCTGTTGGAGCATCAGTTCAGGAAAATAGAATGGAAACCAGAGTATGGAATCAACATAGATGGCCAACAACTCACACATCTCAGGTTTGCCGACGACATCATAGTGGTAGCCAAATCCGCACAGGTATTAGAAGAAATGATCAAGGTCATAGATACAGTCAGCAAAATGGCAGGTCTAACTATGAACACAACAAAAACGAAAGTAATGACAAATGCTGCAGAAGAGCCAATCCATTTAAACCAGGTACCCCTAGAATATGTACAAGACTATGTTTATTTAGGACAAAACATATCTCCCCATACAAGCACAGAGAAAGAAATTAAAAGGAGGATAGGTCTGGCATGGAAGAAATTCTGGTCGTTAAAATTTATTCTGATGGATAGGAAGCAGAAAATAAGTACAAAATCTGAGGTAATGGAGAAATGTGTCTTACCAACTCTGACATACGGCTGCCAAACATGGTCTCTGAATGGAAAGCAAAAACAGGCACTCCAGACCTGCCAACGACGGATGGAGAGAAAAATCCTTCAAGTATCTTTGAGAGATAAGATCAGAAATGAAGAGATACGTAGAAGAACAGGCATGTGTGATGTGGTTACAAAAGCATTAACCCAGAAATGGAAATGGGGGGGACATGTGGCACGGATGAATCAACGTAGATGGACACATCGAATGACCATGTGGGATCCACGATCAGGATGGAGACATGTAGGACGACAACGAACCAGATGGGCTGACCAGTTCAAAATGGTAGCAGGAGGCCAGTGGTCACGAGTGGCAAAAGACAGGGAAAGTTGGAAACTACTGGGTCACCCATGACTACACATCAGAGACTAGTGAAAGTGTGACAGTGTCAAAAATCACTCCTTAGGACTTGCTCACTTAAGGAGTTAAGTTTACTGAGCTATTCCCTGCATAGGCAGGAGGCCATGGCCCTTATGGGATGTACTCATGGCTAATTTCATTCATTCATTCATTCATTCATTAAAACATAATTAATAAATAATTTGGACATAGTTTAGCTATTGTGAATAAATTGCATAAGAAGAACAAATACATTGCTAATGAATATGCTTAATCTTTAGGCTGTACTAAAGTACAGTCTGACCAAAAATATGCAAGCAGCACAAATTTACACAATTTTCAATTTAATTATTGCTCATGGGAATACAGATTCACATGTTAATGAAATTACGATAGAACAGAATACAATGTTTACTCCATCAATCATAACATACATATAGGAGCTCTCAATTACATTTCTACTTTTCCGCAGAGCCCCTTAATTGTAATAAATATTAAATACTTACTTTAGCTGTATGTTTGAGTGTCCATTCTTAATTGCGTTAACAAAATTTTTATAATACTTAAACACTTCACAATGCAAACTGGGATTACATTCAGTAATCCAGACGGCCATTTCGCACTATTTTAGCGCATCTTCAGTGGTTTCTGAACTGCTACTGGGTGCCTGTATTGTGGGCCTAGGTGGCATGGGTGTTGTGTTGGACTTGAAGGGGTGGGAGTATTTGTTGGGGTTTGAATGTCGAGTAATGTGTCAATGTGTGTCATTGAGTGTGACTAAAGTGTAGCTGGTCGTTCAGTATAGCTGTTGGGTGTTTTTTGTGTGTTTGTATATTTCCAGTTGTTCGATTGTGTTTAGTTTGTGGCTTTTGTGGAGTGTGTGTAGAATTTCCATGTTGGTGTCTATGTTAGTGTAGTTGTAGTTTGTGTGAAGTAAATGTTCTGTATAATTTGATTTTGTGTTGTGTGGGTATTCGATAGCTTTTATGTGTTCTTGGAATCATGTTTTGAAAGATCTTCCCGTTTGGCCTATGTAGAAGCTGGGACAATTATAGCATTAGTTTGCAAGTTTTGTTGTAGTTGTCCACGTGCGGTTTTTTTTTTTTTTTTTCTTTCTTTAATTGTGTTGTTGGTTTTGTAGGCTATGATGTATTTGAGTTCTTTGAAGGATGAAGCTATTTTGTGGGTTTTCTTGCCATAGTATCTGAGTGTGATGAAGTTCTTTTTTGGTTCCTGGGGTTGTGTGTGTTCGCTCTGTTTGTGTTTAGTTTTCCTGAGTATTCCATTTCATTTCATTTCGATTTATTCACCAGAAGAATCTTGTTACAAAATTCATGGTTTCTTCACTTAAGTCTAATACAATATATGATACAACTTGTTAACACTGAGATATAAAATACTTACATTAGGATTAAGAGGAAATCTCTCCTTCAAAAAGCATAATTAAGCATAACTAAATTGGTAAGTCTACCATCTGTATATCAAGAAATTCATGGACAGAAAAGGGTTGATACAATAACAGGATTTTTTTAACTTTATTTTTAAAAGCATTGTTAGAAAGAGCTTTAAACCTATCGGGTAACTTATTATAAATATTTATTCCTTGATGTGTTATACTATTAAGGCATTTTGTGAGACTATGTTTATTTAGATGAAGATGATTAGCTATTCTGGTATTATGAGTATGATATTCTGACTTTTTTGTGAAAGATTCTTTAATCTTATGTACGAAACATAGTTTCTAAAATATAGATACTGGGTACTGGTAAAATTTTCAACTTTTTAAAAACATCTCTAATAGGAGTGCGGACTGGCACTTTCAACACAATTTTTGCTATTTTCTTTTGTAATTTGAAAATGGTTGTTATTTTTGATGATGTACCCCAGATACAGATACCATAAGTAATTTGTGAGTATATAAGTCCAAAGTATACAGATTTAATAGTTTCGAGAGAGACTACTCTAGCAAGAATACGGAAGGCAAAGTAAAGTCTACTCAGTTTATTTGCTATGTAGTCTATATGCGTATTCCAAGAAAGATTTGATTCAAACCAAATTCCCAGAAATTTGGTATTTATACTTTCCTCAAGGGTTGTTCCGTTAATATGAATAGCAAAAGGGTTGTCAAGTTTCTTTTGGTGGAATCGCATTAGTATTGTTTTTTTTACGTTGAGGTGGAGTTTGTTATCTTTTAGCCATGACTGTAAGTGTGAAATTGTCAAATCCACTTTTTTTAGAAGTGTAGTTGAGTCAGCGTCATTAAAAACCAGGTTATATGCAAATAATATTGTATGAGCATGAGGTAATTCAGAAGGAAGATCATTTATGTATATTAAAAAAAGCAGAGGCCCTAGAATACTGCCTTGAGGAACTCCATCTTTGAGAAGCATGGCAGTTGACTTGGCTGATTTAATTTGAACAATTTGTGTTCTGTTTTGCAAATAAGATATAAACCAATTGTTTGCAACCCCTCTGATTCCATACCTGTCCAGTTTTTTACATAAAATTTTGTGGTTGACAACGTCGAAAGCCTTTGTCAGGTCAAGAAAAATGCCTAATGTTTCTTCTTTTTTATCTAAGGATTGTAGTATTTTATTTATAAAAGCAAAAAGTGCATCATTTATTGACTTATTTTTTTGAAATCCAAATTGTGAGGGGGAGATTATCTTATGGGTATTTAGGAAGGAAATAAGTACATGACTTTTTCTAAAATTTTTGAAAAGGAGGATAGAAGTGATATTGGTCTATAGTTTTCTACTTTGCTTTTATCTCCTTTTTTGAATATAGGTTGGACTCTGGCTATTTTGAAACAGTCTGGAAATATTCCTACCGATAGTGAGCAGTTGCAGATATCAATTAGCGGTTCAAGAATATAAGAGTAACTGTTTTTTACGACAACGTCTGGTATTTCATCTATTCCTTGTGAATATTTGTTTCTTAAATTGAGAATTATCTTCGTTATTTCATTTTTTGTTACTGGATTAAGAAAAATCGAATTTGGATTTGAATTTGAATTTGTTTGAGACATACTAATTAAAGTCACATTCTGGAGAGATTTACTCTTAAGATCCTCGATGACATTGACAAAGTATTCATTAAAAGTATCGGCGATGACTTGAGGGTTTTTTATGACATTTCCTGATTCTATAAGTTTTATATCACCTTGTTTTTTTATTTGACCAGTTTCTTTTTTTACTATCTCCCAAAGGGCTTTAGTTTTATTATCAGATTTATTAATATAATTATCATGGTGATTCTGTTTAGCTTTGGCTATAACTTTTTTTAGGATATTAGTGTACGTTTTGTAGTAAGCTTTGAAAGCATCACTAGATGTGGATCTGTAAACGTTATAAAGAGCTTTTTTTCTCTTACACGAGACCATAATTCCTGGTGTTATCCAGTTTTTCATAGTGCATTTAATGTTAGCATACTCGACTTTTGTTAGAGGAAATGCCACATTAAAGTAATATTGAAAACTTTCCAGAAAATTTGTTTTTTTATGAATATCAGTTTCATCTATTACATTTAACCAGGTTTCCTTGCTTAGTAGAAAATTTAGGTATTCTGTGTTCACTTGGTTATAAATTCGTTTCCAAGTTGTTTGCCTTCTTTGTTTTTTATTTCCCGCATTTAGGCTTGGTATAGTGATATGTATGAGGACAGCATTATGGTCAGATATTCCAAGGCTTTTGTTCTCGACATTGTATTCAAATGAAAAATCATTTATTATTATTTGATCGAAACATGTTTGAGAAGTTTGAGTAATACGAGTAGGCGTGCTGATAAGTTTTTTAGGTTATATTGATTTAAGAGCAAATTGAAATGGGGTACAGTTTTATCTCGTGCTAAGAAATTTATATTGAAATCCCCGCATATAACTAAAGGTATTCGTACATTTTTTTTGCAAGAGTTTCACAAGGGTTTCAAATTTTTTTAGAAATATATCAGAATCACCAATGGGAGATCTATATAAACATACAATACCATAGTAGGGATGTATCCATTTTCTTGGGCTATGTATCTGAAGAGAACAAAGTCATCAACTTCCTGGACATCACAATCACTAAAAGAGACAATAGACACGAATTCAAAATATTCAGAAAACCCACAACCACAGTAACAATCATACACAACTCTTCCAACCACCCTGCCCAACACAAACATGCAGCATACCACTTCATGATTCACCGCTTACTCAATATACCAATGGAGAAGGAAGACTTCAAGAGGGAACTAAATACAATCAGACATATAGCACAAGAAAATGGATACAACCCTACTATGGTAGATGGAATACTCAGGAAAACTAAACACAAACAGAGCGAACACACACAACTCAAAGAACAAATACAATAAAAGGATGTGTTTAAAATTCGAGGGTGCGTGGGCAAAGAAAGTTAAGTCCACTTTCTTGTTACTGAGAATTATACTGACTTAACACACTTTACCTGCCCAAAATCGCTTTAGAGCTGGATAAACCCATGATGCACACATCCACAACTACCATACGTTTTTGAATATGACTTACTGAACTTAACACAAATGTAGAGAACATTTTTATCTATAACTCTATGGACACATCTCAATTTTTTAGGATGGTGTACTTAACTCTCTTTGCCCGCGCACCCGCGAATTATTACAAAATCAGTGGATAACGTTACAAAATTAAATCACAACATTTTGACTCTGCCCTTGAGTCTTCCTCAGGTGACACCTCAAACAGTGGAAATTGGGACCAATATGGATGTTTTATCCAAGAACAAAAAAAGAACTTCATCACACTCACATACTATGGCAAGAAAACCCACAAAATGGCTTCATCCTTCAAAAAACTCAAATACAACATAGCCTACAAAACCAACAACACACTAAAATACACACAATTAATATTGTTTTTCACTCAACTTCACTAATATAAGTAATGACTTACACATAATGCATTTCACAGCTTCTTAGCTGCATCATCAGATGAGGTCAACACTAAAATACACTTAACAGAAAACAACACACAAGTGGACAACTACAACAAAACTGGAGTATACAAACTAAAATGAAATAATTGTTCCAGCTTCTACATAGGCCAAACTGGCAGATCTTTCAAAACACAATTCCAAGAACAAATAAAATAAATAAAATACACACACTCCACAAAAGCCGCAAACTAAACACAATCGAACAACTGGAAGTATACAAACATACAAAAAAACAACCAAGCCCCACCAAATACTCCCACCCCTTCAAGCCCAACACAACACCCATGCCACCTAGGCCAACAACACAGTCACCCGGTAGCAGTTCGGAAACCACTGATGATGCACTAAAATAGTGTGAAACAGCCGTCCGGAACACCAAAGGTAATCCCAGTTTGCATTGTCAAGTGTTTAAGTGTTATGAAAACTACTTACTTTACTTAAGTCTACTAAAAAAATCATTACAAAATTAAACTAGAAGTACTAGTATAAATAAGTATAAGTATAAATAATAACTTGGCTTCAAAGTACCTACAAACTGATTCAGAATACAAGGCAGACCACCGGAGGTTTCTCCGTTGAGAACACACATCCAATGGTGTCCTACATTTGTAGGTACTTTGAAGTATATAAATAATACTATTAATTAATAGTATATAAATAATAACTTGGCTTCAAAGTACCTACAAATATAGGACACCATATGATGTGTGTTCTCAACGGAGAAACCTCCGGTGGTCTGCCTTGTATTCTGAATCAGTTGAGGAATTTGATGTTGTACTGGCATGTTGTCATGGTAGCTCAATGGTAGAGCATCAGCGCGTTAAGCTGGAGATCCGTGTTCAAATCCCGGTTATGACATAAAATTTTTCAAGCTGATTCTTACTTGCATTATACATTTTCAATACCAGGAAAGCCTCAAGTGACACATAGAAAATACAGCTGTTACAATACAGACAGCAATAATACATAGATTTTTTACACACCTGGTTTAGGTATTTTCCTGCATAGAAAGTAGTGTAACCAGCATCATGGAGTTGAACGGGCCACATGAAGGGCTCTATATTTTCTTGCCAATGAGACCCACTGCAACCTCCAGTGTCACTATTGTTAAATGTGCGGTGATTGTGCTGATACAGCCCTGATAATATAGAGGCACGACTGGGGCAGCAAATTGGAGTTGTAGCAAACTGTAAAAAATCTATTTTATACAACATGAATCATGAAATTTTACTGGCACTAACAGAGCATTTTCCTGAAGTGATTTGGAACATATTTGTCTCATAAAGACTTTTCTTATCTCATATTGTAGTTCAGGAATAATAATCGATTTTCTAAACATGTTGATGTGAATAGACCACACTCAATGTCAGTGCATGAGCTTCCTTTGGATGCATTGAGAATCATTTGTCGCATCATACATTTTTGTTAGCAGCTTGTTAGTTGTCTCAAGATTCCGTACAAATTTACAACTGAGGAATATGCTGATATGGTATTTATTTATCGTGTGTGTGAGGGAAATACAACAGCCACTGCAGCCAAATATCACCGACGATATCATAATCCTAGGATTCCGAATCCTAAAACTATTTTAACACACTAAGAACAAATTGGTTCACTCTCAGCATTCATACCCAGTAGGAACGAAATAAACAACATGATGTAGCAGAAGAAGAAAATATTCTGGACGCTACAGCTCAGTCCTCCAACTCCAACAAAATGTGTAGCTTGGCGACTCGGTGTTACTCAGTCAATGGTATGGAGAAAAACTAAATGAAAATAAACTCTATCTGGATCATCTTCAAGAAGTGCAACATTTGGAGCCACAAGATCATGCCCATTGTGTCGAGTTTTGCACCTGGTTAAATGGAAATGGTAGAGAGAATTAACACTTTATTATGTTCACTGATGAGTCACAGTTCACAAGGGATGGCATTAATAACTTACCTAATTCAGAATATTATAGGAGAAAAATTCCGCGGACACTGGGATTTGAACCCAGTGTCGGAGGAATTTTTCTCCTATAATATTTTAAAGTAATGTCCAATAGAGGCAATAATCTGTGGTTGATTAATGCATATATTTACCTAATTCACATGAATGGACAGCTGGCAACCCTTAAGCCATGGAGGTAACCAATTTTCAACATGGATTTAGTGTAAACGTATGGTGTGGTGTTATGTATGATGAGCTGATAGAACCACTCATTTTGTCTGGAACATTAAGTGGTAACATGTGCCTCCATTTTCTACAAAATGATTTGTCACACTTACTGTATGCTGATTAAGTTGTCTTTAAAACAACTGCCCTGTATTAGGTTTAAAAAAGAAGTACCGGTAAAAAGAATACTGATTGAAACTGCATTCATAAGGTAGATTAGTTTTTTGAAATTAAATTTTAATTTCCTTATTTTAATTTCCTTTATTGTTTATTGTAGAGTTAATTATATTTGTTATTATGAAAAATGTAAATATCAGACTTAACCTACAATAGTTTCTAAAATTAGTTGTATATAATATTGTACTTGATTGTATTGCAAAGTTAAGACCAACTGCAACCAAAAATTGCCCAAATGTCAATAAATAAAGAAATATAGTAGTATCTAATGCCCAGACACTTGGATGATCTTCATTCGTCTTATAAATAAAGAAATATAACAAGACATTCCTCTTCAAACGAGATTTGGTGAACTTCTAAATTGATGGGGTACCTGCTGATTTCACCTTGGCCACGAGAGATCACTTATAAAAATCCCACACCATTGGAATGTTCGCGGTGGTCCTCATCCCTGGCCAGCCAGATCCCCAGATTTGACACCTCTTGACTATTAATTATGGGGGTGGATGAAGGATATTGTGTACCGCATTAAGGCAAACACACATGAAGAATTGATTTTGTGCATTATGGAGGCTACAAAATTCAACAAGAACAGCCCTGATAAGCTAAGAAATGAGACACACGTGATTCACAAGCGTGTGACCAAGGAGGCAGATGGAGACACGTTTGAAAATCTCCTGTGAAACTAACATTTGATGAATAAAATAAAGTTACAACCATAGGTGCCGACTTAGGGGGGCAATGCCCCCCAAGACTTAAGATTTTATCATGTAAGGTCTATGTATAGCTACTGAAAATCCAGTTCTTGCCCCCCCCAGAAATATTTCCAAGTCAGCACCTCTGGTTACAACAAGTAGGCAGTAAGAAGAGTGGAAACTGTGTAATTTGTTTGTGTTTTCTTCAACAAAGTAATTAAATTTTGCCTCTAGTAAAAAAATTTTAATCACCTACAACAACGTAACTATTGGTCGGACCCAATTTTTTTATTTACATTTTTTCTCCACATGACTTCAGGAATGCCCTCCCTAAGTACTGGTGAGTAAGCGTGTGCGTTGCAGGAGCATTTCAGAGCATTCAGCATGGCACCATAGTTTTAAATCTCGAGCATTCTGGAGTGTTAGGGATGGCAAAGAATATACCAATGCCAAATTGAAGGCATGTACCAGCTCCGAATAAACCTCTGGTTATCATATATCTGGCAGATTGCACAATAATCTGGAAATAAGACTTAAAAAATGTACTACAACCTAACCTATAAATGCAGTTACGAAGAACATCCTCCAGTACTTTACAACAGATTATTCTCTTGTCATCAAACTCTGTACAGTGGGTCTGGGTTGTTGTTACGTCTTGTTGAAAGTATGCATACTACCTTTCTTCTTCAGTCAGAATACGGAAAAATGGGGTATATCTTTCACTTACATAACAATGCTTATTTATTATTTCTTTATTATAGCATAGTGATATTTTGGTCCAATGATTCGACTAGTACTATTTGCATCCCACATTTCTACTTTTTCATCACGTAAACAGACTTGGTACTATCCATTACTCATTTTCAAAACTGAAGCGTTTAGTTTTATAAGGGTCTAAGTGCCAAAATCGTGATTTTTCAGCTGATCATTTTAAACAAATCTATGTGCCCAGACCAATACATTTCAGCAGGGCTCAAGGGCCAGGGAAAGCCATGTTAGTAACAATGGGTGGTATAAATAAAACCAAGCAATGGCTCAAAACTCACTAATTCCTAGCAGCTGCTTGGTTTGGTATAAATAAAAAGTGGCTTCCTCAGTCACCTGCCTAGCCGTTGCTCAACGACCTTGACAGCTCAGCCGCTGTTAGGATTTGGTATAAATAAAACTAAGCAGTGGCTCTCTGTTGCAAGCAGCGGCTTGCTTTTTTCTGAGGTACCTCATTTGCGGACTCAGCTTGCTCAAATGAAGTTTTTAATCGTGTTGGCGGGGTTCATGGGGGTGATTTTTTAACGAATATGAGTAATTTATATGGATTATGATGTGCACAGATATAAAGAACCGGTTGTACAATAAAATTGTAAAACATGTGTAACTTAACTTTGTTATTTTTCTTTTTAATAATAATAATAATCACAAAATTAATACATAATTATAGGTCTAACACATTCTCATATTTTACTGGTATCAATATGAACTAAAATATTTTAAACGTGATTAATTCTTTTTTTGCTCGATGTAACTAATTAGCAGTACTTACGAATTTGTTGCCGTGGATCGTAACTTGACATTCCCGCACGCAATCTGGTTGCTATGAAAACAAAAGAAATCTCCGTGCGGTAACAATTACAAAAAGCACAAGTACCGTAAATAAAATCATCATAATACAAGCCTTTATGGAAGACCGGAACCAAGGCCCCCCAGTTTGTGGCGACTTTAACAGGACAAATATTCGGTCCCCATAACAACCAACATATGCGAATCACTTTCTGAAATATAACATCCATCTTCAATAGTGTATATACATAATATTTTTAGCTAATATCTCAATTAATATAAATAAATTGATATAAATATTCATCGTGCAAAAAATAGCATGCAATAGGCTACTCGTGCCGTAAGCGCATAACAGATCTCGCTAGTGCCTCGCTTTCTCAAACTCTTTCCTCGATCCGTATGCACCGCTTACGGCACTTGTATCGCAATATACTATAACACTATTTCAAATTGTAATATTGTAAACTAAATAGGTTAACTTCAAATCTATTATATAGCAAGCAGATTCAAAACAAACGTATTTTATAAATTAATTATGGGAACTAATGAAATATTAATAAAAGAACTACATATATTAAAGTGGGACAGTAAATTAAATTAATAAAATAACTGCATATAGACCTATATGTAATAATGTGGGATAAAATCAGCTGATCTGAACAAATCTCACACCCTTAAAAGCTTATCCGGGTTTTTACTATCAATTTGACTATCTCCCCCTCTTCATACACACATCAACACTTGGAGGGAATGAAAGAAACTGGGTAGAGCACCAGCTTTTAGACTCTTCAGTGGTACAGTCTGCACAAGAGCAAAATATTTAAAATGCTAAGATTATAAAATATCCTTATTATTTACCTAATAGCTACTAAGTAGACTTGTGATTTTAGGGCAACTGGCTACACTGTTAAGTATTAAATGTGTTTATTAGTATAAAATGTTAACTTTTGTTTATTAGAAATAAGTAAAATTGTATCTGTCTACTGTTCTAGTTAAATGCTTAATATATTAATTTACAAGCCTAATCATAACTTTTAGTGCCCTAAAATCAAGGTTTGCTAATAAAACATGAATACTAGAGAATATTGTAGGAGAAAAATTCCTCTGACACTGGGACTTGAACCCAGGACCTTTGGATATCCAGGACTTTTGTATACTAGGTCTCACTCTCTTGTCTCTTTTTTTTCTCCCAAAATAGTTTTTCTTTCTTTAAATTCAGTACTTATATTTCTAATTTTTCCTTTTCTTCTCGGGTTCTCTCCCAATTTTTTAAGACTATCGGCTTATTCGCAGTGAGTCTCAGGTCGAATTTCACTTTATCCTGCTCTTCAAATTACTAATTCTTCTTAAAATCTGGTTTTCAGTTAACACTACGTTACATTTTCGTTCTAGCTGACTTTTGAAAACAGTTAATGCTAGAGATTTTTTCTTTTTGCACTCTGACAGTTGAGCTTTATTCAGTACTTGTTTGTGCATTTTCAGAATTTGCACGATCTGCTTATGAAATACACTATTTTCTTCAACCATTCTGATGCATTATACTAAACTTTAAATTTTAAATCGCTGCAAAGACAGTCAAGTGGCATGTTTGTTTACTCAGCCGCTATGTGTCGGGCGATATGGGATGCAGGTGTCCAAGCACTTGCTACCAGTTGCCTGAGCCACTGCTTGGCAGGGAGGGGAAGTTTTTATTTATACCAAACAGACAGCGGGTGCTAGATTCTCAACCTTCTCATGAGCAACGGCTTGGTAGCAGTGGCTTGGTTTTATTTATACCACCCAATAAATCCCAAGAGATAGCGCTGGTTCTATCTCCAGCACCTCTATCTGGGGGTCTAAGTGCCAAGGTGCACATAACATGCCATCTTGTCAAGACGTGGCTTGATAAGAATAAAGAGATCTCAAAAGGACCTCACACCTTGGGAAGAAGTTCGCATTTTCAAAAAAGGTGTTAAATATGCAAATCTCTGCAGCATTCCAGAAATTTTTAGAAAGTTTATACAGGGAAGTTTTTACTATGAAGCAATAATATTGAGATGAGTTACTGGTATATACACTACTTCCCTTATTTTCATTATTAACCTGAACCCAGGTTTTGACGAGGAGGCTCATCAAAACCTGGGTTCAGGTTAGTAATGAAAATAAGGGAAGTAGTGTATATAACTCATTTCAATATTATTGTTTCTCTGCAGCATTGTTACACCTGAACTTCAGTGAGGCAGGGAAATTAATCCCGAAAAACTGAAGGACCTCGAAAATATGTTCCAATGCATTCCAGAAGAAGCAAAAGACTTTTATGTGGACATTATTAGTAATGCATGCCCAAGCTAAAGACTAATGGCCAAGTGCATCAACAGTGATTAAGATTTGGTTAAACAGTGTTTACCTACACACGTTTAAGATTTTAAACATGATTAAAAAGAAATGTGGAGCACCATTCCTAATCTCTGTTTACGGAACTGTGTTTAGCTGGCGGCTTGTTTAAACACAGAGCATAAAATCGGAAAGCGAGCGGAGTATAATGAACGCATTTTTCTGTTCACGAGGCCATTACCTAGAGGAAGAAGAAGAAGAAGTTGACAAGAAGACACCATGGAGGAGCGAGGATATTCTCTGCTCTGCCTGTGATGTAGGGAAGCATATTATTATGTATCGGCGAGTCAGTGAGGTTATTGCATTGCTTTCATCATGTATAATTCGAGCTGCAGTTCTGAGCATATTTCCAATGTCCCCTACAACTATATTGAATGATCAGGTAGCATAATACCTCAATACAGTTAGGAAAGTTCTTCGAAAGGATTTCCTTGCTGCACTATAAAATTTCTTCGCTCGTTTTCATTCCGTTCAAGATATTCCAGATATAATAACTCTCTTCAAAGTCACCGTCTGTACATTGTGTTTTCTTTGGCTTTTATATCATGAATACTTGCATTTCAAAAATACACTGTCATAGCCTTGTTTTTTCTTTTGTTTTGCTTTCATATATTTTAAAAACATAAATACACTGTACCGTTTAACATGTTAAGACTTCACTGCCTAATATATATATATTTTGCTTTCAGAATATTTTAAAAACTGAAATACAGTGTTCCATATAAGACTTTATAGAATGCGCTGCTACTGCTTTGTGTCTGTATTTTTTTCTTTTGTAATATTTTAAAAACGAAAATACAGTTTACCGTATAATATTTTAAAAATTCACGCCCACTGTCTTTATATAATATAATAAACTGTCATAATGATTCAGACTGCAGTCTACTGAATAAAACTTCATGAATTATCTGTCAATACCTCATATAATTATTCACCAAGAATTATACAGGGCAGTAATAACTGTAATATCCTTATATATATATTCAGGGTAGTTTTTCTTGTAAAATAAAAATAAAAAATGAATGTCACAATAAAAGAGATACATCAGTACGACACAAGATCAAGAAAGAACTTATACACAATAGGGCACAATAAAAAAAGCATCGGAAAGGGATCCATACGTAATCAGGGTAAAATTTTATAACAAACTACCAGACAGTATAAAACAGTGTATCGGGACAAAATTCGCCAATAAATTTAAATAATACCTATGCAAAAGCACTCTACAGGATAGAAGAACTATGAAATGGAGAGCCTTAGCATGTATCTCTAATGTATATCTATTGTATAACTATTGTATAATTCAGATTGTAAGTTTCGGACATGTCCAACATCTTGTCTGTATTTGATACAGGGACGAAATAAAATTATTATTATTATTACTATTATTATTATTACTATTATTATTATTATTATTATTACTTATTACTGACAGTGAATTCTTAAAATTTCATACAGTACCGGTACACTAATTAAACTTAAAAATATTATGATAAAAAAAATTAGCCGCGACCGGGATTTGAACCTGCGACCTCCTGCACCACAGCTCAGTACTATAACCACTCAGCCAAGAACGACGTTACGAACAGTGCTTGAATATGGGCAATGTGAACCGGTAAGGCTTCTCTTGTGTCGTGCTTCGAGACTTAAAACCGTCTTTGTAGGTCTATGAGATGTGTTTATATAATATTTATTGTACCTTACAGTTCGGAAAAATGGTATTATGATACTGATGACATTAATATCGAGACCTAATTCGTCTGAAAAGAGAAATATGAGAAGAAGAGAGTCTCATCTATTGTTTGCAGTCGACCCCCGCCATTTCAGCAAACTGCTAATCATTGTTTAGCTTCAGTAACCGCCCGATTTTGACTGTTTAAGTTTAATCAACGGTAATCGGTGATTTCGACACTAATCGAGGTTGATGCTCCATAACTTTCCCTAATCATAGGTTAGGAAGAAATTATAAACGCTGATTACACTAATCGGGGTCGGTGCACTTGGCCATTAGAGTTCAAAAACATGATAAGACTAGGTGATAAAGATCAGTATTTTCTTTTTCATTATGTATACATTTTTTTATGCCTTTAGGATAACCTTTGAAAGTAAATGTTTATATAAGTGGATTCCGTGTTCAAATCCCGGTTATGACATAAAATTTTTCAAGCTGATTCTTACTTGTATTAATATCCCAGACATGGATTTAATGTCTATTTCCTTTCCTTCCACTTAATTAATAGTATATAATTATCCGTGTTCAAATCCCGGTTAAGACATAAAATTTTTCAAGCTGATTCTTACTTGTATTAATATCCCAGGCATGGATTTAATGTCTATTTCCTTTCCTTCCACTTAATTAATAGTATATAAATAATAACTAGGCTTCAAAGTACCTACAAGGGTAGGACGCCATTTGGATGTGTGTTCTCGACAGAGAGAAACCTCCCGTGGTTTGCCTTGTCTTCTGAATCAGTTGAGGAATTTGATGTCACACTGGCATGTTGTCATGGTAGCTCAATGTTAGAGCATCGGCACGTTAAGCCGAAGATCCGTGTTCAAATCCCAGTTATGACATAAAATTTTTCAAGCTGATTCTTACTTGTAAATGTTTATATGTTTTCACCCTTAAAACTGTTCATTTTTTATCATTATTAAAGATTGTGATGTATTTTAATGACATGTGACATTGTGATTTAAGTTGGTACATAGATCCTTTTGTGGTTATTAAGCTGGTACATAGACCCTTTTGCTGTTCACATTTTTTAAAATACTGTAAGAATTGGCAAATGTTAATTTTTTGTAATGGTCATTATGTTGATTACCTTCAGAAGTATTTAGCACTTAACAGAAGCAATATCATGATTAAATACCCTAAATAAATGTCTTAAATTTGAATTTTGGTTTTTTTCCTTGTTTTCTCTGAATCGTGATTTTGGCATTTAGACCCTTATAAAACTAAACGCTTCAACTGATAAGACATGGTTTTCATTAAATTGTGCCGTATACTCTCCAAATTCAATGATTTGGGATACTGAATAAACGTATGTCATATACTAATCATGAAAGCCAAAAATTGTCTCGATGAACGATCACCCTATGTCTGGTGATGGCCACATGCGATGCACGGTAGAAGTCCAAGGGCTTTATATTTGGTTCGTACAGTGTTCATGGTCCACAGCCGTGGGTGAGTTGGTAGCATGACTGTCAGCCACATGGGTGGCCCGGGTTCGATTCCCAGCCGAGTCGGGGATTTTACAGAGATGTAAAGTTTCCTTCTTGGGTCAGGACTAGATGTTGTGTCCTCATTCCCATACCACGAAAAAACCAGGCAACTCTACGCAGTATCATCCAGCCTAGTGTCCCTCGGTTGAGCCGTGGGCCTTCCCCCATGGCTCTCTCCCAGGGCCGAACACTTCATCATCATCTGTTTTCATGGATATACTCAATCCTGGACGATGCCATGCATTCTATACAGGTGGAAAAAACATAGAAGGTACTGTTTTGAAGATCACAAGACCTAGCATGTTTGGGCTCACAGACAGCAGTCTCAAAGCCTTTTCACTGCTACTCATGTATATATGCTTCACCCAGGATGGGAATCAAGCTTCTTCAGGAGAGGGGGAAACATTGAGCTTGCGTCTTCAGGCTTTGAAAATTCAGAAGTAAATAACACTTCCTAGTTACTGTATTTTACGGACCATAAGACACACTTTTTTACTTTGAAAACTGAGCCATGAAAGTTGGGTGCGTCTAATGGTCCGAAGTACACTAAAAAAATTAAAATAATGGTAAATATTGCCGGAACACCAGTAACTATAAACAAGGTGGCACAGACTGTACGTCAGTGCACTTGTCACAATTGTAAAATGAGGGTAGCTGTAAGCCAGGTGTACAATGCGAAGAGAAAGTAATATTGAGTTCTTTTATATGGAGTTGTCTCCACCGGGTGGTTTAAATGAAGGGTATGGTCTCTAAATAGCCTTGTGCCATACACTAACTGTATGCTGAATTGACGGTTAGAGGGGTGTAAAGGTATTTTCAGTATTTCATGAGAAATCAGTTCAATTGTTAAAATTTACGCGATTCCACATGTACAGAAGAGATTGCCGTACAACACAGGTTTTAAGTTAGAAGTAATTTACACCGATTCCATTGTACAAGGTTATAATTTGTTTATGCAATGAAGTACATTATCTCCTTTAAAATTTTTCACTTAGAATCAAATTAGATTTCTTTTCCTTTAAATATCCATCCTATAATCTTATGGTCCGTAAAATACAGTACATAAATATAACCCATGCTATATCATATATGATACAATAACAATCTTCGGCAGTTGTAAGTTTACCAATGGTTACAATGATATGACTTACTTCTGGCAATAGTCCATATTAATATGTTTTGAAGAGGAAGAGGGTGAAAATAATTTTCCCTAGCAGGGAAAAATATTGCTGTTATCTACCAGGGAACCAGTTTGATGAGCCAGGGAATTTCCCCTTTCCCCCTGTTAATTTGCACTTCGGTTTCACTACAAAAAACTGCATAAAAGCAGAAATATAAGATTAATAGAGTAAAGTTTTATGTTAAAATGTGAGGATTTTTATCCAGGTGATACAGATATGGAAACCACATTTCTACTAAAATTTTTTTTCACTGAGTTCAAACACATAACTCAATGATACTTGAAGAATGTTTGTTCCCTCGTGATCTTGACGACCTGATTTACAGCACAAAAACTGTTCTCCAATAAATAGGAATGTATCATATAAAGTACTTGTAAACTCTGAGGTAAGCTCATCTCACATGGTTTTATTGTCTATTTAAGAGCGTTTGTCTCTGAGGCAACAAAACCACTGCTTCCTTGTTTCCTCTGACAGTAGCTTGCTGTTGTTGCATTAGGAGCTGCTTACACATATTGCTTTATATTTACATTGTTCAGACACACAAGTGGTAATCAAAACTATTAGTACAGTCAAGTAGACATTTGTTATATTGATATTTACGGCAGACTTAGCAGTAATTTAGACCTTTTATCCTTAATACCTTTTATTTCTAGCAATTTAATTCAATGTACGTTAGTCCTTAAACATCTACTTCTTGTTTATTAATACTTGAGATGGAGATTTAACATACATAATTTCACTTAATTCAAACTAACCTGAACATGTTTCAAGCCTATATGACTAGGGCAAGGCATTTGATGATTTTGCATCTTTTTTATATGAAGGTTAAAAGATAGTCTGCCGAAGAGAGAGGACGTCGTCTCGAGCTCCGCTTGAATTACATCTAGTAAATATGACGGGGCAAACGGCTACCTCTTGTAAATGTTGCCGAAAGCGAGTTGTGAATGGCGTAAAGTGTAGCATCTGTGAAAATGTTTTACACATAAATTGTGCTAAATTATCTCCTAATATTGAGTTCATCGATGAAAATACGGTGAAGTGTTGTATAAATGAAAGTGAATGTGTAAGTCATGAAGATACAGGACTATGCGACGCTCTACTGGAATATGCAGACAGCAACAACAAAATAGACATCAAATTAATTAAATATGTTTTGAATCAGAAAGAACTGATTATTAATGAACTAAGGGAAAGAGTGTCCATTTTAACCAAGCATGTTGAACTTTTAAGCAAACACTCTCAAGACAAACCTCAAAAAGCTAAAGGTAACCTTACTATAACTCGACCTAACCTAAACAATTCCGTGAAATACTATTCAAATCAAATCTCCATTGCTAATGGGCAAGACAAAACGTCAGTTTCTGGTGGTCTCAATAATATCTGTCCTGGGAATACAGAAATAGAGAAAGCATCGGTTGGAAATGATGATTTGGCCTCAACTTCAGTTAATAATCCCTCTGATGTTCACCAACATAGGATTACTTTCGTAGAGGATCGTCTACCTGAGAAATGGTATACCGTAGTGAAACGAACCAGACAAGAGAAACAAATAATTGTGGGAGGTAAAAGTGTTAATAAGGACAGTTGTTTAAAGTCAGTTCAAAAGAAAACGCATCTTTTTGTATCTAGACTGGACCCATCTACCACTGAAGAAGCATTGGGGAACTATGTGAAAAATATTTTTCCCGAAGCAGCATGTGAAAAACTTAACTCTAAATATCCAGAGTCATATGCTTCTTTTAAAATAACATTAAATTTCGAGAATTTGGAGAAATCTCTAGACGCGAGTGTTTGGCCTACTGGTGTTCTAGTTACAAGATATTTTTTAAAGAAACGAGCCCCGGAAACCAATGTTATGTAAATTCGGTGCCTACAGATATCTGTCTACTCAATGGAACTTCTTCACAAAATATCTCATTAACTAGTGTGAATGTTCAGTCACTGCCAAATAAGATCTCGAATCTAGAACTCTTTACTAGCAACTTTAATCCTGATGTGATTTGTATAACCGAACATCACTGTACTGTTGACTCTATATTCTCAATGCATTTAGAAAGCTATGTTCTGAGCTCATACTATTGTAGACAAATTCATAAATGTGGTGGCTGTCTCATATTTGTAAAACAATCTGAGACATTACAATTTTATGAAATCGACTGTGCCAAATTTACAAGTGAACTGAATTACGAGTGCTGTGCCATAAAACTCTTTACTGACAACTATGAGTGTTGTATTCTGAATGTTTACAGACCCAGTGGAGGAGACTTTGAAACGTTTTTTATTAATTTTTATGATACATTAGAATATATACTAAAGATATTTAAAGTCATTTATATCTGTGGCGACCTTAATATAAATCTTCTAGCCTCAAACATAAATAAATGGCAACTAGACGATATTATTCAGTGTTTTGGATTGCATTATACTTCTTACGAATCTACTCGATTTAACTGCAATGTAAACGGTAAGATGACGTCAACAAAAATAGACTATTTAATAACAAATGATGATACCTGTGAGAAGTCTAGAGTCATTGAACCCAACTTAGGAGATCACTTGGCTTTATGTTATGACATAAAAATTAATACCGATAGACCGAATGATAATGTTAATAATGAAGCTCCTAACTGTAGAAGGAAAATAACAGAATCTGGATTGAACACTTTGTTATTACTCTTCAGTATAATTAACTTTGCTTGGTTATATCAATGTACAGCTGACGTTGATACCATGTTTAATGGTTTTATTAATACCATCTTATGGGCAATGGATATATGCTATTGTTCAACTCCTAAATTTCGTAATTGTACAAGACAGTTCAAAAATTGGATAACGAATGACCTAATTGAAAAAGGAAATGAGCTAAGAGCTTTATTTACGGCAGTAAGGAGTTCGAACAATAATGCGAATCTATTCCAACTATACAGAGAGAAAAAGAAAGACTACAAGAAATGTATAAATACCCAAAGACGTAATCACTATTCTCAATTGATTAGCAGTTCTAGTAATAAACAAAAACAAATATGGGATATTGTTAACTCCAAATTAGGCAGGACGAAAAAAGCTACAAAAATCAATCTTCACCATAATGGACAAATCGTATCTGACTGTCATGAGGTGGCAAATATTTTTGCTACTCATTTTTCAACTGAACCGCATAACACAATTCAAAACTGCTTTGGAAGGAATGTTTCTTTAAATTGTACTACGTCCCTCGCTAGATGTAATAGTTTCTTTTACAACGAGGTAGATTCATACGAAGTAATTAGCACTATTCAGGGATTAAAGGAAACCACTAGCCCTGGCTCAGATTCCATTTCTGCCAGGATATTGAAAAAGATTGTAGATTATATAGCTGCTCCATTGAGTTTCATAATAAATCAGTGTGTGCACTCTGGTATTTTCCCCTGTTCTCTCAAAACGGCACTAATTATTCCAGTCCACAAAAAAGTGAGAAGACTAGCCCTAACAATTACAGGCCTATTTCTATTTTAAATACTTTATCAAAAGTTTTTGAAAAATTGATGTATAAGAGAATGATGAATTATTTGATCAAATTTAATATTTTAAATGGAGCTCAACTTGGCTTCACTAAAGATATATCTACTGAAACAGCATTGTATTATTTTAATAACTGCATTTACAAATTACTTGACATAGGAAATCATGTTGCTGGATTGTTCTTTGACCTTACCAAAGCGTTCGACACGTTAGACATTCAATTTGCCTGTTCAAAACTTGAAGCACTAGGTTTTAGAGGAATGTATTTAAAATTTTTAGCTTCATGTTTAACTAGACGTAGCATGCATGTCAAAGTTTTTAATAGTCTTTCTAATAATTTTGAGATTAATATGGGTGTTCCTCAGGGTTCTATCTTGGGACCACTTATTTTTCTTTTATATATTAATGACTTGCCAAACTTTATCAATGGCGGAGAAGTTTTATTATATGCAGATGATACTGCTATTGTGACAACAGCCAGAAATACTGAAGACCTTGTTAATAAATTGGAATTAGTGTCTACACAATTTAAAACATGGTGCGATATAAACAAACTTGTTTTAAATGTTGACAAAACTGTATGTGTCAAGTTTAGCAATAGATTAATCGACCATAATGAGATTTATTTTAATTTTAACAATACTGTTATTCATTCAGAGCCCACCGTCAAATTCTTAGGTGTCTATCTCGATAGCCTACTTAATTGGAATAAGGAAATACAGTATTTGGCCAAGAAGTTGAATGCTGCTGGCTTTGCAATTTTACAGTTAAGGTATATCTTAAATAAGAACATTTTAATTTCTATTTATTATTCCTTGGTATATCCATATTTATTGTATGGAGTTTTTCTCTGGGGCAATTCTGGTAACTGTGGAAGACTATTCGTTGCTCAAAAAAGAGTTATACGACTAATCTTTGGGCTTCAAGGACAAGACTCATGTAAACAGTTTTTTAAGGATAATTACCTACTTACTCTTCCATGTATATACATTTTAAAATGTCTCGAATTGTTCAAAAAGAATGAAAACGATTTCCGTAAGCATCAGCAGGTTCACACCCATAACACACGCTTCGCCTATTTATACTTGACGGATCGCCATAGATTAAAAAAGTATGAGAAATCCCCCTGCCATGTTGGAATGAAACTTTTTAATAAATTGCCTAAACAAATGCAAGATCTGCCATCGCCTGTTTTTAAAAGATCAGTGAAGAAATTATTACTTAACACAATAAAACAAAATGAAGCAATTTGTATACAGTAGAGCATGTCAATAAGTTAAAATCAATCAGAAATAAAAACACTTGTTGCTCCACTTACATAATATTAGGCAGGACCGGTTTCAAGGAAGAACAGCTTCCTTATCTTCAGCTGGATGTCGACTGGTGTGGTGCTGGGAGATCCAAGTCTATAGTTGGCGCTGTGCTGCCATCTGTCTTCCCCAGGATCAAACTAAAAATCTCGTCGGCCAATGGTGGAATATAGGAAAGAATATATACATATAAAGAAGGTCGCTGTGCAGAATGGCTTCAATATGGAATTCATCGATAAGATGATTTCTAAACATAGAAAAAGAAAAATGATCAGAGACAATTGCACCTTAGCAAACAATGATAATGAGAAGCCGATATATAGGAAATTCACCTTCCACCCGAAAGTATTTTACAGGTTTGAGAAAGTATTCAAGGACGTGAATATAAAACTGGCTCCACAAAATAAATTCAACCTTAGGAACCTACTTAACCACCCATTAAGAAATAGTGTTCCCAAACTCAAATTATCAGGCATTTACCAAGTTGACTGTAAAGATTGCCACAGTATATATATCGGACAAACCAGAAGAAACCTTGAAGCTAGAATGAAAGAACATTTGAACAACGTCAGATTGATGCACACGGAAAAATCGGCCATAGCTTTTCATGCATATACATGTGACCATCACATTAATAACAACATAAAATTGTTAAAACATGTTAAAAGACCTTTAGAATTAATGACATGGGAGAAGATTTTCATTTTAAAAAATAAAGACAGGGCTATGAATTTTGATATACCATTGGCCGACGAGATTTTTAGTTTGATCCTGGGGAAGACAGATGGCAGCACAGCGCCAACTATAGACTTGGATCTCCCAGCACCACACCAGTCGACATCCAGCTGAAGATAAGGATGCTGTTCTTCCTTGAAACCGGTCCTGCCTAATATTATGTAAGTGGAGCAACAAGTGTTTTTATTTCTGATTGATTTTAACTTATTACTTAACAAATGTTACTACTCTGTGAGCGAATTTTACAATGATAAACTTTAAGCTGTTTGATCACTGTGTACGGTGTACGATTTCTTAGATTTTAGCACTAAATCTTTTGGCTTTTATAATTATGTCAGTGTTTTATTTTCTATCTTAATTTGTAAATACTGTAAATATATGTTTGACGTGTCAATCTGTTATTATGTAACGGCAATCTGACAAATAAATCTGGATCTGAATCTGAATATATAAATGTATGTCATTAAATAATTGATCAAATAAGGGCAATTTGTTTTTGCATTTTTTGCTTTATGTTGCACTTTTTGCCATTTTTAAGAGATAGGTCATTTTTTGGCAATTTTTAGTTCATTTTCTGCATTTTTAGGTCTTTATCGGCATTTTAAGTCATGTTTCGGTACAGGTAGAGAGGAGCTTTTCCATGTACAAATCGTTACTTTCAGACAATAGACTCGTTTTTATTTGAGAATCTCAGCCAAGAATTCATAGTTAATTTTAATTCAGGTTTTTTGTAAACACCACAACAGTTTGTCTTGTAGCAATAAATATTTTTTTCTTTCTTTTTAAATGTCACATATTTGCTAGGGGCAATTTGATGGGCATGCCAATTCAGAAGGGCGTCCAAGTAGTACAAATTTACTTTCTTTACTAATAAATGTGTGTTTTATATTTGTAAATTAATATATAACGCACTGACATCCATTAAATTCCTTTTAGCGATTCATATTTTAAAAAACTAAATTTAAGTAATAATGGAATTTTTTTTTTTTTTTTTTTAATTTTGTGTCATTTTTTTTACTGTTTCCAGGTCATAAATGCATTTTTTTACTATTTTATGGTCATTAAATGCCTTTACCTAATCATGACCCATCCTCAGCTATACTCCATCTGAGGTAGGAACAACAGCTGTGCCTCCTGGTGTGTGTTTAACGAACCTCTTGATTAGATCGTCATCAGCAGGTATATATCAAAATTCATCAGCTGGTCCCTGTTTTTGTGGATATAAATTTTCTCCCAAACTGTGAGCTCCTTATGTCCCTGGACATGTCCCCCTTCAATTCATAAGCAGCTCACAGTTTGGAAGAAAATTTACATCCACAAAAAAAGGGACCAGCTGATGAATTTTAATATACCTGATGATGATGTTCACCTCAGATGGATTATAGCTGAGGATGAGTCATGATGTTGGCTCGAAACATGTTCAGATTAGTTTGAATTAAGTGAAGTTAAGCATGTTAAATCTCCATCTCAAGTATTAATGCATATTTATTAACTTCACTGTACAAACTTCCTATAAATTTTATGACCTATTTCCTGGCCTCTTAATTCATGTAGACCTGTTTTCAATTAGACTTGTTCGCACAATACACCTTTTGTCCTTAGACATTTATTTCTTAGCCATTCTTTCCTGTGGATCTGTTTTCACTTAGACTTCTTTGTAAGTGAGACCTTGTGCATATCAATAGACCTATTTCCTGAAACCGTTTGTTTCTAGTTACCCAAGGTCATATTATAATCAATCATACTGACTCAAGTCAATAAGCATACTGTACTTACTGCATTGGTGAAAGTGATTCCCTTATTTGCAATCAATTTCTGAGTTTTTGCCAATGGTGTCTGCAAACAAAATAAATCATCAGAAACTTAAGCCAAAATAAGTTTTCACCAATAGAACATAAAAAAGATTTCATGCATACAGAGCACTTAATTTTATTATCTCTGAACGTGAGAAGTTCTGCTGCCCAGCAAGTCATGCAGCGACAACAGGTAAGTCGGTGCCTGTGTAGTCCGTAATAGAAAGACATGAATTTGTTTAACCTTGCAAAACAACAATACTACTATTACACTACTATTATTGTGTTAATTTTATAAAGAGATACTAGAAGTACTGACACTTAATTACCAGAAATGTGTGACACCTTCACAGAAAATCTGCATTTAGACCTACTTCTTTCGTGAATCCTGCCTAATTTTATAATAATGCTGATGATTCTCTCCTATCTCATCAATCTTCTCAGTAGGAAAGTATTGTACAAGTCCTTATAGTACAGACTATTTCAGAAAAAGGTGGTTGTGGAAATGGGTATAGAAAGTTCATTAAAATAATACTGTGGTATTCCGATTCTGGACAGAAACACCGTACATAAACTTGTAATTCAGTTTAAGGAAATAGGATCTGTATCGAAAAAATAATCCAGAAAACATCTCTGTGTGCTTACGCAAATGACTGATAAAAAAGGAGAAAAATAAAAAAGTGAGACTGATAAAAAAGGAGAAAAATAAGAACAGCATCAGAATAGAATTAGGCAACATTTACAGGAGAAGAATATGTGCAGGTAGATCTAAATGCAAATTTTCTCTTAAGGTGTCATGAATGTGTCTAGTAGCTCTTATAATCAAAGTTAGCACAATAATGTGCAATTTTCATAGGTAATACTGTTATTTTACAAAATTAAACAAAACCCATTCTTTTCGGCTACAGATTTCTTGGGCACCAAAACCCAGTGTTCTGTAGGGCAGCAGAATACCCGAGGCACAGAGTGGATGAAATAAAACACCCTTTAGAAGAAATAACTAAAAAATTATTATTGTAAATTCTCTTTGCAAGTTTCCTTTATTTATAAGAAATAATTTAGAAGGGGGAAAAGGAAATGAAAGAAGAAAAAAAACCTGGTATGTTTTCAGGATGAGTAGTCATATAAAATTAGGCAGAACTACTACAAATTTCCCATTAACCTTTTCACTGATAACATATTATTCACTATGCAAACTGGTGGTGCTGAATTAATTTGCAAATTTCTTTTGTAATCATTAGGGCAAGGCATTCAATGACCATAAAATAGTGAAAAAATGCAAAATAAAAAATGCATTTATAACCTAAAAACATTGAAAAAATGACACAAAATTTTTAAAAAAATGACCAATAAATTTTCCATTATTACTTAAATTTAGTTTTTTACAGTAATGAATCGCTAAAAGGAATTTAATGGATGTCAGTGCGTTATATATTAATTTACAATATAAAGCACACATTTTATTAGTAAAGAAGTAAGTCAATTTATACTAGTTGGACACCCTTCTGATCTGGCATGCCCATCAAATTGCCCCTAGCAAATATGTGACATTTAAAAAGAAAGAAAAAATATTTATTACTACAAGACAAACTGTTATGGCGTTTACAATAAACCTGAATTAAAATTAACTATGTACACTTGGCTGAGATTCTCAAATAAAAACGAGTCTGTTGTCTGAAAGTAACGATTTGTACATGGAAAAGCTCCTCTCTACCTCCACCGAAACATGACTTAAAATGCCGATAAAGACCTAAAAATGCAGAAAATGACCTAAAAATTGCCAAAAAATGACCTATCTCTTATAAATGGCAAAAAGTGCAAAATAAAGCAAAAAAATGCAAAAACAAATTGCCCTTATTTGATTAATTATTTAATGACAAGACATTTATATATATTCGAGCTATCTTTTAACCTTCATATAAAAAAGATGCAAAATCATCAAATGCCTTGCCAAATCAAATCATAAAGGGACAATCAATTGCAAATAATTTGTCAGATTCCTCCGAAACAAGAGCACAGTATGTATTTATTTAAGTTCAGAATGATTTACTTAACCCTGGGATAGCCACATGTCATCATAACACAGCTCATTTAACATGAATTTCAATGGATGATGCAATACATTGCCAACATATTTAGCTACATATAGCAGCAAAAGGCTTACAACCTGGAACAGATGGTGTCAGGAAATAGATAACAGATGAGACTATACGCTGACACACTCAGGTTCAAAAAAGTATGAGTGAAATACAGAGTTTTTAAAGTCAACTCTGTCTTCTTTTTCCAGCACTAGGCTTATATCTATTAAATACTTAGTTTTGGCCATCTATTTGCATGCTAGTTATACCTCGATTATAAGAACAATTAATTAGTAGAAAAACTAACAAAATATTAACTTTTGCTGTAAACAAAACCAGTTTTATATAAGAGTAGAGGTTTTCGTGGCGAAGAATCTGGGTGAAAGTTTCTCAGGTGGTTAGCCAGGTGTGGAAATGAATTTCTCCTGACGTTTCGAAGGCCCACACTGCCTCCATTTTCAAGGGCGTTGAAGTGCCGAGTTGTCGTCCTGGTGTAGAATATATACTGCTTAGATCCAACCAATCAGGTGTCAGTAGCCCCTCAATCGGTCCTTTTATGGGCCAGCCTCTCCCTGCTGTTCATCACTTGTTTGAGGCAGTGATTCCAAGTAGGGCTGATATTAATTCCCACGTCTCTGTTCAGGTTGTCTGTTTCCAACTTAATTTCAATGGCCTCTTTTATTAGTCTGTACTAATTTCAATGGCCTCTTTTATTAGTCTGTCCCAGTAATATGTCTCGGCTAGAATCATGGTATTGGAAAATTCTATTTTGTGTCCTAGGCCGAAGTTGATGGCATGTTCTGCTACCGCAGATTTCTCAGGGTAGAAGCGTCTCATGTGTAGAGCATGTTCCGTGCAGCATTGATCAATAGTGCGGGCAGTCAGGCCGATGTATGCTTTACTGCATTCACAGGTAATGTGATACACGCCAGGGGTCCTGAGGCCCAATTCGTCCTTCATGGGTCATAAAAAGCTCCTGATTTTTGGGGGTGGTTTGAATACTGCCTTGATCTTCCTCTTCCACAGTATTCGGGCTAATCTCTGAGAGAGACTCCCAAAATATGGCAGTAGTGCGACTCGTGTGGTGTCCTCAGAGTCAGGTGTTTGTGTTTTCTGGCAAATGGTCCTTTTCAGGGCCCTACGAATTTCGGCATCACAATAGCCATTCTGTAGAAAAGTCTTCCTAAGAAAGCCGAGTTCGTCGGGAAGGCTCTCTTTGTCCAAAATGGAAATTGCTCTCTGGATGAGAGTGTGAAGGATAGTTCTCCATTGTGCCGGATAGTCTATGCTACCTCCATTCAAATATAGATCTGTGTGCGTCGCCTTCCTGTAGACTCTGTGGCTGAGTTTTCCATTGGTCTTCTTCTGTATTAGTATGTCAAGAAATGGCACCCAGACTTTACAGGCTCCCTAAAATTCACAAGGAAGGAGTACCGCTGCAACCTATAGTAAGCGCGATAGGGACCCCAACATACAAACTGGCCCAACATCTAGCCCAGATCCTACATCCTTATGTGGGGTATTGTAATCACCATGTCAGGAACTCGACTGAATTCATCAAGACCTTGGAGGACATTACAGTCAATGATGGGGATCTGTTAGTAAGCTTTGATGTTGTGTCATTATTCACCAAGGTTCCAATAGAAGACACACTTGAACTACTTAAGCCTCATTTCAGTCAAGACATAATACACCTATTCCGGCATACTCTGACATCTACTTACTTTCTCGGTGGTAAATATTACGAACAAACAAATGGCATGTCCATGGGATCTCCACTTTAACCTGCAATAGCCAACCTATATATGGAACACTTTGAGAAGGTTGCTCTTGAAATGGCAAAACTCCAACCTCCCTGCTTCTACAGATACGTGGACATGTTTTTTATCTGGACACATAGACAAGAGAAACTGAAAGAATTCCTACACCATCTCAACAGCATCCACCAGAACATCAACTTCACCATAGAGATTGATGAAAATGGTTCCCTGCCATTTCTTGACATACTAATACAGAAGAAGACTAATGGAAAACTCAGCCACAGAGTCTACAGGAAGGCGATGCACACAGATCTTTATCTGAATGGAGGTAGCCATCACTATCCAGCACAACAGAGAGGTGTCCTTCACACTCTCATCCAGAGAGCCATTTCCATTTCGGACAGAGAGAGCCTACCCGATGAACTCGCCCATCTTAGGATGACTTTTCTTCAGAATGGCTATCGTGATGCCGAAATTCGTATGGCCTTGAAAAGGACCATTTGCCAGAAAACACAAATACCTGACTCTGAGGACACCACATGAGTTGCACTACTGCCACATTTTGGGAGTCTCTATCAGAGACTTGCCCGAATACTGTGAAAGAAAGATCAAGGCAGTATTCAAACTACCCCCAAAAATCAGGAGCTTTTTACAACCCGTGAAGGATGAATTGGGCCTCAGGACCCCTGGTGTATATTGCATTCCTCGTGAATGCGGTAAAGCATACATCAGCCAGACTGCCTACACTGATCAATGCTGCATGGAACATGCCCGAAGACTCTTCTACCCTGAAAAATCAGCGATAGCAGATAGCAGAACATGCCATCAACTCCGGCCCAGGACACAAAATAAAATTTTCCAATACCATGATTCTAGCCAAGACATCATGTTACTGGGACAGACTAATAAAAGAGGCTATTGGAAATAAGTTGGAACCAGACAACCTGAATAGAGACGTGGGAATTAATATCAGCTCTATTTGGAATCACTGCCTCAAACAGGTGATGAACAGCAGGGAGAGGCTGCCCCATAAAGGGACCAACTGAGGGGCTACCAACACCTGATTGGTCGGATCTGCGCAATCTGAATTCGTATATATTCTACACCAGGATGACGACTCGGCACTTTAACGCCCTTGAAAATGGAGGCAGCGTAGGCCTTTGAAACGTCAGGAGAAATGAATTTCCACACCTGGCTGACCACCCGAGAAACTTTCACTCAAACCCGTTTTCAGTAACACATTAAATTAAAACTCATAATAGACTTCAGGTAGGCTCAAAATTAACCAATTTATTCTATTCAGCCACACTTTGAATCTGCTTGGTGATCTATCATGATTTGGAAACGTATGAATACTTATTCCTAAATCTACATTTGTGGTGTTTGAACATCTAGGCATTTCCAACATACTGGCATGTAAACTCACGCATGCAATGATGAGACACAAGTTGCTTGGCCATATGAAATCTGACTATTGCAGTGAAAAGCGGGCAGCTAGGTATCTGTGGCATCACTCCGTTGGAAGCCACATCAGTTAATCTTTGAATTTGCGAGAACAAAGCATCGCAGAAACATGGGGTTTTCTCTGCTATATTAAAAAAAATTAATATTTTTTCTTAGAGTCACTTGATTTAAAAGTTAAAAGGGCCTTTAAGTTGTTTAGTGGTCAATCAGGCGGATACTTCAACCAACCTTATTCATTTAATAGACCACCACGGAAATGAAATTTATCACCATAACTGTTTTTTTTTTTGTTAAAACATATCTTGTTTATTTATGATTTGTCTTTTGTTTATCAACATCTTGTCATGAAGTAATTCATCATCCTGTTCCTCCAAATAATATCGTAATTTAGTGTAAAAAAAAAAATCAGGGAATCAGCAAAGTGGATAATCTGCCCACAGATAATCGAGAGTTTATTCCATGTATAAATTAAAAATACTCGTATTACAGATATCTAAAAAAATACTCAGGAAAAAATAGATATAATAAACACTAAGAAATACTGATATCTGAGGGATTATCAGATATGCATCACATCAGTATACAAAAAGCAGTCATTTCATTCTCATTATAACTACCCTTAATGGTTACACTTTCAATAACTGTGAAATCAATTAACAATTGTAATAATACCAGTAGTGTATATTGACCATATCAAATTACAAAGTGAATGACTAATTTTTAATGCTGTAGGTTCTACACAACTAATTTAGAAGTTGTTTGAAAGCCCAATCTGTTTCTAATTTTGTTATGAATAAATGAGAACTTTGAAAAAATATACTCCAAAGATGCAGATGATGCAGGATATCCTTGAAGGTATTCCATTAGTTCCAGAAAGTCTGTATCAATTCCACTTTTTTAAAGGATCTTCCGCAATAATATGAAAAAAATGTCTTGGGGAAAAGGCTCCTCTTCTGATTGAAACTGAACTATGTATTGTGAGTACTGTGGATTCATATTTATATTTTTTAGCCAGAACTTCAGTTATTTATTTTGGGTTGGGCTTGGCTACTACAGCCTAGCTATAAAACAATTAAATAATAAAAGAAAATATTTCTGAAGGCTTATTTATTACAAAATGGAATCATAAAGCTTGATATTATTACACTATAATTATGGCAATTGTTTTAAAACTATTTCTCATGAAATAACACAGAAATGTTTAGGAATAAGAATATAATCCATAAAGTTGGAATTTAACATATCATAATGTTTTCAAGTTTTCCCACTTTTGCCTGCTATTGACCAATTTATCTCGGTATTTACTAGTTAGGGAAGATTTTGGTTTGACTTTAGCTCTTTACTGCAACTTCAGGACACTGGAAATTTTAAATGTTAGTAACCTTCACTGAAAAATAAACAAGTCATCACTGTATTCAGGGTACAACAAATATACAGTATGTATGAAAAAGGGTTAAATTATGTTTTCATAAGTTTCAGGGGTTGCTTTTTAAAATAAAAATTAAGCAAGACCATGCTAAAAACACGTGAATTTCTAATATCTAATATGCAGTATTTTATTAAACACAATTGTACAAACATGGAAACACAAAATTACCTGCTGAATTCTTGAAATCCCATCGTTCTAAGTAGAGAATAAAAATCAACATGAAAATATGGTCACAATTGTACTGCTTTGTTTCTGAAACCACTTAGTCTCACTAAGATGGAATTCAATACTGTACAAAATTGATTTAGTGGTGGCTTAAGAATCCATCATTAATATCATAGACTTGAAAGCTTTCATTCTATTACATTAATGTTACAGTGAAATGTTAGTTTTAATCACATGGCTTTTGTGTTCATGCTCATTATTACAGTAGAATATGTCATGAATAAGACTACAAAACTGTATTAAGGGTTTATGATTGTTCAAATGAGATTTAAGATGAAAGCTACAGTTCTTAGGATAAAAAGATATGTATTTTCAAATTCAAACTCTACTAATTTTTTCTTTCGTTTTAATTGGTGACAGAGATAAAAAAAAGTATAATATTTCTATGCATGCTCCCTTGACATAAGTGTGACAATAAACCCTGTATTCTACAAACTATAATTTAATACGTGATTTACATGTTGTCTCTAATAACCTGGAATTTTGAACTTTACTCATCTGAAAAAGATTCTACTACAATTTTCTTCAACAAGATAATGTCAAACAAAAAAGTTTTCAAAATATAAAATGAAGAAGAAAGAAGTAAAACAACACACTTATTTAATCACTCAACTTCACTTATTAAGTAGATTATGAAAACGACTTGATCACAAGATGGATCCTTCCTACAGAGCCATCTACCAGCAATCCAGTGAAACCGGCAGTGTCCATCTGATGATGCAAGCTACAGCTTGTGAAACGCGTTATGGGTAATAATCTACTTAATAAGTGAAGTTGAGTGATTAAATAAGTGTGTTGTTTTAATTTAACCACTTCACTGTGTATTCCGGCAGAATTATCGGATAAGAAAGAAGTAATTTGAAGATGGAGAAAATTAATAATTTTACTGAAGCTGTAATTCTTGTAAATATCTGGAAGCAAGAATTGTATAATGTTGCATAACAGAAGACAATGAAGAAATTAATAAAATAAGGAAAAGGATACATGAAGCTAATGGAGTGTATGCATTATTGACATCAATAATAAAGTCAAGGAACATTCGTCACACCAAAGCCACACTGTATAACGTTATGATTAAATAAATAAATAAATTTTTTATTCACCGTTGGTATTTAAAAATACATGGTTTCGTCATCATTTCCTAAGATTAAGTCTAAAACTAGTTATAATACAGAGCATAAAATACTACAGGACAAAATATAAATTAGTTATATATGTTGCAACTGTGAAAGAAACTAAAATTAAGTTAGCCTAGAAGATTTTCTGTACATACACTAAATAAAAGAAATATGCGAGAAACAAGGTAATTGAGGTAGAAATGAGATTGAATAGTCACATGGCAGTTTAGGACTATGAATCACAATCACAAGGCATACATAGAGACTAACAAGAGAAATTGGAGTAGAGAGAGAGAAAGAGTGATATCCTGTAACGGAGGAGAAATTAGTCAAATTATAAATCTTTAAAGGAGGACTGAAAAAATTCGTTTACATTAAAGAATGAGAAATCCTTTAATAGGGAACTTACTTTGTGTTTAAATTTCTTAGGATCTAACTTTTTGAATGAGTTGGGCACTTTGTTATACAGTTTAATGCCTTGATGTGCAATGCTTTTTAGGAATTTAGTGGTTCTATGGTTATTGAGATGTATATCATTAGAGATTCTTGTGTTGTACTTATGGAGATCATGGTTACATTTGAAAAGTTGTTGATTACAATGAATGAAATGAACAGTCTCCAAAATATATAAACATGGTAAAGGCATTATATTAAGCTTTTTAAAAATTGGTTTACTGCTGGTTCTAGTGGGAACATTAACCATGATTTTTAAAATTTTTTTTTGAATTCTAAAAACCTCGATCATTTTTGGAGAGTTACCCCAAAAAATTATACCATAGTTTAGTACCGATTGAATACAACCGAAATAATAGGTTTTAAGTATTCCTATATTTGAGATGTTGCTTAAAATACGAAAGGCATAACATAAAGAAGATAGTTTCCCTTTTAAATAAGAGATATGATCATCCCATGAGAGATTTTTATTTATATAGATACCTAGAAATTTAATTTTGTCAATTTCGGATATCTTTGAGTTTCCAATGCTTACTTCAAGAGAATTATCATTGTCTGTATGACTGTTGAAGTTGATAAAAAAGGTTTTGTCCGAATTTAGAAATAGTTTATTATGGTTAAGCCAATTAAATAGATTTAGATTTGTTTCGTTTATTTCAGCTTTTAGTTGCATTATATGCTTGTTTATGAAAATTACGTTGGTGTCATCTGCATAGAGAATTGTTTTAAAAGGTGACAGAGAGACAGGTAAATCATTAATGAAGATTAGGAAAAGAAGGGGTCCGAGAATTGAACCTTGAGGAACACCGTGTTCTAATGTAACTTCGTTTGAATAGGAGGAATTTATTTTGACTACCTGTTTTCTGTTGGTCAAATAAGAGGCAAACCATTTATTAGCATGCCCTCTAATTCCGTACTTATCTAATTTATGTAACAAAATTTTGTGATTGACTGTGTCGAAGGCTTTCCGAAGGTCAAGAAATAGTCCAATTACATTAGACTTTTGATCTTTTGCCGATAAGATATCTGTTAAGAAAGAATATAAGGCTCCATTGATTGACAAACCTTTCCTAAAACCAAACTGTGAGGCAGAGAAAATATCACATTTTTCAAGGAAGGGTACTATCCTGTTATACATTGACTTCTCTAAAACTTTTGAAAAAACAGATAAGAGAGAAATTGGTCTGTAATTTTCAATATTATTTCTTTCTCCTTTTTTGAATAAGGGTTTGACTATTGCTTGTTTGAAAATCTCAGGGAAGCAACCCGATGAAAGTGATGAATTACATAATATAGTAATAGGTTTAATTAAATTTTTTGAACAATATTTTAGGACAGTTGAAGGAATTTCATCAAAACCATAAGAGAATTTGTTTTTTAAATCTTTTATTAAACATGATACTTCATTTTCAGTGACTGGCTTTATGAATATTGATTTAGAGTTTAGTAGTGATTCAGGAAAAGATAGAGGGTATTCAGGAAAAGATAGAGGGTAGACCAACAGCAACAAATGACAGCAAGACCTGGACTTGAAATAAACAAGCCTCTAACTTAATCAACACCTTCGAAAGAAGGATTTTAAGAAGAATATATGGTTCAACTCAAAACAATGGCGTGTGGAGAATACGTTGTAACAATGAATTACATACTGGTAACTTATATAATGATTTAACCACCCCCATGAGATTTTGAAAATAGGCAGGGCAAGTTATTTGGATGGGTGATAACCGAATTCCCAAGAAGTTATTATTTAGTCAATTCAAAGGTAGAAGGACTATAGGAAGACCCAGGGAACGCTAGATTGATACAGTGGCAAGAGATGCAAATACCCTACTCAAAACCAGGCAGTGGACATCAATTGCCAAGGATAGAGTTGGAAGGAGGCAGATGATTATGGAAGCTATGGTTTGATCTTGAACTGTTATGCCATAGAAGATTAAGAATAACATATGTTGAAGAAATTTACTATGTCCTTTCTGAATGCACCAAGTTCACATGAAGGAACATAGTAAAAATGTAGCACGTAATATTCTATCTATTGGAAAGTTTATGTTAATGAAAAGATAGCATAGCGTATATTAGGATATCAGTTTTTATTTAAAGACAGCTTATGAAAACAGAGATTAAAAATGTGGAATTATAATCAATCTTGAATCCATACCCAAAGGGAGGTCAATTTTATCTGTTGACACAAAGAACACTTTGGACATGAAGATTTAAGCAATAATGAAAAACATTCATAGCTTGTTTCTTCAACTTATGTTAGCCTTAATGATCCTATAACTCCTACCTCAGAGTGGTTTAGTTGGATTTCACTAAGTGTTAAACATTAACAAATGTTCAAGGACCTGGTGAACAGCAAATGATTCCGAAGAAATAACATTCATACACATTTGTTTATTTGATCAGGGAGACTACATGATTATTTCATTTAAACACACTTTCATGATCATTTCATTTAAATACACTTCCCGGTACATGATTACTTATTTTAAATACACAACACATGTTTGTTCACTTCATTAAAATAAATGGAGACTACAAGATTATTTCATTTAAATACACTTACAAGTCCTCCTAAAATTAAATCTTGATCATCAGTTACTACAAGAACAATATTGCTTCTCTTATTGGTGCTGGATTCGGCAAATGCTGCTAATATGGCCACAATGTTCACAAAGTACCACATCATTGAGTAACTGGAGGCATGAGGTCCAATCCAACACACTCCCTGGCTATTTTCACTCCAAGAGAAAACAATGCAACACTTTTTACCAATGACCTGTAAAAAACAAACAATCATGTAGGAAATGTAATATCATTAAAAACTCATCCTTGAGAGTGCGTTTAGTGTTATGCAAAATAAGATTTGCCAATGAAAACAATGAATAATAACCAGTAGTGTAGTCCCAAAACTTTAACAGTCTATACTGGGTACTCATTTTCGGGAAACTTTTAGCAGAAGTCATATAGTTTGAATCTTTGGCCTACTCAGAAGTAGTTAATACGAGGCGTCTATTAATAAAAATATTTAATTTCTACAACAAATGTTGCCGATTTCAGTGGAGGCACCAGAATTTCTTCTGCAGGTGAACTAGAAGAATGTAAAATGTAATTGTAATCAAATTTATACCTCTAAATTGGTAAATAAACGCATTTTGAATTTTTGTTTGCAACATGAATGACACCTCACTTTTCTTAAGGAATATGTATACGAAAACAAAAATGATAGACTGGCTCTGGTTTAAGGATAAATTAAGGATAATTACAATAGTCATATTTTCTATGAAAATCTACTTGATGTCATGTATTACGTATTCATGGCCACTTACCTTGACTAAATATACTTTCTCTTTGATTCCCTCTTGTAATCAAGTACACGAGGGGTGCACAATTAATTAAAAATGTTAACAACACTGATTTAGGTCACTGTAATGTTAATTAAATATTTTCTATTGTAATATGATGGATGAGCCGATCAAAAATCTTTAAAGAAATCTCGTCTCTGGGTTCCCTTGGATTCTATTTCTTTCCCAGCAATTATTCCCCCATTCAAACTTTTAAATGTGAACCATTAATGAAACTGGATGCCAGCGCTAGCCTTTTCTTATTATGAAATTTCAGACAGTTCTTTGCAGTAACTTTTGAAAAGTTCACAAATCACATACCGTATGTTTTAAAAACAAGACATGACTTCAATAAAATTCATTTCTCATGTCAAAATTCAAAGAATAAAATTAAAAAGTAATTTTATTCTTTAATCCATTATAATCAATTTGGTACAAAACAAAGGGGGGCCTCCCCACCCTTGCCGATTTCAAAACAAGGCAACAGCAATGAATTTATACTCTTAACTTACACTGAAGACCGCACTATTTTGATTCGCCAGTAAAATCTTCCTCAGGTTTTGATTCCCGTTGGCTTAAGTAAAAAACACCCTACAGAGCTTCATGTGGATGTACCACGAGGACATTTTGTACTTACTCTCAAACTGGACTCTCAAGCCAATGGGAGAATTACCAAACACATAAATACATATAAATAGGTAAATAGACAAAACATCCTAAATTAACAAAACATCAAAACAGAGGTAGGCTCATACCTCCTAGAAGCAGAAGGCTTACTCTAACAAATTTAAGTTCACGTAGTACAAATGCACATACCCTTGACTACACTACTGGTAATAACCCGTTGTCTTGTAAATTCTAGTTAACCTCAGTCGTGCACAGATATCAACCAAACAAAGCAAGTTATTCAATAGCTTCCCACGATTGGGGGACCTAGTATGTACGAGCAGTCATCATCAGTCTGTGGTCAAGGCAAGTGTGTCAACAAAGAACCTAAGAGTCCATGGTAATCTCCAAGACATGGTTAGTATAATATTTCCGACACAGCGACTATGTCTGCAAATAATAATAATAATAAAAAATAAAATAAAAATAATAATAATAATAATAAATAAAATAAAAAAACTTGCAGATCCTAAGTTTGAGGAGAATGTGAAAAAATGGTTTTGAGTTGGAACAGTAGACAAAAAAACACTAAATGTAACTGTAGTAAATGAACACAATGCTGGCCTATGGCTCTGTTTTACAGTCTGATGGAAATCTCTTCAATATCTTTCATCAGTCATGTGCCAATGCAGATCAGCTACACAGAATCAATTTTTTTAAAATTATTGGCATTTCTTCTTGAAAGATCCCAGAAAACAAATTTACCAAGAACTCAATAATTTATGTAACAAAGGGAAGTATCGGCATTTTTTCTTGCATTTTCTCTGTGCGTTGCCGTTAATGTTAATCCCACAAGTTGATCTTCAACTATTACTGATCTCAACCATGTTTTTAAACATCTCAGTGTCGAAAAATAATGTTTAGACATATACCTAAATAACACTAATGGGCAACAAAGTAAAAATCTTCAACAAAATGTTTATCATAGGGAACACATCAGGCTCACAATGATGGAGCTGCGTAGACAGTGGATGGTAACTCTGCTTTTTATTCAACTGCTCTTGTCCAATGTTTCGCCCACAAATGGAACTCTCTTAAGAGAAGTGTTTTATAAGAATCCTTTCCATGACTTCCAATGCATATTTGAAACTCTCAACTAACTCTGAAATATGTTTTTTCTCCTGCTTTGTGGGTTGTAATAGTTAGTATACGGAAGGTCAATGCATTTGATATAAGGTGTCTAGAATATAAATACTATTCAACTTGCATTTTACTATCCTCAGGTTGAAATAGGGTGAGTACATAAATGCTTTTATTTTTATTTTGTATTTAAATAAATTTGAATGTTATTTTATTGTGCAATTGTTTTTAACAAATAAAAAAGACAAAGTCCTATTAAATACCGTAAAGTTGAAAACATTAAAGCAGTACTGCAAACACAAAACTGGCAGGAAACTGAAATAGGCCACAAACACTGTAACCACATACTTTAGACTGCAAACAATGGCAACGTTTGCTGCACACCCCAATAGCAGAACAATTTTCTTGGAGAAGGAGCCAGGAAGTGAGAAATGATGATTGGCTTCTGACGAGGTCAAACCACATTGCTGTAATGGCCGAATGACAATAAAATTGCAAAAAGAAAGAAAGAAAGACAAAGAAAGAGTACCTCTTAAACTTCCTACATCTATCTGTCAAAAAAACAAAGTTACATTGATTTCAGTACAACTTAGTACAATTTTTAAAAATCTGATGTGAAACGTAACTTCCTCCACCAAACTGTAAGGTTTGGCTCTTGGTACGAGGGTCATTTCAGAAGTCATGGCAACTATTATTTATCAGTCAATAAAGCTGCAGGAAACAAAAATCAGGATATACGATTGAAAGTCGTTGGAATGTTCTTTGCAATGCTGGTACTAAATTGGGATCTGGATACAAGGCGCTATGGGTAAGGGATATTGAAAGATGCGTAAAAAGAGATCATTGTTTTATTCATATTACATATGCACAAAACAGTAGGCCTACGTGTAATACTCATACTCTTATGAGCTAACAACCTTCAAAATAATTCCCCAAGGCAGCCACACATCTTGTCAATGATTAGGAAGGTGCTACGCATCCACGTTTGAAGGCCTCCATCTGCTATGCAGAAATGCAATTTTTACATATACTCTGTTCAATTTTAGTGACATCTATTTCGGAACACAGTTTCTAGGATACTAACATTTGCATGTATTGTCTACTGGACACCAATGCACTGAGACGTAATCTGGTAGTTGCATCCTCTACTGTGTACACCATGTTTTCAAATGTATATAGTGTAATAATCGCATATGCGGTTATTCGGAATATATATAAAATAGTTGCCATGACTTCTGAAATGACCCTCGTATAATATATTAAAATACATAATATACCACATAATTTATTATGAATATTATGGAATTAATGTACAGAAAATTTAAATAAAATCATTAGAGCAGATTTCAAGAAAATCATCGAAAATCATTCTCATCACGTTAACTAGTTGTAAAAATGAATTGCATCCCCGATGGATACACACTCTAAAATAAAATATGATTAAATGCACTTACATAACTTTCTCTATCCTAAGCATGGATAATACACCTTTCTCACATCACATTCTGATATAGAACAAGATGCCATATTGCAAATAAGATGCCAATTTAGTTTTCAACCTAATGCAAAGCTTGATTGTTCACCAGGCAAGACTGGGTTTTCATTCTATTTCTATACAAACAGTGGCTGGCTTATAATAACCCTTCAGAGAATTTTTTTCAAAAAAGTTTAAAATGAAAAGTTTTAGTTCTTCAAATAGTCTTTTTAAAATAATTCTTTTTTTTTTTTAAATCAAGGGAAAAAGATGTGAAGGAGGAGAGAACAATAACTTCAGTTAATTAATACAACATTTTAATTTACCAATTTTTAGAGCAACAATTACAGTTTAAATTTAAGTACACAGGCAATATGAAGAGAGAACAGCTGAGTTGTAGCGAGGAGAAGTCAAGTCATCATTTCTGTTTAGAACAGTGTTACATTACACAGCTAATAAACATATTTAACCACCAAGCTTGCAATTTTATGTAGGATACTTGTCTGTACAGAATACCTCACTTGGTGATAAACTTTTTGTAACGCCAAGGAGGTAACTTACTTGATACAAGAATAAATTACTAAAAGTTCTTCAAATAAACACTTCAAGTACAAAATTTGAATAAAATTGTTAGAGCAATTTTCGAGAAAATAAGGAAAAACTAAATTTTCTTCAAGTCAAGTGGCATTAAAAGTAAGAGAAAGTAGTCACCAATTTTTGTGTCAAATCCCCAGAAGATACCTTACCCAAACATACAATTTTAATACAATTTTTCGTTCCAAGCAACTAGGCTGTTCTTAGACACAGACAAACAATTTTGAATTCAGGGGAGCTAAAAAAAAGTAGCCTATTTATGCTAAAAACTCAACAAAGAATTTTGGGGTATAAAACAATACTTCCTCTACATATCTAGTACCCATGGTAAGGGCAGAGGAATAAAAAAAAAACAAGATAGTCTTAATATAACTAGTCTAATCGGTTTAGCACTTTGGCACCTCCTGTAGGCCAACTTAACATTTACATCGATTTTGCATGGACATAAAGTGGACCTGATTAATGACTTTGATACAAACAAAGTGTGGTTGATGCAACTTATATGCATACCTCAAGTAAACAGTATAATACATCCAGGCCTTCAGCTAGAACTAATACATCATTTGCATTATTTCGTCAAAATATAAGGGGACTTGAAAACAAAATTGAAGGATTTAACTTAGCAATTTTGGATGCAATTAATTCTAATATGCAGGAAATTCAAGTTATTTGTTTAACGGAACACCACTGTGCAGAATCAGAACTGGAACAAATAAAAATTGATAACTTTTCATTGTGTTCAAACTTTGTAGAAGTTCCATCAAATATGGAGGTGTGAGTAGGCTATATTTTTCAAAAGAAACTTAAATTTTAGTGATACAGACACAGGGTTTTGAATGTTGCTCAGCCAGAGTGGAGACCAACAATGATAGGCTATATTTGTGATACTAACCATTTACAGAGCACCATCAGGTAATTTCCATTATTTTATAAATCAGTTAGAAAGGGTTCTTAATTCTCTGTATAGTAATAACTAGACTTCGGATTTTAGGTAAAAACCTATTTTAATCCTTAAGTGATATATGGACAAAAACTTGTATATGCATGCTTCATAAGTGACTATGCCTAAAACTGATACTTTTATAGAACCTAAAACAGCCTATTTTTACGTTAGAGCCCAATGTTGCCTTTTTGCTTGTTTTTCCTCTAAAGTTCAAAATAAGTTACTTTTTTTTATAAATTCTAGCATTTATTTTTAGTTCATACTAAATTTTTAGCTCGGGATGTGCAGTACATGACACATTTGTGAAGGGGTTAAATACAGTAGTAAGGAATGTTTCGTCTTCAGTAGAAAAATTCCTTGGAATTCCCAAGAAAATGTGTGTTTTTCTCCCGACTCCAACATCCAGTATATATGTTCAAAAAAAAAAAGTAGTTCTCTGAATCACTGAGGGATACAAGGAATTGATTATGCTAGCGTGCGTAGAATTTCCTCAAGATTTTTATTTTAAAAACTAGCATCGCTAAAATCTTAGGCCTATTCTAAGCACGAAATATTTAATAAATATTATTTTAGAACTAAATTACACTAATTTATTTTAATGCAAAGGTAGTAAATGGATTTCAATTAATTAGTTTTCATTTTGTTTTTTGTAGATATCCAGTGACAAAAAACCTCATTTAAGTCAACATGTGCAAGGTGCTACACATCAGGGAAATGTGGCGCGAAAAGTAAAATCAAAACCGTCTCTTCTAACTCAACCAAACAGTTCAACAACCAAAAATGAATTTCACGCAGGCCTCTGCCGAGACATCATTGCAGCAATTATCCCGTTAACAATTCCCATTTGAAAGGTTCTTGCAAAAATATTGCCAGAGGAATATTCCTTCAGAATCCACCATCAGAAAAAACTATGTGGACAGTAGCCTACACACGAAGAGGCTCATTATAGAATTTGTTTAGACAATGGTGATTCACATATATGGCTTTCGGTAGACGAAACTATGGGATGCTAAATAGCTCCTGTTACTTCAGTAGATGGGGAGCATTCATTTTCAGGCTATAAGTTAGTGTTGAGCGATAGGTGACTTTGTTTTGCACTAGAAAATCTAGAAATGTACTAGTTGTTTATTGTGAAGCCAATTACGGACAAGAATTGTAAGGAATTGATCAATGTTGTATACAGGAACATTAATTCATGAACATTGCTTTCTAAAATTATATAGTATGCCCTATATGAAAGTTATGGTAGCATATATATGTGTTTTTTCATGATTACTGATTAATGGTGACTTCAATAAATATAATCTTCTGCATTGCAATTGAGATATTTCAGAAAATTGGCAACTTAACAATTTTATAAGAGACCATTTTCCAATTTTTAGAGCCTATTTTAGGTATCTGAAACAGCATTTTTAACGACCTAAAAGTCCGAAGTCTAGTAATAACATACTGTGTGGGGACTTTAATAATGTAGGCTTCTCAATTTAATAGTGAAAAAAAGATCAGACTGATATCCTTACTAGGTAGTTATAATTTAGATTTCATAGTAAACTTTTCCAACTAGAATTCATAACAACCCAACAAGTCCGCCGCCGTGGGTGAGTCAGTAGCACGCCTGCCTTCCACTCTGGCGGCCCGGGTTCGATTCCCGGCCGGGTGGGGGATTTTTCAGTAGTGAAAGATCCCCTCCCCGGGTTCAGGACTGGGTAGGTTAAGTCTTAGGTTAAGATAATGCACATTGAGCGCGATTCCTTAATTATAACAACCCAACAAAAATAATAGATTAGCCTATTCATAGATAAAGAAACAAAACATAATTTTAAAGTACTACCAATATTTTATCAGACTATGAAGCACAAATGTTAGTCTTAAACAACAATAAAATAAATTCGACAAAAAAACAAACGCATAGTAATATGATTAATGAATAATGCTTCAGTTTTAAATTTAAAACAAGATCTTGCGAATGAAAATTGGGAATCTATGTTTTACCATGACAAAGTAGATCGTAAATGAAATGAATTCCTAAATAATGTGTCGTGACATTTTGAGGCCAACTTGCCAAAAAAGAAAACTGCTAGCTTACCTAATTTAAGAAATAAATCATGGTTAACTACTGGTATTAAAATATCATGTGCAAGCAAAAGAGAGCAGCTATTTAAAATATAGAACCAGTAACAACCAAACTCAAAAGGAATAATATAAAAAGTATTGCAATATACTGAAGGAAGTAAATTAAAGAAGCAAAGCCCAGGCATTTTTCTCAAGTAATAAATAAATCAAACAATTAAGTTAAGACTAGATATGGAATTTAATAAAAAGCGAAAAGAGGAAATAATGATTGTATGTCCCTAACATAATAAGTAGGAAAACTAAATAATAAATTTCAGATATTGCTAATGCTTTTAATAGCCACTTTATAAATATTGCAGAAAAATGTATTCCTACAAATAATATTGGCATTAAGGCAGTAGACCTACTGACAAAATCTACAGTTTTGAACCATAAATTTCAAATCGAACTGATTTCCTCTATAGTCATTGAAAATATAATAAAGTTGCTCAAAAGTAAAAGCTCATCTGGATGGGATGAGATAAATAATAAGTTATTAAAAAGTTGCTCATCTGAGCTTAGTAAACCTCTCAGTCATATATGTAACTGTTCGTTAGAAAGTGAAATATTTCCAGGAAGACTGAAGCATGCTATTGTCAAGTCCCTTTTTAAAAAAGGCGACAAAAACATCCCATCAAATTATAGACCTCATTTTCAAAAGTGTTTGAAAAAGTTATGTACAACCGCATAATACACTATCTTAATTTGAATGACATTCACACATCACCTCAGTTTGGATTTAGAAGTGGCATATCCACTGAGAATGCTACATTTCAACTTACTACAGAAATATTTGAAGCGTTAGATAAGAAGAAATATGCTCTGGGAATTTTCTGCGACTTAGCTAAAGCATTTGACTGTATAAATCATGAAATTTTACTTAAAAAATTGGATCATTATGGATTGGATAATTTAACACTAAAGTGGTTCAAATCATACCTGTCGGATAGAACTCAAAAGGTAATTGAATCTAATTTAGGGGTTGTTAAAAATGGAGTACCTCAGGGATCGATACTGGAACCTTTGCTCCTTTTAACTTTCATCAACGACTTGCCATAGGCTATAACTTAAGTGATGAATCAAAGGTAATGCTTTTTGCAGATGATACTAGTGTACTTGCAACAGGAAAGTTACAAGAACATTTATCAAGAACAGCTACAAAAGCTTTTCACGAATTAATTACATGGTTTCTAGCTAATAAAATGACACTTAATATTGAAAAGACCCACTTTATTCAATTTAGAACAAAACATAGATGTATCTCAAACCTTATAATTAATTACCAAACACAAATCATAGAAGAAATTAGCAACATAATATTCTTATGTCTACAAATTAACTAACATCTTGACCTGAAGACACACATTGAAATGATAAGTCCAAAACTGAGTTCAGCGTGGTTCGAAATACCGCAGATTCGGATGTAACCCAGGGGAAAGTATGTCCCCCAATAAAAATACATACCATAGTTTTATAAATAACATTTTTATTTTGGAAGTTGAGTTAAAACAATAAAAGTTCTGCAAAGAGCAGTTCGGCATTACATTTTTTTTACCGTTAGACCCGCCCTCACACGCTAGTTGACAGTCACCACCACATTCCAAAGGATTTAGCAGAAGTAACGGGACATGGAATGAATAGTGTAGTTCTATAAGGATTAAAGAAATCTGCACCTGCCAGAAATTCTTAAAACCTAGGAAAGTTGAAATATGATTTTAGTTTGAATCACGCATTCGGACTGTAAAGTCATGAGTTCGGAATACAAAATGTCGCAGAAGCGTAAAGAATATTCAGTAGGAGATAAACTGAAAATTATTGATCGTGTAAAAAACGAGGAAACGGGAATATTATACCTGAATGGTATAGTGTGTTTTAGTAAATGTTGTATGTTACTCTCGAGAATTATATAACTTCTCGTGCCCCATCTGCAAAAGAAGAGCCATAAATTGAGATCAGTTACAGGACTGGATTAAATAGCATAACTGGTGAGTAATTTTTAACCATCAACCGCGTTATATCGGGCTTCTACTGTATTACAACAGGATGCATTACTCATGGTATATTTTGCATATTTTCACTCTGTAATGAAATACGGAATCATATTCGGGGACAACTCTTCCCATAGTGAGAAAATATTTAGATTAGAAAAACGTGCAATAAGAATAATATGCGGAAAGAAAAAAAAAAGGAATCTTCTAAACCGCTATTTGAAAAACAAATAGTTATCACTCTAACAGGGGAATATATACTATGTAATCTGTTATATGGTAGCTAATATGATAAATTTCAAACTAATTACAGTGTACATGGATGTACAACTAGAAACATGAATGATTTACAATAAGAATAAGAATAATAATTCATTAAAACTCTTTCAAAAGGGTGCTTATTATTCTGCACTACAAATTTACAATAAGCTTCCATGAAACATTAAATTATTGTTACCGGCATAAGCAAATACAAATCTTTCAAAAGATCTCTCAAGGAATTTTTAAAAACTCACACCTTCTACAATATGAATCCATATTTCCAGCTTGAATAAGTTTGGCAGCTTACAGTTTTGTATATTGTTCTTCTAACATGTATGTTTATTCTGATCTGACGTGTTCTATATTTTTGAGCCCCGCTCAACATAGGACCTACAGAACGAGATATCTGCATCTACAGCTACATCAACTCTTCACACGAGTGTAACCAAATCCACATTTTCCCACTCTCATGCATTTAATGTAGACAATATATTGAATGAGTTCTCTCTAGAACTAGTGCACAACATTCCAAATCTCTAGAGAAATTAGGAGTAGAATGAGTCCCCATCAAAACAAGTTTCCCACCTTCATTGCCTCTTGCCCATTTCTTTTAGGTTCCCCATATAATGACAAATTTGCATGATCCCAGCAGGCACTATGGGACATTCTGGAATACAGCAAAACATGATATAGCTTAACCGATGATGTTGGACTTTCAGATGCTTAAATCTGGCTTTTAGGTTCCCCATATAATGACAATTTGCATGATCCCAGCAGGCACTATGGGGCATTCTGGAATACAGCAAAACATGATATAGCTTAACCGATAATGTTGGGCTTGCGCATGTTTAAATCTGGACTTTCTTAAGTACAAAGATTAAATATTTTTAAGACAAACCTGCATGTAAGAATTTTTTGACCAGTTTCTTGACGATATTGAGTAATGTATGAGTCCTTTAGCACACTAGTGGTGATAGTGGTAAGCGCTCTCATGAAATTGAAACACACTACCCGTATCTTCAAGCTATTTCAACAAAACATTTTCTCCTACTTTTGGAACCGTATTTTCATTGCTTCTAGGGAGAACAACAATAATTTTTTGCAACTACTTTTCTTTTGGGCATAGATTTCTGACACCTTTAACAGAAAGATTGAGGACTAGAATTCAAATACACATTTACTTTTCAGAATCTAGGGAGGAGGGAGAATTTTAAGTACATACTAATTTTTGCTTTTTAATTTCTTATGGTCATTTCTTTCCATTGGTTAATTATTTTTAATTGATTCTCTAAGCTGCTGAGTTTCTGAGACAATACCAAATTCTATCTATTGTTTTAGCTTCTGCCTCATTTTCTGATTCCTTTCTTTTTCTCTTCATTAAAAATGCTCTAGCCTACATCTCTTGGAATTGATTTTCATTCTCTCTGAGTTCAGCAATAAGGGAAAGTTAGTAGTATGCGCCACAACCTGCTCCCCCTTCCATCGGTGTGGCCGCTTTCCCCGCCTGGCCCCTGCCCCACATGCCTTCCCCGCTACCCTGCAGCGCATGCCAACATGCCTGTATCCACCCGCCGGCTGCTGCTCAAAGCCGGTAATGCGGCTTAATATTTTACATTTAAAAGAAAAATTACCCTTGCACCAACGCCAACATAATATTTCACTATTATAAAAAACAATCATAAAAAAACATAATATTTCACAATAAAAATGACCCATGAACTATACATAATATTTCATTACTGCTAGATGTCTCAACTGTTTTAAATTTCTCCCCACCCAAAACCCCTACTTTCCAGGTGGGTCCCGTTAGAGAGTTGGAGTGGGGGACTCGGCTGTGGCGTATAACTACCATTTTCCCATTTTTGCAACAGAACTCATCTAATTCAAAGGAACTGAATGAAATTAATGTGAATCTATATTTTACAATATTACCGAACAAATGAGTGGAAGTAAGACTGGAACTCAGGGTTGGCAGAAATTAAAGTAAAAAATAAATGGTACAGGTACCAATTTTACCAATACCAGTAATTTTATACCTGGTACTGCAATTATTTTAAATTCCTTGCTACAGTCGGAACAATAAGGAAAACAATATAAAATAGATTGTCAAAAGAAAGTGTCTATATCTTTTCTTTTAAGTAAGGTCATAATGAATAGAATGAGAAAGTGTGATGACTCAGCCGCTAATACAATGGTGGGTATAGGGAGAGCGGCGGTCCACCGAAACACTGGCAGCACCTTCGTTTGCGTTTCAACTTCTCAATGCTGCATCATGATAGTTTGGCATCTTATGATTAAACTCGCAATCTTTAATTAACCCTTGGTCCTATTTCTGTGAAATTTGTGCAGAAATAATCTGCACAACACAGTCCTTCTGATGGTTAAAACAGAGACTTAAAAAATGCGGACATAAATGTTTTTATTTCATTATATAAACATCACCAATTACACAAAATTCATGGAGGGTGAAACGGAATTTGACTATGCGACAATTTTTTTCATTTTTGTGTCCCGTAAAAACTTTAAGCGAGAAAGTTTTAGTGAAATATTTCAACTATATTATAAATTCAGTACCACCATTATATCTTGAATGGTAATTATTCCGGGAGCTACAGCTGTCTGAATGATGTGGGACGATCGTGAAATGTTGAGGGTGAAGCAAATTTGACTATGCGACATTTATTATTTTATTTTTGTGTCCAGAAAGAGATCAAGCGTGTAAGGTTTAGTGAAATATTTGGATCTTATTATAAATTGAGTACCACCTATATATCTATAATGGTTAACAAGTAATAGTAATTACTCTAAAGCTAAAGCTATCAGAATGGTATTGAGGTATTAGCAGGCATCTTTTCCATAAAATACCAGCAATAACGTAAAAATTTTTACATAATTTATTCATGGACTCAATAATAATACTATATTAACTGACTACTTGTACCCATACTGCAAGATTGACCCGCTGGGGAAAAGGAGAGAATGAAGCTTTTTTCTAACTTAGTAAATCTGCACTACTTTTATTTATGCATTTATTGGATTATTTATCATATTTTCTGTTCACTTTTGTTAGTAATTTTTATGTATAATTATCATAGCAAATGTCTTATTAGTTTAATATCTTGTTCCATTTTTAATAATATAATTTAACAACATAAGACGTACATCAGTTACAGCGAACGGCGAATGGTCGAGGGTTTGAGCAAATAGCGGGCTGTAGTTAAGGCAAGAGGATTCAATTTTTTTTATGAAAAAATCAGGGAAAATGCTTTGAAATATAGTGTGATATATGTAGAATGCATTGCAAAACAATTTGCGTATGTGCGTCTTTATCGGATGTTGAGACGCCAATTTTAAAGATCACGCGCCCTATTTTTGTAGTGTTGCTTATGAAATTTTCCGTGCCCTGCAATTCACAAACCATCCCTTAGTTTATATTATCTCTGTTCACATAATTTGTACACAGATCTACACTTTTGACCGTGTTTCACCTACATAACTTACCCCATACAGCCAGGAGAAAATTAATATTAAAATATAAATAATATTACTATTAATACAATATTAATACAAATTAATACTCAGTAATATTCTATACAATGTAATATTAATATTAATTTATAAAATATCCCTTAGCTGTTTTCTACCCTAATTATACGTTGTTATTTCTATACAAATGTACATTCTTTAATAAATTCTCATCAAATTATACTCTAACATACCCTCTACCCTATTTTCTAGGCAACAAAATATTAGATCAAATCATCCCTTAGCTGTTTCATACCTATATTATATAATTGTTCATTGCTTGTGAACATCTTGGATTTTTGGAAAGATGTGGAACGAAATGTTACGGTCAAGCTTCTTGCAATCTGAGAAATTACTGTTACACACGGCCATGTTTATGGAGATGAGATCTTCCAAGACGTGTAAAGCAGCCCGAAAATTGTCAAAAGTATCTAACAATTCAATTTAGATAAGGTGAGTCATTTTGAAATAGATTAATGTATTATTTTGTTTAAGAATGTTTGCAATTTTTCCTATACCGTCCGTAGTAATCTTGCTCCCGTGAATCTCAAGCAGAGTAACTGCTACCTAGCAGCGGAACCAGTGAACTACCTCAGTCATCACACTTTCTCCTCTATTCATTATGGTAAGGTTGTACTGAAGATAGAGGAATATAAAATTAACTAAATTACTCTCTATTCATATTTCCAGTGGGCCTAATAGAAAAAGTTTCGCTTTTCTTTTGTTAAGATTGGGAAAATGTGTTGTGTGGCCTATTAACTTCTACCACAATGTGAAGTCATCAGTCGGAAGCTGCTAGTGATATTTGAAATATTATTCACAATATTATATCATACAAGGCCTACTACAAACTTTTAATTGTTAGATGTTGAAACCGATGCCATACTTCCCCTATCCTGGCTATGAACCTGCTCAGTGCCTGCACTGCAGCTCACAGTTTGTAGGGTTCATCATATATACACATAAAAATATATAAAATCACAGCGTAATGAAACTGACCCTTGCACCACATCAAAAGTACAGTGCATTAATAAATATTTCAGGATAAAGCCACATATGCATCATACTACCGATATGAAATATTATTACAGGTATTGGAACCAAAGCAGGGAAAGAAGAAGTAAGAGGTCATATCATGATATTTTCCAGCGAAGAGTTTTACACTTGAATGGTAAGCCACCAGCAAGATGACTATATTAATGCGGCAAAAATGACCCTTGCACCAAAACGGCTCTTTTCAGAGCCAACATAAACTAAACTCCGTGGCGCTACATCCCTGGAGGGACTTGGCCTACCACCCGACCGCTGCGTCATCTCCCGTAGGCAGATGGCAGGAATGGGGGGCATGTGGTCAGCATGCCGACACCCATGGCCGCTAATAGTGGTTTTCTTGACCGGAGCCACTACTTCTCTATTAAGTAGCTCCTCAATTTGAATCACGAGGCTGAGTGCACCCCTACCAGACCTCCCTACCTCAGAAAAATCCGAGGAGGTACCGGGAATCGAACCCGGGCCGATGGATCTGTAGTCAGCGATGCTAACCACAGGTTCACGCGGCGGACACAGAGCCAACATAACATTTCACAATTATAAACAACGACCCTTCTACTGAAGCTGCTATTTCTCATGTATTAAAGCTCTCTAAACTTAAATAGATGAATACATTTTCCCTTTATTGCTCATCAATCGCTCGTGTAGTGCTTAAGGCTGCTGGTTACAGTTCTAGTGGTTAAGGGGTGAAACATAATAAACCTCGTGCTATTCAGTATATTGCTCCAAATTGTTAGAAGTATATAAATAGCCGCCTATAAACCACTCAAAATTAAATAACAGAAAAAGCAAAGCAAGGAAACCAAGGAAGTGCAAATGAAGGAGTACACGCTTAAATTATAAAAATTTTCTATTTATTATTAGTTATTTGTTGTTATGTATGTAAGGAATATGTACTAGTAGATGTAGTATACCCAGTGTAGAAACATTGAGCTCAGTATACAAACTTAATTCTGTTTTCCACTCAACTTCACTTATATAAGTAATGACTTACACATAATGCATTTCACAGCTTCTTAGCTGCATCATCAGATGAGGTCAACTGCCGAGTTTGCTGGAAGACCGGTAGATGTCTCTGTTGGGCGTATCAGTGTAGTGATGAGGTCGTTTTCCTTTGGGATATCGAAATTAACCAAGTTATTCCTGTTCCTTTGAATGAAAATTTTTTCCCATACCGTTAGTTCTATCGGTTTTGTTACAGATTTTACTAATTTAATGTCATCTTCAAATTCATGTCCTGTGGTCCAAAAATGATGTGCAACAGCCGACTTTTCTTGCTGCAGTCTTTGCATTTTAATTCATAAATGCCCGAGTTTTTCTTTGGGGGAATCTCACTTTTAGATTAGTAAACATACCTATGAACAGTTCTGAATATAACAATGAATACCAGCATATCTTGGATACCGCACTCAAAAACGGCTTCAACACAGATTTATTTAACAAGAAAATAAAAAAGTTTGAAAAACAAAAGCTAATACGAGAAAATTGCACTTTAAGCAACATTAAAGATAAAACAGCATTCAAGAAGTTCACTTTTCACCCTAGACTACACTACAAATTTGAGAAGATTTTCAAAGAAGTGGATATAAGACTGGCCCCCATCAACAGATCCAACATAAAAACACTACTAAAATCTGGACAAATGGACAAGATTCCCCCAAAGAAAAACTCTGGCATTTATGAATTAAAATGCAAAGACTGCAGCAAACTTTAAATTGGAAAAACCAAGAGAAATTTAAATATAAGGCATAAGGAACACTTAAGAAATATAAAGTACAAACAAACAGAAAAGTCGGCTGTTGCACATCATTTTTGGACCACAGGACATGAATTTGAAGATGACATTAAATTAGTAAAATCTATAACAAAACCGATAGAACTAACAGTATGGGAAAAAATTTTCATTCAAAGGAACAGGAATAACTTGGTTAATTTCGATATCCCAAAGGAAAACAACCTCATCACTACATTGATACGCCCAACAGAGACATCTACCGGTCTTCCAGCAAACTCGGCAGTTGACCTCATCTGATGATGCAGCTAAGAAGCTGTAAAATGCATTATGTGTAAGTCATTACTTATATAAGTGAAGTTGAGTGGAAAACAGAATTAAGTGTGTATGTTTGATTACTTCACTGTGAATCCCGGTTACAATTTTTATTTATTATTGAGCTCAGTGTTATTATATTACTGGTTTTTGTATCTTGTTTAAAAACATAAAATTCGTAAGTTAAAATTAAAATTTACACATAAGATATGTTTTTTCCAGACACTGGATGAGATAAAATGTTATTTGATTAAATATCTTGATGTAGTAGCATTATTCGCTATCTGTCTTTAAAATTATGTAAGTTAGCATATCATTTTGCATGTCAGTTATTTAATTTTGTGAGAATGTTGCGTAGTATAGTTGCGTGTATGTTATTTGCGATGAGGAGCAACATCAAACGATATCTTCTAACTTCTTGCGTGTTGAGTTAGTTGAACAGTCTTGAAGTCCGAGCCTTGCTTGATCCTCGTTATTTGTGTAATTAATAGAGATGCATTTCGATGTATTGTTGTTACACCATCATCAGTCATTCCAAGGTCGAGGATAATGTGTAGACCAGAAGTAATCAGAAGTGATGTTGCTCCTCATCGCAAATAACATACACGCAACTATACTACGCAACATTCTCACAAAATTAAATAACTGACATGCATAATGATATGCTAACTTACATAATTTTAAAGACAGATAGTGAATAATGCTACTACATCAAGATATTTAATCAAATAACATTTTATCTCATCCAGTGTCTGGAAAAATCATATCTTATGTGTAAATTTTAATTTTAATTTTAACTTATGAATTTTATGTTTTTAAACAAGATACAAAAACCAGTAATATACTAACACTGAGCTCAATGTTTCTACACTGAGTATACTACATCTATTAGTACATATTCCTTACATACATAACCACAAATAACATAATAGCCTAAATAGAAAATTTTTATCATTTAAGCGTGTACTCCTTCATTTGCACTTCTTTGGTTTCCTTGCTTTGCTTTTTCTGTTATTTAATTTTGAGTGGTATATAGGCGGCTATTTATATACTTCTAACAATTACATCTATACCACTGGAAAATGAAATTAATTAACTATTGCTCCTAAACTAACATAACGTTCCTAACCTAACAAAACCTGTCACTGACCTAGAATTTACGGGAAAATGGTAGTATACGCCACAACCGAGTCCCCCACTCCAACTCTCCGATGGGACCGCCTGGAAAGTAGGAGTTTTGGATGGGGAGATACTTAAAACAGTGGAGACATCTAGCGGCGGTGAAATATTATGCGTGGTGCAAGGGTCATTTTTATTGTGAAATATTATGTTTTTTTATAACCGTTTTTTATAATAATGAAATATTATGTTGGCGTTGGTGCAATGGTAATTTCTCTTTTAAAAGTGAAATATTAAGCCGCATTACCGGCGTTGAGCAGCGGCCGGCGGGTGGATACAGGCATGTTGGCATGCGCTGCAGGGAAGCGGGGAAGGCATGTGGGGCAGTGGCCAAGCGGGGAAGGCGTGAGGGGTAGCGGCCAGGCGGGGAAACTGGCTGCGCCGATGGAAGGGGGAGCGGCATAAACCAAATACTGGGTGCCAAATAGACTCCGCCCACTCCGCATTCCGTTGCTATGGCAACAACAGCTGCCGGCCGGCCGGCGACCTCTCACTCTGTTCTCGCACCGATCTTCCGACCGTTCCCGAACGCACTCCCGACCGTGTCCGCCTTACTCACTCGACACTCAACACTACCCCTATTGAAAATACGATTCCCAAGATGCGAGAGTGCCCCTTGTACCAAATATTCAAAATACGAGATGCCCCTTGTACCAAATATACCCACATTTACAAATTACCAAGGCACCATTAGGATATATGTTCACCAGAGCCTCTTTAGCGTAACTCAGGACTCACCACGTGAAGGTAGAGGTTGGTTTGGGAAGGAGCCCATATCATTCCCAGAACTTCTCTAGAACCAAAAAGGCTCTTTTCAGAGCCAACATAAAATTTCACAGTTATATAGAACACTATCATTCTTACTACTCGTCATGTATTACACGTCTCTGTAGTACATAGGCTAGAAGAATTCTCGATTTTTATTGCAACGATCACTGATGGTGTAGTGGTTAAAGCGATAGACTATAACGCTAGGGGTCCCCGGATCAAATCCCCGTAGGTGCGAAAATTACTAGGATAGGAATAGGTCCCAAATAGGTAGGTAGGGTGAAGGAGAGAAGGGAGGTAATAGGGAAAAGAGGAGGAGAATAGGGATAAAAGGGGAAATTAAAAAATTTAATTTTCTGTGTTTCTGCTATTTCCGCAGATGTTTCTGTGCCGCTACTAATTCCACCATTACCTACTAGATGTCTCCCACTGTCCCCGCCCTAAACCCCTCCTTCCCGGGCGGGTCCCGATAGCGAGTATGGGAGGAGCCTATTTGGCACCTTATATTTGGTTTTTCCCGGGGGAGCAGGTTGTGGCACGTATTAACATCTTTCCGAATTTACCTATCATTATTTAACTAAATTCAGAAGCTTTTTACCCTTCCACACCTTTCATAAAACATCGTTACAACCGTCAAGGGAGCCATGGTACAATAGTGAGGTGCGCGCACAGGACCGGAAGCGAGGGGAAGCAGCCGGCGGGCGGATGCGCGACATAAATCTATCTTTTGCCAGGTGAGGCAGTGTTGCCATACGTACGACTATAGTCGTACACATACGACTATTTCATAGATTTGTACGACGTACGACGCAACCATGTGTCGTATGCCTATTCATACGACTATTTTTAATATTAGCATTTTATCGGCCTACTACCATTTTCTGTTAATTTTTTAGCAATCTACTGCAGAATTTTCAATTTGGATAAACATGAAGTTTTTTGTTTTTTCGTAGTTTATTTTGTATATGCCTACATATCGCTAAATGAATGGCGGAATGTTATAATAGCCATTGTCAAACAAAACTCAGTCCACTTATTTATTACAGGCTTTTACAGACCGGTGCCGCACCACGCTTAAGTTGTATTGTTGTATTGTTATTGCTACTTCTCTCATTCTTCTCCAAATAATATTTTATATTTTAGCCGCACGTGTGCTAAACGAAGCAATCCAAACCTCTAAAGAAATTATACCGATAAAGAGCAGCTGGTCTTATTGTTTTTCTTTTATTTTGACCAAACATAATAATCATATGATTGTTATTATTAATAGTATATGTTGACACGTCCATATCAAAAGTGGCTGTATACTTTTCTTTAAATAATATTTGGAAATCTTACTTTCTTATGGTTTGTAATGTATATTTTATATTATATTTATTTTATATTATAATTAATATTTTATTATTAATATTTTATTTCTTCCTGCAACATCTGCAGGTAGCGATGACAAAGAGTACCAACAACAATGGATGTATGTATACAGTTACGAGAGACCAGTTATCTGAGTAGTAGCGGTGAACAATAAAGTCAGCATGCGTGAGTGGAGGAGCAGTAGCACGTTATAGAACTTACAAAAGCAAATTTTAACCACCATTTATAGAAAAAATGTCTGTACAGAGTACCTCACTTGGCAATCATTATTATTACATTATTATTATTATTATTATTATCATCATCATCATCATCATCTTCATCCTGACAATTCGCAAAGTGTACGACGGTTTTAACTAGCGTACGACTATTTTCAGTTGTTCGTACGACTGTTTTACGTTTCTGATCTGGCAACCCTGCCTACTACCATTTTCTGTTAATTTTTTAGCAATCTATTGCAGAATTTTCAATTTGGATAAACATGAAGTTTTTTGTTTTTTCGTAGTTTATTTTGTATATGGCTACATATCGCTAAATGAATGGCGGAATGTTATAATAGCCATTGTCAAATAAAACTGTCCATTTATTTATTACAGGCTTTTACGGGCCGGTGCCGCACCACGCTTAAGTTGTATTGTTGTATTGTTATTGCTACTTCTCTCATTCTTCTCCAAATATTTTATATTTTAGCCGCACGTGTGCTAAACGAAGCAATTCAAACCTCTAAAGAAATTATACTGAAAAAGAGCAGCTGGTCTTATTGTTTTTCTTTTATTTTGATCAAACATATTAATCATAATTATGACTGTTATTATTAATAGTATAATATGCTATTATTATATACATATTATATACATATTATGTTGACACGTCCATATCAAAAGTAGCTGTATACTTTTCTTTAAGTAATATTTGGAAATCTTACTTTCTTATGGTTTGTAATGTAATTTTACTATTAATATTTCATTTCTTCCTGCAACATCTGCAGGTAGCCGATGACAAAAAGTACCAACAACAATGGGTATATGATGTATACAGTTACGAGAGACCAGTTATCTGAGTAGTAGCGGTGAAGAACAAAGTCAGCATGCGTGAGTGGAGCAGTAGCACGTTATAGAACTTACAAAAACAAATTTTAACCACCATTTATAGAAAAAATGTCTGTACAGAGTACCTCACTTGGCAATCATTATTATTACATTAAGTTATTGTTATTATTATCATCTTCATCCTGACAATTCGCAAAGTGTACGACGATTTTAACTAGAGTACGACTATTTTCAGTTGTTGGTACGACTGTTTTACGTTTCTGATCTGGCAACCCTGAGGTGAGGTGAGAGAAATGGAGAAAGAGAGAGGGAAAGGAAGAGAAGAAGAGAATAAAGGAGAAATAAATTATCTAATTTTTTCCCAGTCTGATCTTGCATAATAGATGGTCGTTGCTAGTACCGGTAGCTAAAATTGTGAGACATCTAGGAGGCAACATTTGAAGTTATTCCCCACCCTAAACCTTTCCTTCCCAGGCGGGTTCCGTTAATGTTGGTGGGAGGAGCCTATTGCTCTACCTGAAGTTGTCTTTTGCCACAATTTATTCCCTTATTCATTATTACTAGACCCCAGATTACATCACTTTATTCGGTAATTCATACCACCCACGGTCTGGTTAGACCACGCTATAGTTGGAAACTCAAACATATCATGTTAGTATTTTAACATAACACTCGATGACACGCTATAGTTTTGATACTAGGTCCACTATTTGTACTTTTAGAGTTTTTTTACTCACCACTTGAACGGGTCATAATATAAACTCGTAAGAAAATTTCCAAAGCCGCTCCTCTGTTGTCTCAATTCCGCCATCTTCGTTTCTCGTTTGATATCTCCGTTGTCTCGCCATCTGCCATGCTGCAAACAGCTGTGCTCAGTGCTGCCATCTGCCAAGGTGAGGTCCGGAGCTGCCATACGCAACACACGCGGATATGGTAAATTGCATTATGATATTAAATATTTGCGTTTAGGAGCTAGAAACCCAGCGTGTAGGTGCCTGGGCCAGTTTATAGCATTAAATTGGAGTGTACTTACATAATGTTTTTAAATGTCTACCGCACGTTTATGAGAAAGGCCAACTTTTTCTAGATATTAAGGTTATGTTTGTTGCATAACAAACCCTACAGTTTTCAGACTAAGGAACAGTTTCATAGTCTTACCAAATATCAATAAACGCTCTTTACAACGGGGCCCATGAAGTAAAAGATTTCCCATGTATTAAAATTATATTAATATGACTTGCCGTACCGGTATAACTTAAGTGAGGATACCACGAATCAAGGTATTGCTTTTTGCAGTTGATAAACTTACCAATGCACCCACGACTAGATCTCTCTATTTTGCCCACGTCCAAAGCATTATGAGATATGGCATAATCTTCTGGGGAAACAGCACTAAAAGCATAGCAATATTCCGAATTCAGAAAAGAATCGTTCGAATACTGTCTGGAGCAAACAAAAATGACTCATGTAGACCCATCTTTAAGACCTTGCAAATCCTACCTCTTCCATCCCTATACATATATGAGTTACTGATACATGTCAAAGCTCACCTAAACGAATTTCAAACAAATGGAACAAATCATGAGCATAAAACCAGATTCAGAAATAATCTCTCTATTCCTACTCATAACACAGCACAATTTCAGAAAGGAGCTAAATACAGTGGAGTAAATTTGTTCAATAAACTACCACAACACTTAAAAAATATACAATCCCCAAGCAAATTCAAAAGCACCCTAAAAAAATTCCTAATTCAATCATGCTTCTACAGCATTGAGGAATACTGTAACTCAATCTCTTGATAACTCAAAAAAAAAGGAAATATCTTGTTACTGAACTATCTCATCCCATTCTCTCTCATCTGTAATATATATGTAAATTAATGTACCCGGTATTGTATTATACTCTTAATATAATTTCTTTTGTAAGTCTATTGTAATGTAACCATATTCTATGTAACCATATTTCTATGTTAGTGTATTGTTATGTAGTATGTAACCATACTACATTCCATTCTTATTAATATCCCATAGCATGTATTTGCTCAGAGGATTAAACAATAAACAATAAACAACTAGGCGAAATGGTCCCCCTTCCACTCGCTGCCCACCTGGCTGCTTCCCCTATCTTCTCCTACACACCCGCCGGCCGCTCGGTAATTTGCTGTTTTCACAATACAAAAAAAGACCCTTGCACCAAACATAATATTTCACAATTATATAAAAAAAAAAAACGCTGTATATATGTCAACAGAACATTTCACAATTATAAAAAAGAAAATAATATTTCACAATATTAACAAAGAACCTTGCACCATACATAATAGCCTATTTCACAATAAAAAAAAGTATTATAACAAAACGTGGCTTAATTGATGCAGGAAATTTACCTTGCACCAACACTGCTTTTTTCATAACTAACAAAATATCTCAAAATTTTCGAGACCGATTCTTGCGTTAAAACTCATGATCTCGGGCATGTCCATGGTAACTCACGTTACAAACTGACTTATTTTTACTTGTTAAACTCTTAATAAATAATTTTCAGAAAATACCTAAGCAGCCAAAATGCATGAGTGAAACCTCTAATAAATGGAGCACATGTTGCATGCTTTGTGTAAATTCTGGATCACAAATGTAAAGATTATTGAGATTCAAAGTTCGGTAACTCACGTTACAGAAATTGGACATGGTATTTGAAACTCAGATTTCAGTAAGCATTTTCTGCTCTTTTAATGGCTCAATAAATACATGTTTTGCTGTACTGGTAGGTTATCATGTTGGAAATATGAATATTAAAACAATTTGTAATTTAAAAAAAAATTAAATACAGTTTATCTGACATAAAACAACTGCCTGATGGTAACTAACGTTACGGTAACTCACGTTACAATTTGTCCATTATACACTAAATCAAAACAGTTTGCTTGTAAAATAATCAAACATTTTTAAACATGTAACCTACATTTCTCTAGTAGTAAATAGAAAAAAAATCATTTTTTCATAGAAACATGTTTAATTTAAATTAGGTTATTTCCTGCAATTCTAAAAATACCAGTTCCCTTACTGAATTCGATTTCCTTTCATTTTATCTTTAGGAACAAGCAAAATCTCAATTTTCTGTTTGAAATTAATGAAAGCTGTTCTTTTTCATCTGTTCTGAACAGAACATTGCTTTCAACACATCTGACAGGTCACTTCTATGTCACCATGTTCATTGGCATCACTTTGACCTACTGCTGCATACCGAAACTTAACTATACCTTTTTTAATGTTCTGATGGAACTCAGCAAGGACAAAACCATTTTTAATATTCCCTTTTATTTAACATGGAATAGAAAGTAACTTTCAGCTTCAAAGCTTGAGGTGTAGACCTGACGATAAATAGAAATTCTGTGTGATATTCCAGCACTACAAGAACTTGAAGACTCAGTTTCATCAGGCCTATCTATCCTTTGTCTTTATTCTTTCTTCCTGTTTAATTGCATTTCTTTTCCTTTCCCTTATTGTAGGTAGTTATTGCATTTGTTTTTCTCTTAGTTTTTCATACATTGTTTTTGCTTTTTCTTATGTTCTTCACTAGCAGGTGCCTGCATCTTCGGTCACGGTAATTAATTCAAAAATTAAAAATTAAGAGCTAAATAATTAAAATATCATGCACAGACAGACAAACAAACATTTCCTCTCATTATTATAGATAATTTTCCTCATCCTTTAACTTCTGACTCTGACTTTTAATTTTTTCTGCTGCAGATAAAGGCATGTCTGAAAAATAATCCAAAAGTCCAAAATTTACAATTTTAATGAAAAGTACTTATGGAGACAATGTTACCTATAAATTAGGTTTCAACTTGCCTGCTGTATTAATGAAAAGCTGGTTGTATTTTCTACTTTTAAGTTAAAGTTTGTACTTGACTGTGCTAGGAAGCATCAATGGTAACTCACGTTACACAAATTGAAAATAAAATTATGACTTCTAGGTTATGCATGGAAACTCAAATCAATGCTAGTGTTTTTTTAATCAACAAGTATGAAATTAAATTAATTTTTTGTGTTTCTATAACCTAAATTTGAAAACCGTAATAACAACTTTTCAATGTTTCTGGTAACTCACGTTACAAGGTGCTATGTACTTTTGAAGTCTTAATAAAAGGCATAATATAAGAAATAATTAAAATTTGAATAATATGTTTACTTACCTAATATGTTGATAATATTTTCCAATAATTTTGTATTTTCTATATATTAATACACAAGCACAAAAACCATTGGAAAACAGACCTAAAATGAAGACATTAGGAGTGCCATTAGAATAGTGGGATTCCCTCTCAAATTACAAATAAATGCAGGGTGTAATCCAAGAAATTTAATGCTACCTACATTCTCTCAACCTTTTACCTCCTGAAAACAGTATTGTTGTTAAAAAAATAATTTTTTAAAAAATTAAGGATTTTGTCCTGATTCTCATGGACATGCCCTCTCATGAAATCCCCCCTATCATAACTCAAATATACGAAAGCTTCCTTCACAGCTCAGCATTAACTCGTGGTGTAATGATTAAGGCTCCTAGCTAAGAAGCAAGGGGTCTCGAGTTCAAATCCCGGTAGATCCAAAATTTATGGTTAGGAAAAGGTCTCGGATAGGTAGGTAGGGTGAAGAGGAGGTGAGAGGAAGAGAATAAAGGAGATGCGTACTAGATGGTGCTACCGTCGTTGGTAGTAGTTCAAATGCCACCGCTAGATGTCTCCACTGTTTTAAGTTTGTACCCTAGAGGCAGCCGCCGAAGCCCTGCAAGCCGCCATTACATCTTCGGTCATCCCTCGAACACAGCGGAAGGCACAAAAATGGTTCGACTGCGAGTGTTACGAAAGGAGAAAAGAGGTCCTGGAAGCATTACACTTAGTAAGAGCATCAAAAGATGAAAAAGACAACCAAAGATACTGTAGCTTCAGAAAGAAATACAAAGACGTACTAAAACAGAAAAGAAACCTTCACATGGAATCAGAAGTGATCAAACTGTTAGAGGCAGCCAAGAAAGACCCCTTCTTGGCACCAAAACCAAGAAAGATGACCATGGGCGGGAAAATAGACATGGATACATGGGAACAGCACTTCGCCCACATCCTAAACGAAGAAAACAAAACCATAGCCTTCGAGCAAACACTACCAGCCTCAAACCACGAAGACTTTCTTCCTTTCACAACAAAAGAAGTCCACAAAATAGCTAGCTTGCTAAAAAACAGCAAAGCCGCGGGTCCAGACGGGATCTTTAATGAACACATAAGAGCCGCCACCAGTATCCTTATTACACCTCTCACGGATCCTTTAAACATGTGTCTGCAAACAAGCAGCATACCAGAAGCCTGGAGAAACTCCACCATAAAAGTTATGTACAAAGGAAAAGAAGACCCCAATGATCCAAATTCCTATAGAGGCATTGCCCTGGAAAGCAACTTTTTGAAATTACTCACCAAGCTCATCACATCAAGAATAGCAGGTGAAACCGACAACAAAATACCGGACGAACAATTCGGCTTCAGGGCTGGTCGCAGCACTCTACAGGCAATTAATAAGCTGATGCAAGATATCGACGAAGCACCAAGATACCCACGAGGCAAATACTTCACGGTCTTCGTCGATTACAAGAAGGCATTTGATAACCTTGACAGAAGGATCATTGTCGAAAAACTAAAATCACTGATAGGAAACGACAACCCAATGGTCACCACAATCCACAACATATTAGCTTATAATACAGTGCGCATCAGTGACAATATCGGGATATCAAAAGAAGTAACCCAAACAAATTGAGTGCTACAGGGGGACCCTCTGAGCCCCCTCCTATTCAATATAGCAATGCACGATGTAGCCGACTTCATACGTCAACAAGCAGACAAAGTCTCAATCTACATCTACGCCGACGATATGGTGATAGACTTGCCTAAGAAAGAAGAACTACAAAAAGCAATCAATGCTCTTGAAACGTGGGCAGATACTAACAAGCTTCAAATCAACACCAACAAGACCAACCAGATGATCTTCCGGAACGGAGGAAGAGAAGCTGCAGAAGATCACATTCTTTACAAACAGGAACCACTGAAAAAAGTTAACTCATACAAATATCTCGGCCTGACTCTACAGACGACAATGAAATCATTCCGTTTACACGTAACTAACAGAACAACAGCAGCAACAAAGGCCATATATGAAATAAGAACACTGTCTAAATTATCCCTAACTACGACAATGGCCCTGTTCGACGCAAAAATACTGCCAGTATTAACATATGGCATAAAACTAATATGGGACAGACTCACGGTAAGAGACTTAAAGGCGATGGAAAGAGTGAAGGCCCGCTTTCTCAAGGCGGGTCTCTCTAAGTACACGCCCTCGAGACTATGTTATGAATTAGCAAAGGAACCATTCCTAATGGAGGACCTGCGTGTGAAGATGCTCCTACCATCCACGAAAAATTGGTATTTAACACTAGAAGAAAGAAAACAAAAAAGGAAGGAAATATGTCCGTAGTTCTACGCTACGGAGGCTATGCTGAACAGATCATGGAAAGAAACAAACCAAGACCTACGTCACTTCACGACATCTATGGCGACGCATGGGTATCACCACAAAATTTGTCAAGACAAAACATACCACATATCCACTGGGACATGCATTTGTGAGCTATGTGATGAGACCTGCGGGAGATACCATGTTATCACTTGCAAACAACGAGGAAAACCAATAATCGAGTTCTGCAAAATCAAAGTAAAGTGAAAGTAACAAAGCCAAACAAGTGACTCAAATCAACACTCTGCACATCTTGTGCGCATTTCGCTATTATCATTAAGTTTCTCCCCACCCAAAACCCCAACTTTCCAGGCGGGTCCCATTAGGGATTGGGTGTGGGGGACTCATGCACGGCATAAATTACTATTTTCCCCTGTCTGCCTAGAAAATTCTCATTGGTTCACCAGGGATCGCATGCAATCTGATGGACCTAACTACTACTAGTGTACTTGTAACAGGAAAGTCACAAGGACATTATTTTATCAACAATAGCTACAAACTTGTAAGACAAAGACAAATCGGGAAAACGGAAAAATTTGTTATACCCTAGCTCCCCACTCCTACTCACTAACGGGACCACCTAGCGGCGTGATTTGAACTACTTGGAACGTTGTGAAATGCCATCTAGTCGGCAGAAGGTGAAACAGATGAAAAAATTAAATAATTCATTTTGCCTTCCCTTCTTGTTTTCCTTTTCCTCCTCCTTCCTCCCTTTCTCTCACCTCCTCATCACCCTTCCTACCTATTCCTGGGACCTATTCCTGACCATAAATTTTATGCATCGACTGGTATACAAACCTGGGACCACTAGCACCATAGTTAGCAGCCTTAATCACTATGCCACAAGTGATTGCTGAGCGGTGAAGGGAAAATTCATCTATTTGAGTTTAATACATGAGAAATAGCTGTTGTGGTGCAAGGGTCACGTGGAAGGTCCTCAGTAATGCCAAAGAGGCTCTGGTGATTGTAATTTTGATATGTCACAAGGGTCTTGATTTATATTGGTACGATTAATAGCACACAGTCCAGTATAGGCAACAGTGAGCTGCATTATTCGCATTGAGCAGCATGCGAAGGGAAAGGCTGAAAGCCAAGTGAAGTGAAGGTGCAGCTGGGGAAGATAGGGAAAGTGGGCCATTGCCATGGCAACATACAGCAAAGAGTGAAATGAGAGCCAAGGTGTAGCCAATTCTTCTGACTAAAGACGACTGGAAAGAAGTTAACTAAGTAACTTTAAACATCTAGTAATCAGATTTGCTGTACATGGTTTCCATTTCAAGATATGCTGCACTGAATGCTTCCATGAACCAATTGAGAACTGCAAATGTTCGCTATGTGAAGAAACTTGTGGAAGATACCATGTGATTGAGTCCAAAAACCATTGTGTGACATTAACCGAATTCTGCATCAGAGAAAACTATATATAGATATTTGTAGATTGTGCATTCTTTTCTGTTATTATTATAAAATACACAATTTTACTCTGTCATGAGTGAGACATAATGTGAGTTCAATCACAAAACTCATTTTTGTAAAAAAAATACCAAACAAATAACAAGGAAAAAAGCGTTGTAAGTTGCACAAACTATACTCCAAGACAATAAAAAAATTATACAAATAATGACAAGAAAAGTAGTTATATCAAAATTAGCATTGTTTACAAGACATATTTAGAATCTCTTCATCCTTATTTAGATATCTAGGTGTGGAAAAAAAAAGCGGACCTACTAAAATATCTAAGTTGCCGATATGAGCCAGTGCGCTTGCCTAGTGGGTTCTAGGCAAGAGCAGTGGCTCATATAGGCAACTTAGATATTTTAGTATGAGCCACTGCGCTTGCCTAGTGGCAGTGGCTCATATAGGCAACTTAGATATTTTAGTAGGTCCGCTTTTTTTCCCCCTACCTGTACATTGTAAGAAAAGCAGTAAAAACAATTTCTGACTTTTTTTTCTTTTCTACTAAGGGTGTTAGGGAAAGAGGCTGATCAGAGATTACATAGTCCATGTACAGTTTTATTTTTCAACTGCTTTAAATAGTTTTCTACTATGCCCCACAGTCCTCTTACACATAATTGAAGGCATAATTGAAAGCGTTATGTTTCTTTAGCTCTGCTTGTCAAATACAGCCCATAATCAGATTTTCTTTGTTATACCCCTTCTAATTTCTTTTTTGAGCTTCCTAGTCCTATTTACCACAACCTCACTGTGCAAGGTAGCAAGAAATAGCACTCTCCAATTATGAAACCCCTTGGTCTAACACAGAAATTTTATTAATTAAATTTGATTTTAAGTTTACTTGCACAGTCATTGAAAATAATAATATAGTATTTTTTCCATGTACTTTATTTTCCTTTCAGCTTCTTTCCATCCTTTTTTTGTTTTAGATAACTGTTTACAGTATGCAAACTGAGAAACTACTTCAGAACCCACCATATGAGCTCATGGCCAGGTAGTATTTATGCTTAAAAGCGCGGCATATGGGTTTTTGGGCAATTAAAGGTTAGTGTAGGAAAGGAGTAGTGCAGTTTATATTCATGTAAAACGATATGAGTATGTTTTAATTTTCTTGTATTCTAGGCGAAGACATGAACCTTCGTAGCAGCAGGCTGAATAGGCTACTTCATAAGTGGCCGGGGAAAAAGTACTTTGGAATATACAGATTCTTACCAGCATTTTTTCTTCTGGGAGCAGCTCTAGAGTTTTCGATGATCAACTGGCATGTAGGCGAAGTGAATTTCTGTAAGTATGTTGTAGAGCCTAGGTACTGTCCTAAAATTGCAGAGCAGTTGAATATGTTTTAATCGATGCAGAGCAATTTCTTATTAGGCCTATTAGAATTGAAAAAATATGAGAGATTTTTGCTATATGTGTGAATGATGAAGTCATATACCAAAATTGGCAAAAATTGTCTTGTATAGGCACCTGGAATAATTAAAACCAATGTTAACCCATTTGCAAGCACGAATCCAACCTACTAGCTCCTTTTACAGTGCTTTCCAAATGATAAGCGATTTGACTGACGATGAATGGTGTGCGCGGACTCTATAAGTGTTGCCAGTATGTGCGAGTTCCCCCCTGTTCCCTGCCCTTCTCTTCCACATACACTTCTGTCTCCCTCAGTCGCTCGTCTGCCTCTGCCATGAATGCATTGCTTTGTATGACATATAAACGATCCTGTTCCTTAGAAACAATGTATTCATAAGTACGATTATAACACCTGTCAATACGTTACTTTAATATTATATTGAGTACAGTACCTAGTTTAACAGTTTTACTTTCTGTTGAGGTGCCTAAAATGAAACTATAAATACCTGTTACTTCAGGCGTCTAGTATGCTGCCTTGGTGACAAGAAAACTGGAGTCAGCAAATGTGTGAAACAGTAGCCCTGTTTACGCCACGCGCTATGGAAGTGGGATATTGAGATTTTTGGAAATAAAGTTTTTCTCTTCTTTTTCTTCTTCTTCAATTTCTATTTCTATGGAACCCTTTTAAAATATATACACACTAAAAATAATGTGTCTGGCCTGGCTTCAAAACACTTGTTTTATTGCCGTGATTTGCAGTTGGTTTACTTAACGACGTAGTATAGGCCTATTGAAATAGTCACTAGAACTTGTCCTACACTTGTTAATTGAAAACTGAAATAACATTTACAGTCATGGAGAGCCTCTCCTCTCTCAGTTCCCTCCTAGAGAACCACAGCTTTAAGTCGTGTCAGTGTTTGCTTTTTTCAGAGCATGTCACTGATAGAGAGAAAATATGCATGTGTTTATTGTTGTTTGTTCACCAGTGAAAGACTCGAGTCTTCAGACAGGCAACAATAAGAGCTTTGTAATAATATACAGGACATCGCAACCCAGCTCTTGATTTCTAATGCATGCAAACATTCATTTGATAGTAGCTTAGGAACTACTCAAGCTAAAAATATGATTTTTGTACATACGTGTTCAGAAATATGCCCTCTTTCACCCTAACTGAGTCCCTGAAGTGAAATCAGAATATTTCCATGTACCGGTAGCGTAAAAGGTATTTCAAAGTCTGAATTCTCCGTGCGCCTGACAGCGGGAGTACAGTTTGGCAACATTGCACAACTTTGATTGGACTGCGTATCTAAGCTGGAGAAGGACAATTCGCTTGCCATCTGCAAATACTGTAGTGTATGAACTTATAATAGCCTTTGTCAGCCTTTCTGATTTAGTAATTGCTTTATCGATCAACACCTAGAGTAAAATAGTACTAGGTGATCAACTGTTGAAGGAAGGAATGAGGGACAAGACAGTCAAAAGAGAGGGGACATTCCACAATTTTGGTGGGACAGCTAGTTTCCCTCTTTTTTTACCAAGACATTACTCAAGTAATATCGTATAATAATACATTTCACTCATCTTTATTGTACAATTTCTTTTCCAGTCTGTGGGTTGAAGACCTTTAATCTAAATGAAAACATATAAAAGTAAACAAATTCTGAAATAATAAATAAATATTGAGTATTTTATAGCCTTAAAGTTATCTCAAGGAGATAAGTATGTCGTGTTGGTTTCCCACTTTGCATTATATGCACATACGCGTTTATTTTTCCTTTTTGCCTTCTCTGGTTTAAATAATGGCTTTCTTTTTTGTGATGAAGTAGAAGTACAGTCATCACTATCCGATGCTGAATCCGTTTAAAAACATCACAAAAATTGAAAATACTAATATTAAATTGTATTGGAAGTTGACACATTGAAGTTATATAACATAATAATCATGTAATGAGTTGAATTTAACACTAACCTTAACTTCTGGTATAGTTTACCTGTACTAGTTTCGGCACCTTCGCTACCATTGTCAACAGCTACTTCAACTGCCGTGGCACCCTCCCGCGGAGGTGGTACAAGTTTTGAGATGATGTCCTCATTGGTCGGGATATCGAAGTTCATTAGTTGGTTCTCCTTCTTGTGAATAAAAATCCTCTCCCAGACCAAAAGCTCCTTGTTGCCATGGACACATTTTAGTAGTTCTGGATCCCTGTCAACTTCATGTTCATCACCCCAAAAGTGTGGGCCACTCCCGCTGATTTGTCTGTATTTTGATACTTAATATGTCTTATGTGTTTTTTAGTTCTGACTTACAATGTCCTCTTGGTTTTCCTACATAAGCTTTTTCACAATCATTACATGTAAATTAGTAGATGCCTGATTTGTTTACTGTGGTGGGGGTTCTCTAAATTCATAGATTTGAGTAGGTTTTTGTAAGGAGTATCTGTTTACAGGTGTTGTTGTGATGCCATGATTTCTGAAAACTTTTCTAAATTTGTAATGAATTTGTAAAGAAATACACAGATCTGACATCTGTACACAGTTCAGACATATTTTTTATTCAATAGGAAATTCTTCCAACAAAAATGAGGACTAAATACACTCATTATACAGGGTGTTAAAAATTACGTTCACTACGTTTCAGGGATGATAGAGGAGGTAAAAACAAACATTTTCTTTCTGTGACAAAACTTTGGCATATGCTCTGTTTTTTTCGCTAGATGGACTTAAGGGTAGATGGCTTAACTGCCATCACAACACGCACCAATTAGTTTTGTTTGTACTGCTTTGGTCGTCGTGTCAGGAACCATCTAAATGCTACATTCCCCAATCGTTGGATCGGCAGGAGTGGGGCGGTACCGTGGTGGCCACCTCGATCACCGGACGTATCTCCACTGGATTTCTTTTTGTGGGGAGACATGAAATGTCTTGTGTATGAAACACCGATCGATACGGCAGAAAAATTAGTTGCTCGCATTGTTGAAGCTGCACATGTTATTTAAGACAATGTTGGCCTTTTTGAGCGTTGCAGACAGTCCATAGTATGAAGATACCAGTTGTGCAATGCCTTCAATGAACGGGTAAACTGGTAACTGGGTTAAGTCAGCATATGATATCGGATGGACACTATATTGGGGAAGTGAAATTATTGAAAGTGGAACATGAGAAGATAAAAAGGAAGGTGTATGAAGCATGCAGGATAATAAGCAAAGGAGAGGCTTCTTTAAATAATTATGATGGGGATTTAGGTGAAGAATGGCTGGAGCTTATTAAGAGGATGTTTGGTAAAAACCATGTGGTTAAGTTCCCCCCGGTCCCTAAAAGTCATTTGGAGAGCAGAGATTATAGTCTTCCAAGAGAATGGATCGACAAGCACGGGAGATATACAGGGGTCATGATCGATTCTTGTCAGGCAGCGTATCGAGATGATGTCCTCACACCGGCGGCTACAATTTCCAATCAGTCTACCTGGGGAAGGTCCGGAGGAACGGACTGAAACCTTGTATGTAATGTATGTATTATTTTTATTCATGATCCACTTTTTTATTCTTGGACACATTGTTTTTTGATATTTATACAAGTGGAAACAGGACCTTATTATCAACTTTAATCTATCATCCCTGAAACGTAAATGTAATTTTTTAACACCCTGTATAATTATTATGTTAAAAACATCAATGGATGTTGATGTGCATCATGCTACAGAATGGCCACACCATAACAATAATAATGATATAATTTATTTGTCATTAGGCATTATATTACAATGCAATAGACATCGTCAACTATAGTGGATACATATTACAATATTAAAACATAATACTTACTCTTGGTAAATCCAAGAATTCGTTTTGACTGTAAAAAGGCAAAGATGCGGCGGGTCGAATTAATGATGGTTGCTTCTCAATTTGATTAGTGATTGAGAGATGATATGTTGGGCGCTAGACATAGTTATTTACTATATCAAAATGTAGTTGAAGACACTCCGGTAGCTCCGAAGTCGGTTGTAAGCAGGTTTCGTCTCTTCTCAAGGTGGGAATAGTAGGCTTGCAGATCAATGATACTTCACTTTCAGAATTGATATGGATTTTACAGTTGAATAACAGGCTTTTATTTGTACTAATAATATATAAAGTTCCAGTTTGAAAAAAAATACAAGTTATACAATAATTAATATAATACTTGTTAATTATTGGAGAGTTCTTGAATAGCAAACTGATGTAATTAGAAGTTCGGCTATTATTGATATAGAGTTCTTAGTAAAATCTCCTAAGATAATTTTTAATTGCAGGGGATAATTCTTAAGGTCCAATTTATGATTCACTCAAAAAGTTATTAAGTATGATATATCCCATGGATGAAAATTTCCTAAGTCCGATAAATATATGCCATCAAAATGTTTAAGTACAAAATATTATCGCTTGAAAATATTCTAAGTTGAATAAATTATTTCCGCGGACTTGTCTCTGAACAATCGCAGAGGTTTGAAGAGTGATGCTGTGGGACCAAGTGTCCCCGTTGACTTGTCTTCGCAGAGTGATGATTCTTACTCTAGCAGAAATTTTAGCAACAGAAAATCCACATAAGGAACGCCCTTTACTGCAATAATGTGAACCTTCTAAGTCCGATAAATATATGCCGTCAAAATGCTTAAGTACAAAATATTATCGCTTGAAAATATTCTAAGTTGAATTCCTTGTTTTTTTGTTTGTTTTGGGCAAGTTATTAATGGAAAAAAAAAAAACAAAAATGAAAAAAAAATGAAAAAAAAAAAAACTTATCTAATTTGGATATTAGATGCAAAAACAGTATTGATGATGATACAGCAAGCGAGTATGATACTAATACATTTGGTTAATTCGATGGATAATTTGAATAAATACTCATTCCCCTTGAAATTCCTATATAAATGTATGTTAAAAAATTTGCAATTAATTCGAAGTTTTTAAGCTTAATTTGGATAAATCGAAGCCAAAATTTGTCTCATGTTAATGTTGTAAGGATTCCACAAAAATTCTCTAATTCGCTGAAGAACCCTAGTTGCAGGTACCATACTAAAGTGTATTTTTAACCACCGTTATCTTCCTCTTGCTGAATAGATGTTCAATGGAATGCGAAGTTCACCCCCTCCACTACAGTCTTGGAGGGATTCAACACATCTGTGAAAATTTTAGTGTACATTCTATCCTCAAAGTGTGACTGTGTTTGAAAATGACGCCTGCAAAAAAAAGTGGAGTGTTATGAGAGGTGTACTTTTCCCATCACTGTTGATTTAGCCCCTAGTATTAGAGATTGATTTTTCAGCTTTTGCATGCCCTAGTAGCACAGATCGTTGGGCCAATGTTGGGAAATGATCGCCATGTTTCGTTGGTCAACGGTTAGGAATGTCCGTCGGGGTTCCGTTGCCAAGGAGTGTTTTATCCAACCAATTGCCAACTGTAGCCAACCAATATACAACAAAATCCCAACAGTTGGGAGACATCTATTAGGTAATGGTCTAACTACTAGCAGCGCAGAGACATCTGGTGGAAATACTAGAAGCACAGAAAATTTAATTTTTTATTTTCCCTTTCATCCCTTTTCTCCTCTCTTCCTCCTCTTTTCCCTATTACCTCCCTTCTCTCCTTCACCCTACCTACCTATTCCTATCGTATAAAATTCGCAACTATGGGGATTCGATCTCGGGACAGCTAGTGTTATAGTCTATCGATTTAACCACTACGCCATTAGTGATCGTTGCAATAAAAATCGAGAATTCTTCTAGCCTATTTACTACAGAGATGTGTAATACATGATAAATAGTAAGAAGGATATACATCTCGTATTTTGAATATTTGATGTGAATATATGATAACGTTATTTTCAGAGAACAAATAAAGGGCCCTAATATTAATAGAAGTAAAAACACCATTCGGATTCTTCAACATATCAAGATGGCGAATAACCGTTGTATCTTCATCGTCTACGTGATGGCCTAGGAACTATGCCGGAAATTGCCGAAGACTGGCAGGAAGAGGTGGAGAAGTAAATTTTTAGCATGTAACGCGCACAAAGAGCTCGAATAATTAATGAATTAACACTGTTTTATTTTATAGGAAATGAAAATTTAACGCTTATAATGTTATTTCAACACTTTTTAATTTTAACATAAATGCGATTATATTCCAACGAAATGTATTGCTGGGCCAACAATCCTGTTGGTTGGTAACGCCAACAGAGGCTTAGCCAACGAAATGTATTGTTGGGGCAACAGCCCTATTGGTTGGAAACGCCAAAAGTAGGACAAGCGCGCGAGCCAGCCAAAAAATCCGTTGGCAAAACCGAGGGAATTACAACCAACCTTTTCCCAACATATCCCTTCCATGCCAACCAAATCCCTCCGTTGGGCCAACGAAGTGTGCTACTAGGGTGTGTAGTTAAGAATCATGAAAGAAGAGATCAGGATTAAAATAAATTGAACTATTCATACTGTTTACCTGTTAAGCATTTATCCTTGTTTCTGAAATATCATTTTACCTGGATAAAGAGAGTTTTGCATTTGATAGCCTCAATTGAGTTCTAGTGGCATAGTATTTTTAAAGCTCCTCTGCCTTAACAGACAAGTAAATTAACCCTAGGACTCCATGGTTTTTTCTGCCTCATGCATTTGAAAGGGATGTTTCATCTACAGACATTATTTTTGCAATAACTCATAGTCCACACGGTGGCCTGGAAGCAAGTCTTCGGCCAGTAAAGGCTCATGTACATAACCTCTCAATTCAAGCACATAGATTTCTGAATTAGGCCTACAGTTACAATAATCACCTACCTTTGTCGTAGACGTTGTTGAAAATTATCTCCATCTTTTGCCACACATTTCTGACATCTTTTATGAAAGTTTGCATTCACACGCATTAATTATTCTTGTGAAATTGCTTCAATTTCTCTTCTTATGTTCTCTTTCAGTTCTTCAGTTGTACAGTATGAGGGTTATTCTTGTACACTTTATTTTTTAAGTTCCCCCAAAATTAAAAATCCCGCAACTTCTGGGTACTTGATAATATTTCAGGTTGTCAACTGGAGTGCAGCCTGGTTAGTGTTTAGTATTTTATTTTATGTAGGTAATGCTTTAATTTCTTTGTAGCTTTAGCTACTTTTAATTTGCTTTGAAACTAGAAGCATCCCATGTGGGACCAGGAAAAAATAGTCCCACCGTAGCTCATGTGAATCGTAAGAGGCAATGAAAATGGGCACCCAGTGTCTGGGGGTATAACTGGACTACCCGGGCTCCCGAGGGAACATAAATATTGGGAGACCAGTTGTCCAAGGTAATGGGCCTTCAGCGCAGGGCTAATCACCCATCTGAAGTATTCAGGATTCAGAGAATGAGTGATAGCCTTGGAATAGGAAGGATGAAATGGCAACACCTTTCGTGCAAATTGGTCAAGAAATGTAGATTTTTGTTGTTGTGTAAACATGTGACAGTAGAACTCTCAATCTGTGCCTCATTTCACATTTCCAACTTTTTCCGTGGATTTTCCAAAAAATTTTCTTTCATACAAACCTTGCCCTGACAATTACGGGGGGGGGGGGGGGGGTGGAAATCAGCCAAATCGGTCGAGCCGTTCTCAATTAGTGCTGAGACATACATGTGGCAATTGATTTTTATTTATATAGATTTACTTTGATTTAATTATTTGGGGAGGAATCTTGATTTAAAGCCCAGTGGGCCGGTACAACTGTCATGTGATAATGGAAAAGTATATCTGTAATTGCATTACAGAACAACAACATACTCAGAAGGTATTCAAATTTTAAGTATAAAAGCTTTTACTTCTTGACAATGACCATAGTAATTATTATGTTACCACCTTAAGTAAAAGCTGAACATACAGATCAAGGTAATCTGGTGAATTTAAATCAATAGGCTCAGTTCGATAAATAAATTAGACTCAAAAGTAAGAATAGTAGGCTGCCTTAGAAACGAAAATTATCAACCTCCTTTAAGCAAGTGTTTTTCCTTTCAGATCGCACATTTAAGCAGACTCAAGCACAGAAATTGGCAGAACAGCGTCTGCACGAGTTAGAAGAGAGTTAAGGTAGACCATGCCAGCTGGGGTGTCTTGGTCACAGTATCTGAAGTTTTTTCTTGCTTCGATGGCTTCTATGATGGCTGGAGCTCAACTTGTGCATGTGTATTATAAACCACTAAACGATCTGAATGAACTTGCAGAACAAGAATTTGAAAAATTAAAAAAGAGTAGGATTAAGCCTTAGTTATAAAAGAGTAGTCCTTCTAGTTGGAATGAGTCAGTTAACAGAACATAAACAGTAATGTACAGTATATTCATTAATAATTTTTAAGTAATTTGGTGAATAATTTATCTACTGGTACCTATAAGCCTTCATTTCACTAAGTGATTAAGCATATCTAGGTCCATTGCCATGGGTGAGTCGGTAACATGCCTGCCTTCCACCCCAGCAGGGTTTGATTCCTGAAGGGGTACAGAATTTTTCATTTGATTTTTTGTACCCTGTCTATTGTTGTTTGCGTTATCCCAGAAGGAGGCACCGCATAGAGTTGGTCCCTCTCCAGGGAGTTCCTCTATATCACATCTGGTGCTGAACCATAGCCTCCCCTCCCCTACAGGATTGGTGTGTAAGCCGTAATGGAGAAGGTTAAACGTGGGTTAAGAAAACATACCGAAAACATCACGAACATCATTAGACCAATATGAAGGGGCTCCGTTTTATTGGAAAATGATGGATGGCTAAAACTTCTCCATGTTGGAGAATAGGTACTGCTCAAGCTTGTTATAATAAACTTTCCCTTTAATGCTATCCTCAGTAAAGAAAAATAGATCCCATCATTTTCCAACACGATGAAGCATCTCCACTTTGGCCCAATGGTGTTGACAACATTCTGGATAGATATTTCCATTAGAGGTGTAGGCCATGATGGGTCAATCGTTTGGCCCCTGCTATCTGCGGATATCACTCCTTTGGATTTTCCTTAGGAGGTTTGCAAGGACATAATTGAAGCTACACAAACATCTGTATGCATTGGAGGTGAATGAAATACACATTTTTAATACAAGCTGTCTAAAAATGCTTTTACTGGCTTTAGTTATACAGGTTTTCTGTCTTGCTTCATAGGAAATGTTGTTCTCTTCAGATTATAAAACACACAAATCTCTTCTAACCATGGTTCTGAGATCTCTTCCTCTTCAAATGAGGTAAGACTGAAAACCAGCCAGTAATTGATCATTCCACTAATTCATCACTGCGTTTCTGTGTAGGTTATCGTCATATATTGTTAGAATAGTTGAGATCCAGAAGTAAATAAATGTCACGGAGAAGACATATTACATTGGTTTCATTGCATGAAATCACCGATTATTTACTTTTATTTCTAAGGAACGCAGCCAATAGTCACATTCAAAAGTTGTTCACATGGCTCTTAGTATGGCATTGGCTTTTTGTGCCCAAGTTTGCGAGTTTGATCCCTGTCAATGCCGATTGCATTAATATGTGCATAACTTTGACAGTCCTGTGTCTTTATGTTTGCATGTATGTAAATGAACTGTGGAACAACATTTCGGCACACTGGCAACAGCCTTAAGTAGTACTACATAACCATTGTTAAATAACCGTAATGACCAAACAAACCATGTTCGAATCTCTATATATACATAAATATTAAGAAAAAGTAATATATGCTATGTTAGATATTTCTGAATTACTCCTCACTTTGTTCTTTTTCCCATTGACTGGAATCTTTCTTCTTTCATTTTCTTTTAGCTGTCTGAGACAAAACATTTTGGAATTGTTCAGTAGAAAAAGAAGTGCTGCTAGTTTTGCCTTATCTGTAGAGACATAGCCAGGTTTTGGATTGGGAGGGACTCACAGGAGTTTATTCCCCCGATTTTTTTGTCCAAAATTAAGCATCCAAAATTCAGTATCTTTTTTCTTTTGCAAACAATAGTACATTATGCAATGAGCCTATAATGGCATTTATTAAGATATGATTATATTTTTATGAAATGAAAAAAAGGACTCGCATAATTTTTACACGGATGTCTTAATTATAATTATAGGCAAGAACCATAATTAAATGTTTAAAATTTAGGTTTTTGGAATACTTCATAATTGATGAAGTAAACGACTCTCGCCAATGGCTGATATAGTTCTCGTGTTTTCCAATTGAAGGTATGCAGGCTGCAGGGCTTCTGTTGACGCTTTTAACGTCAGACAACACACATTAGAATAAAGGTAATAAACTCAATTTAGTACAATATTTAAATTAAGATGAACAGAATTGATTTTATTTCATGTACAAATTATTTAGTTGTGAAGTTTCAATTACAAATTCCGTGTTTGATAATAATAATTGATACCACACTTGTGTTATAGTGAAAATCAGTATTGAAATGGATATCATTATGAAACCGTTACGTCACATGTAATAGGCATATTGTAGTTTGGTCGAAGAAAAAAATAGGTTTTTTTAAACACAATACTACACCATTTACATTACCATAATAATTACCAAAATAAGTAGTAGTATTCAAATGTTCTGGAGCTCTTGATTTGCCATCATTCACTTGCAGGCTTCCCAATAATATTCAGCGATCTGGAATGGTTTCCCAACTATCTTCTGAAGGTCTGTGCAGACCATCAAGTGATCCTTGTTCATTACTGTATTTGTGTTCTTGCATAATATGCAGTGTGGAGAGTCTAGTAGCTTAATTCTACTGTATGTAGATGTGCCGCCAGGAAATCATGAGCAGTCTCAAGACAGAATGTTGCAACTGTGGTTGATCGGGGACTGTTAGGTATTGTATTTGGTTCTAGTAATGTCTTCCATATCTTGGTTGAACAATGGATTTTATTTTTTTGAGTTATATGGGATTTTATTTTCATTTTTGTGTAGAGTTGTACTGATTTGTAAGATAAACAATTTACCTTACTTTGTTGGATAAGTGTACCTTTTTTTTCAAGCATATCAGCCTTCTCATTTCCTTCCAGACCACAATGTGCTGGAATCCATTGTAGAACAACATTTTTCTTTAGTTTTTTTTAGCATTTTGATACAATTTTTGGCTTCTATTATTCTATGGTCTTTAAATTCTGATTGTATGTTAGTGCCATTATGGCTGAGCTGGAGTCAGAAAGTATTACAGTATTTTGGAAAGAATTGATACGAAGAAATAACTGTTGTAGAGCTGTTAGTATTGCTTGTAGTTCGCCGTCATAATGTGTTGTATATTTCCCAAGAGAGATGTAAAATGAGAAGAGTTTACTCGTTATTCCTGCTCCTGCTGCCGCTTCTCTATTCATTAGCGACCCATCTGTATAGACATGAAGCCACATTTGTTCTGGTACCTAGTGTTGATTGTTTCTAGTGCTAATTGTTTCATTATTATTGGGATTGTGGTTTTTTTATTAATCTCTTCTGTTAGATTTAATGAATAGTTGATGCTGTCAAATTCGAGAGGGGATATTGTAGTTACAAGATTTTGTGCCATCTGTTTTATTTCATATTTTTTCTTTCAACTGTAATATTGTTTGGATGAATCCTGTTTGAGTTTTTAGATGTCTATTTTGGTGTATGTAGCTATTCCAGTAATTCTGATACGGAAGTCTTCTTAATTTTTCATATAACAATATGCCTTTTTCTTCGATATCATACTGTATCGGTCGGTTGTTAGTTAAAATTTGCATTGCCAGTATGGGTGTTGCTTTAACACCGCCAGTAATTATTCTTAAAGCTTGGTTTTGAACTTTTTCCAATTTGTTCACGTGACTGGGGGATGTAACTAATATTTCAGATCCATATTGTAAAAATGGTTTTATATAAGATTTGTATGTCTGGTTTAAAGTTGATCGTGAGCAACCCCATTTAGTGGCAGTAAGCCTCTTTAAAAGTTTCAGTCGTCTTTATGCTGATTCTCAGGTTTTTTCAGTATAGGTTTTCCAAGTTAATTTTTTGTCCAGATAAAGTCCTAAATATTTAGCTTCATTTGTTTCTTGTATGGGTGTGTTTTTCAATGAAATCTGAATCTGTGGGTCTTTGTGTTTTAAGGTACTGGAAATATTATTTTGCTGGGTTTATGGTCATTAAGTTTTCTTCACACCATTTTGACAGATCGTCTAATAATGCTTTGTTCATTTCTCTTGAAGATTTTGGTTCATCATTATTTTTTCTGCTGTCCATATAACAAGGTCGTCTGCAAAGAGAGCACAATTTATGTTTTTATTTGTAGTAGTTTTTGGGGTAGATCATTGATCATGATGTTGAAGACGATTGCACTTAAAACTGATCCTTGTGGAAGACTTTTTGTATTTGTTTGAATTTTGAGTGATTCTGGTTATATTTAGTACATATAAATCTCTGACTGAGGATGCTTTGGAACCGTCTAATCATAGATCCTTTTATGCCAAGGCTTGCCATTTTTTGGAGTAATTTTTGGCGCCATATTGAATCATATGCGCTATTGAAATCTATAAATACTGATAATGTTGTTTTTGAATGAAATTTTCTGAATCCTGCTTGTGCAGGGGTTATTAGTTGTTGTTTTTCTAAAAACCAATTCAGCCTTGCATATATCATTTTTTCCCATGGTTTTGGCTAATATACTTGTGAGAGTGATTGGTCGGTAGCTATCAATTTTTGCTGGGTCTTTGTTTGGTTTTAATATAGGTATAATGATAGCTTTCCTCCAACTATCTGGTACACCAGTTTTCCAAATCAAGTTAAAGAGATTTAAGATAGCATTCAGTGCTTTTTCTCTTATATGTTTTATAAATTCAGTCATTATTTTATCAGTCCACGAACTTTTTGTGCATTGCAAACTTTTTATTGCTTCTTTGAACTCTTCTATGGAGAAATTTTTATTGAAAATGTCCTCTTTGTCTTCTGTTGTGGAGGTGGTAATAATGTTTTTTATGTGATTTTTGATATTTTTTTGGATCTTCTTATTTTTCTTAGATAATGGTTCGGTTAAGTTGTAGTGTTTGGTGAAACATTCTGCAATATCCTGGTCTTCAACGTATTTTTTGTTTTTATATTTCAAAGGATGTTTTATATTGCTTGTTAGTTTGTTGTTTAAAGATGATACAAATCTGTGAGCTTTTATGCTATCTGTTCTGTAGTTAATCTGTGATACAAAGGAATGATATGCTTCTTTCTTTGCTCTGTTAATTTATTGTTTAAGTACAGCTGTTTTTTGTCTCCATGTGATTAAGTCATGTTGTGTGTGTGGTTTTTTTTTTTTTTTTAATCTCCTCTATTTTTCTTGCTTGGTCACGTTGTTCTATCAATTCTGATAATGTTTTTGTCCAGAAGAAAGGTTTGAATATTGGTATTTTACCTCTGGGTATTGATCTCTTAGCAGCTGATTAGATTAGATTAGATTAGATATTACAGGAAAGATAATCAGGAGGAACCTTCCCCATCCTGCCCACACTGAAACGTAAGGTTTATTGTGCGGTTTTCTTCCTGTGTTTCTAGTATTGCCGTCCTTATACCTTAATAAGTTTAAGGAGCCCAGTGACTAGGTTGTTGCTAGTTACAATCTCTTTTGGATCTGTGCTCCCAAATTGATTGTATCTATCTATTTCCAGTGCTTCACATTGGAATATTAAGTGTGATGCCGTTTCTTCTTGTGCACCACACTTCCTGCATATTGGGTTTTCTATCAGACCCATTCTATGTAGATGTTTCTTAAATTTCCCATGGCCTGTCATCAACCCTACCATGAGTCTTATCTGCTGCCTGTTTAAATTAAGGATTGCAGTACTTCTTTTGAGACATGGTTGTGGCATCATTCGCTTACCGTGTCTTTGTTCCTGTATATTATTCCAGTAGTTTATGTGCTGTCTTTTGACCCAGTTTAATAGACTTTTCCTTACCATTAACTTGGTATTACCCAGCACAGGTTCTGGGCCTACAAATAGGGACTGTGCACCCTTTTTGGCCAGCCTGTCGGCATTTTCATTGCCGCTTACTCCAGCATGGCTTGGAACCCATGCTAGAGTAAGTCTGTTATGTTCCCCTAGTTTTTCTAGGGCTTCTTGACACTCCTTAACGATCTTTAATCTCGTGTAGGATGCACTTAGTGCCTTCAGTTCTGCCTGGCTTTCTGAGTATATCCAGATGGCACAATTTCTGTAGCACCTGTCTACATTCTCCTCCACGCAAGCCCTGATGGCATAGACTTCTGCCTGGAATACTGTGGTTAGTTTGCCCAATGGATACCATTTCTCCAGTTTGGGCTGCACTCCAAGGATACCTGCCCCTGTACCCTCTTTGGTCTTAGACCCATCAGTAAACCAGATGATGTCACCTGATTGGTGTTGGTGTTTAGCCTCCCAATGCTCCCTACCTTCAATCTCAACCTTGTAGGACTTATTGGAGTTGAGGGAGACCTGCATAAAATCCCCTGGCATTTCTGCAGCCTGGTTTATCCCTGCTATATCCAGGATCCTAGTGTGATAACCTGGATATCCTGCAGGTCTCCAGTTGCCGCCAGTCTTTAGTCTGTATGCTCCAGCCATTGCCTCCATTTTAATCCACAGATGTAGTGGAGGTATGCTAAGCATGGTTTCCATTCCAGCAGTAGGTGTGCTATTAATACCACCGGTTACAGCTAGGCAGGCCAATCGCTGCACTTTACCGAGTTCTTTAATAGCCCCTGCTTGTTCCGTCTTCCTCCACCATATTACTGATCCATAGCTAACTAAGGGCCTCACTATGGTGGTATAAATCCAGTGGGTACTTCTGGGACTTAAACCCCAGCTTTTACCACAGGCTCTTTTGGTGCCCATAAGGGCCATTTTGGCTTTGGCGCATGTCGTCTTAAGGTGAGAGGTCCAAGTAAGTTTAGAATCTAGTATCAATCCTAGATACTTGACTTCCCCTCTTACCGGCAACATTTCCCCAAATAGTTTAAGCTTCCAGTACATGTCCTGGATTCTTTTCCTTGTGAACGGTACCACCACAGTCTTCTTGGGATTAACACCAAGATCCTGTTTTTGGCACCATTTCTTTACAATATTTAAGGCAGATTGTGCCATTGACCTTACAGTGCCTTCATATTTGCCAGAGACAACAATCGCTAGATCGTCTGCATACCCTTGACAATAGAAACCACTGGCGTTTAGCTCTTCGATGAGGTCGTTGACCATTAGGTTCCACAATAATGGGGACAGCACCCCCCCTTGTGGACAACCTCTTGTGGCAATTACTGCCATTCTTTCATCAAGGATGTTGGCTTCAATTCTACGCTTTTCCAGCATGGTCTTTATCCACTTGCATAAGGTGTCATCTATCCCATGTCTGTTAGCAGCGTTGAGCATAGCATCGAAGGTTGTATTACTAAACGCTCCTTCGATATCCAAGAAAATCCCTAGAGCGATCTCTTGGAAATTCAGTGCGTTTTCTACCTTGCCAATCAGATGGTGAAGGGCTGTTTCGCATGATTTTCCTGTTTGGTAGGCATGTTGATTTGGGTGTAGAGGGATCACAGTTATCCTCTCCTCTCTTACATACCTATCAACTAGTTTTTCTAGTATCTTTAATATAAAAGACGCTAGACTGATTGGTCTGAAATCCTTTGCCTTGGTATGATTGATTCTCCCAGGCTTTGGGATAAAGATCACTCTTACTGGTCTCCATGCATTTGGAACATGTCCCGAGGCCAGACTTACTCTATATATTCTACACAGGAATCGGGTTAAGTTGTCCCCCGCCTTTTGTAGTAGAGCTGGAAATACACCATCCGGACCAGGTGACTTGTAAGGTTGGAAGGCTCCAGTGGCCCACCGTACTTTCTGAAAGTCAACACACTTCTTGGATATTTCCCAATCTCCCTGCCTTGGTGTCGAATTGTATCTTCTTGGCAGGTCTATTATTTGGTCTGCGTTCTCCACTATAGTGCATTGTGGAAAATGAGTATCGAGGAGCACTCTCAGCGTATCGGTTGCTGATATAGTGTACTCCCCATTCTCTTTTTGCAAGTTGCCATTGGGATTTATTGGGAGTTTTGTGAGGACCTTTTGGAGTCTGGCTCGTGCTGGAACCTCCTCTATCCCCTCACAAAATACTCTCTATATGCATTAGTTTTGCATCTTTAATGGCCTTGTTGTATTCACCCAGGGCTTTCTTGTATTCTGTCCATATGCCCTTTCTTTTGGCTTTATTAAACAGTCTCCTAACCTGTTTTCTTTGCTGTTCCAAGGTTTTGTTCCACCAGGGCACAATCCTGTTTGTGGTCTTACTTATGATTGGACAGTTATCTAGATATGAGGTCATGATTGCTGTCTCAAGTTGATCAGCTGCATCCTCAATATCTGCAGTATTTCTGAATGTCCATCTCATTTCATTCAGATGTTGGTTGAGATCTGCTCTATATGAGTCCCAGTCTGTCTTCCTGGGATTTCTATAGACCTTGGTCTGTTTTTCTCCCATTTCTATCTCAAACCGGATATACATGTGATCAGAAAGGGAAGGTTCCTTTGAAACATGCCATTGCTTTATATGGTCTCCTATCAAATAGGTCCCAAATGTAATATCTATGACTTCCTCCCTTATTGCATTGCGAAAGGTAGCTTCCTGTCCCTTATTGAATATCTCTAAATTCCTTTCAAAAAGGTATTCCAGTAGTAACTCACCTCTTGTGTTGGTATCGTTGCTGCCCCACAACAAGTTGTGGGCATTAGCATCACATCCAACCAGCAGTTGTTCATTCAGCTGTTGACAGCTGTCCACTAGTTTTCTTAGCTCCTGTGGAGGAGGATTGTTGTCTTCATAGGGAAGGTATGCTGCAGCCAGGACTAAATCCCTGGAGCTCCCATCCTTATGTTGTTTCAGCCGAATGGTCACAAGATCCCTTGAACAGAAATTTATCATTGACATGTGTGATATACCCTTCCTTACAAATATGCAGGTTCGGGGGCTTATTCCGTTTCTGAAGTATATTAACTTACCTTCAGTTCAATAAAACAAAATGAAGCAATTTGTATACAGTAGAGCATGTCAATAAGTTAAAATCAATCAGAAATAAAAACACTTGTTGCTCCACTTACATAATATTAGGCAGGACCGGTTTCAAGGAAGATCAGCTTCCTTATCTTCAGCTGGATGTCGACTGGTGTGGTGCTGGGAGATCCAAGTCTGTAGTTGGCGCTGTGCTGCCATCTGTCTTCCCCAGGATCAAACTAAAAATCTCGTCGGCCAATGGTATATCAAAATTCATTGCCCTGTCTTTATTTTTTAAAATGAAAATCTTCTCCCATGTCATTAATTCTAAAGGTCTTTTAACATGTTTTAACAATTTTATGTTGTTATTAATGTGATGGTCACATGTATATGCATGAAAAGCTATGGCCGATTTTTCCGTGTGCATCAATCTGACGTTGTTCAAATGTTCTTTCATTCTAGCTTCAAGGTTTCTTCTGGTTTGTCCGATATATATACTGTGGCAATCTTTACAGTCAACTTGGTAAATGCCTGATAATTTGAGTTTGGGAACACTATTTCTTAATGGGTGGTTAAGTAGGTTCCTAAGGTTGAATTTATTTTGTGGAGCCAGTTTTATATTCACGTCCTTGAATACTTTCTCAAACCTGTAAAATACTTTCGGGTGGAAGGTGAATTTCCTATATATCGGCTTCTCATTATCATTGTTTGCTAAGGTGCAATTGTCTCTGATCATTTTTCTTTTTCTATGTTTAGAAATCATCTTATCGATGAATTCCATATTGAAGCCATTCTGCACAGCGACCTTCTTTATATGTATATATTCTTTCCTATATTCCACCTCTGATAATGGGATATATATCAGTCTGTGTATTAAGCTGTGAAATATAGCGAACTGGTGTGATCTTGGGTTGTAAACATTATATTTAATGTAGTTGTCAACGTGCGTGTCTTTCCTGTAAATTCCGAAATCCAATCTCCCCTCGTTCCTCATAATCTTCAGATCCAGAAATGGTAAGCTATTGTTTTGTTCTGTTTCCATCGTGAATTGGATGGCCTGGTCTTGTAAATTCAACAATTTTATTGAGTCATTCAAGAATTTCCGTGGGACAATCGCAAAAATGTCGTCCACGTATCTGTACCAATATTTAAAAATGTGTGGAAATGCTCTGGTAACCAATACTTCAAGGTGGCTCATATATAAATCCGCTAACATAGGCGATAATGGATTCCCCATAGCTAATCCTGTGGCCTGTTTGTAATAGTTATTATTGAAACAAAAGCTGTTTTGGCTAATACATAGGCCTATCAATAAATTATAACCTTCCATTTGCTCTTTGGTGAATTGGTTGAGTGCAAACCATTTATTCAGTAAGTCTGGTAGTTTTTCGGTCGGAATGCTAGTAAATAAAGCGCAAACATCAAATGAAACTAACATTTCATCTGTCCCAATTGAAATGTTTTTGATTTTATCAATTAATTCATACGAGTTACTTATGCTCAGCGATTCAAATTTCGACAATCGATCAAATTTGTGAGTCAACCATTTAGCCAGTAAATAAGTAGGGGCATCAATGTTATTTATTATAGGTCTCATACTATCGTCTTTCTTGTGAATTTTAGGCAAACAATAAAGTTTAGGTAGCTGGGGGTTGCTCACTATCAGCTGCCTTTCTTCTGTCTTTGAAATCAGAGGAGAGTCTTTAATTGCTTTCTTAGTTTGGGCTATGAAAGTATTCAACGGACTTTTCGTGAGTTTCTCGTATTCCGGTTTTTGAAGCATAGTTTCCGTCCTACGTATATAATCCTCTTGATTCATAATAACGATTTTATTGCCTTTATCTGCTTTCAGGTAGTAAACTGGTTTTTCATTCAATTTCTTAATCAGAAGTTTATTGTCTGCTGGTTTATTATTTCCTGGTATGTCCTTAAGAATTTGTAGACATTTTGTTTTGGTAAGATTCTTTTCCGTCTTGATCGTACTGGTGGCGATCTCGATATCAACTATGTAATCCTCAATCTTGTTGGAGTTGTCAATACACGTCTTTAGGCCTTTATTCAAAAAGTTTATCTCGTTTTTATCAAAAGTCAGGTTAGATAAATTTACTACATTATCTGGTGGATCTCCTGTACTTATTTCGTTAACTTCGGGTTCACGAGTGTTGGTATTACGTAATTTCATTACCTTCTTCTTGAGTCTTTGTGTTTTTGTTGACATACTTGAATTAAGTCTATTATATAAAATCTTGCAAAAATTGTCCCAAACCGCGTTTCCTAAATGTTTCTGTAAACATCCAGCTGAAGATAAGGAAGCTGATCTTCCTTGAAACCGGTCCTGCCTAATATTATGTAAGTGGAGCAACAAGTGTTTTTATTTCTGATTGATTTTAACTTACCTTCAGTTGTTCCTAGTCCTGATACTCTCCCTCTCACAATGTACGGCTCCTGTATCAGGGCTATGTCCACCTGCTCCTTAAGCAGCATCCTTTGCAGCGCGGCTGATCCCCCTTTACTATGTTGCAGGTTTATCTGCAGCACTTAGGCTCCACCTTGCTGTCGTGTTTGATGTCTTTTAAAACCCTGACACTGATCTGCGAGAACCCTAGGTATAGTTTTAGGTCATGTCTTCGCAGTGTTACTAGGGACTTTTCATCTATGTCAATCACAATGGTCTGTCCCTTCTCTTCCACTTTACGGTTGATTACCCTCCATCCCTCTGTTTTGATCACTGGATTTTGACATCGGATCTTTTTAAACAGAGTCTCTGGAGGTACATCCTTCAAGATCTTGGGTATCCACATGGATATCTTAGCGGTCTTCAGAAGCTCCCCTGCTGTCTTTACCAGCAGATTAGCTTCCTCCCACGGAGATATCTTGGGAACCGTCTCTTTAAGCCATTCTGTTGTCTCTTTTCCATCACAGACAAAGATAACAGCCCCTTTATCTAGATAAACTCTTTTGAATTTGGGTCCTATTCCTTCCCCAATTTTTTCAAAGAGAGCCATCTGTAGTTTTTCCTCTTGTTCCCCTGTTATTTCTACAAGAGGATATCCTTGTTGGATCACTGCCATTCGAAAGGTCGAGGCTACAGTACTAAAGGTCTGTTTCCCTGTTTCCTGTCTCGGCCTTTTCGAAGACTGGTTTTCACCAGATTCTGGAGTGTCTGGAGTTCTGTCTTGTCGGGACCTTTTGCTCCCGGTAGAAGTTGAAGGGGTTTCCTTGCCTTCTTTTTTGGCTAATTTTTTGGAGATTCTAGGTTCCAGTCCCTGTTTTTCCCTCCATTCATTTTTTGTCAGCCACTCTTTTCCTTCCTTAAGTCTTTGTTCCTTAAGAAGTTTTCGTCTCTGAGCACCTGACTGTCCCTTGATCTTTACTTGGTCCAGCTGCTCAGCTATCTCCTCAGTCAACGCATCTGGAGTACTGGCCTCCATTGCTATGGCTGTATCTTTTTCCATTGATTTTGTCAATGTAGATGCAGTCTGGGTTTCCAAGGTATCTTGCTCAGCAAGTCCCTTTTTCACCTCAGCCTGTTCAGTAGATGATTGGGTCTCCAGTTTGGTCCCACGAGTACTGGGGAAATATAGGTCCACACCAGAGGGGCCCCATACTCTGATGCAAGGTTAGATACTCAGGGAGGTCACCATGTATCCCTGAGGCTCCGTTAGCGGCACATCTCCCATGTACCATGCACCCCCTCAGCACGGAACGCCGGACACCTTGGGGTTGGGTGAGGGCTTTCGTTTCCTCCTACTTGTGTATGATGAACGGATTCTCAAAGGGTCCGTTCACCATTCCAAGAAGGAGTACTTGTCCCCCTCACCACGTAAAGGACCTGCTATGTTCGGAGGTCTTGTCCTCCGTTCATGGCAGCAGCACTCATGAGGGGGTAGCAGCTGATAATATAGTATTGCAAAATTTCGTACACTCACTATCAGGATTGTTTTTATATCCTTCCAGGTTAATTGCCAGAAGAGAAGTCTTTAATTCTTTTCTGAAATTATTCCTTTTGGCTTTTTTAAAGTTCCAAGAGATTTTATGATTTGTCTTTTAATATTCTCTCATTTTTAACTAATACTGTTGTTATAATAGCTCTGCGGCCAATACCAGGGTCAGATATGATATTTTGTTTGCATTGGTCTGTGATGTCTGTTGATGCTAAAGTTAGGTCTGGATCTGTGGTTGTTCCATTATAGTGTAAACATGTTGGTGTATCATACCAAAATAATAACATTTGAAAAAAGCATTAAAATGAAATTTGAAGACTTAATTTTAGTACTGTTAATCTAGTATGAAGTGCCATAACGGTAATAATATTAGAAAGTTTTTTTTTTTTAATTTTTTAAATTCTGTTCAATTCTGGGGTCCAGGGCCCCCTCCCTGGCTACGTGCCTGCTTATCCGCTACAACAATAGGGAAATTCAAGTATGTTCCCAAGTGAGGAAAATTTGAAATCGTGCTTAAAAGAACACATGAAAGCTGGTTAAACAAAAGGCGAACTCTAAGCTCATCAACGCCATCTTGCGGAAAACTTTGGGAGTCTGCATGTGATGTGAGATAGATAGATAGAATTTTATTGTCTTTTCACAATACAATTACAGTGTAATGTTTGTATAGACAAGTATACAAGAATTAATATAAAAATACATTGATATACAATAGGTTACCATACATAAGATGTTGAAAATAAAACCGGTATACAATAAATAGTGTATAAATACCTTAACAGACACTACAACATGTACAAAAGGTCAAAATTATTCTATAAGCCAGTCTAGAAAGTATAATTCAGGAACTCTTCTGTAGTATAGAAGCAATTTCGAGTAAGCAGTTTCTTTAAGATTCTCCTGTATTTCACAGGTTCTAAAGTTCTGATGGAGGGTGGTAGTTTGTTGAATAATTTAGCAGAGGTAGACGTAAAACTGTTTTGAGTAGTGGAAAAATAGCAGAAGTCTTTTTTAATATCATTACTATGTCGAGTATAATAAGTATGTGAATCAGAATTTAAATGAAAATATTTGAGGTTGTTTTTAATATATAGTAGACACTGAAAGATATACAAGCAGGGTAGCGACATAATATTAAGTCTAGTAAATATATTTCTGCAATGAGCTCTGTTGGGTAGTTTACAGATTAATCTAATTGCTTGTTTTTGAAGAATAAAAAGACTTTTAGAGTGGCAGCTATTCCCCCATAATGTAGTCCCATAGGAAATATAGGAGTGAATATATCCATAATAAACCGCAATCAAGATCTCCCTGCTTACAGTGAATTGTAGCTTTCTTATCAAGTAAAGCCCTTTAGTAATTTTAGATGCTATGTGTTTCACATGGGCTTGCCACTTTAGATTACTTTGTAACATTATTCCTAAAAATTTAATTGGTTCAACCCTTTCTTGATCATTATTATTATAAGAAATTTTTAAAGTTTGTGTTTTCTCTAGATTGATAGACAGGTTATTAGCTAGACACCAGTCATGCAGAATATCAATTTTGTGAGAATTATCCAGTTCACTATTAAGTGTCTTAGAAGTACAACTTAGACAAATGTCATCAGCATATAAGTAACAGTTTAAGGTCCTAGAATTTACATTATGAGGCAAATCGTTAATGTATATAATGAACAAAAGTGGACCTAATATGGATCCTTGTGGGACACCATGTTTTACTGGCAGGAGATGTGAGAAAATATTATTGTAATAAACAGTTTGGAATCTATTGGATAAGTATGAATTGATTATTTTAATAGCCGCTGGTGCAAAACCAATAGCTTTTAGTTTAAGCAGTAATGTGTTGTGTTTGATCGTATCAAATGCTTTGGATAAATCAAATAGCCTAACATCAACAGATGATTTCTTTTCTTTGCCATCCATACAATTTTGTATGAAACTCATAACTGCATCACATGTAGACATTTTCTTTCTGAATCCATATTGACACTCTGATAGCAGCTGATTTGAATCAAGATATTTAATCATTTGTATGTACATTAACTTCTCGAATACTTTCGAAATAGTTGGAACTAAGGATACCGGTCTATAGTTGCTAAGTAAATTTTTGTCATTCTTTTTATGAATAGGTACAATTTTGGATATTTTTAACTTTCCAGGGAAGCAACCTTCGTCAATGCAACCGTTGATAATATGACATAATACTTCAGAAATATTCTGACTACTAAGTTTCAGTATTGATGAATTGATATTGTAAATATCTAGCGAATTGCTATTGTTAAGAGAGAGAATAGCAGTATGCACATCTTCCACCGAGACATGTTGAAAAAGGAAGGCATTGGGTGTCACATTGGGATCGGTGTATGCAACATTTACATAATGAGTAGGAGTGATCTTACTACAAGGAATATTTTGGACTACTGTACATCCCAATGGGAACCTTTTGCGTGCTGTTAAAAATTTTACCACAAGAGCACAGCATGGCTAAACGATGTTCTACCCTCTCATTCTATCTCATGCTTATGTGTAATCACTAAGTGTGAATAATGTTGGCTTTGTTATAAAATTTGGCGATTTATAACGTTTATGTTATATTTTAAAAGTCAGATACCTATATTCTGCCTAGGAGAGTGTGAGATCACCAGAAACATTTATTTTTTATTGTCTTTGAGAAGTAATTGGTTTATTTATGTTTAAAAAACCCATGGGTTTTGCCATCGGAAACAGGAACAATAATGATTTTGCAATGACAGAGACATGTGTGAATAAGTTACAAATACTTCAGAATATTTTAGTTATTCCTGTATATAGCGATGAATTTTTTATTCATCAAATGGCGAAGAAATGATCTAAATTTTATGAAACGTATTTGAGACGTGTTGTACTGCATTAAGAACAACTGGCTTTCTTCTTTAGATATATGACGATAGGCGTAAATATGTAAATATTTGACTTATTACTGTACATTTTTAAAAAGTAATTTAGGTTCCTGGTGTGCTTTCGAAATATTCTGTATATATTTCAGGATTCCGTTCTGCATTTATTATGTGGAAATCAAATTATAGTATTTGATTAATATAACACAGTAGTTATAGAAAGTAAAGAAATAGGGTATAAATGTGTAAATATTTTGTTTCTATTGTCATTAATACCGTATAAATAATTTAGGATATGATTGCTTCCTTCTAACTATCCTATATACGTAAAATATATAGGCCTACTCCAGAATTATAGCTGTCATTAATTTTTTGCTTGAAAAAAAATACCAATAACAGTGTTTGAATAGTGTATATTAGTATTGGGATGTTCTTTTCATCAAATCAACATAATTTAAAAGAAGCTGGTATGACAAAATAAGGTAAAAGGTATGAATGGTTTTCTTGTGATTATAAATATAGGCCTACAAGCGTAAATATTTTTAACTTCGTCAAAATTATGGTCTACAATTTCTGGGCTGTTATGCCATGATCCTAGGTTTTTACAACCCAACGTTTCAATAAATCTGTCATAATGGTCCAGATTTCCACTGAATAATATATTTAGATAAAATTAAATAAAAATTGTTTACAGTGGATATTTATTGGTCATTCCAACAAAAACACACAACGTTTCGGTCAAACCTTAAGACCTGCAGTGAGCATCCTCAGAGGCACTACTGAAGCGACGTGCTTGTCTAGATGGCCGTTGACAGAAGGAGCTCTGGTTCTGTGTACTGTGTATTTAGAGGAAAATGAAAAAATAGCCAGCGCCAATTTACAATATACAAATGAAAAATATGCTTTGACAAATATCTTGTTTATAATAAATATTTTTAAAAATTGTCAGGTTACAAGACCCACCAGTGACTTGTAAAAATAATTCAGTTTTGTAAGTGTTTCGATTTGTTTTGTTTGCAATGAAAGACACTTAAAATTCCGTTGAAACAAAATATTCCTAATTATATTATACAAATTATAATGAATATGGAACAAATAATAGTATTTGAATAACCTAACTCTGTAGTGATAATTTTTCTGTGAAGTTAATAGGTCAAGTTTTTTTTTTTTTTATAAAATACTGTCCATACTTCTTTAAGAAGTAATTTTGGATCATAATTTGAAAGAGAACAAATTGGCCGAGTTTCTTGCTGGTGAACTATCAGATTCTAGCAACTGTACATAAGTGAATCTTATCCATGTGATGAAGATATTGGAAACTTGACCTTCTGTTGTAGAAAATGAGTATGCTAGTTCTTGGTAAGTTTTGTTGTGTGTAAATATTATTAAGATAATGAATAAATTCTGAGGATCTGAAGGCCATTTCACACTGGGTCATTTGTGATGGTCACTGGTTTTTGCAGTGAACACACCTGGGTCATTAGTGATGGTCACCGCTAGTATTGCCAGTAATAGCTACATGATAAAACAATTTGTAATAGCTTTTGACATCCCAAATGGCAGGTCGACATTCCACTTCGCTTATAAAATCTTCAGTATTAATCAATCTAAACTCATGGCTGGATTAATTATACAACTCAATTATACGCTCACTTATACAACTGAATTATGTATAATATACAACTTGCATTGTTGGCAGTCATAATAAAAGTGACCTTGCGGTGACCGTCACAAGTGACCAAGTGTGAATGCTACCATTTAAACCAATGCTTCTTCGCCGGTGACCGTCACATGTTGTGCTGTCGTGTAGTAGTCTTCACTGGCTTTCTACATTTAAACTGGATTCGCAATTACCCTTCCTGACCCAAAAATAAAAGTATTTTCTCACCCCTCTGTGTATCAACATGTGGTGGTTTATGTTTATCATTTCCCACATCCACTAGATGTAAATGTCTAGTCTCAACAGAACAGATATTATAACTATTTTATTCTACTAATGGAACATCTCAGACCATCATCGGAAATGGTGGTTTATATTTATCCTTTCCCACATCCACTAAATGTAAATGTTTAGTCTCAACATAACAAATGTTAGAATTATTATTTTATTCTACTAATGGAACATCTCAGACCCTCATAGGAAATAAACAAGGGTGATATATATTAAACACTGATTCAACTGTTTCCCTGTCAATTAAAAGGGGGTGGATGTCGTGGCGCCTAGGGGTCCAATATGATAACTAACTTTAAGTAAAAGGGAGAAAATACATATATTATAATATGAAAATAGGATAATATACAACACCTCCACCTTTATTTTGTGTTCAAGGCAATGACTTGAACATACGATAAAGTACGTGTAAGGTAAAAACCTTAAACTCGTTCGTCTTGCCAATTTGCAAAATCTGGTCCAGTATTTACTTTCTGAAATGAACGAAGACCTTTCCTTTTCTCAAAGCGAGAAGGAGAACTAATGTCTGTCACGGGGTTATTATCAGTAGGGATTAACACAAGTGAGACGCTATCTATTGATCTGGTCTTATTTTTTCTGCTAGCTCTTTCCTTCACAGCAATATCTAACAATGAATCAAACTCTTTCATGTTCTTCCTGGAAGCTTCTTTTTGAGTTGCATTGTTACCTTGTTCGTCACACTCATCTGATTCCGCGTAATTCCTACTCTTATTACCTTTAGTTATGGTTACTTTATTCTTATTTAATATTTGAGGCCCTTGATAGCATTTTTTGCTATCATCAAACTATGCCTTGGTATTAATGTTACTTAATAATTTATAAGAACAGTGTCGGCAACAATTACAATAGCAGCAAGAAACGATCCAAATTACCATTAAAAATATCATATAACTTAAATAAAACCATATTGAATAATATTCAAACCATTCACTGTTATTGTGTATCCTTTCCTTTTCATCTTGAATAATTTTGTTTTCTTCTTGTATTTTATACCCAGAAAATTTAAAATCATTTAAAGATGATAATATAGTCTGAAATGGCAAATTAATAGGATGATCAATCAATTTAATTTGATCATCGATATCCAAGCAGCAGTCATTACTTAGTGGTGCTACAGGGATAATATCTAATTTTGAATTGTTATGAGTTTAGTTTTGAAGGGGTTGTATCATTCCTGACACAGTAATGCCTTTGCATTGCTCATTCCTCGACCTTTAATGTTTAACTGATATCTCTGATCAGGACAGATGCCTGTGAATATTTCTGAATTAGGGGCTACAAATAACCATTCATTAGTATCTTTTAATGCTATCCACATGGACTTTGAGGGGTAGATAAGATGTTTCTTAGTCACACTCCTCTAGCAAATATTGTGTGGAGGGATGCAGCAGAGTAGGAACACATTCCTTCTCTGGAATATAATTATAAATGGGTACATTCTCCTTACATATGTACGTAAAAGAATTTGGCTGTTTACAATCATGAAATTTCTCAAAATTAAGATACACATATTTTGTCTTAACTATATCTATAGCTATATAGTCATGAGTACATTGTATGAATTTTACAGTCATATTTCCTAGCATTACTACAGGAAAGGCAACGACTTGATATAATGAAATTGTTGTTGTGCTAATAGAGGTACCTTGATTACATACACTAACATATGATTCTGAGTATATACAATCGGTTCCAATTTCATAGACTGACTTGAAGAGAAAGGTATAATATCTTCCTGACTTATTTTCTTAAAATATCTTTAATACTATTTTAAGTAATGATATGAGGTTGTATCACACCATTCTGTGCGTTCATATAAGCATATATTAACAAGTCATAGCTTTGCTTACACTCGTTCAAACCAATCTCTAGGCCTATATGTCTGATTTTAATATTGAGAGAATTAATTACGTTGGATGCAAGTTCTAGTTTAGAAAGCTGTTCATTTATTTAATGCTGAAATTTGTTAAATTCATTAGAAATTTCCTGATTATTTCTCATCAATTCTACTAAAGAGGTGTTATAGTTAATAAGGTAGATTTTAATACTGTCATTTGATCAGAACTAATTTTTAAATAATGTAGTTGATCTTTTCTGACTTTGTTGATATGCTCCTTATATTTCTTGATTTCGGCCTCAGTTACCATACCAAATAGTATCTAATATCTCTACAACAAAACCTAATACGCTTCTTTTTTGTTTGTCATTTCTAATTTTAATATCTGAGATTTCGAAAATATTTGAACAGTTCTTTCTTTTAGTATCCTTTTAGATTCCATATATATACCATAGTAGATTCGCAATCTGTTAAAGGATACCAGTCTTCTTTATTAAATTGCTGACATTTTGCCTTCAATACATGTATTTGTTTCCGAATATTATTCCATAATATATTAACGTTGTTCACATCTACATAAGTGGTAATTTCCCATTGATTTGAGTACAACCACATTTTTTCTAAATAATTAAAACATATATCAATATCAATCTTTATTTGCTGGAAAGTAAAAATAGTTTGACATATAGCATCGTCACAATAGTCTAAAATCACTGTTTAAACATTCACTATACTTATAAAATGGATTCTGTTTCAGTCAGCGTATAATTCTATTTTTAAAAGGCCTCATTGCCAATGTCCTAACATTTACCGGCAGTTTATTTTACAAGGTCATGCAATTTACTATATGAGGAGTGGATTTTGTTCTTTTACTGTTTTACCAAGTTTCTGAATAAATTTGATTTTTTATATATTGATGTTTCCTTTTACACAATTTTAAAGGCTAAACATTTTCTGGAGCAGCACCCTACTAATGTTAGCTACGAACCGCCACTAGTAAATATTCTATTCGTTCCTTCAAATCTCCTGTGTCAAAACATTCAGAGCCTATTCACACTTGGTCACTTGTGGCGATCACCGGCGAAAAAGCGTTGTTTTAAATGGGAGTGTTAACACAGGGTCACCGCGGTGACCCATCCAAACTCAAATGACGCTGTGTCGTATATTATCCTATTTTCATATTATAATATACGTATTTTCTCCCTTTTACTAAAAGATAATTATCATGTTGCAGCCCTAGGCGCCACGAAATCCACCCCCTTTTAATTTACAGGGAAACAGTTGTATCAATGTTTAATATAAATTACCATTGTTTATTTCCGATGACGGTCTGAGATGTTCCATTAGTAGAATAAAATAACAGTTCTAACATTTGTTATGTTGAGACTAAGCATTTACATTTAGTGGATCTGGGAAAGTATAAATATAAACCACCACATGTTGATACAAAGAGGGGTGAGAAAATACTTTTATCGTTGGGTCAGGAAGCTCCTCCCTTCATAGCAACTATAAATAATCTAAAAGGATACTAATAGACAGAACTGTTCAAATATTTTCGAAATCTCAGATATTAAAATTAGAAATGACAAACAAAAAAGAAGCGTATTAGGTTTTGTTGTAGAGATATTAGATACTATTTGGTACGGTAACAGGCCGAAATCAAGAAATATAAGGAGCATATCAACAAAGTCAGAAAAGATCAACTACATTATTTAAAAATTAGTTCTGATCAAATGACAGTATTAAAATCTACCTTATTAACTATAACACCTCTTTAGTAGAATTGATGAGAAATAATCAGGAAATTTCTAATGAATTTAACAAATTTCAGCATTAAATAAATGAACAGCTTTCTAAACTAGAACTTGCATCCAACGTAATTAATTCTCTCAATATTAAAATCAGACATATAGGCCTAGAGATTGGTTTGAACGAGTGTAAGCAAAGCTATGACTTGTTAATATATGCTTATATGAACGCACAGAATGGTGTGATACAACCTCATATCATTACTTAAAATAGTATTAAAGATATTTTAAGAAAATAAGTCAGGAAGATATTATACCTTTCTCTTCAAGTCAGTCTATGAAATTGGAACCGATTGTATATACTCAGAATCATATGTTAGTGTATGTAATCAAGGTACCTCTATTAGCACAACAACAATTTCATTATATCAAGTCGTTGCCTTTCCTGTAGTAATGCTAGGAAATATGACTGTAAAATTCATACAATGTACTCATGACTATATAGCTATAGATATAGTTAAGACAAAATATGTGTGTCTTAATTTTGAGAAATTTCATGATTATAAACAGCCAAATTCTTTTACGTACATATGTAAGGAGAATGTACCCATTTATAATTATATTCCAGAGAAGGAATGTGTTCCTACTCTGCTGCATCCCTCCACACAATATTTGCTAGAGGAGTGTGACTAAGAAACATCTTATCTACCCCTCAAAGTCCATGTGGATAGCATTAAAAGATACTAATGAATGGTTATTTGTAGCCCCTAATTCAGAAATATTCACAGGCATCTGTCCTGATCAGAGATATCAGTTAAACATTAAAGGTCGAGGAATGAGCAATGCAAAGACATTACTGTGTCAGGAATGATACAACCCCTTCAAAACTAAACTCATAACAATTCAAAATTAGATATTATCCCTGTAGCACCACTAAGTAATGACTGCTGCTTGGATATCGATGATCAAATTAAATTGATTGATCATCCTATTAATTTGCCATTTCAGACTATATTATCATCTTTAAATGATTTTAAATTTTCTGGGTATAAAATACAAGAAGAAAACAAAATTATTCAAGATGAAAAGGAAAGGATACACAATAACAGTGAATGGTTTGAATATTATTCAATATGGTTTTATTTAAGTTATATGATATTTTTAATGGTAATTTGGATCGTTTCTTGCTGCTATTGTAATTGTTGCCGACACTGTTCTTATAAATTATTAACAAAACTCAAGAATAAATTATTAAGTAACATTAATCCCAAGGCATAGTTTGATGATTGCAAAAAATGCTATCAAGGGCCTCAAATATTAAATAAGAATAAAGTAACCATAACTAAAGGTAATAAGAGTAGGAATTACGCGGAATCAGATGAGTGTGACGAACAAGGTAACAATGCAACTCAACAAGAAGCTTCCAGGAAGAACATGAAAGAGTTTGATTCATTGTTACAATTCAAGCTTGATCTATTCATTTAAAAATGAAATCCATTCTTGTTGTTTTAATATTCGCGAAAATATCAGTAATTTTCTCCTTTATCTGCCATGGTTAAAGTTTTCTGTTAAATAAAAGAGCCTAAAATAAATTAATCCAATACAATAGCAGGAAAAAAGATAATAATCTAATTTTACGCTCTATCACATTCAAGAATATGTTTTCACAGTTTTTAGCACAACAAACGCGGAGCAAAAATAAATAAAATCAGGTAAACTGATATAACAAAGTGCCAGTATGTTTTTGTTGAATCAATTATAATTGGAATTATGATATGCAGAAAATAAGTTTTACTAATCAGATTAAAATCGACCAGCGTCAGCAGAACTACAGATTTGTGATACCTTGACAATCGCGCACTCACATAAAAATAAAAAATAACAAAAATCCATGATAAATCGGCCGGCTCCGGTATTTGATCCGGGGACCTCCAGAATACGAGTCCAAGGCGTTACCATTTGGTCAATTCAGTCAGTTTGACGGTGAAGTTTGATAAGCATAAGTGAAGGAATAGTGTTAACTGTCAAATTACACCGGTAGACAAAAATTAAAAAAACATGTGACCTTTAATTAGTCGTTACTCTGGTACCGGTCAACCGATTAGGTCCAAAATTAATAGGCCTCTTGCCATGAACGTTATAAATGCGTATACCAAGTTTCATGAAAATCTGATAAAGCATATTTGAGTTATGGGGCCTTTTGTTATATAATACCATAAAAATGCACTAAATTGGGAATTATTCCGGTACAGACCAACCGATTTGATCCAATATCAACAGACGTCTTCCCATGGACATTATAAATGTGTAACTTATACCAAGTTTCATGAAAATCCGACAAAGCGTATTTGAGTTATGGCGCTTTTAAATAAAAATACTAAATTGGGTTTGATGCCGGTACCGGTGAACCGATTTGGTTCAATAACAATAGGGTTCTTCCCATGAACATTATAAATACGTATACCAAGTTTCATGAAAATCCGATAAAGCGTATTCGAGTTATGGCGCGTACAGACACACGGACAGACGGAGATACATTTTTTGTCCCCCACACACAATCTCATAAAGTACCATACTGGCACTTAATAAACAGTACCTTCCACCAATACGCAGGGTTAGCACTGTGGAAGCGACAGTGCTCTCTCTCCCTCGCAGCCGGCGATAATATCATTTGGAAATAGGAGGTGTTGCAGTTCCACAGTGCTTATACACGAGCCGCCACTGCTTATAATTATTACCATTCGTTTAATTTTCTTTATATTTTGTAACCATAGTTTTCGCAGAACACGTGTTTTACACAGAGGATCTCAACAACATGTTTTTGAAGTGAAACTTCTTTAGCCGAGCTAGGAGTAAATCGAGAGCTAACCCAAACTTACGTTACGGACAAAATCGTTACGGAATTAGTGGGGCTGTGACGGAACGTTCTGCACAGAAAACAGTCAACTCAATGACCAGGCTTATCCAAAATAAAGAAAAATCCAAAATTAAAAAATCTAAAATCCAAAATTAAAAAAGCCAAATATCCAAAATTAAAAAGCCAAAAATCCAAAATTAGAAAATCCAAAAATTAAACAAAATTACGGGAGCGTGCGGCGGAAGATATCAGGCATTGAGTGGGGGCTATTACTGCTTCGAGCTAGTGGCGTGGTGAAATCCAAAATAAAAAAATAAAAAATTAAAAAATTAAAACAAAATTACGGGAGCGCACGGGGGAAAGGTATCAGGATTGAGTGAGGGCTATTACTGCTTCGAGCTAGTGGAGTGATGAAAATTTAAAAGATAAAAAAAACGAAAAATGCAAAATTTAGAAAATAAAAAATTGAAAAATCCAAAATGTAAAAATAAAAAATCCTAATTTTTAAAATCTAAAAATCCAAAATTAAAAAATCTAAAATCCGAAAATAAAAAGTAGAAAAATTCAAAGTTCCAGAATTTAAAAATTCCAAAATAAAAAAGAAAAAACCCAAAATTAAAATATCGTAAATCCAAAATTAAAAATCTTGAAATACAAAATTAAAAATGGAAAATCCAAAATTCAAAAATAAAAAATTAATAAAATCAAAGATCGAAGATTTAAAAAATTCAAAGATCAAAATTTTAAAATCGATCCAAAAAAAATTTTTAAAATAAAAAATCGAAAATTAAAAAAATCTAAAAATCCAAAATTGAAAAATCGAAAATCCAAAAAAATTAGAAATTCAAAGATCTAAATTTTAAAAATTTAAAATTCCAAAGTAAAAAGAAATTAAAAGATCAAAAGTTTAAAAAATTCAAAATTGAAGAAGTCCAAAAACCCAATATTGAAAAAGTCCAACAATCCAAAAATCCAATAATCCAAAATTGAAAAAAATCCAAACTTCAAAAGATGTTTCACTTCTTTCACGTGGCGTTCCACGCCCACTTTTTTTCCCCCGTTTATGTTTATGTCATTGAGCTCCATTTATACCTGGAGTTAGCACTACAGCCTTCCCCTGTACTAAGAAGTGAGGCCACTTTTTCGACTAGTCTCGCTCGGAAACTATGGCAAGAAACTATTTGTCTGCTCAATACGAAACGTCAAATCGCCTTTCTTGTATGGAATTATCACATGTTTGGTTTTGGAAATTGAAGATATTGTTGACGAATCATTGTAAGACAGTTCTTCTTGCATGCATTATAAGAATAATTAATGTTAACATATTTCAAGTATGTCATTATTATAATTAAGATTAATATTAATACGTATGTTTTTACCCGTGACTTCTGTCGTTTCCATACATGTGGGCCTAACCGAAAAAATAGCATGTATTCAGTACTACACTTATTACATTAAATTAGTATTACGTTCAAATCTTTAGAAATTGAAATATACTGTTCTACTTCAAAATCGTCATCATTCATTTTAAGTGTATTTTATTGTGATAATAACGTTTAATATAATATTTAGTAATTAATCCTTAATCCAGATTTTAGCAATTTTTAGGATAGGCCTATATCATAATTCAGGTAGGATGGCAATGCATGGAAAAATCGAAGAACTAATAAAAAACACAACAATGGGCAGACTTAGTTTTGCATAAAAGGATGAGCTGAGGTAGGTAATGACTGAAACTGATTAACTTAGATTAGAAGTATTTGTAAAAGGCTCTCATGTGTAATCTATTTAATAAGTAGATTAAAGAATTGTTTATCTGGGAGCAATAATTACAGACACAAATAATATTAAGGCCGAATTTAAGTGTAGACACAAATCAGGAAATGCTAGTTTTTATGCAGGTAAGAAATTCTTATCTTCTCGTTCAATTCCACAAATCCAAAAATAAAAATTTATAATACAATTATCCTGCCGGTTGTATTATATGAAACATTATGTGAGACATGGTCGCTTACTCTTCGCGAAGAACAAATCTAAAAGTGTTCGAAAACAGGGTGCTTAGGAAAATATTTGGGCCTAAGAGAGATGAAAATGGGGACTGGAGAAAACGGTTTGATGACGAGCTTCATAACCTGTACTCGTCACCGGATATAGTAAAGCTAATTAAATCATGGAGGATGAAATGGGCTGGACATGTTGCACGCATGGGGGAAGAAAGACATATTTGAAAAATATTGACGGGGAGACCCGAAAGGAATAGACCACTTGGAAGACTTAGATGCAGGTGGGAGGACAACATTAGGATAGATTCAAGGGAAGTAGGATTTGCGAGTGATGGGTGGATGGAGATAGCGCAGAATAGGATTGAAGTAAGCGCGGACTCAAGTAAGCGCGGCAATGAACCTTCGGGTTCCATAAAACAGATAATATTCATTTAGCTTGCTTAGGAGTTGTCTATTGCCATTGAGTAAGTAAGTAAGTAAGTAAGTATCTTCAGATTATGTAAAGACTGCCTATTATGCATTTTTTCATAGCATAATAAGGTGTGATCTAGTATTAGCCTATGGGGAAATGGTATAGGAATTAATCAAGTATTATTTACCCAGAAAAAAACAATTAGAATAATAACCAATGCTAAAAAAATAGAGCATTGCAAACCACTATTTATTGAGACAGGCTTACTAACAATAATAAATTTGTATATTTTTTATGTCTTGTCATTAGTAAAATATAACATAATAAGCATTCAAACACCAAGTTCTTATTTATCAGACCAAATCAAAATAAATTTGGGACAACATTATATAAAAAAATACCATATAAACTTCAAGAAATATCCCGAAATTTGTTTTCACAAAAAACTATATTCCTAGCTTTAATAAATCCTTCTTTATAATGTTAAAGAATACTTAGAATCAGATTTACAAATAGAATAGATCAACTTAGCTTAAGTAATTACATGTGTAATCTGCAAGTATATGTTATTCATTTAGTGTCACCTGGGTTATGGCATTAGTATAACTTAGAATAATAATTTTGACTAATGTAATTAAGTTTGTAAGATTGTAAATATTCATAGCTTAGATTCTTAAAGATGTGTATTGATGTAAATAGCTCATGTGACCGATTGCAGTTGGTACTGCCTAAAAGTGTTATCAAATATCAAATATATTTTAATTTCTAAACATTTCAACGTAATATTAATTTAACGTAACTCTTGACAATGAAACGAATAATTATATTCAAATATCACACTTAACTAGCAAGGAATAAAATAGTTTAAAATATAAGAATCTGGGCCCTAGTAATAAATGTTGTATTGAATACGCGCGATTTTGTCGGTTTACTTATATAATGAAAGAGAAGTCACGGGTAAAACCATTCGTATTGATAAAAATAAATTATTTGGAGTTAAAGGTAAGGTAATGTTCACTCTATCGCAATAAATTTTCAGGCATATAAGCCTACTTGGCATTTCTTGCTGAGCAGACAAATAGCTTCTTTCCAGATTTTCCAGGCGGAGCTAGTCGAAACAGTCGGCCTCACTTGCTGTGCTGGACTCCAGTTCTATTCTAGCTCAATGGTTTATGTAGTCGGTTCCATTTTGTTCAGTGCACCGTGTGCACGGACGATTCCTCTGTCACCGTGTGGCCCTGCTGCCACCTATCTATAGTCGCTGACAAGATTCCCGTAGGTGGAGCGTTTCACATACAGCAGTTTCACGAATCACGTGTGCTGTGCGGGTGCTCGTCAGAATCTGATAGAGCCAAGGAAGCAGGCTGCTGGGTGGTGGGTTGTGTTTTGAGATTTGCGGGCCGTTTGTTGGTACCTTCTGGATGCCATAAAGGAGGTAATGTGTATTTGAAGGATATAAGTAACTGTGGGATGTATTTGTTTCTGTTTAAATTGTCAGATATATTAAGGAGTAACAAATTATTTTTACAGTGTTTTCTAGTTGAAAATTAAAAAATGCTTCAGACATGCGTCATGGTTTGCCAATGGCGGGATTTTCCTAGCGTACGTGTCTCGTAATTTTATTGTCTTCCTTTATTGTGTGGTTTTTAATTTTTATGATTGATCCTGAGAGCAATAGAGTTACAAATTAAGTCGGGATATCGCTTTCTCTCCTGATAGTGATTGTTGGTATGGTTGAACAGTGACCTAACCTATGCTGTGAGTAGCAGGTAGAATTTGTATCTACCGGCTGTTCTGAAGTCTATAGACTGATTATCTCTTTAATGTTATTGATTATAATCGTGAAGATAATAATAGTAACAGGGCCGCCACATGGGGGGGGCTGCGGGGTCCAATGGACCCGGGCCCGGGCCCCAAAGGGGCCCGTCTCGGTCCCGGTGATGTAATATAATTTTATGGAAAATTGGAAAAGTTTGACAAAATGTTCTGTTACATGAGTAACGAGAAAAACGTTCCACGGAGAAGTGAAGAGTCTAAGCCAGGGCTTGAATTGATTAGAGGATGGAAGATTTCCCCCTCTCGTCAAAAATGTTCCCTGGCTCATGGAATAAAATTTATTGCTTGCCAGGGATACGTTTTATAAAATTCAGTTTAAAATTCCAGGGGCCCTCAGTCAGGCTAAGCTTCTCAATTGGTGGAAACATGCACTACGTTTATTCAAAATGCGGATTTAGTTTGTGCTAAATTAATTAGGTGTTTATGTTGGTAATATGTTTTAGCAAATAGCCCCACTTTTATTTTCATTTTTCAACTATTGGTATAATATAATACCGCTGTAATGTTTAAGTTCTTGCTTTTGGAATATTTAAACTCCTTATTTTGTTTATGCTTGGTTCTTGAAATTGTTTTGATTGTAATAAAAACACAATATATTCATTTTAAAGTAGTGTCGAATTTTGTATTTAGACGTTTCAACACAACGACTTACTAATCAGGATAAACAAAATTTAGAACGAAAAACAAATATTATTATAAGGCCTAGTAATACAAAAATACTGATATATGTACTCATATATTTTGTATTCGCCAAATCTTGGAGAAAAAGTGGGAATATAATAAGTCTGTTCACCAGTTATACATAGATTTAAAAATAGCATATGATTCAGTTAGGCGAGACAAACTGTATAATATCCTCATTGAGTTTGGGATACCAAAGAAGTTAGTTAGGGTGATCAAAATGTGTCTAAATGAAACCTATAGCAGAGTCAGGGTAGGGAAATTTATATCAGATAGGTATGCCATTAGAAGCAAATTGAAGCAAGCAGATGCACTATTGGCTTTACTTTTTAATTTCGCTTTGGAATATGTCATTAGGAAAGTTCAGGAAAACAAGGTAGGCCTAGAATTAAATGGCAGTCGCCCGATTTTAGCTTACGAAGATGACGTCTGTCTGTTGGGCGATGACATAAACACAATCGAGAGAAATGCAGAAAGTCTTTTCGATGCCTGCAGGAATGTCGGATTGGAAATTAATACAGAAAAAACTAAGTATGTGGTCATGAAACGTCAAAATAATACTCTACGAAATATTAGAATAGCCGGTAAATCGTTCCAGCAAGTGAAGAATTTCAAATATCTGGAAGCAGTAATTACAGACACAAATAATATTAAGGTAGAAGTTAAGTGTAGACTCAAATAAGGAAAAACTTGTTATTATGCAGTTCAAAAACTCTTATCTTCTCGTCTTCTATCCAGAAATCTAAAAATAAAGATTTATAAGATTATTATCCTGCCGTTTGTATTATATGGATGTGAGACATGGCCGCTTACTGGTCGGGAAGAACATAATCTAAGTGTTCGAAAACAGGGTGCTTAGGAAAATGTTTGGGCCCAAGAGGGATGAAAATGGGGACTGGTAAGAACTTCATAACGACAAGCTTCATGACCTGTACTCGTCACCGGATATAGTAAGGGTAATTAAATCACGGAGGATGAAATGGGCTGGACATGTTGCTCGCATGGGAGAGGAAAGCCACATCTCAAAAATATTGACTGGGAGACCCGAAGGGAAAAGACCACCTGGAAGACCTAGGACAATTTTAGGTTAGATTTAAGGGAAGTAGGATTTGCGAGGGATGATTGGATGGAGTTACCACAGAAAAGGGTTGAATAGCGGGCTCAGGTAAGCGCGGCAATGAACCTTCGGGTTCCATAAAATAGATAATATTCCTTTAGCTTGCTGAGGAATTGTCTATTGCCATTGAGTATGTAAGTAAGTAAGTGAGTAAGTAAGTCATAAAAAAATGTTGGAAATATGAATTCTGGTATCATTTGATAACTAACGACCTACGTAACACAAGTTTACAGTGTTTACACCTATTAATATGGTCAAAGTAAACTATCCTTTTTTATTTACTTAAATCAGTCAACTGTATGTGGATGGTCGGCGATCGATGAGGGGCCCGTGACCAGTAAATGGTCCTGGGCCTGACCCCGAGATGTGGCGGCCCTGAATAGTAAGGGGTAACGGAGGAACAGGTCGCCACTTAGGCTCCGCCCACTTAACTCACTAACGGGTCCTGCCTGGGAAGGAGGGGTTTAGGGTGGGCACTAGAGACTTCTAGGAGGCATTGGTGGAACTACTAGCAGTATTGAGAATGGGGAAATTTTTTTTGGCAAAAGATAGATTTAGGTCCCGTACCAGTCAATCTCTGACCTCTCGTCCGCCGGCTCGCTTTCCCTTGCTTCCGAGGCAATGCACACGCCGCTGCATAGAGGTCATATTTTACACCGAAGAGTTTTAGACTTGAATGGTATGGCATCCCCAAGATTACTTAATTAATGCAGTGAAAACGACCCTTGCACCAAAACAGCTCTTTTCAGAGCCAACATAATATTTTACAATTATAATAAATGACTGCTGGTGAAAATGTGAAACAGTGTTCCTACCCGACAGTGACTAAATAGAGTACCACAAAACAATCTGTAAAAGGTGTCATTAAGTGTGGACAACACCTAACGTCCGGAGTAGCTTGCCATGTTAGTGTAAATGAGCTTTCCCTATTCGATAGGAGGCCTTTGCCCTTCACGGGACATTTATGGCTATTTTCATTCATTCATTCAAGTACTGACGTACAAAGTATACCCTGGTTTTAATTATTTTACAAAAGTTAATTACCTTTACTACAAACATAAATTTAACTGTAGCTTTCTTTACAGTATGGTGTTGTGACCTATGGATATTTCAAGTAGTAAATAAATTGACAATTCAGGACAATAACCACAGTTGTTTAACAAGAAAAATTGTCAAGAAAGGATCCAGCCCTATCTCCTTAGCCATGTAGATTTAATTTAATTTACTAAACAGAACATTAAAAATATGTCTCTAGATGCAAGGATTGGCAAGGATATAGTTTCCGACTCACCCTGCTCCCCTTTCCATCGGCCGCTTCCCCTCACCGCCTACTGCGCATCTTCCCGCGCGCAGCTATGGCTCATGCCGGCCGCTACTAGGCGCCGCTTGCTGTGTTAAGCCCGCAGCTTGCTCTAATAATTGCAATTACCATTATAAAAAACAAAATAAAATTTCACGAATTATAGAAAAATACCCTTGTACCAAACATCATATTTCACGATCTTTAAACACCGAATTGATAATATAAAAAAATCGAAATGTACATAATATTTCCCAATTTTTAAAAACGCCGTGTTATGATATAAAACATGGCTTAATTGATGCAGAAAAATTCCCTTGCACCAACAGTACTCTTTTCGTAACAAACAAAACATTTCAAAATTTGAAAAAGCTATTCTTGTGTTGACACTCGCGAATGCATGAAGTCACTCTTAGTAACTATATATGAAATCTTTCTTTCTTCACTGCTCAACTGTCATTCGTGGCATAGTGGGTTAAGACTCCTAGCTATAACGCTAGGGGTTCCGATAGATAGGGTGACGAGGAGGTGAGAGGAAAAAGACGGGAAAGAAAGAGAAGAAAGGAAAAATAAATTATTTTTCTCCCCACTCAAAACCCCTACTTTCCACGCGGTAGTGGTGGGGGACTCGGGTGAGTCGCAATATATATTTTTCCCCAAGGAGTTCATATAAGAATATATCCTGCAATTCTCTTACCTTAAAATATGTAATTCATGATAATAACATATAACTGATTGCCATCTTATGTGGGTAAACAGGTTAACCAACACGACAAACCTCACTGGAGATATATTATGGCACATTTTTTAAACGTGTGAATTCGGTATGTCCTACAACTAATATCACTGTTCATAGCCTAACCCAACCTAACCTAAACAAACCAACCTAACCTAACCAAACTAACCTAACCAAACTAACCTAACCGCCACTAAAATAGAATCTGTCTGCCACTACTTACCTTAATGCAAGAAGATCAGTTGGTCATCCTGCTTCGCAGTTGCTTGTCCTACTTCACTCAGAACCATAATATTTTGTATTTGTATTTATTTCCTTACACTGCAAATGGGTCAACAACCCGGTGGCAGTGGTGCAATAAATACCAGCCATACATATATACTGGTGGTGTGTTTCATGTGTAATAAAAATGAACCGGTTGGAATTGGTAAAAATACAAGAAAAAGTTCTAAATACTAGTAATTTCGCCCCATAATCAATTCCTTGAACAAAAGTAAGTACATTTAATGAAGTTTCTAGTTCCAGGAAGGAAAACTTTATGGTTAAGGAGGTAGCTCTCTACCCGTCAAGAAAATAACACTGAAACCACATAAACTAAACATTCTTTCACTATGAAATCAGCAAGAATCAAGTGACAAAAAGAGTCGGGTAGAGCACTATCTCTTGAGCATTACAATTTTCCTTCCTGGAACTGGAAACATCTTTAAATATAACCTACTTACTTTTGTTCAAGGAATTGATGAAGAGATGAAATTCGTAATTTTTAGAACTTCATCTCATCCCATTTCAATCAATTCATTTTTATTTCGCTTAAAACACACCAGCCATATTATGGTTCTGAGTGAAGCAGAATGACCAACTGCCCATCTTGCATTAAGGTAAGTGGTGACTGGTAGATTCTAATTTAGTGAAAGTTAGGTTTGGTTGGTTATGTTAGGTTAAGTTGGTTAGGTTATGTTTGTTGGTTATGAACAGTGATATTACTTTAGTAGGGCATACTGAATTTACGCGTTTTGAAAATGTGCCATTAAATCTCCCGTTAGGTTTGTCGTGTTGTCCAACCTGTTTACCCAGGTAAGATGACCGTTTTCATCATGAATTACATATTTTAAGGTAAGAGAATTACAGGATGTAAGTACAGTTTCGGACCTAATTATAATCCTTGCACCTAGGGACACAGTTTTAACTTTGTTTCGTTGAGTAAAGATTAAAATTGTAATGCTAAGGAGGTAGGGCTGGTCCCAAAAGAGTCATTGCAACTGGCAACAAAGAATCTTAATGCTTTCTTTCCTACTAAGTGAAAGCAAAATAAAGTATGCAATTAATATGAACCCCGAAGCACCAACTTTAAAAGCTCAAATTAAAACACACAAGAACCAAAACCCAGTTAGATCTGTAGTAAATTTTACCAATGCTCCCACGTACAAGATTTAAAAAATAATTAGTGAACTACTGAAACAGAAGCTTGACTTAAAAGATACATAACTTACACAGTCAAAAACAATTTCGACCTAGTAAATCGTATAAGAAACAATAGTATATTGACATTTCTTTGGATACCGGTGTAGAAAAATCTTTACAGAAACATACCCATAGACGAATCCATTGCTATGATCGAATACCAACTCATAGAAAATGGTGAAAGAGGCTTTGTAACTAACCAAGTAACCAATCTATTAAAAGAAATAAAGAAGTACTTAAAACTATTTCATCTTCTACAATAAATTTTACTCCCAGAGTAAAGGTGTGGCCATGGGCTCACCTCTATCAGGATTAATAGCAGAAGCATTCCTGTAAACAATAAAAGAAAGACAAGTTCACATGATCATAGACAAATACAACATAAGCATATATACAGAATAAGATATGTGTACAATGTTTTAGTATTATGTAAGAGCCAATCCATGTGAAAGTGGACAAAGGTGGTTTCATCTTTTTTTTACGTGACATAGACATGTTATATATCAAAGTAAAGGTAAAAGACTGTAGAATTTGAAAATACATTCACAATTCTATTAAATTAAAGGTATCTATGTAATAACAACTGCTGAAATGTGTATTTTTTTCGTTGACTGAAATTTATAATTTAACATGTTGGCTAGTACTGCATTATACTCATAGAATCAGTAGATTTGCTGCAATTTTTAATTTCACCCTCAAAAGCACAAATAAGTGAAGATTTTGTCATCATAAAACAGATTTTTAAGGTGAGTTTCAGTAGATGTAGATGTAGATGTAGATGTCTCGTTCTGTAGATCCTGTGTTGAGCAGGGCTCAAGGATATAGAACACGTCAGATAAAAACATACATGCATGTTATAAAAAAGATACAAGAATTGTTATGTCACACTTACTCAAGCTGAAAAGAAATCATCCATATTGTAGAAGGTGTGAGTTACTAAATATTGCTTCAGAGCTCTTTTGAAAGATTTGCATTTGCTTTTAATACATAGTGATTTAATCTCTTTTGGAAGGTTATTGTATATTTGTATTGCGGAATAATAAGCACCTTTCTGAAAAAGTTTTAATGAGTTAGCTGGTCTATGTAAATCATTCATGTTTCTAGTAGTACGCCCGTGTATACTGTGATTACTTTGAAATTTATCAATATTATCTACCATGTAACACATAACAGAGTATATATACTCTCCGGTGAGAGTGAGGACTTTTAATTTTTCAAAAAGCGGTTTACAAGATTCTCGTTTTTTCTTTCCACATATTATTCTTATTGCTCGCTTCTGTAATCTAAATATTTTTTCCCTATGTGCCGAGTTACCCCAAAAAATGATTCCGTACCTCATAACAGAGTGAAAATATGCAAAATATACCGTGAGTAATGCGTCCTGTTGTAATATATCATTCAAAGTTCGTAGCGCAAAACATGCTGAACTTAGCTTAGAACTTATCATTACAATGTGTTTCTTCCAGTCAAGATTTTGGTCAATTTGTAGTCCTAAAAATTTTATGTTGCTAGTTTCCTCTATGATTTGTGTTTGATAATTGATTACAATGTTTGAGATATATCTATTTTTTGTTCTAAATTGAATAAAGTGGGTCTTATCAATATTAAGTGACATTTTATTAGCTAGAAACCAAGTATTTAATTCGTGAAAAGTCTTTGTAGCTAGTCTTGCTAAATCTTCTTGTGACTTTCCTGTTACGAGTACACTAGTATCATCTGCAAAAAGCAATGCCTTTGATTCGTCACTTAAGTTATCTGGTAAGTCATTGATGAAAATTAAAAAGAGCAAAGGTCCCAGTATCGATCCCTGAGGTACTCCATTTTTAACAGTCCCTAATTTTGATTCATTTCCATTTATTATTACCTTTTGAGTTCTATCAGACAGGTATGATTTGAACCACTTTAGTGTTATATTATCCAACCTATAGTGTTTCAGTTTTTGAAGTAGAATTTCATGATTTATACAGTCAAACGCCTTAGCTAGGTCACAAAAAATTCCTAGGGCATGTTTCTTTTTATCTAACGCTTCCAATATTTCTGTAGTGAGTTGAAATGTAGCATTATCAGTGGACATGCCACTTCTAAATCCAAACTGAGATGGTGTAAGAATGTTATTCAAATTAAGATAGTGTATTAAGCGGTTGTACATAACTTTTTCAAAAACTTTTGAAAATGAGGTTAGGAGTGATATAGGTCTATAATTTGATGGAACATTTTTGTCGCCTTTCTTAAAGAGGGGCTTAACAATAGCATGCTTTAGTCTTATTGGAAATATTCCACTTTTTAACGAACAATTACAAATATGACTAAGAGGTTTACTAATTTCAGATGAGCAGCTTTTTAACAACTTATTACTTATCTCATCCCATCCAGAAGAGTTTTTGCTTTTGAGTGACTTGATTATATTTTCAATTTCTCTAGAGGAAGTTAATTTGATTTGAAATGCATGGTTCTGGACTATAGGTGTTTTAAGTAGGTCTGCTGCATTAATGCTAATATTAGTTGTAGGAATACATTTCTCTGCAATGTTTATAAAGTGATTATTAAAAGCATTTGTGATATCTGATACATTATCTAGCTTTTTGTTCTGGTATGTTAGTGACATGCAATCATTGTTTCCCTTTGATCTCCCTGTTTCGTTTTTAATTATATTCCATATAGTTTTAATTTTATTGTCTGATTTATTAATTATTTGTGAGAAATACCTACTCTTTGCCTCTTTAATTACTTTCTTCAGTGTATGGCAGTACATTTTATAGTGTTCTTTATGAGCTGGGTTGTTACTGGTTCTACATTTTAAATATAGCTCTCTTTTGTTTCTACATGATATTTTAATGCCAGTGGTTAACCATGTTTTATTCCTTACATTAGGTAAATTAGCAGTTTTCTTTTTTGGAAAGTTAGTTTCAAAATGCCGCAACACAATATTTAGGAATTCATTTAATTTACAGTCTACTTTGTCATAGGAAAATATAGATCCCCAGTTTTCATTCTTCAGATCTTGTTTGAAGTTTAAAATTGAAGCATCATTCATTACTCTAGTCATATGGGTATGTTTTTTAGTTGCGTTTACCTTACTATCGTTTAGCACTAACATTTGTGCATCATGGTCCGATAATCCATTTAATATTGGTAATATTTTAAAGCTAGGGTGTTTTTCTATGTCTATGAATATATTATCTATTATTGTTTGAGAGTTGTTTTGGATTCTAGTTGGAAAGTTTACTACAGAATCTAAATTATAACTACCTAGTAGGGATATCAGTCTGATCTTTTTTTCACTATCGATTGAGAAGTCTACATTAAAGTCGCCGCACAGTATAATATTTACATTATTACTATACAGATAGTTAAGAACCTTTTCTAACTGATTTGTAAAATAATTGAAATTACCTGTTGGTGCTCTGTAAATGGTCAGTATTACAAATGTACTGTTATCCGTTTCCACTCTGGCTGCGCAGCATTCAAAATCCTGTTCCTTACAGTAGGAACTGGTGTCTATATCACTAAAATTTAAGTTACTTTTGATGAATATACTCACACCTCCGCCTTTCATGGAACGTCTGAAGAAATTTGAGCACAATGAAAAATTATCAATTTTTAATTGTTCCAGCTCTGTTTCTGCACAGTGGTGTTCCGTTAAACAAATAACTTGAATTTCCTGCTTGTTAGAATTATTTGTATCCTGAAAAGCTAACTTAAATTCTTCAAATTTACATTCAAGCCCCCTTATATTTTGATGATATAATGCAAATGATTTACTAGTTCTAGTTGCAGGCTTGTATATATTACCAATGTTTACTCGAGGCAAGTATGTAAGTTGTTGTTCCCTTTCATCTAAAATCTCCCTAAAAAACGAGAGGAGCCACCAACTATGACAGGAATAGGCCTGTTACAATTAAATTCTTCAGCAATCAGCTTTGCCAGAGTCTTCTTCCCTCGAGAGTTGAGGTGGAGTCCATGCCTGGTGTATTCTTCTCTTCTTATGCTGTTAACAGACAAAACATTGATATTACCATTATTAGCAGAGAAGTTCCACAGCTTGTCGTTCACAGCTTTCACCTTGTCTCGAAGCGACGGCTTATCATACCTGTGAAACAATTCAACAAAATTTATATTAGTGTGAGAGCTGCTGCTGGAGATGCTGCGTAGATCCTGCTCGATATCAAAGCTGGGGTCTCTGTCTAGGCTGTTACCGCCACCTCCCACAATCACTATGTGGTCGTCCTTTGAGAAGCCTTTAGACAGCTCCTTTATACCTGAAATCACATCTCTAAATTCAGCATTAGGCTTACATATACATTCAACTTTGAAGTTCTCTCCAACAGCATCTTGCAGGGTAGTTCCCATATGTCTGGCGTGGCTGCTACCTAGAACAAGGATCTTTTTCTTATTATTACTACTAGGCCTATGCTCCTTCTTGGCTTGCCTGGGTGCTACAGTTGGCTCAGCTGGGGATTCCACTTCCTCTAGGCCACAGTGAAGATATTCATCAAATAAATTTTCAAGGTAGGCCTACCCTTGTCACACCCGTCACAAAAAACATGTAATAGTTTGGGTAGAAAGCCAATTAATCATTGTATAACATGGAAACTTGGTAAAAGTTAAGATATTTCAATACAAAAGACACACCTAAAATATAATTTTGAAATGCCTACTGGGCCATTCCAGAAAAAAGTCAACCAGGACATGGATTTCTAAAAATGAATCTAATTAGAAAGTAAAACCATATTTATGTAGGAGAAGGATTATATTTCACGGGAATATTTTGTTTTTTGAAGATATATTTTATTTAGTGTAGTTAGGAACTCATGGAAAAAGAACCTCTTTTACACCAAGTATGTGACTGAATTTCTTCACCTTTGTCATTGATAATTTTCTTTCAAATAAAGGTAAAAAACTTAACAATTAATCATAGAATTAGTATCTGGCATTCATTAAGATTCTTTAAATGCATTTATACATGTATTTTAAAAAGGTTTTATGTATTTTAATTAATAGTGGATGTTTCTGTGCATTAGGCATGTAATTCCGTCACGAAAACGGACATTTTTCTCTGTTACTATTAAAGTAATGGCAGTAGGTGGGAGAAAATTTGTATGCAAAGCTAGTTTTGCCTGCTTTACAACCAGACCATATCATTTGTTTCACACGATTACATTTAAATCAATATTTAGGGTCGTGACGGAATTACATAACCTGTTTCACACACTGAACCTCTTACTAATAAACAGTGCTTAACATGAACTTAGTTAGTGTAAGTTGAAAAAAGGTATGTAATACTAAAATAAGAATAATAGGCATACTGGAACTTTATTAGGCAAAGAAAATTATCTGTAATATTTTATTGGTTTATTTGGAGTATCAATTTCTTCAGTGACCGCAATGGGTAAAACAGCAGCAGAACGTCAGCAGGAAAAGAAAAAAGAATGCAGGATTACATGAAGAAATGAAAAAGACAGAGAGCAGAAAACAATTTAAAAAAAAAAAAAGCATCTATGAACCATCTTCAAGTCAATGAACTAAGACGACTACAGTGTTTTGCAGATGACAAACAATTTGTCCTTCTCCTGCTTAGATACGCAGTCCAATCAGAGGTGGCGAGACGGAGGGGAGGCTCTTACTGCTGGCAACACTTCGTTCACTCTTACACTTGATTGGTGGTGAAGGAAATTGCTTCTCATTTGAAAAATACTGTAATTACATAGCAGTCCAGAAATTGAGAAGTAAGAAAAAAGAAGAACGTAGAAATACTGTAGAAGTTCCCTCAACTAGTGGCCATTTTGCTTCACCACATTCTCCATACAAATCAAGACAATCCTTTTGAAAAGCTGTGAAAAAGGCTCTGAATACTCCCTGCAAGTCCACGAAAGTGCTCATCTGTGGTCAAGGATTTAAGCTTAACTCCAATTACAGATAAAACTGAAAACCTCAATCAGTAGATTGTCAAACTGTACAAGCCCTTTTCAATCTTGATCATATAAGTTGGATGTGCCCAGGAAGTAAAGATTTTATACATAAAATAAAAGAGAATCTAGAAAGACTGAAGTCCAAAAAAGGTACATGTTGATGACTCTCAAAGAAGCAAATGCCTTATTCTCTGAAACTCATACCGAAATAAGTGTAGATTTTCTTTATTTTGCAGTTTGCAAATGTTTTGAAAGATGGAATAAAGTCAAAGGCGTTTCACATTCCAGAGACATTCATCATGTTAGAGTAATTGATCTAGGTACAAAATTTCTACCAAACTGTACAAATCCTCAGAATATTGTGATAGCCTATACATTATTTCATAAGCGTAACTGATAAACAGGAAGATGAAGGCCAGGTATATACAATTGTGATTTTGTGTATGCCACTTATGCTAGGGGAAAAAGCAAACATGTTTTTTGTAGGTCAAATAACCTCCATAGATCCACACAATGATATGTTTGAAGTTCTTAAAGATGATAAAGGAATTAGCTCTTTCTATTTCATGGCCAAAAAAATAGATGTTGGTTACATGCCAGTAAAAAAGTAAAAAAAGTGAAGTGTTCCCTATTAAAGGCCATGGAGGCCCAGAGGGTTCCAGGATGTTGAAACTCCCAGATTTTTAAATAATCGGCACATGAAAGTGGTAAAGTTGTCAGCCTTATGCACTGGCCGCCTTTACCCCCAGGATTGCTCCTGGTACTAATTTCTGTTAGAGGCTGAGTCGACCCCAGGGCCATAGTGCCATATGTCAGTGACCTGCAGAAATTACCTGAACAAGCAGTATTTCAAATAAGAGGGTGTCGTAGTCATGTTTCCACCAAAGTGTTATGTGTGAATAATGTTAAACAAGCCAGATACTGAAAATAATTATATATTTAAGTATTCTTTATATATATGCAACCTGATCCTATTTTATTTTGTTTAATATCATTAAAAACTCATTTAAGTGTTAACTAGATATAAACAGTCTACAATCTTAATGAATGGTATGAGTACTGTTTAATTACATAAATTTTAATTTCACAGGAAAATTTGAAATTCCGTCACACTCATTCATTCGTTAATGGTATCTAAATAAAAAGATGTAACTAGTTTGGAATTTAATCACATAAACTACAGCTCTTCTAGTTTAGAATGATATGTAAATAAAGTTCCTCAATCCTTAGAGTTCACAGAGTTTCAGAAGGTTTCACGCTATGGTTTGTATGTGGTTGACTTTTTGTAATTCCGTCACAAATATTAAAAACATTTTTTCCCTTCTAAAAATTGTTTAAATCCAGTAAACTTATATATGCCTAGAAGCGTCCATACATCACCTATCAACACACAAAGAATCACTTTCTCTCATAAACATAGCTCAACGTATCTGTAAGGACTATGACAAAAAATACATGCACTTTGTAATTCCGTCACAAATGGAATGGCCCTACTATTTTGGCTTAATTTTGATGTGACGGGTGTGACACATGTTGTGTGACGGGTGTGACATATGTTGTGTGACGGGTGTGACACTTATGGAAAATTCCTTTTGCAGCTTTTGTATGGGGTCCGCGATGGTGTTTCAGGGGGTCCGCAGGTGGTTTAAGAAGAAATAGGATATCTCGTAATTTTATCAAATTACATATCTTCTAAAACAGCTTCACTGTTCACATTAAGGAGTAAACTCTGTTTGTTACCATTGATATTGTTATTTTGTCTATTGAATTTAATACATTTGAATCAAAGCATTTATTTAGTTTTTTTCTCAATACCCAGAGGGGGTCCGCGAAATTTTAATTTTTTTCAAGGGGTCCGTGGACTGAAAAGTTTGGGAACCACTGCTATAGAGGCCATGAAGGCTTTTAGGATTCCAACGTTCAACCTCCAACAATTTTAGACTTTTAGCACATGAAGGTGGTAAGGTTGTCAGTCTTATGCACTGGCTGCCTTTACCCCAGAATTGCTTCTGGTACCCATTTCTGTTAGAAGATGAGTTGACCTCAGGGCCATAGTGCCAGCAGAAGAATTAGGCCAATTGAAAAATCTCAAAAACCTCATCAGGAACCTGTGCCCTTCAGGTTTGTAGCAGCAGCATGACACTGTACCCTAATAAAGAAGTGAGAGTGATAGCCTAATTAATTTTGTGCCTGAATTCTGTACGGGTAACTGTGTATCTTAGAACTGCTAAGAAATTCAGACAGACAATATCTCTAACAGCCGATGAAATGAGTAGGCCTACATGGAAACAAATGAAGGAGAACAGATAGAAAAACAATCAGCCAATCCAAATATAGCTACACAATATTATTTTTGTATGAGAGACAACAAAAATGTCCTGGGGACAAGAATAACCAGATCCACATCAATTCAGTAAAAGTTTGTGAAGAGCTCAGGCTTCAAAGTAGTCCAGGATTTTAGAGTAGAGGACAACGAAAACTGCCTAACTAGTACCGGAGGAACATTTCACTTCACAACTTTACACAAGTCTGTTAAAAATATGTACAGAGTGGAAAAAATACTAACAAGGGAATTCTTTTTTGGGTGATTCTGAAATTATGTGGAAATCTCAGCAGTGTACTTTCGAAAAAACAAAAATTTAAATTGTTAAGTTAAAGTTGTATTTTTAGTTTCCTTGTAACACTTTGAATACATAAAAACAGAAAACCAAGGTCAAGGTTAGTAATATTTTATATAAAATAACAAGTTTTTTTTTCTTTCGACATGGAGGTGACACAGTATTCCATGGAGCTGACATGTTCATGATATTGACAAGAGAAGTTTGTGAGTTAATCACATTGATAAATTATTATTAAAGGTGATGCAGGGGAATCTGCTGCTGGTTTGAAAATATACATCTGCTTACATAAAAATTACATGGAAATGAAAAAAATTGTTTATTAAGCTCAATAGGCTCAATCCTTAAACTAAGTTACATTTAGTAGGAATCGCATCAAAAATATAATGGAAACGATTGTTGACTTTTGGTTGTTCAAGTATACAAATTAGTTCATCATATGCCACAACAGCCTCAGACTCTTCTGTGAAAACGAATTTGTTTTTAGAATCAGGGCACCTTTTCATAAATCTGACTTGAAAATAGTCTTCCTCAAGAGAGGTCACATTACCCAAATACTGCTTAACATTTTTTTTGCCCAACACTTCGACCACAACATAGTCGTTTAATTTAATGCCTGAGTGTCTCATGTGCTCATTAGCAGGTTGCATGCTTAGAATATTTTTATCTCCAGGACAGGAATAAGTTTTCATCATGTCTTCTTCTGATTCACTGCTGGGATATATTGTTCTCACCCAGTTCCTTCGACTTAGTCGATCATTAACTGTTATACTGTTAAAGAAAAACTGAAAGTTTGGTGATAACTAATTAGTTGAATTATATATAATGTGGCTGTCAATTTAATGTCTAATCAATTAAATATTTAGTTGCATTTTTAAAATAACATTTTTAATCAACATTAAATTAGCTAACTATTGAACTGAAAGACTTTTATATATTCTAAATTTATGTGTGAAAAGAACTGACTTTTAAAATATTTTATTTACTACTACTTTATTAATCTAGCTTGATATATAGAATAAATAATAATAATCTTAAACTGAAACATGCAAAAGGATACTGTTTGAAGAACTCTTAGCACTCTTGCCAATTTCAAATACTCCAATGTAGAAATGAGCACATTTTGAACCTGGTGCACATTCGTTGCAAGTCAAACGGCGAAGCTCTAGTCTGTCTTCCTTAATGCAGCTCCAGACAGCTTGATGCACTTGCATTGTACCAGTGAATGGCAGAATATTGGGTGGAATAAATGCATCAATTTCTTCTATTTCTTCTTTTGTTACTATAAAAAGTTTTACGTTTGAAACTTCCCTTGATAGAACTTTCACAAATTCTCTGAAGTTTGGTATGTCTGTCCCTTCACCAACTAACCTGTTTGCGGTTCTCTTTAATGTCCCTCCAATTCCATCAGGAGCCCCCTTTCCGTGGCCACTTTCAGAATAGTTCCAAGTTAATGCCATCGTACAGAACTTTCGAAGATAAGTCAACATGAATTGAAACATTGTCTTATTACGATATTGAGTTGAAGGACTGTCACTTAAAAAGTGGATAGTATGTGCTTCTGTGACAACAGTCTGGACATGTGTTAGTATCTTTTTAAGATGCGCACAAATTGCACTTGGATCATGACGTAAAGACTCTGACAAAGAACAGAATGATAAGACCCTGATATCCTCAGAAGAGTCTCTATAGTATACAACACCAGTATGAAGAGTCACTTGTTCGTGTGATCCTCCAAAGTGTACACTTTGTATTTCCCTAGAATATTTGCAGTCATAATTTTGGCTGAAATCTACATGTAGTAGAATTTCATTTTTTGTAAGCTGTTTCTTGATGTCACGCAATGCTTTATATTGATGGACAATATTATATACGTGTTGCATAAATTTAGGAATATTCTCAATCAGCTTACCTACTAGATCTTTAATTGACATTTGTTTGTTCTCTTTGACAACCTTAACCATTTGCTTTTTATTTCCTCTGATAATAAGACTTATTTTTTTCCTTACCCACTGGTCTACATTTGTTACCTTATCTTCGAATTCTTGAATTATGATAACTTTTTCCAGGCATTTTTCACATTTTCTTCCCAAGCATTCTTCTTTGGTCTTTACAACATTTTCACAGCAAAGTGACTTAATCATCTGATCTGAATCTTGGTACTGGATAATCCTGAGCTGTTTTAACTTTGTGAATATCAAATCAAAGTTATCATGCTTCTCACAAACACAGGTGTTTCTCTTTTTGTAATCAGAAAAACAGACCCAAAATGGTCTGGATGCACAGAAAGTAGAATAAGGAACATTGTAACCGAACTCTACTTCAATTTTTTTGTGTAAACTCTTTAGACTTGCATTGAGTGTTCTCTTTTGCTTCTTTACTCCGTTTTTTGACTTAAAATCTTTTACACCAGGTTCAACTCTACTATTATCATCTTGCTCCAAAAATCTTACAACATCAGCTTTCAATTTCATTTCGTGTCATATATTTGGTAGATCTTTTAATAGCATCGAAAATGCCATTCTCAGATTCATTTTGACATAGTCTCTTCCAATATGACTTAATTTGAACCTTATGCATGCACTTATATTTCTTTATTATTTTTCCAGAAAGAACTAATCCAAATGCTCTTTTCGATTTTCTAGATTTGAAATTCTTTTCAAAATTTTCCTCAATCTGAGTTGTCAATGCTGAGCCAAATTCAAGGAATTTCCTAACTTTAGGTGAAACTTTTTCCCCTTTCAACATTGCATGTATCTTATGTTTTGGACTGTTTAAATTCTTATTTGCATTTATGAAACGCTGAAGTCTTTTTTATATTTATCCCTTCCTTTTTTGAAATGTAACTTTTCTTGTCGCTCTTTATGAAGTACCTTTTAAAGCAATTTTATTCTTTTGTATGCCTTTGTTTTATTTCTATTTACAGCCTTGCGTCCAATATTCTTCCGACTGCTTCCTGCTCTTCCTATCATAGCTATATTATTCTGAATGCCAATTATTTCTGAATCATTATCACCACTTTCTGGAGGTGTGGCATTCAAGAGATGTTCCTGCAATTTTCTCTGATTTTTCATCTTCTCTCGACTTTTTCTTTTCTTTTGAACCCAGTTCTTTCTTTGAGCACGCTTCTCTCTATCAGTCAAGTCAGAAACAATTTTTATTTTTCCTTCTTGTTTTCTCCTGTAGTATCTATCTCTTTCCTTTCTCTTCATTTCTTCATACAGTTCAGGGTTTTCTTTAATCCTGTCACGCCTTCTTTGTTCCGATTCCCTCTTAATTTTTCTTGTTTTGTCAACAGCTGTGTCTTTTTTAATTTTCACTCGTGCCATTGCAACTATGAAAATAAAATAAAAATCTATTGTAGATTAAGTAGCCTTATAGATTAATAATATTAAGATGATAAGAAAAATATAAAAATATGGTTTATGTTGGTTTATATATCAATAGGTGTCACTTCCATGGATTACTGTCACCACCATGCTGCAATATTGGCACGGAGGTGACATCCATGGAGGTGACATATCTGAGGTGTGACTTAAAAGAATCCTAACCTACAAATAGCATTGCCATGCTGCTTGGATTTGGGATAAATATAAACGATTAAGAACTGTGCATATACATAATTATATGTTATTTTGAAATCTGACTGATATAAAGAGGCCATGGAAGTGACATTCAATAAAAGTACCCAGCAATTTTTACAATTATATGTCTTACAACTAGAAGAATTGATAGCTTACCTCTTACAGCAAACAACCAGTAATCAAAATGGCTACCAACAACTTCTCCTCATGTATGTGTTCTTGATTCTGCTGCCTCCTAGTGGATTTTTATGGAATTTTTAAACTAGTCCATGTAGGTGACCATACATCTCGGGACAGAACTTTCTGAGTCCATAACAAAATATATTTTATTATTTTTCAATCCATTTTGCAAATAAAGAATAAAAGAAGTTCCCTTGATTAACTTTACTTATTTTATTAAGTTTTTCCACTTCTATATTAGAAGCAACAGGTACAATATTATGTTAAAATGCAAGTGGGGCCATTCCATGGAGGTGGACATCCAGCACATTAAACATTTTTTAAAAATGTTTAATCATATACATTTCCTCAAATTCAGTTGGAATAAAGCAAAATGATACTTCTTAATGAGTATATTATATTTAGCTGACTCATACTTAAATTACTTTTTTCTTAAATTGCCAGGGATCATGATTTGCCACGAAATTTCAGAATCACCCATTTATGCTGAGATCATGTGCTGGGATTCCCCAGGATTGGTATATTATCACAAAAAATTTTCATGAAATTCATGCAAAATGGTACAGAGGCAGAAGGTGCAAAGTGTGGTTAGCGTTGCAGATTACAGATCCATTACAGGGGTTCGATCCCCGGTACCACCTCAAATTTTTCTGAGGTAGGGAGGTCTGGTAGGGGTACATTCAGCCTCGTGATTCAAATTGAGGAGCTACTTGATAGAGAAGTAGCGTCTCCGGTCATGAAAACCACCATTAATGGCCATGGGTGTCGGCATGCTGACCACATGCCCCCCAATCCTACCATCTGCCTACGGTAGATGATGCAGCGGTCGGGTGGTAGGCCAAGTCCCTCCAGGGACGGAGTTTAGTTTAGTTTAAGTCTCGGTTATAAGTTGATGTCCCATCCGACATGTCACACCCGTCACACTGATAAAGTAAATTTTCAATAACTATACAAATATTTTTGTAAAATCTAATTATGCATTTCAGTCTGTTTATCAGTCCTCTTACTTGAAAAAATAAAACAAATATAGTGAAGCTAATCAATTCACAGAAATTTCAATTAAACCTACATATGAAAAAACCTTTGTCCAATTATGGTCACACACGTCACATGCACAATATATTTTCCAGCTCAAGCATACAGCTTTGAAAAAAACATTAGATCATATTTTGTACTTCCAATGGGTTGGTATGTTAACACAAAAACATTTGATGACATTCCTGCAATATGGTTCAGAGGTTGAAAGAAATAAGTGTAATGAAATCTGTCCAAATGTCACACCCGTCACTATGGATTGGCTCGTAACGAAGAAAATGTTGATAACATCTACCAGGAATTTAACAACCTTCACCAAAATTTAGAATTCACTCTCAAAACAGAGAACGACGACGGACTAAACTACCTCTATCTATTTTTAATAAGAAAACAATAAATTTGAATTCAGCATCTATGGAAAACCAGCGTACTCCGATAGCATCATTCAGGCACATTCAAATCCCCCATATACTGAAAAAATGGCATCCTCAAACAGTAGGCCTACCAAAGGATGATAAACATTCCTATGAATAAATGTGCCTAAAATAATGAACTCAGCACTATACTAGCCATAGCTACAAATATTGGATATAACAGAAATGTAGTATTTATAAAAAAGCACAATGGGTCATTCCATGTCAAATCAACTAATAGTCTAAACTTTGACCTCTCAGATTTGTGTGTTTTTTTTTTCTTTCAGGTATGGTACTCTCCAAAACTAGTTAAAATTTAAAACTTTTCTGACTTTTGGTTTGTGAGTTACAACGGTTTAAAAATCCAAAATACTACGGTTTTCTACTACTTTAAGATCATTATAAAATGCTATAGCTCAAAAACTATACTACCTAGAGAGCTCAAACTTGCACCATTTTTTCTCTAAAAATTCCCTTTAATTTGATGTATCCCACAGCTATGTTTCTTTTTTTTTTAAATGTTAAAAAACTCCCCAAAAAACCTATTTTTTTAAAATTTCCAGAATACATCCTTGGATATTTTGGGAAAAATTATATGTGTTGTCCACTCTAATTGACTACATGCATGCAACAATTTCAAGATGGGATCTCAACATGTTCTTGTTAAAAAAATTATTTTACTACCAGAATACATGCCAATTAGGACTTATTTTACTACTTTACTATATAAAAAAAATTATTCATTAATAATACAGTTTTATTTAAAATAAAATAGTTATTTCTAACTTTACAAAAAAGTTAAAGTTCAAAAAATGCTATCGTAAGATGTTAAATAAAATTCACTTATGTTTTAAAAAATCAGCAAAATGAGGAAAGCTAAGGAGATTGTTAGATTGGGCATTTACTATGTTCAGATAAGAGTGTATTCAGTAGCATAGGCGTAACCAGGCCGACCATATGGGGGGGTTATAACGTCTGGGGGGTATGGAATACCCCCGGAAAATTTTGAAAATTAAGATGCAAAATAACGAGTTTTAAGCTTCCGGGGATAACCCCCGGAAAATTTAAAAAATTAAGACGCAAATTAACGAGTTTTAAGCTTCCGGGGGTCTCCCCCGGAAAATTTTAAAAATTAAGACGCAAATAAGGAGTTTTAAGCTTCCCACGCTTTATACTTGTATTAAGTAATTTATGGGCAGACTTAAAAAAATTATACAGTTTTCCTTTTTTTAATCAATGGGGGGGGGGGGGGTTCAAACCCCCAAAAACCCCCCCTCGGTACGCCTGTGTTCAGTAGCACAGAGAAACAAGTTGTAACTTGAAAGGAATGATACAGGCTGCAGTCTCTTTTCATGTCACAACTTGCAACTGTTTTCCTGTCGCAACTTGCACTGCATTGGATTGCACTGAGTCCAGCCAGTTGTCTGAGTGATTCAGTAGAGTAAGCACAAACCTTTTATCATAGTTCTGTTTCTCATAGTTTTACAAGTGCTCTATATTGCACTGTGTTTTTAGTGTATAAAATTTTCCAAGTGATCTAGTATATTGCAGTGTAGTGTTAGTGTTAGTTAACTGACGAAAATGGCTTCTGAAAAGAACTGGGCAGTTATTTCTGCCAGATGTTGCAATTTTAAAGTTGAACACTAAGAAATGTAACAGGCTGGATGTGCTCTCTAGATATAGTAATCATTAGTGGCATGAAAATATGTGATGCATGTCGGAAAAAGATTTATGACAAATACAATACATATAAAGTTTTACCTTGTAGTAGTGAAAGTTTATATGATTCTTTTACTGGTCCACAATCTTCCTTACAATATTTGAATAAATCACTGGAACTAATGGGTGAGTCACCACTAAAGAAGAAAAAGTTCAATGTACACAAAGAAAAAAAACTTGGTAAAATAAAGTCTAGTTTAGAAAAGAATGTATTACCAGAATCAAGCCAAGAAGAAGTTATTATTGAATATTCTGAAGACGAATCAGAGATAATTCAACAGTTAAAAGAAAAGTTTGTTCAAATGACAACAAAAAGTGAAGAAGAAAAAAAATGACTATTTTGTCTATTTTACCTATAAGTTGGAGCTGTCAGAAAATAGAAGATGAATTTGGAGTGACAAACTACATGGCCCGCGCAGTAAAATCATTAGTACAAGAAAAAGGTGTTTTGTCAACTCCTAATCCTAAACCTGGAAGAACTTTAAGTAAGAATTTTGCTGACTCTGTAAAATACTTCTACAATTCTGACGACATTACTAGAATGATGCCAGGGAAAAAAGATGGAAAGTTCCAGGTACCAAAGAGACTAGTGTTGGCAAATTTGCCAAGAAATATACCAATTATTTGAGGAAAAATTCCCGGCAAACGAAATTGGTTTTTCCAAGTTTTGTGACTTGAGACCGAAGAACTGTATCCTGGATGGAAAAAGTGGCACACATACTCAGGGTTGTAAAAAAGCCGGATAAAATTGAAAAAAACCTGGCCAGTGTTTTTTTCAATTTTAGCCGGCTAAAATCAAATTTAGCTGGTTAAAATCAATTTTTCCTGGTTGGGGAGGCGGGAGGGGGTTGAAATTATACATCGGGCCCTATGGAGTTTAGAGGGAAACTTTGTCTGCATAAATTAGACACCAATGCTTCAGTGGTTGTGGGGGTGAGGATGGAAATTAGAAATTTTTGGGAAAATCCAATAACCATTTCATTCCCAAATGAATCACCTAGTGTAAATGAAAAACAATGATTTCAAACGCTTTATAACATTTTATATAAATATTAACTGTGATTATTAGTACTACTTATTATTAGTTGACACATAAGGTAATGTTTTAGACAAGTAACTTATGTTTAGAATGATGGGACATATTTTAGATTAGTTTGTACAAAAAAAAAAGGAGTCAGAAATGTTTCATCACCCACCAGTTTTTGTAATATTAAAAAAAACTGATTTCATGTATATTAAGCATAGGGTGCTAAATGTGCTGATTAAAAGAAATGTATTTTATTTCATGAACCATATAACAGACTGCTACTTCTGCTTGACAAATATATTTGGAATAAGTTCAGAGTCCAAACATATATTGTTAAGTTCCGTCTTTAGAATCAGTAATTTGACCAATGCCTAGGGGCCGTATTTTTTGGTAACAACGATAAGCGCGAAACTTTACAAAAAACCCTCCCTTAGCTATATTTAGCTTTTATATGCTTAAAATACCAATATGAACGAAATTGAATCCACGAAATATTGCGAAATTTACTAGATTCCGCGAAATGTGTCTATAAGCGCGAAATATGCTCCTTTTGTCCGTAAAGTGAGCTCGAAAATGTGCCTTAAAATCACAATAATGTGTTTTGGTGTACTTTATTTTTTATTTCTTAGCAACATGCTTTTTTTGCTGCTGTTTCTGTGGGTGTCGAAGATTTACCGATATATCGATATTTGTGATCAATTACAAAGATTGCAAAATTTACACAAAGATTGTCTGTGACCTGGATTGTACTGTTAAGTACACTCCTTTCCTGCTATGTCTTTGCCAAGTTAGCAATGCCTATGATCGATTACAGCAGAAGAGTGTAGAGTGTTTTTTACTCTTATTCAACAGATTTCGTCTTTTATCCACAATGGTATGGTTGGCACTTCTGTTTGCAAATGGCCATCTGATGGTATTTAGTAGAAATTATGATAATATTTATCGTCATTATATTTGAAAAATAACTCTAATCATGCCTAAATCGAAAGTTACTTCAGTTCATACAATGGCAGAAGAATATAGAAATGGGGGGGGGGGGGTGTTAGTTCATGTAAATAAAGATGCAAAGTTTATCATTGCGCATTGTTCCCAATGTAGTATAAGTAATTTATTTCACGAAATACCCACCGAAATAGAAGGAAGTTAACACCGAAATCAGCCATTTTATTTCACCAATAAATCAGGGTCCTACCAATGCCTCATGGACCAGGCCTTCCCATTACCAACGACAGAAATATGACTGAAGATTTTGAAAGTGTTGATGATATTGGTGAATTACAACAGAGTGACCCAGATTTTGTGGAGGGTGTTAACTACAAACGAACCTCACTTTATAACACAGTAGGATCTATGTGATTCGATTCATGATCTTGGATTAACTAAAAGTAAAGCAGAGTTTCTTACTTCAAGATTGAAAGGCTGGCACTTCCAGCAGGATGGCAATACACTAAAAGGAATTTGAGCACTTATTTTCTAAACAGGAGGACCTAGTTTTCTGTAATAATGTTGCTACTTTGATGGAGTCACTAGGTGTTGAACATAAACCTAAAGATAGGCATTTGTTCAATGACTCCTCGAAAAGAAGCTTGAAAGGATTGTGCTAGCCTACATAACGGAAACAAGTTTCCATCCATTGCTATAGTCCAAGCGATTGGTATGAAGGAAAGTTACATGAACATGCACCTCTTGCTAACCAGTATCCGGTCTGATGACTATTAATGGCAGATATGTGCAGATTTTAAAGTTATAGCTATCTTGTCTTGATTACAACTTGGCTGTTCAAAATTGTTCTGCTTCTTGTGCATGTGGAATGGCAGAAATAAAAGGAACCATTATAGGCTATTTAAAAAATCTGGCCAAAGAGAGAATCATTAAATCCAGGGCAGACAAATGTTGTTCATGAACCACTCGTTAGTGCAGACAAAATTGTATTGTCTCCTTTGCACATCAAACTGGGTTTGATTAAGAATTCTGTGAAAACAATGGATCATCGCTGGAGTGCACTTCCCTTCCTGAAAAATAAGTTCCCAAAGATCAGTGAAACAAAACTGAAAGAGGGAATATTTGTTTGTCCTCAAATTAGGGAATATATAAAAGGTTCACAAATTAAAAGCCTATTAAATATGCAAGAATCAGCTGGATGGCTCTCTTTCAAAAACATTGGGTGGTATAAACAAAACCAAGCAACGGCTCAAAACTCACTAATTCCTAGCAGCTGCTTGGTTTGGTATAAATAAAAATCGGCTTCCTCAGCCACCTGCCTAGCCGTTGCTCAACGACCTTGACAGCTCAGCCGCTGCTTAGGATTTGGTATAAATAAAACTAAGCGGCGGTTCTCTATTGCAAGCAGCGACTTGCTTTTTTCTGAGATACCTCATTTGCAGACTCAGCTTGCTCAAGTGAAGTTTTTAATCGTGTTGGCAGGGTTCATGTGGGTGATTTTTTAACGAATATGAGTAATTTATATGGATTATGATGTGCACAGATGTAAAGAACCGGTTGTACAATAAAATTGTAAAACATGTGTAACTTAACTTTGTTATTTTTCTTTTTAATAATAATAATAATCACAAAATTAATACATAATTATAGGTCTAACACATTCTCATATTTTACTGGTATCAATATGAACTAAAATATTTCAAGCGTGATTAATTCTTTTTTGGCTCGACGTAACTAATTAGTGGTACTTACAAATTTGTTGCCGTGGATCGTAACTTGACATTCCCGCACGCAATCTGGTTGCTATGAAAACAAAAGAAATCTCCGTGCGGTAACAATTACAAAAAGCACAAGTGCCGTAAATAAAATCATCATAATACAAGCCTTTATGAAAGACCGGAACCAAGGCCCCCCAGTTTGTGGCGACTTTTAACAGGACAAATATTCGGTCCCCATAACAACCAACATATGCGAATCACTTTCTGAAATATAACATCCATCTTCAATAGTGTATATACATATTATTTTCAGCTAATATCTCAATTAATATAAATATTCATCGTGCAAAAAATAGCATGCAATAGGCTACTCGTGCCGTAAGCGCATAACGGATCTCGTTAACGCCTCGTTTTTTCAAACTCTTTCCTCAATCTGTATGCACCGCTTATGGCACTTGTATCGCAATATACTATAACACTATTTCAAATTGTAATATTGTAAACTAAATAGGTTAACTTCAAATCTATTATATAGCAAGCAGATTCAAAACGAACGTATTTTATAAATTAATTATGGGAACTAATGAAATATTAATAAAAGAACTACATATATTAAAGTGGGACAGTAAATTAAATTAATAAAATAACTACATATAGACCTTTCTGTATTAATGTGGGATAAAATCAGCTGATCTGAACAAATCTCACACCCTTAAAAGCTTATCCGGGTTGTTACTATCAATTTGACCATCTCCCCCTCTTCATACACACATCAACACTTGGAGGGAATGAAAGAAACTGGGTAGAGCACCAGCTTTTAGACTCTTCAGTGGTACAGTCTGCACAAGAGCAAAATATTAAAAATGCTAAGATTATAAAATATCCTTATTATTTACCTAATAGCTACTAAGTAGACTTGTGATTTTAGGGCAATTGCCTACACTGTTAAGTATTAAATGTGTTTATTAGTATAAAATGTTAACTTTTGTTTATTAGAAATAAGTAAAATTGTATCTGTCTACTGTTCTAGTTAAATGCTTAATATATTAATTTACAAGCCTAAACATAACTTTTAGTGCCCGAAAATCAAGGTTTGCTAATAAAACATGAATACTAGAGAATATTGTAGGAGAAAAATTCCTCTGACACTGGGACTTGAACCCAGGACCTTTGTATACTAGGCCTCACTCTCTTGTCTCTTTTCTTTCTCCCAAAATAGTTTTTCTTTCTTTAAATTCAGTACTTATATTTCTAATTTTTCCTTTTCTTCTCGGGTTCTCTCCCAATATTTTAAGACTATCGGCTTATTTGCAGTGAGTCTCAGGTCGAATTTCACTTTATCCTGCTCTTCAAATTACTAATTCTTCTTAAAATCTGGTTTTCAGTTAACACTACGTTACATTCTCGTTCTAGCTGACTTTTGAAAACAGTTACTGGTAGAGATTTTTCTTTTTGCACTCTGGCAGTTGAGCTTTAGGGAAAAAATAATTTTATGCTGCGCTCTAGGCTCCTCCCACGAACTGTCTAATGCGACCTGCCTTGGAAGGCGGGGTTTAGGGTTTCATGGCAGAAGACATTCAATGTGAGGCATAATAAACCTCACGCTATTCTGTATATTGCTCCTAAACTAACATAACGTTGCTAACCTAACAAAACCTGTCAGTGACCTAGAATTTACCTATCATTATTTAACTAAATGCAGAAGCTTTTTACCCTTCCATGCCTTTCATAAAACAGCGTAACGACTAGCAAGGAATCCATGGTACAACAGGTGCGTTCGCAGGCTCGGAAACGAGGGGAAGGAACTGGCGGGCTATTCAAGTCTAATACCAAATTCAGAATGCCCTCCTAAATTAATATCACCGTTCATAACCTAACTGCCACTGAACCAGAATTTCGGGAGAATTCAGAATGCCCTACTGAATTAATAAAGTAATTTTACTACGGTAGAATTGTAATTTTCGTCATTTTCTTAACTGAGCAAGTACATAGCCATGATAGGAGATTAAGGGGAAGCAAGCAGGAGCGTGTGCATTGGCTCGGAAGCGAAGGTCAGCAGGGGAAACGAGCGGGCGGGCGAGAGCGGGTGGAGCACCGCCGGGGCGCAGCATATATCTATCTTTCGCCGAGCTTTATTCAGTACTCAATTGTGCATTTTCAGAATTTGCACGATCTGCTTTTGAAATACACTATTTTCTTCAACCATTCTGATGCATTATACTAAACTTTAAATTTTACATCGCTGCACAGACAGTCAAGTGGCATGTTTGTTTACTCAGCCGCTATGTGTCGGGCGATATGGGATGCAGGTGTCCAAGCACTTGCTACCAGTTGCCTGAGCCACTGCTTGGCAGGGAGGGGAAGTTTTCATTTATACCAAACAGACAGCGGGTGCTAGATTCTCAACCTTCTCATGAGCAACGGCTTGGTAGCAGTGGCTTGGTTTTATTTATACCACCCATTGTCATGAACATTCTAGGAAACTACAAGTCTGAACATTACAGGGAAATTGTCAGTGGGTTGACTGAGAATTATAAGGTTATGGGATGTAATATGTCCTTGAAAACCCACATGTTGGACTCTCAACTTTATTTCTTCCCTGAGAACCTTGTTGCTGTCATCGACGAACATGGCAAGCGTTTCCACCAAGACATCACTGAAATGGAAAGACCCTACCAGGGAAAAGGGAGTTCAGATATGTTGGCAGATTATTGTTGGACACTCAAGAGGTGTTCCTGAAGCAAAGTAAAGTAAAAAATCTACTTCACATAAATTTTATGTACGAGGCATGTCCACAAAGTAAATTTTCCTGGGTCCATTTACAGAAACAAAAAAAAATTCAAGGAAATATTTATTGAAAAAAACACAGCCAGTGTTCAGCTATTTTTCAACATGTTCACCACGGGGATTGAAACTTTTGTCTTACCATGGCACCAACTTTTGAACACCTGTGCCGTAGAAGTCTGCCGCCAGGTATTTGAACCAGTGTGTGACACATCTCCGCCTCTCTGTCATTTCTTTAGGTGTAGGAATAGATGGAAATCACTGGGAGCGAAGTCCGGGCTGTAGGGTGGATGTTTAAACACCTCCTAGCAAGTCTCCTGCAGAAGTTCGGCTGGGAAGTGTTTAAACATTCACCCTAAAGCCTGGACCTTGCTCCCAGTGATTGCTATTTAGCAATAATATTACTGCGTCCTGTTTTATTAAAAATACATGCAAGAACCATTCGTTAGTGATTTCCTTTTTCCGTTCATACTAATTACTGATTTTTTTTTCTTTTCAGTGGTCTCTTTGATTCACAGAATTTTGAAAGACCAGAATGGACCAACAAAATAAGAAGGAGCCTGATTGTCCGGTTAGTATATTGTTGTTGATGGAAAACTTCCTGTGTGGGAAATGTTAAATTCATTTTATGAAGAAAAACTGCTGATTCATGTCATTGCTTAAAAATTAAAAATGGTCAACATTATTAGTATTATAGGCCTACAGTAAACAGTATACAGTATATTTTTCATAGATACTGATATTGGGAAGAACACAGTGAATTCATAACAAATATATTTTGGTTTCAAACACACTTAAACTTTACTTTTATGGTTATTACCTTAGGACTACATACAGTAGTTTCAATCACCATTGTGATCATCCTCAGCTACATCTGAAATTTGGTTTGCAGGGCTGCTCCCCTCAATGACCAATCCCGGCTGTTGGATGCCTCTAGCGGTAGGTGAATGTATCTTCTGATTAGACTGTCTTTTGCTGGTATCTCAAAATTCAGTAATCTGTGTGTTATCATGGGTAATCCCATGGGGGTTACCAGTTTATCAATAGATTCGCGACTGTGCAGCAGCTGTGAGATCATGGCATAGTAAGAATGAACTGTCCATGAATCGATTCGAGTTACCATGTTGTTTAGAAGACGTAATTAACCAAATTCAGGTAAGCTAACAGCAGGACAGAATAAAAGCACATGGACTGGCTTGCACCGAATTGAAATTGTGTTTTTAATCAATGTACATTTATGTTATTTCAATTTCCAAACATTTGTGTTGGATAAAATAATGTGTTTTTATTGTGTTCAACTGGCAGCATGTGATGTAATAGTCACCTTATATTATGCCTTATGTGTCCAGTAAGGAGCTGACATTTTATCAGGTAAAACTGCATCCTCATTAATAGCAAGCATTTTTTAAGATAAATGGACGTAATTGTCTACATCTGAGGAATTGTTAAACGTTAAGTGGTCAATATCAAACATGCGACGTATGAGTGGAATAGTCCAAAAAACAAACACACATTACTGAATTCTGAGATACCAGTAGAAGACAGTCTAAAGAGAAGATACGTTCACCCACCACTAGTTGGAGCCTGGATTGATCATTGAGAGGAGCAGACCTGCCAACCAAATTTCAGATGTAGCTGAGAATGATCACAATGGTGATTGAAACTATGTAGTCCTAAGGTAATAACTAGGGCCTGGATTTTTATGTACTAAAAAGCTTAAAAATATATATTTTTTATGTGCTAAAATTTTAAAAATATGTGCTAAAACTAATTAATATATATTTTTTTTTTCTGAAAAAGAAGGAAAAAGAAAACACCAGAATGTTCGTAACTTACTAGAACAAAATGTTATATTGAAATTCACCAATTGCAGCTAAACATTAGATGTAAAATACTGACTGGAGTTGCAGTGCACAAGAAATGTATCTCCAGTTTATGGATCACAAATCCTTGCCTATTATCCGAGAATAATGCCTTATATTGAGAAAAGGAACGATGTTAACCTTGCAGATTTGAAGAGGGGTAGCCTATATCACTAAACACACACGATCAAGTTCACTTATGTTTTGGCCTTCCAAAGCTTGAGCGACTTTGCAGAGGATTTGGTAGCCACCATTTATCTCAAACATACCTTTAAATTTTGTTCTTAGAACTTCTATTATCGAACCTGAGGTAGTGTTAAGTTGCCTTTCAACATATTGTATTTCTTTAACTGAATTACGCAATATTGAGGTTTGGTTCTGTTCTTATCCGATAAGCAAGTGCAAGTGAATCACTCTCACCTCATTGCAAGAGAAGCATTTGTGTTGAATTCTTTCGAGATACAAATTTTTGTTGTAAAATGTTAAAAGAGAATGAGGATAAGTACTAAAATATTTATTTATGGAGAATATATCAAAAATATTTATTCACATAACTTTTTTGTAAAACATGCGTTTTTATGTAAAATAAGATTTGGAATTTGCAGTTGTCGGACCTTGATATGAGCATCAGGAGAAAAAAAATTACATAAAAAATCCGGAAAAGTACTAAAATATGTATTTATGGAGAAAATATCGACAATATTTATTCACATAACTTTTCTTGTAAAACATGTGTTTTTATGTGAAATAAAATTTGGAATTTGTATTTGTCGGACCTCGATTTGGATATTAAACTTTGTTTTTTTAGAAATGTACCCATCAGGAAAAAAAAAACATAAAAGTGAAGTTCAAGTAATTTTAAAACAATAATCTATAGTGTATTTTTCACTTTACAGTTTTAGAGCCTTTCTTCAGGGGTCAGTTGAAATGCAACGTAGGAATATTTCTGTCATCCTTGACAGTATATATACTTCTTTGATTAATAAGTCTTTCCATTATATTTTAGCCAGATGAAATTGAAGATGTATGTATTTTCTTCCTAGGATTCCTCCACTACCAAGAATCGAGAGGATCCTAATCCTGAACCTAGTGCAAAGGAAAGCAATCGTTCTTCAGACTTATCTAATGTCGTGGATAGTGATTCATCAGACGAAAGTGACAAGAACAATGATTCTAAACAAGTTAAGACAAACAAGACTAATGAATCTGTACAAAAACCTCTTCCTGAAAGTGAATATGAGGCAGGAGACCTCGTGTGGGGGAGGGTATCTGGATATCCCTTCTGGCCTGCACTAATTGTAGCAGATCCTATTACAGACAACTTTTTTAAAGTGAATGGTAAGTGCTATTTCTCTGTTAACTCATTGTTGAAGTGTATGCATTGTAAGTGTATTGTTGAAGTATGCATTTACACTAATTTTACAGTCATTTTATTAGAATAGTGAATTAATGGAATTCTAATGGTGAATTTTTAAAGTAGAAAGAATCACAGAAGCCGTGAACTATTTAGTACACTAGAATCTCGTATATCCGCTCTAATGAAGGGGGGGGGAGGGAGGTGGATGATCGAAAAAGATGAATAATCCATATGGCTTGTTCTTAACTTTTTCTATGTTTTTAAAGAAGTCTGTCACTTTTTTCTGAACTTTTAACACTAGCAATTTTGATATTATATACACTCTAATAATTCTTCTCAGTAAAGTAATATTCAGGGATTGTCATCCACTTGTTTTAAGATCATGGGTCAATCCACATGAAATCATCCAATGGGTGTTGCTGACATATTATATTTTATTTTTAAGTATATATTTTCTGTTTCTATGTGTATCTGGGAGTACAAAACTATTTTTTTCACATTTTTATCACTAACGCTTTGGCAACTAGTGGCCATTTTGCTTAGAAGGATTTGGCGTTTTCAAAGGTTAGCGGTAAGTTAAATAACTATTTTATTTATGAAGATATCAACTTGAAGTAAAAACCATCTTAATCTACAAGAAACATTCTACAATTCATGTTATGACCAAAAATTTGTTAGGTCTTAAGGAAATAATCTAAAACTTTATTAGAAAATGCAGTTCCGATTAGAAAAAATTAACAACTTTATAAAACTTTTTTTCATAGAAGGGATGAAAACACATGTTTCATATTTTCCCCCCACAAAGATATAGTAGATCACTAGATGCTAGTAAAATTTGAGATCAGTTATGTAAATCCTTTAGGTTTTATGAGTCTTCAAATATCGAGATTTTGCAGAATTGTTGATTTTCAAATTAAAATATCTCAAATGGGACTGAACAGAAAAATCTGAAATTTTCTCAAAATATTCTTCTAGTGCCTAGTAATCAACATATAAAATTTCATCACTGTGTTCTGACCAGAAGTATTTTATTTTTAATAAAGAAAATGCTAAAAAAATAACACTGTCCAATGAGCGAATAACAGTGTTAAAATACAATAAAAATTGTCAAAAATAATATAATTTTTTGTTGTTGCTAGTAAAATTAAATAAATCATAAAACTAACATATTAAAGAATATTATAGGAGAAAAATTCCTCCGGCACTGGGACTTGAACCCAGGACCTTTGCCTATTCGCGCCAATCCTCTACCAACTGACCTAAGCCGGACTGCATATGACATGACTTGTCTGTCTGTGAGGTAGACCATTAGGGCAATCAGTCATAGGAGAGAGGTTCCATCTGGTGCTGTGAATTGAGCTCCAGCTTAGCTCAGTTGGTAGAGCATTGGCCATAGGTCCTGGGTTCTAGTCCCAGTGCCGGAGGAATTTTTCTCCTATAATATTCTCATGTAATCTCCAACAGAGACAATAATCTGTGGTTCATGAATAGTATTATCTTAACATATTAAATGTTCCATGGTAGTAGTCATAGCAGTAGTCCAGCAGAAGGAGACCATATTGCCACATTTGCTGAACAAGCCAGAATATGCTGACTTGAAAAAGGCAAGTCTCTACAGACTCCTCTGTAGCTCCTTTGTTCAGTAATCAGTAGCTGTGCTTCACTGAAAATATCAAAAAAGTTGCCCCTTCACTTAAGAAAATATCAATTTCATCAAACCACCAGTTCTGATCATAATGCAGGCAACAATGTCCTTGACTTCGAAAGGTCTTATTTCAAATTTGGGCAAAATGGAAATACTATGTTCACCATAAATATCACTTTTTGAGTGAATGTAACACCTTATGATGCTAGAAGTTTGTTCCACAGCTGAGCCAAAGGTTTAAAAAATGTTTATACAAGTGTATAGGAAATACCTTTAATTTCTTCAGAACAAAATTTGAACACTTCTTCTGCTGAAGGTATCTGGTCCAAATATGGTCTTTGCAAACTAGCCATTGAGACCGCCCTCTTTGTACCCCTCCAGTCCCATCGCAAGCATTCTTTCCATTAGAAGTGGCAAAAAAATGCTATTCAGCTTCAAAGTGATTGCAAATATTCAAAAAAGTTCTATTTGTTTTTGTACTGGCTACCATCTCCATCGCTAAAATAAACAATTTTTTTAACTGAAGGGGCAACTTTTTTTTATATCTTCAGTCAAGCACAGCTACTGATTACTGAACAAAGGAGCTACAGAGGAGTCTGTAGAGACTTGCCTTTTTCAAGTCAGCATATTCTGGCTTGCTCAGCAAATGTGGCAATATGGTCTCCTTCCGCTGGAGTATTGATCACTATGACTACTACCATGGAACATTTAATATGTTAGTTTTATGGTATATTTAATTTTACTAGCAACAACAAATAATTATATTATTTTTGACAATTTTTATTGTATTTTAACACTGTTATTCACTCATTTGACAGTGTTATTTTTTAGCATTTTCTATATTAAAAATAAAATACTTCTGATCAGAACACAGTGATGAAATTTTATATGTTGATTACTAGGCACTAGAAGAATATTTTGAGAAAATTTCAGATTTTTCTGTTCAGTCCCATTTGAGTTATTTTAATTTGAAAATCAACAATTCTGCAAAATCTCGATATTTGAAGACTCATAAAACCTAAAGGATTTACATAAATGATCTAAAATTTTACTAGCATCTAGTGATCTACTATATCTTTGTGGGGGGAAAATATGAAAAATGTGTTTTTATCCCTTCAATTAAAAAAAGTTTTATAATGTTGTTAATTTTTTCTAATCGGAACTGCATTTTCTAATAAGGTTTTAGATTATTTCCTTAAGACCTAACAAATTTTTGGTCATAACATGAACTGTAGACTGTTTCTTGTAGATTAAGATGGTTTTTACTTCAAGTTTATATCTTCATAAATAAAATAGTTATTTAACTTAACCTTTGAAAATGCCAAAAATGACAGATCCTTCTAAGCAAAATGGCCACTATACTAATTTCACTTTAAGTTCAAAGTAGATGTAAACAAAGCCACGTGACAAGGTAGCGCCTCATTGGCTAGTGGACGAACTGTAACTTTTGCTGCTTTGTATGCATACTCTTGCTCTTAATAAAATAGTTCGGTGCAAACCGTACCTTTTTGTAGCTATTTTCGTGCAGAGAAATTTAAAAACACGTTTCTGAAGCAGATCTGTATATGAAACAAAATTAATTTGATCAGGTTTTCATGACGCATAATAACTAAGTGAACTAATTAAACCGTTACAACAGATGTAAATTGTAGGCGTTTACGACAGCTGTGTGAATGCTCAAGTACGCCATCTTGGAATGAACTTGCCACAGTCCCTTCCCAATAACTTGGTAAGACCTGCTGAATATGCGTTCATTTATTTATTTATATCGGTTTTACAATGCGTACGTGAGGACAAGAAAGTCGTGTGCTAGAAATTTCGTCAAAAGTTAAATGTAACTTACAGCTCTGATAGGATTGGGGCGGTTACAAACAGAAATTAATGAATTCAACAAGGAAACGCCTCTGAAGTGGGCAGCCAACATTGCAAACTGAGAGTAATTTTTTTATACTCGTTAATATCTTCTTGTTAACTGTTTATGACTTTCTTAAATACTAATATTAAGCCTAATTTTGTACAGATGTATCGATCTTTTCAAAATAAATATCACATTTTTCAACAATGGTGCATGTCATAAAAAATATTTTAAAAGTACTATTGAGAACACTGGAATACACACAAATCCTCATTCCGTGGCGGGTAAAACTCCACATGGTTTGTCACATGCTCGGCGGAGTGGTACTTTAGAGTTTGTTTACATCTACTTTGAACTTAAAGTGAAAATAGTTTAGTTGCCGAAGCGTTAGTGATAAAAATGTGAAAAAAATTGTTTTGTACTCCCAGATACACATAGAAACAGAAAATATATACTTAAAATTAAAATAAAATAGGCCAGCAACAAATTATTTTATTATTGGATGATTTCATATGGTTTGACCCTCATGCAAGGGTCTGTGTTGATCCATGTATAACTTACTGTTGAACATGTGTTTCTAACACCACTGCTAGTTTTGTCTCCACCGTCACACCAGTTACCTCACACGCTGGGTCAGCAATAATATCGTCACTTTTTTCATATCCAGGAATCACCAAGTTTCTATTCAGCCACTGATTAACGTTTTCTTTGTCAGTGAACTTCCCATTTTCCACGACCAACTTTTTAATGACCCCCACACTGAGCATGCAGAACTGCATCGAACCAAACAAAAGCAAGCCTTGCGGGATTGCACGAGCTGTTCTGCAGTGTTGTGCAACAGCTAATTTGCTCTGTGGTCTGTACTTCCCATTGGTTCTGTGCATTTTTGTGCAATGGCAAACAATATTTTACATGGAGTTCTGCATACCCAGTGTGGAACCGCCTAAACAATCTTGTACTGTCGTCATTCTCAGAACCTGTAAATTCAGATTACAGCTTCAGTACAGTAGGACCTTGATAATCGGGCATGTTCGAGGATCTTCAGTGCCCTTTGCCTTGTTAGAACATTCAGAAAGGCAGTGACTTCCTGTTCCCAAGTTCACAGGTTTGACCCTATCCCACGTTGGTTGGAATTGTGGGTGCGTAAATGGAAGGTATGTGGAATACACGGTTTTGAAATGTTCTTAAAAAAAATTCGGTGAAATTTTGTGAGTTATCACAGGATTAAATTGTTCCAATGAAATGTGATAGAAAATTTCCACAAGAAAAAAATTATTATTTAGCAGTGAATTTTCATGAATAGTTTACAAAAGGTTCGAATAATGATTCTGAAGACTAGAACAAGTGCTATTTTTTCTGTTAGTTTTTTCCCCCAGGTTTAATTTACAGGTAAGCCTTAGTTTAATGTTAAAGAGTTCAGTAACAGTATGCAAATTGTAACATCTGATAAACTGTATCAATATTTTATATTTTGATAAAACAAGAGTTTCTGCGCATGTGAGCAGTGCCGAATCAAAACGTGATTAGTCCATAATTCATTATTTTTCGCGAATTACGAAAAACTGTTCTGTCCAAGCTATTAAAGGAACTTACAAATCCTTTATGTGATTAGAATTTCATTAACGTAGAGGTAAATCAGCTGTGCTCGTAAGGAGCATTCTGAATTCAGGGCGGGTATTACAATTGAGGAAGGGCACGGGGCATCAAACAGTACAAATGCCAGCATGTCTGTGACGTACCAACAAGCTATTGTTGCTGCAATATGCGCTCATGTCAGGTGAATATAGAATGGAAAACAAACTAGAAGTTGGAGCAGATGATACATTCTGGGGTACTTACCCCAGACTTGGATAGGTAAGAGAAGTTCTTTTTCAGTGACATGGTGAGAGAACAAATTGCTTTATATGTGGTATCATTCTGAAAAAAGAAACATAATGTGAAATGTCACTATACACATAAACATGATATACATATGATTCAGCTATTGGAAATGACCGTCCTGAAATGATTCAGATGCTTGAGCAATCAGTCTTGAATGAGGTTAGTTTCAGTATGCAATTAAAATCATCAGCTTTTAGAATCTAATAGAATAGAATAGACATAACAACTGTCGATTCATACTAAAGTTGGAGATAACTGTACAATGAAATGTTTTTCACTTGCAATATTTTTAAGTACAGATTATTTCAGTTATATTTTATAGAACACCAGTGATTGTACTAGTAAGGATGCTTTCAGGGTGAGTTGCAAAATATCGTACCTGATAGCACAATAGAAGCGTTCTTTCACCATGGGCCCCTTCATCAAGGAATGTTTACAAAAAGCGGTGGAGTCCACACGCCCTACTGCAAATTAACTTTACTACCCCTTTCACGCCATATAGTGACACATCATATTCTGCAGTTAAATGAAGATGATAATATAATAGTGAGCACTCACAGCTAACTTTCTACATATATTAATAGGCATCATGTGGCACTGTCTGCTAAATGTTTCTGTTTTTATGTAAAGCCCACAGATTTTATAAGTATGAATAAAATTGTTTGGTACTTTTTGGCATAAAAATTGTGAAAACTAACAGTTAATGCTATGAAAAAAAAACATAAATAATTCTGTTTGAGATAGAACATTTCGTTTTTGTTAGGATCACGATTTCATGGACACATTGTCAGCTATATCGATTATTATCGATGTTAAGCATGCTAAAATTGAATGACGAAAAATATACCGTAGTTTTGAGAAAGTGCAAAGAATGTTTTTAACCCTTTGCATCAAGAAAAATTAAGATCACGTTATGAGAACGCAACAGTTACAGATAACTAGAGCCTCAAAATATTTCCAAGTGTTCACTTTCTTATTAAAAATTTCCATTACATAAGGAAAAAAAGGAAGTAACTTTATTTGACCCCTTTTTTCCAAAGTCTTCTGTATAAGCATAAAATACAGATTGACCATCAAGACGCTGATGAATATTGATAGTCCTGGCAATGAACAAAAAATAGAAGGAAAAAAAAAAATTCGTGTAGTTTTGAAATTTGGCAGGACTGTCCTGAACAACATATTAAAAATCCCCGAGGGTGGGGGGTGAAGGGGGCCCATAGAAGGTTCCTTTTATTGGTTTTTCAATTATATCTCACCAACAGTGCATCATAGAGGAAAAGTTACTCTATTCAAAATTCAAGCTGATGAATTTTCCTACAAATTTGATCTTCTACAGTTTTTCTATTCCCATTAGCTTTCAAGATATCCTCAATCGAAAATAGCACATTTTCGAAAAACGCTCCTTTGCCTCATGCTTTTCACCCTCTAGCGCTTCAGCCCTTAAATTTACAAGAATGTTCTCATAAAAGAAGTTGTAGGGGAATACATTTCCTTTAAAATGAGTAGTTATTTGTTATTTTGACTTCAAATGTTCAAATGTTATATCAATTTTAAGTTCTGGACAAATGTCGAGATTTCGAAAGAAAACTGTACTTTGTGCTTTCTCTTTATTTATGGGTTATTTCTTTGTACATTGTGTATTTACAAAGTGAAACATGTGGAGAAGGCAATTATATATTTTTTACACACCATTCACTAAAAATCCGATCACAGTACAAATACATGGGGCGTGAGCAGGGGTGGGTGGCACATATAGTCTTTTCTCAGTTTTCCCTAAATATCTGGAAAAATTACATGTTCTAGCAAAAATAGTTTAGTACACAATTAAACTGCATAAAATTTATACAAAATTGATCTAAATCATATTTCTGTAGGGGTAATAGTTCAGGAAATAAAGGGGGATAAAGTATGACATAGTTCTGGAAATTCTTGTTTTATGTATATTTTTTTTACAAAACGAGAGCAGATTATAGCAATTAAAATGACACGATACCAAGCAAACTAGTTCTTAGAAAAATATTCTAAAGATAAACATTGCAATAAAACTCATTATTTTAAAACTTAGAAGAATCACATGGTATGAGTGCAAGTAATAACAAACATGAACTATTAGCCATTATATTTTTCTTCAAAATTATTTGTAAAATTGGTAACACAATATTTAGAAACTGTGAGACATAGTAGACCTTCCTTTTACTTTGAATAGATGTTTACCTGTCTATTTTTTTTACTTTGATTCTCTACTATTGAAACCCTAACACTTTGTATAATCAGTTAAGGTTATATTTTTCAATCTACCAAACACTCTGTATATATACATATATAACATTGATGAAAGAATATCTAAACGACATCTCCTTGGACGTCATGAATTTGAAACTAATCCTTTTCTTCTAATGATATACTGTTGGTGCATGCACCATGGCAGGTTCCACAAACGGATGAACATCCATATCTTCCACCACACCGAGTTGCAAAACGACAAAATATGGTGTGCAAATATTAAGAACCACATATACAAGTAGACATTTATTTAAAGTAAAAGTTAGGCCTACTATGTCTTACAATTTCTAAACAGATCTAATTCTTTACCATTTTTTAAAATACTAGTAATTTTTTAACGAAACATAAAACGGCTAAGCTTTACTACAAGAAGAAGAACAATACTAATAACAAAATAATAATTATAATTATGAGTTTTATGTGAAAATTTAACCTTTAGTAAATATATTTTTGTTAGAACTACTTTGCTTAACATCGTGCCATTTAATTGCCATCTTCTCCATTTTGTGTTAGAAAATATAACATAACAGGTCTGTATAAAAAAAAAAAGAATTTCCAGAACTTTGTCATACATCATATGCTTATATTTCCTGAACTATTAATCTTACAGAAATATGATTCAGATCAATTTTGAAGGAAATCGTATGTCGTTTAATTTTGTGCTAAACTGTATTTTGCAGAACCCATAGTTTTTTGGGGTATTTAGGGAACACTGAGAGAAACTCCATTTAAAAGTGCCCCCCACCCCCTACTTACCCCCATCAATGGGGACTTTTAGTATGTTGTTTAGGAAACTTTGCCCCACATCTCTGCAAAATTTCAAAACTACGTGATTTTTCCTCCCTATTTTTCCTTTGTTGCCTGGACTATAATGTATTTTCCATTACATGTGCTGTGCTTGTACCGAGATCGGATTTTTAATAAATGCAACTTTAATAATTGTGTAATATTTCTTCAATTTTTTCACGATGTAATTACACAATATACAGCTTATATACAGAGACATAACCTCTAAATATGGAGTAACAACCTTACTAATAAAAGCTGAACGGTTGTTTGGTTGTTCACCGTGCAAGTTCTGCATAAGCCGCATTACCAATAAAGGGTGTGTAACTGCCGAGTTTACACCGGGTTTGTACGTCCATAGTCATCAAATACGTCACTCTATTTGTGACGTTACTAGCCCCTGGCTATGAAGGGACTGCTGAACGCCATCTATCGGTGCAGCGGCAAACAACGATGGATCATCTGCAGAGTTTCAGTATTTCATTATATTGTTTTCAGAAAGCTGTAATCATGGGTACAAGCAGGCCTGTCCAACTTCAGAAGTACTGGGGGCCAAAATATTTCAACAATTGATGCTGAGGGCCACACACTAAAAGTTTTGCAGACCAAATCGTTGAAAAAGGATTTCTATGTTAATAACTGCCAGTCTTATAGGTGTAACCAGGAATCATCAGTGAGGTAGCTCCTATATTTATTTTTTTATGAATTTCATGTTAGAGAAAGCACTCTCACATAGATAAGTGCTTCCAAATATTGAGGAAAGCTGCAAACCAAAATCTCTAAGCTGAGGAAACTTGCCCTCTGGAAGTAGCTTGAAAAAGTTTATCCCTCTTTCAGACCTGTTTTGAAGAAAAGGATCAGCCTGAAAATCACAAAGCTCCAGTTGATACATGGATGGCTGATTATCAATATCCACAATCGAAGGGTCATTGAAAAGGAGCAGTTTACCTTTATTATTTTCAAAGTCAGAATATCTTTGACTGAATTCTTGAATAATAACTTAAATATTTTCACAAAACTCAGAAAAATTACCATCTTCAATTTCTCCTGATAGCTCTTGAGAACTTGCAAAGTGTGTTAAATCATTTGTTTTTAAAGTTGATTTCAGAAATTTTAACTTATTTATTTAAAAAATAACTAACTGTGAAACACTTTGATTTTTCCCTGAAGTCTCTGGTTCAAGTATTGTGTCAGGTCAGTCATGAAAGCAAGCTGCTTTAGAAAGTCTGGATCTTCAACCTGTCGATAAGATTTTCACTATCTTTGGTACTGTCCTTTAAAAATACTGGAATCTCATTCCTCAGTGCAAAGAATTTCTGAAGACCTTTACCTGCACTCAGTCAGCGTACATTTGCGTGGAGTGATAGATCTCTTGCAGCTCATCCAAAAATTCCCGAAATCTGCAGTGAAGTTGTATGTAAGTATCCACGGGCCACAAAACTGTGAGAGCAGGCCGCGGGTTGGACAGGCCTGCCATCGGCCATCTTGATTATTTACGTCAAGTTTAAACAAGGGGGCCAGGCTGTGTAAAGGTTGCACACATTCAGCCTTATGCAAAGATTATTAGTACATTTTTTCTCCTCAGCTGTGTATATTCCTGGTATAAATGTTACAACTGGATTATTAGTAAGACTGAAAGTGAGGTGTACTGTTTTCTGTCAAAATCTTTAAATTTGTCAGAAACTTAAAACTGTAATAACTCTTGAACATTTGAATGCAAAATAACAAATGACTACTCTTTTTGAAGAGAATTTATTACCCTACAACTTATTTTCTGAGGGCAATGCTGTATGCCTAAGGGCTGAAGCGCTAGAAGGCAAAGTGTGTCCAAAAGCGTGAGGTGAAAGAGTTTTTTTCTTGAAAAGTTGCTATTTTCCCTGTCAGATATCTCGAAAGCTATTGGAAATAAAAAAAAATGTGTAAGATCGAATTTGTAGGAAATTTTGTCAGCTTGAATTTTGTATATAGTAACTTCTCCTCTACGCTGCACCGTTGTTGAGATATAAGCGAAAACCCAATAAAAGAGACCTTCTATGGCCTCCCCGCTCACCCCTCACCCTCGGAGACTTTTAATATGTTGTTCAGGACAGTCCCCCTGACAACTCTGCCAAATTTCAAAACTACACTATTTTTTGTTCCTATTCAGTGTTTTTTTACGTTTATTGACTGGACTATGAAGCCGTAAAAGGACAATTTGCATGTGTAGTAAACATAATTAGTAATGATATATATACCTGTACACATATAATATATATAAGGGGTGGAGTGTCAGGTTGCGGATAGAGGATACCGCCTCCAGATATGGAGCCGTAAAAGGACAATTTGCATCTGTAGTAAACATAATTAGTAATGATATATATACCTGTACACATATAATATATATAAGGGGTGGAGCGTCAGGTTGTGGATAAAGGATACCGCCTCCAGATATGGAGGGTAGCTGCGAATATGTTGAATATGTAGTCGCGGACAGACGACATAAGGTGGTCCTCCAGCTTGGGGGATTGCCATGAGGTTGACAACCTCTCCCAGTAAAAAATATTAAGTAATTGTGCCTGGATCCTATCAGTGTAAAGTTTTCCGGGTAGGGACTACACTGAGGGAGTCTAAAAATCGTAAGAACTATAGATTGGGAACATGGAACATTATGAGCTTATATAGGCCTGGGGCGCTTAAATCGGTAACTTGAGAATGAGAGAAATACAGGTTAGATGTACTAGCAATACAGGAAGTTAGATGGGAGGGTGAAGGTTCAATGTAGACAGACACGTATACCTTTTTCTACAGGAAAGGGAATGATGACCATCAATTAGGAGAATTAATTCAGCCATTAAGAAAGTAGAGTTTATTAATGATAGGTTTTCTTATGTTATTCTAAGAGGACGGTGGTGTGACATCATTGTTATGAATGTCCATGCACCAACAGAGGATAAAAAGGTGATGACAAGGACAGTTTTTATGAGGAAATAGAACATTTGAACAGTTTCCGGCATATCACATGAAAATTGTGCTAGGAGATTTCAGTGCAAAAGTTGGAAGGTAGGGTATTTTCAAGCCCATGATTGGGAACGAAAGTATCCACTTGCAGAGCAATGACAGTGGGGTTAGACTAGTGAATTTTGCTACTGCTAAAAATCTAATCGTAAAGAGTACAAAATTCCCACATCGTGATATTCATAAATACACATGGACCTCGCTAGATGGAAAGACTCATCAAATTGACCATGTGCTAATAGATGCCAGGAGGCAGTCTAGTATAAACGATGTTCAAACTTTCAGGGTTGCTCACTGTGATTGGGATCACTATCTGGTAGTTGCGACTGTTCGGGAGAAACTTTCATTAAACAAGGGAACTAGGCATAATTTCGATCTAGAGAGATTGAATCTGAAAAGGCTAGGTGAAGAAAGTAGGTATACTTACAAAGTTGAGATTTTAAATAGATTTGCAGTCCTAGAAAACACCTCCGAACAAATAGCTAGGGATGATATGAATATCGATAAAACCTGGGAATGTAATAAAGACAATATTAAACTAGCTGCAGAAGAAAAATTAGGTCTGCTTGAACTTAAACCAAATAAACCGTGGTTCGATGATGACAGCATGAAATTGTAAATGCATGAAAGCAGGCAAAACTACAGTGGTTGTAGAATCCGAATGACACTACGGTCGAAAATCTCAACAATGCTAAACGAGAAATGTCTAGAACCATTGGAACAAAGAAAAATTATCGCAAAGACAAAGTAAATGAATTGGAGAAAAATAGTAAAGACAAAAATGTTAGGGATCTCCTCAAGGGAATAAACGAGTTCAAGAAAGGTTTTCAACCTAGAATAAACATAATTAAGGCCAATGATGGCACTATACTTGTGACTTCGAAGAATATTTTGAATAAATGGAAAACTTTCTGTAATTGATTATTAAATGTACATGGAGATATCCAAACTGTAGAAAATAAAATATTCACAGTAGAGTCATTGGTTGCTGAACCAAATCAAACCAAATAGGTTAACTAAAAACACACAAATCTCCGGGCGTTGACCAAATTCCAGCAGAATTAATTAAGGCAGGTGGGGATAGATTAAACTCAGCGATCCATAAACTCATTCTTATGATTTCGAGAAAGGAGGAATTGCCTAAGGAATGGAAAGAATCTATCACTAAACCGATCCATAAAAAGGGAGATAGGGCCAAATGTAATAACTATCGAGGAATTTCTTTCTTATCAACATCATACAAAATTCTATCTAATATACTGCTGTCAAGATTAACCCCATATGTGGACAAAATCATTGGAGATTACCAATGTGGATTTAGGCGAAATAGATCAACCATTGTTCATATATTTTGTATCTGCCAAATCTTGGAGAAAAAGTGGGAATATAAAATGGCAGTTCACCACCTACATATACATAGATTTTAAAGAAGCATATGATTCAGTTAGGCGAGACAAATTGTACAATATCTTCATTGAGTTTGGGATACCAAAGAAGTTAGTTAGGCTGATCAAAATGTGTCTAAATGAAACCTATAGCAGAGTCAGGGTAGGGAAATTTATATAAGATAGGTTTGCCATTAGAAGCGGCTTGAAGCAAGGAGATGCACTATCACCTTTACTTTTTAATTTCGCTTTGGAATATACCATTAGGAAAGCTCAGGAAAACAGGTAGGCCTAGAATTAAATGGCAGTCATCCGATTTTAGATTACGCAGATGATGTTTGTTGGGCGATAACATAAACACAATCGAGAGAAATGCAGTAAGTCTTTTCGATGCCTGTAGCAATGTTGGATTGAAAATTAATACAGAAAAGAACTAAGTATATGGTCATGGAATGTTAAAATAATGCTCCACAAAATATTAGAATAGCCGGTAAATCGTTCGAACAAGTTGAAAAATTCAATTATCTGAGAGCAATAATTACAGATACAAATAATATTAAGGCAGAAGTGTGGACTCAAATCAGGAAATGCTTGTTTTTTTTGCAGTTCAGAAACACTTATCTTCTCGTCTTCTGTCCAGAAATCTAAAACTAAAGATTTATAAGACTATTATCCTGCTGGTTGTATTATATGGATGTGAGACATTGTTGTTAATCGCTTACTCTTCGGGAAGCACATAATCTGAGAGCGTTCGAAAACAGGGTTCTTAGGAAAATATTTTGGCCTAAGAGAGGTGAAAATTGGGACTGGAGAAAACTGCATAACGACGAGCTTCATGACCTGTACTCTTTACCAGGATAATTTAGTAAGGATAATTAAATGACGGAGGGTGAAGTGGGCTGGACATGTTGCATGCATGGGGGAGGAAAGACATATTTCGAAAGTATTGGCTGGGAGACCCGAAGGGAAAAGACCACCTGGAAGACCTAGGCGTAGGTGGGAAGACAGCATTAGGATAGATTTAAGGGAAGTAGGATTTGCGAGGGATGATTGGAGTTAGCACAGAATAGGGTTGTATGGCAGGTTCAGATAAGTGTGACAATGAACCTTCGGGTTCCATAAAATAGATAATATTCCTTTAGCCTGCTGAGGAATTGTTTATTGCAATTGAGTAAGTAAGTAAGTGTTAAGAAGGCTGGGATTTCTTTGAAAATCCATACAGTTGCTTCAACCTCTTCTGATTTTAGCTCTGGGCAAGAAGTCAGGGCAGCTCTCTGGAGCATAGCTGAGTTAAAAAAATGTACTTGGTGTGCTAAACCATTCTTGCTTACATCTTTTATTGAAGGTGAAAGTTGCGAAAAGTAATAGACTTCTCTTGTTTTGATACAAAAATATATTAGAATGTATATTTAAATGGGCCAAACGTTCCGTCTGCAGGCAAAAATGAATGCTCTTGTGCTGGAAATATCATATTTCATTGAATCTGGGGATTTCTTTTTTGTTCAAAATAACACTGTCTTGGATAATTAATGAGTCACATTGCTCCTCGTCCAGGCTGATTTTCTGTCCAACAGAAGAAATGAGGTCATTGCCTACATCAGTAATAGGCCTATATTGAGTAATATGCCTTACAAATATGAAGCTTCGACAAAGGTTGCACCTGTTGGAGGTCGAAACAAAGGGATATGAATAGAAAAAGGAATGTGGACAGCAGGCGGGAGTTTAAACAAAGGGATATAGAGTCCCTCTTATTGGGGGGGGGGGGGGAAACCATGCAGTGAGTTTTGACCTATGTTTTTTATCCTTACGTTGGTGATATTGTTTGCTAATGTACCGTATTTAACCGAATATAAACTGCACCTGCCGTTTCAACAGTCAAGTAAAGGGAAAAAATTAAATTAAGCCCAAAGTGGAAAATAAATTGCCTCATTATAATAATATTAAAGTAACACATTTCTTAGCTGAAATAGGCCTGTAATAAGAAAAAGAATGTATCAGCTGACTTAAATTGTGAAATTCTAATTTTATTTAATATATAATTAAATAAAATGATGGAAAATAAAACAGAAATCAGTACTTTACACTTCAAATGTTGAATTTCGTGCGATTTACTGCCCTTTCAGTTACCATCAGTTTAAAATTACCATTATATGCATCCCATACGTTATGGTATTTTTTACTTATGAGCAACTCATAATACACGTATATTCCCTAATACCGCTATAAAAAATGAAAAAAAAGCAATCATATATCATAAAATGAACATCACTTGCTTACGCAGTTTTATGCATTTCCTACAATGCTTCAATTAAAATCGATGTAATTTCAATGTTTAATCAATTAATATATCGATAATCCTGGTGATTTGAGATAATTGATAAGTGGCGGTGCTTGGAGAATGGGAACGAGCCACGGTAGATCAACCGGCTATATTGTCCACATTTTTACCATTATTGCCTAAAACCACTTTTATGTGATTTTAAGCTGCAGGCATATTTTGCTGGGCTTAATCTAGAAAACAAAGTGCGGCTTATATTCAGATAAATATGGTAACGTCTGTTTCAGCGAATGGTGACATTTTTCCATCAGAAGAAGACATGCAACGATAGATGTCTCAGTGTTCATTGCACCACCAGTTTCATATGTGGTTGCGTTTTAAAAGATAGACACATTACAGACACATTACTTGTTTGTTTTGAACTAAGCATTCGACTGATCAGGTTTTGAATCGAAACCCACATTTCATGCTCAATTTAAGCGGTGAAAGGCTATGAATTAAAATGAAAATGTTTTGTACTATCATACAGAACACCTCAGAGAATGCAAATACGTTTCAAACTGAATTACGGTTGGAGGTGGACTAATCACGTTTTGAATCATCGCTCCTCATATGCTGTCACTTGTATACATAAATACATGAATATCAATGGATATATTCAACACATAAATTTACTGAATGGGTTATTTAATAGTGAATAATTTTTGTAAACTAAAATTGAGCATATTACTCAAAGTAATTTTTATTTTATTCTATTTAATTATTATTATTATTATTATTATTATATTTTTTTAATGAATTTAATGTGTTATTTCAATTCAAACCAAAGGAAAGAGGAGTTTACTTCTGAAGTGGCAATGTTTTTTGTGAAATGTCTTCTTTCCCCACAGAATATCTACGTTAATTTGTACAGTATAAATCCGAAACCGAGATACATTTTTCAACATTAAATTGTGCCCCTAGATATCACTCATGCCTAAATTGATCACTATTATAGGAACTAGTTATGGGAAATCAGTGAAATTAATCTGGTGTTTTTATAAAATGATTTATAATGTAGAATATGGTGATGCAGTAAACTTCAACGCAGACAAAACTCATTCTGGTGGTAACTCTGATACTGCCCTTCAAATGTGATACTATAAAGGAGGAACAAGGAATATACGGTAGCTAATTTACAAAAATAATATCACATACTTACTACCGTAAGTAGGGACCAATTTTTTGGTAAAATAAAATGACTGATTTCAGTGCTAACGTCTTTCTATTTCATGGGTATTTCATAAAATAAAATATTTTGTACAATTATACTGCACTGTGCACTGATAAATTTTATGGGGGATGCTATAAACTGCATGATTTGTTCATTTTTAGAACAAACAGAAAATATTCTAATGTTCTTTAGAACCTATAAAATTCATATATGTATATAAACTCAGATTAATATGCAAAATGCAAGAAAAATTTTACACGACCTAAAATGGCATAGTTTATGCTGGTTACTTTGGCAGGATGGTGGGCAAAGGTGCACAGAATCAATCTCATCATGTAACGGTGTAGCAAACCTGATGTTGAGGGTAGTTATGGTGTAGCATTGTTTACCACATAAAAGCCTTCAATTTCTTCTGCCCTCTTTTCAATAATTATAAGTTTTGCTTTTGGCATGAAGAGTTTATGCACAAATTTAATATGCCTTAATGATGAGAAATTTGAACAAAATTACTTTTAATAATACTGTTAAAGATCATCACCTATCTCAGCAATAATGTGCTGAGTGTTTGAAAATAAATAAAAAGATAACCATCTGCAAACAAAAGTGCCAACCACTGTGGATTAAACATAAAATCTTTTGAATCTACAATCTTTGCCAAAATGTAACTTAGGCATCCCAAACTGTGCACAGAGAAAGTAGAAGAGGAGTGTATTATGATACTGATTAGTGTACATTCCTCAGTCTTTGTTGTAATCGATCACAAGTATCAATAACTTCTCATCAGCCATAGAAATAGTAGAGAAGGATGCATGCTATAAGAAATGAAGGAAAACATAACACTAAAACAAAATATTATGATTTTGGATCAAATTTTTTTACACATTTCTCAATTTATGTATGGAATGGGCGGATTTTATGCTTATATAGACATTTTTACAATCAAACAAATTTTATGGAATTTCGTGGATTCAGTTTACTTAATATTGGTATTTTTCACATGTAAAAAGCTAAATATAGCTAAGGAAAGCTGTTTTTTTTCAGAATTTTGCGCTTATTGCTATTACCAAAAAATACGGTCTCTACACATAACTTTAAAACACGAATTTTAAAAAAATGGATTTTTTGTTTTTGTTTTGTTTACCTCTCAACAGGACGGGGACATAAGTCATATCATGTCCAGTTTTTTCTTGACGGAACACGTTCCTGGCTCTCTGGAAGTGCTGTCATCCCTTTCCGGGGTATAGAAGAATTTAATATTATGGCGAACAGCTATAATAAGAAAGTAAGTTCTGAAACTTTAGTACATGCCAGTTCTCATTGCATGAAATTTTTCAGATGCATAACTCATTTCTATATGTTTGGTTTTTAGTTATTGATCGAAGTAAGATTGGTTTAAGAGAGTAAATTTTTGTGGTGGTATATCCAATGTTTAGTATTTAAATTACTTTTTAAACTTTCATTCAGTACATCCCTGTAGGTTCCCTACAATAAGAGTATAAAGAAACAATATCACACTCGTACACAAGTGCTATCCAGTCTAATACATGATGAGTGTTGTCACCATTGGAACTGTAGATTCAGGCTGTACTTCCTATCAACCAAACTCTTTTAGCAATTAATTTGATAACTACAGTTGATCGGATTGTTGGTTAAAATGGTAGGCCTACATCATTATTCAGTTATCTACACTCTGGTTCAGGGTATGCCCATAGTGTTGAGAGATGCAATGCACTATTTAGTTGTCGGCTATTTAGGTCTGTCAATTCTACTCTCTGAAGCTACTGTACATAAATACATTCGTTTACCTTATGAAGATGTTTTAGTCTCTGACATGTAGGCTTATGGAAAAAAAATCATAACCGAGGAGCGTTATCAAGGTTCATATCTTCATTTTCACTCTCTAAAGTGCTGTCCTCCTCGTCCAAATTGATGATTACCCTATTACAGTATGCACAATTTCCAAAATTCCATCTGCTCCCCACATTTGCTTCTTGACTGTATCAGTATGGCCAATATTCCTGAGTAACATGTCTCAAACTATTCATGTGCTCATGGATATCATTCAAACAAAAATAACTTTTTTTGTGTGACATCTTATTTCACTTCCCTCCACATGTACTCAATCGGATTCAGTTCGCAATGGTACGGGGGGGGGGGGGGGGGGCAGCCTTATGAACTTGTGACCTGCAGCACGCTATTTCATCAATTCTGTATTTCTTCTGATATTGTTTGTGGGCAGTAGAAAGACAGAGCTCCAAGAAATTTTCTTAGCAATGAGCCAATCCTGAATTTGTTGTTTCATGTTTGCAGATGTTGTTACCTTTCCTGAGAGAGTAGAATGGATGGAAACATCCATTACAGTAACTGAATTTGGTGCCACATTTGGTAAAAAATTCTTGGTGAACCATTTCTTATATCTTGTTCCATCACCAATGGAAATTAATCACCATACTTTTTTCCATAAAAAAGGAAATCAGCCCCTGATAGGAGCCATTTTCATTCCGAGCATGCACAATAATAATATGGCCACCTTTTCTGTAGGGGCTTTTATTCCTTGCGCTTAGTCCTTTTCTTTGAGTATCATCTTCAGAAACAATGGTGATATCCTTCCAACACTTCATATTACTATGGCTTGTATTGACTCGAATTTCATCTGTGAAAATGATGTACCTCCCTTTTATCTTGTAGTTTGTTAAATGTTCATGTCTTGTAGCCACAGTGTCCTCCCTATCTATTAAGAGAGTTCTGTTGATGCTTCAGAAACCTGAAACACATTTCCAGGAGCAGTCCTCTAAATGTTGGCTTCGATAAGTTAGGTAGAGTGGAATTGTCATTAACAGTACACACTGATTTGTCTAGAGTGGGCAGTTTATTTTCTCTATAAAATTGGTGTACATGTTTTCTTATTGCTGCTTGAATGACACTCTCGAATTTGTCATCTCTCCTTTGCCTTATGTCTGTAGGTCTTTTTCTTCTCAGTATAATAAACCTTTCCTACAGACTGAAATTCATTTCTTTTTGAGAACACAGTCATATAGCCTAAAAGTGTTGCTTCGGTAGCTTCCTTGGCTGATTCATGTACTGAGTTTCCTTTTTCTCCGATGTTTGCATAAACATTCAATATTGTTTGTCTCTCTTTCGTTGTCAGTACTTCTTTGTCCTACTTTCGTAGTGCTCTGGTGATTGCATCCTTGTTCCATATTTAGTATTTCTGACAATATATTAGATATTAAAATATAACCAATAATTAAGAAAATGAACTCAGATGTAATGACATTTTTGTAAGCTCAAGTTCTATATACAGTTCTGTATGTGTACAATAAACAAACACAAACATACACATGGAATAGAATATACACAATTTAGAATATTTCAATTGCACTATTTACAGCAAGAACGCATAAGTTAAGAACTCTGCGTATTGAGCTCAACACTTAAGAACTAAATTTGAATATATAGGTGTATTGTTTTTAAAGTGTCAGCACATTCTCCCCCCCCCCCCCCACAGTCACATCTTTACAATTTGGATATTGGTTGTGAGGAAGGTTGCCGGCTCTCCACCATCCTTGTCTATAGAAAGAGAGAGGGAGATGAGGACCTTCACTATGGTCATTTCCTGAGCCAGTGTACTTAACCGTTTTCCTGTTAATGGGATAATTATTCGCTCAATTAACTTATTTAGGTAATCATAGCTCTAGTCAAAACATGTAAAAAGAAAGTAAATTTTACTCATGTGAAATTAAAAAAAAAAAAAAAAAAAAAAAAAGGTTTGTTCAGAAATTTTAGTTTGTACTGTGAAATTGAACTTTGTCAGAGTTTTATTAATAGTGAAGCTGAATTTTATGAAATTTTCCCCTTGATCAAGTTATTCAAGTACCCCATTTTTTGCAATCTCGCATACGCAGCAGAGGCTAAAAGCCAAGGCACTTTTAAATTCATTGAGAGAACATTGTTTCAGAATAAACCTTATATTAATTTAATTATATTACACTGGTCTACAAAAAAATTAAAGTTGTCTCTATCGTGAACAAAAATAGTCAATTCCAACCAATTAGAGGTCGAAGAAGAAGAATATGACACCAGAAATTTTTTGTTAGCTCTTGGTTTAAAGATATTCATATATATACATGTATGTATGGAACTTCTCCCTTTGGTTCCTTACTATGTAATTATTCACTCGCGTTTCTGTTTTTTTGGTTTTTGTTTGTAATCTACTTCTGGGGCATCTCTCATGACATTCCAGCTATAGTCTGCAAGCATAGATGAGTTCCAGTTGCCCTGGTACCTTCTTTCCATTGTTGAAATGTCTTGATGGAAGCGCTCCCCATGCTTGTCACTCACAGCGCCACAATTGCTTGGAAAGAAGTCGAAATGCAAGTCCAAAAAATGTATTTTTAACGACGTATTACAACTTAGCTCTTGGTATGTCCTCAGAAGTTTATTAACAGCTAATTTGTAATTTTCATTTCTTCGATTTCCCAAGAAATTGTGAACAGCATTTTTTAAGGTTCCCACGCTGCTTTCTCTTTCCCTTCAATGACCCTATTAAATATTCCATCCTTCAACAGCTCACGAATTTGTGGCCCAACAGAGATTCCCTCTTTGAGCTTTGCATCACTGAGATGTGGGAATTTTGTCTGGAAATACCTGAAAGCTTCTCCTTGATTCATCGCTTTCACTAATTTCTTCAAAGTCCGAGCTTTATGTGTAAAGGTGGCAATAAGATTTTATCACGGGAAACTAAGGGAGGGTACTGTATATTCTTTTTCCCAGGTTCCCTCATTTTCCTTGCAGGCCAGTTTTTTCATATGTAGTGTAATTTCCTGTCGCGACTATCCCGCTCGCAAAGGAAGCAGCAATACTTTGTATATCCTAACTTATTACTGAGAATTAAGAGCACATAGGTTCTTAAGCACATGGACATTTATCTAAACAAAATGGCTTGTCTAGAAATAAAATACAGTATGGCATACACAGTGTTGATAACCTTCATTTGTAAAAAAAAATTACCAACATTGCAAAACTTTCCTCTATCATAAAATTAATTCCTGTTTATCAAGGAAACGAGAGCTAAGTAAACATTTTAAACATCATATTCGTTTATGTCATATCAAAATGAATGGGAATTAACTATTTTTAACTCGGATAGATTTTTTTGTAGACCAGTGTTATCAGAGTTATGTGAGAAAGGAATTTACTTTTGACATGAAACTAATATGAGTCTGACTCAGACAGGGGTTGTTGTGGACATTCATTGTGACGCACACTGTTTAGCCACTCAAATGAAATATATTTCATACTCCACCTTCTTTCACCGCTCATCTAGTCGTGAGCATTGTTCTTAGGCCAATGTGTGTGGTCAGACTTGAATTCAAACAAATAAGAGAATTGCTCACTCAGGGCTGGTGTGAACACAGATGGTAAGGAGATTCATTGCCAACTCTAATTAAAGAAAAACTCTAGAGAAAACCACAAGCACCAGAAAGTTTCCGTGCACTCAACCGTACAAAACAGATTTAATATTTAGTTAGTATAGTGTGAATTTCTTGCTAGTGTTAAGTGCAAATTTAATATTTAGTTAGTACGGTGTAAAATGTGTTGATAGTGTTTGGTGCATTTTGTTGGTAATATGTCAGATTTTCTTTACGAAGAAAATTATTTCTCTTTGCTGTGCACTAAGTGTACTCTTACATTTTAAATGTGAAATTAAAAAAATTTTTGTGTAAAAAAAAAACCTAAAAAAATGTTACCGGTGTCTTCTCTGGACCAAACTACAATCTTTTTACTCATTATAAAGTAGCACCCTATTATGAGGTATTACTCAATTGTTAAACATGGCTATCAGGTTTTTATTTCCTCCTATCTTCTTTCAGTTACTTCTTCTGTGAATTCAATTCAAGGTTGTTACTTCAACTTAAACATGTAACATTATGTTTATGCTCTTTCGTTCTTCTGTTCCTAGGCACCAAAAAGTGAAAAAAAAAAGTATGCAGGGTATCTAGTTGGAGCAAGTCAAAAAGAACGGTGGGATCTGGCCGTGCAAGAGGCCACTAATTCACCTCGAACAAGGTATATTTAAGAAGTAACAGATCTGTTTTTTCTATAGTTGAGTTATGTTTTAGGAAAATTTGTTGCCTGATGATAAAAATTTCATGCCCCTGATTCATAAAATATAATTGTATGTTTCTGTTCATTTATGTGTGTGTGCACATGGTTAAAGTATGTAATATTCTTGATGAGGAAAATATTTGGAAGGGCTCATGTTTAAAATGTTTCCATAAAGGATTTTCTGAAGCATCCTGCTTCCGACAGGGTGTATCATCTGCAAAGTCCACCATCCTAAAAAATTGAGATATGTCCATAGAGTTATAGATAAAAATGTTCTCTACATTTGTGTTAAGTCCAGTAAGTCATATTCAAAATTGTACGGTAGTTATGGATGTATGCCTCATGGGTTTATCCATCTCTAAAGCTATGTTGGGCTGGTATAGTGTATTAAGTCACTCTAATTCTCAGTAACAAGAAAGTGGACTTAACTCTCTTTGCCTGCGCACCCCGGAATTTCCTTCCTGTCTGCAGTGAAGGGACGGTTCAGGGTAGAACTCTTTGTAGGTGATCCCATGTTACTTACTTGCAATGGGTCATTTGAAAAGGAGAGATTCTTTCTCTTACGATGGTTTTTGATCGTGTTTCTTCTCTGAAGAAGAAGAAGATTCTCTTCTCTTTGTGATAATGCCTGTGTGGCTGTATTTTCAAAGTGAAATTAAAATACATTAGAACCCCACTTGTCCAAGCTTCAAATAACCGAATCCAGTGTTCTTTTTGGCCCTCTTATAAAAATTTGTAATTTTGAGGGATATCTTTCTGGTAGATATGTACTTAGACCTTTCAAAACAGATACAATGGGAATGGTTTCAATGATTACCAGGGACCGGATTTTGATGACATGTCATCTTTTAACTGGATCATCATAGACATTGCCCGCTAGTGCAGATATTCTAATCATGACTCCTAGATTATTAAAATTCTTATTTTTATTGTTATTTTTGGTCATTTTCCCCTATTTTGTATTTTAGGTCATTATCCCCTATTTTGTATTTTAGGTCATTTTTAGAATTCATTGTCATTATTTGGTCATTAGTCAATATTTTGTGTTGCTTCTCACATTATATAGTGTCTTGATGCATTTACTTACATTGAATATTATCGGAACGCTAAATAAGCATAAATAAATAGATCTTGTTATAATTTCAATTTGGACACAGAAAGATTGTGTTTGCTGTTTGCATTTAACCTTGTGTACCAATTAACTAATTTCAAGCCTTTGGATCAACAACATAAATGTAGAATAGACACGAATCTGATGAATAAACTAGTATTTTCGTACAATTTTTTGAGTAATTTTTTGTATTTTTGCAGTCATTTTATAGCTCATTTTTTAAGTATTTTAAGTCATAAAAATCCCGGCCCCAATGATTACGCTCTATATTTATTCAGTTTTAAAAAGTTGAAAATCTGTGATTTTCAGCTGGTTGTGTTCTTCATAAACCATAGAAACCATATACGGAAATAATATACTTTTTGTGGAAATTGTCCGAATCATTAGAAAAATGTGATTGAAGATGCCATTTTCTTAACCTATAAATAGTAGCATAATAGCTAGGTTCAGTTCTTCTCAGTCATAAAGTAAATATCACTCATTTATGAAATATAATATCGGTTACCGGTATGTCTATATAGCAGGGGCGTGGCGTTAATGTTGCCTCTGTTGCCGCCGGCAACAGCTTATAAAATGAATAAAGTGTATCCAAATTTTACATTATTTTTTTCAAAGAATAATGGAAAGTGTAAGTAATTTCACTTTCAGATTTCAGAGTTTCTTCATTTGTGACCGATCCGCCGAGACCGGTCGAAGACAGCATCCTCCAGTTCTAAACAGCTCGTTACTTTGCCAATGGCGCTTACCGGCAAACTCGAAGCTTATAGTCTCGTGTGAGATGTCAGTGACCCTGGGCGCTCAGTTTGCTATTTATAGCACTTATTGTTGCCAGTTCAGTGTAAAGGCAAACCTTGATTTTTAGTGTTAATTCTTCACGTATAACAATGATATGGTGACTGATTTAATGCTAAAAGTACAATAAGAAGAATGGCATCACAATTTGCGGGTATAAGTGACTGTGATTGTGTGATCGAAAACGTTTTAAAACGCTCCTTGAGTTCACGTTCTTTTGGTGAAAAATGTCACATAATTTCATCAGGAAGGCCAACTCCGGATCTTAAACCTTTAAAAACTAAATCACACGGGGGTTTTGAGAGGCATTTTAGTAGCTCTTGGTACAAGGAGTTTCCTTGGCTGTGTGGTTGTGACAAATTAATGAAACTATTTTGTTGGCCATGCCTGCTTTTTTCCAATGAAAAGAATGCATGGACAACAGATGGCATCAGTAACATGGATAGTTTCCGCACCTCGAGGGTTAGTCATGAAAATTCCAAAACTCATATTTCATCCGTTGTAGCGTTAGTAAAGTTTGGAAAAACAAGAATTGACACTTCTTTGAGTGAGGCATTTAAGAATTCAGTTGAAAAGTATAATGAAGGTGTGAAAAGGAATAGGTATATAATGGGTCGATTGATAAATGCTGTTTGCTATTTAGCTCAGCAAGGACTCCCATTTAGGGGTAGTGACGAGTCCGAACATTCGGATAACAGAGGTAACTACGTAGAACTCTTACACCTAATTGCTCAAACAGATGATAAGTTGGAGGAACATCTTCGGACTGCGACTGTGTTTTCAGGAACGTCAAATGACATTCAGAATTACATTATTGAGTGTATTTCTCGTGTTTTGATTAATGAAATAAAGAACGAAGTGAGTGAGACAAGTTTTATATCAGTAATCATGGACGAAACCACTGATGTATCAAATAAATCTCAATTATCAACGGTTCTTCGTTACGTCACACCAGAAGGAAGGGTTGAAGAAAGATTTGTAGGGTTTTGTGACGTCAGTAGTGACCGCACAGCAGTTGGTTTGTCCAAGCATTTGTTCGAAATCATGGACGAATTCAAATCTGGCGCAAAACTCATAGCGAAAAACATATATGATGGTGCAGCCGTGATGGCTGGAGAGCATAACGGTTTACAATCGATTGTTAGAGGGAAATATGAACAAGCTTTATTTGTGCATTGCTATGCCCACAAGCTTAATTTAGTTTTGCAGCAATCAACCAGTCAGATAAAGAAGTGTAGAATATTTTTTCAAACAGTGTCAGGACTGTCTACATTTTTTTCAAAATCACCCAAAAGAACAGAAGCTTTAGACACTGAAGTGAAAAAAACGCATTCCATCAGTGTCTGCCACGAGATGGAACTACAAAAGCAGAATGATTGATGTCATTTTCAGCTTGAAGACTGAACTTGCCGCCCTATTTAAGTTAATGGCAGAAGATGAGGATGAATGGGTTGCTGAAACAAGAGCTTGTGCATCAGGCTACTACCAGAACCTCCTAAGCTTTGATTTCAGATTCTTGCTTTTGGTGTTTTCGGTTGTATTTCCTAAGTCTGATTTTTTGTTTAACATCCTTCAGAAAAAGATTTTTGATATTGCTTTCTGCAAACAAAAAATCAATGACTTTAAAAACAGTATGAAAGACTTGCGTGAAAATTTTGACGAATTAATTTGGTCAAGAATAGAATCTGATCAAGACTGCCACGAAACACCAATACTTTCAAAGAGATCGAGACTGGACAAAGGAGAAAATGACACAAAATCATCGTATCAACGAATATTTTATGAGATCATAGATACGATACTTGGCCAAATAACCAACAGATTCTCGGATATAGACCAACTACTGTTCCTGTCATTGTTGGACAGTGCTTCATACGCCGAATATGACAAGACTTTCCCAGAGTGTGCGTTTAAGACTTTTCTTACTTATTACAGACAGTACTTCAACTCAGTGCGATTAAGGAACGAACTCTGTTATTTGTACTCTTCCCCTGAATTTCGAAACAAAGCAGTCTACGAAGTTCACCAAGAGTTGTATGCCATGGAACTTAAAGAAGCTTTGCCACAGGTGTATAAACTTCATGAATTAATTTTGACTATTCCTGCCACCAGTGCATCAGCAGAACGATCTTTTTCAGCGCTCCGCAGAATACACACTTATCTCAGAAACACTCAAACTCAAAATAGACTTTCATCTCTGTCTCTGTTATCAGTGGAAAAGGGGTTGCTTAATAAACTTAAAAAGCAAAAGCAAGCAACGTTTGAAAATTCTGTCATTGATGTTTTTTTGGAGAAGAATCGGCGGATTGTACTGAAGTACAAATAGACTCTGTAAATTGGAGAGATTGTAAATACATTTTAAATAAGGTATGCCACTATAATTTTTACTTATAAGTTAGTTCTTGTTTGTTTTGTTTTATACAGTTGCATACAACCTATATAATATTAACTTGGAAACCCACGGAATTCGCGACTGGCACTCCCCAAATTAAGTCTGAAGCAACTGGCAACACTTATGAATCACCCACGCCACGCCACTGCTATATAGCCAATAGTTTTAACTTATAAACAAGTTATTTATTATGAAGGGTGGCAATTACTGTCTGCCTAGGAGTACCACCCACAAAATCAAATCAAGAGGAGGCCTGTGTATCTGTTTCATTTCTGTAGTAAATATTATTCTAATTTTAAATATATTTTCTTGTTTGTAAAACATTCTGAGTGAGTGTTAAGTTACACATTGCATTGTATTTGTTCTCAGCTCAGAAAGATTGAAGAAATTTGCCGAGAAATACCCTTTTCGCACTCCTAAAAAGACTGAGCAGAAATCTCCTAAAGTCTTATTCCAGACACCAAAGAGGACCCAGCAGACTGTTAAATCAGATGGCAATATTTCATCCGAGACGGATGAAGTGGACAAGGTTTGTATTTTTACCTTATCCATTATTGTCAAGTTTAAGACAATGATTTTTAGGATAAAAAAAGTACAAAGTAATTTGATCACTGAAACTGATTGACTTTCAATTTTGTATTGTATTTATGTCTGTTGCATAATAGGAATACCTCTACATTGTGTAATATAGTCATTCTAGTTTATGGACTTAAATTTAAATAAAAATACATATTATGTTAACCAAGGCTTTTAATCGCAAGTAGAGGTCATGAAAATGGGTGTATTTTAAGGGAAAATTTGCTTTAAAATTTCGATATTTTGCTGTTTTGATTAATTTGATGGTGTTATTTTTTAAATATAATTTTTATTAATATTATGAACTGCTAAATACAGCTGTTTCTGTTGTCATTGTCAGGTTAATACAAACTGCTCGCTAACTGTGTTTTAGCTTACTGTAAGAAAAATTAATATAAGATTTTTTTTTAAGGATGCTGATACCAATGTTGTTAACGATATCTGCAAAAGAATTTCTATGATAAGTGTTTTTCATCCATTTCTTGTTCATGCTATCATAGTGAAAAGTTGAATTTCCAGTACACAGTTCTGGCACCCTAACTTACCACACGGGTGTTTCATTATATCTAATGCAAGATCAGTGTCCAGGAACTGAGTACTATGTAACCAATTGCTCCTGCTAAATTTTTAGTAATAAATTGAAATAACACAATGAGCATCACCAACTTGTGAGAACCATAAGCTGAAAGTAATCAATCGCCACCAAGCACCGCGTACATGATCATTAGGGCCTGGAAGTTTATGAAAAGTCATAATTTTAATACTGCACATGCTAGTGTTAAAATGTGTACAAGATATGAAAGAAATAACAGAAAATTCATATTGATAAATTGATATATTTTGTTAGTTTTGTGATAATGCGTCATATTTGCTTGATATTAAAATATTTGTGCATATTTTATTATTTATCACATTTTAACGGCACATTTCTGACAAATTTCAAATATTTTGCATATCTTTGTATTTGGTGAAGTGAATGTTTTGAGAACTGACTGTAAAATAATTGATAGTACTTAGTCTGGTTTTTACAGAACTGATTGCATAACATTAAAGTGATTTTTCACTTTGATAGCTTTCAATTTACCAAAGTTTATTGTATCAGCCTCGTTTTTTTATATGTTTTCTATTTTAAATTATACATATTCTACTAGTTTTTGTAATTTATAATATAATTCAGTTAACAATTACTGTATTGATAGAGCATACTTCATTGAGTCCAGGGCATATTTTCATGCATATTTTATCGTCTGATAGAGCATTAACTTCTGGGCTTTAGTGATCATGCATGAGATCAAGAAGGCAGTGCACCATGATAAAATAATAACGTGTTAAGGTTGCCACACTTGGTGTCCAACTTCTCGAACAGATGTTTGTATTGTTTCATCCCTATTGTAGAAAAAATTGTATGAGACACAAAAATTGTATATGCGACACATATGTATGAAGTTTATAACAGTATCTTTAAAAAAAATCTCGACATAGTTTTGTTCTTTCTAAACTTTCTTTGATTCTGTTAAAACATACTTCCCACAAGAGTATCACAATTTACTAAAGGAAACACATGTTCATTAAAAATTAAATTATTATTGTTATTGTTATGTCGGCAAGGCAGAGAGCTTAGAATTTATGGATTAAATTTGATAATTTGTATTCTGAACGTCCCAGCTTACACATGGTGCATTAAAGGATGATCCTAAGTTTCTTTGTGTATGGCTTCCTCAGTGAGCTGTTTTGTTGCAAAAAATTGCTGCACTACCTTAAACTGGAGAAGTATTCTTCCATGGCATCATGGCCAATGCTAGCATTTGCTGTCAAAATCATTGGGAAGTAATGGAAATTACAGAAATATTGTTTAAAAATGGATACATGTTAAGATTTCATCCAAATAAAATATATTTTGTAGAAATTTTTTCCAGAAACTGTGTGTATGTTTATTTTTTGTTTAAAAGTGCTTTTATTGTGGTTATAGGAGAGAGTAAAATCGTAATTCAGCAAATATTTGTTGAATTGAGAACAATTTGTGTTATTGAATCTCATGAATTTCATGTATCTCTAGTGGTAAGTTAACCAACACTTAAAATCCCTGCAATAAATAAACATCAGCGTTAGATGCATGTGCTCGCTGCACCAGCCTGTGTCAAAGTTGGTACTGGAATATTGGAATATTCTGATTGGGACTGTCATGGGTAGTAAGTGGTCTTTACATCAACCTACAAAGCTGGAAACCTGGGTTTAGTTCTCGCCCAGGACAAATTGATATTAACAGAATCGAATACAAATCTCTTAAGTGAGATAAGAATGAAAACCTGTCAGTGATATACACCACTAGCCTTACAACCTCAAGCATGGGTAACGTCATGAAGAGAGCTTGTGGGAAGTTGAATGCAAGGACATATATTTTGCCCTGCTTTTTTTTTTTATACGTAAAATTAATGTGTTTATTTTCTAACAGGACTGGGCTGAAAATAAAGTCACCTCAAAGAAGATAAAGCATGCTGTACAAAAAGTGCGAGCTGGTGATTTTAAACTGTTCCTGGAGAAAAATCTTGATCGTGTTCAGCACGATCATCCAGATATGACTAGACAGCACGTCATCGACTATTTGACTAAGCAATGGAGAGATATGAATGATGAGCAAAAGTCAAGGTGAATTTCATTTTTGATAGTATCACCACTCAGTGTAATAATGTTTTATTTTAATAATATTTTATTTTACCTGGTAGAGTTAACGCCTTAAGGTCTATCTTTTACTCAACCAGGGTAAAGTTGGCCTGGGTGGCGCAGATAGTATCGGTGCTGGCTTTGTGCACAAGGTTGCGGATTCGATCCCGGCCCAGGTTGATGGCATTTATGTGTGCCCATGTCAGCAGATTTACTGGCATGTAAAAGAAGAACTGCTACACAAGATCTGGCACACTGGCGACAGTCACAGGTCTAAGTTGCAGTACATCCCCATTGTTAAATAACCATATATCAACCTCAGTCAGGGTAAAAGAAATACATGCATGTTACAGAATAATTGATTATACATAATTTGATCTTATAAGGTATTGTTACACAAAAAGAAGATAAGGAGTGTTGAGATACAGTAACAGTTATTCACATAAACACCTGAATAAGACTAAGTGGTCTTAAATTTAATTTACTATGCGAGTTGACTATACATACTTTTATGCTTCACTTACCAGACTATCAAATTGAGAAATCAGCTGTGGCATCACGGGTTTGGAAATATGATCATGAAATTTCTAAAGAAGCAAATTATTCAAGTCAGTCAAAATACATAAAAATCTGAGAGAAAATTTATATTACAAAATTAAAAAATTCATTAATGAATTTTGAAATACCTGAAGGAGACAACCTGTTCAAGAAGTTCATAAAAAGTCCACCAGATGCACATCAAGATCTTCCTGAGAAGGGTTTGGCAGTTGACATTGTATTTGAAAATGAGGAGGAAGCTCCTTGAAACGTGTCATACTAAAATAATGGTAAGTGAAGTAAGGGTGTATAGTCAACTCATATAGTAAATTAAATTTATTATATATGCTTCACTGTGTAAGTTCCACAAAATATTTACCAGTGGTCTGTTTATAGATTATAGGTATATTTATACAGTGCATTTCAAGCAAGAGTTAGCTAATCATGTGGGTTTTTGTGTCATGGCGGCCACAGCTCTAACTCCCGAGTGAAATATCTAGGCAAATAAAGCCGCTATCGGTGTACTGATTCAGGTTCTCACAATTAAAGTTAAAAGTAAAAATAACCACATACCTCATCACAAGAGATGTTGGCCTGGCGAGTGAGGAGGCTGCGGGAGGACAGTCATCTGATTCTTGGCACAAAACTGACGAATTGACACAGCTGATTGTGCGGGTGCATTGTCGTGGTGCAAGAACCATGAGTTGTCTTGCCACAAGTCTGATCTCTTTTTGTGAATTTTTTCACATAACCGTTGCAAAACGCCTTCATAGTACACATGGTTCACTGTTTCACCTTGAGGCAAAAATTCAAAATGCACAATTCCATGAAAGTAAAAAAAAACAGTGAACATCACGTTGACATTCGATCGAGACTGGTGGGCTTTCTTGAGGCTTTCTTCTGCAAGTTCTCTGACAGTCAGTTGGCGATTTGCACAGACCAGTTCGTTGATTTTCTGAATATGGGAGCCATCAGTTGAAGTGGAAGGCCTTCCTGGTCGAGGATCATCTTGAATTGACTAACGACCACTTTTAAATCGTGTAAACTGTTCGCAACATTGCGTACAACCCATGGCATCATCTCCGTAAGCTTGTTTCAAAAGATGAAACATTTCTGTGAACGTTTTCTCCAGTTTCACGCAAAATTTTATGTTGCATCGTTACTCCAGAAAATTGGTCATTTCCAAAATTGTCACTAACACTTAAACATGTTCCACTCAACTGGTATCAACAATCCAAGAACACATGCTTACAAAGGAGGTTACAAGAATGGCAGTGCTGCCAACTGCAAATCATTAAATATTTCCATTGGCGCATAATTCAAAATATTCGGTTATTATTTGAACAAGTCTCATAGATTAGATCAACACAATGAGTCTGCTATAGGCCTATCTTTAATTCTGTGAGGTGCTTTTATTTTTTTTTTATAATTCTCTGTAAAGCTACATTGAAAACAGCTACATTTATCATGTAGAAAAACATTATTTTGTAGCCTTTTCCATATCTACGCATTATAGGAAATGTTTCTTGTTAGAAGCAAATTTTCTAACCTCAACACGCCAGGCATCAGCAGGGCCCTTCCCCTATCCATATTCAAGCTAATAATTGGGCCCACTTTGTAAATTTATTCCCCTAATCCTAAAAATAAGAATTCTTGCTGTGATTGTGTAGTGTTGTGTGGTGTGCAAAGCAAGAAAGAAGTGAAACAAGATACCAGTGTTGTGTTTGGTGGCCCCTCATGTTCCAGACTTTTTTAGGTGTATCATATCACAAATATATGTAAATAAGCACTCAGGGGACCAACCCAACATCTCAGCATAACAGGGATATGTACTGAAGTCGATAAAATAGAATTTGCATAAAATTATAATTATTTTTGCCTGAAAATATTAGCATAGCGCTTGGAAGGAGAAAGTGGGATCACTTGTGGCGCGCTACATGTTAAAGGTACTGCCGTGAATGGGACTGCGGGAAAATAAGGAAACCTTGGCATGACGGTCGCTTATTGTTGTGAGTGCAGTCTTGTTGCGTTTTTCTGCAGTGTTTTAAATTTTGAATTGTTTGTTACAATGTGAGTAGTCTTTATATCTGAATGTAGGCATTGTTTGTTAATTATTATGGACATAATAACTGATGTGCAAGTCAAAATCAGTTATAATGCCTTCCTGTTATATGCCAGGCTGTAGAAACTGATATGGCAAATATTCATACAAAAACGGATGAAGAATTTAAGTAAAAAACAGTAAATAATCGTAGATGTTATGACTGAAAGACTACAAATCCATCGGCTCGGGTTCAATCCCCGGTACCTCCTCGGATTTTTCTGAGGTAGGGAGGTCTGGCAGGGATGCACTCAGCCTTGTGATACAAACTGAGGAGCTACTTGATATAGAGAAGTAGCGACTCCGGTCATATAAACCACCATTAACGGCTGTGGGTGTCGGCATGCTAACCACATGCCCCCAATCTACCTGTGGTAGGCGACACAGCGGTCGGGTGGTAGGCCTAGTCCCTCCAGGGATGAAGCACCACTGAGTTTAGTTAAGTTTACGATTAAAAAATGCAACATGCCAAACGACAAGGCAATGAGGTACAGTACTCAAATGAGCTCGTACTGGAAAGTGTGTTACTGAAAATTATATCCCCTAAAGGATAAGACACGTTTTGCTCCCTTTTCCTCTCAGAATCTCACTTGAAGAGATTGTGTAAAGGACTAATAATAGATAAGACATAGGCCTAACACAAAACTTTCATTTTTCATATAAAAACTACGAAACAGAATACATAATTTAATTACGTCACATATCTTAGTAATTTCGTTTGGTTTGGTAAAGCTTATCGAGGCAGAGATCAACATCACATTCCTGTAGCAGTAAACACAACACCTGAGGTTTCGACTTTTTTGCTTTGTGGTACTTTAATGCATCTCCATTACAGCTTTGGGACCCACTAATCAATAATATTGATTTGGGTAACACTCTGGAGATGATGGAAAAATGGTTTCAAGCCAATGGGTTATGTTTAAATAATAATAAGACTCAGACTTTAACTTTTAGTCTTAGAAATAATGTGAATGCAGAATTAGCTGTGAAATTGCTAGGCTTTTGGCTAGACAGTAAACTTAACTGGAAATTTCATACACAAGAATTGTGTAAAAAGTTGTCTAAAGTATTGTTTTTATTGAGAAGATTGAAGCAGCTTGTTCCAGCAACAGTGCTTTTAAATTCGTATTACAGTCTCTTCCATTCACACTTGAATTATGGCATTTTACTATGGGGCAACAGTACAGGGGCACAAGATGTTTTTAAACTGCAAAAAAAAGCTGTGAGAATTTTGAAAGGCTGTGACCCATATGAGCATTGCAAACCTACGGTATTTTTATTGAATGAAGTATTTTAGCCGTGGCCTCACTTTATGTTCTTTCAACTATTTTATTCGTTCATGGAAATGATTTTAATCCTGTGTGTTTTAATGATGTACATGACTATAACACTCCACAGTGTAGACTGCAAAAATCCCTTAACAGTCATAATGTTTTAGGAATTAAGTTTTACAACAAATTGCCTCTAGAAATTAGAAATATCAGGAATTTTAGAATTTTCAAGTATAGAGTTAAGACTTTGCTTTTGCAAAAAAGCTTTTACACTGTTGGAGAATATCTAGCGGCTGATTTTATGTAATTAGGCTACTTCTTTTTTAACATGCTGACTACTCCTATTGCATATACATGCTTAACACTTTCCGCACCATGCCCGTACGAGATACGTTCCGCATTTTACTCCCGCGTGAACCAAGACCGTATCCCTTACGTTGCGCGCGATCCCGTGCTAAGCAATGGGAGAATACTGGTGTAATACAGGATTTGAACAGATAAACACAAAGCTTAGTTTATGAACTTCCCAACAGAGTGTGCTTCATACACTTATCGATTCTTGTATCAATTTATATCAATTTTTTATCGAATTTATATCAGCCTACTGCAATTACCAAAACATCAACAAGAAGCTAGGTTAGAATGCGTGAAGATGTCCAAGAATATCACAAACGTGTTAATTACTAGACAATATGCAACCAAAATGTTGTCAGAATTCTATATTATGTATTGTTTCAGTAATTTTAGTTAGTACTTTTGCAATAAATAGGTTTTTAACCCTCCAAACCTTGAAAAAATTATTTCCGAAAAAAGTAAATCCTCAAAAGAGCCTCCCATTTATTTGCCTGTGATATATTTATATGAGAGTGAATACAATAAAGAATATCATTTCTAGAAAGAGGAAGTTTCAATCTTCATGGGTAAGTAATTCATTATTTTGTAATACATATTGTATGTTTTTAAAAAAAAATCACAAAATTGGAAGAAAACGCCCGGTTCACAGGATGAAAACTCTGAAAGATGGCGTGGTGCAGAAAGTGTTAATGGTGTAAAAAAAAAAAGTGATGTAATCAACAACTGGAAATACTTAAACTGATTAAACATTTGCTGTGCTTTCAAAAGCGTGCTACAAACTAATTTATTTTTCCCCCTTTTTAAAGAAATACCAAAGGTTTGCTAATATATATATATATATATATACATATATATATATATACACTTACATATATATACAGTGAGGGAAGTGAGGCGGTATGCGGCGGTATGGAATACCGTCACTGGTTTTCAAGGTCCAAAGGCATACCGGGACTGGTTTCAATGGTGAAATAGCTTACCGTCACTGAAAATCTATGGCTATTTAATACAAATTGTTAATGTTCCTTTGAGATGTAATATAATAATTACTTTTCATGATTATACACCAACTCGTACGCTTTCATCGGTAGCCATTGTTACGATAACTTGTGATGGTCTTTGTTGCCATCTTAATGACTACACACCTAGATTCTATGTTTTAAAAATATTTCACGGTAACAAAATGTTGTGATTTTTATATTGTTTAAATAGGGCTTAAATTCTTTTGAAGTATCTTATTGAAGTAAATAAACTATGGCTCTACATCCCTGGCCTACCACCCGACTGCTGCTCCTCTACCATTGATGGCAGGATTGGGGGCATGTGGTCAGCATGCCGACGCCCACTGCTGTTATTGATGGTTTCCGTGATGTGAAATAAATAAAGGTCTGTCAATCGACAGTACAAGATGTTCTAGTCTTGTGTTGTGCTCCTACTTGGCAATCATCTATAAGGCTGGGTTGGTTACTCATGAAGGAATTTTATTAAAAACATCAAGTGGATATCACATATCCTGCATATCACATAATTATTATCTTGTAAATGAGGGTATGTGCTTTTTTAAATTGAGGTATGTTAAGGAAAAATTTTGGGTTAGCATACCGCCTCTCGAATTTTCTCACTTCCTTCACTGTATATATATATATATACACATATACACATACATATGACATGTCCATCAAAATTCCAAGACCTCAGATGTGGAAGATATATTGTGCTATTGAATCATTTGCTAAAACTGCAAAATGTAAAGTTTGGCATAATATCATCATTCAAATGGAGTCGAAAATTTAACTTAAAAAAAATCACAATGCGATATCTTAAAAACTACATTACATGTGCCTACAAATCCATATTATGAAAGAGTGAAACTTGATATACAGCCTGCTAAACTTTTCCTTTTCATAAATTTAAAACTATACTCGTGAGAAAAAATTATATTTAGTAATGTATAGGTCTATACGATATATAGAGGCCATCCGCACGGCCTTTTTGAAGTTGGAGAACAGTATTGAATTATATTAATAATTTGAAATTATTTCTTTCGAAACTGAACGTCTGTCTGATGTTTCTCTCCCGTATTCTGCTATTTGACGCGTATATTTTCGCAACTAGCGATGCTAACGCCACGCTGCGGCCGGACCATAGAAGCTCCACTAGTGATCTCACTTTCTCCTTCCAAGCGCTGATATTAGTATATATGGGTGCGCAATGTGTAAGAAATGTAGAGTGCCAATTGGTTAAGGTGTAAATAACTGCAGCGTCTCTGGAAAAAACATGAGCTTAAAGACAAATGATCTATTTATAGACCGCTGAGTGCTTGTGTTATTCTCACATCAGTGTACTGAAACTGTGTGGCGTGACAGTTATTGTGGTTTTCTTGCAATGAAACTTAATCTTCTACATGTATTATTTGCTTTTACAAGGTTCTTTGAAGGAAATAAAAGTGAACTGGGGTTCAACAGTATATTATGTGTTTGTGAGAAGAGGATAACATAATACTGTAACAAGGGCTCGTCGGGGTTCAAAATCAGAACACCGAGTTTATGATTGAAGGATGGAGGATTCTTTATTTCCAGCAACACAATGGGCAGTACAGCCAGAAAACTCCTGAATGTTCTCCAACTCACTCTTCTGTCCAGTGCTCACTGCCACGTCACAGCACTGTCCCATTCCAATCCAGATCAGCTCACCAGCTCTTCTGTTCACTAGTTCCTCCGTTCACCCTTCTCTCCGGTCACTAGTTCCCCATTGACTAGGTCTTCCGCTCGCGGGTCCCTCCGGTCACTGGCTCCTCAGCTTCCCAAGTCCTCAGCTGTGCTGATCGGTTCCCTCCGTCCAGGTCCTCAGCTCCTCAAGTCACCCTTACTTGAGGTCGCGCTGATCAGTGCTCTCCGTCCAGTTCACACTCTGATGCTGACTCTCTCCCGCTGTTACTGACTGTTACGGACTGACTGTTCTCCCATTGACTGGCTCATCACTCCTCGTTGATGTCTCTGACTGACTCTCTGCTACTCACAAACTCTCTCTCTCTTCCGATTCACTGACTGACTGCTACTGCCACTCTAACTGCGTCGGCTTTGCTCGCGCTCCTTATATAGTCCCGACGAATATTCCAGAGCCGATGACTCGAACGTTCCGCCCGCGTAGAATCTGGAATGTGCGCTGTGCCGCACGGGCACACCCCTTAGCGCGAGCTCCTCCCTACAGGCCTTCCCCCACGAAGCATGCCCCAATAGCCGTGCCGCTGTTACGCCCACTGGCGCTTGTCTGCCACCCGTCCACTAGGGGAGCGCGATCTTTCTAGACTCCGTCCTTTCTAGCAATTTCTGGCTGACTCCTCTTTCTATCAGTTTCTAGGCGAGTCTCTTCTGGGCTTTGTGACATTGCCCCCTCCTTAAGGGCCTTCGTCCCGAAGTGCCCCATGGTATGCCGCCAGACGGTCCAGGTGAACTACCAGCATCTTCCCCTCTTGGCTGTCGCTGGATGCGGTCGACTTCTGGCCACTTGGTGAACTAATCCATGGCCGACAACAGGCGCAGATTTCCGTCATCCATAATGGAGCATGGGCCTGCCACGTTGTATTGCCTCACGAAGCATGCCCCACGGCTGCGATTCCTAGGCCCTCTGCTGGCATCGCCGGTGTCGCATTCTTGACGCCACCTCTCGACGTCACTTCATTGGTACAACCAGTAGAACCTCCGCAGTTTGTCGAGGATCCGGTTCACTCCCAAGCGGTCACCTGTCGCTCCTGCGTGGACTTCCTCCAGGACCTCCTTGACTCCGACTCTCGGAAGGACTAGTTGCTCCGCAGTCGTCTTCCCATCCGCAGACTCCCAGCTTCCTTTCAGGACCCCGTCCCTGACCACTAGGGCATCGTCCTGGGCCCCACAGCCCTCTTAGATGGCATTGCTACTGGCTACCTCTTCCCACGTCGGTCCCATACCCGACATGGCGTCCCTCGGTGTTTGTCCTATGTTCACGTCATCCCGCGGTGTCTCTCCTACGTCCACGTTGTCCCGCGGTGTCTGTCCCTCGTCCACGTCGACACGCGGTGTATCTCCGGCGTCCACGTCGTCCCGCGGTGTCTGAGCTATGTCCGCGTCGTCCCGCAGTGTCCCTCCTACATCCACGTCGTCCCGCGGTGTCTGTCCTTCGTCCACGTCGTCCCGCTGTTGTTCTCTCAGGGCGTGATCTTCCCCTTCGGTAGCTGGTGGTACGGTGATGGCCATGTCCTCTTCCTTATCTTCCACCTCGGCCTCTCTCTCTGGTTCACTTTTCACGGACACCAGTTCGCTGCCCGGTTCATTTAATCTTTCATTAGCGGGTGTCAATTCCTACTAGAGTTCTTCCTTAGGGCTTAAGTGCAGGTTCTTCATTTCGCTTATCATTTCCCTTAGGTCTTTTCTCATTTCGGTGTACTGCCGGTCCATTTTCTCGTTCAGTTGCTGAAGTAACGATTTTAACATGTCCTCCATCTTGCGTTCCTTCAATTATATCCCACTTCTGACACCAGTGTAACAAGGGCTCGTCGGGGTTCAAAATCAGAACACCGAGTTTATAATTGAAGGATGGAGGATTCTTTATTTCCTATTACACAATGGTCAGTACAGCCAGAAAACTCCTGAATGTTCTCAAACTCACTCATCTGTCCGGTGCTCACTGCCACGTCCCAGCACTGTCCCAGTCCAATCCAGATCAGCTCACCAGCTCTTCCGTTCACTAGTTCCTCCGTTCACCCTTCTCTCCGGTCACTGGCTCCTCTGCTTCCCAAGTCCTCAGCTGCGCTGATCGGTTCCCTCCATCCAGGTCCTCAGCTCCTCAAGTCACCCTTACTTGAGGTCGTGCTGATCAGTGCTCTCCGTCCAGTTCACACTCTGACGCTGACTCTCTCCCGCTGTTACTGACTGTTCTCCCATTGACTGGCTCAACACTCCTCGTTGCTGTCTCTGACTGACTCTCTGCTACTCACGAACTCTCTCTCTTCCGATTCACTGACTGACTGTTACTGCCACTCTAACTGCGTCGGCTTTGCTCGCGCTCCTTATATAGTCCCGATGAATATTCCAGAGCCGATGTCTCGAATGTTCCGTCCGCGTAGAATCTGGAATGCGCGCTGCGCCGCGCGGGCACACCCCTTAGCGCGAGCTCCTCCCTACAGGCCTTCCCCCACGAAGCGTGCCCCAATATCTGTGCTGCTGTCACGCCCACTGGCGCTCGTCTGCCGCCCGTCCACTAGGGGAGCCCTATCTTTCTAGACTCCGTCCTTTCTAGCAATTTCTGGCTGACTCCTCTTTCTATCAGTTTCTAGGCGAGTCTCTTCTGGCCTTTGTGACAATACATTGATTTTTACAATATTTTGTATAAGTATTTAATTTTGTAATGTTTTGTGGGAATATTTTGCAGTTATAAACTAACAGAAAATGAGAATGATAATACATGAAGTCTGTTAATTATAATTATCACGTAGTATTCAAAGGAATTATACTAGATGAAGCACTGGATATCGTATGGGCCAATCAGATTCATGATTGTGATACAGTTGATGTTTTGGTACTATCTCCTGAGCCAGATAGTCTGTCTGACGAAGTTAAAGCAGGTAGTAATGAAACATGGGCTGATATGCACAAAAGTAAGCATAAAGTGAGAGCTTCTTCTGGCTGAGAAGTGAAGTCACTCACTAGTCGAATGCATAAAATATCGCATCGACAGAATAGTGCAGACTCAGAGTAGAGAGTTTCTTCTCAGGCTAGCTGCGCAGAACATCCACCTGCATAAACAGAGATATGAAAACAAACAAGGGTCTTAATAGAGAAGAGCATTTAAATCAATAGGCACATCAGCTAAAGGAAGCGGAAGAAAGTAATTCTTTCGAGGCTCGGAAGTTTTAAAACTTAATACATTTTTTTCCTTCAAAATCCCAATAATTGCCAGTCGATCGATTGAAATGGGAAGCAGCAATGAAAGTAGTTGTTACATATATAAATCCGAAATTAGGCTTCAATTTCACGGAAATCCAAGTACAAAAAGTACCAATAGTAAAACAGACATGGAGAAAACTGGGAACAAACCCACGTTTTGAATGAGTGGAAGATAGAAATTCAGGAAATAGTAGAGCATGAACCAAATCAGCAAATTTCAACAGTACAATAGAAATGAGATAATTATTTTTGTACTATACAAGAATTAGTTTTTAGAAGTTTAGAATAACATCACTATAATACAATTTGTATTCATAAGAAAGTTAAAGTGAAGTAATACAATAAATGGAAAAATTTAATTGCTGTAACTTTAATTGTGGCAACACTGCTGTGCAAGCGAAACCAAACGGAGTTAATTGTTGTAACTTCTGTCGCATGTTAATATGTGTCTGACCTACCTCACATTAAATGGACTCATCCATAGGTCTCAAAGCGCATGAGCTTTGGAGAGAGGAAGTTAGTTTCCTGTGAGTTGCCGCTCTAAGCTGTTGTGTTGTGTTGTGTTTTGCCATGTTTACAAAGCAGGATCAGCAAACTTGGCTGAAAATTCAATGTGCCCATGGTCGTACAGCACAACAATGTCATGAAGCTCTTCTGGAAGCATGTTGGGGGACGGCATTGCCATACAGTACTGTGGCGAGATGGGTTAGAACCTTCAAAGAGGGGCATGACCGCGTGGAACACATGGCTAGGCCAGGTCATCCCAGTATTAGTGAAGAGGACGTGGAAACTGTTTCTGCACTTCTAGACACGGATCGACGACAGACGGTATGTGAGTTAGCCCTGGAGATGGACTGTCGAAAATGACTGTTCTTCGAATTCTAAAGAAACGCCTGGGAATGCAAAAAATTGCATCTCGGTGGGTTCCCTGGTATTTGACAGAGGCTCAGCTATGGCTACGATATGACTCTGCTGAAACTCAACTGCAGCATTATGGTCATGATGGTGATGCCTTCTTATGGCACATTATGAATGAGATTAAATGCGCACAAATGTGCATAAGGTGAGTTATTCTGAACAAAACTTATGAAGTGATAAATGTCTTTCTATACACTTTTCAACATTGTACCGGCCACATGATTTGTTGCACAATTCACACACGCATTCCGGGTTCGGTTCATGGAAGCTCTTCGTGCAGCAAACCTTGTAGTGGAATCCATGGATTGCATATCGCGTTAGGATGTGTCTCATGTCGTAATTGGGTTGTGTCCACTCTCTCGTACACATGGCCTCTGTTGTGTAGAACTCGATGCAGATGTCGTTTCTCTTCTCCTGTAGCCCTTCGAGCGTTGCCTCGTATGCACTGGTATTCGGTAGGAGTAGCTTCTGTCTAATATCTTCAATGAAGAAGGTCTCTTTCATTAGGACGTACGTCATTCTCGATGGTGCCGTTTTTCCGACTCCCATCACTCTCTTCATGAAGCGAGCTTTCACCGTTTCTATTTGTGCCATGTCTCTGTTTTTAAGTTTGTCCCATATTATATTCATTCCATATGTTACTATTGGGGTTATGACTGTCTTGAACAACGCCATTGCTGTTTCTGTTGATAGTTGCTGAGGATGGTTGATGCTGTATATTGCTCTAATTGCTGCTGCTACTTTTTGCTGTACATGTATTCTGAAAGATTTTATGGTTGTTTGGAGTGTGATGCCTAGGTAGGTGAACTGCGACACGGGGTCCGGTGCTTCAGGGTCCGGAAAGCTGCACACGTGGCTGCAATTGTACGGCACATGCAGTCTGTGAGGGCTTGCAAAAACAGGGCAGTGCTCCCCTTAAAGAGTAATAAAGATGACTCAAATGAAGAAACTAAAGGAAAATTATGGCACATTATTGCACTTGATGAAACCTGGACCAGGTCATACGAGCCTCTACTTAAGCGTCAATAAAATGAGTGACATCATCAGGGGTCACCATGCAAAACAGTGGTGCGTTTACCCCTACAAATGTCAAAGTGATGGTTATTCTTGCATACGACTGCAATGGCTTCATTCTAACGCTTGCAATCCCACAAAGAGAATGTTAATGCACAGTATTTCCATCATTTTTTTAAGAATAACCTGAGACCAGTGCTGCGAAGGAAGCGCCCACATTTTTTGCAGAACCCTCCAATCATTTTGCAGGATAATGCTCGGGTGCACACGGCACACCCCGTAACTGATTTGTACCATCGCTGGGGGTGGGAAGTGCTTTTCCATCCACCACATTCACCGGACTTAAGTCCCTGTGATTATGATTTAATCCCTAAGTTGAAGGGACCACTTCGTGACATTCGATTCCAGACTGTTCCCGAGATTCTGCAGGCTGTAGGGCGGTCTGTCAGAAACATCAAGAGAACAGGGGCTGCTACAAGGATACTACGACTTCCCTAACTCTGGCAACGAGTTATAGACAATGCTGGGTACTACATTGAAGGACTGTAGAAGTTTCACTTATATACTAGTAATAAATAAATAGTTGCCACAATTAAAGTTACAACCTAAGTATTTTCGGATTAATTTAGTTTAAAAAATCACTATAACATAATTACAATATGAAATATAATTAATATTTTAAAAATGTGATATGAAACATGTAACTCCCTTTATCCTTAATGTATTCTAGTGTAGAGAACAGCTGTATTGCAGTAGTGTGTATTCATTTGTGCCAGCCTCGTTGAAAGTCTCATTATTCGCGAGGCAAGATCAAAAACCCAAGTAAGTGCATGAAATGGCTTATAACTACCCTCAGAGAATTTATTGGGAGAACATTTTCAAATTAAAGTTTTAGCTCTTAGTATAATGTACTGTATTACAGTAGCCTACATATTATACCGATAAAATCATTAAACCGATTTCGAGAAAATTAAGAAAAATGAAATTTTCTTAGTGCTTGTAAAGATGAAAAGAAAGTCGCTGTACTTGCATCCCTGAAGGATACACAACCCAAATAAAATCTTATTTAATGCACTCGCATACTTTACTATAACTTGAGCAAGGGTAATACACCTTTCATCAAATTCTTATATAGAATAGGTATTCAGTTGTATCAGTTTCATGCAAAGCTTTATTGTTCACCAGGCAAGATTGAGTTTCTATGAACGATGCCTGCCGTGTTACTATCCGTCAGAGAATTTTTGCGAAAACATATTTCAAATAAAATTTTAACTCCTAGTTTAAGCCCATCAATTACAAAATTTAAAATCGTTAGACTCGTTACCGAGATTGTTGTGAAAAAACAAACTTTTCTTTGTGTAAACTGACCAATCTTCATGTCACATCCCCAAAAGATACCTAACCTAAATAAAAGAAATTTGTTTTTATACGATTTTTTGTTCTCGAGCTATGCAGACAAACATCTTTCCGAAAATAATATTTTTGGATTCAGGGGACCACAAAACAAGTTGGAAACATGACATCAAATAGCAACCAAATTTAAGATACAAAAAATTCCAGAAAATGACCACACTTCAAATGAGAAATGAATAGACATGAAAAAGTTTAAAGTATTGCATGCCATTTGACTGTAGAGAAAATTATAATTTTTAATAATATCTTTGAATTTGTTGCGTATTGGCTTAGATGTTATGGAAATTGCTTCAAGGAATAAAATTTAATCATAAATTGCCCGAAATAAGCAGAAATGTATCCGTTCGTTATTATGTGTTGATAAGATTTAACGCTCAGCTGTCTTTTTATAGGCCGGATGGTTTTGGGCTACTGGATGCATGATGAGAACAAATGTTATTGGTGACATGCTGTAGACTGAACTAATACAATTTTCTTGACTTTGTAAAATTTTGAAGAAAGAAATAATTTTGGCTTTAATGGATTAAAAGCTATGTCTTCTTACAACGTAATTGCAAATAAAAATAAAACCTACATTTAAAAGATGGAAAAAATAAGCTGTAACGGACATTTAACCCATTGGCACACTACATTCCTTACACCTAACGCACCCATAAACACTAAAAATTTTTTTGGCAAAAATAGGACTTTTGTAATTTATAATTATTTCAAGCAAATTCAGTTTTATCAAGTTCAGTACATACCCCTGTTGTGGTGTGATGTTGGGTTCGTCAATGCAGTGCTTATTTATGAATTTTTTGTGATATGATACACCTTAAAACAGTCTGGAACATGAAGCTGCACCAAACATTTACAACAATCATATTTGCTTTCACTACTCACTTTGTACTCCACAAAATTCCACTCAATCACAGCAAGAATTCTTATTTTTAGGATTAGAGAGAATAAATTTACAAAGTGGACCCAATTATCAGCTTGAAGACGGATAGGGGAAGAGCCCTGCTGACGCCAGCCATATTGATGTTAGAAAATTGACTTTCTACAAGAAACATTTCATATAATGTGTAGATATGGGGAAGGCTACTAAATAATGTTTTTCTACATGATAAATATAGCTGTTTTCAATAGCTCTGCATTACAGAAAAAGATAACAATGAAGAAAATAGCACTTCACAGGATTTATGATAGTCCTACAGCTGACTGAGGGTGTTGACCTCCTAACTTATATGGAATGTGACTGAGAATCCTGTAATCACAAGATTTTTACATCGATTTATAACTTAGAAATCGATATAACACTTATCGTGTTGAATACAACATGATACGAGGGCTGTAACATTTCATAGGCCTCATCTGAAGATTTTTTTAGTCTAAAGCAGAATTTTAAAGCTGCATATTGCTCGTTGTGCATCACCTCCATTGAAGCCGTAGGCGATATTGAACATGTCTGCACTTGCAGGCATCTCACAGACAGGAATCTTGAGACATGACGTTGAAACTTACACCATGCGTGCATGACGCACCAAGCTAACACATATCATAAGGAAAACTTTAGCGTGATAAACTATGAACGTAAAAAAATTATGATCATTCTTTATTGAACAGCCCTCGTAGATTGCTTTTGTCGGTATAAAACTGTAATAAGGCATATTGTGTTGCATACTATTGCATAGAGAATTTATTCGGCTTTAAAATGGTAAAGCTAAAACTAAAAGAAAAGGACTCGGTTGCTCAGCTGTCAAAGTGCTAATGGACTTGGATTGTTCGCCCATCTCTCAGCCAGTAAAGTGTGCCAATGGGTTGAAGTTACTTGGAGAATCTTTTGAAATATTGAAGTTTTAGGATTATGCAAGTAATTCAGTAATTTAGATTTGAACGACAGTATAATCCTACAGGCTCTGATGTCATGTGGGAGGCCATTCAATTGTCGAGAGGTGGTAATGGTGAAGAATAACTGCATGTAATCTGTAGAACATTACCAAATGCCTTGAGGTTTGAGTGGTGATCCTTTTCAATGTTGTTAAAAAAAATTATAATCAACATATTTATAATAGTACACCGATCTGGCCAATCCCACAACTTGGAAATCTTGAACTTGATGCTAGAAGTGAGACAACTCAAATTGTTTTATTCAGTATAATTTAACTATTTTCAAGATTTCTATTGACACTTGATACTATATTATGAACCACTCAATTCAAAATAATTTTAACAATACATGTATTAACTATTGTTATGTAATATTGCACTGTAAGATTCATTATTTGCCAGACTCCTAAGTTTTTGGCTATGTTGTCAGGCATCATTCTTAGAACTTTGTACTTATTATTTAATACATTTTATTGTTTCTTGTTTTAGGTATTACAGATGGGGCACGAAAGAATACCCAGAAAAATCAGGATCTTCAAGTAAAAATGCCAGGCAAGTACGAGCATATGTATACAAAATACATAGGAATCATACTAGTACGTTAAAAAAAATTGTGTGCTGTTATTTAAAATTTTTATTTATAATTGAACAAATCTGTTAGTAAATTAATAAAAAGGGGATTCTATAGACTATTCCACTCAATTGTTTAATATTGACCAATAACATTTAGCAATTCGTCAGATATAGACCAATCACGGCCGTTTATCTAGCAATATTCTTGTAGGAATTGCGAGGATGGCATTTTATTGGGTAAAACCTTCTGCTCATTACTGGACACAAAAGGAACCATGTGCAGTGCTTAATACGTCATATGTTGCAATTAAACAGCACAAAACAGGTTATTTTATATAACATAACTTGTTTGGAAATTGAAATAATATAAATGTACATTGATTAAAAACACAATTTCAATTCGGTGCAAGCCAGTTCATGTGCTTTTATTCTGTTCTGCTGTTAACTTACTTGAATGAAGTTAATTATGTCTTATATGCACAATTGTTAGCACTGGTCACAGCATGGACATGGTAACTCGAATCATAGCACTGGTCACAACATGGAACAAAGCACGAAAGTAGTTATTATTCATATAATCCGTTACAATTTTATTCATGGAATAGTCTTAATAAATCCAACTCGAGTGGATGAGTTTCATCAGGTAAATACGCACCTGTTGCACAGTCGCGAATCTGTTGATAAACTCATTAACTCGTGGGATTACCTATGATAAGCTTTTTAATAATAATTAAGTTAATCTAGAGGTCTGTGTTGATAGATGTTTTGTTCTATTCTATTTGTAGTTTGAATGTAATTTTGATATATATAAATGACTACAGTAATGCCGAAATTGTAACCGGGAATCTTTATATCTATATGAATGAGAAACATTATTATTATTATTACTATTATTATTTTTATTATTATTATTGTTGCTGTTATTGTTATTGTTGATATTATTGTTATTGTAATTATTATTATTATTATTATTATTATTGTTGTTATTTTTGTTGCTGATACTGTTGCAGTTGCTATTGCTATTGCTATTGCTATTGCTATTGCTATTGCTATTTTTTGTTTCAGGTCTACCAGGTCATCCTCTGGTATCAAAATCCCGTAAGTATTATGCATTTCATAGGGTGTGTAACTCAGCAAATTGTATTGAGTACATTTACCCCATTTGGAACTGAATTTATTTATTAATACAAGCAATCAGTAATTAAAATCATCAATGGTCACTTGAGTTTCAAATCAATCATGAAAATTTGAGTAAAGATGATAAAATTCCTCACACTTTAACATAAAGCATTAGTCTATTAATCTTATATGTCTGCTTTTATTCAGTTTTTGAGGCAATGTAATTATACATCAGTAACAGTGAAAAGGTAAACAAAAATACTTGTATATAACAAATGCAAATTATTGCTGGTGGAACTCACACAGTGAAGTGAAATCATATAACTAATCAGAGATTGACTAACACACTATGTACTTCACTTACCAATTATTTTGGTAGAACGCGTTTCGCAGGTCCTTTGCCTTCAAAAACCCTCGTGTAAGAGTGCGTACCCAGGCGTCCATGGCATAAGGGCATAACAACATTGATTGAAACCCATGCGTAAAAGTGCGTATCCAGACGTCCATGGCATAAGGGCGTAACAACATTGGTAAAAACCTTGCGTAAGAGTGAGTCTCTTCCAGGTGTAGTTGGCATAAGGATCTAACTGTGACGCCGGGCGTTGGGGGGGGGGGGCACGGGAAGTTGCCAAACTTTCACTGCTTCAAACGGACGCTCTTACTAGGCAAAGGACCTGCGAAACGCGTTCTACGAAAATAATTGGTAAGTGAAGTATATAGTGTGTTAGTCAATCTCTGATTAGTTATATAAAAATACTTGTGTCTATCCTGTACAGCACCAGTATATAGGGTACTGTTAAATTTTAAAAAATACAGTATTCACTGCATAATCGTCACATTTCTTAGGCTTTTTTCCTCCTTGTGAAAACAGAGTGCGTCCATTATGCGAGGAAAGGCTTGAACTTAACAAGTATAGGCATACAGTAGACATACCTTAAAATGAAAGAAATAAAGTATTATTGAATTACCAAAGCACTTTATTATTTACAGTTACAGAATTACAAAACTGCATGTACAATGAAATTACATCAGTTGTCATATACATTTGTGGAAAGATGATCAATCTGAATAAAGTTAGAATTACTTTGTTTTATTGTGTTTACCTGTATACATTACGATTGTGAAAATTTATTGGGCATGATGTCTTGAAATACTATTTACGTACTTCTACCACATCTTTTTGTACTCTTCTTTGTCCATTGATTCTCGGCTGGAGCCTGTATATCGCGTCTTTAATGCACTGTTTTCCCCTCCAGTTGCATCACTATCTTGAAATCTGAACCCTGCTATCCACACCTTGTGCTGTCTGTTGGAAATCCCTGTCTTATTGAAGCTATTTACAATGATTTTTTCATGAGAGATGTGATTCTATCTTTAAAGTACACATTAAGTAATGATTCCCAATGATGTGCGCTGCTGATTGTGATTGCTATTTTATTTTGCACCAGTCTCATACAAGTTTTTCATTAATTGAAAAGTATAATTCCTGTATCTTCCAATTTTCTACAGCATACTACTGAAGCAAGCAACTGTAGTGTACTGAAACTGACCCAAATGGCGTTACCACAATTCCACATGAGTTGCCAACCCTACCCCTTTCTATTGTGTCTATTGGGCTCAGAACATTCCTTACCTTGAATGCATTGGGTGGAGGGTAATGGTGCTCTAGATTGCAGTGGTGGAGTGTCAGTTGTAAATTTCCAAATAATAAAAGAGAGAAATATGTCCAAACAGTGGCGCACCAAGGCTACTTGGCGCCCGAGGCTAATTAAATGGTAGTCGCCTCCTAACCCTAAGGTTTGTTTGTTTGAAAAAAAATAAAGAGAAAAGAAGTTTCAGAGTCATAACAAAAATTTAAAAACGTTCCTTCCTAGCCTTGATGGATGCAAACTTACTTATAATAGAGTTGAAGTCTATAGTAGCAGCCACATCACGTTCAATTGATAAAATTGCTAAATTACACCGTAAACTTTTCCTGTGTGCTCGGCACCCACGACCTATTTCGTATTGTCTATAAATAGCTTAAATCGAAACGTTTATTTCATTTCTAAATAGTATTACTGTGGTATTTAACAAAGTAATAAAGAAAATTTGACCAATAAAACCTTATATTTTGCCTGAAAAAATTATTTTTTCTTAAACTAAAAAAAGACTTTTTAAATTTTGGCGCCCCCTTCTTTAGGGCACCCGGTGCGGCCGCCCTGTTCACACCCCCCTTGGTACGCCACTGTGTCCAAATATACCTGCGACGTTTATGTGATGGAATGTTTGTACACCATTTTTGGACTGAAAAATCAAGGTGCAACGATTATGCGGTGGCGACGATTACATGATGAAATATGGTATTCATTTTTCATATGATTTGTTTTTTACCTTACTCGGGAAGCATTTACCACAGAAAACCCTAAAACTTTCAAAGTTTTAAATTTATCAGATCTTAAGGGGAAAAATATATGAAGGGTACAGGGGAAGAAGGCGGAAAGTCAACCAAGATCGGAAATTTAGTTGTCAAGCCCATCTGGTAGCTGACTGAGAACTCTTTTAGTGTTGCTTATGAAACCGGTAAAAAAGTGTAAGGTAAGGAGAAAATAGCAGCTTAAATTTCACCGTACAGGGAATGAAGGCGGAATGTCCATGTGTCACAGGGAATAAAGGCGGGGAGTCAGGCGACAATAGCACTCGCTGTCCTCTCTATGATGCGGTGCGGTCTTTGAAATGTTGTTTGTTTACTGCAAGAAGGACTTACTCGTCAATAGTCGCGTGCTGAAGTATATTTAGAAATGTTGCCAAGTGTCAGTCGGAAACGAGAGCAAAGAAACGCTAAAATTTCATATTATATTACTAGTGTTATTAGTTTAATTTGGCAAAAGAGTCTGCCATCTTCTTGGATTTGAAAGCGTAAACTACTATTTGCCCTCAATAAACAATAATATAATCCGGCAGACCGCAAATGGAAATGGCAACAGGAAAATGACATGAAAGTTTGGCGCGTTAATTTCTAGGTGGCATGATGTTAGGTTTATCCAGATTCCAGTATTAGTGACTGTTGTCTGAAAATGGTAAAAAACTAAAATAGGGTTTATGAAAACCTAAAAATCCAGGCCCTAGTAATGATATTAAAAATTAATCACTGTCTTCGATATTTTGCGCCTAAGTGTTTCTATGTTACTAACGACACAACCCATAGTTTGTTTACATGTAGAAATGTTCTTTTTCAACGTTTTACTGCACAAACAATCAGTAATTCCTTAAATTTTTAGGAAAAATCTACTACTTAGTTTTTAGAAACCTGATTATTACCTGCATTGCATTTATTTTGTTTTAGATTTTATTCCACTTTCAAAGGAGAAGTACGCAGATGTAAACCATTTGAAGAAATTTTGTTACAGGACATCTCAGATGTTCTATCAGTCTCTTCCTCATAAGGAATAATTAATGTAATTAATGTCTCATAATGCAATTAATGTTTCATTGCACTTTTTAATAACTTAAAAGTTATCTAGAAATGTAGGCGATGACCACATAAAACATAACTATACTTTTTCACCTACTACCTCAAAATGTTTGTGCATTTCATTGCATTTAACAATTTTTTTACACGATTGTGTTAATTTCAGAACTTTATATTCACACCACGAGTAAAAAACACATTATTGTTACTATATTATTAAAATGTATTCATAATTGATTTCATACATCTGAGTTTAGAGTAATCAAACTTTAAAAATTGTATCCTGCAAAACTTTTGATTTATCAACATTCCGCCTTCTTCCCCTGTACCCTTCATATATTTTGTTACTTTTTAATGGGTTTCATGGCAAAAATTCCTTGCGGTGCATTTTAAACATTTTTGGAACCAAATTGCAGATTGACGTATTAGGCACTTCAAACCGAATAAGCTACTACCGGTACTTTCTTTGTAATAATTGAATTGAGTATTTCTTTAGGAAATAAAATAAAATTATTTTAAGTAATAAATTAAAGATTTGTAGAAATTATAATTATTTTATGTACCATGTTTATCAGAATTTATTTATAATATATTACTAAAAGTAATATTCCTGATTCTAATTCTCAAACAGGTAGGCTATGTTATAAGGTCGTAAATAGCGAACTGTTTTCTGAATGAACAATTCATTACAAGTTCTATTTGCTGTATTTGCTGATCTGTCTAGGAACTTTGTTTTCTTCTTGATGTCATCCGTTATCTAATTCTATCTACCAAATTTTCTTGTTCCTTTTATTTTTCCTTCGGTTACATCCTTACAGCTTCCAAGATAATCTCTTGTCATCCATTCTTCTTAGAACTTCTGTCTGTTCACTAAATCTTTTCAATTTTCCTCCAACACATCTCATAGCTTTCTAAATATTTCCTTTCCATTTTACTCAGCATCCATGTTTGATCTCCATATAATGCAGCACTCTATATGTAAGATTCTTCCTTAGCTGGAAATCTAGTTTTTCAGTCAACAGAATTCTTTTTGTTAAAAGCAGTTTTGGCCATTGGTATCCTTTCACCAATTTCTTCTGTGCAGTGGGTATCTCTTATAATTAAGCTTCTTTATTATCAAAATAGACACACCTCAACATATCTTCATTTTCAAAATATTAACCCTCGAGCAGCAATGCTGGTGCGAATTTGCTACCAATGACATTTGGTTTCTTCATTGTTGTCACATTATTGCTTTAGCTGTTCTTCTATTGATCCATAAATGTGCCTTCAGTACAGTTTCTGGCTTCATAGTGCAACTTGTGTGTATTGAAATCAAGTTTTATTACGACAAAGCAGATTGGAGCAAATTTGCACCGTGCTGCCGGTCATGTAAGTAAAATTGCATTATTTGTACAGGTAGGGAAAATAAAAGGTGACCAACTTTAATATCTAAGTTGCTAATTAAATCATAATAAGCATTTCTGCCTATATACTAGTAATTGTTTCAACACCACTTAACGTACTTGAGTCCGAATGTGAATAAACATTTGAGCATATTTGTAGAAATAATTAATTGTACAAAAAGAGCAATTCAACTTAAATGATAATGTATAAAGACATGTTAAAATAAATTTAAATGTATTAATGTATATATCCCAAATGTTATTCACATTCGGACTCAAGTACATTAAGTGGTGTTGAAACAATTACTAATATATAGGCGGAAATGCTTATTATGATTTGAATTATTATCGTATACTAGTTGAAACCACATCTAAGCTTCATAATGAAGTTTATCAATGATCTAAGTTGCTGATATGAGCCACTGCGCATGCCTAGCAGCATTCACAGGATAGCAGGGAATGTATTGAAATTTGTTCTAGTGTCGACTGTTGAGAGGATTCGAACCAAGAACGTGTTACTTACCAGTCGAACGTGCTGTCATTATGCTACGGAATCGCTTAACCAACCTTCCTTGAAATCAGCTACCTGTGCCTGTACATACTTAGTTTTTATGGTGAAACAAAGTGATTTATAAATTAAGAGTCTCTGGGTTCGATTCTTGGCTGGAGGGAGGAAGATTTCTTCAACTTTGATTATCCTTATCTTTCTTTTGTCTGGCCTCGCACCTCAGCACCAATTGTGCTTATTTTTGTGCTACACTTAACTGAAATAGAACAAATATGAAATATTCTGCTTATAATGTTATTAAAATAACTGTACTGTTTTATTATACACTTAACCATAGTTTTGCAGTGCATATATGTTGCTCTTAAATATTCTGTACCCACTGTGCATCGTTGCGTTATATTATTTTACTATCTTGTATATCTTTTTTTATATTCCTGGTAAATCGTACAAGTTTTTATTTTATATTATGTCTTTATCAGTTTGTTTTGTTAGTTTGAGAGAAGTTTAGCAAAAAATGAATGGTAGCAAAATTGCACCGTGTTGCTGCTGGTGTTAGAATAATTGGGCTGCTGCACAAGGGTTAATGATAGCTATGTTTCTGTAAACACTCAGCACCAAATGGAGCTCACAATGTTTAAATACTACATCCTCACCTATACTTTAATTTAAATTACACCTGCTAACATAGTCTGTTGAATACTTCTTGCCTTCTAAGCTTTTAGGCAGTTGATCCACCTTCATGTTTAGAATAAGAAAATCGGATTGCATAGTGATTGAATACTTATCATTGAATACTTAGAATCAGATTATTATTACTTGTTTCAGGTCCACGAGGATCACGAGGTCATCATCACCTCCCATTGCCAATATCTCGTAAGTAGTAGCATGTTACACTACATTTCACAAGGGCACTTATGTTGGTCAGTTTGCTGTTTAGTTTAATTGTTTCAGAAGCAGTCTGCGATAAAATTAAGTTTACTTTAAGCGAATAGATTCAGTCTAAGCAGAATAGTTCTGGAGTTGCTAACTCAAAGCAAATGCAGGTGACATAACTAGGGACCGAATTCTTATGTGTTTACCTATTTTTTCCTTACTACCAAAATCAGATGTGCTCATACACTTTCTCGAGTCATGTCCATAGGACTCTCACACATTAAGTCTGTGGTACCTAAAAAGCCTAATTGTGATATAAAAACCTAATCCACTCTTAACAGGTTTTGTGGTCCTTTTTATTCATTAGCCTTTTTGTTTGAGAAGTCAATATCTTGCTGTGAGAAACAAAAATCATACCAATAAATAAATATACTTATCCCTTGTTCTTCTAATGTGCAGTTAGCCTACAAATAACTGAAGAAAGGTGGGGGGGGAGTAACAGTTTCAGAATATCCAAAGAATCATAAAGCATTTCTGGTTCACATTATTAGACATTGGGTTCAAGCAAATACTCTCAATAAGAATACCGCCCACTCTACTCTATTCCCTTTGTTCAAACTGTCCACTAGCACAGAGGTGCCATCTGTTGAGTAGGAATGGGCAGCAGTCTCAGAAGCTACTTAATGAACCTATATAGCTGCAGAAATAAATTTGGTTTTCAAAGTCCTGATGACACAGTAACATATTTTTGTGCTTGATAATGCAGGAATTAGGTCGGGAAATAACATAATTTACACTACCGCTAAACTAACTTAATTAAATGACGATAACGCTAATTTTTTAAGTAAAACTTCTTTAGCCGCGGTAGGGGTAAATCGAGAGCTTGTGTAACGCTCAAAATCGTCACGAAATTAGTGAGGTGTGACGGAACGGACTGCACAGAAAACAATCAACTCAATGATTAGGTTTATCCAAAACTGAAAAAGTCCAAAAATTAAAAAATCCAAAATTTAAAAAGCTAAAAAATCCAAAATTAAAATATACAAAAAATAAAAAATCAAAGATCCAACATTTAAATAATCTAAAATTTCAAAATAAAAAAATTCAAAGAACCAAAATTAATAAGTCCAAAATTTAAAAAATAAAAAATCCAAAATTAAAAAATCTTAATATCCAAAATTTAAAACATAAATATCCAAAATGATAAAATTCTAAAATATAAAAATAAAAAAATTAAAAATAAAAAATTAAAAAAATACAAAACTAAAAAAATTCAATGATCTAAAATGTAAAAAAATTAAGTATCAAAACTAATTGTTTCACTTTAATACATTTTCGTGAAAATCAGCTTTAAATTTTAATTCATACGATTTGCAAGATACTTTGTAGAATATATATACTTTTTTTTTTCTTTGAAATTTTTACATGTAAAACAATTCGGATGGTAAGCCAATGAACATCTGAATGAATCAGTCTTGTACACACTCTAATTAACGATTTTACTTATTTCACTCTCAAAATAATTATTACAACCATAGACGGCACATATCATGCCACCTACATAACCGGACATTTTCTTTAGGCCTATGTTGTATTTATTATTTTACTCAGGGGTGCCCACCCCCCAAAACTTCATTGCTCACCCCCAACCCAATTGCCTGTCGACAAGGGCGCCCATATGATATTTTCTAGGGGGGCAATTTTTTTAATTAATTTATTTCTTGTCGCTTTAACTTCTTGGGCCACTTTGTATTTTATATTAATAATATAATAAGTAGCCAGAAAATAATTGCGGGGAGGGTCGGAAGTGCCGGGGGGTTTGGAATGCCCCCCAAGAAAGGGGTCGGGGGTCCATCCCAGAAAATTTTTAAATATTGAACGAATGAAAATCACATTTTACGCTATTTTAGCACTCAAAAACTAGTTAAGAAATTTGTTTACCATACTCTAAGACATGCCAATGTAAACAAGAAAATGTTACACAAGTCGGATGTCCACCCCGGGAAATTTTTAAATATTGAACTAATGAAAACCACATTTTACGCTATTTTAGCACTGAAAACTAGTTATGAAATTTGTTTACCATACTCTAAGACATTTCAATGTACATAAGAAATCATTACCTAGGTAGGGGTCCAGCCCCGGAAATTTTTTAAATAATGGATTAATGAAAATCACATTTTACGCTATTTTAGCACTAAAAAACTAGTTAGGAAATTTGTTTACCATACTCTAAGACATGCCAATGTAAACAAGAAAATCTTACCTAAGTCGGGTGTCAACCCCCGGGAAATTTTTAAATGTTGAACTAATGAAAATCATACTTTACGCTATTTTAGCACTGAAAAACTAGTTAGCAAATTTGTTTACTATACTCTAAGACATGGCAACTTAAACATGAAATTGTTACCTAAATTATAATACTTATTGCTATTTATAAGAAAAGTTAAATAGCACATGGAACAGTGGACATAATAGGCCTACTCATTATGTTATGAAAAGAAAATAACTGCTATATCATATTTGACACACCAACAAATCTTGTTTAATTAAATAAATATATTTTTTAAATACAAATATAGAATTTTAGGTTTTGACTCTTGGGGGTCCTAATCCACTGTGGATTCTGCTTCCATTTTGTCGATTTGGTAAAACTTCTGCAATTCAAATAATTGTCTTAAAAGAAAAACACCTGACTATAATAATTAATAATATACATTATTTTCCTTGGGCAACCCCCCCCCCCCCCCCCGGGTATGGGCGCCCATGGCTGTCGAAATTCTTCATCTTTATCTTTATAAAGAATTAAAAGAGACCTTTTGAAGTTATGGAACGTGACCGTTTTTATTTTTAACATATTAAACTCCAATTTTGCAACAATTTTCAACCTCCGGCCAGAAAATTCGTAACACGATAATATTCCCCCCCCCCCCCCCAGAAATTTCAATGACGCAGTCTGCGTCTTAACCCCCCCCCCCGTGGGCACCCTGTTTTACTAGAATTTATATTATATTTTCGTACACAAAACACAACAGACAAACGTTAACTATATCAGCTTACGAGTAACTGCCCATTCCTGCTCACTGGCGGCGCTAGTAGTAGCGTGTCCCGGAAAAAGACAGGGAGTGGACGGTATTACTTATTGAGAGTATTTGGTTCAAGTCCCGAAAAGGCTAGTGTCTTTATAACAGTTTTAACTTTTTTGGCATCTTGCACTGAGCTTACCACTGATTTGTGGTTTACTTTCATTGTACAGGTGAAATGTAAGCTTCCCATTTGCGGCAGCACAAAGAAACCGCAACTCAATACTTCTTTTGGTTGTTAGGCTTTATTCTTTGAATTCTATTTTAGTGGCTTAAAACAAGTTTCAGCAAATATAACTCAATTTTTCAGTTAAATTTTTACATATATTATAGAATTCTATGTAACTCATTCAAAGTTTTAGAAACTTTTTATTATGACATAAAATGATAATTTGACAAAAAATAAACATAAAAGAAACTATCCTAATAATCAGGAAGTTTATACAGTGAAGTATTTATTAATTAGAATTAATAATGAGATGGATAGTACACTGACTTCACTAAAATAGCCACTAACCTGGACTGCAGTTTCGTTTAGATATCCCTAAACATCCTCAGCTAGATTCCATCTGTATGCTCCTCTGTTTGTTGATCAACATGAGCATCCTCTTGCGGACCACCAATGAACTTACTAATGAGGTCCTCTTCCCTGGGAATTTCAAAATTCATGAGTTTGTTCCTGTTCCTATATATATGTATTCTTTCCCAAACTGTCAGTTGTCTTTGTCCTTGTGTCCATATCTTTAGTTCCGGTTCCATATTGATTTTGTGTCCTGTTTCCCAAGCGTGGGCTGCTATTGCTGATTTATCAATTTGTCCCTATTTTATGTTCCTGTAATGTTCCTTTGTTCTAATTTCCAGATTCCTTTTTGTTTGACCTATGTATTTTAAATCACAGTCCTTACAGTTGAATTGATATATTCCAGATTTTTGTTTGTCAGGAGACTTATCAATGTGAGTGGATTTCAACATATTTTTTATACTGAACCGATTTACAGATGCTAAAGTGATGTTATGTTCTTTGAATACTTTTTTCAGTTTCCTGTCTACACATGGGTGATATGTAATTTTCTTATACGTGGATCTTTCTTTATCTGAGCTGAGTGTGGTTGTGTCCCTAATTAATTTTTGTTTTTTTAATTTTGGTACTTTTTTGTCTACTATGTCTTTGGTGAAACCGTTGGTTTTTGCTGTATGTAAGATGTTCTGGTATTCCCTTTCAAATTCCATTTTGTTCAGTGGGATGTTTATTAACCTGTGTGTTATGCTGTTCAACACAGCAAGTTTGTGTCCCATGGGTGTTGAGGCTATTGGCTTTAATATAGCATTCTGAATGAGTTGGTTTCCTGTAGATGCCAAATTCCATTCTGTTGTTACATTTTATAATCTTTAGATCCAAAAATGGGAGATAGTTGTCTGTTTGTTCCTCCCGTGTGAAGTTTATAGTGGATCCTGTATGTTCAGAAGTTTAAGGGAGTCCTGGATATGTCTGTGTTTGATTATTGCAAAGATATCATCTACATATCTGTGCTTTGTTCCCCAGCATCCCGAAAGACAAGGTATTAACATATTTGAAAAAATGGCTGGGATCAATAGGTATTTGAGATAAACAAACAGAAGAATACTGCAATCTGACAAAACATACTTTAAATTTAACGGAAAATTCTATCAACAGAGCGTAGGACTGGCCATGGGAAATCCCCTCTCACCAATCTTGGCAGACATCTACATGATTTTTCTGGAAACTCATGTTACAACAGCTTTCCCCTACATGTTTAAAACATGGCACAGATATGTAGATAATATCTTCGCAATAGTCAAACACAGACATATCCAGGACCATAGGCGTAGCGAGGGGGGGGTTTTGGGGGTTTGAACCCCCCCCATTGAATAAAAAATGGAAAATTGTATAATTTTTTTAAGTCTGCCCATAAATTGCTTAATACAAGTATAAAGCGTGGGAAGCTTAAAACTCGTTATTTTGCGTCTTAATTTTTAAAATTTTCCGGGGAAGGACCCCCGGAAGCTTAAAACTTGTTATTGCATCTTAATTTTTAAAATTTTCCGTGGGAGAACCCCCGGAAGCTTAAAACTCGTTATTTTGCATCTTAATTTTTAAAATTTTCCGGGGGAGGGCCCCCGGACCCCCCTCTCCTTCCATACTCGCCAGACCCCGCGGATGTTATAACCCCCCCCATATGGTCGGCCTGGCTACGCCTATGTCCAGGACTCCCTTAAACTTCTGAACATACAGGATCCATCTATAAACTTCACACTGGAGGAACAAACAGACAACTATCTCCCATTTTTGGATCTAAAGATTATAAAATGTAACAACAGAATGGAATTTGGCATCAACTCATTCAGAATGCTATATTAAAGCCAATAGCCTCAACCCCAAGGGTAGAGTTGATGATTTGTGGTGAATAAAAACTCAGGATTTCGTCAAATAAAATGCAAAATTTCTACATATATTTCGCTATTTAAAAATTGAATTTAGCCATAAAAATGGTTTAAAAAAAAAATCTTGAAAATCAGCTTTTAAATCTAACTGCATTTTTTCCGTACACTGATAATATATATCAAGCAACATCCAGGAGTGATATGACAAGGTCTTGAATTCATGTGAAATAAAAATGATACAGCTTACCCGATTTACTTGAGGTGCTTGTATTTTAGTTTAAAATTAAATCAACTCCTTACTTTACATTGTGGTTATGACAGTTAAAAAAATGCACAAATTCGTCCTAAAATATTTTATTCGTCAACATGTAGAACTTAAAAAATAGAAGTATGAATAAAGTTAAAATAATCACTAGTCTTCATCATCACTATCATCGATGGAAAACAATCTGTGTTTCTCCCCAGCATTGATGTTTCGAAGTGAAACTTTAGCCGTGGTAGGGGTAAATCGAGATCTTGCGTTACGTTAAAAATCATCACGAAATTAGTGTTACGCTCAAAATAATCACAAAATTAGTGAGGTGTGATGGAACGGTCTGCACAGAAAACAATCAACTCAATGATTAGGCTTATACAAAATTTAAAAAATTAAAAATTAAAAAATCGAAAATTCAAAATTTAAAAAATCTAAAAATCCAAAATTTAAAAATTCAAAATAAAAAATCCAAAAATAAAAACTTCAAAGATCCAAAATTTAAAAAATCCACAAATCCAAAAAAAAATTGTAAAATCCAAAATTAAAAAATTAAAAATCCAAAATTTAAAAATTAAAAAATCCGAAATTAAAAAATCGAACATTCCAAATTTCAAAGATAAAAATTTAAAAAATCCAAAAACCAAAAAAGTCCAAAACCCAATATTTAAAAGTTCTACAATCCAAAATTGAAAAAATCCAATAATACAAAATTGAACAAATAAAAAAAATAAAAATAAGTTCTACTTCTGTCGCGTGGCGTTCCACGCACACTTTTTGTTTAATATTCACAGTTTTTTGCATTAATTTTCATGATTATACATATTGAGTCGGACATTCAGGACGTATTGACAAAATTTCCAAAAACATCGATAGTTTTCATGGAAATATTTCACTTTATTTATGAATGTTGCCTAATTTTATGAAACCATGCTTTTTTATTTTAAATATACATCAATGTTTTCCGTCAAAATACATCGATATTATCGTCACATCGATGGTTACCGCCGATTTTAACATCGATAGTGAATATCTATGTTTTTACCATTGAGCTGGAATGGAGGTCAATGGTTTTTACAACCGATGTTCATCTCTACTTTCGTCTCTTTCACGCGGGATTTGGCGGGAAGCGTGACGCTACAGGTTGTACCCTCCAACACCCACTTCGTTAAACGCGAGATTGTTGAAATACGTAACTTACAGGTTGTTTTAATTCAGAATTAAATTTTTATTATTATTCTGCTATTATATAAAGACTGGAAGAATAGATCGGCCGTGAATTACGCCGCCGACCTCCATTTGGTGCCAGAAACTCCTTCCTCCACCCTCTTCCTCTAAAGTCCCTTCTTCAGTTGACCTTGACATCTTCGCGTTTCAAATAAAGCCGACCACTCACGTTTTCATTAGCGGCTCACATTTTTAATTAAAATATTTTCCGTGGATAAAAAAATACAATATATTCAAATATGAGTTAATTTAAAGTAGAACTTTTACATTTGCCCGTATTTCGCGTAAAAATGGATAAAACCTTAAAAACCGGGTATTTCGCGAAAAGTATAACATTTCGCGAAACTTCGTGAATGAATAAACACATATTTTGAATAAAAAAACACGAGAAACGAATTTATTACAGTAATTTGAACTTCTATTACTAATTTCGTGTTTTGGGGATTAACGAAATGTGACTATCCCTACCCATGGGACACAAACTTCCTGTGTTGAACAGCCTAACACACAGGTTAATAAACATCCCACTGAACAAAATGGAATTTGAAAGGGAATACCAGAACATCTTACATACAGCAAAAACCAACGGTTTCACCAAAGACATAGTAGACAAAAAAGTACCAAAATTAAAAAAACAAAAATTAATTAGGGACACAACCACACTCAGCTCAGATAAAGAAAGATCCACGTATAAGAAAATTACATATCACCCATGTGTAGACAGGAAACTGAAAAAAGTATTCAAAGAACATAACATCACTTTAGCATCTGTAAATCGGTTCAGTATAAAAAATATGTTGAAATCCACTCACATTGATAAGTCTCCTGACAAACAAAAATCTGGAATATATCAATTCAACTGTAAGGACTGTGATTTAAAATACATAGGTCAAACAAAAAGGAATCTGGAAATTAGAACAAAGGAACATTACAGGAACATAAAATAGGGACAAATTGATAAATCAGCAATAGCAGCCCACGCTTGGGAAACAGGACACAAAATCAATATGGAACCGGAACTAAAGATATGGACACAAGGACAAAGACAACTGAAAGTTTGGGAAAGAATACATATATATAAGAACAGGAACAAACTCATGAATTTTGAAATTCCCGGGGAAGAGGACCTCATTAGTAAGTTCATTGGTGGCCCGCGAGAGGATGCTCATGTTGATCAACAAACAGAGGAGCATACAGATGGAATCTAGCTGAGGATGTTTAGGGATATCTAAACGAAACTGGAGTCCAGGTTAGTGGCTATTTTAGTGAAGTCGGTGTACTATCCATCTCATTATTAATTCTAATTAATAAAAAAAACTATTTCACTAAACCCTTTCACTGCTACAAAAGAATTTCTCCATGAAAGCGATTCCAAGTGAGTGAGCATACAGTGTCACGTGTTGTCTGATTCCTGACACATAGTTCTCTGTCAATTGCTGCCGTCTGCAACTAAGTATTTCGGGTGATGTTTTGCACCATCCATTGAAAGGCATTTTAAATCAGTTGTGTTGTGACAACATGCAGGTATACCCTGGGTTACGTATATCAGTTTAAACTTCAAGAAATACATGCTGTGCTCTTGTTTTGGAGGAAACTGACAAATTATTTGCAATTGTTTGTCCATTTATGATTACAAAAGAAATTTGCAAAGGGCATGTTTTAAGCATGAACCAGATTTCATCAGTAAATCCACCGGTGGAAAAGTGCAATGAATGTCCAATGAATGTATGATGAACGCCATCCGCCATTCTTTTCCCTCGCTGAGCCTGATGAGCCGCTGACTTTACGAAGTGGGTTGATTGGTTTCTGCGGGAGTATTCAAGTTGTATAATAATTATTGTATTACGGATTTGCAAGAAGTGGAAATTATAATATATGATGGGCAGGGAACTAATAACCAAATGCTACCATTCTTGCAACTCATGTGTTGAGCCTTTTTAAACCCATAAAATATTTTGCATATTGAAATATGGTACCTACCTTCAACGGGCAATTATGGATAACTTGTGCTGTCAGTTTTGAGATATTTGGAAAACGATATTAATTAATAGCTTTTTATGTAGAGTATTTTTTCTTTCTTTTTTCGTCTTTATACAAAATCAACTCATTACTTTCATTTTCTGAGGACTCACACACTGATGAAGAGCATTTTGTTAGCTTTCGCACGAAAATAAACTCAGTTTATTTATGCTAATGGCAACTGTCGTCTGCTTCTCTGCTGCACCATGTTTATCATCTAAGAAGCATCGTACGTGAAGTTTTATGAGTCTAATTGTAATCGATGACTTTCAGTGGACAAACATTGGTGAGTTTACAAACAGCCTGATGCTTTTCCGGTGGATTGTCCACTGACTTTACAAACACCCTGACGAAAGTTTGATGGCATCGATGTAATCAATCGATTTTAAGAATGGGCCCAAATTAATTCAGCTTCATCAGTTTGCAGAGTGAATAATGTGTTAATGAAAAACCTAAATCAGTGTTTTTAAAATCTAAAAACCCAGTCTCTGGTCATAACTGTTAAACTAATCACTGCACTCCTTATTTTTATAGTGCCTCTCATGCTATATTAAGCATGAACCAAATTTCTGACTTTGTTGTGGTTGCATTCAGGGGCGGTTTCCTTAATGTGCTGCAGTGCTTCAGAATACAGCTTGTTTTCGGTTCATCGTATAATGTTATTTTCAAACGCAATATTCTATTTCATTTTACATAGATTTTGGCATGATCTCATCTGTTGATATCGGTAATATGAATACTTTCCTTATCGATTAACTATTGATTTCCTTAAGGTATGTGAAATCTTGAATGTAAATGAAACTATAGTCCTGGTCTTAGCCACGAAAGGGATTACACTGGCTGTTGTGTGAGTTGAGCACATCTTATTAACATAACCTTGTGAGTGGAAATGAATTTTTGTGGATTTTGTTGAAGGCGTCACTTTCTTCCAGGAATTGGAGGAAAAAGTTAAGATAAAAAAACTAGGTAGACAGACTCCTGAGTTAAACATCTCACAGGTTGCCTGTGGACGAAACAAAACTGTACACCACTGATGTTTTAAATCAAATATATATATATATATATAACACCTCTTATCAGAATGTCCTGCAGGAGTTATGTTATATGCCGTAAATTTACAAACATTGAACTGTTACACTCAAAAGCACCGACTTGAAAAAATGTTTTGTTTTCTCCTTTTGTTTATATGGTGACAGTTCGATTAGTCGGCCGCTAGGTCGCACATGATGTCATTATTGGTTGTCTGACGTAAATGGTTGTCATGGGAGAGCCTGTCTATAACAAACAGAGCACTCCATGCAGATTTTATTTGTAGACCTGTATCCCCATTTATGTTGTTGGGGTGCCTACTGATTTCCCAGGCTTCTTTTATTCTTCTAGGCCACCAACGGTCTTCTTTGTGTGTAATGGTGCTCTGGTCAAACTATATCGCATGTCTTGTTTCAGCGGTGTAGAGTGCTATGGTGGACTTATGACTGCTATTTTTACAATGTCTTTTGTGTTCATTCAGTCTTTCTTGTATTGTACGGCCAGTCTCGCCAATATAAGCCTTTCCACAATCACACGGTATTTTATACACTCCTGCTACCTGGAGGGGGGAACCTTATCTTTCACATGAACTAGTTTGTTTGCAAGCTTTGACGGTGGAGTGTACATTGTTTTTATGTTGGCCCAACGCAACACTTTGCCTATCCTGTCTGTTATGTTCTTCATGTATGGAAGTACAGCTGTCCTCTTGTGACGTAGTAGTTTTCTCGTTCCTCTTGTACTACGTCACTTTTTTGCCAACAAAATTTTGGTCAGTTTTCTTAAGATTTGAAAATTCAATTATTTATTTCCTTATTTATTTCCTTATTTATTGATTGAAAAATGTCAAACATTTAAAGGCATACCGAACTGTAATGCTCACATATACAATTTAATAGAGAGATTGAAGATTGTTACAATATTTTGTTTCTTTTTTTCTAGGGAAGGTTCAGTTTCCTCTTCTGGTGACAAAGTGACGTAAGTATTAGTACCAATACAGCGAGTATCAATTTAAATTTTCAATTTCAATTTATTAACCAGGGGTGCCCACGGGGGGGGGGGGGGCAAAATATTAGTGTTTTATGAATTTTCTGGGGGGGGGGGTTGAAAATTGTTGCAAAATTAGCGTTTTATATGTTAAAAATAAAAACTGTCATATTTATAACTTTGAAAGGTCCCTTCTAATTCTTTAGAAGTGAATAGTCAATAAATTAGCAAAATGCATTTGCTTGTAAACAACTGCCACACAAACAAAATCGATCACTCTGTGCCAATCTGCGAACCGAACCATTGTTGGCCCGTCACAGCCCCCACCTGCCTCACGTGCAGTTAGAATTGGAGTATTAGTTCTTAATGGGTTATTACAGTCTTTATACAATGCCGCCTGCAAAAATAATAATTATTCTCGGAAGTGATTTTACTGCACTTAAAAGCACATGCCACCTTATAAGAAGGGGAGGGAAGGTGTGGAAAAATCTGTCTATAACCAATGCTGCATTTTTAATTTGAAACTTGAAGTTATGGCTACTGGTTTCAGTCCATCTCAGGATCTCGAAAATGCCGAAAAAACAACAGCAATATAAATATAAGTATTTAGAACTGTTGTGCAATGCCATTATTAGGCATGACAAATGGCAAGATCACTGCAGAAACATGCAGCCGTATAAACTGAAACATAATTTAGATATAAAATACAAGAATACTGAAAGTAAAAGCAGTGGCAAAGATACCGTATTTACTCACCTATAACACCACCCTTTTTTCACAATTTTCAACTTCTAAAATAGGGGAGGGTATAACAGGTGAAAATTTTCACATGACATAGGTTGGATTGTCAATGGTTTAAAATCAGAAAAAGACACATTTAGAAAATTTAAATCAACACGCAAAATAGTTGATTAAATCCATTATTTTTATTTACAAAAAATTAAATTATCATGTCAATTTAACTTTAGAGTTTTAAACAGTTTGGTATAGCTCCCTCCTGCATTACCGCAGCTGACTGGGTCATGTGACTAAACGCTGCACATGCCTGCAATGGTGTTCAAGTTAACTCAGCATTGCAATGTTGTCATCTAACTGGGCAGCAACTGCCCGAATTTTGTTTCTCCCTTTCTTGACACCACGGAATGATTTCAACATTTTCTTTCCTCCTGATAATTTGTCTTTCTGTTTACGCCAATAAGATATCATACATGGCTGCATATTCTAACACACTCCACTTGAAGGATGCCGTAAAACTTGCTCTCCAACTCATTTTTCACGTGCTTACTAACTCCCAGACAACAACACAATACACGCGTACAGCGGAAGTTGAACTCAGAAACCTGAAGGGCATTGAGAAATCTATGGGGGAGGTGAGAGTAACTAAGGCCAACACACAGGTGGCAGGGAAGCGTGGGTTTTACCGTTAACAGGAATGTTGCAGTTGCCGATCACTTTAAAAGAGTTTCTGCATTTTTTTTTCTTTCTTCTTCGAAAATTGGGGGGGGGGGTATTATAGGTGAGGGGTTGCTATAGACGAGTAAATAAGGAATGGAAACCGTATATTGATGTAAATCCCAAGCAGAATCTTCAAGATAATGATGAAGAATTTCGACAGCCATGGGCGCCCATACCCGGGGGCCGCGGCCCCCCTAGCTCTCAGGGAAAGGAAAAAAAATGTATATTTACAGTCAGGTGTTTTTCTTTTAAGACAATTTGAATGTCAGTTGAGACATAAAAAGTTTGCAGAAGGAAATAATCTAAAACTTTATTAGAAAATGCAATTTTGATTAGAAAAAATTAACAACTTTATAAAACTTTTTTTCATAGAAGGGATGAAAACACATGTTTAATATTTTCCCTCCACAAAGATATAGTAGATCACTAGATGCTAGTAAAATTTGAGATCATTTATATAAATCCTTTAGGTTTTATGAGTCTTCAAATATCGAGATTTTGCAAAATTGTTGATTTTCAAATTAAAATATCTCAAATGGGACTGAACAGAAAAATCTGAAATTTTCTCAAAATATTCTTCTAGTGCCGTGTAATGAACATATAAAGTTTCATCACTGTGTTCTGACCAGAAGTATTCTATTTTTAATAAAGAAAATGCTAAAAAATAACACTGTCAAATGAGCGAATAACAGTGTTAAAATACAAAAAAATTGTCAAAAATAATATAATTATTTGTTGTTGCTAGTAAAATTAAATATGTCATGAAACTAACATATTAAATGTTCCAAGGTAGTAGTCATAGTGATCAATACTACAGCAGAAGGAGTCCATATTGCCACATTTGCTGAGGAAGCCAGAATATGCTGACTTGAAAAAGGCAAGTCTCTACAGACTCCTCTGTAGCTCCTTTGTTCAGTAATCAGTAGCTGTGCTTGACTGAAGATATCAAAAAAATTGCCCCTTCAGTTAAAAAAATTGTTTATTTTAGCGATGGAGAGGTAGCCAGTACCAAAACAAAAATAACTTTTTGAATATTTGCAATCACTTGGAAGCTGAATATCATTTTTTTTGCCACTTCTCATTGAAAGAATGCCTGCGATGGGATTGGAGGGGGTACAAAGAGGGCTGTCTCAATGGCTAGTTTGCAAAGACCATATTTGGACCAGATACCTTCAGCAGAAGAAATGTTCAAACTTTGTTGTGAAGAAATTAAAGGTATTTCCTATATATTTGTACCTTTACATTTTTTAAACCTTTGGCTCAGCTGTGGAACAAACTTCTAGCATCACAAGGTGTTACATTCACTCAAAAATTTATATTTATAGAGAACATAGTGTTTCCATTTTGCCAGAATTTGAAATAAGATCTTTCGAAGTAAAGGACATTGTTGCCTGCATTATGATCAGAACTGGTGGATTGGTGAAATTGATTTTTTTAACTGAAGTAACTGAAGGGGCAACTTTTTTTATATCTTTGATCAGGCACAGCTACTGATTACTGAACAAAGGAGCTACAGAGGAGTCTGTAGAGACTTGCCTTTTTCAAGTCAGCAATATGGTCTCCTTCTGCTGGAGTATTGATCACTATGACTACTACCATGGAACATTATTTAATATGTTAGTTTTATGATATATTTAATTTTGCTAGCAACAAAAAATAATTATATTACTTTGACAATTTTTATTGTATTTTAACACTGTGTTATTCGCTCATTTGACAGTGTTATTTTTTAGCATTTTCTTTATTAAAAATAAAATACTTCTGGTCAGAACACAGTAATGAAATTTTATATGTTGATTACCAGGTACTAGAAGAATATTTTGAGAAAATTTCAGATTTTTCTGTTCAGTCCCATTTGAGATATTTAAATTGAAAATAAACAATTTTGCAAAATCTTGATATTTGAAGACTCATAAAACCTAAAGGATTTATATAAATGATCTCAAATTTTACTAGCATCTAGTGATCTAAGATATAGTAGATCACTAGATGCTAGTAGGGGAAAATATTAAACATCTGTTTTCATCCTTTCTATGAAAAAAAGTTTTATAAAGTTGTTAATTTTTTCTAATCGAAACTGAATTTTCTAATAAAGTTTTAGATTATTTCCTTAAGCCCTAACAAATTTTTGGTCATAACATGCATTGTAGACTGTTTCTTGTAGATTAAGAGGGTTTTTACTTCAAGTTGATATCTTCATAAATAAAATAGTTACTTAACTTACCGCTAACCTTTGAAAATGCCAAAAATGCCAGATCCTTCTAAGCAAAATGGCACTAGTTGCCAAAGCGTTAGTGATAAAAATGTGAGAAAAATTATTTTGTAATCCCAGATACACATAGAAATAGAACATTTATACTTAAAAATAAAATAAAATATGTCAGCAACACCCATTGGTTTATTTGATATGGATTGACCCATAACTCTTGTATATCAAGACAATCAGCTAGGGCCCATAAACGTCACTATTCCGAAGTTTTAGTATACGGAGCTTTAATTTGGTTCCTGTACTTAAAAATGTACTGTGAAGGAACCTGATACGTGTGAACATGCTAATTCTACAAAATGTCACAATATACCAATTTCTTGCATGCACCCACAGATTTGCTTTTTGAAGTTTTTCCTAGAACTTAAAATTTAATTGTATTTACAATATCCTCTAAAAATTTCCTGATTGTGACTAATTGTGAATTTGAATTTGAACATCTATACTGGATATAAAAGAAGTCATTCTAACTTTTAACAGATTTAATTCTTTACAAGTAAGCTAGCTGATTTCGACCTGTTTTTACTGTTTTGAATGTTAGTTTAATGCTTGTGATAAAAGTATATATTTTCTTATTCTAGAGTTAGTACTCAAACAGAACCGTCATACTTTGAAGTAGAAGAGAAAAAGGAAGAAAAGCAGAAGGATGCAGAGGAGGATGGCAAAGAGAAAAGACGAGAAGAACAATCGGAGAAAAATTCAAAAATGAATGAACAAAATGAAATGGATGAAGAAGGAACAAAGCAGAAGTTAGATGTAGCTGGGGAGATAACAAAGGAACAAGAGAAAGAAGTGGAAAAGGAAGATAAAGAAATGGAAATAGAAGAAGGATCAAAGAAATCATTAAGTGTGGTTGAAAAGAAGAGGAAGAATCAAGAACCAGAAGCCAATGAACGAAAGACAAAGTTACCTAAGATAGCTGAACCAGATAGCACAGTGGATGTGGCAGATGAATGCAAGGACAATGATGGAAATATTAAAAAGAAATCAAACAGTGAGAGGAAAGAAGGCAAAGAAAAGGAAGAGAGCAAAGAGAATGAAGTAAGCAATGACAAATCAAAGGAATTAAAAAAACAGACCAAAGAAGATGAAGGACTTTTAAGAGAGGAAAAGTGAACAAACTCTAAACAATATAAGGCTGTTAAGTTTAACAGGAAGATGAATAAAGTGTCTCTTTATAGAAAAGAGATAGAATCTTTTCACCTTCATATTTTCATTAAGAATGAACTGTTAACCCTAGATTGTATAGAAATTGTTATTGAAATACCCGGGCATTTTTATATTATGAACATAAGCTATTTTATTTGCTGCAGTGAATATCCACAGTAAGTGTTCTTTGCTGTATCTCTGATGTACGTATATAGCTGTTTAAATTTATGGGTTCTGGACCCTCCAACTTTTAACACTTATCTCTAAAGTAAGAAGTTTTTTGAGTTGCCCAAATTTTATTGCCTCTCTCAGTTTATATGTTTGTAATTAATGAAGAGGGTATGTATTACTACGTTATGTAGAGTAAACTATAAAACTCTTCTATTTGTTGGTTTAGTTGTGTTTGGTCATCTGTTATTTGTTGTCTTAATAAGCATTCATTAATGGTTAATGTGTCAGAATAATATGTCATTTAAAATCATTCCGTTTGTATGTTGACAATTTTATTTTAATGATACTTGGTAGCAGATGATGCATGCAAGTATCGACTTTAAAAGATGAAATCATGTTGGTATGTACGAAACTCAGAGGTACATAACAGTTTATTTTAATTCCTGATTGCTATTGTTTGTACTTTTAATGTATCTTAATATTTTAATATTCACTGGTCCTCACTTCCTGCTGAAACTGCCCTTTAAGTAAAAATTCAATGTTAACAGTCTTTGCATTTGCAAAGTAACAAAGATGTAAATAAAAATTCAATTGAGATTTTATTAAAAACAGTGGAATGGTCTGTGTGCTTGTGTGCTCATGGATATGTTTCTCACTCAGGAAGGGTTGGTGTGCTGTACCTCCTGAACAGACAATATATTGTAGAATATATTTTAAAAATAATTTGGTATTCATTTTAATCATATTGATAGTACCTGTTAGATTAAGACTTTAATTTTAGTTAAAACGAAGCGTAATTACCACATTTATCCAAATATAAGCCATTCCTGAATGTAAGCTGATGCCTAATAAAGGGAAAAGGTTAAATTATCCCCACAGTGAGACAATAAACTGCCTCATTTTCTTCATAATGAAGTACAGTAGAATCCTGCAAACTCAGCCCTTGATAACCAGGTAATAATAATAACAATAATAATAATAAAACAGTAATAATAATAGTAATAATAATAATCACAATAAAACAGTAATAATAATAGTAATAATAATAATAACTAATAATTTTTTATTACTTGTCAGGATACAATGTCCATAGCTTCATCAGTACTCTTAATTCTATAGGAATATTTTTAGTTATTACAATACATAATATACAATACATATAATGACAGAATAATTAAAATACACATTTATAAATTTCTTATAATTAAGTATTAATATTTTCATAGTCAGTATGTTATAAGAATGTCATATTGGGTTCTGACTGCATTTCCATAACTTGGCAACCACGATGGGAAAATAAAAACAACTGAAATGAGGTTAATTATTTTATTGTAATATATTGACACAATTTTTGTTTCAAAGAAGAGTTACTATATCCATATTAACATGTTTAATGACAATTTTTAACGGTTTGTGTTACATTTGAGGCCAATAAACACATTTTTAATTTTTGCAATAATAGTTTTGATTTTTAAGCCCTTATTCTCAATGACTTGGTATTTTGGAAACTGTGCCAGTTCAGTCCATATTAGGTTGAATTTGCAGGAATCTTCTGTAACACTTTTCTCAGTTGAAATAGACCTGAAATCAGAAAAGGTAATACTGTAGTATCAAATTACTCATATTATGGGAAGTATAAAACTTGAATTTAATTTCAAATGAAACTACATATTACTGGTACATTGAAACTGTAAATGAAAATTACTAAAAAAATAAAATACAAATCAGTACTGTATATCACATGACTCATCAGTAGACCTGGGATTTTAGGCTCTAAAAAAATTAGTTTTAGGCACCTAAAATAGGCTTTTAAAACAAGTAAATTGGCTTTTAAAATAGAAAATTGGCACTTAAAATATGCTTTAAAATACTACAATATGCTCTTAAACTGTAACATGATATTTTTTACTGTAACAAACGTGATAGGCGTTTACCTATTCTAAACCGAAATAATTGCAAAATTAAGACAGAATTAAAAATACATTTATCAAAAATCAGTTTTGATTTATATGAAAAATTGACACAGTATGTCCCTTCTTACTATAAACTTGCTACTAGTTGTTTTGAGCGAATCCTCCCCCATCAGTCAGCATTCCTTTGGCAAAAAACTGTTTGGGAAAATAAAGTTTCTGTGAAAAACCCACCTTCTGCTGTTCTGCTCTTCATTCAGGGATGTCCATTAAATGATTGTGAAAGTTACAGAAGTTGAATTTTATTTTAAATGTACAGAATAGGCATTTTAGGCACTAAAATAGTAAAAATAGGCTCCAAATGTCAAAATAGGCATTTTAGGGCACTATAAAACTCTATAAATATAACTGATTTATCATATAATGTCAACATATTTAAAAATGTTCATCTTATTTCATAAGGCACAAAATAGGCATTTGCCTTAAAATCCCAGGTCTACTCATCAGTCATCAGTGTTGAATTTCAAATGGTTTTGGTATTTTTTGTTGTTGTAATTCTGTATTTTCCCGTTAGCATCAGTTTAAAATTACAATTTTTTTCATTTCTTTGCACTTGAACAGCACATTATATTGCAATTTGCCTTAATAACTGTATCACGAAAGACAAAGGACATGGAACCTGATAACACATCACTTGCTTATGCACTTATGTCCATTTTCCATGATGTTTCAGTTTGTAATACATTTTTAGTGTTGAATAGATTATGTTAATTCTTTGTGCAAAAATCCAGATAATCAATAAGTTGTTTTGGCTGCCGGAAATAAAATTGAGCAAGTTGCATGGTTATGAAACCTGGGAAGTAGGGGAACTGCTTATCTTGTATATATTTTTATCATTATAGCATAAAAACGTGTGATTTTTGCTGCAGGCATATATCATCACTCTTACTCTATGGGAAAAAATGCAGCTTATATTCAGCTAAATATGGTACTAAATCATTAAATATCTCTATATTGATTTAAAAAAAAATTTACTGTGTATTCTAATTAATAACTTAGTAGGAAGAGCCTTGAAAATGTGGCATTACAGAATAGTCTGAACCAAGTGTCGAGTGTTTATTTTGCACATGAACAGTTGTAAAACATGAGTTTTCGGGTGTGACATTGAAATTTATTGTGAGAGCTGTGGTGGAAGCGTTTCATGAAGCGTAAAGGTAGCCACAAGATTGTTTTACTGCTGAAATGTCTAGATTTGTTTCACTGTATAAGTGGTAAAAGTTATTGTTTATAGGATTTTGCCATATTCAATATAATGAACTTATATTTTGTAATTTTTATCTGTGGTTTCTAACAAACAAGTATCTCCTTCCCCATAAGGACTAACTTCAGTTTTAGCCAGTTTAGTGTGATTGCTTTTAAATATATGAAGTATCCAATATGTAACAAATTTGAATCAGATTCAGATACATGTTTCCCATGGAAGGCGATGGAAACCACCTTGATTCCGTCCCCAAATGTCCACAGCCTTCATCAAATAAAAGGTTATTTCATTTACAGTTTGTATTTTAATTTTTTCTCCATGCACATGTGAAAACTCGAACATAATTCATTTAGCTTCTTGTGTACTACCAGGTGGAAATACTAGTTAAGAAGATGCAATCTTTTATTGTAAATAATTTTAATATCACTAATTTCGAAACTGGCCATGACAGTGTTCGGTTAGTTACAATTTTTGTATAGATGTGGATAGTAGTTTTCATAAATTTTGTAATTATATTATAAAATTCATAAAGAACAAACAAAGAGAATTTACTTGTCAGTGGATAAAAACAAACACATTAGCTACCGTAACGTTCAGCCTGAACCCCCAGGCCTTCATCAGACGACTGAAATATTAGAAGAAGGTTGTGGTAGGGCCTATATTTAACACCTCCTCTTGCTCGTAGTTGTCGTTGCAGTTAAATGGGGGTGTATTCGGAAAACCGTGTTCGTCCAAAACTTGCCCGTTGAACTTGTTGTTTTTGTTGAGAAACTCAGTGTTCCTATAATGTTCGTTAATCCATTCTCTCGGTATATCATATGTGTTCCTCTTCATAAAAAACTATTGGCAATGGAAATTTTATCGTGGATTTCCCCTTAGTTAGCCTTTTGATAACACCCAGCCACTCATCGCCTTCATAGTTGTTGAGGCATATTCCCTTATTAATTAATGATGTTACATGCTTCATTTATTTTTCTCCTTAAAGGGTCCCTTATTAGTTTTTAGAATCCTGGTTTCACCGATATGATGTTTATCCTTTATCATGTATTGACTCAAACCAGTTCTCATCTTACTGTTCCTTATATCCCTTTCATGTTCTTTTAACCTTAAACCAATTGTTCTACCCGTTTCACCAATATATACACCACCAGTCTCTGCAAGCTATCGAGTAAACTCCTGGTTTGTCCAAGCTCTCTTTTGTCTTTCCGAGTCTCTTATATCGTGAAAATATGTTTTCTATGGTTTTTTCAACCCTGTACGCTGGTGTCAATTCATACTTATTTAGAACTTACCAAGGACGTTACTAACCCCTGGCTTGAAATTTACACTAACAAAATTCCGATTTTGGTCTTTATCTTTTTTCATCCTTTCACCTTTATCAGTCAGTTCCATTTTTCTCCAAATTTTCTGCAAAGTTCCCTCCCTGTACCCATGGATTTTGGCCAATTTGAAAATATGTTCTTTCTCACGAAGTCGGTCAGCCATGTTATTGCATAGTCTAATAGCGCGGTGCATGAAGTTCCGCCAGATATTAATTTTAGTCCTAGAATGATTTGCTGATCTACTAAGAATATATAGGTCTCATTTATTTGGTTAACCAAACAAATGTGACCTCTATATTCTTAGTAGATCAGCACATCATCCTAGGACTAAAATTAATATCTGGCGGAACTTCATGCACCTCGCTATTAGACTATGCAATAACACGGCTGACCGACTTCGTGAGAAAGAACATATTTTCAAATTGGCCAAAATCAATGGGTACAGGGAGAGAACTTTGCAGAAAATTTGGAGGAAAATGGAACTGACTGATAAAGGTGAAAGGATGAAAATAGATAAAGACCAAAATCGGAATTTTGTTAGTGTAAATTTCAAGCCAGGGGTTAGTAACGTCCTTGGTCAAGTTCTAAGTAAGTATGAATTAATACCAGCGTACAGGGTTGAAAGAACCTTTGAAAACATATTTTCACGATATAAGAGACTCGGAAAGACAAAAGAGAGCTTGGACAAACCAGGAGTGTACTCAATAGCTTGCAGAGACTGTGGTGGTCTATATACCTAGGTATTGGTGAAACGGGTAGAACGGTTGGTTTAAGGTTAAAAGAACATGAAAGGGATATAAGGAACAGTAAGATGAGCACTGGTTTGAGTCAACACATGATAAAGGATAAACGTCATATCGGTGAAACCAGGATTCTAAAAACTTTAAGGGACCCTTTAAGGAGAAAAATAAATGAAGCATGTAACATCATTAATAATAAGGGAATATGCCTCAACAACTATGAAGGCGATTTAGGCGATGAGTGGCTGGATGTTATCAAAAGGCTAACTAAGGGGAAATCCACGGTAAAATTTCCATTGCCAATAGTTTTTTTATGAAGAGAACACATATGATATACCGAGAGAATGGATTAACAAACATTATAGGAACACAGAGTTTCTCAACAACAACAAGTTCAACGGGCAAGTTTTGGACGGGCACGGTTTTCCGAATTCACCCCCATTTAACTGCAACAACAACTACGAGCAAGAGGAGGAGTTAAATATACCACAACCTTCTTCTAATATTTCAGTCGTCTGATGAAGGCCTGGGGGTTCAGGCTGAAACGTTACGGTAGTTAATGTGTGTTTTTTTATCTACTAACAAGTAAATTCTCTTTGTTTGTTCTTTATGAATTTTATAATACAACTTCAGTGGAAAATATGGACCAACGAGGGTTGAATATTTGTAATTATAATTGTAATAACTAAGTAATGCACATAAACGATACAACAAAAATTTGGATGGACATGAGATACATGTATTCCATATAATTTGATCCTTCTGAACACTAATTTATGACAATAAAAAAATTTTGTTTGTTCCACATTTCGAGAAAATTCCAATTTTTTCATTAATGTAAAACTATTTTCTGCGTAATAGTAATAACCAAATAATATATATAGAAATTTTATGGGAATAAAATTTGGTTGGAGGTGAGATATGTTTTCTATATAATTTGACCATCTCCTACCAAATTTTTACTGCCATGTAATTTATATTTCTTATTTGGTTACTACTATTGCCCAGAAAATTGCTTACATTTATGTAAAATCGGAATTTCCTCAAAGTCTAGGACCAATTCTTTTTATCTTCATATTCATGTTCAGGAGAGTCATATTATATGGAAAACACGTATCTCATGTCCAATACAAATTTTATTGCCATATAATTTATATTTACTATTTGGTTATTACTATTGCACAGAAAATTGTTTTAAATTAATCTAATTAATGTAAAATCGGAATTTTATAAAAATCCAGAACCAACAAATTTTTTAACTGTCATATTCGTGTTCAGTGATGTTAAATTCATGAGGAAATCCTCTTTCTCACTAGCACACAAAAGTAAATTTGTTTAGTACAATGTAGTATCTGAAGGCCAGAAATTTAAAATGCTCTGACGGAACTATGTTGGCTATAATCCTCGCCATAAATGAATTTATTTTTTAATTATACCAGTGTGATTTTGTAAAACAGTTATACATCACTTAGAAAGTTCATTATCCGCTTTGTATAGTAAATTCATTTTGCACTACCAGTATGCGTGATTTGTAAAAATCCTATTGAAATCTGTTCCATTTTGTTTACCTTTTTTTCTTTGGGTGCATGATTTTGTATCAGTATAAGTACTATAATTAACGTTTAAGTGTGTACAAGCTGGTCTAGTCAAGACAAGTCAATGTGAAAATTAAGATAACTTTATGAACAAGCATAAGTCTGTTCTTAAAAAATTAGTTGTCGCTGGACACTGGGTATTAAGATTCATAAAATGTTCTGTGGACTGGTATATATTGTATTTTTGTTCTGATTCAGAGAATTTCAAATGGTACAACTTATGCAAGACTTCAGGTTAATATAGATGCCATTTACTAACACCTGCTATAAAAGCTGCATAACGCTTGTTGGCATTTAGATTGTTGTAATGTTTTGTCTTCAACTTTTGCTACATTTAATTGTCTGAGTGCAGTGTTTCAAGTATTTGCTTGTTTGTTTCTGAGGTTATTCAGTATCCCACCAATGTCTCAAAGGTAGAAAATTAATATGAAATCTAGGGTTACCTTGAATATATTGTAAAAAACTTGTACTTTCATACAAATTATATAATATTTGCAGAAAAGAACCCGTGTTTCTTTTACTTATTGTGTTGTGCAGCTTGCTCATGATTTAGTAAAGTGTTGGAGATATATTTAAAAGAACACTTGTAGTAATACTAGTGACACGTTTCAGTTCCTGATCTCTTACCAAAGGTAATATAATGAGAGGCTGAAATTTATCTTCACAGATTTTGGATTTAGAGAGAACATTAGCAGAATTAGTCATGTACCGAGTAATTAAGACCACAAAATTAAATAAAAAACATTGCTCTTCGTGAAAGATCTGTTGGCAAGACAGTAGATATGTGTGTGCGGAAATCAGCTGTTTTGTATAAAACAAGAGGTTGTTGGTGTGATGAAATGAAAGTATGACAAAAGACACCAGTGATTGGTCTAAATTCCACATATTCTTTATGCTGGATAGGTGACTGGTTCATGCGCTCAAGTCATTTAAACCTTTTTATTAAAATACAGTATGTTACGGTTAATGCTACAGAATTCTCTTAATCTACGAAAATACTGAGTTCTATTGAAATAAAATAAATGTGATACCAGTTGCTCAACTATGATATATTTTGTGATTCGCTGCCTAGATCTTTCGGTGTCTTGACACCATCTTCAGGGCATCTTTTGCTGGCTTGGAGTTCTAATAATTTAAAAATAAACTCCAAGCCAGCAGAAGATACCCTGAAGATGGTGTAAAGACACAGAAAGGCCTAGGTGACAAATCACAAAATATATCATAGTTGAGCACCTGGTGTCGTTTATTTTATTTCATTGATCGAACTCAACAGTATTGAACATCTATTTTAATAACTGAGTTCTATTAATACAGTGAATTGCTGCACATAAGGGTTGTTTAACAGCAAAATTACATAAATCTTAGTAGTGAGCCCAGTTTTAATAGCCCCATGGTTTTGTAATTTTTTGAAAACTTGCAGTATTAAATTTTATAAATTTAAAAATAATGTCCGTGTTTAGAATTTCTGAAATTAACATAATTCTTGAAGTAATATGATAATGAATTATACAATGAGGGAAGGTATACTTAATGCATTTGTTAACAGAACTAGTCTTCAGGAATTGGATATACATCACTTTGAAAATACTATTATATCCACTTGCTAATGAGGTATTTTTGGCTCACCCACAGAGAGGTTTAACCCTTTCAGAGCTGAATTTATATATATTTATATAACCAGGAAGATGAGATAAACTAGAGGTGCCAACTATTGCCCGTAATGATTACGGTTAATACGGAATTAGGGTCAAGGGAAAATTACTACAGAAAACTTAAATTGTTGCAAAAAAGGAAATTGTGAAATCAAAATGTCAACTTTTTTTCTATGGTCATCATATCTGAAGCATCTAAGCGAACAAATTTACCACTTCCGTCATGTTTTCTCTGATGCCAAAACTTACAACTTCTTAATCAGCTGGTAGTTTTTGGGTAATCTGTTTTCTGTATGGCTTTCTGCTTTATGTACTATATGATCTCGGCTTTCTTCATGTCTGGTATCAAATTTTTGTTTCTTCAATTGTCATCTTTTTGGTGTTCTGACTTAACAGTGACCGTGTGTTCAATCATTATACTTTCAGTTGATTGATTTCGCGTTTTATTAAATGCAGCGTATTAGATCTCAAATTGCAATCACTAGCAAAAAAACAGCAGTGTTATAAAAATATTGAGAATGTTTACAAAAGAGTGGCCATGTTTAGTTACTTCACGTCCAGTGTGTGCCCATGGTGGTCGAGATGTTTCCAAGAAACTTAGAAACATAAAACTTGTATTACTAATATATTTCGGATCTGAATTTTTGGAAAAGCCAGATGGGGGTTTCACACTATAGGATTACAGATAACCCTCCTGAAAGGTTGGAACCTCTGAATAAGACTCATGACTTTAGGATTGGCAGTAGCAATATGAGCTTGTGGAGTGACTTCGAAGCGGCAGTCTTGTGCAGGTCATGATTCATGTTTTGCCTCATCAATTATATAACCAATCATCAAGTAAAATTATCAATGAGCGTTGAATTTCAAATTGATTAAAATTTCAGCGGAATAGTTTGTTTCCATTAATGTTATTCTTAACACGTAAATAAAAATTCTCACATTTTTTGCATAAAACAGTAATCCTCAAGAGACCAGTTTTTCGAGTTCCTTATCTATTTGTTTGTAAAAGAAATAGGAGTATGACAAAATACCACACGATGGTCTCGGTCATAAAGAAGTTCCATAAATTTCTCCTAGAGATCGCTTCCTTCTTCTCTAAATAGGCAGCCCTCTGCGATCTTAGCAAGGCCTTCGATTGTGTTGATAGGGATATTCTACTGAATAAACTTGTTCACTATGGAATTGATGGAGATAAACTTAAAATATTTGTATCATACTTGACGGATAGGTATCAAAGAGTATATATTGATGGTTGCTGGTCAGCTCCAATGAGAGTGAACTATGGTGTGCCCCAGGGGTCTGTTTTGGGCCCCTTTCTTTTTGTAATTATGGTGAACGACCTACCTAATCATATGTCTACGAGCACAGTTATGTTTGTGGACGAATGCTACTTTCTTTACCACAGAAAGTAACTATCAACAAGCCAATCACATCATGATGAATGTTGCACTTGCAGAAGCTAATGAATGGTATGCTGCTAACAAGTTCTTACTCAATGCGTCTAAAACCCAAAACATTACTTTTACATTGAACAATATGGTCAACAGTGACAATGATTCTACCAATGTTAAATTACTGGGGTTATTACTAGACACTAAGCTTTCATGGAACGACCACATTACTGGTGTTTGTATTAAACTTTCAAGAGCGTTGTATCAACTTAGAGTTTTAAAGACACTTCTCCCTGATAGATATGTCAGAGAATGCTAGTTTTCTCTCTTTCATAGTGTTTTGACCTATGGCATAATCCTCTGGGGCAATGGCCCCAAGATAAAAGAAGTGTTAACATACCAGAAAAAAGCCATTCGGATTTTGTGTAATTCGAACAGGTTAGAACAGTGGTTCCCAAAGTGGGGTCCGCGATGGTGTTTCAGGGGGTCCGCAGGCGGTTTAAGAAGAAATAGGATATCCCGTAATTTTGAACTGCTTAACTGTGTTCCCCACTACTTGTCTATGTGAAACAGCATTCTCCCACCTTACGTACTTGAAATCAAAGTTGAGAAATAAACATGAAGTTGAAAGTGACTTAATATTGAAATTATCAGACATTAAACCTAACATTGCAGAGCTAATTAAAATCAAAAGCAGCTTCACTGTTCATATTAAGGAGTAAACTATGTTTGATACCATTCATATTGTTAGTTTGTCTACTGAATTTAATACAATTGAATCAAAGTATTTATTTAGTTTCTTATTTCAAAACCCAGAGGGGGTCCGCGAAATTTTAATTTTTTTCAAGGGGTCCGCGGACTGAAAAGTTTGGGAACCACTGGGTTAGAATATTGTAGACCGTTATTTGTATCAAATGGTATTCTTACCGTGATTAATATATATATACTTAGCAGCTTAATATACACTAAAAAACACTTAGTACATTTAACTATAGGAAACCAAGTGCACAATCATTCTACCAGAAGCAACCACTGTATATATAGAAACTACTGTAGGCTTAGTAAGACCATGAACTCCTTTCAATCTGTTGGTATAAATTTATTTAATAAACTTCCTATTGCAGCACACCATGTTAACGAGAAAAGATTTGCTGGAATGGCTTAGGAAGCACCCCATGTATGACATACATGAGGCCTATGTTGTCGATTCCAGTGAAATTGAATTTTAGATTTTAATTTTTAATTATTAATTGTGACAATGTCTATTACATACTCATGTTTAATGACAATAAATATATCTTATCTTATATCTTACTGTAGTTTCGATCATAGGCCGTGTGAACGCAATACTATCGAATATCGATCGAGATGAGTTCGCCATCTTTGAAAGGCGTTAGTGCACGTATTTTTCAGATGGGGGTGATAAAAGGTTTTAAATTATGTCTAGTGTTTCTTTTCGCAAGTGTAATTTCTTTTTGATAACGTACGGGATGTTACCGGGTTACCAGTATTATTAAGTGTGTGCCGGATGGATGTCCATTCAACAATAATCGACAAACGAAAGTGGGAAGGCAGTGTGTAAAATGTCATCGTGACTGACAGAGTGGACTGCCCCAGAAATCGGAAGCAGAGCCCAGGACGAAAATACCTGAGCGGAAGGTGAGTAGTACAGTTTGTAATCTATCCAAGGGAAATATGTGGTACCGAAGTCGTAAATTGTGGGCATAAATTTGGAGATACGATGCAATTTTAGTAAGTTACCAACAGTTCAGCCCAAGATATTTGCACATGAAGCAACACGGCCCGGATATTCACTTAAGGGGGGGGGGGGTATACAAGTTTGGGTACTATGAAATAGGTGAAATTCATTTTTTCTACAATTACATACTATTTTCAGAATTAATTAAACGGTTACAGTTATGGGTAACTATCCTTACAAAAATAAAAAACTACCATATCATTTTACTATGTCTTTCATTTCTAGGCATAGGATTTTTTCTTGCCGCATTTTGTAACGGAAACTTCTATCAGATGGGTCTTCCATTGAAGCGAGGAGATGCATTATCCCGTTTACTTTTTAATTTTGCTTTGGAATATGCTATTAGGAAAGTTCAGTAAAACAAGGGAGGCCTAGAGTGAAATGTAAATCACCCTATTTCAGCTTATGGAGATGATGTTTGTCTATTGGGTGATGACATAAATACAACCGAGAGAAATGCAGGAAGTCTTTTTGATGCCTGCAGGAATGTTGAATTGGAAATTAATACAGAAAAAAACTAAGTATATGGTCATGAAACTTCAAAATAATGCTCTACAAAATATTAGAATAGCCAGTAAATCTTTCGAACAAGTGGAGGAATTTAGATATCTGGGGGTAATAACTAATTCCGTGGCACTACATCCTTGAAGGGATAAGGCCTACCATAGGCAGATGGCAGGATTGGGGGTATTGTGGTCAGCATGCCGACACCCACGGCCGTTAATGGTGGTTTCCATTCCCGGAGCCGCTACTTCTGCATCAAGTAGCTCCTAAATTTGAAACACGAGGCTGAGTGCACGTGGTTCCAAACCTTTCTACCTCAGAAAAATCCGAGGAGCGACCGGAGATCGAACCCGGGCCGACGGATCTGCAGTCAGCGATGCTAACCACGAGACCGCGCCGGTGGTCGGGGGTAATTATAATTAATAATAGTAATAACAGTAATTATTACACAAACAAATAATATTAAGATAGAAGTTAAATGTGGACTGAAATCAGGAATTGCTTGTTTTTATGGAGTTCAGAAACTTTTATATTCTCGTCTCCTATCCATATACTAGAAATACAAATTTATAAGACAATTGTCCTGCCGGTTGTATTACATGGATGTGAGACTTGGTCGCTAACTCTTCGGGAAGAACATAATCTGCGAGTGTTCGGAAAAAGGGTGCTTAGGAATATATTTGGACCTAAGAGAGATGAAAATGGGGACTGGAGAAGACTGGATAAACGACGAGCTTCATAACTGTACTTTTCACCGATTATAATGAGGGTAATTAAATCATGGGGGTGGAATGGGCTGGACATGTTGCACGCAAGGGGGAGGAAAGACATATCTAAAAAATATTGACTGGGAGAACCGGAGGGACCACTTGGAAGACCTAGACATAGGTGAGAGGACAATTTTAGAAATATTAGATTTAAGGGAAGAAGGATTTGCGAGGAAAATTTGGATGGAATGAGCTCAGAACAGGGTTGAATGGCGGGCTCAGGTAAGCGCGACAATGAACCTCCGGATACCATAAAATAGATACTATTCATTTAGCTTGCTTAGGAATTGTCTATTGCCATTGAGTAAGTAAGTATCTAATCCACAGTTTAATCTGTCGTCTGTGTAGAGTATGCAAATTCAGTATTGGCAACATTGTATTTTTCGTACTAATCAGAATTGCGTGACTGTTGAATTTTCCACTATTGTAATACTTTGTACCAGTATTTGAAATGAAAAAAATATATTCTTAACAACCGGATCATTGGGAATTATCTACTCTTGGATTTAGAAGTAAAGAACTCCCACCCAAGTCCTTAGAGAGGCATGTCTTTGGAAGAAGATTCCACCTGTTATTCGATGCCATATTTTCTCTCTGTTCTCTCTATTGGCTGTCTGTTTGGGATCGACAGTGTCAATAGAACAGCACAGGTTTCCCCCCCCCCTTTTTTTTTACTTTCCTTGGTATGTTGCCATGATGAAGTGTACTACTGTAATCACATAAAGAGAAGCGGACAACATGGAGAATATATGCACAAGTAACTAGAGAGATATTTATTATTTAAGTAAACAGATTGAATAGGCGAGCTTATTAGTATATAGTTACAGTTTATTATAATTGATACAGTTTATTAGTGTTGTAGGCTTTATTACACTAATCCCAATGTATTAAATATTTTTTAATTAAGTGCGAGTATCCATTCGAGTTTTTATCCATTAATTTTTTGAAATTTTCTAGTAGGCCTACTCCCAATTTAGTAAGCAATGGAGGTAAATATATTTTTCAGGATTCACGTCAATCTGTTAGCCCTGGGGAGAAAAATGTGTCACAAGTCCCTTCAGTGAATCGTCATCTCTGAGACTTGAAGGTCAGTTCATCGCAAATGTAGCCGAATTCATCTATAATAATAATAATAATAATAATAATAATAATAATAATAATAATAATAATAATAATAATAATAATAATAATAATAAATCTGCTTGATTTAGAGACTTTATTGGCATAATGAAAATCAAAACACTACAGCCTGCTATACACAATACTCATCTAAATAAAAAATAAGGAAATATTTCACTACATAGTGATATTCGTGCTTACAGGCTCACATCCAGTACAATAGACTACTGGTACTTGACACAACACAATTCAACCTAATTCCAGATAAAATCTTAACATTTCTGCACAGTGTTGTTTTTCATGCTTCTGCCTAATACAGCATATCATTACTTGAAATATATCTTGAATAAAACCGCTAAATATAAGTTAAATATTCCTATGACAGGCCGAAGAGTACGCTAAAATCAGATGTTGAAAAGTAGCTGTCACAGTGAAACTATACCCGATGGGAAAATTTACATATGTGAATTTAGGATGAAAAATGCATTAGACTGACCATTTAGATATCTTGTTAAAAAATCATATCGATCAGTGTAACACCTTATAGATTTGTTTTCCGAATACTGGTACCTTAAATTGGTTGGTATATGGTTATTTTAGTACGGGGGTGTACTACAACTTAGGCCTGTGGCCGCCGCCGGTGTTCCGGAATTTTGTCCCGCAGGAGTTCTTGCCATTAAATCTACTGACATCGACCTGGGCTGGGATCGAACCCGCTACCTTTTGCACAGAAAACCAGCACGATATTAACTCACCACCCAGGCCGACCGGGTACGTTAAAGATTTAGTTGTTCGACACCCCGTATTATCCGACATGTTTGTGGAAGGTGAAATTCTAAATTTCATTATTCCACTAACTTGTGTGATTGTGAAGGGAATGTAGGAATGGAGGCTGGCAGAAGGATCATATAGTGAAAACTATTGATCTGAAGGATCTGTCATGCTCATCCATGCGGAAAGGTTTTCTTCCGTATTGCATCTTGACAAGTTATGTTTTGGACAGAAAACATGTTGGCATTTTATCCCACAGGCAAATGTTACCAGTTAGTTAGTTAGTTTATTTTCTTACACAGTACAATGTTTTACATTAACCTACACTTATAAGTTTACATATACTTATAACTACATTTCTTAAAGTTTAACACACACATTTACAAATTAATAATTTACATACAAATATTCAATACATGTACAATATTTAAACATGCTACATTTTACTACATTATACATTTTAATATTATTTCTAGCTCTATTTTTACAGTATATGGAAGATTAATTATACAAATTAAATGATAAATTTAAGAATATAGTATATACACACTTACAAAGAATAGAGATCACTTATATTATAAAAACAGTTTGATAAAAGAAAGGATTTGAGCATTTTCTTAAATGAAATTTCGGTTTTTTGTGATGTGATATGAGAGGGGAGTGAATTAAATACCTTAGAGCATAAGTAGTATGGAGAAGATTCGAATAGATGGGTAGAGTGTTTCGTCAGTGCTTTGCTGTTATTATGTCGGGTGTTGTAAGAGTGGTAGTCAGAATTAACTTTGAAAAGGAGTCTATGAGAATAAGCAAACAGGGCGGCTTCAAAAATAATGATACATGGTAGTGGGAGGATCTTGTGGGTTTTAAATAAAGGTTTGCAGGAATCGAGAGGCTTGGCATTATAAATGGTACGTATTATGCGTTTTTGCAGGACAAAGATTCTATTTATGTGGAATTGATCTGCTGATCCCCAAGCAATAATGTTATATTTTATTTTAGAATAAATATAGCTGTAATAGCATTGCAGAAGAGTTTTCTTATTGCAATAAGATGATAGTTTAACGAATAAAAAGGTATAACTAGATAGATATTTACACAAATTTTGTATGTGTCCCTTCCAATTTAAATGACAATCTATCGTTAGCTCTAGAAATTTAGAGTTCGCCACTTCTTCAATTTCCATATTATTAAACACTGCGGTATTATTGATCGCTGTATCTTTAAAAAATCTGGACTTAAATATAATAAATTTAGTTTTAGACGTGTTAATAGCTAGACTATTTTTTGTACACCAGTTATGAAAGTGTGACGTCGTACGAGATGCCGAAATTTTGATATCGTCGAGCGATTTTCCTTGAATAATTAATGTACAATCATCTGCGAACATTATTGTTTGGGTATCAGGGAGGTGTGATGGAAGATCATTTATGTACAGAAGGAAAAGTAATGGGCCTAGAATTGATCCCTGTGGTACTCCTTTTGTTACTGGCGATGGATTAGACCTAGATTTACCACATTTATGGCTTATCTCTACTGTTTGCATTCTCATAGAGGGATACGATTTTATCCATTTAAGAACAGTTCCACGAATTCCATAGTTGCTAAGTTTTTCAAAGAGGATATCATGTTGAATGCTATCAAAGGCTTTCGACAGGTCTACGAATATGCCTAATGTCTGTTTGCCTTCATTCAGTTGCTGGTGGATTTTTTCCAAGGCTGTAAATATCCCTGTTGTGGTTGATTTCTTGGAAACAAACCCATGCTGGTGTTCCGAGAGGCATTTCTGATATTTTAAGAATGATGAAAATTTTGTGTGCATAATTTTTTCCAAAAATTTAGAGAGCGCTGGAAGAAGAGCTATAGGTCGATAATTATTCGGGCATGATTTCTCTCCTCCTTTGTGTAGAGGTTTGATCAACGCTGTTTTAAAAGCATCCGGAAATATTCCATTGTTCAAGGAATTATTTACAAGAACAGTGAGTGGCTTCACAATGTGTGGTCCCACTTTCTTTAAAATTGCAGGTGGAATTTCGTCTAATCCGGCAGAGAACGTACATTTCATGTTTTTTATGGTTCCTAGAACCCCTTCTTCAGTGACATCAAAGAGTACCATTGAGTTTGGGAACGTAGGCCTAGGTATATTAATGCCACTGGGGCTGCTTATTTTGGGAGGAGTGGGGATATTTAGAAAATGGTGATTTAGTACGTTTGCCATTGCTAATGGACAGGTGACTGATTCGTTTTTGTAAACAACTGGTTTGTTGACTATTATTTTTTAGAGGGTTTTATTGTATGGCCCCATAGATTAGACTAGACTCTAGTCAAAGTGTTCATTGATGTTGAAGGGGTAGAAAGTAGAAACAAGTCAGATTTCTTAGAATTTGACCATGCAGGATAGGCAGTTGACTGGAATGTTTCTCATCCAGTCCGCTAGGATAGGGCAGGAACTGTACAATGGTGCCTAGGTAATAAAAAATAATACAGTACCGTTGTATTACAATAGGCCTCTCCACAGATTGTTTATTACAGTGAATAAACTTAACCTTAGTGTTTGCACTAGCCTACAATTAAAATAAAGTATTTTGGATCAGTGATAAATATGAGGGAAATGAGCTGATCTTCATCTGTTTTACAAACTGAAGAGAATCACTGCACAAAGTGCCAATGCGCACGCGCAGTACTGAAAAAAACAAAAGCCGGATAATATGTTGTCTATATTCTTTTCGATCTTGTTTTCACGGTTGATGTATCTAAAGCCAGGAAGATTTTCGGCTAACTTACTTTTTTTTTATAAAGAAATAAGGATACAGCCTACGGTACAGTACACGCAGATCAACATCGTCTTATCAAATGGAACATGTCTACATGGGTCGCTTGCATCAGTTGAATACATGGCAAGCATGTGCAGAGAGCCTATATGGGTGATTCTTCAAATACGGGAAAATTTGTGTTCCGGAGTGATATTTCCCTTCAAATTCAACTTTAAAAAAAATTAAAATAAAAGTTTGTTTCTACTACTTCCATACTACAACTATCACTTTGAAATGTCACTAACTTTAAATTCTGATATTGAAAAATCAAATTGAATTCAATGAAATGTCATCCACATGCCCTGTCCCATACCCCGGTTTTGTATATTCTAATGCATTTTTCCACAAAACAAAATATTTCCTTTTCAACTTTTTTCCTGCCAATGAGTATGAATATGTGAAGAATATTAACCCCTAAAAAATAAAATGAAATAAAATTGTCACCCCACCTAATGAACATAAAGAATGTCTCAAGGATTTTTGGTCATCCACATGGCTGAAAAGAATAGAATTTTTTCTGCAGAAATGAGAAATTTGTATAAATGGCAACAGTGTTAGAAAGCCAACAGGGCAGCTTGTGGTTGAATTGTAAGGTTGAATTTTGCTTGCTTACAAACAGTTTGGGATTAACAAAGGACTTTGCATCATTTTCAAGGAAAGCGTTTTTATTCCCCGTCATTAACATGACTTCTAGAAAGTAGGCAGAAAGTGAATATTAATTAATTTTGATTATGCACTATGATAAACCTTCCAATTCAAAGTACCTGACTAAAGTTGAGCCTACAGAGGTTTAGAAATGGCTTGCTGAGACCACTAAAACTCCTTTTTTGTCATCCAGATGTCTGATTTTTGCGTCATCCACCTGCCTCATGAAGAGGTATGTGGATGACTCTCAAGTCATGTAGATGATAAATGTTGGGTACTATTGTGTCTGTGGTGTCTGTGACCTGTACTTAAAATCTTAAAACTGATTAAGTGAATTTCTGCTTGATTCCCCCCCCCCCAAACCATAAAAACGCACTCTAGTTAAAATTACATTAATTCCGGAGTATGCACACAAATTTGCAAATTTGGTGCAAAATCAACTGAAGCACACTGAGAAAAATATGAAACCACATAAAGAAAAGCATATTGTTGCCAAAGTTAGTCCTTAATGTGGCCTTCTGCCACCCACGTATACACGGATGTCATTCACATGGCTTTAAAAAAATTTAAAAATTAAAATAAATAAAAATATAAACATTTAAGCTCTGCTGGTGTCATATTATAATCAAGTAACCCCTGAAGTATTTTAGTATTTTTTTTTAGATTTTTTAAACAAAATAAAAAATTTGGATTTTACACACTCCAAATTTTCCCGTATTTGAAGAATCATCCATATATATTTTTATCCATCTAGTAGAAGTAATTTATGTTTGAAGTAATGAAAATACTGTGATAATTTCTTTACGGTAAATCACACGCAAACATTTTTGGCTATATACTGAAAAGCGGATTGAAATCTGAAGCCTCGGAATAGATTTTTATCTGCACAAGCATTAACAATCGCTACTAGTTGATTGACAGTAGTGTGATAGGTCAAAAAAGGTTCCAACTGAGCAGAAATACAACATGTAGAATATTTTATTCAGGAAAATATGTATATTAATTTACAAGTAAAGGGGTCTATCAGACTATACATAAATCATTAAGATTATCGCTACAGAATGGACAAAACTCAAGAATTTAAGACGAATGAACTATATGCAATAATATTTCTCGCTAAACTTCAGAATTAGGTGATCGCCGTCTCAGCCGGGCCGTACCGAGAGGGACCAATGTAGCCAACATTACATACATGACTACGTGCCGATTGAACTCAGCAGATGGCCGAGTAGTCTATGGATTATAAACGACATGACACGCCACGCCGGTGTGTTTTCGTATAGGATGAAGACGAATAAAATCAGCATTAGTAGGAGTTAGCATAGGTAATTCCACGAGAGTTGACGAATTTATCTGATGCAACTCGTGAACTCGAGTTGGATTGATTAAGACTATTCCATGAATAAAATGTAACGGATTATATAAATAATAATTACTTTCGTGCTTTGTTGTATAAAAACAAAACTAACAGTTGTGAGATCACGGCATACTGTGAATCAACCATCCATGAATCGATTCGAGCTACCATGGTGCATATAAGACATAGTTAACTTCATTCAGGTAAGCTAACAGCAAAACAGAATAAACGCACACGAACTGGCTTGCACCGAATCGAAATTGTGTTCTTAATCAATGTACATTTCTATTATTTCAATTTCGAAACAAGTTATGTTGTATAAAATAATCGGGTTTCTTGCCGCTTAGTGGCAGCATCTGACTATTAATCACTGCACACTGATACTCGCGTCTCCAGTAACGAGCAGACGGTTTTATCACGATAAAACACCATCCTCGCGATTCCTACAAGAATATTCCAAGATAAACGGTCGTGATTGGTCTATATCCGAGGAATTGCTAAACGTTATTGGTCAGTATCAAACACGCGACGTATGAGTTGAAGTCTTAATAAATTATTACAAACAAATGCATTGGACTTCTTAGTGGTAACGATGTTTTACGAAAGATGTGGAAGGGTGAAAAAGCTTGTGCATTAAGGTAAGTAGTAACAGCTAAATTTTAGGTCAGTGACATGCAGTAAAATGATAGGTTATGTTAGGTTAGGAACAGCTACGTTAGTTTAGCAGCAGTGTACTGAATAGCGTGGGGTTCGTTATGTGCCATATCGAATCTCTTCCTGCGATGGGAAATGTTACCACTGCGACAATAGCTCCTTTTTCTTTTCGCGGCTCGGAGGAGCACGGACTGTAGTGGCGGAGCATACGGGGTGTCTCAAAAGAGTCTCCGCAGTGAGGTGAATGCTAACACGCTCACTCACCACAGTTAGGTTGGCAACGGATCCCGCTAATTAAAGCCGGTCTCTCACAGATTCACGATGAGGACATATCGATTATGGAAACCGTGACGAAATTTAAGTTTTACGTTTTCCGTAAATTTATCACCTTCACGGAATACATATTCAACTAAAACACTCTTTCTTCGATGGTTAACGTAATGACTTTACAAGCACAACCGTACGCGTTTAACTAAACATGCACTCAATTCGATGGTTCACACAAGAACTGCACTTCACTGCAAAAATATACAACCACACAGTTATCATCAGTTATCTGTTTTAAAGGGATGAGGACGGACACTACATCCTCCAAGGTCAATGTAGTCCCGCTACCAACCTAAGCACACCCGCATGCGTCTGATTGTAAGTTCACTGCGGAGACTCATTTGAGACGCACAGTACTTCGCTGTTAGTTAGCTATTTTTTTTGTTAAAGAGTTCCATATATTTTATATGTGAAATTTCAGATTTACGCACATAAACCAGATATTTTTGAAAACAATATGGCATTTCCTATCAGAAGAGATAAACAAAAAACAAAAATGTTAGATTTTGCAAAAAAATACTGTAGTATATATGACCGATTAACTCTATATAGGAAACAAAGCGTTTTCTATGCTAACATCTAACTGGAGCGTGTTTTTCAGTAGAACCTTTGAAGGAGGGAGGTAATATTTCTGAAAGGATAGAAATAGGATGTGTGCGAATGCGAAGGCTGGCCGAGTAGATAAGCGTACTCATGTCATGCTCATTGCAATGAAACTCAACTCAGCATGGGTCATGGGCATCCCCAGTCATGCAAGCCAGTATTCACACATCTTGTACATCTGGCAGTGTCTTCATCACGAGTGATAAGTTGATAACGGTTTAACTGTTCTTCAATTATACATTTCCCTAGTTCAGTCTTGCATTGCATCTTCGTACGTCCTATTTTCTTAGTCTATTTCGGTTTGCACTCGCTCCAACCGCACTCGCACCCACTTATGTACTTGCCTTAGGAGTTCATTTGGAACCGCACTTGCTGACGTCACTTCCGTGTGCAGGTGTACGAGTGTACATTTAACGCTTTTGGAATCGGGCCATAGTCTCCGCAGAATTGAAACAGGGCACTGCCAGTTCGTCGATGCGAAGACCTGTCTGTCACTCATAGCAAATAGAGAAACTACGTAATGGAAGACACTTGCCTTAGCGTTTCCATACTTCGTGGAGTATGTGGTCCACTTTATTATTTCTGTATTTAATTTGCACGAAAACTTCCAACTTTATTGTAAGACCGCAAAGGGAAATTAATTTTATTAATTTATCTGACAGATATTTGTTTACCAAACTGTTTTGTGTTTTACTTCATTTTTGCCTGTCTATAAATTATATATTGGAATATACACGTGTGGGGCAGTAAAGAATTGTTACACACGGTTTATATAACTATTAATATGTCTGCTAACAGGAGCTAGTCAGCCTGAGATGAACATTGATATCGAAGTTAATATCCCAAACTTTATAAATGAAAGTTATAGCGGATTCTTGGGGGAACACCGCAATCGTGATAGCCTCCTTAGCAGTTTATTTCTAATGCAATAAATGACCGCAGCAAGGTTCCATACGCAATGATTATGTGTCAAACTAAACTATTTTAAAGACGTGTGTGGAAGAAAAATGGTCAGAAATATAAAATATTCGTCTGTATCTATTGATTTATCAGCGTTTCAAACATCAGAGCAAACAGCTGCTTTAGAAACTTATGCATGTCACCAATTGAATGAAACGGGACCCTTTGTTCTTCTGACCAATACACAGGTATTAGTAGCTTATTGTTGCACCAATATTAAAATATAATCCACGGATTCCACCATAAAATATGCAAAAATGACAAATACCACACTCCAAGTGAAAACTGCGTGTGCAAACTATGCGGGAGTCGATGTGACAGATACCACATCAACATGTGCAAGAAAAGAATTAAATCACTGAAGGACTATGGAAAAGACTAAGAACTTCCTATTGCACGGTTGTGCGCTTTATCTTATTATTGATATTAAAATATTTCTTGCAGTTTTATACTGCAGCTTTGGAGAAATGACATCTTGTACCGTACGAGATTGATTGATCATTAACCTAAAATGTTCGTTGAATTCTAGTTTCTAAAATATCTAATTCTGCCTTTGGCTTAAATATTCTTTGTCTCTTATTATTATGCACAATTTCTTCTTCGCTGTCTGTTGGACTTAAATAAATAATCGTAGTAAATAATTCTGTCCAACTTAGAGAAACTTAGCATTTTTCTCAAGTCAAATGCCAACAGTAAAATATATGAAACACATTTTAGTTTAATCCGGTTAAACTTGCTAACTTTCAACTTTTGCTAATACTACAGTGAGTGAGTATAAATACTTCTTAGCGCCAAATAAAATACCAATTTTGGAACTTGGTAGATATAGCAGAAGGAGCGAAGTTATGATTAGGATTGGGAAGTACTGGTTCAAATTTTTTGAAATGGAGGAAGATGAAATTCATGGATAAATTAAAAATTTACTTTTAAATAATTTGTGAAAAGTTAATTTGTACATGCGTAATTATTTTTCTCTTGCTTCGCACGAAGCGTGAGCACGAATAATATAATAATAATAATAATAATAATAATAATAATAATAATAATAATAATAAAAAGAAAACTGTGGTACATAATAAAAGTCTCCCTGCATGACCAAGATAAGAACCATTGTCTGGGCCACACCAATGGTTGAAAATGTCTTTTTTGGTGCCTCCTAGACTGGATCTGCATTGCGCATCACGCACAATCACGCATCTCCCCCATGAAATGAGGTTATGCGCTCAAATTTGGCAACACACCCACTGGCAAGAAACGCGTTAACACAGCCCTGACGGCAATGAAAAATGTTATGCAGGGACTATCGACTGCGATGCAGTAGAAACTTTCAACATCCGGACCATATACTGTCCTATCTCTTTGTGTTTTTGTTATCTGTTGGCGCCATATAAGCCATTTTATGAAGAGCCGTTACTTAATATTCTGTAATCCTTTCCCCCAATGACCTAACTGCAGTGTTGTATTGTCTACAGCTCACAGTTCTGAGTTCATTATCTAGGTCTAGGGAGACGCTAGAAAATAAATTAAAAAATAAAAACCCAGTAGCAAGTAAACAAGACATTAAAAGTAAATTATTTCATGAAACACCACAAATTTAATCTCGCATTACCAACAGAAATAATTATCACTAACTTACTTTTAAATACATTTCAGTTCACGATCTAACAAAAAGTCATTTCTTATTTCGTCATACAGTATTTCAATGCAGTGAATTTTAAAGGAAAATAAACAAGGGAATAACGACATATTCTCATTAGCAAAATATAACAAGATATTCGTACTCGTACGGAGATTTAAAAATCTTTACAGCGTTTCAGAGTTGGTAGGGGTAAAAATGGACGTCATGATATAATATAATAATATTTACTGTCCAGCATGATTTTACGTGCCCTAGGATCTGATTTCCCTATTTCCGGACATTTTACACGACATTTGTAATGTATTTTCTAGCCGCAAATTAGGCCTAAACTGAAGAATATCTTCAAAACACTTATATTAGGAATATAGAAGATTCTCCCTACACAATGAGTTGTCACCAGTCCTGATACGACGGGCCTACTTGGTACAGCCCCTGTAATGATTCAAGTTAAAACGTCCGAGAATAGCGTCACCTACACTATCTACTAAAGAAATAATTACTATAGTAATTTTAATTCTACTATAGGAAATACCGACTGTTCCTAGTAACTACCATAATAATTATTATGGTAATTATTTTCACTAAGGTAAACAAGAGTTTACAACAAAAATGAAACACATTTAAAATGTTTACGATATAAAATAAATAATTATACTGGTGATAAACTACTAATACTGCTAATAATAATAATAATAATAATAATAATAATAATAATAATAATAATAATAATAATAATAATAATGCTCCTGCTGCTGCTAATAATAATAATAATAGTAATAATAAAAATATAATAATAATAATAGATAACACCATATTACTACTCGTGTTGCTGCTCGTTTCATAAACATACTCGTATCGTATCCTCAAATCTTACATACTCGTATCTTAATAAATACCATTATAGGCTTGTTGCATAATGTACTATTACGGTTCCCAGGCTACGTCATAGAAAGCATGGTGTGGAGGGAGACCTGCGCATGATCTCTACAGTATTTTTCATATGGCGTAATTCAGTTAATCATTCGGATAAATTTCCCAAATGAGTAAGTTTGCTTCTGGTATATGAAGAGCTTCTAATGACTTAATTGCATCACGAGAGGTCGTTTAAATAATTAAGAGAAACACATAGTCCAGAAATAGACAGACCTGCAAGCAATAAACCATGAACAGTGGTAGAAGGCAGGGGAACGCAGAAACAAGTTATCTCTGACTGATGCTAGAACGCACACCTGTGCTGATTGGTCGTTGTCTCTCTTTCTCCCCATGAGTAGGTTTAGTAGGCGATCACTATGGCGGACGTCTTTCCATTTGTTTTGTTTGATGCGCTATTGTATCGTGTTTATTTGTGCTTTTCAAGAAGGCGATCTTTAGTATGTGTGTGTTAAATGTGTGTACATACATGTGTGACTATTGAACAAACTGGAGAGTAGAGTGTTTTCATCTGGACGCGAATGCAGAGGAAATATCATTTCAGACCACATGGACGCTCTGTTTTCGGTATGTACAATGTCAACACTTATCTTCTCATGGAATCTCATGGCAACTTGGTTATAGAATATACACATATCAAATCAGAATTTTATGTTATATCATACTTCGGAATAATTTCACCCCAGAATAGTTCATTCACCAAACCCCAAACCACGATGTAGACCTGCATGTACCATGTTATGTGATGCATGACAGTGTTCGGCCTCGTAAACGTCTGTCTGAATCTGCGTACCACGCAAACATACGGCTTCTTCCAATACACCGCTCTTCAGTAATTTTCCATGAAGTACACGCAGTTATTAATGCAATCCCTATCAAATAGTGCCAAAACATAGCGCATTGTTCTGTAACCCCTCCTGCACTAATTACTTTCATTCGTTTCCTTTCATTATTTTCTTAATATTTACTCGTCTTTTTCTGCCCTCTCTTATCTCGTTTATTTACCATTGATAGCCTACTAGCCTGCTTGAAGTACATTACAGAACTACACTACCTTGATTTATTTCAGTTGTAGTTTGTCACAAATGGTAAAAAAAAGGTATAGGCCTAGATCGTTTAAATACACTGTACTAAAAATGTCAAATATATTAATACTGAAATTCGTACGAATATTTTCCGGACAGAAATTCATCAAATAAATAAAGTCATCAGTAGCCTAAATACAGCAGGGTGTAATGGGCATTTTAATACATAATATAATTTATTTTAAGGATAAATTTGGATACGCTGTACTGTCCAACTTTTCTCCGATTTGGACAGGTTCCACGGTTGCGGGTGTGACAATGTGACATGATTTTCATACATTAAATCATATGTATTTTTACTTCAAATTTCAGAACTGAGAATATATTTAATTTAGTGAGTAGTATAACATGTTATTAATACAATCTGAAGATAGCAGTATTTAATTTTAGACTGAGTCGGCTAAAAAATCACGAATAAATGTTGCGGTTGTGACAAAACTTTATCCTTCCTTCCACATAAAGATGTTCTTAAGTTATTTCCTCTTCTTCCTTTGAATCAGTATGGTTCATAATTTTTTCTACAACGAAGAAAGGACTAACACAATAAAGAATATCATTATTTTATTCATAGTCACTTCCAAAACACAATATGTTTTCTTTATGTTGCGGTGTGAATACATTTACGTTAATAAGCTTGATTTAAAAAGGATAATATTATTTTAAAATGTTATTTAAATATAACAAATATTGGAACAAGGTAGAAAAATGTAAAAACTACTGAAAGATGAATTGGCCACTCAGCCATTTTATAATTACGGGTGGGACATTCTAGCCTATTATAACTACTTTTGTTCATTACATGTCATAAATAATGAATTAGAACTGGTTCTATTCATTTTGTGAAATTTACTATGGCTTCTCCCTCATACTACATGGAAAGCATTATTTAAAATTGATTTTAAATATTTAAAATTTGTTTTTCAAAAGCTATTACGGGTGGGACATAATTTGGACAACGATTTTAATTTGCTGTTCGGCTATTAATGTTAGATAGAGTCTTAATGTTATTGTTAATGAAGGTATGAGGGATTAAGTAAAAATTATAAACTATGTCCAGATTGTCAAAACATTTATTTAACGCTTACAATAATAATTTAACAAAACTATCACCATTACGGGTGGGACAAAATGTCACTTTTTGCTACTTTATATCGTAATTAACCACATATGGTTTTTGAAGTAAATCTTATACAAAATTGTACCTTAAGATGTATATTTTCATAAATCAAATAGGACATAGCTAATTATTCCTGACTACTTACTTTTAATGAATGTTAAAATCATGCTATAAATGTAAAAAAAAATTAACTGCAACGGAAGAAATAAGTAATCGACAAATTTTACACATAAAACAACTTCATATACACATAATTCCTTAATAATCAGTGAACTCTAGTTTTTAAACTTTGATTTGACTTCCCAATTATACTAGTTTTATAACATCTCTCTTTGAGGGAAATATTCCCATATGGCTGCACTGTTTTTGGTTTGTGGGTGCGACTAAATTTCTCAGGGTTTTACCTGCCAGACAACAAAGTTAATTTACGTGTATTTTGTACGTATTATGTATGTTTACAGACCTGTTCTTAGATCACGTGGCCCATGCGAAGTTCACTGCCAGTCGTAATTCTCGCCTTCCAACAGCCGTTTTCTATTACACAGATTGCCGTTTATAGGTTAGAAAAGTCACATCTTCATTATCATTTTCCCAGTTTTTCGGACACTTTTTCTCGAAACGTGAATTTTCTTATGTGTAAGAACCCAAGCTAAAAATCACCATTTTCAACAATTGTATCACTATTCCTAACCAAACTGCCACTTACCAGGGATACGTGAATGTAGTTTGCGAGGAAAATGGGCCATGTACCTAATGGTAAGTAACAGTAACATACCGGCTTGAAATATCGCACCGGATTAGATTAAATAACTATCCGAAAAGTAAATAAAAGCTGATAGAAAACTAAATGGTTATAAATAGTTCCTTGTTTCAACAAAGTAGAATGTGAAAGACCATTTTACTTTCCACACTGTTAGGCCTACATATTTTTACATTCCATAAACTTGAATAAATTACCGACATGGCAAAATGTAACCCATTAACGTTTTTAACAAAGGATCTTTTGTTAATAATTTTTAACTGCTTGAGGCCAAGAGGCTAAAAGAGGAGAAAAATCTATTTTGAAACATTACGTAGGCTATGTTAGTAACGTTTTGCGAAGAAAGTATCCGACGTGTTTGAACTGTACCGCATTAACTAATTTGAGGAGGGATCCAAATGAAATAAAATACCCTTTTGTGAACATCCACGTAGGAGCTGATATAACTTCATCAGTTTATAGGGTAATTATTATCTTCTAGAAAGTTTTAGAACTTTCTAATTTCCTTTTCATACATAAATAATTCACTGAGAGAATGAAGGTAGAATGGGGATGGAGTGTAATAATCATTCACGGTCTTCTGAGGGATAACGTTGACATGATTCTGTTGTGGAGGTAAGTGCTTCGTTAATTCCATTACTAAACTCTTTTTCAAAACTGCTGTAGTTCCTTCACATGGAACCTGTGCTTTGTCTGCGAATTAATTCTCATTTCAGAACGTTTGTGTTTTTGATGGAGTACGCTCCGCAATTTTCAGTCTACTTGATCCACTACGTGATACATAAAACTAATTACATACTTTGCCATAAATTTGGGTCTTTGAAGTCATGTCACATATTTTAATTTATCTATTCTATAAAAGCTTCCTTTGAAAGTGGAAGAGGTATAAATACACAGATTTTAACAGATAGTTCCTGTCGTAGAAACAAACATAAAGTCAAATTCAATTTTATCACGCTAGCACTTTCCTAAAAACCATCTTATCCCTAAAATTGAATCATGCTTTATTCGATAAATATTGTCCGTACTATTCTAATTTTTCTTCTCAGCAGAGGAAAAAAGAAAAGAATACATTTACTCTTTCAGTTTTTTTTTTCCAATAAAGTTGGCGGTTTTTGTACAAATTAGATACAAAGATTATTACGTGGATTACAGAAATCCGTGATTTAAGGCATCATCCGAGTATCTTACGCTTTGTTTTGGTACGTGTGGTAGAGGTCACTGCAACGTGATTCAAGTTATCTGGCAGCGCGCTATTGCAATTCCGCGGGTCCATTAATTTTGTACAAAAGCATAAAATGCAATCAGAAAGCGCAAAATAGATTTTATATTTATTGTAATGTGAATTGATAACTCTTTCAATCTTCGCCGTTATGCCACTTCCTCTCCCTGGAAGTGAAGCTTTGGTTGGAGAATCTTGTTTTGAATTCATGAATGTGAAATTTCATCAGTTTTCTCTTAAAAATGCTTTGCAATTAGTTGGAAATTATCTCAGCATTGAAGAAGTATGTTATACAATTCTGAGAAAAAGTAAAATATTGTAGAATTATGCATAGGGATTCCTTTGAAAGTACTGTAGGTCTAACCCACGAAATATTAGATGTTCTTAAAACACAATAAAAGTTATACCAAACTATCTCAGCTAAATTCTTGTTGATATTCAATAAAATTCTAGACTGAGGGGAAAAGAAACTAGACTTGTTCTTTCTTTCTTTCTTTCTTTCTTTGTCGTACGGTAGTTCTAGAAGTATTTAAATCTTGAACTACTCAACTATCTTGATTCACAAAGGGGGTTATGAAAACATGATAAAAGAGTGGAGGCCAATTATATTTTCTGCATTAAGGAACATTTTTGAACGAGTTCTAATTCAAAATTAAAATCATTTGTTGAACTGAATTCTCACCAAAGGGGTTTTATATCAGTCCCAGGCACACATGCAAATGCCTCCATTGTTAATGGTTGCCTTCAAACAGGGGAAACAAAGTTGAAAGAAAGATTGTTATATTGTTTTTCTTGATATTTTGAAAAGCTTCAACTCCAATGGGCACGAACATGTAAAAAGGACACTCAGTATGCTATTCCAAAACATCTATGTCGGAGCTCGCGGTTTGTAAGGCAATGTAGGGAAATGTTTACAACGGGGAGGTATGACTAAGAGAGAGAAGTTCAATAAGTAGCCGATAATTGAGGTTTTTACTAGGCTATGGCAGAAATGAAGGAAAACCCGGCAAAGATGCAAGGTTTGATATTCAACTATACTGCTTAGTTGTGAAATTACAGTGTAAAATCAGACATAGGAAGTAATTGAAATGGCACTCAGTTGAAATGCACACATTTTAACTCGGCAGTATACGGTGAGCCTCACAGACCCATATTTCCCTTAACAAGTAATGTTCTCTAAATTATATTATACATTTTTTATACCAATACAATATATTCTATTAGGATCCTTATTACAAACAGCTTAGTACATAAAAGCGTTGTTTTAGATGTATGTGCAGGGGTTTGCAGTTTTTTTTTATCTTTAAAGTTCATGCAAAATTATCAGCACCGGTCATCTAAGTTACGCGGCTTATTCTGGTTAGCTCTATATCGGTTTCTCTTCGGCCTGTAAAGAAATAAATTATTCACTCCAACCTCAAAACAATGAACAAAGAATCCCACTATTAACTTTCGTTATTTAGCCTTTATAAACTTATAGTGAAAAAGTAACAATAAAAGCATATCAGAAAAAAAGTCTCAGGAAGCAATTGTTTTGCAACACACCATATACCAGAACTATATATGCTATTTATTGAACTTGTCTAGACAGTAAGCTATAAGTGGACATAGGTCAACAGCTACTATCACATGTGAGAGAGTAATGAAAATAAAACTGATTGGGTCCCTTGCACTAGCGGGTTACATTTCATTTTAGTACATTGTTATCTTCGTCATATACTGATTTTGAAATTCACTTGGGCTGGTGAATTACAATATAGGAATTTCATTTCGTGAGTGGCGAGTTAAAACTATCTTAGTTCTGTTCCATGTTCTTACCTACATTCGTAAATAATTAGAATACATATAGAAATTTTAATCTTCATCTGAAACCTTTGCAGGCCCAATGACTTGCAATTCAGCTTAAGTCTGCCGAATACGCTGCCACATGCCTAATTTTGTTCTAATCATCTAAAAATACTCTACGTTTTTCAAATCTGTCAGTGAATACAGAACAGTTTAGTTTAACTTTTCTAAGCGTTTTATTTAATTTTAACACCAGTTCCATTAATGCATTTTTATTCTGTAAACTCGGTCAGACGTAATATGTTTAAGCTTGCTAATTTATGGAAACTACATCTTGTAAAAGGCTAAACTGGCTAATAATAGTAATAATAATAATAATAATAATAATAATAATAATAATAATAATAATAATAATAATACTTACTTACTTACTCAAAGGCAGTAGTCAATTCCTAAGCAAGCTAAAGAATATTATCTGTTTTATGGAACCCAGAGGTTCATTGCCGCGCTTACCAGAGCCCGCCATTCAACCCTATTCTGTGCTAACACCATCCAGCCATCTCTCGCAAATCCCACTTCCCTTAAATCTATCGTAATTTTGTCCTTCAACCTACGTCTCGTTCTTCCAAGAGGTCTTTTTCCTTCGGGTCTCTCAATAATTTTGAGATGTCTTTCCTTTCCCATGCGTGCAACATGTCCATTTCAATCTCCGTGATTTAATTACCCTTACTATGCCCGGCGACGAGTACAACTCGTCAATATGCAGTTTTCTCCAGGCCCCAATTTCATCTCTCTTAAGCCCAAATATTTTCCTAAGCACCCAGTTTTCGAACACACTCAGATTATGTTCTTCCCAAAGAGTAAGCGACCAAGTCTCACATCCATGTAATACAACCGGCAAGATAATAGTCTTATAAATTTTTATTTTTAGATTTCTAGACAGAAGGCGAGAAGATAAAAGTTTCTGAACTGCATAAAAACAGGCATTTGCTGATTTGAGTCTACACTTAACCTCTACCTTAAGATTATTTGTATCTGTAACTATTGCTCCCAGATATTTGAATTTCTTCACTTGTTCGAACGATTTATCGGCTATTCCAATATTTTGTACCGCATTATTTTGACGTTTCATGCACGTACATATGCTATATTTATTGCAGAAAAAACCTTGGTAGTCTTCAGCGTCGGAAAATATAAAGTCAGATTAAAAGATAATCTTCAACATACCTATGTATTTTGAGTTAATCAGCAGCGTCTTACACGTACTTTGGTTTAAAGTTATATAATGAACTACCAGCCTAATTTAAGCTTTGCTTAGGGAACATATTTAAAAAATTGAAACAATGGCTTATTACAAAAAATATATTCTAAGGAGGAATTTTTTGAAGCCTGAAGACTGACCTTGTCTTTTAACCTGCTTTTAGCTTTAGCATCTTTATATTAATATTACTGACATAGGACTATAAAATCAGTAATATGATTTTTAAGGCTCATGAACCTCAGGGCTATAAAACGGACAATGTATTTGTATTTTGTGTAATTTTCTTAATTGTTCATGCATTTCGTGTTATTTTATTTCTACATATTTTATAGCTAATCTGATTTCATCAGTAGGTATTGTAAAGCTACTTTTTAAGTTTCGAATGAATTCTTATGCAAGAATCTCAATGCTAGTTTTTTATGGACGGAGTCTTTTACATGTATTCATCTTTAATGACAAATAAAAGTTAATATCAGTATTAATTTAAGATCGTGCTATAATGTCTATGCTTTATACTCTTAAAAAAATTATGATTAAAATGCCACAATAAAGAACAGATTAATTATAAATAACATATTTCTGTTTGTGATATCCTTATCACCTCTTGTCGGCCTGGGTGGCGTGTTGGCTCTCTGTGGCCAGGCTCGGGAATCGAATCCGGGCCGCCAGTGTGGAAGGCAGGCGTGCTACCGACCAGAGGTGTACAAATCTCGATTTTAGCTTGCCCAAACCCGCTTGAACGCCAGGCAAGCAAGTTGCCAGCGTCATAGCTAGGAAGCAGGCAGGTTTCTGTAAGCTTGGTGGATCAGGTCAAACCCAGCCTAGGCAAGTCAGAATAAGCTTGCGACATTCCTATCAGCTAAACAACTGTAGTTGCTGAGTGTAGGTAATACTTTCTTGCTTTTCTACATGCTGGTAGAAGAAATTCACCATGCAGATAAATAAAAGGTGGATAAAGTATTAAAAATCGTTTTAGCGTCTTAACATAATTATTATTTTTATTATTAGGTAGATTTCGAAGAAAAATCTACCTAATGACTTTCAAACAATTCGTTTATATCGTTACGTTTCATGCCTCCCTAAGTACGAATCCACCGCCTGTTAAAAAATTGTGATATTTATATTTATATACACTATACTTATAAGTATATATATATGTATATATATATATATATATATATATATATATATATATATATTTACGCGTATATAGCCTATATGCATATATATCTTTACACGCTAGCGGCCGTAATTTTCAAGATATTTGAATCAAATTTTATTATGTTATTTCTAGGCCCAATAGTTCAGACAAGTTCGTTAATGAGCAAAATTGGCCTAAGGGGGTGGTCGGGGGAGGGGGTTGAAATTTTAAAACATTTATATCTCGGCCCCTATGAAGTATAGAGGGAAACTTTGATTGAATGAATTAGAGTACTCCTTATGGAGTTCACAGTGACACCAACGATTCGGGGGTTTTGGGAGTACGAGTGGGGGTGGGGGTATGGGGATGGAAATTCGAAATTTTCTAAACTACGTATTGTGGGGTATCGTTGAAAAACTCTTGATGAGTACTCTACAAATCAATAACTAGTTTCTCGATAGTTCTCATATAAGGCGAGATTTGAATGTTTTAAAAAGTTCTCTTTCCTATTTTTTGCAGTTATTATTGCGGGTTTGTCATGTCAAGGCTAAAGAAGAAGAGTGCTACGCAGCGACAGTAATTTAAAACAAAAGCACTTCGAAATCTACCTCAGCTTGTAGGCTTGCCTAAAGAGATTTTTGTTATTGTACAGCGGTTCGGTGAAGTGATGTTTACCTGGGCGCCACAGTATAATGCATATACTGAATATTTCTGTCTTTGTTTGTCGAACTCGCCTCCGGTCAGTCAGTCGATCGTCGAGCACTCCCCTCTAGCTTCAGGGTAGGAAGCGAAGAACACCTTAATATTATTACTTGAATAATAAAGCAGTTTCTTTGAACACTGAAGGAATTTTCAGTTTATTCAATACGTTGGAAATACAAGTACAATCGTTGACAATAATTACAAAATTTGATGTTAAACAATTAATATTGTTAAATGTTCTCGGTAGATCGTTGCTGGTGATACAATTTGCTGCCGTATATGATTTTAGGTAATCGCGATTGAAAGTAAGAATTCTTCTAAGCCGATTAATTCCCCAGCGAAAATTTTATAAGTCCAGTTAATATTGTGATATGTTCCGGTGGACACAATGCCACGGAATCTAAATGAATTTAATTACTGTGGGCACGAGGCCACAAAGATAAGTAGAGTTGACTTGACTGCTATAGGCACACGGCCTTGACGTAGAGTGAATTAATACGGTGGACACAAGTCCCCGAAGTGGAATGTAATGCGGCGGACACAAGTCCCCGAAACAGAATGTAATACGGTGGACACAAGTCCCCGAAACAGAATATAATACGGTGGACACCAGTCCCTGACACAGAATGAATTTACATCGCCACCGTAGGCATAAGGAAAACTTTCTCGGACAAACATTTATCCCTACTCTTCTTAATTATTATTCGTGAATCCCGGCACGTGGTACTATGGATCAATTCTTATTGGCAATTCTCCCGACCAATAATAATATGTTAGTCGCCCACGGAAATCAATTGGATTTCCCTTATTCTCAAAACCCACAACTTAGCGTCTCGGATTTCTAAGAAGGTTTAAGTGGAAAAACCCGGACAACATGTTGTATCACTAGCAAAATCAGAAGCTAGGCTTGAACATAATAGCCGACTTCTTAAAATAACTTAAGTGTATCACTACCCTTTGTATAGATCTTGAGAGATTGCCGACGCACGGTACCTGGGTACCTGCATTGCCTTGTCCCACACCCGTTAAGTATGCTAGGGAAATTCCCAGCTTCTCTGTCTATTCAATTCTCACCACTGCAATCTCATTTTAATACACATTTAAAATGATGTTGTTAAACTTTTTACCTTTGCCTTCTTTCTAGTAAATAATATTTATAATGAATGTTCCGTCTTTTTCACGGTCATTTTAAGACCAAACACGGGCTATGAGATTTTATGATTTTAGTTTGAATGAATTTGGGCAATTAATCTGTCATTTATTATATTTAATTTGGTTATCTTATTTATTTCTTTTTGCCGAAGTATCTGAACTGCAATAATTGTTATTAATGATTTTATGATGTTTTCTCGAAAATGTTTGAACATTTTTCCCATGCCGGACTAGTACCTTTGTTCATTGATAATTAATTCAAACTGTCCACATTTTAGTTTCTCCTCGGCTTCCTTCAGGGTAAAATTCTCTAAATACATCTGAAGTTCCTCAACTACGTAACTGCACGACTTACCAGTGCACTGCTATACCCAGTTTCATATTCTTTCCGACAGGCCTTGGAGTTTCCTTAGGTCCTGTGCAACCCATCAGGTTATGAAGAGCTTGTGACTCATAGCGACAGTATTTCTTATCATCGTTGTAATCTGGCTTGCTTTGAAGTCAAGCAAGTTAAAAGCTGTGACTGGTTGCATAATTTCAAAGGGGCAGGCAAGCTAAAATCAGAATATGTACACCTCTACTACCGACTCACCCACGGCGACGGACTAAGTCTGTAGATTTACAGGCATGTAAAAGAACTCCTGAGGGACAAAATTCCGGCACGCCGGCGACGGTCACAAACCTAAGTTGAAGTCGGTTCGAGTATATCCCCATTGTTAAATAACCATAAAACAAAACATCACATATTTAATCCTGTAAACTGGATGTAAAAAGCAATACTTATTTGTTTATTTATTTATTTATTTTCTTTTTACGAAATGAGGTTTACTATATTTTCGCGATCTTTTCCTGAACTAAAACACCATATCCTGTGCATAATAATAAGCAACTTAGCCAATGGAGAAAATCACTATATGCCATCATGCTACTGGGGTAAAGAGTAACCACTTTTTTTCTGAAATAAAAATGCAAATATGAGAACGGAGTAAGTTCCACATTTGTGACACAGTACCATTTCCCTCCAGTGTACTGGATTAAATGAAACAGGGTAACTTCCACATTTGTGACACAGTACCGTTTTCCTCCAGTGTACTGGATTAAATCAACGCAAGTAAAATACCTAGGTGTTATCATTGATCAACATTTATGGTGGGAAAACATGTTCAATATCTGTGTCTTAAACTACGGAAAACTATATATAAGTTTGTTATATTAAGAAACATTATGCCACAGAGTACTTTGAGATTAATATATCTAAGTTTAGTCCAATCAGTTATACAATATGGAATAATAGGATGGGGTGGGATATGTCAGACTGCACTTCGCCCATTGTCGTTGTTACAGAAAAGAATAATCAAGATATGTTTAAAAAAATCAATCGACCATCCATCTAAAAGTTTGTATAAAGATTTTAACGTATTGAATATTAAACAATTATACTCCTACACTTTATTAAATTATTTCCATAAACATCATGAAAAATTCATAACAGGAAATCACTACTATAATACAAGGAGGTACAATATCTCTTGTCCTCTTTTCGAACCAAAGTGTGCTACAGATGTAGGTCTAAGGCATAGTATAAATTTCGGACCAAGGCTATACAACAATTTTACTAGAAGAAACCCTAATCTGATACCACTGAACAATAAATTGTTTAAAAAACAAGTACTCGAATTGATTAAAACTAACTTGTAATGGTACTTTTACTCACTTTTCTTCCGTTATTCATTCTCAACTGTAAATTCTTAAATTTTAACATGAGGTATTTTGTTTGTAACTCTGTTAGGTTATTGTAATTTATTTTTCGTATCTTTATTCATGTATTTATTTCATATAAGCAATCTTACTTATTTTTTATTCTTATTTTTTGCCTAAAACTATAATATGTATGTTTTTATATAATGTTCAAAATATAATTTTAGTATGACTGAACTGACCCCGAACACGAGCTATGCTCATGCGGGGCAAATAATACTCTCTTGTAATTGTACTAATTGTGTTTATATTATTTATATTTGTATTTGTAATAATTTGTATTTTGTAATTTGTAATAATGTATTGAATACAGGCAATGATCTGAGAAGTAGGACGCTTTAAAAAAAATGGAATAGTACAGATTACGTTTTACATTAATATTTATACTGTAGAGAAGTGTTCTGTTTATCCGTTTCTCAGATTACTCAAATAACACCGGTCTTGAAGGAATTTATGTTTCCGATTATCAGGATGGGAAAATGTTTTCATCTGGCTTTTACGATGTGTGGCAGTGTGTATTATCAATGAGACTAAGTCATTCCGCGTTTTAACTTGAGAGAAAGGAACCTGATGATGTCTTTCTTTTGGAGAGAAACTTCTCATGCTGAGGCGATTCGTTCCGCCTTTCAAACTGACAGGCTGGCATCTGCAGCTGGAAATAAATTGGATGGATCGAAATCCCAGAATTACTTTATCAGTTGCAAGGAGACTAACTCGACTCTTTAACAGGGTAGTTGATGAAACTGATTTCTTTTTACTCCATTGCAAGGTGCTGGTCTGGCACCCTCATTAGCAGATATATGTGCAGAGTTTCTTCGTCTTCGTTCCTTGCCCATGACGTTTGGAATCCGGTATGTCTAGCTTGCTAGGAATTCTACTGATGAATATGTTCTCTACCTTCTTTCCCTCGTCACCGCTGCTTCCATTAATTGAGGCATTCTTCACTTCATTAGTGAACATCGATTTCCTATACCAAGCACTGCGCGAAGCTAAGACAAAAAGTGCTGGGATAATTATTCGTAAACAAAATGTAAAGTATAAGTGAAAATTGTTAATGAAATTGGTTTCTTGATACAAATTGTAAACAAATGTTTGTTCATATTTGCGTACATCGGAGGTATAGAGCACTATGTCACAAATATACCGTACTGTGTAACTTTACAGGAAAGATGAAAGAAAGATATATGTTTGCTTCCCTAGAACGTTTTCAAATAAATAAGAAGAAACTTTTAAAAATTGTCTTACATAACAACACATATATTTTACGCCTTTTTAATATCTAGTTCTGGAATTTGGGTTTATATTTTCTTTGGAAACAATTTCTTTGGTGCTCTCTACCTCAATTCAGTAATTGCGCCTAGTACAGCGAATGCACTGGCTAACTGGTTTATTATTATGCATAGAAGATATTGATTTGCATCCCGGAAAGAACGTGGAAGATGTAAGAAATAAAGGTAAAGACCTAAGGAAAAAAAAAATCCTCATGCCTGCAGTACGCAGATTTAAATCTTGTTCAACAGATTTAAATGGTTTGAGTAGATGCATTATCGTGAATGTGTTTTAAATACACATTCGCCTGTTTTCATATTGTAAAATTATTGTAATATTCTTTCGTTATTTTGTATTCGTTTAATCGTTTTTATCCTCTGATAACGCATTATACAGCTATTCAAAACGATTAATCAGAAGCACGGTTTACTACAATTACAAGTTAATAAACAATGTTTGCGACTTTAAAACTATTTTTCTCCAAGTTATGTATTAATGGAATTAAAATTTGCAACATTATTGTTTATGGGTATGCAGTGAACAATGGGAAGTAGCCTATTTTTCGTTTGCCAAATTGTGTGGAATCTACGAAATAGTGCGAAGAGAAGTATGTGCAATAAACTGGAAAAGTAAAAATTCTGGAAGCTGAAAGATAAAAAGTACGTGATTATGAAAGTACATTTGAAATTTAATTTATTGAGAACACATTAGTAATCAATTTATTAAACGTACACCAACATTTTTCAGAATTATAGTATTTATTTGACAAAGTATTAATGTATGTGTTAAAGATGTAGCACACATATATAGATTATTCTTTGGCGTTTTTTGTTCACATTTTTAGAGTCAAAACGTAACTATTATAAGATTAGAAAAACAGAACTTAACTTGAATAGCCTTAACCTATAAGAACAGTATGTAGAAGAACCATATTTTTCATTTGCATGGAATTTTGCGTAATTGATTATTAATTTTTATTATATGTTGAGCATTACGACTTAATGTTTGGTGTCCACACCGTAAAATTAATATTCTCAGGGCTTTAGGATAAACAAATTTTGAATATTTTGATTTGAAATAGCCCTTATTCTTGACATTGGCATCATTAAATGTATTAATGCGATTTGAAAACCATAGAGAAAAAAAGAGAGAGAAATTAATTTAAACAAACAACCTTATCTGCCCTCAACTGAGGGTGACCTTGGAAATCAAGAATGTAAAGAAATAAATATTTTTATTTAAATACAGATTATTGTTAGTTAGGAACTTTAACATTAAGTCCAACTTACTTATGTTCAAGTGGCATTGTAAGATTTGTAGAGAGTCTTTCATAATATCAAAAATACTATATTCTCCAAATCATAACTAAAGAAACCCAATGCTTTCAGGAACTCAGATGTAAACTGATGCAGAGTGCCCCTTGCTCCGAGCAGAAGTCCTGACACTGTCCATCGATACTGAGGTATATCATACTTCCTGCTTAGATATTCATCGCCATATTCGCCGACTTGTTAAAGATTTTGGAGGGGCAGGATTGTACAATAAAATATTTTACTAGAGTAAATGGTATTACTGATGTTATTACACTACAGATACTTTTAATTGCTTGAAAATTAAATAAATAAACAAATTAATAAATATTTGATTAATTTAAAGTTTGAAGTAAAAATAATGTTAAGTCCGTTGAGTCTTGCCTTACTGTTTTCCGGCAAAAGTATTGCGTCTCTCCTCGTTGCTACTAATAAACTCGTCTGCCACTGAATGAAGATCTAAGTTCATGACTCTTCACGATGACAATGGATGACAGAAACAGCATTTAGACGATCCTGCCTCATAACAGACCGAAGATAAGACTTTAACCTCCGCAACCCCGAGAATGATCGTTCAGCACTGCATGTCTGTCAATATGAAAAAGAAATCAAAGGATTGCATCTGCATTAAGAAACTATTTGCTTTGGAACCTACATCACTTTTATCATCCTTACAAACTGCATGAAAAAATTCCTGAAGTTCAGTATAGTTGGCTAAAACAGAAGATAACGCAAGGTACCTTACTGTCCATCTAGTAGGACAGAACGGTCGAAGATTTACACTATCATCAGGTTTTAAATGAGCGAAAAGGGACATTCTTTTTGGCGATTCCTTAACAAAATTGATAATATCTTTCATCACTCCTAGTACATTCCGACATTCCGGTATTCCTTTTAGAGTATCCTTCAATTAGCAGCCGTCATCACGCTTTCCTCGCATTACTTTGCCGACAAACAGTTTTGAAGCTATCCTTAGTTGCCATACTGCTCTAGGAGTATTGTTATTAAAGTGTCAGGTTTATTTATGTTTATCGCCAGTGAATGCAGTGATTAGTGATAAAATATGTCGCAAACTGGAGTGAAAATCACAAGAAAAGATTAAACACGTTCGGATTTCTGATCAAGTTTTGTATTTAACTTTCGGCTATTCACGAGGGCGCGACACAGCTGGCGATAGCTGGCGATAGCTGTCAGAATGGACTTGTTTCTTTAATGTAACAAGACAGTTGATTTTATATTATTGTTAAAATACAGTAACAGTCACATTGGCATTTAAATACCGTTCTTTCGTAACAAGTTAGGAATAATAATTAATATTAAAAATTAATAATTTTTCTAAATATCTTGGAATTTATTGGGGGGGGGGGGTCAGGCCCCTTCAGCAAATTTTTTGGGGGAGCGATGCTCCTGGCATTGTAACTTGAGGGGGCAGAAAGTGCCTTGCCCCCCTAAGTCGGTGCCTATGTTCATCGCTTTCTTCTCTTCATCCACCTGCTGGGCTTGCAAGACATCTCTCTCAAAACGGATCCACTATAATTCCTCAATTGTCTTTTCTGTGAATGGCCACACTCTCTACCCTCCTTCTGCCTATGAAATGCTTTGTACTTCTTCGTGCACTTCCCATCCATTTCTTCGTACAACGTCAGCTATAGATGACCCAGCTCTATGATGCCTATTGTTCCGCAGCAGAATCCCAGCACATGTCCTATAGTTCCTGCTCGTTACAACCGGGTTGTACTGACACATTACGTGACATTTTAATAGCAATTATATATTCGGAAGTAGACAGGTTCTTCTTTGTGAAAATCCCGAATTGAATCTCAATCTGCAGAAAGGAACCAACCCACATGATTTTTAATCTAAAAAACAGGCATTTAAAGTTAAATAAAAAGCCACCTGGATCTTTTCAGTGTGTTTTTGTTTGCTTCATAGATGGCATATAAATGGATGAAGGGGGTTGGTTAGTTTGCACAACGTAAATATATAGTTCAGTAGGAAAAATTTAGCATCTACTCCGGTTTTTTAAATTTGAAGGTTGGTTCCTTTCTGCAGAATGTGGTCCAATTGGTCTTGAGGCATTCAGCATACACGATAACGTCTTTTCCTTTATGGGGAAACTCCAACTTGCCTGGAAACTTCTGTTTTGAAGAATTTCTCGAAGTTTTTTCCCTTTGATATTTTGTGGGATTGAATTCTTGTCAATGTTAATCTTGGTGAGTGCCAGTTCTTGCTCTGCAATAAAATTCCTCAGCTGTTGCAGATGACAAGCATAAGACGGTTAAAGATGTTATAGTGTTGTATTTTGGCTTCCCATTGTACACACAGCAGTCCCAAACCCCGAATCTTCTTTCCAGCATAAAGCATGAAATTAGGTGTGTCGTCTGGCAGCATCATGATTTCTTTCATAGCACTTCTGGTTTATTTGTCGATATCTTGCAGGAAAGATTGTGACAGCTAATGTAATGGAGCACACTGTAATGGGTAGATTAAACTAGTCCATATATACTGGTTTATAATTTTTAACTTGTGATAAGATGTTAGTAATATGGTTCTAATAAGACTAGTCAGACCAGCAGATAAATTTCTAATGATTTTCCCTCTGTCAACAGATATTTCATCCGAGAAATCTACTCCCAGATATTTAATGAGTTCATTTTTGTCTTGCGATGAAGTGATAATGGATCCTTATAGAGAAGATATCTCATCTCTTGAGAGTGAAGCCGGGATTTTTGACATCAGCCATAAATTGTCCGTCGATGTGGTGGGTGGTATTTGAACTAACAATTAGAACAGCTTTAAATCGTTTTCAGAAGTTTTTAAGAAACATTTCTCTTGTAAATGTATCATAAACTTTGTGGTTAGACTGTTGATTATAATAGCAATAAAATTTCATCTGTGATTGGTGTATTGAATTAGATGCATGTTTCGGGATGTAGGCCGAGTTCAGTGGCGAAATTACTACCAGAATATTCGCTTCCACTCTAGGAAACTTTTCATTGGGTACTATTTTATGTCACAAGTCATAATTCACTGCAGGTATTGGGCATTTTCTGATCGGATGTTTTCTGTTTGAAACATTATTATTAAGGTGTCCGTTGCATTTAAATTTCAAATCAACACAATACTTTTTCTATAATGCGGATTCAGTATTAACAATATTTAATAATTTAATATTGCTTCGGTTAATTACGAGATTTTTAAGCCAGTTCCCAGTTTTCCGCTGTACATAACATGCAGGTTTAAGAAGAGAGTTAAAGATAATGGAAACAGTAATCAATATGTAACGAAGTTTGTAACTGGTAAGGTGGGCCAAAATAAAGTAAAAAATAACCTAGATAAAACCTTAATTTTCACTTTTAATTTTGGCATCCTGTCTAACATCAGGATAGGAGTATAGGACTTTGGATTGGAGGTTCCATTACTGAAGTTACGCTTAATTTCCTATAGAGATCAGTTGGATAGATCGTCTTGACCAACTACAGAAAATTGAGGTATTACTTGAACGTGAAAGGACTTGGAAAGACTCAGATTTAGGCCTTGAGTTCTTGAACGAGCCGCAAACTTACCACAGAGGCTAGGGTTTAGTCCCTACCGGAGGACCTTGTGTCCAGAATTGATATGTATGGGAAGTCCATCGAACGTGGCCAGGTTTAAAATTACTTTAATTCTAATGATATGTGACATACTTTACAAAATACTTTACTCCCTTTTATAGTGAATTACTGATGTCAGTATTTGTGTACAAATTAAGTCAACTTCCTCGTGTTTCTTTCTTGGTTGTTTAATGAGATAATTAGTGGTCCTTAAAATTCCTGTTCGGAGTGAGTGTGTGACTGGTGTGTCTCGTCTTATGTGTTCGTGTTGCCTCGGAGGTGGCCCCTGCATTGGGCTGATCACTCATCCGGGGAGGTCCTTCATGTTCTTGTCTGGTCAAAAAAGTATGTATGTGATCCATAGATAATTCCTCTCCCGACAGGTTGTGGCCCTGTAAGGCCCGGGCGGCGTGGGTCGCTTAAACAGTCCCTAAAAGGGAGAGATAAAACTAAGGTAAAGACGAAGAAGAAGAAGAAAATTCCTGTTCATATTGTAGGCCTACTCTTATGTCATGTTTCATTTGTTCGATTTCTTTGTATATTCCTTCCCCATAAATTACAATTTTGGTAATTTTTCACTATTTGTAATTACCCTTCACCTCAATGGAACATAACATCAGGTTTTCGTAACAACATTTTATTTTATTTTTCGTTATAGATACCTGCTTTTGGACAAACTTGTTGGACACAAAGGATCGGTTCATGATGTCATCCAAAAATGTCTTCAGAAACCCTTATAGTGTACCGGCTCAAACAGGCTATTGGAATGACTGTTATAAAGATAATTTTAAAATCACTTTGTTAAAATCATCTTCAAGTCACGCCAAAGCAAACTTGTCGTACAATTGACCATTTGACGACTGATCACACTATTAGCTGTTGTTGCGAACCAAGTGTACGCCATTAATTCAGTTCGACGCTTAATCCCCTGTCGTTGTCAACTACGTGTCAGTGGAATAGGATATCGGTGTAGTGTACATTGCTATCAACACTAATATGTGAGGTCAGTCTGCCCAAGTGCTGTTAACATCAGATTTTCGTAACAACATTTTATTTGATTTCTCGTTATGGTTAAGAATATGGTATAGTATGAAAGGTAAGAGTGCAGTAGTGAAATCTAACATAATCCCAAACTAGAGAAATAGCATTAATAATAGTAATAATAATCACAATAATAAGTATAATAATCGCAATAATAAAAATACTACTACTACTGCTACTGCTGCTACTGCTACTGCTACTGCTACTGCTACTGCTACTGCTACTGCTACTACTACTACTACTACTACTGCTACTACTACTGCTACTACTGCTACTACTGCTACTACCACTACTACCACTGTTACTACCCTACTGTTACTACTGTTACTATTACTACTACTACTACTAACAATAATAATTGACCTAGCAAAGCGAGGTCCTATCGCGTTGTACAGTTTTCCTCGAATTTTGCATAAAACTTCCTTGAATTCATTAAAAACGACGAATGTGTAAGGATTTTTATTTCTTGATTCCGTTTGAAGGTGAAGAGCAGAGGTTAGATTTGCTTTGGATACGAGGTCAAATGTTCACAGAACTACTAGAATTATTGGGAATTGTTGAAAATTTGCAATTATACAAAGGTTTAGGAGTTTGATTTTCCGGAATGAGATAGTTTATTCTTTATCGAGTTTGTAAAACTATAAGATTTTCTTAATTGACCGAGTGACTGTTTGAACTAGACCGTTCGGCATTTCGTTGTTCGTTAATTTGTGTGTTACGCAGTTTTTCGATATACTTCCAATTTGGCATGAATATTGCTTGTAGGCATTAAAAACTACGTATGTTCTAAGGATGTTAATTTTTTTGATCCCGGTTTAAGATGGTGGCCGTTTTAGTCGTTCCGTTTTATGTCATGCTCAGCATTTTTCAACGAATCTAGCCAGTCTTCGAGCTAAAAAAAAAAGATTGAAGACACCATCCAAAATTTTCTACAATTTTCATCCAGTACATTTTTGAGGTGACTCTAATGGTGTACCGGAATTTCTCCTGTTTCACTGTAAATTTGTTTGTTACGTAATCACGACCAAAAGCGTTATTAGATTTTCTTTCCAGTCTGGCATGAATGTTCCTTGAAGTGATTAAAACGACTTATGTGTAGGGATTTTTTATTTTATTTGCTTGATTCGTGTTTCAAGACTGTGACCATTTTAATTAATGAAGAACAGTTCTTATACCTATGTTTATACGAGGCTTTCTATTAAAAAAAATTAGGATCATTTTGATATTTTGAAATACACAAATGAAAGGGCAGAGTATGGAATGCATTTATGATGCAGATTATGGGAAATAGATGTGGGGTAGAGTAGGGAAGCGACACCAATAAATATACATATGCGACGGCATCATGCCTCTCTACAGTATTGTGGTAGTTAGAAGCATGATTGCACGTATAGCCTAACCTATAAAACCCTCGGAGCTTGGTATGGAAGGTCCTTTCCCAAAGCTTCCACCAGCTCCGTGAGAACAGTCTCTGGCATTTTCGGTCTAAGAAAAAGCTATTCTGACGTAAGAACGCTATTCACATCTAGTCACATCCATTCTGCACGGCGGGTGACTCACAACGTAATCCCTGTGTTTGTATAAAAATGCCCTCAAATTACGTATCCCTAGATACACTAAATAGATTTGTAACCATAATACTCCAATAAATCATAGAGAGCGTATGATTGTTGTGCTTATTTAGTCAATACAAATTATGAAACCACCGCTTCGTCACTAGTATGTTCTAAATAGAAGAAGGAATGTCACAGTGCCACGCCAAGAATTATGCATTGCTCTACTACCTAGTCAATTAAAAACCAAACGCTTAAAGAGCATACAGAGTGTATCGGTACATCAAATATTTATTTGGACGGATTCCATGATTTTTAGAATGGCTTGCTGAACCTCTACCGTATTTTACGGGCCATAAGACGCTCCGGACCATAAGACGCACCTTAATTTTAGGACGGAAATTTAAAGAAAAAGGAATTTAATGTGATTCTAAAGAAAACATTTTAAAGGGAATAATATACTTCATTACATAAACAAATTATAGCCTTGTACAATGAAACCAGTGTAAATCACTTCTATGTTGAAACCTGCTTTGTACGAAAATCTCTTCTGTACAGGTGGCATCGCGTAAATTTTAACTGAACTGTTTTCCATGAAAGACTGAATATACTTTACACCCTCTAACCCTCAATTCAGCATACAGTAAGTGTAATAGGAAAGGGTGTTTAGAGGTCATTGCATACATTTAAACCACCCGGCGAAGACACTTCTTTTGTATAAAAGAACTCAACGTTCCTTTCTTTTTGCATTGTATACCTGGCTTCCAGCTACCCTCATTTTATGATTGTGACAAGTGCAGTGATGTACAGTCTGTGCTAAAATTTGTAACCGTCTTATCGTTTACAACACCTTGTGTATAACTATGGTATTCCGGCAATATTTACCATAATTTTAATTTTTTAGTGTACTTCGGACTATTAGACGCACCCAACATTTAAGGCTGTGTTTTCAAGATAATAAAGTGCGTCTTATGGTCCGTAAAATACGGTAATTGAGGGTTCTATTAGCAAACCTGACAATCTCCATTCTGATAAAAGTAGAGATGCTAACTTCCAATGAACGTTTAATCACAGTATAAGTATTAATACAGTAAAGAAACTGTGTGTTAAAAGTCCTATGACAACATGTTGACTGGACGACACTAGCGCCCCATGCGGAGATTGAGTAAAGCTACATTCTCATCAAATGAAATGGCTTGGGAAAATGCATAAACACATCGCAAAAAATGTTATGTTAAAAGAGAAAAATACAGAATATTTTTATTTAATGCAAATCTACTTTTAAATTTAAGAAATAATAAAACAGATAATGAATTATATTCTAGTTAAGAAGAGGTAACAATACCTAAATAGGCTACTGTTAAGGACTGTACCTAGGTCTAGTATTTTTCCTTTAAAATCATTGCCCTTTAATATAATTTATAATTCAAATTATGATAATAAATAGCCTACATATTAATTACGTAAATTATATTATAGGTCTGTCACGTTGTTCATCCTGCACGTCATTGTTGAAGGTGTATTTTGATCCTTTGCCTTATATGGCAATATACGACTTCAATTTATCGTAGGTCTATGTAGCGTCAATTACTGCAGGATGGACTTCATTAAACAAAACAAAAAATTCAGGAGCATTTGGAATTGAAGACACCGTCGGTACAGCAGTTTTAATTAACGAGTTTTTATAGGAATTCATAAACTGTTTTCGGCGTATGTCAAGCATAGACGGTAATTTTCACTCAAATATTTTACATATTTTGTTACTAGGTTTTCTTGTCGACCATTAATGACCTATTTTATACACCAGAAATCATTACAACAGAATAAAATATAAAAATATTACATTAAAGTAACTTGAAACATAACCACACCAGAATCACGAGTAAGCCAGTAGACCTACAATAAATATTACTTATTTTCGTTCTTACCTTTCTGGATGTTTCAAGAAAGTAAAGAAATGCAATTCAGGATTTTGTCTTTTATTATTACTGAAATTTACAGCAGAGTGATAAGGTCCTTTCGAATATAGCGTGTTCTAATAAATACAACACTCCTATTTATTTACATACTTCCCGGAGTAGTTTCTGTAGTCTTACTATATGGCCGCTACGATCGCTAGTAAATGCGCGCGCATGCTCGGCTGGCAGAAAAACGGGCTGAGTTTCTGTACTGTATTAATACTTATACTGTGGTTTAATGCATTTACTCCTGCATATTTTGTGTGTATGTTGCATATCAGGCTTCCCACTTATGTCATAAGGGTGGAACTCAGATTTGAAACACATACACTAAATATGTACTAGGATATTATGCATTACACTTTCATTAGAAGTTAGCATCTCTGTCTTTTATGAAAATGGAGATTGCCGGGCTTGGTAATATACTCCTCAATTGGAACCCCTTCGTAAGCAGTAGAGTATCTAAAATTCAAACAGAAATTAAATCAGATCAGTGGCGTTACGTTCCCAGTAATCATAATCCAGCAGACATATTGCGCTGCTGCTCCCCTACTAACTTTCACATGCTCTATAATGGAATGGACCTACATGGTTAATTAAGCCCCAAGAGATGTGGCCTAAACTGCCTTTGAAGAACCTAAACGTGTTAAGATACATAAAGCAACTGCCTGCAGGATCTCAACTGACTCAAACATGAAATTCGTTACAAAGTATTCCAGCTTTCATAACCTAGTACGCATTACAGCCTATCAAGATACATTAACCATGTAGAATGTGTAAGTATTAAAGTTCACCTGATGTACTTTTTTTTTTAGATATAAGGTACTGTACTCCACCCCTACCCTATGCGGCCGCTAAGTCAATCATGTATAAATATCATGAAAGGTCATCCCTGTTTTCGGTCATTATACGATATTACTAAAACTGACGATACTAAAATACATTCTGACATTCACCTCCAGAAATGGAGAAAACCCCGCAAATGCCATTCAGTTTTCCGGTCACAATATATGAATATAGCTTCTTAAATGTAAGTCCACGATTTTTATAGCACAGAGTGCTCCATTCTTCTATTTGGCATGCCCTGCTATTAAGCTATCAGTATATGTTCTGCTAATCTAGGCTCGTTAGAAGCAATAGAACTGGTTAAAAAGTAAATTAAAAATTGGTGGAAGTGAATTTGAAAAGTAATGATTTTTTCTATGAAGACTTGGTATGGGATGACTCAAGCAATCTTATTGATCCTTCGTTATCACTCAATATACTTTTGTACAATGCAGATGTAAAGTCTATGTAAGTTATACTTTTCAATTAGTTTATCGCTTCTAACGAGATTTGATTAGCGGGACATAATATATAGAGACCTTCATTTTAATGAAGCTTGTTATTTTTTTTAACACAAAGATACGAATAATTACGTAAAATTATGTCTACTGGAAACACATAGTTACAATCTGAGAGTAATTTAAATAAGTTCAAACTGTGACAATTTGATACGCACTGAAAAAAAAAAAAACTTTTCCACATTTTACAATGAACTTCAAACTGGGTTAATTTAAAGCTAATGATGTGCCTATTAAAAAAATTATATTCCAAGATAATATTTTAATTTTTACCCTTAACATGATACTACTTGCTTTTGACCTATTTTAATTTGTAAACTATATTTCATTTATTTATTATTACATATTTATCTTTGCATAAGTTTCAATATGGGATGATTTTGGGATTAGTACTAACAAGGTTATCGTCTTAAAGTTTGTAGGAGTTTCACTGTCATGAAGGCTTACGAGATTTTTCCTGTGCATGCCTTATTTTCAATTTTGAAAATAAAAACTAAGAGAAAAACTCCCATTAGTCCTATCAGTACACCAAATTTCAAGAACATTTGAAAAGATAAGATTGGGTGCTGTGACGATATGGAACGACCTGTTACTTGGATTAATAATTTATAATTTTCCATTAGATGCCTGAAATTTAAAGACAGAGAAGGGTATCTTCGACTGCTTTGTATTTTACTATTATGCTCTGTCCCGCTGACCGTTTAATCAACTTTTCTCACTTTAAATTAACATGTAATTTGTGTTCATTAATATATAATTAAGTCGGCCGCGGTGGTCTAGAGGTAGCGTGCCCGCCTCTAGATCCGCAGGGCGCGGGATCAAACCCGGCCGCGGTCGATGGATTTTTCAGGACGTAAAAATACTGGGCACGGAGTCCTCCGGGAGGGACTTTAAGCTGGGGGTTCCGTGTCGTAGATTTACTGCACGTAAAAAACTCCAAAACTCCAAGCCTAAATTAGAGCCTCTGGACAAAATTTCTCGGCCCTTTCACGTCCTAGACATACTTAGTTTCCAGAGGGGGTTGCGAGGCGATGGGCTTACCACCTGTCCCTCTACCCTCTCTCGGAAAATAAGCATATCAAAATTAGTATAGGTAATGAAACCTCCATTGGAGGCCCCTTCGCCCCACCTGGGGATCATAGGGTACCAGATACCAGATACCAGATACCAGATACAAAATATATAATTAAAGAGGAATGGAAAAGGAAAATTTAAGTGGTACAATATAATGTAACCTATACATTTTTCATGATGTTCTGATGTACATAACATTTAATATAATGATCAGGTTTTCTTATAAGCAATTTCTTATGAATGTACTTTTATTAAAAAAGAAGTATTCTCTTGACGTAGACATTACAAGCGCAGGAAGACATGGAAGTTATTGTGGAGGTTGGGGAAACACACGGGAATCATATCAAGGATACAATTTCACTGCCTCAGAGGAAATGACTTCAAAATGAAGTATTGGATGTGCAAAGCCAATCAGACGGTTAAACACATCTGATAAATGTGAATGTCGCATGTCATGTCAATTTATATTTCACACATGCAGTTCTTAGTAGCGATTTTGGAATATTTAGGTGTTTCGATCGCGGTCTTAATATTAACATTCGTCGGAAACCCTAGTGCATGGCTTTGAGATTGTCACATGTTTATCCTATAAAGTAAACGTTCTTATTCTAGTATTGCATATGGTAACTACTTAACTTCAGAGAAAGGAAGGACCGTCGTACACACTTATGAGACAGAGTTAATTTCTCTTGTGATAGGCCTATGTGATACTGCCTTTAAGTTCTTCTAACAGTACGGTATGTGAATATTATTTATGGGGAAACTTGAAAAATAAAGTGTATAGGTCAATTGCCCCAACTGTTGCGTGGGACTCACTGTGTGTGTGTGTATATATATATATATATATATATATATATATATATATATATATGGCAAAATTAATATTATATATTTTATGGAACCTGAAGGATCATAGCCGCGGTTACCTGAGCCCGCCATTCAACCCTATTCTGTGCTAACGACCATCCAACCATCCCTCTCAAATCCTACTTCTCTTAAATATATCCTAATATTGTCCTCCCATCTACGTCTAGGTCTTCCAAGTGGTCTTTTATATATATATATAATAATAATAAATGGAGTCTATATTACTCCCGAATTTACAACAGAAGCTTAATTTCCTGTAAAACTTCAAAATTATACTAGGAACTTTAAAAACTCCTTCCTTGATAATGAGTTGACCAAGAACTTAAAGTTTCTCTTCGGCTTGAAGCTGTTCGTAAGTCGAAATATTGCGTTACGCATGTCTTGGGGGAAGTATCGTCGAAGATTTCATAATTAAGCTTGTACGGCGTTCGTTTCTTCCTACCTGCATCTACCTCGCAATTTGAACTTGGAAACGTTAATTAGTAAGCGTAGCCTATAAGCCGTTCAAAGAAAAGTACCACCTCTAAAATATTACGTAATCTTTCAAGAGTCATTATCTATTGTTATATTGAAATTAATAGGCCTATAAATAGAGAGAAAGCTGTATATAATAATAATAATAATAATAATAACCTAAACCCTTAATCATGGACGTGAGGTCAGTGTGACCGCAGTAAAACATAGACCATTGCTACTGTCTGGATATCGTCTCCACTACCTTCCTTTCTCAGGACCTTTTATCACCCCATATGTGTCATTTAGCCATCATTAGAGCCGTGTTAGAAAACAGTTTATTTTTGTAGAGGATCTGTGAGACCTCATATTCATGGTATAGTGCAGTTACTCATTGGATGGCCAGTCGGCTTCAAAGGTTTCGGTGTTTCTTTATGTTAATTGATCTGACTAAATCGGTCTTGGGCTTCCGCTATCCAAAACAAAAGCAACGTTGCAATATTCTCTCATTGTTATCACTGACCTCAGTTCTTCCTTCGCTTTATTCAAATCACACGTGTTATTGTTTACTCTAACTTGATCTTGCAACAACGCATTCACTCCACGCGGAGTAGACGAGTAGCTGTCAAAATCGCCACAGGACATTCTTAGATTTTGATTGGCTGGGGTAACTAGCTGATTGGTGCGGTAAAACAAAGAACATGGGTTGAGCTGTCGGCAAACTTTTCCTCCTAACGAAAGGAAGCCGCCTGGGTATGCAATGAGTAACTGGACTATATGTAAGTTTCCTCGTTTTACTATTTTGTGAATAACAATGAGTGAACGGCCGGACCATAAGAAACTGTTAGGCCGAGAGTTTTAAGTTAAGTCAACCGGTATCCGATGACAGTTATGTTCGGTGAAATTTTGCAATGAATGTTTTGAGAGAATGACTGTATGTCTTATTTATGGGAAAAATGTTCTTAAGTTAAGCTCTTGCAATTATAAACCACTTATTATGGTGACCCGTGATTAATATCTGGTTGGGAGTGATATTATCAATTCACTTTTTGAATATTTAGCTATTCATTTTAAAAATATCTTTGAATCTGTGCATTTCATTGGATTTGTGGTGCAGTGACTCAGTTGTGTGCTCTGGAAACCCACATAAAATGGTGTAAGAATAATGCTTCGTTAATTAAACATTTATTAATCCATTTGCTTAAATAATAATACTTACTTTACTTTTGAGGGCGTTTCCACTTTTCAGTGGTTACCCTTTATTCCCATTCTCCATCTACGCCTATCATTCCAATCTCCTTCCACCAGTTCCCTCTCATCCATCATCGGTGAAATTCCAGACTTCCAAGGTGTTCTAGGTCGTCCCCGTTTCCTTCTGCCCCCTGGAGACCACTTTAGCAAAATGTTTGGCCATCTCTTCTCATCCATCCTTCTCACATGGCCATACCACTGGAGTTTTCGATTCTCAATTCTTTCAATCACGGATTCCTCCATATCCATTATCCTTCTAATATCTTCATTCCTTCTCTTCTCCAACCTGGACACTCTGGCACCTCTTCGCATTCCATCCATTTCAACTGCCTGTATCTTGCTTTTCTGACCCTCTGATAAACTCCAACCTTCTGCTCCATATGTCAGTATACTTTCTACTATGACCTGGAGAATTATCTTTTTTGTTTGCAACGCTATTGCCCTATTCCATAATACTCCATTCAGCATCTTGACTGCTCCTCGACCCTGCATTATTCTATAATCCACATCCGCTTTACAGCTTCCAGACTCATGAAGAATTGACCCCAGATATTTAAATTCTTTCACCGATTTAATGATTCCTTGTGGTAGTTTGATGTTTCTTCCGTTTCCACCTATTACCAAATATTAAGTTTTACTCATATTAACTTTCAATCCCCCATCTTCAAAGGCTCCAAGGAGTTTCCTTACCATAAATTTCGCATCTTCACGGCATTGAGCAATGATCACCTGATCATCTGCAAACAATAGCGAGTGTACCGTCTCTTGTCCAACTGGAATTCCCATTCCTCGACATGATTTATTCCAATGATCCAATATCTGCTGAATGTATATTTTAAACAAGGTAGGAGACATACTACATCCTTGTCTCAAGCCTTTGGTTGTTTGAAAAGTTCTTGATATTCTCTTTCCTATCTTAATGGCAGCTTGACAGTTCTGATATAACCTCTGAATTAATGTTATTAATGGTAGGCTGACCCCAATGCATTTCATTTCTTTCCATAGTTTACTTACGGGAACTGAATCGTATGCTTTTTCTAAATCAATAAATATCAAATGTGTTTCTCCACCCTTAGCACCCAATTTTTCACCTATCTGTCTTAAACTGAATATATGGTCCAAACAACTCTTCCCTACAGTGAACCCTGCCTGATCTTCTGATATCTTTCCTTCAATTTCTTCCTCTAATCTTTTCTTCAGAATACTACTGAAGATCCTACTGATAGATGACATAACACTTATTCCCCTATAATTATTGGGGTCCTTCTTGCTTCCTTTTTTATGAATAGCAGATATATATGACATATTCCAGTCTGTTGGAATTTCATTTCCCTCAATGATTTGATTAAACATCTTAGTAATAAGCCTTACTAACTGGGGAGGCCCACATTTCCACAACTCTGCCGTAATGCCACCAGGTCCACTAGCCTTGCCACCTTTGGCTTTTTTCAATGCCTCTCTAACCTCTTCTTCTAAAATTGGTTCCAATTCCTTCGTAACATTGGGTAAGTCATGTTCACTTTTCCATTCTATTCTTTTCTCGACTAACAGGTCTTGGAAATGCATGCATGCATGCATGCTTATAAGCTGCAATACTGGTGAAGGATTATTATTGCTTCTCATTCTACGCAAAACTCTCCAAGCTTGTGCCGATCTATTATATCCCAAAGTATGGTCTATTTTTCCACACATTTTATCCCATGCTTCATACTTACATGACTTAACCATTTTCTTCACATTTCTCTTGCTTTCTCTGTATCGCTCCAAATCTTCATTAGACTTTGAAATAAGCCATTTATTGTAAAGACTTTTCTTATGTCCAATTGCTTCCAGTGCTTCCAGTGCTTCCTTGGTTATCAGCTCAGCTCTCCCTTCATTCTGTCTCTCCCTTCCTAAGGACTCATCTGCTGCCTCCATTATAGATTTTTTTAGAAATTCATATAACTCTTTCGCCTCCCAATCTTCATTTACTCCATTTAATTTGACGGATTATCTGTTTTGATACAGAGTCTTAACACTCTCTTCTTGTAATAAACTAACCAAATATCTCGGTGTATCAATAACATCAATTCCACTACCCTTTTCATCCTTTACTGGTTTACATTTTGCCCTTAGGGGAAATGCAATTTTTGCAACAACAGCATGATGGTCCGATCCACATTCTAATCCTCTCTTAACTTTCACATCTTGAACTTTAATTGTTCGTGCTTTTCTTGTAATAATATAGTCTATTATTGACTTCTGGTTTTTTGATGGATTTATCCAAGTAAATTTGTGTATATCTCTATGCTTGAACTTTCCATTCATTATAACATATTCCTGTTCTTTGCAAAATTGAATCAATCTATGACCATTATTGTTTTCTTTATCTTCTCCCCAAGGCCCAACGGTCTCATCATTATTTCTTCTTCCAGTATGTCCATTAAAATCACCCATTATTAACAATTCATGTCCATCAGGGCAATTATCTACAGTTTCCCTTAAGTCATCATAGAAGTTTGTTTTGTCCATTATTGAGGCATCATTACTTGGGACATATACTCCTATAATATCTAAATTTATGCCATATATACACATTGTTACTTGTATTATCCTATCATTAATTTCTTTCCAATTCACTATATTCTGCTTCCACTTCCTTTTCAAGAGGACTGCAACTCCTGATTTTGCTCTTGCTGTTTTTGGAACCCCACTCCATAGATATATATAATCATCAACCATTCCTTGCCCAACTCCTTTCTTCTTTGTATCATGATTTCTATTTCCGAAAGTTTTAGCTCTCTTACTATTTCATTAGTCTTCTCATGAATGCCTTGTACGTTCCAGGTGCCAAAATTCAGTGTCCTTTTTCGCAGCCAAAGTCGTTTCCGTTTAATCCGTCCTGCATCATCCTTCTTGGGAAACGTAGCAATATTTTTTTTACTAGAGCGGGTTGCTAGCCCACTGCCTAACCCCCAAACCTGGAGGACCAGACCGTTGCCTCTTTCGCCAGTTTTCAAGGTTCCTATTTGGCCTTCTCGGCTACCGTAGCGGTCACGGAGGACAAACCCCCACCGTACATCACCCAAATAGGCATTCCCCTACTTCCTGTTGCCCACCCCTCGGGACGTGGACCCAAAGGTCGGATTTTGAGGGGCTTAAATAATAATAATATTTAAAATGTTGTTAGTTTTTCGTTAGCTCTGAGCGATCTCTCTGGTCTCTCATTCAAGTTAATATAACAGAATAATCACGTCCATAGCTAAAAGTATAGAATAAACCATAAAAATAAAAAGAACATTGATACGTAATAACATAAGGTGGTCAAAATCTCCATTAACTAGTTATTAACGGAACTTACTGCTTGGTACAAAATGGTATAAGAAGTTAGCGATGAAAGAGATCTATCGCACGTGTAGAAAAGATCAGATGGTGCATAGAAATAACAGTAAACTGAATCGCTGGAAAAAATATTTGCATATGATTATTGATCATGTTACAGGCTTGAACGTTTTTCGAACTCTTCGAAGAAAGGTAGATAATGCTTTGTTGAATGGAATTCAGCATCACTAAGAGCAATAGCCAGATCTACGTAGAAGCAAGAAGAAGAAAAAAGTTTCCAAGTTGACTATAGAATAAGGATAAAACAAATACTAATCATGAACAATTAGTATCAGTTGTTGAGAAGGTAAAATTAATTAACTTTCCTATTACTATTGGGATGTATTTTGTATCCCATAGTTATATTTTATGTGATTACATCCACATATGTTTCAAACGTGCCTTAATCCTACGGAAAATAAAAGGCATACATACAGTTTTGTAAATATCCTAAAACGAAATTTAAAATACCTGGCAGTAGGTATAGGTGTAGGTGTAGGTATAGTCGGTAGTAAGTAGCCTATAATTAATCATACGAAATATATTTTTATCATGATGTTGGGTAGACAGCAGAATAACGTAGCCTATTTCCTTGGAAAATAGGAGTATTAAACTGAAACAAAGCTTTCTTCCTTTCTGTTCTTTGAACAGGTTTATTTTTTCTGATGGAGGCAGTGAGCATTATTATAGATTTTGAGTCAAGATGTATTCTGCCAAATTACAGCTTGTGAAAAAGTCATGTGTCGTTACTCATTGCCCTGCCCTGAAGTGAACAATTTAAACTAATCTTAAAAGTATTGAGATTCTAAAATACGCGGTTGTTTTCTGCTGTAAAAAGTAAAGGCAAGGTGAAAATGTACTCCGAATGGTGATATCTGTTGTTTCTTTATCATTGTAATGTGAAGATTAAATAAAATAATTGCTACAGGATTTATGTTTTAGGTTTGAGTTCTTTCGATTTAAAAAATCACATAACGTTCTTTCCCTTGAATAGTAAAATCATTTTTAGACAGCTTGAATTAGGAGTCGAACTTCTAGCACAATACACACGAAGTAAAAGTTGCACTTGATCGTATTAGTGCTATAAAACCTTTATGCCACTCCACTGGTACCAACTTTGGTATCCGTGACATGGAAAACAACCGTTTAGTTAACATATTTTCATATGATTATTAAATAGTGCAGTTTGATAAAAATTGACGATTTTAAAATTCACTACGCCTTTTCAAATGTGAAATTTCTCATGGTAAATGCAAAAGTCGTTAAATTTGGTAGGTGAAAAGCGTTTTCTTGTTGGCAGAAGTGTAAGAGAAAGTCAATAACAGGTGTCTCCTATCTGCATGCTGCAAGATGGCTGGCTGTACGGTGCGTAATTACGAGGGGGAGTCAAATGAAAACCTTAAAAATGAAGTTAAAAATAGAAAATTCGCGCCACTGATCTATAAGTTGGCAGGAGTGTTACCAATGCTTTCAAGAATGCCCTACAGGTGGTGGCAGAATACTGGAGACAACACGGAGGAAAGAAAACGTCTCCCACAGAAGTCACCCCATTTGTGAACCTCCTACTCCACTCATACACTTGCTGCAGTGATAAACATGCATCACCATACTGGACCTTCGTTCGCCTATGGACTAAAATAGGTTTCAAACCTTCACTGCTCAGAAAACGTATGACAGAACGCTGTTCTTCGTTGGTGCATGTCACAACTGGAGCAGCCATTTTTGAACTGGTATTGTGGCAGCGTTTTGCTTGTCTCCAGTATTCTGCCACCTGTAGGGGATTCTTGAAAGCATTGGTAACACTCCTGCCAACTTATAGATCAGTGGCGCGAATTTTCGATTTTTAACTTCATTTTTAAGGTTTTCATTTGACTCCCCCTCATAATTACAATAAAGTTTATTAAGTGCCAGTATGGCAATTTATGAGATTGTGTGTGGGGGACGAAAAATGTCTGTCCGTCTGTCTGTCTGTCCGTCCGTGTGTCTGTACGCGCCATAACTCAAATACGCTTTACCGGATTTTCATGAAACTTGGTATACGCATGTATAATGTCCATGGGAAGAACCCTATTGTTATTGAACCAAATCGGTTCACCGGTACCGGCGTCAAACCCAATTTAGTGTTTTTATTTAAAAGCTCCATAACTCAAATGTCCATGGCAATACGTCTGTTGATATTGGACCAAATCGGTTGGCTGGTAGCGGAATAATGCCCAATTTAGTGCATTTTTATGGTATTATATAACAAAAGGCCCCATAGCTCAAATATGCTTTATCGGATTTTCATGAAACTTGGTATACGCATTTATAACGTCCATGGCAAGAAGCCTATTAATTTTGGACCTAATCGGTTGACCGGTACCAGAGTAACGACTAATTAAAGGTCACATGTTTTTTAATTTTTGTCTACCGGTATAATTTGACAGTTAACACTATTCCTTCACTTATGCTTATCAAACGACACCGTCAAACTGACATAGTTGGCTGAATGTAACGCCTTGGACTCGTATTCTGGAGGTCCCCGGATCAAATCCCGGAGCCGGCCGATTTGACATGGATTTTTTTAATTGTAATTTTTATTTTTATGTGAGTGCGCGATTGTCTAGGTATCACAAATCTGTAGTTCTGTTGACGCTGGTTAATTTTAATCTGATTAGAAAAACTTATTTTCTGCATATCATAATTGCAATTATAATTGATTCAACAAAAACATACTGGCACTTGTTATATCAGTTTACCTGATTTTATTATTATTTCAAAAATGATAACGGCTGTCTAAAAAAAATGTGTACGGCACGCGTGTAAAAGCAGTTTAATTCTGCTTGCCTTGCTATCATTCCTACACACAGAATAAAATGTCGCTTTTAACCCTTATACCATAAATAACTATTGTTTCGAGTGAGAGCAGTGTAATTATTGCACTAGATCCTCTAAATACTTCTTGACCACAATCGTCCGTCATTTCACCCATTTATTTCGTCATCTAAAATTTTATCAATAACTTAGATGTAAAGTTAAATGTAGTGACTGATGCTTTTACAAATTCACGAAGGAGGAAAACGTTCCTTAAGTAATTACTTTACTTTAACATCAGCACGATTGGTTATGTGACGTGTTAATCGATTTTCTCTTCCTGTACCTAACTTGCACATTACTTTTAATTGAGTTTGGAAAAAGTTGAGTAATCCAATAGTACCCTTTAAGGTAAAGGGAACTGACGTTCAATCCATTAGCAGTCCTTTTATACTGAATGTCCGGAGGATAACATCTGAGTAAACAATGTTTATTTTCTATATTTATTTGCACTCGAGGATAAAATACTTTTTACACCATCTTATCTTTACTTGCTTTCACATCAGACTAGTCAAAAATTGTTGGGGCAGAATGCTAGAATATGTTCGCTTTCCGCGTAGTTATTCATTAGCCTTTAACCTTTGCCACCCGAGAGACGAATCACAGTCACAGGAATGGATATGAAATTGCGGAAAATATACATAACGGTTACCACAATCGTTGCTGACTGCCGATCTGCTGGCCTAGAATCCATCCCCGTTACCTTCTCAAATTTTCATGACGTAGGACGGTCCGGAACGGGGTGCACTCAGCCTCGTGAGGACACCTCAAAAGTTACTTGATCCGGGCATGAAAATCCCTAACAATGGCCACGGGTATCGCGTACCGACCATTTGCTCCCCAATCCTACCATCTGCCAGTGTCGAAGGACGGATGTAGAAGACGCCGCGGTTGGGTGGTATGCCTTGTCTACCCATGTGAAGTAGCACTACGGATTCATAGATGGGTCTGCTATAAATATGACCCTGCTAGAGAAACCAGACCTTAAGCCGGAAAAATACATTTTCTGATTTGAATGAATTCAACTTAAGCGTAAAATTCTGAGCACTCTAAAAACTAAACCATACCTGTAGCTCAAATGTTGATTTTTTCTTGACTCTTAAAACTTTAATGATAATAAGATCTCCAAAGATAGGAACTTTTACACGTTTTAAACATCAGTTTCACAATACCTTGCTCAAAGTCTGTCCCACGCTAATAGAATGTCCAACTATATTACAAAAGCATAGCAAGTGTTTCTGTAGCTGGTATTTAATGTTTGTTTTTGTTTTTGTTTTTTTTTTCTCGAAAAATAAAAAATAAAACATAGGGACCATGTTAAATTTCCATTCCGAGTTTGACGGGTTTCTAAAAGGGCAGACTCTTTTCAAATTGAAAATACTGTGTTATGTTATGTTTCTTGTGATCGGAGCATTTATTACAAGAATGAAACAAATAGATGGCGTAATACACCCTTACTGTTACGCGGAAACGTGTATTTATTTTTTATTTTATTTTATTTTTTAAATGACATAAAAACATTCATAATATACAAAGACCTGAAACACCGAAGCTCTTGCTCGGAGGCAGTTCCATGCTTATATATTTATATTAAATATATATACATTTCCATTTATATATAATTTATATATACATATAATATAATGTATAACAGAAAGGATACGTTCGTTTTTGCAGTTTGTGCTATCTCTTCGGACTTAAATATTACGGTTTCAGGCTCGACTGATAGGTGAAAGACAAGTGGTCTACTGTTTACTTAAGCACCAGTTGGGGTGACGACTTTAAATTTATATATCCTATTCATCTATCTGACATGCTGTCGTATGCACATAATGAATCAGTATCCTGTGCAAAATTAGCAGTTAAGCACCGGGGCAATGGCGCAAGCCACATGAAGTAAGCAGATTTTCTAAAGACAAAAAGAAGTCTGTTATATCCAGATACTCAGTCCCTTTATAGGTGTATGTATAAATAATCTGATGTGAATCCCACATAACTCCCTCTGATCAAATAAAAGTTTGCTTCTTATGATAATACATTATGTTTGACATTCTCTTCGTGTAAATTGGCTGTAAAAACGAAGAGAATGTCGTTAACAAATCGTATTGCATCCCCGAAGGATACATAACCCAAGTAAAGTCTGATTAATGTACTAAATAAACTTTCTTTACTCTAAGGATCGCCAATACACCTTTCTCGCTTCACATTCTGATACAAAATAATAGGCCACAGCCTGAGGCTGGGCGCAAGTTGAGAAGTAGTTGGTGAGGTGACTGTGTTTCAGTTCTGTGGTAATGGCAGGAAAGCTGGAACATCGTTGGAAATTGTGTCCTCGTTTTTCACGGTGGTGGTTTTGAAACTGTTCTTCAGAACCTTCCATCACAGTTTTCAATGATGGTCCAACATTCCTTCCATCACCATATCCTCGAAAATAATGTTCGACAGCCCAGGCACGCTCTGCCGTAACGTATTGAGGCATAATTGACACAGTTACCTGTTATTATAACTAAAGAAAGGCTTAAAATAAGATTCAAATAACAAAATAACTTGCATTTCCGGTTAATTTTTTCTGGGTCATCCTATATTAACCAGTGTTACAACATTTAGCAGAACATGTTTCAACCAGATGGCAAAACGTGTTTAAAATAGCTTTTAATCTGACGGTTAATTTAGAAATCCAAATATAGTTATGATTGTGTAATTATTCATTTAAAAGTTTAATTATTGAAATATAATTTAATTTAAAAATAACAGCTTTCAGCCAAGCGGGATTTCAGAAAATACAGATATGCAGATACTTCTTTTCCTATGCCTAATGGGAATATTTTAGTTTAATTTTTGGAATGACTTTTAATGAGTTTGAACCTGTTATGAACCGGGACATAATAATTTCTTTAATTACCCACTGTGCAATTTGCTGTCAATATTTAAGTTTGTTCCGAGTATATATAGGTTAACTTACGGAATGAAAGTTTGTGGTCTCCTAAAGAGATCCCACAATCCCTTTTGTGATATTTTCTGTCTCATCTCTATATAGTAGACACTCTTCTGGATGAGGAGAGGAAAATACATCATTGAGGTTGACGGGAGAAGTGCGAGTGGTGGAGTCTCTATTTGCTGTCAGAATACGGGTAGCCGAGATTCTCAAGGGTTTCCTACTCCGTCCAGAGATAGATGTGTGCAGATTTACACGGTTCGATTGCTTATTTTCTAGGACCCCCTAAAAACTTGTTTTCTTATGGGAGTTGTGATTGCGCAGTGTGGAGCGTCGGGAATATGCGCCTGCGCTTAGGCAACTCGCGTAGTCGGCATTGCTGTTGTGTAGTATCTGATGTAGAAGCGGGCAGTCGTGTACGTGAACGCACTCTTGACTCTTCAGTCAACCGCGTGCTTTTGATCACTTTTCCGCGCGTGTTTCTTTTCCGATGTGACATTAACATTTTCGAAGTGTTTTCTGCAAGTGAACTGTGTAGTGAGTTCATCCTTTTTGTGATAAACAGTCTACCCATTAAAGCAGTCCAATGTCTGGTTCAAGAATCCTCCTCATAGTTTCGCTTCTTGTATGGGGTAAGCGCAAAGAAAGAAAGAAAAAAATGGGAATTAGTTGTTTACCACTATATTAAAAAATGCAGTAATTTGATGTTATGTTAGTAAGATACAACATTACTACGGCTAGGCGCGATGCCATTTTAGATTTACTTTACGATGTTTTGATTTTCTGGTAAGGTTCTATTGTTAATAACATAATATCAAGCTTTTACGCTTTACGCCATGTAGGTTTATGTAGTGTAAAGTTTTATATATATTCTTCTACAAACTTGATAATTCAATTAACGGCGAAATCCCAGTGTAGGTTACCCCAGCTCGCGAAGCGCAGGTTTTCACGCACAATGAGATTTTTTAAGCTTATCAGTGTGACCGACTATTATAACTTATTTCTAAATTGCTTATCAGTACAATGGCAAGTGCGCTGTGCGTCTGCTTCAGTGTTAGGTTAGAAACAATGATATTAATTTAGTAGGGCATACTGAATTCTCCCGTTTCCTAAATGTGCTATAATATATTTCCAGCGTGTATTGTAGTAGTGACATGTTCTATTAGGTTATGAACAGTGATATTACTTAGTAACGCATTTCGTTTGCAAATATGCCATATTATATCTTCCACATGCGTTGTGGTGTTTACTGCCAGGTTCTGTTGGATTATGAACAGTGATATTAGTTTAGTAGGGCATACTGAATTCTCCCGTTTCATAAACGTGCCATTTATGTCTCCCGCGAGGTTTGCCGTATTTGTCAACCTGTTTACCCAGAATTCTACGTGCTCTGGTCGTGTGACGCCACACCTCTAACGTCCAATCACGAGTTTCTTCATCATACGGACATGGAAATGTGGTGGAAATTTTGATATTTTTCGCTAGATCTTGTTATAAAAGAAATATATCATTTAGGGCAGGAGGGGTGGACCAAATCGTTTGTCAAGACAACATCTATTCTCCACAGAAAAGTCTATAACAATATATATATATATAATATATGTGATATTAGGTAATTTATGAAGAGAATTTAGGTTTTAAAATTAGGGTAACCTACAATAGGATTTTACCTAATTAACCTTTAAACACAATCGAGAGAAATGCAGAAAGTCTTTTCGATGCCTGCAGAAATGTTGGATTGGAAATTAATACAGAAAAAACTAAGTACATGGTCATGGAACATCAGAATAATGCTCTACAAGATATTAGAATAGACGGTACATCGTTCGAATAAGTGGAAAAATTCAAATATCTGGGAGCAATAATTACAGACACAAATAATATTAAAGCAGAGGTTAAGTCTGGACTAAAATCAGGAAATGCTTGTTTTATGCAGTTCAGAAACTCTTATCTTCTCGTCTTCTGTCCATAAATCTAAAAATAAAGATTTATAAGACTATTATCCTGCCGGTTGTATTATATGGATGCGAGACATGGCCGCTCATTGATCAGAAAGAACATAATCTGCGGGTGTTCGAAGACAGGGCGCTTAGGAAAATATTTGGGCCTAAGAGGGATGAAAATGAGGACTGGAGAAAACTGCATAACAACGAGCGTCATGACCTGTACTCTTCACCGGATATAGTAAGGGTAATTAAATCACGGAGGATGAAATGGGCTGGACATGTTGCGCGCATGGGAAAGGAAAGACACCTTTCAAAAGCATTGACTGGGAGATCCAAAGGGAAAAGTCCACGTGGAAGACCTAGACGTACGTGGGAGGATAATATTAGGATAGATTTGAGGGCAGTAGGATTTGCAAGGGATGATTGGATAGACTTAGCACAAAATAGGGTTGAATGGTGGGCTCAGGTAAGCGCGGCAATGAATCTTCGGGTTCCATAAAATATATATTCCTTTAGCTTGATGAGGAATCGTTTATTGCCATTGAGTAAGTAAGGAACCTTTAGCTATCTGAATCGCATCTCTTTCGAGTACAATGGACTTCCGGAGATTTTTGTTTGCTATTTGAATTTCTTTATCTGTTTTTTTAACACGAAAGCCGGTATGTAATATATAGAAAGAGCACCAATGTCTTAATGAATTCGGTATTATAAATTACTTCTGTACGCCACACGCTACTTTTTCTGAAGTTTGTTCCTACAGTTTTTTTTTTCGCCGGTAAGATTCTACGGCAGAAGAACACTCTTTCACAGAAACAGTGTTACTCGACATGAAAAAAAGCACACTTATATTTCTTTGTTTTACATAATTCAGGTAATTTTTAATAAGAGCTCACGGTCCGGGAGGAAGATTTCTGTCACTACCACAACTTTTCATGTATTCGGACTGTTATTTCTGACTTACAGTACGCTGAACTCAATACACTTTTATACTACATTAAAGCTATTAAGGTGAAAAGTGTGGGGATAATACGGCACTCTGAACGGTGGGTGCCTTTCTTAGAAACACGAAAAATAGCCCTCTTTGAGGTTCTAATGTTCTTTAGAATCTATAGAATTTATATGTAAACTCGTTGTTCATAAAATTACGCGAAATGAAAGCAAAATCGTGAAGAACTGGACGCTTACAGCATATAACCCAAAATTACGTAATTTGTACTGGTTATTAACAAGATTCTGCAGGTGGTCATGACATTGGGTGTGGCCAGGTAGGCAGGGGAACGGTTCACATAGGATATGCATATAGGATGTGCAAGTATTGTGACCACTGTTTGGTTTTATGGTTATATAAAAACGGCGGTATTCTGCTACTTAGACCTAAGGTCGTCGCCCGTGTGCCGGAATTTTTCCCTGCAGGATTTTTTTTTATCCTTGTAAATGTAGAGATATTGACCTGTCACATTTATGGATACATAAATGCCATCGACCTGGGCCGGGATTGAGCCCGCGAACTAGGGCACAGAAAGCCTGCACTACCTAGGTACTTCTCTTCTACCGCTCTCGCCTTCAAGGGCCTAACACCGCGCTGCTTTTTTTTCAGTTTACTTGATCTGTCTTGTTTCTGTGTAATATGTTTTGTCTAGTGCAGAATGTAGTCAGATAAATCTCTTGTTTTCTACTAGTGCTGATTTAGGCCTAATAATTTAAAACTTTTGCTTGGGTGGAAATGATATAAGCATAACTGCGCAGATTTAATCTCAATAATAATAATAATAATAATAATAATAATAATAATAATAATAATAATAATAATAATAATAATAATAATAATAATAATATATTGTCATTAAATATAAAAATACAATATACTTCGTCAAAAATTTTAATGGCAACATAATTATGAACAAATATATAATCTAAAACGAACATTTAGAAAACACTAAAAGTTAATATAATTTTGTTCAAAAAATTTGTTCAGATTATAAAACGGCAGCATACTTAGCCACTTCCTGAGTCAGTTCTTTACAGTGGCATATGGTAGGTCTTATTTGCCAGTGGCAACTGGAAATTTATTGAAGATTGTGAGAGCCAGAATATGGCGATTTTTTGTGGTTGTTATGAGTCTTGTGTATGGTACATCAAGTGCATATCTATTTCTGGTTTCATAGCAATGAACATTGTTCCTTCTATTAGAAGTACCTAAGTTAGATTTTACATATAACACACAGTCGTATAATATATATTATCAATTAACTATGGTTAGAATATTGGTGATTACAAATAGAGGTCTACAATGTGCACCTTCTGAAGAATAGTGAGCAATCTGAAGCCTTCTTCTGGAGTTTTAATATAATATTTATGTGTGATGAGTTGCCCCACAATAAGAGACCATACTTGATCACGCTTTGAAAATATGTAAAATATGTCGTTCTTACGTAGGACTCTGGTAGGAGATCTTTTAAATTTCGGATCAGAAACAGCACTCTGTGGACAGCTTACGAGTAACATACAGTAGTTAATATGTGTGGACCAGGAAAGATGCGAGTCAAGATAAATACCCAGTGAGTTTACACTTTCATACATGATCCTATCACCAGCAGTGCCTGTTCTTAAACTAAAAACAATGGTTTGGTTTTTATGATAAAAAAATCCATTCCCACTAAACCATGTTTTAGCTTGTAACAAAGTATATTTTGAACAATCTAATAGCTCTTTTAAACTGCTATGGTGATTTAAAAATGTATCGTCTGCATAAATGAGTGATTGACACGATATATTGCCGTCTAGATAATTTATCATTATAAAAAGTAATACAGGACCCAACACAGAACCCTGTGGCACTCCGAAAGAAATAATCTTTTCACTTGATCTTATGCTCCAATATCAACCACCTACCGTCGGTTAGTTAAATACGACTTAAAATTATTTAGATTCTCGCCCAAAATGCCATAGTATTTCAGGTTAGCCATTAACAGACTGTGTGAGACGCAATCGAATGCCTTACTCAAATCACACATAGTTGCCTGAGAAAGAACATTATCTTCAAAGGAGTCTTGTACGGTTTTAACAAGGTGTCCGACGGCATCTGTAGCACTTATGTTTTTTCTGAAACCAAACTGTCAGTTTGAAAATAGTTTCACTGATTCGGAGTAATTTATGAGCTGTGTTTTAATGACAGTTTCAAATACGTCACCAATTACAGGCACCAGTGAGGTAGGTCAAGGAATGCTAGGACTTTCCCTTGGGACCTTCTTGTACACAGGCACAACTTTTGATACTTTCAGACTTTGAAGAAAGTTACCAGACACTAGACAGATGTTGATACACATTGTAAGGGGAACTCAATTATTTGTTTTAAAAGGTTTCTTGACATACCATAAAAATCCGTACTGGAGGACGATTTCATATTGTAAACTACATTGTTCACTTCCCCACAGGAGACTTCTTCTAACAATCTTCTTATTTAACAGGCTACAAGATGTCGTAGGTGTAGGAATCACAGAAACTGCTATCTTCTCCACCGAAGTCGTAAAGTGTTCATTGAAGTCATTAGCTGTTAAGTCTTAAGTCCACTAGCGTCTGGCTGTCGTGTTACTTTCTTAATCAAAGACCAAGCTGCTTTGCAGTTATTGTGTGATGCTTCAATAAATATCACATTTGCATTTAGATTAGCCAGGACAAGGGCTTTCTTGTATTTCCGTTTACTTGCCAAGTATGCTTCCTTTGCAGCCCTTGATTGTGAACACTTATAAATGTCTAAGAGTAAAATAACAGTTTGTCTCAGTTTCTGTAAATCATCTGTAAACCACGCTGTTGTACGTGCAGGTTTCTCAGAAATATCAATGAGGAATATCTCAAAAGGAAAGCACATATTAAGTAATTCTTGTAATTTGTTAAAAAAAATTATAACATTTCTTTCGATAGAAACAAATAATTGTAATGCCGGATTTGTCTCAAGTGAAGAATTTTCTCAGGAAAACATAGTTTTCCCGAAACGTTATAACCGTGCTTTACTCGGTCAATATTATTCGTACTGTTTTAATCTTTGTCGCACCAGTAGAGGAATAAATTTTCCATTTTACGGGGTTTCAATAATCTTGGCAGTTTTCGTACAAATTATTACATGGATCATAAAATCCGGTCATAAGGCAACATCGGGGCAAGAATGCCTTATGCTTTGTTTGAATACATGTGACGGAGATCATAGCTACACGGCAGAAGGTATCTGGCAGTGCACTGTTGCAATCCTGCAAAATCTTACAACCTTATCTCATAAACGTTAAACTTAATCGCAAAATACAAAATTAGGGCTTCTATTTATTTTAATTTTAACTACTGCCAATGTCATCTGCGCACTTCTTCACCCTGTTTAAATGTCGATCGTATATCACGAAGAGGGGGCCAGTACGGTGACTCCAGCTGCAAGCTGTGATGAATGTATATTCAGTTTAGGCTTTAAAACGTGTAACTTCGTTTAAACACTCGGCCATCGAAACGTGATTATGGGATTGCACACGGGCAATGAAGTTAATGATTGAGACAGCTCATTGACCTGCGTGTAAAACCGAAAGTTGATTATCAGTGGAACTTCCGACTTATGCTTTTCTTTTATAATCATACTTTATGTTTTAGTATAAGCTTTAATGTGCATTTTTTATTTATTTTCTGCACAATATTGTAGTAAAATCTAATTCAGTTCAGTTGCATTTGCTGTAGTCGATCAACCTGAAGACAGAAACCTGGTAAATTGGTTTAGCGCCTGTGGTATTTCACCGTCTCAGAGTTGTCCCTTCCTCTCGCTAAGCTTATGCTTCACCAGAACCACTACAGTTATCAGAACTGGACTGTACCCGATTTTTTTTAGTATTTATCAGCTTCTTAGAACCAATCATGTTGAATTAAATTCTTTCGTTATCCATTCATGCATTTTTTCGTTTAGAGAAAGATGAAAGTACAATATCAGCAGGAGTGAGTGTTTTTATAATTTTATAATTTCTGACGTAAGAATACTGTTCACATCTTGTCACATTCAATTTGCACGGCGGATGTTCAACAAATTAAGCTCTGTGCGTATAAAAATATCATTAATACCAAAAGGATTAAGTTGTGATTCTTCCGCCGTGTTACTGTTCACATCTTGTCACATTCAATTTGCACGGCGGATGTTCAACAAATTAAGCTCTGTGCGTATAAAAATATCATTAATACCAAAAGGATTAAGTTGTGATTCTTCCGCCGTGTTGATTGGATGTGACAAGATGCGAACAGCATTCTTATCTCAGAATAATTGTTTCTTAAAGTGAAATTGCAAGATAATGCCACAAGGAGCTGGTTGAATCTTTGGGAATAAGGACCTTTCGTACCGAACATAGCGTGATTTCATGCTTCCAACTACTGCAATACAGTAGAGTGGCACGATGCCGTCGTGTATGCATGTTTATGGGTGCTCCTTACTCTATCTTACATCTAGTACCTATAAGCCGAATCTGCGTCATGCATACGTCGCCTGCCCTGCCCTTTCATTTGTATATTTAAAAATTTAAAAATGTTCCCACATTTTCCAAGAATAAAGAAGTTGGCATGACTTATGCCCCATCCCTCATACCTGTAAAGGTCTTAGTAAGGTAATAGTGACAAATACGTAAACCTGTTTAGGTTACATTTTTCTATCAGATTTAGAATTAGAAAGTTGTAAGCCTAAAGTAAAATTTCATATTATTATAGTATAATTTTTTCTCGTTTTGATGCAGTTAGAATTAGAAAGTTGTAAGCCTAAAGTAAAATTTCATATTATTATAGTAGAAATTTTTCTCGTTTTGATGCAGTTTATGCTCTACAATATTAATAATTTAATAAATAGGCTTATGTGTTTTTCTGTTGAAAAATTAAATCTGCCGATACAGATATTCAGCCATTTCATAAAATATGGAAATTTTTCTCTCAAAGAGACATCAAATTCTCTGAATATTAAGGAATTAGGTGTATCTGAAGTGGTTTCATGTGCAAAATCTGTCGGTTTACTTATTTATGGTGTTGAGTTGCTTTTTTAAAATATTTTCTTGCCATTTTTAGCATGATTTTAACACTCTTTAATGCCAAGTAGACAAGAGTAATCAGCTATGTCCATTTTCATTTGAGAAATTATACGTCTTAAGGTACAATTTGGTATAAGATTAACTTAAAAAATGTGTGGTTAATTACTATGTAAAATAACAAACAAGTGACTTTTTGTCCCACCCGTAATGTCCCACCTGTAATCTTGATAGTTTTTTAAAATTATCATTGATGAGTTAAATAAATGTTCTGACAACCTGGAAACAGTTTATAATTTGTATTTAATACCTCATACCTTAATTAATAACAACATTTTAAGACCCCATCAGTAATAGCAGAACAGCAACTGAACTTTTGTTTTGCATCATTAAAATCAATGTCCAAATTATGTCGCACCCGTAATTGAAAAACAAATTTAAATTATTTAAAATAAATTTTAAATAATGCATGTAGTGTGAAGGAGAAGGAATTTTAAATTTTACAAAATGTGAAGAACCAATTCTAGTTTATTATTTATGGTATGTAATAAAGAAAAATAGTTTTTATAATTTGCTAGAATGCCCCACCCGTAATTATGAAATAGCTGTATTTCCTTTTGGAGGGCATCATGATTTATGCTTTTATATAGAGTAATGTCCTTTTACAACTGCTATAAGGATCGTATTAAAAAGTCTAAGAAACTGGTTCCTGATTCCGGTACTGTGACGAAAAGGATAATCCTGTTTATTGAATCTATACGTGGCTTACGTTGTTTTATAAGAATGTGAAAAAAACACCTATAGCACACGTTTCCAAGAATTCTAAGTTTAAGGACAGGTAACTCCCTTTTGTGTGTGCATGTACTTATTTCGTTTACACCCTGTTTATTCTCGCAAAGAGGTCGTCTGGTAACCCTAATGATACTGCTCTTGATTCTCACCATGTTTCCGGTCGAGTGATCCAGTGTAAGAGACAAGCTCTAGCGGCGTTCCTAATGCTTGTTTTGAGCAGTAGGCCTACCTACCTACCTTAGAGAAACACATTGAAATCGTTTCGTATTCTAATTACTCGGATAATACATTACGCTAATAGTAAAACATTTTCATCCTTCTCGTACACCTGTATCACTTTGGTCCGAACATTTTTATCAACGGTCACATCTTCTTACCTAGATTTAAACAAATAGCGTTTTCTTCCCCTCACTTAAATTTATCTAGTTCCTTTTTCTTCTTCATTGCCGCACTTTAGATTAATGTCATTCAAGTTTGAGGAGGGTTGTGAGAATAGTAAAAATTGGACGAAAATGAAATTGTTCTTCATAGCAAGCAGTGAATTGCAGTGATTTAACAGTGATTTAACTGGCACAGATAACCAAAAGTCCTGGGATAAATCCCAGTGTTAGAGGAATTTTTCTCCTATAATATTCTCATGTAATGTCCAACAGACACAATCTGTGGTTCATGAATGCATATACTTCCATCTTGAATGTTAACTGTACAATAACAGTGGAAGCCCGGTCACAAAAATCACTAATTAGTGTGCCTCACAGAACTGCATATGGCTTAACTTGTCTGGCAGTGAGGTAGATCATTAAAGGCAATCAGTCATCTGGCGCTGTGATGTGAACTCTGACTTAGCTCAGTTGGTAGAGCAGTGGTACGGATAGCCAAAGGTCCTGGGTTCAAATCCCAGTGTCAGAGGAATTTTTATCCTATAATGTTCTCACAAACTTACTGGTTAAAGCCATATTTTAATGAGATGACGAACCGCTAATCGGCATCTAATTTAGGCCTAAGTTTCAATGCGTATGGAAAACTAACAGCGAAATTTACTTCTCAGTTTCTTGTAAAGAAGCATGCAATTTTCAGGTTAAACATTTTACCAGGTAATATATTATTTTACATTTGCATTACTTTAAAAAATGTATGAATTCGTTTACATTATTTTATAAAGTATGTAGATACTTTTATGGAAAGTAAAGATGAACAGGTTTGAACATTGAAAAAGGTACAATAAAAATATATCTTCTTATAGTAGATTTATAAAGCTTTCATTAGCTTTTATTGAAGCCCTAGTAGGCCTACAAGTCCGTATTGAACATATTTAATTTTTCTTCTGCGCCTACTTTTCTAGCGTTTTCTAAATGGGGATAATTATCGGGTGGCATTCAGAATCCTGGTTGTACGCTATGTGGGTAGGATCTTGCATTCAAATATCTGTTGTGCAAGAAAAAAATAGTTCTTTCATATGACCTCCTTCAAATAACTAAATTATACAAAACGTATCATAACATAAATCTTGGAAAGGTAGAGTCATACTGAAAATTTCAATGCCATAGCCGGGATTTGAACCAGCACCTTTGGGTCTCTGTGCCGTTGCTCTACCACTTAGCTATCATGGCAACATGCCGGATCAACATTAAATTCTCCAATTGACTCACATGTCCCGGTGTACCACCAACCTGTAAGTACTCTAAGGCCTGGGCTTCATAGTAAACCACTAGTAGGTCGCAGTGGAATATTAATTCTTTCACACTGACCGTGTCGCATTGAAGTTTTTCTACGATAGAGAAAAAACTTGGCGTGAAATAATAAGTAATTACGAACATGTTTGCGAAGTTAGGGTCCAAGTGTACCAACCTTGAAATATTATTTTGTCTTGGTACACTGTCTTCTTGATCTCATGTATGATCATGTAGGCGGTGCTTGTAAACGATACATTACTTTCGCTTGAATGTTCACAGAAGTAGTTAACACTCATTGTGAGTGTCTATTTTCGTCTCTACTAAAAAATAAATCAGCAGGCATAACTAGTCATGTAGTACCGGCACTTAGTTCCTGGTCACTTATCTTGGAGCTGTGCGATTGGCCTAAGTAGTGTGGTAATGTGTGCGGTAAGTTAGATTGCCGGCACTGGGTACTGAAAATTCAATTTGCCACCATGATAACATGAACGGAAAATGGATGAAAGAAGACTATCGTAGAAAAAATAATTTTACCTTAAACACAAAAATTCCTCATATGCTTGCCCGTGACCTGTTCCAACAATTAGAAGAAGGGGAAGAAGAACATTACACATAGGCTATAGAGGATAATTTATTGAAGAAATGGTCAATAAAGCTAGATTATACTCCTATATTTCTCCGGCAAGGGGAGTCATTGTTTCGCCCCCGGTTCTGTGTGTAAAGTTGCATGAAATTGCTTCAGGAAATTGCTTATCTTTCCATTTTCTGTTTACGAGTTCTGACGATTGATTTGTTGATATGTATGTGTTTTCTATCTCAACGTCACGTTATCTAGTCATGCAAGCAGATACCATGATAAATTAGCTGTAATTCCTTTTCTACCTTTTGTTCTTTTAAGGTTGTAATAGATGGAACCGCTTGTATTCTAATATAACAGGCTTTCCCAAACTGTGAACCTAGACCCCAGGGGTGGTCGAGGAATATTGTTAGCTGGGTTGCGGGCAGCGGCTATAATTCTGAAATAATAAATTGTAACCGTTATTTTATTAATATTATTATGAATACTAAATGAAAGTATGAAACATGTCTATCATATATGCAGTTAAATAAAGTATTAAAATCGAAGCATTTCTGAAGTAGGCTGTTATTATTTCACTGTGGTTACGTAGATATAGTGAGTCCATTTTATGAGGAAACCTCGCATCACTGCCGCATTGCCGCGCTAGCATCGCATCGCATTGCATCGCAGTTGTACAAAGCATACAAGCGGTTAGTTGCTTCGGTTTGTTGTAGTGAGACGCTTGTCTATTGTTGTCGTGTGTTACATAAGACAATAATCGAAAATATATACGGTTGAACAGCGAATTTATTTGGTGGAATGCTACTTATTGAGAAATAACAATAGAAGGCGCGTTCGGAGATTTTCTCGTAAATGTCATTTTCAACAGTATCTCAAATAAATGGTGAGTAATAAGCCTTTACATGTAGGCCTATTTTGATAATAAATTGGTTGAGTTATTCTATTTTGTATTGTTTCTAAAGTGATTTGCCGGTAGTAACGGAACACGGTCCCGCCGGTGCAAGCACAACAGCGGGGAAAGTGTGAGCCGGGGCAACGCTGTTAAAAGTTACCGCATAAAATGGCCTCTCTGTATCATCGTATTCGTAGTGCGAATTATTTTCTTAATATTCTACTTTCGAATAATTTTAACAAATGCAACTCGCTGCTTCGTATATTAGATAATTTTTCTTCGCATTTCACTTCGTACGCATGTGCTCGTAACATTGACGAAAAAAAAACTCACGGCATTGCTTCCCTTAATCTTCTAGTTGAGTATACCTGTACTGAAAGAAGTCTTCTGTTTACAGTCAATCTGTTGGGTTTATGCGTGATTACCGTTGAGGAGAGTCAGACAGACCTTAAGAGCTTGCACGGTTCACCAAAACAAATATTTTTTTCGTACGTAATATCTGGAGTTGCATATTTTTTTTATTGTAAAAGGCATAAAGCAGTTGTAATGACTGCTTATAAAAGAGGTTCGAAATGTCTTCGTTGACCTGTATGCACAGATTAAATCGTGGGGATATGGACTGTCTAACACGGGCGATACTTCAGGATTGTTTTCGTTGTTCCGTGCCACTACAATTATTATGGCCACCGTTTTGTCTTCTTTTCCAACCGTGGCCATGATCACGCATGCGTCTCCACAAAAAATCCCTGTTAATGAAATCGGGAGATCATGGAGACCATTGTACAGAAAGACCTCAGTCAGTCCACGTTTTAACGGTGAAAGCTTTGCATACCTTACAGATCAACAGAGGAAATTTTTAACCTGCTTTGTAAAATCAAATCATTTCAAATACATGATTTATCTTACTTTAGATGTGAGGAAAACATGGTATAGGCCTATGAAAAAAGGTTTGTTTTGCCCCCGGGCCTATTTTTGTTCACGCACATTGTATAAAACTAAAATGAACCACAAACATTTAATTTTCTTGCATATTGCACATTAACTATTTAAATTGTAAATAACGGCTCGTTTATTATACTCTAAACATAATTAATTTGGAAAGTAAACCCTGATAGGCACTGGATGTATGCAATTTGCGCCTTTTGACCCGGAAACCTCTTTGGAGGAATATGTGCTATTAGTGAACGCAAAGTCCGCCTATGTCATCCATTTTCCTTGCCGGTAACTAAAACCCAGCTATTTTAGAGGTTACGGATCATAAAAACGAATACTCTGCTAACGGTAATAACTGCCCATAGAATTCGTCTAAATCTTACAATTTAACCTCGGAATAAAAAATTTCTCCGTATCGCACGCAAGAAAGTATTTTATTTTGTTATTTTTGAAGCTTATATCAATCAGGTAGTGTTGGCATGCTGAGAACATGCCCCACCCCAATCCTGCCATCTGCCTATGGTAGATGACGCAGCGGTCTGGTGGTGGGCCTTGTCCCTTGAGGGCTGTAGCGCCACGGAGTTTATATCAATTAGGTTAAAGCTGTCACGAGAGTACTTACAATGAATGTATTTATATGACTGGAGTTTGTCTCTTGCCCCTCCCATCGTGGCCTTTGTGAGCTATGCGTGCTTGAGGGACATCATATGGGCGAACTGGGACGACATGAAAGGATGTGCAAAAATAATGCAAGAACTCTAATCACTTGTTCTTCTGAATACTAAAGATTAGTTCAACATACGCGGAATTGGTGTTGTTAAGCGTAATATGTTTTTACTGCAGGTAACAAGACACGAAGATTGTTTAATGTTACTTAACAAATCTGTTTTTACAACGTGTAACGTACAGACTGGCAGTTTTGTAGTTGTTTTACACGTGTAGATTTGTCTAGAACTGCAAGTCTTCAATCATTCTTCTTGCTGCAAATATTCACTGCAGTTGAGGAGAATAATACTAGTGTAGGCCCGACCTCCGTTGAATCGACATGTATGGGAATTGGAGAAGAGGTCAAATTCGGGTGGAAGAAATGGATTACAGAAGAGCGTCAAGAGAAAATTAGGAATCATTCTAAATAAGTCCACTACTACTACTACTACTACTACTACTACTACTACTACTACTACTACTACTACTACTACTACTCCGCGGCGCTACTTCCCTGAAGGGACAAGGCCTACCATCCGACCGCTGCGTCATCTACCATAGGCAGATGGCAGGATTGGGAGGCATGTGGTCAGCATGCCGTCACCCACGGCCGTTAATGGTGGTTTCCATGACCTGAGCCGCTACTTCTCTATCAAATAGCTCCTCAATTTGAATCACGAGACTGAGTGCACCCCTACCAGATCTCCCTACATTAGAAAAATCCGAGGAGGTACCGGGGATCGAACCCGGGCCGATGGATCTGTAGTCAGCGACGCTAACCACAAGACCACGCGGGCTATCCTAAAGAAGTCTACTTTAGACAAAATGACAAAGAAATAAAAATAAATGTAAGACTGCGTAGTCTTACGGCTAAAAACCTGAGAATCTTAAAGACGAGCTGTGAAAATATGTATGTACGAACATACATACGGAAGAGTAATAGAACAAAACTATAAAGAGGACAGAGGATTGAAATAAATTAAAAGTAGGGACAATGATATAGTCGGCATAAAAATGTCTTAGACAGTGTTATGGGTAGGTATTAATCCGCTGCAGAACCGGCCCTAAAGTAAACATGCATGTCTGTCTCACCTCTACCTCTTTATTCGTATCTAGAAATATACGCTGATTTTGTTGTCACAAACTCCTTGACTTTAGTCTATTTTATAGGAATGTATAAATCAGATAGCCTTGTTTTTCTACTGTTTGATATTATAATACATTTTTGGGCATTTACTGGGCAAAAAATAACTTAAGACAGTCGGATTATTGTTGATCAATGTATCTTGAAAAACCAATTAGTTACTAATTTATGCATAATAGATATTGCTTGTAGTTCGTATAACATCAATTTATAATCTTAAAAGTCAAAGGTATGTGTTTAGAATTGGGATATTTCTTTAAACGGACAAATGTATACATAAGGGGTGGGTCTCTGTCACCACGGCATGGCGCGTCCTCAGGTTGCGGATAAAGGACACGGCCTCCTGATATGGAGGGTAGCTGCGAATATGTTGAATAAGCAGTCGCGGACAGACGACATGAGGTGATCCTCCAGGATGGGGGTTTGGCGTGAGGTTAACAACCTCTCACATAAAAAAATATTGTTAAGTAACGCTGCCTGATTTATGGATCTTATCAGTGTAAAATTTTCCGGAGGTAAAATAGTCCCTCCTTCAGATCTCCGGGTAGCGACTACACTGAGGGAGTCTAAAAATCGTAGGAACTATAGATTAGGAATGTGGAATGTTAGGAGCTTATATAGGCCTAGGGCGCTTAAATTGTTAACTACAGAATTAGAGAAATACAAGTTAGATGTACTGTAGTAGCAGTACAGGAAGTTAGATGGGAGGGTGGAGGTTTAATGCAGACAGACGCGTATACCTTTTTCTACGGGAAAGGGAGCGATAGCCATCAATTAGGTACCGGGTTCTTCATGCATAGGAGAATTAATTCAGCCATGAAGAAAGTAGAGTTTGTTATTGATAGGCTTTCTTATGTTATTCTAAGAGGTGATGTGACATCATAGTTATGAATGTCCTTGCACCAACAGAGGATAAACAAGCTGATGACAAGGACAGTTTTTTATGAGGAAATAGAACGAACATTGATCAGTTTCCGGCATATCACATGAAAATTATGCTAGGATATTTCAATGCGAAAATAGGAAGGGAGGATATTTTCAAGTCCATGATTAGGAACGAAAGTCTCCACTTGCAGAGCAACGACAATGGGGTTAGATTATTGAATTTTGCCACCGCTAAAAATTTTATCGTGATATTCATAAATACACATGGACCTCGCCAGATGGGAAAACTCATAATCAAATCGACCATGTGCTAATAGATGCAAGGAGGCAGTCAAGTATAATCGACGTTCGAACTTTTAAGGGTGCTAACTGTGAATCGGATCACTATCTGGTAGTTGCGACTGTTCGGGAGAAACTTTCATTAAACAAGGGAACTAGGCATAATTTCGATCTAGAGAGATTGAATCTGAAAGAACTAGGTGAAGACCAAAGTAGGAATGCTTACCAAGTCGAGATATCAAATAGATTTGGAGTTCTAGAAAACACTGCAGACCAAGAAACTAGGGATGATATGAATATCGATAAAACCTGGGAATGCATTAAAGACAATATTAAAGTAGCCGCGAAAGAAAAATTAGGTCCGCTTGAACTAAACCAAATAAACCGTGGTTCGGTGATGAGTGCATTAAATTAGTAAATGCAAGAAAGCAGGCAAAACTACAGCGGTGTCAGAATCCGAATGACTCTACTGTCGAAAATCTCAACAGTGCTAAACGAGAAACCTCTAGAATGTTTAGAGCAAAGAAAAGAAACTATTTCAAAGACAAAGTAAATGAATTACAGGAAAATAGTAAAGACAATAATGTTAGGGATCTCTACAAGGGAATAAATGAGTTCAAGAAAGGTTTTCTACCTAGAATAAACATAATTATGGACAATGATGGCACTATGCTCGCGGCTCCGAATAATATTTTGACTAGGTGGAAACATTTCTTTAATCAATTATTAAATGTACATGGAGATGTCCAAAGTGTAGAAAGTGAAATATTCACAGCAGAGCCGATGGTTGCTGAACCAACTCTAACAGAAATAGAAACAGCTATAGGTGAACTAAAAACTCACAAATCTCCAGGCGTTGACCAAATTTCAGCAGAATTAATCAAGGCAGGTGGGGATAGATCAAACGCAGATCTATAGATCTGTAGATCCATATACTCATTCTTATGATTTGGAGAAGGGAGGAATAGCCAGAGGAATGGAAAGAATCCGTTATTATACCGATCCATTAAAAGGGAGATAGGGCCGAATGTAATAACTATCGAGGAATTACTCTCTTACCAACATCTTACAAAATTCTATCTAATATACTGCTGTCAAGATTAACCACATGCGGACGAATTCATTGGAGATCATCAATGTGGATTTAGGCGAAATAGATCAATCGTTGTTCGTTTATTTTATGTTCGCCAAACCTTGGAGAAAGAATGGGAATATAATAAGTCTGTTCACCAGCTATACATAGATTTTAAAAAAAGCATATGATCCTGTTAGGCGAGACAAATTGTACAATATCCTCATTGAGTTTGGGATACCAAAGAAGTTAGTTAGGCTGATCAAAATGTGTCTAAATGAAACCTATAGCAGAGTCAGGGTAGGGAATTTATATCAGATAGGTTTGCCATTAGAAGCGGCTTGAAGCAAGGGGTTGCACAATCGCCTTTACTTTTTAATTTCGCTTTGGAATATGCCATTAGGAAAGTTCAGGAAAACAAGGTAGGCCCAGAATTAAATAGCAGGCACCCGATTTTATCTTACGCAGATGATGTCTGTTTGTTAGGAGATGACGTAAACACAATCGAGAGAAATGCAGCAAGTCTTTTCGATTTCTGCAGAAATGTTGGATTGAAAATTAATACAGAAAAAATCTAAGTATATGGTCATTTAATGTCAAAAGAATGCTCTACAAAATATTAGAATAGCCGGTAAATCGTTCGATCAAATGGAAAAATTCAAATATCTGGGAGAAATAATTGCAGACACAAATAATATTAAGGCAGAAGATAAGTGTACACTCAAATCAGGAAATGCTTGTTTTTATGCAGTTCAGAAACTCTTATAGTCTCCTCTTCTGTCTAGAAATCTAAAAATAAAGATTTATGAGACTATTATCCTGTCGGTTGCATTATATGAGTGTGAGACATGGCCGCTTACTGGTCGGGAAGAACATAATCTGAGTGTGTTCGAAAACAGGGTGCTTAGGAAAATATTTGGGCGTAAGAGAGATGAAAATGGGGACTGAAGAAAACTGCATAACGACGAGCTTCATGACCTGTACTCTTCACCGGATATAGTAAGGGTAATTAAATCACGGATGATGAAATGGGCTGGACTTGTTGCGCGCATGGGGGAGGAAAGACATATCTCAAAAGCAATGACTGTTAGACCCGAAGGGAAAATACGACGTGGAAGACCTAGAGGTAGGTGGGAGGACAATATTAGGATAGATTTAAGGGAAGTAGGATTTTCGAGGGATAATTGTTTAGAGATAGCACAGAATAGGGTTGAATGGCGGTCCCAGTTAAGCGCGGCAATGAACCTTTTGGTTCCATAAAGTAGATAATATTCCTTCAGCTTGCTGAGGAATTGTCTATTGCCATTGAGTAAGTAAGTAAGAAATACATGGTATGTCACATGAAAGCCATCCTGGCGTCCTCTTGCTAGCTCGGGGGCTTGCGGGTTGTGTTTGGATCTTACTTGTTATAGTGACTGGAGACGTATTTGCAGGGAACGAAGGCATAAATTTTCGAATTTTTTTTCTGAGTATTCCTGTTTCCCCAATTTAACAACACTCTTGACTACCGTACCCTCTCACTTCCTTTTCATCTCGTTCGCCATACACGTTTCATTCTACAAAAATGATCTGGCTAGGAACTGCAGGTATAGCTCCCATCTTCCTCATGACTAGACTTAGGACTTTTAGGTCGCTAAAAATGCTGTTTTAGGTACCTAAAATAGGCTCTAAAAACTGGGAAACAGGTTCTAAAAATCGTAAAATTGTCTCTTATAATATCGAAAATTTTCTGAAATATCTCAATTGTAATGCAGATTACTATATTTATTGAATTCACCATTAATCAGTAATCATGATAAAACACAGATATAGGCCTTATGATACACAGAATTATACAGACCTATTACTAGGGCCTGTATTACTACCATAACAGTGAAAACCTAATCCTTGCGCCCAGAAGCTACGCATATCATACTAGCATATTCAACCCCTTGTATCCCTCAGTGATTCAGAGAACTACTTTTTTTTTACTGGATATGGGAGTCTGGAGAAAAACTCTACATTTTCTTGGTAATTCCAAGGAATTTTTCTCCTAAAGACGAAAACATTCCTTAGTATTTAACCACGTCATAAATGTGTCATGTACGGCACATTCCGAGCTAAAAAATTAGTACAAACTGAAAATAAATGCTAGAATTTACAACAAAAAATAACTTATTTTGAACTTTAGAGGAAAAAAGAAGCAAAAAGGCAATATTAGGCTCTATTGTAAAAATAGGCTGTTTAAGGTCCTATAAAAGTATCAGTTTTAGGCATAGTCACTTATGAAACATGCATATACAAGTTTTCGTCCATGTATCACTTAAGGATTGAAATAGGTTTTTACCTAAAATCCGAAGTCTACTCATGACATGCCTGAGCCGTAGTTTACAAAGGAAGTATGCTACCTTCTCATTTCGAAACTAATACAAAACTTCCACCGAAGCGCACATTTGCTGAATATTACTTTTCGCATTGTTAATTCTCCTTAATTGTTCGAGTTCTCATACATTAATGACGCCTGATACATATGCAGACCATCCATCACAAGTGCATTTTTATCTGCCGTTCTAAAGACAGTGAATACGTGACTCGTCGATTTGGTCTTAATATGCTTAGCAGTACTAACCCCTACTGTCACTATTCCCCGTGCCATCTACTACATTGTGCTCTGCGGGTAGTATAATAGTGACTCTGGCAGGATTATAATAGGCCTACCGCCGTCTTTGCTGTAAATATCCTAATCGCCACATGCATTCGAAGCGCTGCAGACATTAACAACGCTCATCGGGTTAGAATTTTACTGAAAATTTTCATGCGGAAGGATAATAATACAAAATGTGATAATAACTGGATATGTATAATGTGTATTTAAAAATGAACAGACAATGATCGAGGTCATTGTCAACCTCTGGTGTACAGTATGAATTTAGTGATTCTCATATTTGAATCGTTATGTACCACGTATATGGTAATGTAACTGCATGACAGTATGGCGAAAACAGAGATACCGGCATTTTCTCCACACATACACATCCCTACGATGTGTACAAGTGTATATACAACAAAAATATGTCTAGATTATTCCGATCTGGAAATTTCCAGGTTGTACTTGTATACTTGCGCTATGACGATAACTTGTGACTGGGGTGTTTCATTTGTACTAAGTATCAGAACTTGTATAAATAAGGAGATTGCGAAACGTCATATATAGCATAAGGGCGTTTCCTATCATTTACTACATTGGAAGTTTTGCAAAGTTCTAAAAACGGAAGCTCGCGTTCTTTCCTTGTTAGAAGATTGGCTAGTGCCGCAGACCCAGCTTTTTGACGGGTGGGTCAGTTTATTACGAATCCTCCTGGGGGCGAAGTGGCCCAGGTTACCAAACTGGAGAATCGGCCTGTCCATTTAAATAACATTGTGCTATACGGATCGATATAGATGTGGGAAAGGTTTTGTGGGTGTTCTGTCATGAACGCATAACACCTTAGGACACCCTCAGATCATTTGATTCTAATATCGGGTGAATTACAATAGCCCTCAGTGTTCGGTATTTAAGTAGTGTTCTCGATCCTCCCTCGTCACTATGTAATCTATCCGAATGCAACTATAAAGAAAAAAATAGCACTTTTGGAATTAGTGATTCATGAGTAGGGCTCGGACTTTCAGGTAAATACATATTTTTTTGCTATTACTTATGATTTCTGGACTTTGTCCAAGTTCCGGTTGGGACCGTTGGATTCAAAATACTGAGTTGAATAAATATTTTTGGTAACATAATTTTTTTTACATATTTTACCACATATAATATTTAGGAATGAATATTTTGACTGTTTTTGTAAAATTGCGTCATATTTTCAATGTGTTGCGTCGTTATGTTGAGTCAGACAATAAATCAGGGCTGATTTGGCCTTTATTAGTGCAAATTTCTGCTTCCTCTCACACTGCAGAATGAATAAAAGAAATCAAACACATTGAAAACAAACTTAACAAAATCAGTGCTTCAAAAGCAAACAAAATTAAAGAATAATTCCTGTCATACCTAAATAAGGGGCGACGTACCTTTGAGCAAATGAGGGGAAAATGTCTACTTCACTTGAGCAAAAATGTCTACTTCACTAGAGCAAAAATGTCTACTTCACTTGAGCAAAAATGTCCACTTCACTCGAGCACAAATTAGTCGTTTATTCCAACTATTTGGCAACGCCGCATTCAACTGCCAGGCTATCATACTTCTAAATTATCCGATTTTCGCATTATGCAACGGGCGCTTTAATCCGTCAACAATAATGTTAGATTCTGAAATTGCAGCGCACAAACCTTTTGAAAATTGTTTTCCTGGTTGAACTCTAAAATATTATAATTTTTTCCTCGGGCAATCTTGGTTCCGAAAAGTAGTTGAAATAGGACTGAAAAAAGAGTATGTCGTAGATAATCATTCGGGCATGGGAAAATGGTTAAGCCACTTTTTCGGGTTACCATATTTACCACCAGAACAGGTATCTGATGCATTCGTAGAACTTCAAAGCATTGCTCCCGATACTCTCCTAGCTAATCAATTTCTAGATTACCTCTTGGAGAACTACGTAAGTGATGACAGTCAGTACCCTCCAAATCTTTGGGCACAGCCGCCAAATGAAGACTGCCCCAGAACTACAAATGGCGCAGAGTCCTTTCACAGACATTTCGAAAGGGGATTTTACTGTGCACATCCATCGATACATATTTTAACACAGGTTTTAAAGGAGCGACAAATTCAAACGGACATATCAATCCGATCGCATCTTTCTGCGAAGCAAAGGAAAAATAAGAAGTCTGAAACTAACCGACTTTATGCCATTAAGAACTGGGACGATTATGTTTCGGGAAAGATTAATTTATTAAGATATGTGACGCTAAAGGGAGCTAGATATAAAGTACAAACACTGTAATTTCGACATTGTCATCAGGACGTACCCCTTCAAATGGCGGTGGACATAAGCCAACTTAGGAAGTGGCGTGCCCATGAAAATGGCGATGAAACCACACAGTGTTGCCACATCTCGTTTAGAGGAAAAATATAAGTACCATTTCTGTATTCCTTACTTTGCTCAAATGAATATATTTATTTGCTCTATTGCTATGGCGATTTGCTCAAATGTTAATCACCGCTAAATAAGAATGAAGGGTTACAAGTGTTGCGCAAGATTTCAGATATTTTAATGGGTAACAGTGTAGAGAACTTGGAGCAGATGGAACATCTGAGTGTCAGTGACATTGCGTGTTACAAATATGCAAGATTAACATCCTTCGATATTGAACGTACATTTTCAAGATACAATTCTCTGTTCCGTGAAAATTGTCACAGCTTTAAGATGCACAACTTAAGATCTACTTTTGTCGTTCACTGTAACAGTTCTACTCTTGCCGACGACTAGATAAGTACTTCTGTAAATATTGGTTAAATAAGTTAATTTAAATATTTACATATTTTTTTAAAACATATTTTCGACTTTTTAACCACATAAAAAAATAATTTCGTTTTTATAAGCACCTAAAAGTCCGAGCCCTATTTATGAGTATCAAAGTTGATAAAATACCAAACAGTACCAGAGCCAACGTAATTTGTTTCAGAATTATTACACGGGATGCACGGAAGGGCTCGCGGGAACGAGATCTGCTGTTACATTAAAACATTTTTTTCTTATTTTCTGCTTCTGTCTCTGGTTACAGGAAACTCGGCAAACAAAATAAGAATGAACGTGGAAATGTAATTAAAAGCATTCGTGATATAATTCACTACTTTCCCTCTGGGGCACCTGACAATAGATTGACATACCACTGTCTACCTACGTGCATTTGCGAATGTTGCTTTACCATTTCATGGTTTTAAAGTTCGTAACTTTCATTTCATAAAGGAATTATATGATCTACGCCCTTATTGATATTATTCAATTAGACTGCAACATTTGGATGGGTGAAGTCACCCAATACCAAAAAGGGCCGTTTGTTTACCATGATTGCATTGTTGATAGTGTTTAACGAACCTTATTGCTGTGTGTTGACATTAATTTGAATTATATGAAATTCATTATGATTAACTTATACATCTGTATTGATAGCGGTATCTAGTTTGCCACATACGGCAAACAATAATATCTGGCAGTGCGCTATTGCCATTATGCAAATCCTTCCTGCCTAATTATCTTAAAGAACATAATCAAATAACGCAAATAGTTTTGTGTTCTGATGTGGTCTACTACCCCATTAAATCTAAACAGTTTTATCCCTTTGTGTTTTCGTATACGGATTTCACTACTAAGCTTTCACCATTTTATCTGCAATCTTGAATAAAAATGTAAATAGTCATGAAGGTAGGGTTAGAAATGTAACTTAATTCTAATTTCAGTATCAGTGGACGATATCGTAACTTTCTTCTATTGGATTAACTTTGATAAACTTTTTTTTATGCTTTAGTTTACGTGCTATTATCTTTCAGGTCATTCATTGTGTTTATTTTGAGCAAGATTATTAATGCATTTTTTAAACATAGTTTCTTTTATAAGATCTTGATGCAAATAAAATTCCTGAAAAAGGCCAGTTTGAGATTATGTTGACCAACAGGGCTTCCTGCTCATCTGTAACCCTTCACCGAAACGTAGGTGCAGCTTGGTATTGTCAGAAAACAGGTATAATAGTATATTTTGGTGATACAATTCTTGATCTACTCAATAGTTCCTTTTTGTCGTGCTTTCCATCGTGCTCCTCTTGTAAACTTTATAAATTGTAGCACGTCGACCTGTTGATCTTTTTTTTTTGCTCCAGCATCAAATAAATTGAGACGAAGATTAATCACGTGGTTGCCTCTCGTGTTGCTGTGTGTTAGTCGAAATTATTATCCTACTGATGTTTTCAGGATTGCAACAGGGCTGATGTCCATCCATGACTCGTAATCGGACTACTACCCATTGCCACATTCTTCCACATTTCTATTTTGTGTTAAAAGTATCTATGTTGTTACAGAAGTTGCAAAATGCGTTGTTGTGTATACCATGTCTTTTCACCTTTTCCTTTGTAGGTATAATTTCATAAGCCGCAGAGTACTTTGCGGATTTCCAGTTTGTAGAAGTGCTAGTTTTAACGAACAAAGACCAAATCTTGTTCCATGGTCTATTATGGTATTTTCTTTGCACAGGCACAATGACAATAACAATAGCAATTGCATGTAGAACCACTTACATGTCTGTCATTAGCTAGTATTCATCCAGGCCCTGGTTAACCCATTGCGCATTTTAAAGATAGAAATTCTCTCATATATAGGACCTTATATGTTATTTTCTATTGTACAAAATAACAGATTCCATCTCTTTATTATGTAGTGGTAAGGAAGGTTTTAATAACAGTGACAGGCATTTGGTTTCCAAAACAATTGTATGACCACATTACTCCCAAAAAATCAATTGAAGATCGTGAAAAACAATCACTATTCCAATTCGGGTTAGAACCTAAACATGTAAAGTGTTAATACTTAACTATTTAAGCAATTCATATTCACTAAATAACAAACTCCCCCTTTAAAATTAACAAATGTAAAGAAAATAAATCCACAAATAATATTCAGTATTCTTTACTGACAGAAGTAAGTGCTCTGTTGCCACGTGTTAAATATGCCCTGACTATGAAAAATAATCAAGACGCTATTAAATATTTTGGCCTGTGAATGTGAAATAGTGAGTGTATTATGTCCCATGTAACATATTATGCTGTTTGTATGAGATTTGGAATGTATTCAGAATAACTGTCGGGGTAAATTTTATTAGCTATATATAGTTTACTTTTTGTCTTCGCGTGGCTCGGGACGGCACAGTTATTAGTAGCTAATGCAGTCGACGATTTGAATTAAGCAGTTCACAATTGGACCACATTCTGCAGAAAGGAACCAATACTCAAATTTAAATAAAAAACCGGAGTAGATGCTATATTATTGCTACTGAACTATATATCTATGTTGTGCAAGCTAACCAACCCTCCTCTTCCATCTGTATGCCATCTATGGAGCAAACAAAAACACACTGAATAGATCCAGATGGCTTGTTGTTAAAGTTGAAATACTTTTTTCTCACCTTAAAAATCATGTGGATTGGTTCGTTTCTACAGAATGTGGTCAAATTTTCTTCCCCCGCGTACATGGATTCTTATAGGTTCTTTTCTTACATATCCATACAATGTATTATTACTATAACTTATTCTTTCCCCAAAACACCTTATTTCGAGAATTTGTAGTTTCGAGGTATTAAATAAATGCGTCAAATGTGGACATTAGCCTATAAAATGGACATACGAACTTTTAAACTGACCGATAGCGTGCATTAAAGCAAGTGTTTTTAACTTGTTACTAGAAAATAAACACCTGGTTTAATAGAGTTTGAAATGTGCTGTTTTGATAAGTCGTATTATAATTACTTTATTAAAATACCTTTTACTAAGATTGAAAAATCAATATAAACTCATTCTTATTTACTTTTCTCATTGAGACCAGTTTGCGATCTTATTTTTAAGGAATGTTATATTTTTTATCAAAGTTAAAATAAATTCTAACTTTATAAAATTACCAAAATTATAACATAAGTTACTTTGAATCAACTCTGAAAGTAGATTTACGTCTAAAGTTTTTGAATTGTCAGATAATTATTTATATACTTTCTACATAGTAAAGAAATTTAAACGCATAATCTAGTAAACAAAGGGAGATTGATGTAATTTATGAATTCATGTCTGAATTCTCATTGTTTACTTTGAAAGATAAAAATGGTTCCTATGTATTTAGTATGTTTAACACTTAAAGAATAGCATCTGTTATACAATATAAAAAAGATATGTTGTGCATAATGACATCCGTTTGGAATTTAAATTTTAGGATTCCACATTCGATCAACACGTCAGAAATTCAATTAAACACCATTCCGGCGAATGACTTAATTTAATTCCTTTTCTCCAGGCTGTGTGCAGTGATTTAAGAAAAATATCACAAAGTAGACATATCTTTTTCATATTAGCCTACGTTGTTGAAAACTACTGGTGATGAGTATTATTATAACTATTATTATAAATATTAACTGCAATTTTAGGACAATAGCCCGAAAACTGTCATTTCTTGTTGAGTGTGCCAAGTCGAATGATTTTTAAAAACGATATACTTAGTCTACACTTTTCCTTAATTAATATAGCCAACTCATTATCATCGTACCCAGCAGTGCTGTCTTTGATAGTTGTTTAATTCAAGGAGGATACACTCGTTAATAGCCGAGTGTTGAAGTGTTATGTCTCAGTGGGAAACGAGAATTAAAGAAACGCCAAAATGTTGTATTATATTTACTAACTATTGTTATTAGATTGACTTGGCAACAGAGTCTGCCACCTGCTTGAATTTAAGAGTGCAAACTACTGTTTAGCTTTTTATATAGGCCTACATCTGACCAATGCAACAGAAATCTATACGTCTTTCTTACTTCCATCCTATATTTCAAGTTTTAAACATTTAGCATAAAAGAAAAATGTTTTCTCTTGCGTATTTAACGATAGAGAACTTGGGTGCTTATTCATATTTACAGACTGTGAATACATAGTCTATAATATTTTTGTTAAAAATGAATATTTTCCATGAATGTGGAAGCGGTCCACAATAGTACGAATAATAAAACCAGGTAAAGAGGGAAGTGACAAAGTCTCGAAATATCGATCTATAAGCCTACTCAATATCGGGGGTAAAATCATGGAGAAACGTATGATAGATAGAATACTCCATCATATGAACAAGGGAAAATTCTTCAGTACGCAACAGTACGGCTTCACACCACAGAAAAGCACTGTGGACGCGCTGATGGCTGTCAACAAATATGTGACTGAGCATCTACAGAACAACCGCTACATAGCATTAGTTAGTTTGGACGTTCAAGGAGCCTTCGATTCAGCATGGTGGCCGAGTATATTGAGGAATTTAATGCAAGAGAACTGCCCCAAAAATCTGTACGGACTATGTAGAGACTACTTACGAGACAGGAAAGTAAGTCTAAATATCAGCAGCTGCAGACTAGAAAAGATAGTTGAAATGGATCCCCACAAGGCTCAAGCTGCAAACCAGGTTTGTGGAACATTCTATATAATCCTCTCCTACAGCTAAACTATACACACCGCACACAAATAATAGCCTTCGCAGATGATCTCTTATTTATGACTTATGGAAGAACCATAACTGAAACAGAAATCTACGCCAATCAGGATGTAACGAAAATAGAACGCTGGGCACGAGATAACAAAATCAAATTCAATGAACAAAGTCAAAATTGATTGTTATTACACGTAAGAGAAACCAGAACGAAATCATAAACATCTATATTAATAGCAAAACAATAGAGCAGGTTGTAGAAATGGAATGTCTTGGTGTACGTAACGACAAAAAGTTCAAATTCAACAAACATATAGGACATGTACATAATAAAACAATAGCCTTGAACACAACCTATCAAAATCGGCCAAACACACCTGGGGACTTGGGAACAAAGCACTTTACACAATATATAAGGGAGCGATAGAACCAATCATGACGTTTTGAGCACCAGTGTGGGGAGATGCCTTACGAATCTCCAGAAGCGTTAAAAAACTCCAGAGCGTTCAAAGACTTTGCAACATCAAAATCACTAAAGCATACAGGACTATTTCCTTCGACGCGTCATGCATCTTGGCTGGTATTCCACCTAGACATCATAATAGAAGGCAAAACACAGCTTTACAGAGAAACTCATGGGGAGTTAAACTATGATACACCATTAGACCCAAGCTACTGGAACCATCCTGCAAAAAACAAGGCTATTGAAGAAATTCAGGATAATACAGTTTACGGAATACAAATTTATACAGATGGCAGCAAATCAGAAGAGAACGTAGGAGCAGGAGCAGTAATATTTCGACAGGATGCAATCACCTGCCAACTAAAGTACAGATTACATGAAAAATGCTCGAATAATCAAGCAGAGCAGCTCGCAATCTGGAAAGCCCTACAAGAACTTAAGAGAATGGAGAATGTACCGAAAGAAGAAAGAGATGTAGCTGTATACACTGACAGCAGGACCACGCTATGTTTATTAAACAAGAACACAAAGCACAACACTCTAATAGATAGTATACTCAACACCATAACTGATCTACAAACAAACCACTGGAAAATCCAGTTCAGCTGGGTGAAGGCATTGAAATAGCAGACAGATTGGCTAAAGAAGCCTCAGCAGAAGGAGAAATAATGCACAGCAAAATACAAAAATCTACCATCAAACGGGAAATAGAAGAAACAGGACTCAGGAAATGGCAGGATTGCTGGTACAGCACCACCAAAGGAGCAGTGACCAAAGCTCATTTCCCCACAATAAAGCACAGGTTGAAATTAAAACTCCCAACGACGCCAGAATTTACAGCTATCTTATCAGGGCATGGAAAAACAAAAGCTTATCTCCACCGGTTCCACGTCATAGATAACCCAACATGTACATGCAATAGAGGACAAAAACAGTGGATCATCTCATTTATGAATGTCAGAACACTAAAAACCAAAGAGCTAATCTTATAAATGAGATAACAAAAAACGGAGGCATCCGGCCACTAACAAAGGAAGCTCTAGTATCACGGCACCTCAAGGCATTCAAAAACTACATCCAAACTGTAGACTTTTAGATAGCAGTAGAAAATAAATGTACATAAGTTTATATTATGATGTAAATAGTAATACAACTTAAATTAGTTCTTAACAAGGTTAGCAATTGTAAATAATAATATATGGAAAACGATCTAATTGTAATAATACAATTAAGTTAGGTACATTAACATACGTAACATACATCATAGGCAGAAACATTTAGAGGATATATTATACAAGAATGAAAAATGCTAGAATAAGTATATAGCAAAACACAAATAAGTAGTTCATACAAATAATGTATCTGGTAAAGAATACATGTAGAGTTACTACTGTCTTTGGTAAAGAATGCATGCGGTGTCGTGCACATTGGCACAGTCAAATTTTCGTGCACATTGGCATAGTATTTTTATCTTGTAATATCGTGCTCATCGCCACACAACCCGTTGGGGCTAGGGGTGGACATAGAGACTCAAACCTACATCCTCCTTCACCACAGCTCCAAGGCAGCACCCCTTAGCTACCGCGGCTAAGGAAACCGATTGCAGATATTGTAGATAGGTTGTCAGGTTAGGTTAGGTTATGTTAGGTTAGGTTAGGTTAGGTTAGGTTAGGTTAGGTTAGGTTAGGTTAGGTTAATTCAAAGTCTCATTCAATCGCAGGCAGATACTTTATGAATGATTTCTAAACAATTCAATTATAATATTAATGTACACAGTATATATATCTATAATAATAAAAGAAAGTGTTTGTCTTTCTGTCTATCTAGCAGTTACTGTGAACTCCATTGCATTCAATACGATAATGTAATTCCAACTTTGTCTCTATGTCCACCCCTACGAAGGGTGTGTGGTGATGAGCACGATGATATTGCAAGATAAAAATAATATGCCAATGTGCACGAAAATGCGATTGTGCCGATGTGCACGTGTGCCAATGTGCACGCAACCATGCATGCAGTGTTACACTGTAACGGGGCATGCTGTTGATTTGCTTAATAAATTAAAAAAAAAAGACTATGAATACGAAATCCATTACGTATGTGCTATGTTTAGATTGATTGATGAGAGTTAATGCATTTCTGCTGGGTCACTTGTATGTTATTCAATCTCAGAAATTAAATTATTGATCCATACAAAGTTATTCAAGGAACATATCCCCACTTAGCATTTTCCAGTGAATTTCATATTCATAGAAAGATACCTTTATGTACTGGGTTAAAGTAGTTCAGGAGTAGGGCTATTTGCATTGTATGATTAATTTTCTTAATATCCTACCCACGACTGTACTTTTATAAATCATTCATTGATTGCTATTTTCTTTTTGGTCTCTCTAGTAAGTATACTTAGCTGCCGTGAAATGAATTCTTTATGTTACTGGTAAAGCCCACAAATTGGGTAGACCTTGCATTACTATAAAACCTAGAACGAGCTAGGGGTTGTTTTGTTTAACAGCTTTACTACTTGTTGATATTTCTTATCTGATTTTTATCGCACGTATACGATAGTGTATAATTACAATAGGAGCAACTAAATCATTTTATTCAAAGAATCTGCTCATTAAATCGTCAAAAGTGAGGCTGTTTGCGAATAAAGGCAATTCTATGTAAAATTTTTTGGAATGTTAGACATTTTCTAGGCTAAAGGGCCGTGGCCAGTGCTATTCGACATTTTGTCTGCAACTGTGGTGGACATCTTCAGCGCCTGGAACGTGTACTCTCTGTTCGCTCGATGTAGTAAATTATGTCACATTATCAAGAATTTAAAACATAAAACAACGACCGTACTTTTTAAATACTTTATGAAAAATTGAAGAAATATACGAGAATTATTTCCCGTTAAAGGTATAAAGTAGTGTGTCCAGCCGCCTTCGTTCAGGCAAATAGAAGCCCGCTTTACACACTACGTAAGAGCAGTTAGTGTTGTAGATTAAAGGGAAATAGCCTTTAATTCAACGGATTTTAATATAAGTACCATTTGCTCTAATTTGGTTCGGTTGGAACCAGCTGAGAGAGATTTATTTGAGCAGTGAACTTTGATACGTCGATTGTTGACAAGACCTTCAGATTTTTCAGCAGTAGGCTATGGTTTTGAACAAAGTGGTTTGCTTCCTTCCTTTTCAATAGCATGGGTAGCCAAATTGTTGACCCTAAGAAAATGACTCAATTCATTCCAGCTACGATAAAATAAAGGCATTTTATGGAAGACTTTTGTAATGACTTAACACGAATGTCAATAATGATAATGATAATGTCTAATTTGTGTAGCATTATGCTAACAAATTCCGGAAATTGCAATTTAATGTTAATGGTTTAAAAAACAATTTAAAATTCCAATTTTTTCTTACATACTCCTATGTTGAATTGAAATTAACTAAGTTAGCCAACAACACTTTCATTTACTGCTCTAACTGAATTAGAATATACAATGGGAAATATAACGTCAATTCCCAAACTCAATTACCCATTCTGTACCACTCGAAAAAATAAAGTAAATGTAAATTATAAAAATGTAAACATGAGACACTTTTATTTTATAATCCAATACCCACGCAAAGTGTAATTAGATCCTTTCTCAACTCACCGATTCATGCGACTTTTTTTACGATCATTGTGTCGTTTATAACGTTCTAATAAAATCATTAATGCTGAAATTTAATCTAACTTTTTATAGGTAAAACTGTATTGCAATAACACAGGCATGATTCAGTTAGATTACCTTATAGAACCTATAAAGAGGTAAAATCATTACGGATCAATAATAGTGGTTATTAATAAGTAAACAGTTTTGGATTTCCAGTAAACATTGTCAGTTCATATGTTTATGATACATATGTTAAATTAAAATATAAGTTACTGCTGGTGACATTACTAATGTTAGTTTAAACAATTTTCGTTTAACAGACATCTAAATAAGCTTGAAGTACTTCGGTTCATTCCAGAATTAATTATCTACTGGGTAAACAATTTCAGACATCAAGAGTAATATGCTGTTGTAACATTTGGAGGGCTGGGAACATCACCTCTTCATATTTTATAATAATCACTTGAACAAGGGTTAGCGTAGTTAATTTCATTTATGCTCTTTTCCATTCACAACCTCTCGGCCATGTAGGCTATTATAGCTACTGGCATTGCGGTTAGCTTAAATTTTAGTGTATTGATTGTATTTAGTCAGGTTTCAAGTAGGATCACATGATTTGAATTTAAATTATTCATCAACGAGTGTTGAATAATTGAGGACTTCCGATGTGGTGACCAACCGAACATGAAAACTCAGTGAATCAGTCATCCATAACTATTTAAATACGAGTGGGTAGAAAGACATGTCCAAACATCGATAAATCCCCTAACAGAAGTGCTCTTCATTCCAGCGTCACTTCGTAACATGTTGTTAGACTATGGTTTTATACTAGGTACTCTACATATACACATTGGAATATTAATTATATAATAAAGCTGATGGTTGAAATGTTAAAAGTCAACACTGTGGCGTCGAGGATGCGTTTTCTCGTATTACGCGGTAGGTCCTGGTTCGATTCCCGGTCGAGACAAGTTTCCTGTGTCGAGTTTTCCGGGGTTTTCCCTCATCTATAAGCAAACTGCCAGGAAACTTTAGGCCCCTGTGGTCTCTGTACATCAACTGGCCATCATTATCATCTTCACGTCTGTCTTGTTCACAGTGATTATGTCAGCGATTGGTTCATGCGGGGAAGCCCTCTATGTCCTTGTGTGGTCAGAAATTATGTCTGCGATCGACCGTTCGCGGTCCTGTAAGGGCCTCGCTACACGGACGGAATAAACGCGACGGAATATTCGGGCCGAGACCGGCTGATTTTGACCATGTTGTACGAACCGAATTTCGGTCGCCGAACTTCCGCGAGCAAAACGCCTGATGCATGTTACACGGGCAGAATGTTGACCGAAAAAACGCAAGCTGGAATTCTTTAGTGGGCAAAATGTACGGGGTTGGAAGTTTAAAAATGGCGACACATCTATAAAATCCTCCGCGCGCGTTCATTCCGTCGACATTCCGCCCGTATAAGTTGGCCCATGTTACACGGCCGATTGTCGGCGAACGAAACGCGTATCCATTGGGTCAAAGGGTAGGTAATGTTATGAATTACACGGATGGCGCCTTCAGATGCAGAAAAAAAGGTGTCGGAGTTTTCCGCCTAGCGACCGGTGAAATTGCGGAAAGAACGCGCGCAGAAAAAAACGCTTGTGAAGTTATACGGGCAGAATGTCGACCGAATGCACGCCCGCGGAGGAGCAGCAGCATACTGGGTGGGAAAGATTTGAAATACGTTATGGTGTTTGTGCATGGCGATCGACTTGCGACCTTACCGAAAACGCATGGCTACTGCACGTTTAATTCCTGGGAAAATAGACAGTTTTATTTGATGTCATCACTTTACCCTTTGTATCTACAGAAATTGATAAACTTCGAAACTTTGTGTATAGCAAGAATTTTAGATTTAACGCGGAAGTACTAGTCAAGCAGCCGACTTGTGTTCTGTAAGACTCTACCGATCACGCATACACGGTAAAAATGTCTACTTGGGATGTCATGGCTATATTTTGACAGATGACAGGTACTGCACATAACACATAGGCCTAGGTGTTAAGTTCATAAACATGGACAGTTACTTCTTTTCGGATATATAGAATTAATTTAGGAGGCATATATGAGCACGTTTTTAAAAAGATTAACAACTAAATACAAATTAATATGAACTTGGAGCAACTTTACTTTTTTCAATAACAATGCTTGCAGCTTGTCAGGGATCGTGGAGGTTTCTTCTGTATCTCTCGGTATTAATTTTGTTACAGTCCTTGGTTTGCTGAACTGCCTTCATTAGAGTCGGCATAGGGGCTATATGTTTGGCTAGAGCATTTGTTTTTCTGTACTAGCAGAATTGATAATTCCTGTTACCTTCGCAACTATGGCTTTCATGAGGGACAAACTCATTGACAGATTAACAGTCATACACAAGAGAAAGTTAACCGGAACTTAAAAATATCTGACTTTAGGAAGCGCCACAAGAAAAGTATGGATTTCCAAACTGACAGATTATGCAACAAGACGGATACTGGCAAGCTGTTTCGGCGTCAAAAATTAAAGAATTTTACGAAATTAGACAATTTATTGTCCCACTGCGATTGTCAGATTGTGTGAGGAATGTAGTTCTTACATTCATATGTATGCCTGCAGTTACCATGATTCAGCTATCAGATGGAATTTGTGCAAGCAAATCCATTTACTATACCGGACAATTAAACCGTGTGCATTGCCCTGCCGAAGTTCAAGCATTATTATTGAAAATAAGTAAAGTTGCTCCAAGTTCATATTAATTTGTACAATGATTATTAATATTATTTTTTAAAACGTGCTCATATATGCCTCCTAAATTAATTCTATATATCCGAAAAGAAATAACTGTCCATGTTTATGAACTTAACAATAGGCCTATGTGTTATGTGCAAAACCTGTCATCTGCCAAAACATAACCATGCCATCCAAAGTTTACAGTTTTACGTTGTTGTAGTAGTGTGTGCAGGCTGTGGTCATTGTAATTGAAGTTACCAAGCAAGTTACGGACTATTGCCCTCGAAATAATTCCAGCTTGCGTTTTTTCGGTCAACATTCCGCCCGTGTAACATGCATCAACGCGTTTCGATCGCTGAAATTCGGCGACCGAGATTTGGCTTGTCCTCTAGTTTTTTTGCGTCTGAAGGCGCGGTTATTCCGTCCGTGTAGTTTATAACATTACGTACCCATTGACCCAGTGGATACGCGTTTCGGTCGCTGACAATCGGTCGCGTTTATTCCGTTCGTGTAGAAAGGCCCTTAGATTCTTCCAGCGTAAGCCGCATCAACATTTCCTATATCGAGAGAGGAAAAATCGAAAGAAGGCGAAGAGGAATAATTGTGATACTGAAGTATGTAAGGTATAATTATGCAATCACTGATTCGGGGCCTTAAAAGCAAATGTTGTATATACACACAGACAGAAATAAAAGTTCGGAAGTTACTGAATTTTTAGTTGTAGCGTGCTCACCCATGATACAAGGACTGGGGAACAAGGGCCATAGGGGCAAGGTAACTCTGGTTACATGAATATTAATAATTAGACACAATTCTTCCATCTTTGAAGGTTATTGAATCTTAAAAATACAGGGAATCCATTTTATGCGGAAACTTTTTAACAGCGTTGCTCCTGCTCACACTTTCCCCGCTGTTGCGCTTGCACCGGCCGGGACCGTGTTCCGTTACTACCGGCAAATCGGCAAATCAAGACTTTAGAAACAATACAAAATAGAATAACTCAACCAATTTATTATCAAAATAGGCCTACATGTAGAGGCTTATTACTCACCATTTTGTACGGATGGTACAGTCAGGATATTTACGAGAAAATCTCCGAACGCGCCTTCTATGGTTATTTCTCAATAAGTAACATTCCACCAAATAACTTCGCTGTTCAACCGTATACATTTTCGAATATTGTCTTACGTAACACACAACAATAGACAAGCGTCTCACTACAAGACACTACAAGACACCGAAGCAACTAACCGCTTGTAGGGTCTATGCTTTGTACAATGCTAGCGCGACAATGCGGCAGTGATGCGAGGTTTCCTCATAAAATGGACTCACAGTATAAGCGATCAAACAATTCGTGAAGTATTCATATGCTTTCTATTGACCGGAGTGATCCCCTCGTAAGTAGACTACCAACTTCTTGCTCTCCGTGGCGCTACAACCCTGGAGGGACTAGGCATACCACTCGACCGCTGCGTCAAATACCGTAGGCAGATGGCCGTATTGGGGGCATGCGGTCAGTATGCTGACACCCCGGCCTTTAATGGTGGTTTCCATGACCGGAGCCGCTACTTCTCTATCAAGTAGCTCCTCGGATTGAATCACGAGGCTGAGTGATCCCCGTTCCAAAGCTCCCTACCTCAGAAATATCCGAGGAGGTACCGAGGATCGAACCCGTGCCTGCGGATCTGTAGTCAGCGACGCTAACTACGAGACCACGCAAGGGGTCGAGGTTTTGCTAGTTTATTTGTTTTGGAAAGCTCGTTTCACATCAAGGACAACAGACGTCATATAGCTAAGAGAAGCGATTTACAGCCGGCTGCAAAAAGGATGGGCCGATTCTAGGTAGTTAGTAAATTAAAGTTCTATAGAACGAGCGGTTCACAAACTTAAAGTCATTGCTGTGGTTCTTTCATTGACAGAACGATTCTGCCTTTTGTACCGAATTTTGTGGGTTCGCTTCCCGTTAATAGCAATGTTATGCTGGCTTGAACTGCCCTGAAAAAGTAGCTGAAATAAAGAAATAAACAAATGGGTTTAATTTTTTTAAACACAAAAACAAAGAAACGTTATAAGCAACACGAAAGAGAAGCCTGTTGTTGGGATTAGGATCTTGTTCGCTTGCTAACAGAAAACAGAAACTTGTATTTGAAATAATTAAGGGTCGAATGTAGAGCCATTATTTCTCATTCGTTTCGCAGGTCAGCTATTTAACGAGTGTAGCGACTTCGCTTGCTAATATAATAAACAAATGCATAAACAAATAAATAAAAATGGGCTCCGATGGATTTAATGTTTCTCTACATACGATAGTTTATTAAATTGATGCAGAATTGACTCTCCATTTCATCTAATAGCAAATATATGAATCTTAAAGAAGATACAGCACATTTAAATGGTTCAGTTATATTTATGTAAACCTGGGATTTTAGGCTCTAAAAAAATGAGTTTTAGGCACCTATAGGCTAATAGACTTTTAAAACAAGTAAATGAGCTTTTAAAAGAGAAAATAGGCACTTAAAACAAGCTTCAAAAATATGCAAATAGACAGAAAATAATAATAATAATAATAATAATAATAATAATAATAATAAAAAAATTTATTTCTGTCAATAGACTGGCGAACAAGTTTCTGACAATGTCAACTTTACACTTAAAATCTTAAACTAAGTATAAAATACATCTAAAATACAAGGAGATTATTCCAGATACATGTTATCTTATTCTAAATACTTATCACCTATTACCAATATAATTTTAACACAATATAATTTTAGATAATATATAATAAAATAGTCTAAGTAGCCCGAATTCATTATTACACTTCCTTGTTACGTAAGTTACCTGTTCTGTTTATAGTTCATCCAGGGAATACAAGCATTTCTCTATTAAATATTTCTTTAACTGTGATTTGAAGTTTGCCTTGGCTGTAGTTTTGATTTCTGCTGGTAGCTTATTGTATAATATGGTTCCCATTACATTTACATCCTTAAATACAAGTTGCTTATTGCATGTATATCTATGGTAATTCAGACGGCCTCTTGTACTATATTCATGGATTTCACTATTTTTTACTGAATTACTGTTTTGTATATACAATACTGCCCAGTAAACGTACAATGAGTAAACAGTTAACATATTTAGTTCTTTAAATGCAATTCTACAGGATTCTTTACATTTCATATTACTGATGATTCTAACACATTTCTTCTGTAGTATCATTAACTTACTCATGTGCACCTTTGCAGCACACCCCCAAACTTCAATACCATAAAGGAGATGAGGGTAGATCACACCATAATAAATCATTTTTAACTCTTCCTTTCCTAACATATTTTTAAAGTATCTCAATATATAAATTGATTTACTAATTTTGGCTGATGTCTCGTCTATATGCTTTGCCCATGTTAGCCTACTATCTACCATATTCCTAAAAACTTGTGGGTGTCAACTTTCTTACAGTTTTTGTGTTCGATCACAAGTGTATCTTCATCATTTTCTTTATTTACGTAATCATACATAATCATTTTTGTTTTATCCATATTACATGTAAGGTTGTTGGATCTAAAATATTCTAATATTTTGTTAGTGCCTAGAACCATTTCTCCCATTAAGGATAATTTGTTGTCTCCCCAGAAGTTTACCGTAGTGTCATCCGCATACGATGTTATATATGAATTCCCTGACTGTTTTATGTCATTAACATAAATCAAAAACATCAGGGGACCCAGAACTGACCCTTGGGGAACCCCGTATCTCACTATTCCATGCATTGATCTTACTTTTTTCAGATTGTTATCATCTTTAGCGTCAATTTCTGTTACCTGTTTTCTACATTCAAGATATGATTTACAAATTGCATGAGCTACCCCCCTTATTCCATATGCTTCTAATTTGTCTAATAATAGTTCATGCTTGACACTGTCAAACGCTTTTGACAGATCAAAAAATAGTGTGCCCACTTTTTTGTTTTGTTCTACCAGACTTACAACTTGATGAATGAATTCAATAACTGCGGTTTTAGTTGAGAAGCCCCTCCTGAAACCATGTTGAAATTTGTTAAGCACATTTTCTTTGTTGAGAAAATCTAATAATCTAACCAGTAGAACTCTTTCATATATCTTCCCTATCTCTGATGTCAGAGTTATTGGCCTATAATTATTTATATCATGCTTATCCCCTTTCTTGTATACAGGCCTTACAATATTTATCTTTAAGCAATCTGGGAAAATACCTTTCTGAATTGATAAATTGATTAGGTATTCCAATGGTTTAGCGATCTCATCCTTACAGTATTTCAGTATTTTTGGACTAATTTCATCCCAGCCTGAGGTAGTTTTACAAGGCAAAAAACCTATTATTTTAGTGATTTCATCTATGCTTGTTGGTTTCATGTATATTGTCGACGTTACAATTTCATCATTAAGGTTGCTAGTATTTCCCTTGATTGGCTGCACTACATTTAAGTAATAATTATTTATATACTCACAGATTTTCCCTGGATCTTTCTCCAATTCTCCATTTATTTTTATTTGCATATTTCCCATACCCTCTTTATTTTTTTTACTTTGGTTCACAATTCCCCACAGTGTTTTGGAAGTATTTTTGGAGTTTTGGATTTTTTGCTTATACAATTCCTGCCTACTTACTTTCAATTGCTCTAGGTACTCCTGTCTATACGTCCTATATCTCATTCTGAATATCTCCAAGGAAGTAGATTTATATAGTATAAAACAATCTTTAGCTTTTTCCCTTAACTCGGTGATATATTTGGGAATTTTGACTTTAATATTGCCTATCTTTTCCTTCCTCGTTATTTTAGGACAAGCCTTATCAAAATACACTTTAAAAACTTTTAAAAACCTATCCCATTTACCAACAATATTATCAGAATTATAAACATCCTCCCAGTTTTCTTGTTTTAACATGTTAGCCAATGCTCTCAGATTGCCTTCATTTAGTTTTCTAAATGTTTTAGTAATATTCTTGTTCGTTTCCTCACAATTGATACTTATATCAAGATACTGTGCATTATGATCTGAAATACATGATTCAATTATGCCGGCATCTAATATTTTGGCTTTCATATTGGTCGCTATGTGGTCAATAATAGTAGCAGTGTTCAAAGTAACTCTTGTGGGTTCATAGATAGTGTCCACTATATCGTAACTGTCTAGAATGTTCTTTAATTTACTGTATATGCTGATATCTGCTTGGTTAATATTCATGTCACCTGCAAGAATAATATTAACATTTTTCTTTACATAATCATTTAATAGTCTATCTAAGCAATTAAGGAAATCATTTATACATGATGCTGGCGCTCTATATAAACAAAAAATTAGAATTGAACCCTCATTAGTTTCAACTTTGATACCCGTTACCTCAAAAACTTTCTCCACACAGTATTTATTTAGTTTTAATTCCTTGCCTTCAAGTCCTTTTATAGCTAATATCAATACTCCCCCACTCTTGTGCTCCGATCTACAATATGTGCCTGCTATCACATAATTTGCAACATTGTAGAGATCTACCTGCTCCGTTTTTAGACCATGTTCAGTAATAATTGCTATTTGTGGACCTACCTCATTTATAAAGTGCTCGAGTGCATCTCTTTTATTACTGATGTATTGAACATTTATGTGCAGCACTTGAAATATTAAATTCAAATCTTTGTTTGAGGGGTTTAACCTAGCCACATCATTCCTTGTCTCTACGATTTCCAGGTTGGTCATCTGATCTTCAGATTCCTCATTGTTTGTTACCATAAGGGTGTTTTCACCGCTCTCAACCAATACTAGTTGTTTAGGCAGAAGTGTTCAATTACTCTTTTCATCAGTCTCCCAAATTTCCCCACCCCCTCCTATTTAGGTGTACACCGTCTCTACCTAGGTCTTTATCACCTATCCAGGAGTTGCCGTCAATAAAAGTGCACTTATTTTGTTGACATACCAAGTCTAATCTAGAGTTCACTATGTCGATGAAGTGGAGGTCTTGATCTCTACGTCTAAGTATTCCACTTATACATACTTTTGCCCGAGGAAACAATTTCCGAGCTGCAGTCGCAACATAGTTCATCTTTTCCCTAATAACCTCTGCATCCGACACTGTGCTAAGGTTATTGGTTCCAGAATGCAGTATTAAAACATCAGGGTCATCCATGTTGCTTTTGAGGATGTTAGCCAGATGTTCAACTCTTGACCCAGGGTAACAGTAAACCTCTGCGTCCATATTTAAATGTTTACTTACATGGCGAACCATGGAGTCTCCTATTATCACTGCAGTCCGTTTTTCATATAGCTGTTCTCCCCCCTCAGTAGAGGAAATTAGTGTAGTTGACATTTCACTCTCACCTGTCATGCTGTCAGTAACGTTCGACAAGATGAGGTTATGTTGCGTCGAAGTCTGTTGTTCCAATGGCATATACTTATTTTGAAGAATTATCTTATTTGTTTGTGACCATTCATCCAGATTTCTATTTCCTTTACACTTCGGATGTCCTTTCACTTTAATCCAGGGGTGTTCATTTTCTCCACCATTTACCCTAAGTACTTCTCGTGCCTTCTCGTGCCTTCTCGTTTACACTCGCACTGCTTTCTCCTTCGAGCATTTTAATTTTACTTTTCACTTCATTTATTTCCTTATTTACTGCAGTAAGATCTTTCAGTAGCATATCAATTATCAGGCGGAAGGATGCAACACGCTCCTTACAATCTTGTGAGCTACAACTTTCGTTTATACTAGAGCTCACCATGGAGCCCTGAAAAGAAGCAGACGTATTGTTTTCATCCATATACTGTGGGTCTTCACAGCTACCAACGTTGGCGGTCTTCGTGACGTCATCACCAGTCAACAAGTTCACACTTAACCTATCTTTTGCAAGATTGATTTCGTCAATTTTTTTATTTTCGTTTGCTATATCCTTCACGACTATGGCCAAGTTTTTCATCATCGCATATAAGTTAGTTACTTCATTTATATCACAACAGCTTGTAATAATATTGTCTATCTTTTGTCCACATGGATCACAATACCACCTCACAGAGTCAGAGAGATCACTTATATTTGCATATTTAACACAATTTATATTTACACAAGACGGATGGTACCATTTCTTGCATAAGCCGTCACAAAGAAGACCCATCCCATCATTTGTTACCGTTTTCTTACAGATTTCGCAAGGAGCCTCTTCATCACAACAACTCTCAGACTTTAAAATACTACAATATGCTCTTAAACTGTAACGTGATGTTTTTTTACTGTAAAAAACGTGGTATACATATTCTCAACAGAAATAATTGCAAAATTAAGACAGAATTTAAAATACATTTATCGAAAACAGTTGTGGATTATATGAAAAATTGACACTGTCCCTTCTTACTATACTTGTACTTGTTGTTTTGAACGAATCCTCCCCCGTCAGTCAGCATTCCTGTGGCGACAATTGTTTGGGAAAATTAAATTTATGTGAAAAACCCACCCTCTGCTGTTCTGCTGTTCATTCAGGGATGCCCAGTAAATGATTGTAAAAGTTACAGAAGTTGGATTTTATTTTAAATGTACAAAATAGGCATTTTATGCACTAAAATAGTAAAAATAGGCTCCAAAGGTACAAATAGGCATTTTAGGACACTATAAAACGCTATAAATATCAGTGATATATCATGAAATATCAACATATTTAAAAAAAATTCATGTTATTTCATAAGGAACAAAACAGGCATTTGCCTTAAAATCCTAGGTCTAGTTATATGCTATCTTGTGTATGCAGGCGATGAGGAGAAGAGCATGAACAGTATTCTGTAAATGGAATTTACAACTTTGCACCCGGAAGTAGGCTGCATTGTTATGAACCGAGGCAGCACACACGTTTTCCGATGCCTAAGTGTGCATTAACAAAAAACCGTGAACAATCATTGAAGTACGACCATTGTAATCGATAACAAGTTCCCTTATATTCTTGAACTGTGAAAACACGAAGAGAAGAAAACTTGCCTCTGATTGGCATGGTTTTTTATTGTCATCATAGTTCGCAGACTGAAAGAGTATCATGATCCAGACACTTACTGCGTTTGTGAAATGTGTGATGAAAAGTGGTGCAGGTGTCACATACTGCATTGCCCAAAGAGAACAAAGTCAATTGCAGAATATTTATTCACTTCATTTGTTTTTAAGGTCTTTTAGCTTCCAGCAATAAATGTATAAAATACAGAAACAAAGACAACAGATTGAAAATACATAATATGCAACATATTCTTAAATGTATAGTACCCTAATTTCTAGCGTTTCATTAATTGGATTTTTGACTAACTAAATAATTCTTTATTGAACAATGCAAAAAGCAGATCTTTAACTGTACGCTGCAATTTATTTCACAGTTTAAGTCAAGTGACTAAATACAAGGGCCGTCCGTAAAGTAAGTTTCCCTGGTACCGTATACAGGAAAAAAAAATATATATATAATGGAAATGTTTATTGCAACAGATACTGCAAGTGTTCAGCTATTTTCAAAATATTCGCTTCCAGAATTGAGACATTTTTAATACCATGGTACCAACTATTGAATACCTGTGTCGTAGAACTCTGCCGCCTGGGATTTGAGTCACTGTGTGACAACCATCTCCGCCTGTCATTCTCTTTAATTTTTTGAGGTGTAGGAAAAGATGGAAATCACTGAGAGTGAGGTCCGGGCTGTAAGGTGAATGTTTAAACACCTTCCAGTCGAACTTCTGCAGGAGACTTGCTGGGAGGTGTTTAAAAATCCACCCTTCACCCCCGATCTCGCTCCCATTGATTTCAATATTTTCCTACACCTCAAGACATGGCAGAGAATGACAAAGAAATGCATATAGTTGCCACACAATGGTTCAAATCCCAGGCGACAGACTTCTCCGACACAGGTATTCAGGCGTTGGTCCCACGGAATGAAACAATCTCAATTCCGGTGGCGAATGTGTTGAAATATAGCTTAACACTTTCTGTATCTGTTGCAATAAACATTTCCATGAAATTGTGTTTTGTTTCTGTAAACAGCCCCAGGGAAACTTACTTTACGGACGGCCCTTGTATTTAGTCAGTCTACAGAAAGGTATAACATAATGACTAGGGCAAGGCATTTAATGACCATAAAAAAGTGGAAAAAATGCAAAATAAAAAATGCATTTATGACCTAAAAGTAGTGAAAAAATGACCCAAAAAAATAAAAAAATGACCAATAAATTTTATCATTATTACAATATTTTTCCATCGGTGGAAAAAACATTTTCTCCGTACTCGGAAACAAATCGTTTTAATTTATCAAACGTACTTTCTTTCACTTTGGGCATTTTACTGAACTCTTCTTTCAACAAACTATCTCATACAACTCTTACAGACAACTGAAAGACATAGTGAAAGTCCTCCTACCTGAAAATGAATAACAATAGGATGCTCGGATTAGTTCATGATGCACATTCCTTTAAAATAATAAAGCAGGTATAGTCGCCACTCTTATCTCTAACGGAGGTGTGTCCCAAGTGTTGTTTCTTTAATGCAAGAAGGACACATTCGTCAATAGCCGCTTGTATTTACAACATTGTTTTCTTGGAAATGTAGACTAGTTCAAAATGCTTAAAAATAGGAGAAGCAGGTATTGCTTATACTGTATTTTCTTGGAAATGTAACAAGAGTTCAAAATGCATATTCCTTCCAGTAACGCTGCAATCTGCTTTATTTCCTGTGGATGTTATTTGCTTTTACAGTTATAATAGACAAACATTAAAAATAAAAAATAATAAATAAAAAAACTAAAAATATAATGTAAGACTTCATTTTAAAACTATAAAAATGCCGAAAAAGTCCTAAAAATGCCGAAAATGACCTAAAAATTGCCAAAAAATGACCTATCTATTGAAAATTACGAAAAAATGCAAAATAAAGCAAAAAATGCAAAAACAAATAGCTCTTATTTGATCAATTAATTGATGATACACGTTTATATATATTCGAGCTATCTTGTAACCATCATATAAAAAAGATGCAAAATCATCAAATGCCTTGCCCTAATAATGACTGTGCTGTCTAGTACAAAGATTTATAAATACACTGGATTGCTGACTGAGCGGTAGGAATTCGGTCCAGTCTGCTCGGGCGCTCCCCCCACCATCGAAGGGCAAGACGCGCGGGCAGCTGCATTATTTTAAATGGCACAATCTTTATGTTGTCGTTGTTTTATGCTCGCTCGAATTGCATATTGCATTATTTAAGTGGTATGAAGGTAAAAAAAGGACAGACTACACTTATGTAACAATCATGATTATTTTTACACATTGCTAAACAAGATCAACTTTGTACATTTCTATCGAAACCCAAACTTCGTTGAAATAGCAGAGTTTGTTTTCTCTCTAAGTAAATGACCGCATACAATTTTAAGGAATAAATTTCCAATGAGCTTAATTAGAGTAGGCCTAAGTGTTGTGTAGAGTAAGTTTCACCAAAGTCATTATTACCTACATGGCATTTAAATACTGAATCCTTAAAAGGCATAGGCCTACATGTTTTTGTGACGATGAACTTGGTGTTAAGTTTACAAAACTGGCATGACTGGTGAAATACAATGCTCTATGTAAATTTCACAATTGTTATTACATCTTCAGATGCCCTTAACAATTTTCCTCTTGATACAAAATCTGTAAAGAGTGTGTATTACTAGGGTTCCCAGAAATATGAGGAAGAAATATGGGACACTTGGATCTGTGTTGAAAACAACAATACAATCCCAAGGCGTTGGGTACCACATGTGAGTTTGCTCTAGTTTATTTCAAACTTAAAACAAGCAACAACAAAAGATAAATAATAGGCTCACGTTTACTTTTATTACAAATCACACTCATAAATCATACTTCTTTAAGGAATGAATTTCATCCAACAATTGCTTATTTTGAATCACCATGTCATGGAAATCGGATTGCCAAACAATCTTCATTGAAAAAAAAAAAAAAAAAAAAATTACAATAGACAATGCTTTTACTGGTTTTACACACAGTTTGTTTTTCTGATATTCAACTTTTCCATTTTTATTTTTCAAAAATAGAAAATGAGCTATTAACACGTCAGTATATTCATATTTCCGTTTTGAAATTTTCTAATTAAGTCACTGGTGCAACAAGTTCAGTATTTTATTATTAAATAAGATAATAAAAATTTTACAAATTAGAGCTTAAACAACTTAAATAGAATTTTAGGTTTTGATCTGAGGTCTTGATTTGAGGTCCGGACCCCCTGGACCCACCTTCCCTACGCCACTGGGTGCAACAGGATTCAGTTACAAAGATGAAATTCCAACGGGGTTTTCCTAAATACAACAGAGTAAACCGACACGACCAAGCATGATCATACTCATGCTAAGTATACCGAATGATCCCGCAAATCGCAGCAACTGTTAACCAGCACTGCCGTCCCATTTTTTCTGGATTGTCTCTGGAGGATAAAAAATAATTACAATTAAAAAATGAAAATACGGGACAAAACTGCGTCCAGAAGACTTCTTTCGGGACAACGGGACGCATTATCAAAAAAAGGGACGTTCCCGTAATGTACGGGACGTCTGGGAACCCTAGTGTGTATCTACTTAAGTTGTCATTCCTTGTCAATAACAATTCACAACATTCCTCACATTTTAGTCTTTTCTGAATGGTTTCATCTACAAAACCTGAGATATAATACAAAATGTTATCTTTGTAATAAGATTCCTCATAGTTATCCAAAATATCTGCTATTTCTAGTAAGTCAAGAGTCAGTATTATTTTCTTCTACTATTTTTTCTACCATTGCACACTCTGAGAATCTTAGAACTGAATTCTGATGGTTTATGTCAAACTGTAAACAATTGCTGTTAGCTGATGGCCTTACACTATTTCTAAACATTCGTTTTCTAACGGCCCATAAAAACTGCCTAACGTTGGGATTGTTATTATGACCACTTGCACTTCTAACAGGAGAAAACAATAGCTCTACATGGTCTTGTGACAACTTTAACCAAGCAAGTACTTAAAATCGTTCATTGCTAATAATCTGTCTCTTAACTTTTGAATAGAGCATATATCGCTTTAAAAAAACCAATGGCAAATGTTTTCCTTGGATAATCTAAAATAGAAATACCATCAATTTTTAATTTTGATAAGTAATTTGAAGCATCAGACAGCATTTTGTCATCATAATCTTTGTTTGATAGCTTAATGGGCCCTTTAAAGTGTGTCCCAAATGGATCACGGCTATTCAAGTAATCAAATAACTGATCAATTACTCTTATAAACTTAACTGTCGGCTTGCTACCAATAAACTGAGGGTGATCGTTTGCACACAACCCTGTTGAATGGGTGGAGAGGTGTCTCGTGAGTGTTTCGAACTGCTTAAGAGCTCTGTTCTTGCCCACCGGTGGTGGGGGGAGGCGCGTAGTGGCCGGACCGTTTTCTGGCGCTCTGAGGCACTGCTGTTAGCGATCCAGTGTATTTATAAATCTTTGATCTAGTATCGTATGTACTGTCAACAAAAAACTCACTGTTTCTATGTTTTAAGAAGACGAAAACATGATAGATATATAAACTGATTACAGTTAAAACCTTTGAACTTATTAAAAGTGGTCTGCAGTGGTCTCTGTAGGAAGAATCAGTTATAATTCGCATTGGTTCCTTTTGTAGAAGTAATAATTCCTAAAGTTTCGTGCTGCTTCCCTTACAGAATAAGTCCACAACTTATCACAGGTTGAAAGAAGGCAAAATATGCACTTCTGATAGAGTTAGACGGTACAGAATTCATTGAATTTCTTAACAGATATAACACACGAGAGAGTTTATAACTAAAATGAAATCAATATGCGGACTCCAGGAAAGGTTCTTGTCAATCTTAAAACCTAGTATGGTCAACCTGATTTACGACAGTGGTCTGGACTGCAATTAACTTTTTAGGAAGGAATATGACTATTATAATGCAGTATAATCTTTCAATATCTACTCAGATGTCCGCAATCTCTTATAGCTCTCATGAATTTAAATATTTCAGATCTCTACTGTAATGTTAACATTGTATTGTAATTTTATTTTTGAAGATGTCAGTTGCAGTGTCCTGCCAATTGCATGTATCTTACTTTGATATTTCAATATTTCAAATACAAATATTTCTTCACACATGCTTCGGAAAATATCAAGAGAAAAGACCGTTTTCATGAATGTTTACCATAAGAATTTTTAACATCAAGTTGTGTTCCGCCACTGTTGAATTAATGCTAAGTTTAGTAATTGAACAGCCAAAAAAGAGAGTCCTCGACGTCCGAACGAAACCTTCAACTCAGTTGAAGGACTCTGATCTAGCAAATGGGTTTATAAACTGATACAGAGGTGGATGAGAGCTAGGTTTTATTATTTTTTTGATCGCACAATATCTTATAGATTGAGGAAAGGTATATTTAACACTAGGAGATTAAATAGCAGTGCTTCGGCTAGGAAACGGATGTATTTCTTCTAACACAAATGTAAAATACTCAATTGTATCCCTCAGCTAACTGAAGTCCTAAGAATTGGATACCAGTGAGACTAAAGAAATGAATTGTTTTCATGTTGACCGTCTCCATTTTAAAAACATCTCCTGACAAGTTTCCAACTCCTTTACTTTTGCTGTGAACAGTGGTAATCCGAGAAATATAAGTAATTGTGGCTTGAAATGAGATATTTAGTTCATTTTACTTTTTGGAATATTTCAATTTATATGCAAATATTCCGAACATTGGTAGCACTCTGCTTCCTTGAGGACGTAAACCCAACTTTTTCAGTCTATAGGCCTATGTTGTTGCTTTTAAACTACAAATCTTTCTTCTTGTAAATCAGTGCTTTGTGAACATATACATATACATAAGTAATACAATTTTATATCTCCGTGGCTAGAAAATGCTATTTTGAATTCAACTTAATGAAACCGCTTTTCATTCAAGATAAGTGCAACTATTTATTCCATCCTTTTTGCGCATTTGTTTACAAAGCAGTTCGTTCCTCATCAGTTTATGATGTCTTCTATCCTTTAGTGTATAATTTTCTCTTTCCTTCTGCCTTGTAAACTATTACCTGATCTGTTTGATTCCTATATCTGGCCGTCTCCCTTTTATAAAAATTAGGTTTCTCATTATTTCGCTTCTCTTTTTATTTCTTCTGTTTGCCCATTAATTGCTCTCGGAATTCGTTAACATGTTTGTGTAAACATTTTATTCACACTGGTTTTATGTTTAAAATAAACATAAACCAAAGGCTACTAAGTTGTTACCCATAAAATGTAAATCCATAATTTAATTATAAATCCATAAGTTTGAGTTATCTCGACATGCGGTTAGTTAATAATCGAACGTTTCCTCTCAATTTGTGTGAGTCCACATATGTGACAGTGAAAAGGGACTTAATCTTCCCAGGCTTCATTATGCAGGAGGGACAAAACCCTAATAATTGTAAACATTTTTTAGGTTATCTCAGAAAACGATGCCTATGGGCTTTCTTAACAACTACAAGAATTTTGTTTTAGACTATATGGTTTAAAAATCAGTATTCCATGGTTACTTTAATACTGAGTTTAACAAATTCATTAAACTTTAAACTGTGTAATCTCAAAACGATTTTCGAAACCTATAACTAATAGTGACACAACTTTACCATATTCTGAATGAAACTTTGTTTAGAGCTTCATCCTCTATAAGATGGTGCCAATAGAATTTCATGGGAATGGAAGGTAAGGTCCTCTATTTCTATGGGCTGTCAAATATAAACCTTCATAAATATACCAAAAGAAACTTAATAACTAACTAAATGGTTAATAAATCTCCTACGGAAATTCATGATGGACGACTGCTCTCTTTGAAGAACGACTGACTGACTGACTCTGTCCTATATCCCCAGTGTCGGGGCGAAGGGCCTCCAATTGAAGGTTTCTGATACCTATGTGAATTTTGTTACGCTTACTTTCCGAGAGAGGGCAGAGGGACATGTGATAACCCCATCGCCTCACAACCCCCCAGGAAACTAAGGTATTACTTGGACGTGAAAGGTCGGGAAGTTTAGTCCAGAGGCTCTAATTTAGGCTTGGAGTTCTTTAAATAATAAGACGTTAAAATTAACTAATATTATGTTACTTTTCTTGAGACTCTTTTTGTTACTTCTAACAAAGACATGTAATAGCTAAATTTTTTACTGTATAGGCCTATATTGAATATAGCAGGTTTTCATATAACACATATAAGATAGTACGTTAAATAGCGAATTATCATGAAGTTTACAATAATAGTGTCTATAGGAGACACCAAAAAGGGAAATAGTTTAATAAATTAAACTAAATTATGTTTTAGACTGGTATTATACCGTTATTCTAGCCCATTATTTATATACTGTTAAAAAAACCCATAATGACTTCAATCCAGTGCAATGTTACGAAATCTAGATTTATCTAATACTATTTTATACATTTTCAAAAATTGTCAATTTTTCGCCAGTTTTTTTAATACTGATATGGTCTCTGGTTTCTAGTTATTTTAAAATGAACACATAAATTTCACTCAGTGGGGTCAATCACTTGACCGGTCCTTCTTCGCCTTCCTCATTTATACCAGGATATCCTCATGTTTCTAACGATCATCTTGTTTGCCATTCACTTCCAATTTTTACATATCAAATTAGAAAATGTCTTTTATTTGCTTCCAGGAACATTAATGTTTACCAACGCAGACTGAAGCTCTAAAGGATTTTTCCATGACAAACTTATTTGATTAAGGCAGTAACCTAGCAATTTGTATTACCTAGAGTTTGGCAATTTACCCACTTTGCCAATATACGGCAATTATTCCGAATATATTACTAGCTTCCAGAGAGCTTTAGAATTAGAATTAGAATTGTTTTATTTTACCTGGTGGAATTAAGGCCATTAGGCCTTCTCTTCCATTCAACCAGGATTAATACAACTGAGCTTTACAATCTTACAATAAAATAAGTATGATACAAGTACAAAGTTACAAATACACAGGAACATGATTATATTACAGTATTATCATTTAAGACTTAGAACTAGTTCACTAGAGATAATACAATACATAAAAAAAAATATATTTTAAAATAATTTGCTACTTACTAAGATGTAAACTATTACTAAAATATTAACTATTGCTAAGAAATATGATGTGAAAAGATTTAAACTATTACTAAAATATTTACTATTACTAAGAAATATAATGTGAAATAAAAATGAAAAGTTGTGAACAATTGGAAACGTTTTCAGTATTTAGATATGTGATGATTTATTGTTATTAATGTAAAACTAAGTCCCTAACTATGGCATCATTGGTCAGCTTACGCAAGAATTGCATTTGTGTTTGACAGTTCCTACAGTTCTCAGGTAAAGCATTCCAAGATCGCGACATGGAGACAACAAAGGAGCAAGAGTAATGGGTTGTTTTATGACGAGGGATACTTAGAATAGAGTTTCTTTGTGAGCGAGTACCGAGATCATGATGAGAAGATAACCGTTGAAAACGTTCATACAAATAAGTTGGTGTAGAGGACTTGAGGATGTTGAATAGTAGAGTGATGGAATGTGTCAATCGTCGTTCGTTTAGTCTAGCCCAGGACAGCATTTCAAAAGAGGGGGTGATATGTTCATATTTACGGATGTTGCAAATGTAACGAACGCATAGATTATGAGCCCGTTGCAGTCGTTGTCCCAAGTCGGTGTTTAAGTCTGTATATAGTACGTCGCAGTAGTCAAAATGGGGCATGATTAATGTTTGCACTAGGATTTTTTTTAGTTTAAAGGGGAGGAAATTCTTGAGTCGCTTTAACGAGTGTAATGTAGAGAAGACTTTTCGGCATATCTCAGTAGTTTGTAGTTTCCAGTTAAGATTTTTGTCCATAATGATGCCAAGGTTTTTTACTTGATGTACAAAAGGGACAATTGATGCATTTACTGTTACAGGGGTAATGTTGTTCATATCCAAATGGCAAAACATTTGCTGTCGTCCAATGATGATTGCTTGTGACTTTTCTGCATTGATAGTTAGGTCAAACTTTCCTGTCCATGTGGATATAGTGTCTATGTCTTTATTGAGTTTTTCAATTGCATGGTGTATTGTCTCCGGTCTTGAGTGTATGTATAGTTGGAAGTCGTCAGCATACAGATGATATTTACAGTGTTTTAGGGATTTAGAAATGTCATTTATGTAGATAGAGAACAGTAATGGTGCTAATACGGAACCCTGGGGTACTCCCCTCTGTACTGGCCGCCATTTTGAGTTTTGGTTTGGAGTTGATATGCATTGTAGGCGATCAGTGAGATAGGAGATGAACCAGGATACTACGTTGTCTGATAGATGCAATGCAGTGAGTTTATGCGTTAGTAGTTCAATGTTCACTGAGTCGAATGCTTTGCTTAAGTCCAGTAATACTAACACGGTTGTAAGACCGTCATCTAGGGCTAGTCGAATGTCTTCATTTACGTTAAGCAGTGCCGTTGCTGTACTGTGACCAGTTCTAAATCCAGATTGGTATGGGTCAAGCAGTCTGTATTTGTTCAAGTAATCTGTCAGTTGCTTATGTACAATTCTTTCAAGAGCTTTGGACATTGCTGGGAGTATGGAGATTGGTCTATAGTCATTAGGGGTTGACGGTGATTTAATTTTGGCTATGGGAGAGATGAATGCCTTCTTCCATTGGGAAGGATACGTAGCAGTCAACAGTGATGCGTTAAAAATATGTGTCAATATTGGAAGAATGATGTCTATGATTTTATGAATGAGAGTTATGCTAATGTTGTCTGCGCCCGTGGCCTTGGATTTTATGCGTTTTATTGCCGATTTTATTTCAATTGGGGTAACTTGTGTGAAGTGGAATTTGTCACGATTGGGAGGGGGAAGTGCATGGATTTCTTTGATAGTGTTTGCATATGTTTCTGGATCTGTGTGCACGTTAGGTCTTCTAGTAAAGTGTTCATTAAGTCTGTCTACAGGAATATTTATAGTTTGAGTCTGGTCTTTTGTTTTACCTAGTCCTAGTGAGCGTAAGTTACGCCACATACTTTCACAGGTTGTCCCTGGCGAAATGAGTGTGTGCATATGTCTAAGTTTCGCATTTCTAATAATTTGATTTGTCCTGTTTCTTAGTGTTTTATAGTTTTGTAGGTTAGTTTCACTTTTGTTACGTATATAATTTCTGTAAGCCGCGTCTCTCTCCGTCATTTGTTTTCGAATAGTTTCTGTCATCCAGGGGGCTGGAGGCCGGTTTGTCCGTTTTCTTCTTGAGGGGGCATGTTTGTCATATAGTTCCAAAATCAATTTGTTAAATGTTTCTACTTTTTCATCAACGGTGCGAATATTGAATATTGTGTACCAAGGTAATGCAATAGCATCTTCAATTAAAACTGTCTCGTCAATACGTTTAAGGTCTCTATACGTAATGATTTTTGGCGCCATCTTCGAGCACTGAACAGAATACGAAACATGTATTAGGTCATGTGCAGAGATTCCTGGTACAGGCAATTGACTGTGTGATAGTACTTTATTTGCATCGTCAACAATGATGAGGTCTAAAAGGGTTTCGCTTTTCTCAGTGTGATGGGTAGGATCAAGTGGTAGAATGGTCATGTCTAGGGAATTAATTACAGTGCGTAGTTGTGTTACTTTAGTACAATTCCTCTGCAATAAATTAGTATTGAGGTCTCCTAGTATCAAACAGTGTTCATAATCTAGCATTGTATTTTGTAGTGCTGTTTCTAAATCATTTGAAAGTTGAGCATTAGGGGCTTTATACACTACACATAAAAGACATTTCTGATAGGATGTAACAATCTCTATTAACATAAATTCGGTACTGCCTGAATATTCACTAGGGGAGTGATGAATTATTTTAGGTTTCAAGTCCGTTCTGATATAAGCTGCTACTCCTCCCCCTCTTTTGCCTGTCCTATCGTTTCGGCATAAAACGTACCCGGGGATATTTACAAGAGAAGAGGAAAGAGTTGGTTTTAGCCAAGATTCAGAAATTAGTATGGCGTGCAAATGCAAAGGGGAGATAATTGAATATAATTCTTGGAAGTGAGACAGTAAGCTTTGTGCATTGATGTGAATGACATGGAGAGCAGAGGGGTGGGAAGAGAGAGCTTTAGAAAGAAGATCTGTTGTTGAATCAGAGGGTCCAATGAGGGATGACTGCGGGAATTCTCTGAGGGCGCTTAAGTCAAGGTCAGCGAACTCTGGAACTGTCAAACTTGCAGACACATGGTTCAAATCAATGGTGCCAACTGAGTCGTTCACAGAAATCTAAACTAACTAAAAATATGTTAAGATTTAACTTATTATTTCTAATATTATTACTCTTATTTATTAACTGCTAGTGCTGTACTTAGTTCAGGTGCACGCACACGCTATTCACATCATGTCTTCTTCACTTGATATTCTTATTTTCCTATCACCTCTCTTTACCATTATGACTCCATCCATGGTCCATACATTTGGCAGGCCGTATTTCCCGATGCATTCTTGGAGCAGCTTGTGGCGCCACCTGGTGAGGTCTTCTCGAACTGTTACCGAACTACCCTTTAAACTCCGTTTATTGCGAAAGACTTCATTCCTCTTCCGGTAGCTTACAAACTTCGCGATTATCGGCCTTGGCTTTTCACTGGTAAATTTACCCACTCGATGACTTCTGTCAATGTCACTTATTTGTAAGTCTACACCAACTTTCGCTGCCACAGACTTCACGATTTCGTCGGTGTTTTCACCTTCCGATTCCTTTATACCGAAAATTCTCAGGCACTGGCGTCGCTGGTATTGTTCAAGATCGTCTGTTTTTTTAGTGATTTGGCATTCCAATTCCATAATCTTCTTATCTCTAGCAGCAAGAGTCTGTTCAAGTCTTTGAATTACCTCTGTATTCTTTTGAATGGTTTTCTGCAGCTCACTAACTAGGGAGTCTTTGATGAGGTTGGCAACATTGCGGAGCATGGCTTCATCTTGCCACATTTCTTTAACAACACGCCGGACGGCGTCCTCTACCGATTCATTCTTTCGTGATTGTCGTGTTTGTGACATTATTGCATGTACAATTACTCTTATAAATGTTCGGAAGTAGTGTCACAAAGATACTCACTCAGTTATCTTCACAAATCTTCTCTTTTCACCTCCAAACAGCGATTGTGAATGCGGAGCGTTAGTACACAGCTTTATACTTGGAAATAAAATAAATATCTTATTCGTTGTTCTACATTGCTTTATTGAGTCAAAATATGACTGAATCGTGATTTAACTATGTAGTAAGTTTGTAGCACATCCATTTTGCCTGTATAATTTTCAGAGTATAAATACAATATGGTTCCAAAATGATGAACTGGGTTTCAATGTTGCTTAATTTCCCTTACAGGCAATACATAAGAACAAAACCCATGGGATTAAAGAGAAACTCCCCTAGTTTTCATACTATTCCTTGTAAATGTTCAATATGAGCACCATTCGTCACACGGCACACATCTAGGCGATAGTCGAATCCGTCCCAAACGTTGGTCAACATATCTGGAGTGACGGACTCAAAAGCAGCAACAATCCTCCTCCTCAAGCCTGTCAGGTCGACGGGTAGCAGTGGTAGGCTACGTACACACAGTCCTTCACATACCCCCACAGAAAGAAATCACATGGTGTGAGATCAGGAGATCATGGGTGCCATCGGGAGTATACCATGTCATTCGGACTGGAAAATTATGACGATCTGATTAGTTGTTTTGTGTTTAGTGATGAAGCTAGTTTTTATCTCGGTGGCAGGATGAATAGACATAATGTACGTATCTGGGGGGGGGGGGGCGGAGAATCCACATTCACATGTGCCGGTCCGAATGATAAGGTTTACTCCCGATGGAGTCCACGATCTCCAGATCTCACACCATGTGATTTCTTTCTGTGGGGATATGTGAAGGACCGTTTGTACCTACCACCGCTACGCGTCGACCTTGTAGTCTTCAGAAGAAGGATTGTTGCTACTGTTGAGCTCGTCACTCCAAAGTCCAGATACTGAGAAAGTTTGGGAGGAATTTGACTATGTGCCGTGTGACGAATGGTGCTCACATTGAACATTATAAGGTATAGGATGAAAACTCTAGATTTTCTCTTTAATCCCATGTAAGATTTGTTCTCATATATTGCATGTAAAGAAAATTAAACAACGTTGAAACCCCGTCCATAATTTTGTAATACGGATATGGCATTGCACATATTAAGTCTTGAAAGCCTTATTCCTAGGTCTGGCATTAGGCCTATTTTAAAGACAGCAAAGTTCATTGCCTCTCGTATTCCATGCTTCCAAGTTTTTCTAGGACGACCTCTTTTTCATATATTGGCAGGATAGTATAAGAAGGACCTCCTTCACTCTTTTTACAGGCCCATAACACAAAAGCCGAGTGTTATGTAGTCTATCATTTATAGGCTAGTAGTGTCCTTTCACAAGGTACGCCAACGGATTTATTCATTTCTTATAATATGCTGGATCCTGGAAAGTCCAGCTGATTTACGAAGCCAATCCATTTCTGATGCCTCTAGCTTTCTTTTAGTCCTTCACTGGGTTACCAGGATTCTTAACCGTATGTTGCAATGGGTTTCGAAATTGACTCTCATACTAATAGCATTGTTTTTTATTTCTCTTTGCTTGACCAGAGGATTGAATCAGTCTTCAAAGAGCTGATCGCTCAAGCCTTAAACGAGTACGTGTGCCACGAACACAACATCCTTCTGATGAAAACATTGTTCCCAAGTGCTTGAAATATCTACAGTGTTAATTTCTACAAAATCCATAGGCTAATTACCTGGATAATTATTTGGATCAATTAACATCACAGTGAACAATTCTGATAACTGTAGTCGTTCTGGTAAAGCGTAAGCTTATCAGGAGGATAAGAAAATTCTGTGACGGTGGAATACTGCCGTGCAAAACATTTTTACGTGCCATTTATTCCGACTTTGTTTCTTTTTTTCTGTCATCACTGCTGTCATAGACATTTGTAATTATTATTTTATAATTACTTCCTCCATCATAACATCTAAGCACGTGGCAGGGAGTCTGCTTGCAGATCATGTTATCGTGCCGCCCTTTTCCACATGACACGCGGAAGACCCTTCAGAAACGGCAACAGCAGTTGGATCTGAATTGTAATTTCATTCTGCCTTGGACGACTAAACCTTAGTGTCATATCTGTGTTGCCTTTGTTTCACAATACAGGAATCTGTTTATACGTGGTACTCAGTAGTACCAACATATATAGTTTGGTGAAACTAAGCAACAGGTTCAGTGTCATGTACTAATTACTAGGATTCGGATGTTTATGACATGTCATATTTTTATCCTGACCTTAGTTTTCGGCACAAACACAAATTAAACACGAATTGCACGCTTATTATCCTAATTGGACCGTTTTTATTTTGCATATAATGTCATATTTTGGTCAATTTTGTGGTCTTCGTCATATTTTGGACATATTTGTAATTTAACGTCGTATTTCAATTATAAATTCGGCAAAGGAGCACAATTATACATTATATTCACTAAATGGTGGAGTTCAATTTGAAATATATTTAATTAATTTAATGTTTATCCCGAATTGACAGGTAACTTAAATTTTAAAATTAATGCAATTGTTCATATTTTATAGCGACACGCAAGTTCTACAAAATATTAGGAGTATTTGGAGCTGATGAAGCGAGCAAACAGAGCAAATCCTTTCAAAATAGAAGTTCATTACAAGTAAAACTGTGAAACCAAAATTGTAAAAAAGTGATTATATAATGGAATTCATGTGATGTCTTTAAACGTTTTAAATTGGAAAATTTACTTTTTGAAAATACTTTATTTTATTAGGTCATATTTATGGTTTTGGGTCATATTTAATTGTTTTTAAGGTCATATTTCCAGTCATATTTTCCACCTTTTTACGTCATAAACATCCGAACCCTACTAATGACATTTCCATGTGTTTGTGTTTATAATTAGCTGGTACATTTTGCGCGTGATTTACATGGATATTACCTTATCTTCTGATCAATAAATCCTTCAGTTTTATTTAATCATGAACAGTATCGTGAAAGTTGAAATGGAAGCTGATGTTCGAGATATTTCACGTTCGCACAGCCTGTGTCACGTAAAATGAGGGACATAGCTGTGATTATTCTCTTTTTATCTTTGCAATTACCAGTATATCGATTCACTGGAGCAGCATGTGAGGCATAGCTTAGTCCAGTTGGCTGCAATTATTGTTGGTATTCTCAACGAAGGCAATGCAACTAGCAATTGTATTTTACATGTGTGATGTATAATATGTATATTTACACAATGTACATTTTTGAATTCCTATCTAAATTTACGAGGGATAGTGAATTTAATGATGGCAATATATATTTTTTTTTACTGAAAATGTGAGACCATTTTGAATTTTGAAATATACAAATAAAAGGGCAAGGTAAGGAATGTTTGTATAATGAAGATTATGGGTACTAGATGTAAGACAGGGTAAGGAAAATATACTCATAAAATCCGTACATAACGGCATCATACCAGTCTAAATTGTTGCGGTATTTTGAAGCACGAAAGCACGCATAAACCATATCCACCATATGAACCCTCAAAGTTCGGCATGGAAGGGCATTATTCCCCGAAGCTTGCACACCCCCCCCCCCCCCCCGTGAATTTCTCCCTCGAAGAACTGTCGAAGAACGTAAGGACGATGTTCACATCTTGTTCCATGCATTCTGCTCGTTGGCTTCACCTCTATGTGTATACTGTATTTACAGTCTCCAGTGACATACATCTCGCTGTATCATCGCAGTACTTTGAAAAAGATAAGATAGTCATGAAAATTGATGGTCCATCCTCGCATTATATATATATATATATATATATATATATATATATATATATATATAGACACACACACACAGACTTCAAGTTATGCCCTCTTCCTTAGAAGTTGTACAAAACGTTTGAGTAACCAACCCACAGGACTTATGGAAAACAGACTAACTATATCTAACTATTCATGAGAGAAACACCACATTAATAATGAACAGAAGAACGATTACATATTGATCATGGATAACATGTCTTGACATACATTATTTTCCTATTTTGCGATGCAACAGTTTATCGATTGAACAAATATTGAATTTACACTATAACACAAAATGGCTAAATAAAAAATTTCCCGTACTTAAATTTCACGGCACCCTTCTCGATTTGACTTCAGGCCGGAAACAGTTGTGAGTGGGCTAACAAATCTAGCACAAATTAAATTATTTTCTCCATGTGTGCTTTAACTTTCAGGCAAATAATAGAATCTGGTCTATTACATTAAAAAGACAAAAGACACTACTTACCCACCAACGGCTTCCTTTCTGTTAATAAAATCGAAAGAAAACTAACATTCGTATTAAGGTAATCAGACTGTAAAATGACTAAAAATTTTTTCGTTGAAAATCCATCTTCGATAATTTAAAAACTTCTCCCAAATCTTCTCTAGGCATCTGATTCATCCATAAATCCAGTAAGAGATCCCAGTTCAAATCCGGTCCACTGATCTAAAGAGCTCAGGTCTCTACGGTTATCTTGAAAGTTTGTATTAACTGTTGTAGTCCTAAGTGATGGAGAGGGGGGGGTAAGAACGATTACTCCAACCAACCCCCTGAAACTCTGCTCCAAGTTCGCCACATAATGAGGCTCACGTGCGGCTCTGATTGCGATTGATGTTCCTGAATAGAGGATATAAGATAATTACAAATCAAATTGAAAAGGTTCAGTACGTGCAGACTCCCCGCAGTGTCGAAAACATGAACATAATGCTTGTCTCTGGCTACTTGAGAAGAGTGTAACAAAACAAGTTTTGTTTGAATATACCGAATGAATGGTTTGAGATGGTCTTCAGAAGATCGTGAGTTCAATTCCTGTTGTCAATCGATCTTCTTAGAGTTTTTGGAGATTTCCCTATTTGCAAAGGCAAATTGAAATAGGCCTACGCCTGTTTAACCATGGCTGTTGAACACCTCTAACATTACGAATTAATGCATTAGAACAGTGTTTCCCAACTTTTCCAGCTGGCGACCCACCTTTCCTTATCGGAATACCTTCACGGTCCATCGGTCCATGGTGGAGTAAAAAACCTTATTTGCATCGTATCCCTTCCTTATGTATATATAATTTACCATCAAATGTTGCAAATATATATAAGATTATACATGCTTTTTTGAATATACAGATTGATTATTGATAAAAAATTTGTGTTCTGATTTGAAAATGGTTGACAAAATATAGGCCTAAGCACTTTGTAGTAAATCAGTTATCTATTTAATAATAGACATATGTTTGCAATATATGCAACATGTGGTTTCATACTCACCAATAAGTGTTTCTAGGTGAAGATAAAAACTACAATTATAAAAGTACACAAAGACCATTTTAATTTTTCAGGTAAAATTGCTATTTTTAAGTAAGAATACTATATTAATGAGATTTTTGGGTCTGTTTCGATTGAACTAACACGTCACAATGTCAGGATTGAATGAAGATTTTTAAAATCTTAAGTCACTTTCTACATTGAGTTGATTTCTGTATTTGTTTTTCTAGGAAAACCAAAGTTGAAAAAGTACGTTCACATAAATACGTAGTGGTGAGTACCATCAGAAACCTCAATGCAGTTACGGATATTGTTGGATATTCTATTCTCGTTTCCATCCAAAATGTTGTTAAATCTTTCTCCTTATAGATTGACTTCATCATGGAATCACAAGACAGTTCAATGATTTCATTTGATTTGTTTCGAATTTTCTTATCTTTTCTGATGGTTTCTGATGGTTTTAGAATCGAGTCTCGACCCACCTGTAACCTTTCCGCGACCCACTAGACCCACCGGTTGGGAACCGCTGCATTAGAATGTAGCCTACGTTTGTGTGTGTTTATATATATATATATATATATATATATATATATATATATATATATATATATAAGGCGCGTTGTTAGGCTATGTCTCTTATTAATAAATTTAAGGCGATCCAACACTTAAGGATTTTATTGGCACTACAGAATTTTATTTGTTTTGGTATGTTTTTAACCCTTTTGTTACATTGTAGTTAGGAAAGTTGTTCACAATTTATTTCATTAAAATATTCTGTATTTTGAAGATCTCTGAGAAATAACTTAGCACATTATCAAGTTTTCTCAAAATTGAAAAAAAGGAACAAACTTTGGAATTTTCGATAGACGACTGATTTCACAGTACTTCAATTATTATTTTAATTAAGGATATTCGTAGTTTTTATTTTTAATAAAATTCTGCTCGATCGTAAAACCTTCTCATCCGATTGCTTCCTGGCCATTCTTGATGTGCACTCTGATACTGCCTAAAAAATTACATGGTATTTAAACATTAAATACGTGATATTAATGTCGAGGTATTTATATTTATTTCAATACTGAGAATATTGTATATCACGGGAAAACCAGTGAAGGCATTTTCACACCTGCCAACCACCTGCTAATTTGTGAGGGAAGAAGCCCTCGTTACTTGCAGTGCTCCTAACTACCTGCTTAAGTGCACGGGTTTCCCAATTCTGCAAAACATCTTGAACAGTTTCTAGAGAATTCGCTTTTAGAGTAAATCTATAATAAATCAATAAGGCACTAATTATGTGTTACGTTACTCCAGAACGAGACTTGTGAAGGAACAGACTAATTTAAGGGAATTCCCAACTCCTCCTGTGATCTGAGTCAGCTAATAGGAAGTAAAGAATATTAATGTATAAAAATCTGACCAATCAGGTGTTGGAGGTAGAACTGGTAATATTTTAAGAGATTACTATGACTATCCCACTCATACGCCGCGTGTTTGATATTAACCAATAATGTTTAGCAATTCCTCGCATATAGACCAATCACGCCCGTTTATCTTACAATATTCTTGTAGGAATCGCGAGGATGGCATTTTATCGCGGCAAAATGTGTTGCTCGTTACTGGAGACGCAAGTTTCAGTGTCCAGTGATTAATAGTCACTGCTGCCATTGAGCGGCATGAAATCAGATTATTTTATACAAAATAACTTGTTTGGAAATTAAAATAATAGAAATGTACATTGATTAAGAATACAATTTCGATTGGGTGCAGGCCAGTTCGTGTGCCTTTATTCTGTTCTGCTGTTAGTTTACCTGAATCAAGTTAACTATGCACCATTGATAGCACTGATTATACCAGGGTAGGTCGAATCGATACATGGTTGATTCACAGTATTCCGTGATCTCACGACTGTTAGTTTTGTTTTTATACAACAAAGCACGAAAGTAATTATTATTTATATAATCCGTTACATTTTATTAATGGAATAGTCTTAATAAATCCAACTCGAGTTGACGAGTTGCATTAGATAAATTCGCTCCTGCTGCGCAGGATCTATCGATAAACTCGTCAAGACTCGTGGGATTACCTATGATAATTTGGTTGAGCAGATTTTTAATACTTGGATAAAATATAATATTTCTTACCTACCAATAACTTGCCTTTGTCCACTGAGGTGTCTCATGCATCTAGCTAAATAGTGACTTTATCACTTTCCAAAATTCCTGAGTGTAGCTGAGCGAGACTTGATATTGTAATTAATAAACTACCAATGGACAGTCTCAACTCTCAAACGAATATACCAGATATTAGGCTATTTTTAAGATTGGCTGAAAATCATCGTTTCCCAAATTATACCCTTAGCAACCAGGGAAGGCGGTTGAGGCCAGGTAGATTCCTTCACCCACAGGCACCCTCACATTTACAAGGGCAGGAGATTTAGGACCAACCGTAATTTCCTCCCCGTGAGTCACCTAGTCTACTTCAATCAATCAATCTTGGATTTTTTTAATATGTCATTTTATCTTAAAATGTTTGTTATATATCAATTCTACACATAATTACAAGAAAAATGACACCAAACAATGTATAATTTACTTTAATAGGAACATAGGACTTGAAAGCAGTTTTCTCGTAACTTTTATTTATGTATTTGTTATAGATGTTCCTGTTAAAGTAAATTATACATTGTTTGGTGTCATTTTTCTTGTAATTATGTGTAGAATTGATATATAACAAACATTTTAAGATAAAATGACATATTAAAAAAAATCCAAGATTGATTGATTGAAGTAGACTAGGTGACTCACGGGGAGGAAATTACGGTTGGTCCTAAATCTCCTGCCCTTGTAAATGTGAGGGTGCCTGTGGGTGAAGGAATCTACCTGGCCTCAACCGCCTTCCCTGGTTGCTAAGGGTATAGAGCCTCTGAAATAAACTGCGGAAATAAACGGCTACCGGTATACCCTCCCCTTACTCTTTAATCTCATATTCAGATGGCTTATGTGGAACCAGGCAGGCAGGCAATCGAACCATCGGCCCTCGAAATAAAATCGCTTGTGCCGCTGCTAGACATCCATTCAGTGAAATATAAAATTTCCCAGTTTAACGTGCTCCTTATATTGTTGTACTGATTGAGTTATCTCCCATAGGGATTAGACAGACATACAGAGCTCATATAGAATTTTCCATTCTTGCTGTACACAAATACTGTGTACATTTAGGGGGAAAAAAGCGGACCGACTAAAATATCTTAGTTGCCGATATGAGCCACTGCGCATGCCTGGCGGCATTCACAGGATAGCAGGGAATGTATTGAAATTTGTTCTAGTGTCGACTGTTGACATAGCCCATTTCGAAACCCATTAGAAAATAACCTAGTAAGACAAGATGACCTTCCAGATAAATATTTTTTTGACCAAATAATAGCCCACAATCGTTTACTAAACTCTAAAGTGATTAGGTTCACAAGCTGTGACAGTATTTCTATGATATACTTTAAAAGTACTGACAGTCAAGGGAATCGAACCTGCGACCTTTCGCATGAAGGTCATGCGCCCCAAGCACCTGAGCTATTGAACTAAGACGAAAGCAGTAACCAGCTGCGTGGCTGTTGTCGAACTGTACAGGTCAGGAATACGCATGGACACTTGTGTGAACAAGGATCTGAAATCAGCTACAAGAGTCCAGTCCGTCCGCTTTTCTTTTTCTACCTGTACACATCGTTCTCAGCACATTATTATAGCTATTAAATTATTAATCAAATTTGGACTACGTTGTAGAACAGTAAATACTATACAGACTGAAAATAATATAACTTTTCTTCTTTTTCTTCTTCTTTGCGGTTTGGACTTCTCAATCCGTTCCGGCTCCTTGCTCATCAGCCCATCTCTTCAACGGTCTGCCTTGGTTTCTTCTTCCTCTCGGTTTGTGGTATAGAGCAATATTTGGAATTCTGTATCCATCTTTGGTACATGTTTTGACCATTTTTCTCTGTACCTAACAATAATGCAGTTTATTTCGTCAGCCTTTAGCTCTTATCGGATGTCTTGGCTATTTCTATTTTTTAACCATTTTAATTTGACCTTAAACATTTCATTTCTGATTACTGTATTCTGGTATTGTATTTTTTGTTACTGTCCATGTTTCCGACCCGTATGTCAAAGTTGGTATGCCATGGATTTGTACAGTTTAACAATGGAGTCTTTACGAGCTTTGTTTTTTAACGTCCTTTTAACGTACCTGTTATATAATTGTATTTATTTATTTTTTCTGCAATATCAATTTCTCTCTTGTACGAGACATTACATCCCAAATACTTGAAATGTGATACCTGTTCGATTATTATTAGTACGTTTACATGCAGGATTCAGATCGATCTGAGTCCGATCCCAACTCAATACGTTCCCTGTTTACATGGCAAGTTCTAGGAGTGGATTGAGATTTGTTGGACTATTGGCTAACTTGGTTTTGTGTGGCTATTGTTGTGGCTAACCTGTTTAAACAAAGGCCGCACTTATTCCGTGATTAAAAATATAAATAAAAAGTGTGTTCTATCAATAATTTCTAGTCACCATAAACAAATTATGACATAAAAGAGTAACAATGATATTAATATTATAGTGTGAGTGGGTGTTTTTTTTATTAAATTGATTATCAGCTGACAGAACAAAATGACGAACGCCATGCGAGTGTATGCGCGCGCACCAGGATTGAGTTCGCTAGCGTTTACATGGAATTGAATCCGATCCATTCCTCCATTTGCAGAGGATCGGATCGAAAATTCATTCCGGACTGAGTCTGTGTTTACATGACTATTTCAACACTGGGATCGGACTCAGATCGATCTGAATCCTGCATGTAAACGTACTATATGTCATCTAACAGGATGTATTCCTTTTAAAGCCATTGTTGTTTTACATTTAGTAGCTGAAATTTTAAATCCATATTCGGTACTGATTATTTAAACAGTGAAGCATTCTCTGTAAATCGTCTCCTGTCATCTGCAAATAGCATGGATTTTAATTTTTGCTCCCGCAACACTTATATCACTCTTAACTTCATTTATCCATATTCTTACAATTTGTCAATGTAACATTTCAGGAGAAATGTTAAATATTTGTAATTGTGAAGTTTCTTTTTTTATATTCATTTGTCAAACATTACTGAAAGCACTTCATAAATATTCTCTTTGGAATACTGTAATGCTATGAACACACTCTTTAAACACTATTAACCATTGATTTGTATGAGTGAATCGATGTCTGTATCGAGATCACGAAATTCTATTAATGTTTCATAAAGTTTTCATGATACTCTAAAACGTTAATCATACAACAATTTGTTAAACAGTTTATCTCAGTTTTCCAGATCTTTTGACATATGAAGATGTTATACATACGCCATATTTTTAGAGAGAAGTCTTGAGAAGTTTCTGCGCTACTTCGATCGAGAAACTGAAAGCGCTCTGTGTACGTAAGCTAACCTATTTGACTCGTATTCACTTTTCATTTCAACTCTACTAAGGCCGGTATTCCACTATCCAAGTTATTTGATCAAATCGTCTAGAAAAAAATGGCCGCCCGTTGCTTCAAGGCAATCGTATTGGACGAGCGTTTGAAGACTTTCTGCATGTCGTTACATTGGATCAAAGATTTCCCGGCATTCATAGCATTGGGGTCCAAAATGGTGGCTAAACATCGCCTGTTTTGAGAAATAAACGGCACCAAAATAGTTTGATACCACATTTTCTTCAAGTAGGCCTATATATGATTATTCAGTATTTAATCCACATTTCAAAAATGATGTACCGGTACTACATGCTATAGTAGTAATATAGGGATATATTTTTAAAAGTCCTGCAAGCTAACCTAAACTCGTCTCACATAACCAATGTAAACAATGATTCAGCCTGATTTTGTCATTTAGATATTTCTCAAATGCGGGGTAACTGATACAAAACATTTATAAACTAATAAATTTATGCCATTATTTATACTGTTTTACAATTCACCATCGAAAATCAAGCCTTCTGTATGCCTGCATTTTTTACTTAGTATTGAGCAGACCCAATGTATGTCCGCATTATAAATCACAAACATTCAAACAGTATTTTCATGGGAGAGCATTTATACTATTTAAGCCACATTTCGAAAGCGACATACCAGAAGATATAACTATTGGCATTGCAAGCGAACCTAAACTCGTGGCATCGTTAACATAACCTTCAATTTAAAGAAAGTAACGATTCGGCCTGACTTCCTCTTCATTTAGATATTTGTGCAATTACGCTACAAAACATTTATATAAAACTAATAAAATAATGCCATTATAAAGAATTTTTTAATGATTTAATCTTCGAAATTCAAGCTTTCCCTATACAGAGAAAACTGGTTTAGGTCAAAGCTATTGGATGTAGTATAATAGCGCATCTTTGATTCAAATATCGCCTGACTAGTTCTTCGTGAAGTTCCTTTCCAATGAATTGGATAGTGGAATACCGCCCTACGGCAAGCACCTTAGCATAATCCCAGTACCGCTGCTTTTGGTACCGAGACTTCTACTTCTTTACTCAACGCAGATGATGTAAGATCATAGGAGAACTTCCAGACTTGGGCCTAGAGCAGTGGAAGTCAACTACGTCTTGTGATGACGCTTGTGGAGCAAGTGCACGCGAATCCCTTGTGTGTGACGTCAGCAAGAGCGCACGGTAGTAGGGGTGTTTAAAGTACGCTAGAGCTAGGCAAGAGCTAGGTATTCACTTTAGCTCTGGGGGTAGAACAACTTCTGGTTGAAAATACGGAGCATTTTTTAAAAGTTAATGCAAGTACGCGATCCTGATAGTGTTCTCTCTGCAGAACATGTGTTAGTTCTGCAAAACAATCATCTTCAGTTCGAATCGAGGTTTCAGGATGTGGAAAACCTTTCTCCAATGTTTTAACTTTTTACTACCCCATATTCAGTTAATGTCAAAGATGTTCCTTGCCCGTATCAGTTGGAACTGCTAAACTTACAATGCGACGATCTGTTAAAGGACAAATACGAACGTAGAGTGGTTTTGGGTAACTTTTACAGAAATTTCCCTGAAACCAGATTCCCGAGACTTATGCACTTGCCGCACGAATATTATGTAATTTTGGATCGACATATGTGGCCGAACAATATTTTCACTAATGAAATGTGCAAAGCTCAAATCAAGAAGCACATTGTCAGATCACAACCTAAATGTTGTCTTCGATTAAATATTGCTCAAACATTACGTCCCATTGATAAACTTGTTAAAGAAAAAAGAGACAGGAAAGTCAGAAAATTGTTACTGTAATCTTGTATCATCTAAGGTGCAGCCGAGCTTGTATGGTAATTAATTCAGTTCGTTTTTTATTATTGTTATTGTAGTGATTTATGTTAATTCAAATGATAGTAATGTCTATTTTTGTCAAAGAACATAGATTTTGTGGAAAGGCAATTGTTCTCACAGAATAGAAAAATAGAATTATTTATAATATGTTAAACTACTGTGCTGTAATTAACCGATAAACTATCAAGAAAATCAGTTGATGTTTCATTAACTCGGAAACACGTATAACATAAATTCTAACCCCCTAAATTCCCGCTGCCCGCAATACTAATGCCCCTCTCTTCCCCCCTGTTCACTGATGCCGCCATTTCACATACTCCTCGCAGAGGTATAACGCGAGCAGTCAGAGCAGAAAGCAGTGACGTCACAGAGCAACCTTCTGTCTTCCCCTGGCCTAGAGGCAAAGAAGCCATCAGCAACCACTTCCAGCAGCAACCTCGGCATGGCAGACTTCACTACATAACCTCATCGATTGGTACTATGGGATTATAGGCATTATTTTGATACTTCTAAACGAGTCCAGGACAACATACATACTCTCTAAAGAATTTAAGTTAAGTACGCACAATGTAATCGTATTACATGTTTAAACTCCATAATTTGCCCACAGCATGGCAGCATATATAATTATTTTGGACCATTTGGCACTTGGTGGAGGGTTCGCATTTCAGCATATTTATTAGCTCAAATGTGGTGAGCTCTCATTTTGAAGGAATTGTAATATTCTTTATGTATAAATTTTCCGGAGTCTTTGGGCAATTTGCCAGCTCCGCTTTATATGTATTTATTCAAAGTTCAGCTAAACATTGCTAGAACATTTAATCAAGGGCTAAGCCTATTCAATCATAATATAAATAACTAAATTTACAGTTAACTTCAGTAACAGTGTTGTACTACTTTGTCTCTATGCCCAAATAAATTGTTATCTTTGTTATTGAACTATATTGATATTTCTTGTCATCCATTGCTAACCTAGCTACCAGAAGGAATAAAAATTAGGAGAAATTCAAAATAAGTATATGTTGCGATCCTAGACTCCTATCTAATCCAAAATCCCTACAGTCAATATACCTAGGTACATATTGAAAGAGCAGTTGATAAAGGACAGCCTTGCCTTATGCCATCATAAATTATTTTTATTGGTTCTCTTTTATTTGTCTTTATTTTTGTATCACAATACATACTTTTGATAGTGACTATCAGGTGTTGTGGTATACCCCTTTTTAAAAAAATTTCCCATAGTATCAATCGTGATACTTTGTCAAAAGCTTTGACATTGTCAATAAATAAAGGTTGTGCTTCTAAATTTTATCTTCGTTTTTCAACAATCTGTTTAAGCGAAAAAACATTCTCGATGGCACTTCTTCCCTTCCTAAAACCTGTTTGTTCTTCTAGGAATATTTAGTCTGTTATGTTATTTAATCTAGAACTTAACCAATTTAGCATAAAGTTAGTACGCAGCGCATAATAAGCTGATGCCTCTATAATTTTGTGGTCTCGCTCTAGCTCCTTTCTTGAATATACATCTTCGTTTCTCTATCTTCCATTCTGGGGGAATTTCTTTCTTTCTCCAGCACATATTATACAGGTATAACAACCTTTCGTGTAACTTTCTAAAGGCGTTTTTCAGTAATTTTAAATTAATGTTGTCGATTCCACAAGCTTTCCTGTTTTATGGTATTTATGACACTTTGCTTCAGTTCCTCCATTTCTAAATTAGCTAAGTTATCTTCCACATTCCACAGTCTTTATAATATCCCTCTAGTTCTTAATCTTCAATAGTATTTATATTGCACTATCCTTTTCCATTGAATTCAAATTTCTGATAAGCTTATACATTAGCTGGGCGTCCATGTAGATTGTTCTCCATTTCAGCTATATATTTGTCCCAATGTTCTTTATTGAGTTTTCTTGTATATCTCTTAACTTCTGCTTTTGCCTTATTGTTTAATTAATTTATTAATTCGGTGCTTGATCTGGTTTTTTATTCAGATATTGCATATATGTTTCTTCCCTGTCTTTTTATTTGTTCTTGTATTTCGGTAACCCATATTCTCGAGCCCCTTTTTTCGCTTCCCTGGCTTCTTTGTAATTATGGTTTCGAACGTTGCTTTTTGTACAATACTTTTAATAATTATCCATTCCTCCTCATTACTATCTTTATAATCGTTATCCTGTTCCAGATAGCCTATTATTCTTCTTTGATAGTAATCATTTATCGAGTCATATTCTAGAAATTGTCTTTGTAACATTCTACGAGGAAGAATCAAATAAAAACAACAATTAATTTTTCCACTCTTTTCTGCAGAAAGAATGTTTGCTTGTACATTATTTTTCTACATAGTCCCCTCCCAGTTCAATGCACTTATGCCACCAGAAAGGAAGTGCTTCAATACCGCATGAGAAAAAGTATTCTGGTTGACACTGTAGGCACTCATGCACCGCCAATTGGATGTCTTCATGAGACTTGAATTTCTGCTCTCCAAGGAACTCCTTTAATGGACTAAAGATGAGGAAATCTGATGGTGCCATACCTGGCAAGTATGGCAGATGTGGGAGGCACTTGAAGCATATGTCGTCGATGGTTTTCATGGTTGCACGAGCAGCATGAGGACGGGCGTTATCATGTTGAAGCAAAACACCTGCTCTCAGCAACCCCCTTCGCTTTGTCACCATCAGAATTCCAAATCTTTGGTCCGTTAAAGGATCTCCTTGGAGGGCAGAAGTTCAAATCTGATGAAGACGTCCAATCGATGGTGCAGGAGTGGCTGCAGCGCCAACAAAAATATTTTTTCTCATGCGGTATCGAAGCACTTCCTATCCAATGTCGTAAGTGCATTGAAATGGGAGGGGACTATGTAGAACATACTGTACAAGCAAAGATTCTTCCTGCAGGAAAATAGTGGAAAAAATTAATTGCGGTTTTCATTTCATTCTCCCTCGTACTTCATTTTATGTTTGTGTTTTCTTCTTTCACTGTCCATATCATATAGCGTGTATAATATAACTTTTGCAGATTTTTTCTTGTTCATTAGAAAACACTAACATAAATATAGCCTAAAACCTATCTTCCGTTTTGAGATTAAGTGTATGGTTAATGAGGTAATTAGGTTAATAGTCGCGGCAGAATGGCAACAGCGGACGGCTAGATCGCCTTTCTTATAGCAATTACTTCTCTAGCACTAGTATGAAAATGAACCCACTACGTAACGGAAGACACTTGCCTCGACGTTGCCATATTTCATGGACCATATCGTCCATGCATTAATCTTTGTAACTGCCAACTTTATTGAAGAAAAAACCGAAAGGGAAAATTTATTTATTATTTTCACTGCTGATGTGAAAAACTATTAGAACAGTTCGACTCCTAGTTATCAATTAAAGCACTGTTAAAGCTTAGGGAAATTTTTCTTAGAAAATCACACACGTCACAAATATGGTATTTGAATTTCATGTTTGTTTCTATCTAAACAGCAAATTTTACATCTGCACAGTGTTAGTTGACTACCACGCTGTATGAATGTAGCTGTTGGTTATGTCCAGATAAAATCGAAACTAGATTATACTCTCCCGGGTTGTATATAAAAGGGGGACTCAATGCTTTTAGAACCTATCTTCTGGATGAAAGCTCTCCCTACTCTATTGGAAACTTATCTGACCAAATAAATACTTACCTTACAGTAAATTCTTAGTATCAATACCGGAGGGGAAAAACCTACTCGTAGATTTCAAAATTCGTTGTTAAATATAGTCTCATTCTTACTTATTTATTTAGGACCAGAGTAAATATTTTGTACTGTAAATCCCTGCAAGGAGTGAATATAATTATTGAAAACTATTTTACAAGTTCTTTACTCTAAGCTGTCACATGGCTTTTGCTGAGTTAAATAAACATCATAACACAGTATCGAAATGAAGTCACTATAAAGTGGAACACGTGTAACACAGTTCTGTGATATTTTCTATCATAACAAGGAAACAACATTTTTATTTTTATTTTATTTAAATTTTATTTATTTTACAATTAAAATTTACAATCTTACGCGAGACACTCCCGACTACTACTGCCTGTGGCTGGGGGAGTTTAGTTGACAAAAACATTTTTTGAACATTTGTTATAAGACTTTGTCATAATATTCAAAGTTTTAGATTGTATACAATATTCTGTTTGTTTAAATATTGTGTTTGAAAAGTTAATGGAGTATGTCATTAATTAGTGATTATTTTATATGCTTCTATTTAAATAATGTATTATTTAGTGATGAAAATTTTGGGTTTTATTTAATGAAGCTACTATACAATCTCGATCCAGAATTAGAGCCATGCCTTAGGCTTGTTTCAATATTACATTTAGGTTCAAAAAGTGGGCATGACATTATGCAACTTCGTGTAGAAAACAATGGTAATTGATTTTGTTGTGTCTATAATTTTTGTGACTATTTAGCTCATGGATAAGTGACTAAGCCAAGAATATGTAGAACTTCAATCTCTCGAAAGTGTCTAACATCATAATTCTATCGTTTTAGTCATTTCACTCTCATTTGTCGCACCTATGTTCACTTGCTTTTATTACATTCACAAACACTGAACAATGAAACATCTTCATAGGCTACCTGTATCTTTTTTGATCAGACATAATTTACACAATTATTAATTGAACACAGCGACTGGGTATATATAAACTACATTATGAGCAAAAGGAGATTGAACATAATTTGTAATTTATTTATATGTGTTTTGAAGCACATTAAATCTCGTATACTAATAAACACAATATTAATAACACGATATTATGTTAGCAATGAGATTAATCTAAGAAAATACAACAGTCTACAGCTGACTAAAGGTCGCGTAACTGTTAACAATGGCGTAAATATATATATATATATATGTTAATATATATATAGGTATATATATATATGTTAATAACTATGTAACTATACAGGTATATATATATATACAGTGAAACCTCTATATAACGACCATCGCTGGTTCCACAAAAAAGTGGTCTTTAAGAGGGGTGGTCTTTTAATAGGGGGAATGCATTTTTATGTCTTGAAAGTGACAATACAATAGAATAAAAACGGTACAATACAGTAGGTGTCTTATGTAACACACAGTTGATTATTACTTACTTTTAATGTATTTAAAATTTGCAGCACAACAATAAGACACTTTAATCTATGCAGGTCCAGAACACCGAGCCTCTATTTACAGTATACCTGTGTAATGTTTTCCAGGAAAAGAAAGACACGTCTATTTTCCCTACATTACATTTTGCTTGGTGGACAATGAAAGGGACTCGTCCAGCACGTTTCTTAGAATCGAGAATTTCAGAACCCCCTCATGTCCACTGAATAAACGTTTTCATAAGAAATAGAATTAGCCCCCCCCCCCGAGCCACTGCGATCATGTAGATAATAAAGGCATGAATTCTTATATGTATTGAAACAAGCAGGTCAGAATTAGGAGATTGGAATGTATTCTTTTCACGCCGTGCGCTGTACGGTACTTGTACGCTGTCTACTGTAAGCATTTTCCCAGAACGCGAAAAGAAAACAACCCAAAGCATTGTATTGAAAATTGCAGTGCCCACATCAGTATTTCTCTTCAAATGCTGATTAATGCCTATCATTTGAGTAATTTTTTTTTACGATTTTGGTCGTTATAGAGAAGTTTAACGAAAATTAAACTCTGGTCGTTGGTCGGGGAGAGGGGTGGTCGTTTAATAGGGGTACAAATAACATTGGCCTTATGGGTTTTACTGTCGGTTCCTAGAAAAATTGGTCTTTAAAGGAGGTGGTCGCTAAAGAGGGGTGGTCTTTAAGACAGGTTTTACTGTAGTTATATAGTTATTAACATATTAACATATAGTTATTAACATATATATACAGTATATATATATAAACTTTTATATTATTAAAAATTTTAGATTGTATACAATATTCTATTTGTTTAAATATTGTGTTTGAAAAGTTAATGGAGTATATATATATAGACACATACATACAGTTTATTTCACTGTAGGCTATCTCCCTCACAATGACACAAATAGCGAAGTTGCATTAATTTTCGTGTTTTTGTATAATTCATTACATGCTTAATTCTGTGAGTATTCACTACATAGTCACAATTAATTTAACTCTAGGTCCGGATTCCCTCAAGATAATTTTTAAGAAGGGGTATTAAAAAAATTGTTTTATTTTCATAACATTACGTTGTATACGAAAACCTACCTGGTCTAGTGGTTGGCATTGCTGACTGCGGATTCGCAGGTCTGGGTTCGATGTCCATTGTGTTCTCGGATTTTTATGAGGTAGGAAGGTTTGGAACGGGGTCCACTCGGCCTCGTGACACAAACTAAGGGGTTACTTGATGAAAAAAGTAGTGGCTGCGAATCAGTAAGCCATCAATAAAGACCGTGGGAGTCAGCTTGCTGACCACATGCCCCCAACCCTGCCATCTGCCTATGGTAAAAGACGCAGCGGTCAGATGACAGGCAAAGTCCTTCAAGGGATGTAGCCCATGGAGTTTTGTTTTACGTTGTATATAAGATGAATCGAGTAACCATGTACATATTTTCGTTGTTCTTTTTCGTAATAATATCAATGGCAGGATGAAGTTTGTGTTAGCCCTGCCCGTCTCCATTCATTATATTCTATGATACGTATGGAGGTTTAGCTGAACTATAACATCTTTACGATTAGTTTTGCGAAGCCCTCGATTTTGTTTTAACGAGAAAAATGCTAACGTTTGTGATTTCTGTTGTACCGATACCTTATTATGGACTAAAATACTTATTCGAGGAAAATCTCCTGGAGAGCTCAGTTGATGCGGCTATTTTTACGGGGAAAACGATTGCGAGGGGCTACGCATCGTTTAGATGGAAAACTGGGAAAGTTTCAGCACGACAGAAGATAACGGTTAAGTTTATCACAAAGAAACATTCAGTTGTAATGTTTTCAAACTCGAACTGCTCTTTCAGTCGACGATACCTCTCCAAAAGTTTTCCCAACAAAGTTTCGTTTTTACAACTCTTTTATATATACCGGTACTACATTACTCCAATATTCCGGGTGTAGAATACATGAAAAGGTGTCTGACTTGCTTTGAATTTTGATCTCTCTGTCATTAGAATGATCAGTGATGCATCCATGCCTGTAATACCAAGATTCAAGATTTATTACGTTTTTGAACTGCTTCAAAATGCTGTTATTAACATACATATGATTTACAGATTGAGAGGATACATGCAAAACAGAATATGGAAAATTGAAAGTTTAAAGTAAAATATTAGTGATAAGACATAAAAAGCAAGGCAATTCAAAATACAATATCAATATTAACTTCAAAAACTCATTAATAGAATAAGATGAATTTAAATCAAGCCAGTCTCTCAAAACAGCCTTAAACCTGTTTGATTTAACTGACTGTGAAGCTTAAACAATTTATTACCTATGTTATTACACCTTTTCTTTGTTTTAGTTAATCTTGTAGTTATTACTAGTATGATAGTCATGGAGATTATAGTGAAAAATTTGACTATGGAGATTACACTTAATATTTACCAAACGAGTGTAGATATATTGATTAATTACAGTGAGAATTTTAAAATTCTGAAACAACTGACGACAATGAGCATCAAAAGATGCACCAGATATAATTTTCAAGGCCCTTTTTGTAATACTTACAGATATCAGCATCATCACTACCCCAGATATGAAGGCCATATGAAAGTATATCTTAAGATGGTGCGTAGATACATTATTTTTAAATGACTCGTTAGAAAAAGTACACGAGACAACCTTTTTTAGACGTAGGATATATTGGTCAAGTTCGTATGCTTTAATATAGCCTATTGAATTCGTTCCTTCAGGTCTTACAATCATATGGAATACAACATGCCAAACCATTCTAGTGATGACATAATTGATTTTCGACTAAGGTGAGAAACCACGAGTGGTTCTGAAAGCTTATTTTTAAACAGATAATCTTATAGAGGAAATAATAGTTATGATTGGATTTCGTTGCCTAGTTTCGCAAGCACACGATATCAAGGAAGAAAATAGCACTTGCGTTTTTCATATGGTATTATGAAATTGAAAGGAAATTGATATTATAGAACATGTTTTCAATTCGTAATATTACATAGCTATTAACTTCAGAGAGGTGACGATAAAGTTTAGAAATAGGTCGAACAAGGTTTTATCGATACTCGATACTCGATACTCTATATCGATATGTTTTTCGTCTCAAAACTCGATGTTTGATACTCGGATACTTCAAACAAAATAAAGTTCCTAGATACAATGTTATTTGTTAAATAAACATTTTATGTGTTCATTTCAATGTCTATTCAGTTACAAAATAAATTAAAATATATTTGTGACTGCATTTACTTCTAGTTAGTAAAACATCTCTCTTTCCCTGAGATATGTTTCAGTGTTAGTGCTTTTATAAAATGTTTTAAAGCCGTTATTTGTTTTATCGTAATGACAGGGCTAGAAAACAATGACGTTTTCATTTTTGTTATTATCACATGTACTTCTGCATAGAAGATACAAAGATATCGAAAAGCGTAGACACAAAATAAAGATTGTTGAGCTGGTGGTATTAATTATCCATTTTATTTTATTTTATTGATCGAGCTTAATGGTATAGTAACGTGTATTTTAACGTGTGAAGAGGTGGGAGATTTGTCACGGAGGTATCAGACAAGTAGTCCTTGCCTATAGGGAGATTTAAATTGTAATTACGTATTTTATTACTATGTAAATCAGTCAGTTCTGTAGTCAGTTTTTGTTAAGTATCTAATTATTTTTTTCAGATATAACATATTTAGTCCATTCTTAGTCTTCTTCCATAAAAGTCTTTCTAGTAAGTTATCACCTTTCCTACAGGAAAGCCGGAATTTATTAATAAAATTGTTTGGAATCACTAGTTACTTTATAATTACGCTAGAACATACCCTTCTTTTAGTAGGCTACTTCTTGAGTGTTGCGTATTTTAATTTGTTTTTCACATTTTACGATCTTCCAGCAATAAAGGTACTTGGGTTTTAATTTTAAATGATAGCTAGCATCCTAAAGTTTGGACTTACTCATTTATTGTGTGCTTGAATAATATAGTCATGTTAGGCTTATTTCCTTCATCTCACTGTAATTGTTGTTAAAATTACTGCTCTAAAACATACCTGAGCAACTGAGGGGAAACGTTTCAGTCCCCCAACCACTGCCGTGTCGTAATGAAACCCGCCCGCTCTTCATGATCAGTGTCGAACTGCTTCGCCCTTGCACATAGTTGTGTGTTACTAAATCGTAAAAAAAAAGGTCATCCTGGTTTAGTAATTGATTTTATATAAGTTAAGTTTATCTACTGTGATGACATTTGCAACCGTTTAGATCTAGCTAATTCTTCAATGGCAGGGAATAAAGATGTTGTATACAGTCGAAGTAACGAACCTAAATGCTTGTCGGTTAATATAGATCGTACATCACCTTTTACGAAACTCATTTTAGAAAATGTTTGTTTACATAAGTAGGCTATGTCGTGCCAAAAATTATCTCCGACAGATAGTTGGTTATCCCACTTTTTCAAATCTATAATAATATGGAAATAGGAGGAAGTGTTTGTATTTTTGTTTGTCTGTCTGTCTATGCGCGATGCCCAGCAAAATCTACTGCATGGAGAAATTTGAAATTTATAATTTAAAATGGGTGGCCGAATGCACCTCGAAGCCAGATTTTTAATTTTCGTTTTCGTTCGCGAGTTATAAGTGAAAAACTTGCAGGATACGTTAATTTTTTTGCGCTACCGGAGCATCAGTTTTCGTTAATACATTTGAATTGTCAAATCAATTGCAGGTGATTTTGCTAATTTTGTCGCAATTTGAAAATAAGAGCATCGCAATTTTTTCAACATAACGCATAAAATTAACGTTCATTTCAATTTTGTAAGCCCACCCTGGGCGATTCATTTGTTTATAATGTCAGGGCCCTTAGAGATCTGAAACTTTCAACATAGACGGAAGAGGGATAATGAATATAGGCCTAAATGGGCAAACATTGACCAATTTCGACGGAACTCACCAGAAGGACTTTTCTGGGCTAGAGAACTCGAATTTGAGGTCGTTTTCCCAGGCGACGCTTTCTAATATTGGAATTCACTCCAAAGCTGAATTTTGAGCTACTTCGAATTATTAATCGTTTAGTTTATGAATTATTTGCGTGTAAGTGTTAATAAATATGTTTTAATTATTATGCTCTTAATTTTTGTTGTTGAAATTATTATCGTGCGCGAAGCCGCGGACACCTGCTATAACGTCCTATAAATGTATTTACTGTTACGGTTAATGAAACAATGTTTTCATTTTCTCCTTGTAGAGCAATATTCAAGGAATCAAAATGACCACAAAAGTCCGTCATAAATACCAGGTCGCACATCATTTGGAAGAAATATACTGTGATTATTTTATGTAATTGTGCATGTGCGACAAAATAATCGTTTTCCCAGTTAGCATGGAAAAGTCGATGCCTCGATGACAAGCTGTTGTGTGCTTTTACGCTCGCTACAGCACCCATTACTCTTGGTGTAGTGAACTGTAGTAAAGACCGAACATCGAACACTGTCTCAGCCAGTGCTGCGCTGATCTTATAATCACATCGAAACTGCTTTATACTGACGTCAAGAGCGACTGTAGTGGGAGACATTACGTGCTCTAAAATCACTATACTAGAACCGGGATTTGATCGAGGAGATAACTTCGCGGAATCACATTCTTGAAATTCGCGGATTCAAATCCTGCGGGCGGTCAATCTGTATGTTGGGTTTCTGGGCTTTCACCGAAGGTAGGATTGGAATTTACTTTCCACCGCCCTGACTATTCATGTCCTTTGTCCTGTGTGTTTTTGTTGTTCGAGGAAGAAGACCTGCGTTGAATTGTTCTTTCAGCAGAGAGTTTATCTCTGTAGACGTTGGTATGTAAAGCTGCGTCTCCATTGATATACATTTAACACCAACATGTTGCAGTTAACATATGTTAAATGTTTACCATCAACATACAAGTCAAGTGCTTTGCCAATTAACAACTGTCTCCACTACTATGTTATAGGTTAACATGTGTTGGCGCGGTTACGAACAGAAATGAATCACATTCGAAAAGAAAACGCCTCTGAAGAGGGCAGCCAACATTACAAAATGAGAGTAGTTTTATATACTCGTTATTATCTTCTTGTTAACTGTCTATGACTTTCTTAAATACTAATTTTGTACAGATGTCTTGATCTTTTAAAAATAACTATCACATTTTTCAACAATGGAGTATGCCATAAAAATAATTTTAAAAGTAGATGCGATACTATTGAGAACGCTGATAAACCAAATACTCACATAATACAAAATGGATGCCGGGAATATTGAGGAAGCTGTCGACTGCTTTTTGTTCGCCCGGAAATTCCCGAACCAAAGCCGATTAAGCTGCCGATTGCTTTTCGTTTCCCGGAAATTCCCGAAACAAAGCCGAAATTGACCGAATAGTCCATGTTGTCCATTTTCTCCGGAAAACAAATTAACATCTGCAAATGTTTTGTGCAATACGCTGTGTTTGCATGTCAAGTCAATTGGAACGCGAAATTGCAATATACATGTCAATATCAACTTGTTAATATTGACATGTTGGTGTTAAATGTATATCAATGGAGACGCAGCTTAAGCCCTTCGAAATGGGAGTGAAGGGTAATTAAGAGAAAAGAGAAGAAGCTTGGTCGTGTCATTTGTGCTTACATTTTTCACCCGTAATGTAATCGCGTTTGAAAATTGATATTAATGCATGAACATTAGTAAAGCTATTTTTCGATACATTTCAAATCTTATGTGCTATAATTATCCGAAGGTGTAAAATTCCTGCGCAGATGCACTTATTCTGCTATGCGAAACATTCGCCGTAGTCTGGTTGCGGCGATCGTGCTATCCATATTAGGTTTTTAAAGGTGGCCTTATCAGCTGAGGAATAACGCTCCGCCCATACTATTGACTTAAATAAGAGCTCTAGCCATGGCTATTTATTAATTTAGAGAGCTTTAGTAGAGAAAAGTTAACAAAACTGTTGTCACCTTGAAAATACGTTGCCATGTTAACTTAATTTCTTCATTGTAAATTGTGTTTTCCCGCATATTAAAAATTGTCAGCGGTGTTATTCACTTGATTATATTGGTATAGAGTTAGCAGTTAATAGAATAGTAATCTCGTTTACAGCTTTATGTGATTATCATTATATTCCCGTCCTAAACGTTCTCTCGTGAGTTCTATTCATGAATTTTCTCACGGTTTCTCTACAGTTTTACTCCTAGTATTACATCTGAAATATATACAATATAGAAATTTAAGATAATTTAAATATATTTTTTTTAACTCAACATAAAATTTATTTTACAGATTAGATTGCAGGAAGTAAATCTCGGGTTTTGAATTCGTGCTCACTAAAACGTACTTTACATTGTACGTAGTATTCATTTTTATCTCATTTTGGTTGTTAATTTGTGTTGTGTGTGGTACGTATGCTCATACTTTCTAAATCGTATTTCTGTTTAATTTCGACGTTTATTAAATTAGTGTTTCACGTCCTCCTGTTTCACATTGTAATTTGTCTCCAAAACAGGATCTGAGTCCACCTCCATGTGCATTTCTCTTGGGATTCTAGTTGATTGTTAAATAAATAGAACATGTCAAAAGGAAAAGCTAACTAAATAATTCTGCAGTCCTGCATCACTCTGCTGGCATTACAGACGTATATGGAGACGATACTTCTCTCTTTACCTTCTGATTTCCTGAAGTCTTCAACTTCCATTCTGTACAGTAATGGCAATTTTCACGTAGTGCCTGTTGAAAGCCACGAAATATAATAAATTTATTCTGCAAACACTACAATATTATTTTTTAATAATTCACCAACTGAAATACAAGCATTATTAGCAGGCTTCGATTGTTCATTCAAGGAACGGTTAGGTTGCCAAGCGTGTTCTATAGGAAGAGGTGGGGTAATGTATCACGCGATGACAATCAGCGAAGACAACAAGAAAGCGCTCTGGTATAATTTGGTGGAGATAAAACGTGAATATGTTCCAAATTGCTTTTTTAACGAAGGCATGATCAAATAAATTACACATAACCTAAATAGTGGCTAGTGGAGTTTGTGTATGTATTGTCCTTTTTATCATCTTCGTGTAGACGGCAATAGATGCACTCATTATTTAAACTTGAGCCTTCAGTCCCTATATAAACATTCGAAGCCTACTTATAAGGCCGGGCGCAAGTTGAGACGCAGTTTGGTGAGGTGAGGTGACGCAGAGTGACGCCGGGAAGTAGGATTCAATCAACTGCGCGCAGGGAGAGCGAAAGTTGGGAGGCAGTTCTATCACAACTGCGTGTTTACGAGACAGTGAGCAATGTGCGCGATGGCTGCCATGTACATAGAATCATTACTAAGTTTAGAATCAGAGTCAGATGAACTTGAAGAACAAGTAATTTCAACATTACACGAAAAGCTTCCAAAAAGTAATTATTTAAAGAAAAAAAAGACACACGGAGAATTCATCCTTAAGGACGAATTTTCTAATGAAAAATTTGGAACTATTACCGTGTAACGCGTGAACAGTTTTCTAAATTGCATGGATTCATCAAGGAGTCAATAGATGCAGAAGGATGCAATGCGTCAAGATCTATTGGAACTGAAGAAAAACTAGCCGTATTTTTAAGGTGAGAAATTTATTAATTTCTTATAAATTTAAAACATGTTATATCTTTTTGGATTGAATGTTGCCAATACTTAGAATCAGCAGTATAATAAATGATTTTATTTTATTAAACTCCAAGAAGAATAGCAAAGGCACGTTTAATAAAATAGCATAATTTATTGTGTTTTCTTATAAAAAATGAAATAGTGTTCCAAACAATAAATCAATACGTACGTACTTAAATTAATTTATTATTGTCATTACAAAATATCAAGACTAACAGACAAAATTGTTACATATAAGGAATTATTGAAATAACGGAAATAATGATAATAACAAAAATTAAACAGCAAAACTTATGAAAATGAAAGGTAATAGGAAAAAATTAGTTTTCTGAAAAAGTACTTATAAAATTACATATGGTGTCTCTTTCTTCTCGGCCTTCTGGAACATTCTGAATGGTTGTTTCTGTTTGAGATGAAATATCAGAATTACAAGAAAGTGGCGTAGACGTAGAGCGTTGATAGTCACAGAGGCCATCGTTCTGGCGTTGAAAATGGCATGGGTGGAATTGGGATGGTGGAAATGTGTGTGCTTGTGGTAAGTTTAGTAAAGCCCCTTCCATATCTGTCACAGCTCTGTATATTTGGTTTTTACCACATGTTGCGACGACAGCGGCATCCCTTTTGTCGTTTCATACATGGACATAAAAAAATTATACAAAGGGTCGCTTGGAGGGTGGATCCTATCCAATAGCCCTGCTCTCTCTGCTGCTCTTCTTTCCCGGTTTTCAATGGATTGTTTGAGCAATATTGCAACACTGTCTTTCATTTTTATTGGCTTCTTTCGTGGTGTAGATGCATTTTCCCTTGAAGAACCAGGAAGGTCAAGACTTATCTTTTGTGTTGGTTTTTCCAAAGTATGCCGTGGAAGGACTGTGGCTGTCCCAGGTGTCCCATCTTCATCTTCACGCTCCTCGCTTACAGGTTCCACCACACTGTCTTCTTCCTGGGTATCTTCACATTCGAGTTGTTCTTGTTTTTGTGTGGTTGAATCCTCATCGCTATCGTCAGCCAAATTCGTCTCTCTTTTTCTGTTCGCCAAGTAAGGCTGAAGAAATCCCATTTCTGTTTGACGTTTCCAAGGTTTAGATGTAGTTGCTGCAGCGCCACTTTTCACACATTTTTTCCCTTCTGAGTGCATCCCTCAAAGAATGCCTTAATTTCTCCCACACTGATTTCGCCTCAGAATCTGCAACAAAGTTTCATAATCGGTTACCGTGTGGAGTAAATTCGCTCAATTAATGTATAAATAACAAATGTCTGTGCAATTTTTCTTTCGTAGGAATGAAATATTTTAAATGTGACGATGTCTCTCAATAACGTTACAAAAGAAATGTCCCTAAAATAATGGTGTATGTTATGAAATTTTGGTTTCAAAGAATTGTTTACATATGTACACAATGTAGGCCTATGCTATGTATGGGTATATATGTATAGCTATATTCTACAAATATATTGTATTTGTGTAAGTTGTAGGTACCTAGACTCAGGAAACAGCTTCAGCTATAGGATGAGTGATCGAACAGTATCGAACATTGTAAAAGAAGTAGCAGAAGCTATTTGGGAACGTATGCAATCGATTTATATGCCGGAACCGACAACAGAAAAGTGGGCGTCAATTGCTCATGGCTTTGAAGAAAAATGGCAATTTCCACATTGCGTCGGAGCTCTTGATGGGAAACACGTAACAATAAAAAAGCCATCGAAAAGTGGATCCTCATTTTTTAATTATAAACATAGCTTTTCCCTTGTATTGATGGCCGTTGTTGATTCAGACTACCAATTTATCACTACTGATGTTGGCTCAATGGGAAGATTTAGCGATGGAAACACTTTTGCTAACAGCGTTTTCGCAAAAAAGATGAAGAATCAAACTTTACATATCCCACCCTCTTCTCTGATTCCTACAATCATTGATCCCATTCCATACGTTTTTGTAGGACATGAAGCTTTTCCTTTATCTGAAAATTTGATGCGGCCATACCCAAAGCGAAGTGTCACAGATAACTATGAAAGCAAAGTCTTTAATTACAGACTTTCGCGGGCTAGGCAAGTTGTGGAATGCTCTTTTGGTATTCTTGCTTCGCGTTTTCGTGTTTTTCGTGCTCCTTTTGAATGTAAAGTAAGCACTGTAGTAAAAATGGTAAAAGCATCTTGCGTACTGCACAATTATTTGAGAAAGTCTGCAGTTTTGCAATCTGGAGGTGAAATCACCGAACAGGATATGCCACAGTACCAATTACGACCACTGCATGAAACCAATGCCCGAAGTGGATCTCAGGCTTTGCAAATTCGCCAAACCTTCACTGAATACTTTAATTCGCCCGGAGGATCAGTTCCTTGGCAGAGAGATTGCGTGTTGAATGGAAAGTACTGAGAATAGGCTATATATATTACGCAGATATAGGATCCGAGGTACTTTAGTACTCAAGCATTTACTATAACTAGTTTTGTATACACGGCACTGGAACATACTACGGATGCCAACAAAGGTGGTACAGTCTGGTTATGCTAGGTTACATCCTCTTCGTATCCGTTGCAGGCTTTAAAATAAACAACGAAATACATACGAAGATTCCTAAAGCGATCACTTAAACAGTTTTTGTACTTTGAGAACGTTCATTCGACATCGCAAGGATGTTAATGGTGTATATAAATATTTCGACTGCTAGTACGATATTTGTTGTTTGTTTTTAAATTTATTCACTATGTAACGTATCGCTTTTAGCCCACTATTTTGTATCAAAACACTGCATAACTTCTGTTTACACACCCAAAATTGTCCTTTATAAACTTTAAAGTTTCAAATATCTTTGGAAATCAGGGATTGAGCTACCGTTATACAAGAAGCCTCGGTTTTACCTAAAGCGGTAATAAGTTTTTCTTTGCGTTTTCAACGAGACTGTATCCAGTACGATGACTCATCGCAACTCCATGCCACATCAACTTAACTTAGTTCCAATCATAAGGTGCCTCGGATCCTATGTCTCATAATAATGATGATATAAAAATTCATCTTTAAGACATAATACATATATACTTTTTAATAAATGTAATAACTTACGTTGTCTAATGTTTCTTATTTTGTAACGTCACTGTAACACCATTTCTGTTCTCAAGCATTGAACTTTCAATTAAAGTTACTTTTCAAATTCTGGTTAGATACTAAGTTTCTTTAAGGAAATTGTTTAAACCCCAACTCTGAACGGAAAATCGTGAAAAAGTTAATCATGATAAAGTGACAGAACTAATTGGTAGTTCGTAGTAAATAAAATCATTCTGAGATAGTGTATCATTTCAAATCGTCTGTTCCTTAACATGGAGAAATGTCTTTATTTTACTGTACATAATTATAAAACATTTACAAACGTTGAAAATACATTTCAAGAATATGTCTTCATTTTATTTTTACTTACAAATCTGAAACTTCCCAACTAATTAATTCTTGTCATGCATTATTACAGTTCATACTAGTTATGACATATATCTGTTTAGAATATATATATATATATATATATATATATATATATATATATATATATATATATATATATATCTTCGCAGGAAGTCTACTGCATATAAAATGTTTTCTAAAACAGATAAAGGGTACAGCGAAAAATTGCAGTGGTAAAAAAGAGGCATTTATAGAAGAACAAATTGAACACATTGCATAGAAATTAGTGCAAGAAACGCTTTTGATTGAAAAGACCATAAAAACATACTGATAAACAACAAATATATCCAACATTACAAATTTACTAGAAGGCATTACTACCTCAAAGTCAAATAACACGGACTACTACCGATTTCCCTTGTACCCTCATAATTAATTAATCTTGTTTACGTAAACAAAATTATAAAAACTTACCACATTTCAATCCAATTTCCTTAGAAATTTCGTCCCAAATCTGCAATTTTAATTTTGCTTTCAAGTAATCAGCATGGGACGTGTCATATAAAATCTTCCTTGCTCGCACTGCTTCGATTAATTTCTCCTCCATGGTGGACAAACACAACTTTTCACGCGCAGGTCGTAGTCACTAGTGAAAAACTGTGGTACGATCACAAACCTTCGCAGCTCACAAACGCGATGCAATTGCGTCACCTCACCCTGCGTGCGAGCCTGCGCTGTTGTATTTATTTTTGTGTTTCACAAAAATTCACGGTGGGTCACCTCAAGGCGTATAGAATAGGAGGTGGGTCGGACTGGTTTCCGCGTGGTGGGGGAACCTGATTCGTGACGGAGCTGCAGTCCCGACCCACGCGCCTGTATATTGTATTGAATTGTATAAATTAGAACAGGAACAGATAAACAAAAGATTGGTTGATGAATGTAACAGTTTTAGAAAAGATATTGCAATTACTGTATCTGAGGAAGTCCAGAATGTGCTCAGTGTCGTATTTTCCAAGGCTCAAATCGAGTTGATTTTAAATAAAAAGGAAGAAGGAATGACGGAATTCCTTTTTGAAGGTGCAAGTAACTACAAGACTGCAAAAATACTACATATATAACATAAACTGCATTTTAAAATATATTGTAATTTTTTAAAAATCTTGCATGGTAATTTACATTGTTGTCTTTACTGTCATTTGGAAATAATGTACAATACAGAATGTTCGTACTGTAACTTATACATTGTTTTATTCATACATTTCCTTGGCATCAGACAACTCGAAGGTAACAGTATGACAATTTTTCAGATGTATTTACATTTATAATTGAATAAAAGTTAATTTCAAAACGATCAAGGGCGCCCATATGATATTTTCTAGGGGGAGGGCAAACAAGTGTGACATTGTAAGTTGAAATAAATCATCGATAGCTTGCTTTCGACTTAGTTTCTGATGATGCAGTTTCAATTGACTTCCAAAGTGGTTAAATAAAAAATAAAACCATACCCCCAAGAAAAGGGGGCCGGGGATCCACCCCAGGAATATTTTTAGTAATTGAACTAATAAAAATCATATTTTATGCTATTTTGCCACTGAAAAACTAGTTCGCAATTATTTTCCTTTACTCTAAGACGTGCAAACTAAAACAAGAAATCGTTACCTAAGTTATAGCACTTATTAGTATTTATAAGAAAAGTTAAATATCACACGAAACAGTGCAAATAATAGTCCTACTCAATATGTCTTAAAAGAATGACACCGGGCTATAATCTCTCTATATATAAAAGGCTTTGTCCTGACTGACTGACTGACAGAGAATCAACGTAGAGCCTAAACTATAACAGGTAGAGACTTGGAATTCTGACAGTACCTTCGTTTCATAATGTACGTGCTCATTAAGAAAGGATTTTGAAAAAAAATGATTTTAAATGCCAAAAATTAAATTTTTTTGAGAATACTTAATCCCTTTTTACACAGAATTATCAAATCCAAATCACAGTTCACTAGACAACAGTATTGTTGGCAGTCTTCACATAAAGCTTTGGAAATAAATAAAACGAGTCTTGACAAATTAGAGAACTATCAATATAATCCATGTTATAAATAAATATTGAATAATTAAATCCACCAAAATAATGCAGTCACATAACTTTCTCTAGCCTGGAAATAGAGAAAACAATACGAGGTAAGGTAATATGTTTTGGGAAGAGATGTATGAAAGTGATATTGCATTTCTGTTTAATTTCATCCCCAAAACGGTTTTATGGTAACATGAGAGTGAGAAATATATATTCCTCAAAGACAATACAATTTTATGTTACCGGAATTTATGTTTCTTCTTATTTGAACCCCTACCGGGCTTGCTGTGTACAAGCGATGGGATACAGAATTCTACATCCTTTATGAGCCATAAAAAGCTATATCAAGCGTTTTCTGAGGGGATAGTTTGAGTGTGATTAATCGTGCTTCCTATTTCAAATTCTAATTACCTTATAATGACCTATAATTTAAAAATCGAAAGTCCTTCATAAGATAATTTCCAATTACATAATAAAAAACCCGGGCGACGCTGGGCCTTTTAAGCTAGTTATTAATATAAATATATTTGTTATTTTCCTGAGAGCTAGAGGGCCGTGGTCCTCCCCTCTGCCCCCGGGTATGGCCGCCCATGAAAACGATATCAGTCGAAACTGTAGGCGAAGTAAGCTATAAGGACTGCACTGGCTGTAACCACAGTATAGTATAACAGTAGCGAAGCTCTAATGAAAGGAAAATGGATCCTTTTGACAGATCGTGCGACACTAGCACCCCAAGCGGCCAGCAGGATGCAACTAGCAAACAGCCATTTCCAGCATTGGAAAGATACGAATATATGGCTGTATTTCTTCTTATTTTTAAAATTACTAGAACGAGATTATTACCGGAAAGGCATACTGGTGAACTCACCAAATCATAGACTTTATGGTAATATAAAGAAGTTGTAGTTTCAAGATAGATGACATTGTATATCTTATAGAGTATCAGACCGGTTTCCGTCCACCATATAAGCTACATCCCTACAACAAATCTTCAAGAATTTAATTGACCTACTACTAATATATACTTACACTGAAAATTCTGACAAATAGGAAAACTTAATCATTTCAATAAGCATGTAGTAGTACTAGTTCAGAAATTAGGGGGGAAAGTAAAGTTCTATAGGCATATAGCACGATATGGTCAGTATCAGATGCAATAGCAAAACACTTTTGTCTTTTTCTTCATTTTGTTAAACACGATAAATTATTAAAAAGTAAAGGATTAAACACGTTATCTTTATTCTCGACAGTTTAATTTTGTTAAATTCAATTATATAATTCAACCTCGTGTTAAAACATTTTCAAAATTAGTAGGTGGGGTATTTGTAAATAGGCCTATATATTTAGAAACCTTTGCTTCGTTAGGATTTTCATTTATGATATACATATACAAATAATTAATTGTATATAGCATTTACAAGCCATTTTCTGCTCCTAAAATTAAAAGAAATAGGAGTAAATACACTAGTATGGATGCAAGCATGATAATCACAAATTTGCAATTTAATTTCACAAATAACTGTTTTTGCTTACCTCTCAGGATCTTTAGGGAACCTGAAGAAAGATAAATCGGGAGAATTCCTTTGGCTGTTGGTGCAATTTATAGCACCACAAGCATTTCCATAAAATATTGTTGACATTTTTCATAAGCAACAATGTAACATATTGTGTGGCTTCTTGCTCACCGCTACGAGCGCTGCAGTCGCGCCGGTTGAAAAAAACTGTATGGAGCTTCGCTACTGTTATACTATAGGTTTGTTCGCAAAGCAGTCAGAAACCAGGAACATATCGTTCGCGCATGCGCTCTTTCTCCACACGCGTTCGCAAAGCGAGAATCCGTGATTCTGATTTCAATCTTCTGTTCGCAAAGCTCTCACGGACAGTTTCTGTACTATAAGAAAAGTTTGCAGGCTCTAGCATGAATTGTTATCAGAGACATGCGCAGTAACCTATTTTCACGCGCCTGACTCCTCCCTCCTATAACATCGCGCCAGATTTATAAACATAGGCTACTTATATGTATGAATAATGGAAGATAATTAAAAGTTTCCTAAAATATAGATTATATTGTCGATGAATATTGCATTTATAACATGTCAAAGGGAAATATATATTTTATTTGCATATCATATCGATTAAACGCAGAAACTATCGATTCCAAATTCTTGTAACCGTTCGCAAAGTGCAAATCACGGGTAAGTTACAGACTGGACATGCGCAGTACAACAAATTCTCAAGCGGTCACGGATTTGCTTTGCGAACAAACCTTATACTGTGCTGTAACTGTGGGACTGCAGCCGCGTCATCACAGCGGGTGAGTGGTGGGGGAGAACCGCAGTCCGACCCACCTCCTATTCTATACGCCTTGGGGTCACCTCGCCTCGCCTCGCCTCGCCTCGCCAAACTGCGTCTCAACTTGCGCTCAGCCCGCGCAGGTCGTAGTCACTAGTGAGAAATTTAGCATGGTCACAGACCTTCGCAGCTTACGGACGCGCTGAAACTGCGTCACCTCACCCTGCGTGCGAACATTCACTGTTGTATTTATTTCTATGTTTCACAAAATTCACGGTGAGCCACCTCACCAAACTGAGTCTCAACTTGCGCCCGGCCTAACAGTAATCAGATTAGCAAACGGTTAATGTGTCCTCGCGATCTGCATAGATACAGAAGTCGCATTTCATAACGTATGGTGGCCTTATGCAATCCAGGGGCTAAGGGACATATTCTGCGGACATCTACGACGTTCTCCAGGACTACTTTAGGACCAGACGAGTAGTAGTCAGACATAAATACGAGTTACTTTTACATTTAATTTAGGCCTAAATCACGTAGCGGAAAATTTATTTAGATTAATGATTCTAACATATTAGGCCTTCAGTATTATATAGAAGTAGTCCACATATTTCAGAATGAGAACATAATGGAGATTTCACATGATACGGCTATCTACAGTGATAGGTCTTCAGTTTCGAATAAATTCGGGAGAAAACAGGGGATGAAGAATGCTTTCCATAAAAGTCAAGGAATCCACAAAATAAATGACAAACAACTCTTGACATAATATGAATAGGCCTTTGTTATAATTTGATTAACTATTACACTGTAATTTCCATCTCAGTCGCACAATTAATATATATTTCTCGTTTGGAACATAATAAAAATAAACTGTTCTCTAGCTTCCACAAACAACCAACATATTGAATTAGAATGCGCATCATCCATGTCCTTTGTTCTAATTGGCCAGTTCCAATTTTAAAAGCTGGCTAAATTGTCCTTCGTAGTTTAAACTAAAGAGCCGCCAACAATTTATGGCGAAAATGGAAGTGCGTTTAAATCAAACTCCCAAGTTAATCTGGTTTAATTTTTGCAAAATTTAATTCCTCTCTTTATTTGTCGGAAGTAAGATTTCAACACGAAATAAAATTTGTCGTAATTTGAAGTAGAATGGTTGATTTCCTGTTTTGATATCTCAAATAACTGAATGCAATGAGTCAATATTATTATTTCCGAAAAGAAGTTATTGTATTAACCTTTTCAGATACAACCATTGTCCGTTGAAAATCTGCAGAGTTATTTCACTTCACATAAAAATATCTCCTCAAAAAGTCTCAAATAAAAATTCTTAGACTCTTATTTTAATATTAAAACCTGCTGGCAAAAACTAAAATACTTGTTTTATACCTTATGGTTGTCATGATTTGTCCATCGAAAATTTATACCTCATTTGTATATAATTGTATCTACGCATGTAAGTTATTAATGATATCATTGTAGTATTCTCATTACTAATACATAATCTTTTATTTTCTTTCTTCCAGGTAAGCATGCCGACTGATGGTTGAAAAATGTTGGTTGATTAAGCAGCTGTAAGTAAGTTAATGCCAACTGTAAATATATCTGCATTTTCCAAAAACTCCGTTCCTGCTATGTAACCCGTACAGCTGATATTGCAGTTTGTTTACTCATATGCGGGTTTATTTATTTAATTGCCAAGTTATCCGGAATTAAATGCAAAGACAACTGCAAATACCAAAAAAATCACAACTAAATTAAAACAACTACAAAATGCGAAGTAAAACCCAATGACGACGAAATGAGTGTTGCATAATATTTTGTAAATCATAAAATCTGAAGTGCGTGAAAGATGAACAAGCAGATTTTCAGAGAAATTCTTAAGCTGAATTATATATAAAAAAGTGTATTAGTAAGATAAACTAACTTTTCATTTTAATTAAGTTATTTCAAGAAGTTTGCAATTGCCATCTCTCAGGATAAATACTATGTGTAAGTCCCTATCATTTACCTTCATCTAGGAATGATATAGCAGTGGAAGTTTCTTGTAGCACTAAAGTGCACTCAGAAGATATTTGCATGAATATGGTCTCGTGTAATATCCTTTTTCTAGGACCGACCTTTTCATCGTGTAATTTTCTTTTCTGTACTCTCAGTAAGCAGTTCTGACCCCTATCCGTTCACTATTCAAATTAAAATAATTATATTACCTACAAATGAATAGTTTTTCTCCTTGCTGTGGAATGTTTTGGAAATCCATTTAAGAACAGACATTTTTATTTGAATTTATTTTATTGGAAAGTAAACCAGTAATGAATTCGTTAATTCGTATGTAATCAGAACTTTTACTAGGTTCTTAAATCAATATTTACTTTATCGATTTCGCCAAGGAAGGCACTTTTATCACATAATAGCTGATGAAAGTGACAGCGAAGGTGTGGATTTTCAAATACATCAGTTGATGGGTAAATATTATGAAGCTTGTTATGCTCATATTCTTGACACTGATGGGAATAATATGATCTTTTCTGAACAGTTGTTTTGTAATTTGCTATCGATGTTATCGTTGAAGTACTTCAAAGGAAAGGAATACAATCGGCGGGGGGGGGGGGGTGGCCTTTATAAAGTACCTTCTGTTCTCCTGTTACTCGGGTTCCATGCCGGGCTTGGTTGAAGCTATTTACGCAGCGTTGAAGTAGTGAAACACTGCAAACTTAACCAATTTGTTCCTTTGTTAAAAAATCATAACTGTTGTGTTTGAAATTTTCTTTTTTATCCTACATATTTCATGTAATGTGGTTGACACTTCTGTTTAAAAATGGTTGTTTTTTAGTTACAAAACTTCTCTCATAAGAGGCTCTCACATATAAGATGTGATATTAAAAATATAACTTAGGCTAAATTAAAAATTAAAATTTTGCTTATAATGTTCAAAAAACTTAAAAAATCCTACGTGAGACATAGACTACTGTAATTAATTCAGTTATTTTCATTGCGCAGTATTGTTTTATAATTATTTTGTATTTCTCACCCTATATTTAAGTATTAAAGTAAATGAAGAAGTAAAATTTATCATGTCAGGTGTATTATAGAATAGTTATTTCACACCGAAATAGGAGGAAGTTAACACCGAAATCATTAATTTTATTTCGCCAAAAATCAAGCCCCAGTAGCAGCGTTTCGCAACCTTTTTCAACTTGAGGCACATGAAAGGTGTAAGTTGAATTCCGCGGCACGTTCATAGATCTTACACAATATTCTCATTTTAAAGTAATATATTTTTTTTATTATTAGTGACGTAATTGTAATTTAATGAGGTAAAATTATTGCAATGTAATTTAAACATAATGATTCATTTTTTTGGCGTAATAATATATGTTATAATATTTGCCAATGATGATGATAATGATGATGATAATAGTAATATATTAATCAGTTAATGTAGCCTAACAAATTTTCAATAGTAATTGAAACAAGTTGGCGCATGAAGTAAAATTAAGTATTAAATTATTTAGGCTACAATTACAACTCTAGGCTTATGCGTAAAAACATAAGACTCGTTTAAAACACTTTCAACGTGGCCAATATCAACGCGGAAAGTTTAAACGGTTATTCTCTTTCAAACAGCAACCGTCTTTAACAAACAAGCCATAATTACTTGTAAAACAATAGCCGTACTGAAAGAACTCTTTCATGTCGTTTTCATATTATTATTATTATTATTATTATTATTATTATTATTATTATTTATACTGGCGAAGTTAGGCCATCAGGCTTTTTCTTTCACTACACTAGTAAAACTGTACATATTACAAATAATAGAAGATTTTATAAATTATAAATTAAAACTAAACATGCTACAGACAATAAAAATGACAAGGATTTAATTACAAGTTTGATAAATTAAAATAAAACAAAATTAATGACTAATACAATGTGTGTTCAATTTATTTCTAAATTGTGGGACATTTCGACAGTCTCTGATATGACACGGCAACGAATTCCAAAAGCGAGGGCTTGACACTCTAAATCAGGCCTGCACAACTTATTTCACTCTTAGGGCCAAACTCAACTATTGCCACCCGACCAAGGATCACATCACTGCGGACCTTGTATCTTACATTAGGTCACTGCAGGTAAATTTATAAATGTTGTTATTAGGTCTACAGTAAAGGCAAGTTAATATGCATATTTAAATTTTAAGAGTTGCAACTAAAATTATATTAACATTATTTACTTACAGATGATATTACAAGATTTCACAATAAATACCATTTAAACACACACGAGGTTTACTAATAATTGCACTGGCATCTATCCTTAACAGTTCAGTGTGACAGATTACATTTCTTTGTTGCAACTATTTCATCAAAGTTTGGTGTCATGTTTGAAGTGGCCGTTCTTAATATGGCCTCTAAATTTGCATCAGTTAAAGATGAACGCTGTTTGCTTTTGTTCAAGTTCATGACAGAAAATGTTTGTTCACAGGTATATGTACTCCCAAAAATAAGTTACAAAATACCTGCTAGGCAGTATCCAACAAATTTTTAAATTTATTCTGATCCAGAACAGAATAAAACTCTTGTAACCTATTCTCCCTATGCTTGACCCGATAGTTTTCGGAACACTGGAGATCAATGACTTCCATCTGGAGTTCGACATGTACATTTCCTGAATCGACAGAAAATGGATCCTGAATCACTTTAATGCGGACTTCGTCTTCATTACTCAATGGCATTCTTTTCTGAAACTCCTCACTTAGAAGTGATATACGGTATGCTTCTTATATTTTCCACCCACCACCGAATGATATTCAGAAGGAATATTCAGTCACAAGTTATAAAATGCGACATATCCCCTTTAGCAAGTTGATTTTCAAACAGGTTTAGTTTAATTTTGAAGGCCTTTATATGAGAAATTAATTGAAAAACAAATTTACTTTTTCCTTGAAGTTAAGGTCATTCAAGTGACCCAAAATGTCGCACAGGAAAAACAGATCTTGATTCCATTCTTCATTCATTATATCTGGCAATTTTTCCTCATCTCCTTCAGATTCAAAAAATTCAACTACAGTACTTCATTTTTTAGAAGGACAAAGCGCACCAAAACTTTACGGCTGCTTAACCAACGTACATCAGTGAGGTATGGTAGTTCCCCATAATCGGCATCATTTTCTTCTAGAAACGCCCGAAACATTCTGTGCTTCAACCCCCGAGCTCGAATATATTTGACCAGAGCAAATACTATTTTCATCACATGATCAAACTGCAAAACCTTTGAACATAATATCTGCTGATGAATTAGGCAGTGAAATTTTGCAAGTGGTTTACCTGCGTACTGTTCAATAATTGTTACAGCACCAACATTTTCCCCCCACATAGATAAGGCACCATCAGTGCAAATTGCTACTAAATTTTTGAAATTTAAATATAGTTTTTCTGTTACACACTTCTTAATTTTTTTAAAATTAGAGCTAGATGAAAAAGTCTTATTCCCCTATCCTATATAGGCCTATTAAATATTAAATAAAATAATTTTAATCAGTCAGACGGGCCAGAATAAATAACAATGCGGCCCGCGGGCCGTATGTTGTGCAGGCCTGCTCTAAATGATGAATAATAGAGTGATGTATGACGGGGTATACGCATTTGGGAATGGTAATTGCAACAATAACAAACAAGAAAGAAATAATAAGGGCCATTGCTATTAATGAACTGGAATCTTTTTGTGTTTTATTGAGGATTTGCGTTGTTTATTAGGGATTGATATTAAGGATTGATTAATTTCATATTGATTTTCTCGCGGCACACCAGCGGCTCATTCACGGCACACCAATGTGAAAATTAAAAACGCTGTGATATAGAAATGACATTTTACTGTAACAGCAGTCCAAACAGTACTTATGTAGGAGAAGACTGCTACAGAACTCGAAGAATCTAACAACCGCAAATCACACCATTGCATATAAATTTGACCTTAAGGCCGGGCGCAAGTTGAGACGCAGTTTGGTGAGGTAAAGTGAGGTGACTCACCGTGAATTTTGTGAAACACAGAAATAAATACAACAGCGAATGTTCGCACGCAGGGTGAGGTGACGCAGTTTCAGCGCGTCCGTGAGCTGCGAAGGTCTGTGACCATGCTAAATTTCTCACTAGTGACTACGACCTGCGCGGGCTGAGCGGAAGTTGAGACGCAGTTTGGTGAGGTGAGGTGAGGTGACTCACCGTGAATTTTTGTGAAACACAGAAATAAATACAACAGCGAATGTTCGCACGCAGGGTGAGGTGACGCAATTGCATCGCGTCTGTGAGCTGCGAAGGTTTGTGATCATACCACAGTTTTTCACTAGTGACTACGACTGCGCGTGAATAGTTGTGTTTGTCCACCATGGAGGAGAAATTAATCGAAGCAGTGCGAGCAAGGAAGATTTTATATGACACCTCCCATGCTGATTACTTGAAAGCAAAATTAAAATTGCAGATTTGGGACGAAATTTCTAGGGAAATTGGATTGAAATGTGATAAGTTTTTATAATTTTGCTTACGTAAACAAGATTAATTAATTATGAGGGTACAAGGGAAATCGGTAGTAGTCCGTGTTATTTGACTTTGAGGTAGTAATGCCGTCTAGTAAATTTGTAATGTTGGAATTAGTTTAGGGATAAAGCGGCAATATTATAGGTAAAATAAATTATATAAAGAATCCTATTCCATTCAGTTGTAGAGGTGAAATATTGATGTCCGCTCTTCTCTTCAACTCACCATATTTATTGTTTATCAGTTTGTTTTAATGGTATTTTCAATCAAAAGCGTTTCTTGCACTAATTTCTATACAATGTGTTCAATTTGTTCTTCTATAAATGCCTCTTTTTTTACCACTGCCGTTTTCCGCTGTACCCTTTATCTGTTTTAGAAAACATTTTTTTACAGTAGACTTCCTGCGAAGATATATATATATATATATATATATATATATATATATATATATATATATATATATATATATATGTCATAACTAGTATGAACTGTAATAATGCATGACAAGAATTAATTAGTTGGGAAGTTTCAGATTTGTAAGTAAAAATAAAATGAAGACATATTCTTGAAATGTATTTTCAAACGTTTATAAATGTTTTATAATTATGTACAGTAAAATAAATACATTTCTCCAAAAGACGATTTGACATGATACATTATCTCAGAATGATTTTATTTACTACGAACTACCAATTAGTTCTATCACTTTATCACGATTAACTTTTTCAAGACTTTCCGTTCAGAGTTGGGGTTTAAACCTTTCCTTAAAGAAACCGAAATTTGAAAAGTAACTTTAATTGAAATTTCAATGCTTGGGAAAAGAAATGGTGTTACAGTGACGTTACAAAATAAGAAACATTAGACAACGCAAGTTATTACATTTATTAAAAAGTATATATGTATTATGTCTTAAAGATGAATTTTTATATCGTCATTATTATGAGACATAGGATCCGAGGCACCTTATGATTGGAACTAAGTTAGGTTGATGTGGCATGGAGTTGCGATGAGTCATCGTACTGGATACAGTCTCGTTGAAGACACAAAGAAAAACTTATTACCGAGGCTTCTTGTATTACGGTAGCTCAATCCCTTATTTCGAAAGTTATTTGAAACTTTAAAGTTTATAAAGGACAATTTTGGGTGTGTAAACAGAAGTTATGCAGTGTTTTGATACAAAATAGTGGGCGATGCGATGCGTTACATAGTAAATAAATTTAAAAACATACAACAATATCGTACTAGCAGTCGAAATATTTATATGCTCCATTAACATCCTTGCGATGTCGAATTCGTCCTTAAGGATGAATTCTCCGTGTGTCTTTCTATTCTTTAAATAATTACTTTTTGGAAGCTTTTCGTGTAATGTTGAAATTACTTGTTCTTCGAGTTCATCTGACTCTGATTCTGAACTTAGTAATGATTCTATCTACATGGCAGCCATCGCGCACATTGCTCACTGTCTCGTAAACACGCAGTTGTGATAGAACTGCTTCCCAACTTTCGCTCTCCCTGCGCGCAGTTGATTGAATCCTGCTTCCCGGCGTCACTCTGCGTCTCCTCACCTCACCAAACTGCGTCTCAACTTGCGCCCGGCCTAAGGCCGGGCGCAAGTTGAGACGCAGTTTGGTGACGTGAGGTGACGCAGAGTGACGCACGGAAGCAGAATTCAATCAACTGCGCGCAGGGAGAGCGAAAGTTGAGAGGCAGTTCTATCACGACTGCGTGTGTATGAGGTAGTGAGCAATGTGCACAATGACTGCCATGTACATAGAATCTTTACAAAGTTCGGAATCATAGTCAGACGAACTCTAAGGACAAATAATTTCAACATAGATTCCGAAAAGCGTTGTTTAAAGAAAAGAAATGAGTCCTTTTTTCTTTAATTATTCTTTATAGTTGTAGAATATATAATCCTTCAGCTTAATGACAGTAGCATTCCCCAGTGCGCTCCAAAGTTCAAGCGGCGTGGTATTCGACTGTTGTGCGCATGCCCACATAGGAAGGGGCTTGCGCGCAGGCTGCGAGAGAGAGAGCACTGTCACTTCCACAGTGACCTTGTGTTGGGCTTAAAAACCATGTACCATATTCTTGAATGTGATAAAGCGTAGAATTAGATAATTATCTTGTTTCCGGCTATTCTATTTGATTCATTTATTTCGGCAGAAATAAACAGAAAACTTGAAACATGGCAGATAAAGGAGAAAATTATTGATCATTTCGCGGAAATTAAAACAAGAATAATCGATTTAATTTTTAAACGAATAGATCAAGCTTGAGCTGTAACAATTTAAATTACAGTAAGTAAAAACGATTGATTTTGTTTTTTTAGGGTCTTTTCAAGTTGCTGAATAAATTTTCTTTTTAAATATGTATGTTTCCTTTTGCACAATATTTAAAACGAGGGCTAAACATTTTCTGGAGCAACACCCACACTAATTTTAGCTACGAGTCGACACTGGGAGGAATGTATTAATTTCCTACAAATTTAAATTTTTTAATGTTATGTTGCGAATATTTACAATCAGTGATCATATATACATATATAATTAATAATTATATGTAAATTCATCTGTAAGACATAATTAATATATCATTTTTAATAAATATAATACGTTTTAGTTTCTTATTTTTAATGACACTATAACACTCAATCATTCAATGCAATTTAAATTAAGGTTACTTTTCAAATCCCGGTGAGATACTAAGTTTAACTCTGAACGGGAAAACATTATAAAGCGAAAGGTAACTAATTGGTAAAATCATTTTGAGAAAATGTTTCATTTCAGAAACGTTTGTTACGGAGCATGGAGCAATTTTACTGTACATAATTATAAAACATTTATGAAAGTAAATTGAAAATAAATTTCAAGATGACTCCTTCATTTTATTTTTAATTACAAATCTGAAACATCCCAACTAATTAATTCTTGTCATATATTCTTATAGTTTATACTAGTTATGATATACATCTGTATAGAAAATATACACATTTATACCTTCTTATGCAACTTTTTCTTTTCGTCGAAAATCTACTGCATATAAAAAGTTATTTAAAACAAATTAAGGGTACAGCGGAAAACATAAAGGAATTTGTGGGAGAACAAATTGAACACATTGTATAGAAATTAATTCAAGAAACGCTTTTGACTGAAAAGAGCATAGTAACAAATTGATAAACAATAAATATAAAGAGAAGAGGTTTGTTTACTTTCAGAGCGGACATCAATCTTTCAAACTGCATGGAGTACGATCCTTTTTCCCCTATAATATTACCGCTTTCTGCCTATACCAAATTCCAAATTCACTACTAGAAGGCACTATTATCTCAAAGTCCGTATAAACTGAGACTACTACCGCTCTTCCCTTGTTCCCTTCAAATAAATTAATCTTATTTAAGTAAAAAGAATATATAAACAACTGATCACATTTCTTTCCAATGCCCTTCGCAATTTCTTCTCAAATCTGAAATTGTAATTTGACGTGTCGTACAATTTTTTCTCTCTCGACCTGTCTTAATTAATTTCTCCTCCATGGTGGACAAACAACTTCTCACGCGCAGTGAAAAGTCACTAGTGAGAAACTGTGGCACGATCACAAACTTCCGCAGCACACGGACGCGATGAAACTGCTTCACTTCACCCTGCGTGCGAACCTTCGCTGTTGTATTTAATCCTGTGTTTCACAGAAACTCACGGTGAGACACCTCACCTCACCTCACCATACTGCGTCTCAACTTGCGCACAGCCCGCATGGTCACAAACTTTCGCAGCTCACGGACGCGCTGATATTGCGTCACCTCACCCTGCGTGCGGACATTCGCTGTTGCATTTATCTGTGTGTTTCACAAAACTCAAGGTGAGTCACCTCACCTCACGTCACCAAACTGCGTCTCAACTTGCGCCCGGCCTTACAGTTACAACTTATGTCTACGGCAACGCACGCTGTTAACTTGATACTGTAATATTTTTATAGTTTTTTACTTTTTTGTTTTTCTGGCCGTAATAACTTCCAAGGGCCGCTAGTTGGACAGGCCTGTTATAGCTGTATTAATATTTTGTGTGTATTTCGTTCCATTGTATATTTCGGCAAGGGTCTGCACGGAGATAATGCTGTGTTGTATTCAGAGTGCGTGCGAAGAGGGACTTGCGGGGCGAAGGGTTGAGTCTCATACAGTTTCGATGGATACATTTCTGGATCCTCTGCCCACGTATTCTTTGAGCGTCAGAGCATAAATTTCAGAGGTCAGAGTAAAACGCAACGACCTGACCTTTGTCCAAAACGCTTGCTCACGAGTGTACCCACTTATGATTTATTGATGGAATATTGTAGCATTTCCACATTGTAGCCAGCAGTACGTACGTAACCTTAAGCAATTTTCATGATATATTAATCTCGGCTTGAACAACAACAGAACGAATATGGCAGACCGTATCTGGGAACAAACAAACAATCAGTCCTCATTAGGACCTGTCAGCGAGAGCTGCCATTTTCTGCACAGTGCGCAACGAAACCTATGGATGTGTCAGAGCAGTGACATTTAAATGTGACTGCGATAGAAATAATCTAAGTACTCTTTTTGAAGATTTTTGGATGTTGGATACTGACAGGCTCAACAGTTGATCACAAGTGTTTTTTTTTACTTAGGATCCAGAAATCCTACTATAGTCAGTCCATTCTAATTGTAAGACCTAATCCTGAAGTAAATATAACCAACCTGCCTGTCTCTCTCTCTTGGTAATATGAGAAATGTGTTAGAGTGAGACAGAGTTATTGATTTTTGTTTACTTTAGGTTTTTTCTTAGAACGGACGGACTATAAGGTATAATGCGAATATGTAAGTAGTCCTTCAGTACTCAGAACAACATTTTTAAGTGTCTGCAAATATATCCAAGGTTCACATCTATGTCACTGTTGAAACCATGATCATTAATAAAGTTAGTCCAAGAAATACTGCATTTAAAAATGAGATATTAGGCCATATGTGAAAAATGGATGAAGATCTGTGATATAGTTTACACTTTACACAATGGCACTTATTAACGTAAACATTCTTATAACTCCACATACTTTTCTTCATAAGTAAAAATTGTTTATCTTAGCTTATAAAATGTTCATAGATGGTATGAAGGAATGGGTTTAGTAAATCACAGGGGAAAATCACAGAATTTCACTTAAACTTCTTAATACCATTGAGGAGAATTTGACCTCAAAAGCACACTTGAAATGAAAATAAATATTCGATTTTTAAAATTTGTAACTTTAGCTCCCAGAGTTACCGATTCCCGATGTAAGCACGGCATAAGTCCGGTGGCGTCATGTTAGAACCTTACTGTACCTTCAGTGAGATACACTATCTACCTGTTTTCTCCCCGCGTAGGGGTAGAGGCGGGTTGGGAACGACCCTAAGCACGTAGGCCACATCTGCGGGCCCTTTGTGCCAAGCCCTTGGGAATGGGATGATTGGCATGCCCGAAGCAGATCCCACCGCAAGCCCCCACGGAACTCCTCAACATCCAGCTAGAATCAGAAGCTATACCACGTGCACCACACCCCCAGGGTACCTAAAAATGCGCCACGCCCCCGGTCCCTCACGAAGAGAGTCCGTAGGGTCGCGGCACACCAGAGAGCCCCCAGGACACCGCCAATAATCACTTGACCACAAGCCATGGAGCAGGACGGGAGAGGCTCACAGCGGGAGATGGCCCGAAAGCCGGGAAAGGAAACGGGATGATGATGAGGGGGAGTTGGGGGAGTTGGGGGAGTTGGGGGAGTTTGAAGGTGAAATGGAGAGTGTTGGGGGAATGAGAAGAGGAAACTGGAGGATCCCCGAGAAAAACCCCGCCTGCCTCGGGATTTGAACCTGGGACGGCTTGCATGCCAGATCCACACGCTAAGTATGAGCCACCGTAACGGCAGAGATGCACCATCACTTGTACATTATAGAAATAGTAGAAGACATTGATAATAATCATTGATCCGCAGAGGGTGCCTCGTCAATTGTTCCTTTTGATCCTTTTGATCCTTTTGCAACTCTGTAAACAGTGTTTACTCTATAACATATTCCGTTAGATGATTTGAACGTGATAGGTACTTTACAGTGAATAATAGAGTTGACGTTCTGTAACAAATTAGATAAAGAAGCGATTGTATGATGTCTTACTGCATGAATAATAAAAGAATTGATTTTCGAGGTTTCCCTTACAACAGGGTAGTTGTTTAGACTTTTAGTGCAGGGAGTATAGCAATTAATTACGTGAGTGCTTGCTCTTGTATGAAGTTAACTGCATTGCCCCGTGTAATGTGGTTTGGTATTTCATTCCATTTCTATCTGCTTCATTGAATAAATAAAGCATTATTCCAACAACGCCCACTATAAACCAATTTTAATATGCAAACAGCCTCAAATTGTTCAATTGTATTCATTCTGCATTCCGTCAGTTCATCCTACTCATGATAGATTTATCTCATTCTGGCTCCTTGAAGCACGCACTTCTCAAGTCAAGTACAGATAACTGTATTCTAGAATTCACCTCGTGGAGAATTAAGATTTTAGTCCCACATACAGTTCTCCTCTTTTTAAAAATTCGCTGACGTCTAGGCCTTCTGAATACCCTAACTAAATAAAACTAATAAAATAATACTGCACCCTGTTCACTAAAGAAACAAAATCCTGGAAAACATATGCTAAACAACAAACTTGTATACTGTGTTGTCTCTAGGAAACCACATTCGATTGCAGTGCAGCCAGCTCTTATAGACTACCTTGTGAAAGAGAGAAAAACTTTCTTCCCAACAATTAGGCCTAATCCCGTTAAACTGGAAAAGGTTATGAATTTTCAACCTTTGTTGATTTTTAGGAGGTATATACAATTTTTATGCTCTGCAGAAATAACTAAAATAAAAATTGAGATAATTGAGAAATTTTAATCATAACATATTATATATCATTTTAAAGCTCACATTATCAGGATTCATATGTAAATAACAGCACAAAATAAACAATTTAAGAATTTATGGCCATTCCGACATTCCTCACCTGAATAGATACTGTATAATGTAGGCCTACTGAATTTTAAACCACATTCAATCTATTTTTCTTAGCGTACATCTCTCATGTAAACAGAATTTAATGCACTGAAAACACAGTTTTTAAAACGTGTACTAAAATAATTTTCAAATGTTTAACGTGGAATTACATTTTGTAAATTATTCAGAGTGGTTGAATGTTGGTATGTAAGAATTTAGGGTTTCCGTCTTAAACAATTTCTAACATTTTTCATGTTCCTTTTTTATGCTTAAAGACAAATAAACAGAAGTGACCATTTCAAGTAAGTAGTTAAATAAATATTTTAAATTTATATTTGAATGTAGACTTATGTTACAAATTTTCTAGAAATTCTAACCCCTAAATTATTTTATCTATGCAAGATAATTGAAAGATTGGCAAGGTTTTGGCAATTTTTGTAAATAATGTTTGTGGTAATTAACGTAATAATAATAAATTCATAGCATCAAGAATACTATGAAGATGTAGTTAGCAGGAAAAGAGCAATAAACATATTAAATTACACAGTTGTCTGACAGCTACTTACTGCAGAATGTAGCGTCTTGCATTTAAATCTACAAGTTCAGAAGTAACGCCGACACTTAAACCATTTTTATCCTAAAATGAACTTAAAAAGTTACTGCTTTATTTCTTAAATTTTTGTAACACAATTTTTAGAAGATGGAAAATTGTTTCTATACCCCTATGTACTACGATTATATTTGTTTTTAGTTTCTTCGTATAACAAATGCTTCTACTTTTGTCGGCCGCAGCTTTATTATGTACGCACGAAGAACTCTTTGGAAGAAGCACGTGGGTATAATTTACTGCTGAAGTCTTGTCAGTATTGAAAACCATAGGGGAAAACAAGGAATGGCACAAAAACTGAAAGTTGAGAAAACGAACTTAGATATTTTAAACTAATATCTCTCAATTTTTTGTGCAAATATACTCTTGTTTAAATCATAAAAAATTGTAGTAATAATAGTAGCAGTAGGGTGTTTTAATGATTCTTGTGATGATTGTAAAAACAACTTTCACACGTTTCTGCCATGGATAATCCTAATTATTCACTTGTCTATCAAAACGTCAAAACTTTTATCTAGGACATCCTTGTTTCTCCCAATTCTAACGCTCCGAATTGAAAGATGCCTCAAAATGCCACCTTCAGGGCTACCTCTTTTCGAAATTTGGTGAAATTTCTCTTTTTTCTCCTGTGGTCTTTAATTAAAATAATTTACATATTTCTCAACTTGATAGATGAAATTTAATTTGGTTACAGTGATTATATTTTTTGCTCCATAAAATTTCGGTGGCAATAGTTTAAGTAGTAATGCACCTTATTTGGCTCTAAAATGTGATTTTTGTCTGTGCGAATTCAAAAAATTTTACACCGTACTTGCAAAGGGCTGAAAAGCTTGCCACCTTCATGTGACGTATGTCACAATCTGTCAGCCTTAGTCTAACCTCCTGGAAACCCTACGGGTCTCCATGGCCCATACAGAGATCGCTTTACCTTTTTACCTTACACCGTCCTACAGTAGATGAGCAAAACTTTTGAAAACACTCTTACAGTTCTCGTGTTATTGTCAGAGAACGATTTTATGTATTGAAGTTTTGTTTTCATGATAAAACAATATATTTATTTTCTAATTAATCCTACTGGCAATCAGTATAGTACGATAGTTATTAGCAGTGTTCGGTCTAAGGTGTCCAAGTCAGGAAAGTTAAGAACGAGCAAGCGAGAACGAAGTCCGAGCAAATTTATCTGATGAAAGTCATAATCTCGAGCAGTATTTATTAAGACTATTCGGATTCTGTAAATAATTATTTTCTTACTTTGTAGTCAATATTCTGTGAGCCTGAAGATCCTGGCATACTAAATCAATGAACAGTCCATGAATCAATTCAGTGAATTTATCCAAGTCCCCAATGCTACCAATAGTGCACATCACAAGATTGAAGGCGTCGTGGTAGTTGCTTACATCAAAATGTTATAAAAAGCACACGAAGTGCCTTCCACCGAATCGAAATTCTGTTTTCTATCAATGAACATTTATATTATTTCAATTTCCAAACTAGTTATGTTGTATTAATAAATGACCTACCCTGCATCATTTTTCGGTAAAGCATTAATTAATAAATGGTTTTAACTAAATTAGTTCTCCTTATTTCAGAAATATCACTTTTTTTTGTATCACGTCTAGTTTTCGTTTTTGCTGTCTGTAAATGTGTTATGGCAGACGCAATTTTAAGGTCTGTGTAGAGCTTCTTGGGGGCTTATAGTAGCTAAACGGTAAGTCATATAAAAAAACAGATTGCACCAGCAGAAACGGATTTTGAGAGATATACAAGTTTCGTCTTATGACTTTTTGTCGATCGTCGTATCTCCATCGGTTATACTTCAGATTGATTTAGATTCTTTTTTAATGTTATGTAAAGTTTGTTTATTTTCCTCACATTATGTAATATTTGACACACGTAGGACAGATAGAATCGTAAAGTCTGGCAGGAATATTGGCCCAGACAACAGCCATAAGCGTGCAAAATTTGATGTTTCTAGGTGCCCCATAAGTATAGAAAAACTTGCTGGATAGCCATGACGTCATTCATATCTACGTCAGTCTAATCTTCCACTTATTAACTTCGATGTTTATTCACTTCCAGATGAGCTAGAAACTTGAAATTTGGCAATATTATAGATTTTAGCCTATAACAAATGGAGAAATTCAAAAAGTTCAAATCTTTAATGTTTTCCCCTCTAAAATGAACTTTGATTTTTTCATTGCGTGTGTATAATATACGGCTTCAGATGATTTGACAAATATAAAGGAATATGCCTATTGTTGACATGAGGAATTTGTTGCTGTAAATGTTCTCTGTTAATATGCTAGTTATCCCACATATTCCTTTACATATGCTTATTAAATCATCCTAATTTTTCAGTTCTTTTTATCCTATAGGCTAGTCTATGCAATAACTTATATAGCCTATCTCATTTTGATGTACCTATTGCAAGAAAACGTGACGTAATACGTAGAACAGTCAACGGATTCGTGCTCAGCGACCCAAAATTACACCACTTGTCGCGAAAAAAAGTATCAAAATGAAGGATCAAAAGCCACATACAGTTATTTTATTAGACGAAATGTCAAAATAACATTTTTCACAGTTGTCAATTAACCAGATGTGGTAGAGAAAAACGAAATGCATTTTCGGATTCAGCACAGCGAAGTTAATCAAACATACCTATTTTTGTTTTTGCCGCAGAAAATTTTGTCTTTTTTGCAGGCTAGCGTGATTTCTCATAATGCTCAATGGCAGCATGTGACGTATTAATCACCGCACGTTGATATCTTACGTGTCCAGTAACGAGCTGACGTTTATTAAGATACAATTGCATCCTTGCGATCCGAGGAAGGACATCATAAGATAAACGATCGTGATTGTTCTTTATCAAAGGAATTGCTAAACGTTATTGGTCAATATAAAATACGCGGCGAATGAGTGGAATAGTCACGTCTAGATACTCTCATTTTAGGCTGTGTTATTCAAGGCTCATGTTACTGGAACATCGAGCACAACATAATGACATGCAGCAACTCTTGCATAATCTTGTAACCTCTGCTCTATTTCCTGACGAGGTCATAGAGGTATTCGATAGCGGAAGCCAGAGCACATTAGTTAAGCTTAGCCCGGAGCATCGAGAAAGTACCTTTGATGTTTTGATCATTGGAATTTGTAGTAATTATCTCTTTGTCCTCCTTGTATGTTGCAGCCAACCCGAGTTCCTGTACAGGTGAGGTGGATGTATGCTTCAATTAATGAAAACTCCACAAGACATTTTGATTAAAATGGTTCCTTCAGAGTATTCAGTTGCATGACTCGCATAGAACCTTTGTATCAACATCCACCTTTCTCTGGTCCCAACTTACTTCGGGAGACTGACTTACACAATATATTAGGTTTCACATAAATTTATTTTCCCTTGACACACTATACAAACAATGGTAATAAGCAATATAGATTTTCCTGAGTATATATATTGCTTTTGCATAATATATGCTGAAGTATCTACAGCACTTAGCTAATGACATAATGAAAGATGCTCAGTTGTAATATATATAGCTTTCAGTTTAAATAGACAAAGGATAAAACATACGAATGCAAATTAATATCCTCAGGGTACTGCCTTATGGTCCTTCTATTAAAATTACTTCATGAGGTGATTTAAAAATAATTTTATGTACCATTTACAAAATCATTGAATCCCATTTTTTAAATACTTAGCATAATGAACATGCTAAAGTATGAAGTGTTTATGCTTTAGCATGTTACATGCTGAAGTATCTACAGAATTTTGCTAACGACATAATGACAGATTCTTAGTTGTTATATAATATTTTTTATTGTGCATTTTAAAGAATATTTCAATAAAAATGAACTGGGACACTCATGATCTAGTTTAATAATGTGATTTCTTAACATGATTTTCGTTTACCAATTTCTCATTGCTGGGTGTGAGAATTTCCGTTGTGTTTTCTTTAAGCATGTCAGATAGGTGCGGATATATAAGGGAAATTTACTCTTAATAGTTGGTATATGGTTATTTTAACGACGGGGACGTACTGCTACTTAGGCCTGTGACCGTCGCCGGTGTGCCGGAATTTTGTCCCGCAGGAGATTTTTTACATGCCAGTAAATCTATTGACATTGGCCTGTCACATTTATGCACACATAAATTCCAATGACCTGGGCCTGGATCGAACCCACGACCTTGGGCACAGAAAGCCAGCGCGATAATGACTGCGCCACCCAGGCTGACTACTCTTAATATTATTCATGAATAAAAATGTCTGTTCACAACTGTATGTGTATCCGAATGTGCAGATGAACATTAAAGGAAATGTCATGAGGCCCAGGAGAATATTCTTTATGAGATTATTCCCACAAATCAATGAAATTAGGGGCATTATGTTTTCCAAGGCATTTTATTACACTTGAAACAAAGTCCTCAGTGGTTAATAATAATTTATTGTTGTTAGTGAATGTGTAATTATTGCCCTTCAAACCGGTTTTCTACCCTATATACGTCTAATATATATATATATAGTAGGCCTACATTATACGTTCTATTTTCTTCAGTGGATCTCTTTGTTGATGATATTTCTTGTAGTTTTACTCATTGCCTGCATTTGAATTTGTTGTGTCTGGTTTCGTATTATCCTGTATTCATCCTTTTCCTCCTTCATAATCTACTTACTTCAGATCGATTCAATGAGAGTCTTATTTATTCTCTGTATTTTTCGCTATATAAATTTAAGTGGATTATTTTTCGTTCCGTTAATCCAGCAAGAGCATCTCATTTTCATGCTACCTCAAGGCTAGGACGTCTACTACATAATTTAAGTGGTTCTTGGGGCCTGGTTAAAAAAAAAAAAAATCCTTCAAGACCGTATTCATTCGTGTTCTCTCTGAAGATAATCTCTGCTCCAGTCGCATTTGTCATTCTCGAGTACGGACAGAAAGATCCTGCAAGCCATATAATAGACGAGAAGGATTGAGTTACTGTGTATTTTGTAGAGGATGAAGTAATTTCCTAGCTAATTTAAGAAAGAAGCGTATTGATATACCAGCTGTGTTACAGCCTACAGCAGACACGTAATCCTAGAAAACGAATAATTGGTTATGTGATGTAATTACTTTCAGTAGCAACTGAGGTAATATTTCCAAGTAGTCCAGGCTAGGTAGATTAAGTCTGTCCGTGGTTGAAGTTACTCTTTGTCAGTTATTTTCTCCATTACTAGTAGGCGGCATTCTCAAAATCTTACTGAGGGTGGTGAATCAAACGAGAGCGCACGTATTTATTATATATCGAGTCCCTGTTACAGATGTCAGAAAAGCTTTCCTCGTTCTTTACACAGGTTCATGCCAATGCTGCCTTAAAGGAATTGTGTTGTGACGTGTATAACTTGTTCCGTTTGTAATGTTATATACAGAGAAACCACCCCAATAAGAAATTCTTGTATTCACTCTCTTTAGCGCTTTCAGTGTTAAACATTGTGTGATTTTTTGTGGTTATTATTATTATTATTATTATTATTATTATTGTTATTATTATTATTATTGTTAAGCAGATTTAGGTATCAAACGTTCAAAATATTTTATTTCAACTGTTTATCCCACTAATCAGTGATCAATCCAGTATAAGAATAACTGGAATTTCAACCAATCGCAAGTGTCATATTTTATCATAGGTAATCCCACGAGAATTGGCGAGGTTTATCTGATAAAACTCGCCAACTCGAGTTGGATTTATTAAGACTATTCCATGAATAAAATGTAAACGGATTATACAAATAATAATTACTTTCGTGCTTTGTTGTATAAAAACAAAACTAACAGCTCCGAGATCACGGCATACTATGAATCAACCATTCATGAATCGATTCGAGTTACCATGCCCATGCGGTGACCAGTGCTACCAATTGTGCATTTAGGACATAGTTAACTTCATTCAGGTAAGCTAACAGCAGAACACAATAAAAGCACATGAACTGGCTTGCACCGAGTTTAAATTGTGTTTTTAATCGATGTGCATTTATATTATTTCAATTTCGAAACATGTTATGTTGTATAAAATAATCTGTTTTCGTGCTGTTTAATGACATGTGACGTATTAATCACTGACGCTTTCGTCTCCAATAACGAGCAGACGGTTTTACCCGATAAAATGCCATCCTCGCGATTCCTACAAGAATATTGTAAGATAACGGCCGTGATTGGTTTTTATCCGAGGAATTGCTAAACGTTATTGGTCAATATCAAACACGCGGCGGATGAGTGTAATAGTCGTTATATTTCCATAGCATTCATTTTATCGCACAGATGTGCAGCTATTTTTAGGTAAATTCACAAGGATAGAACACTGAAACATCTTCATACTTGTAACTTCTTTGCTTAAAAACAATAATGGAACACAGTGATTGGGTATACATAAGCTGCATTATGAACACAATTAGATATGAAAATTTGTATAATTATATGTGGTGTGAAGAAGTATTTTAAATCTTGTATCAAAATAAATACATATTAGTAAGACGATATTTTTAGTTAAAGGCCTAAAAGGAGGTTAATGTAAAAAATAATACATTTCACGAAAAGTGGCACCAAGCGCGACTATCGCCGATGGCGAAACTATCGATATTGGCCTATTGTAATAAATCGATTTTCCTGTCATAGGCTTTATCGCATGCAGTGTCACAAATAGCGATGTGCTTTAAGTTATTTTCGTTATTTTATTAATATGCATGCCTTCCTTAATTCTGTGAGTATTCGCTAAATTATTAGAGTTAACATTTCAGGCTCTTTTGCTTTGCCCCAGGTTTTCGTGACCTGACGTTACACTCACTATTGTGGTGAACATCCTCAGAAGCAATAACATGCTAATACAAATTGTTTTCGCATGCAGTTTTGTCTGTGCATTATTTACGATTTTTAAATTAAAATTGAAAACTAAAGTGCATATATCTCTCAAAACATTTTTGGAGTTATCATGTTCTGACTTAAAGACCACAGAAATGTTTCAGTGTGCTGTAATAAAAATATGACTTTTCATCAACTTTTGGGCCCTAGTTATTATTATTATTATTATTATTATTATTATTATTATTATTAAGTTTTCCTACAACATAATTTTCTGAAAATACCTTGCGCGGAGGTTATTTTTTTATGGTGAGATAACTTCTCTTAAGACTGTCGCATTCTTTTCACAATGTGTATTTTTCATGTAAAATATTTCTTCTGGTAATAGTAGATTATTTCTGGAATTATTAAATAGTAATAATTCCGTTACAAGAAGAAACCTCAAATTCACACTTTAACATACGATGTGATATACCATGAAGTCGCCCCTGTGAATGAGTCGGTAGCACGCCTGTCTTCCAGTCCGGCGCGGCGACCCGAGTTCGATTCCCGGCCGGGTTGGGGATTTTCGAATATTTCCAATATTTTTTAATATCAGTATTATAGTTAGTAGTAGTTGTAGTGTCCGTAGTTCCGAGTTCGATCCCCGATACCACCTCGGATCATTCTGAGGTAGGGAGGTCTGGAACGGGGTGCACTCAACCTCGTGATTCAAACTGAGGATTGAGGAGCTACTTCATAGAGATGTAGCGGTTCCGGTCATGGAAATCACCATTAACGGCCGTGGGTGTCGGCAAGCTGACCACATGCTCCCCAATCATGCCATATGCCTATGGTAGGTGACGTAGCGGTTCGGGTGGTAGGCCTAGTCCCTTCAGGGATGTAGCGCCAAGGAGTTTAGTTAGTTAAGTTAGTAGTTGTTGTGTATTTTATTAACATTAACCACCGCACAGATTATATACTCAAATACACTGGCCAACAATTTCTTTACGAAATCTCATTTACATGAGGTTTAATATATTTGCTGTGCTGATTTTGAAATTGAGAACTGGCTTTCCTCAATGTTCTATTTTTCATGCAGTTCGAACGTTTGAATTCTAGCCGTTTAATGCTTATATTATCGACATGTAATAGGTAATATTGTTTAGGTATGAAAATTGTTTCTCTTTTCGTTCTGATCATGAATACAAGGAGACGTCGATGTATAAAGAACCCAGGCAGTTTTATTCGACTCGCATTCAGCCAACTTCCATAAAATTCAATTTAAATACAGACGCGAATGTCTGACTAAAATTTATTTACGCTTGAAATTAGAATAGAAATTTATCAAGAATAGAAATAGTCCCGCATAACCTGGCGATAGGGGTTCTCAAGGCAGATAAAAGAGAACAAAAACAAAAAAAGAATCCCTTTAGGCAGGCCTACAGGCTGAGGTAGAATTCAGAGTGCTTTTGATTTAATTTGTTGTCGCTGCGGAGCACTCTTCTTCTGTAGCCTTGGCATGACAAACCCGCAATAATAACTGCAAAAAAGAGGAAAGAGCACTTTTTCAAACATTAAATCTCGCCTTACATGAGAACTGTGGAGAAACTACTTACTGATTTGTAGAGTACTCATCAAAAGCTTTTCAACGATACCCCACAAGACGTGGTTTCAAAAATTTCGAATTTCCATCCCCAACCCCCACTCGTACCTCCAAAACCCCGCAATCGTTGGTGTCACTGTGAACTCCATAGGGAGTACTCTAATTAATTCAAACAAAGTTTCCCTCTATACTACATAGGGGCCGAGATATAAATTTTTCAAAATTGCAAACCCCTCCCCGACCCCCCCCCCCGCCCTTGGGCCAATTTTGCTCATTAACGAACTTGTCCGAACTATTGAGCCTAGAAATAACACAATAAAATTTGGTTCAAATATCTTCAAAATTACGGCCGCTAGCGTGTACAGATATATATATATATATATACATAGGCCTATATATTTCTATTTTAATTTCAAGCGTAAAGAAATTTCAATCAGACATTCGCGTCTGTATATAAATTGAATTATGGGCGGTGGTTTCGTACTAATGGAGGCATGAAACGTAAAGATATGAAAGAATTTATCGAAAGTCATGACATGGTAGCGATCCCAATAGGTAGATTTTTCTTCGAAATCTACCCAAAATGCGGAGGATATCGAATGTAGGCCTACTGAGAATTGAAAATAACAACTGAGATAACAGTGATGTATAAAAACTACTTGAGACATCATTGCATGCGATTCTCCACTTGGCAGAGGGTTTAGTTTTAATACGCATAATTCAAGGTATGAATAGTCTCCCTCCATTATATAAGTTATACCAGTTCTGAATATATACTTTTAAGAGATACGGGAATGATGTGCAACCTTGTCTAACGTAGCCGAAGCATCCACCCAATCATATGAGTACGAGACAGATATAGCCTCTGGGAATAACCGAAATAAAAGTTAAGTACTGGGAACGAAATGCATTACCGTGCTACTTTTTTACACCCGAGCAATAAAACTTGCCCCAGAATAAGCGCTTTAATCTGAGCGTATTTCACACCCGCAGAAGACCGCTTCTTTTATTGCAGATGCATGGTACAACTAGTGCACCCTAGTCCGGAACCATGCTCGTAACTAGGATGTACAAATTCAGGATGAAATAATACGCAATTCCATGTATTTATTTTAATTTAATGTGCCGTGCAACTTGCAGGGCAACTTGCCGGTAAAACGATAAATATTTTCCAACTGTCTCACATATCTCGGTATACCACCAGGAGTCCCAATATTTAGATAACAACCCAGTGGCGACTTGAAAACTCGTGAATATTTTAAGACCTGGGCTTTATAGTAGCCCAGTGTCACATCACATTGGAATTATAATACTTTCACATTTGCAGTTTATAGAGTCAGGCTGTCAAAATCCAATGCCATACCCGGGATTTGAACCACAGATCTTCGGCTCGCCGTGCCGCTGGGCTGCCACTTGAACTACCATGGAAATTGCCGATACAATATTAAATTCCCCAAGTGAGCTACATATCATAATTCCATGAAAAATGTAAATAGTTCAGAGCATGGAATTTGAAGTTTGAAGGTAGTACCCAAACCCAAAATAATTTATTAGTAATTATTTCTACATATTGTCAGGATTGGAACTTAAAGGTGGTTTACTTCATGACGTTAAAAATACGCGTAAAAACGTGTAATTAACGCAATAAACATAAATTACGTAAAAAGAAAACATTTAAAGCTCTAACTTCGTTCCATTTTGTGAGGCATATTCACAAAGTAAGGGCAGTTTGGTCATTAAAAAAATGAACTCTTGAGAATAGGTTTTTACTGACAGTTTTAGTTTACAATATATCTACTTCATTTTTGCACATAGTCGCCATTCATTTCAAAGCACTTTTCGTAACGCTGCACCAGTCACCAGTTTCTTTAACGTTCAACCTCTCTGCATAGAAGTACGCCGCCTGAGAATTGAACCAGCTGATTCCCAGAAATTGCTTAAACTTGTTCGATTTTGGTGAACTTTCTTTTTGATACCTTAAAATAGAAAAAGAAAATGTCACACCCTTTTGCATTTTTCAACATGATGCTAGAAAAAGAGTTTTCAAAACGTACGGAATGAATGAATACTATTTTTCTCCTAATTATAGCGTAAAGAAGTGGATAGTTTGATTTTTTAATTAAATAATCTGCCTCGCTTGGACTGTTGTATCGTGGGAGTGTATGTGATGCACATATACAAAAAGTAAACTTGCTAAAACATACAGAGACATCACAGTTAAAGCAACAAATTCATTTAAAATGGGTTGACAGTGTTGATGTGAATCACAATTTTTCATTATTATGACAGCTTTCTTTTGTGATAGAAAAGCATTTTTTGCTCCTACACTATTACTCCATAACCGTAGTTCAAATGGCAGTGGAAGAAGCTGCAATAAACATTTAATAAAGTGCCAATAGACACGCAGTGTTCTAGTTTTCTCAAGAGAAACAATACTCCAGACAGTTTCTTACAGCTTGCTGCAGTATGTTTCTTCCAGGAAAGCTTACTGTCGAACCAGATTCTAGGAAGTTTAATGGCTTCATCTGATTTCTCATTGTTACTTAGACTAAATACAATTGTTTGTGTTTTTCCGTATTCATACTTTATAAATAAAACAACTCATTTTATCTGCCTTATCTCCATTATTTTGAGTACTTTTGTATTTTTTGCATGCACCAACTAAATTTGTAATAATTTATTAAAACAAATTAAATATTTTGCAAGTAATTTTTACCAACTAAACCTGTAATAAATTATTAAAACAAACTTATAATCTTGGAAGTAATTATGCCGGTAACTGATTGTAAACGTTAATGGCTGTAGCAAACAAAAGCCATCACTACAGTTAAACCGTTTGTTACTAGAGGAGCTAAAGTAACGTTTGGCTTAAACGCAGGAACCAAGAACCAATCAAAGCTGCGAGGGAAAATAAAATTATATCGATAGCTTGGGAATATTTCTGAGTAATTGCGAATATTCCTTCAACTTTTTCTTGTCAAAAGTGACTGCCTGTGGCAATACCTACTATTTCATTTTGAGTTTTTTGTAGCGCAAACGAAAAAGGTAAATAAGATAGCAGTTTTTTTTTTCAAAATTGAATGTTTGTCAGAATTCTGGTAACAAATAGCGGTCTTGAATCCGGAAATCCCGCGCCCTACTTTAAGCTATATTTTAAACATCGATAAATTATATAATACAAAAAATTTTAAATGTCAGTACAAATACAAATAAAGCATAAAGTATAAATGAGGAACAACCCAAAATATGCACACAAATGCGAAATGCAAGTGCAAAGTAATATTAAAAATATTCTCTAGAGAGAAATATTCACAGAAGAGTCGAAAAAATCCTGTTATATTATAGAAGGAATTTTCTATTAGTCAACTTTGCAAGATGGTCTCATCATGTAATCCAGGTTCTTCTAGTCATATGATTGTGTATTGTTAATTTTCTGCATCTTTAAACGTTCACTGGATGAATAGGGCATCTGCAAAAAAAAATTAAGTTTCTATTTCATAGTGCTTAAAATCATATTGAGTTGGATCGTTGAACTCTATGAATAAAATAATTATATAATAACTTTACTCTCTGGTTTCATTTTGCCTAGGCCTTTTGGTTATGCGGAACAATCATCACGGCATCTTGTTTGCTGAGTCACATTTAAGAAAAACGTAGATCATAGAAGAGGAATCAAGAAGTTGATTTTACTGATGTTTAAGAACATTTTAAGTTTTAGTGTTTTTAACAAAAAAATGACGCCGATTGCAGATTTATTATCCTTAAATATGACTCTGAAAGCGAGATGGTTCAATGTAAATACTACGTAATTATTCCACTTCAACATTGCAGTGCGTTACTTCGAATTCCCGTTTTCTGGACACTTGGTATCATCGAGATGCGAGGTTTACAATATTACGTATAATACGTATTATGAGAAGAACCCCGGGAAACTCACACATGAAAAAAGGTGAGATAAGCGAAGACTGCGGGTTGAGTATTTTCGTGCAAGATTACAGGAAGCAAGCGGCAGACCGGGATTGTGATCTATTATCCCGAGACGTGTTTACACGGCTCCAAAGCGCAACTTAAACAAAGGTTGCAGGTTCATTCATTGCGGTCCCTATACACGCGTCATATCGATTATCGTGTCAACAGAGCATAGAATCGTGAAGCAAGCCCCAAGGTACAATTCCGTTTTGTTCAAATGCCTCTCCTCCAGCAACAATATCTTCATGTGGGTAATCATGCCTGCAAGAAGTGTGCTTAAAATATCCACAGAGTTATAAGCCCAATGGTGAAAATTAAGTGCGTATTTATTACGCTCCTCTCATGTTTTTCACCTTTTGGATATCCTTTTTGATAAATATTCCATTTAACAGCCCATGTATCATTCTTCGCCTGGACATATGAAATGCCTTGGTAAAGTGAAAGGGACTCCTAATGATAGCTCTCTAGTATTGAGCCGATGATCCACGATCCAATTTTTGGTCCAAGTTTCTACGAACCATCAAATTGCGTCGTGCGACATCCACATTTGTCATTGAATACAATTCTATCCAATATTTTAAATATAATTTTATTGGATGCAATGGAATAGGAACGTTTCTAATTTTCCAGAAAAAATGGAATCAACCAATGAGTGACAGTATCTCCCTACGTCACCCGCATGACTAGCAATGTGGCAGCTTATCCCGTACAGCTGTTTTTTGCGCTGCTAGTTTAGGAACATTTACCAAAGAGATAAAAAGAAAAATTATTGGAGTAAAGAAGATTTACATAAGCTAAGGTAGACTTTGAATTTACTACATTATTATCCATTATCCATCCAACAATAAATCTGCATAAAAGGAAAGATGCTCTGTGAAGAATATAATATAAAATATATATATAGATATCTATACATTAATACAGTAATGTCATTGTGTAAATATCGTTGGCCATCTCGACGCTAGTGACTATCGGTTTTCGTTTCGCTGAACAGCTGACATTATATTTGACCTAGACGCACTCTAATATCCATAGCCATAAATAATTGTATCAAAATGCTACTTGATAAAACTACTTTAACACAACAATTGGATCGGGGGAATCGTCTCCAGGCTGTTTCTTAAAAAAAAAAGTTTTCACTAAACACTTCTTGGTCAAGAAAATTCGTTACTCTGATTTTACTTGTTATATTTCTTGTGAATTCGATGCAAAACATAAAGAATTCATGTAATTTTTTCACATGATTGATACTGACTAATCATAATAGTGTTTCCTGTAAATTGACAATCATAGGGCTATATCGATGTCAGTATCTTGGTTAAGAATTAAATATTTACTGAGACAGCGAGCGTTAAGGGTCTTACAGATCTCCAGATGATTATTGCAATTTAATCCATTTTGATTGTTAAAGCATTTGTCTATATTGTATAACAATAGTAGGCCTATTCTGATTGAATGCGGTGGTGGTTAATCTCTTAAAAAAATAAAATCTCTTTCAAAACTTTCTACAGGAAGATCGATTGTGTATACTGGACCCTGTTCTATTTATTGGTAATGATCGTTTTTATGTTAGTCTTTTAACTTAGGCGTACATCTATAGTCTCTGTTGTTTGTCTACTTCCAACAAAAAGTTATAGAAATATCATTTGATGGCACAGCTTGACGGAAATGAAAATAAGCAAATTTCCACGGACAAAAGCCACGTGTAAAAATTAGTAATGACATTATATTTTTGTACGCAGCTATCGGTACCGGTACGTGACATTTCAATGTCTTTCATGTAAAACAAGTAGGTGTTTACAATTTTAACGCATTATGAGAGAAAGGTTTGCAACAAAGAATTGCGTCATTGGCGACTTTAACGTATAAAATGGATAACTTACTGTGAAATGTCACCATCTTTATATGCATATTCAAGATGAGCTATACTTTATACTTTTCATTATGACTATCAGTGACAAAATGGTATAGAAGAGTTTGCACGAAAATGCGGAGCATGTTACGGACATTACGTGACCAAAATCAGATCTCGCCGCGTCAATTAGCGAGTTGAGACATTGGTGAGCGTAATTGGTATATGTTCCAATAATTGCGACAACCAGGCGTCCACTAACTGTAAATAATTAGCGATTCCCAATTAACTATAGTACTTTTGTCGTGCGAAATACTATTCCGGTTTATGACTGAAATGATCTTTACTTTTAGTTTATACTGATTGTCATACAACCCCAATTACTTAACTGCAGCTGTTAAACATAAGATAGAAGAGCTGTTTGAATTTTGTTGATCATCCTAGTCTATAAGCCTATCATACCGTAGATAACAGTTTCGGATCTGCTTAGTGGGGAATTCGGATTGATATCCAGCTGGAGAATAAAAATATTTGAGATGCGTCCCAGTTGAATTTTTTCTTCTTTCAAATCCTAGGTAACTGATGAGTAGACCTGAGATTTTAAGCTCTAAAAAAATTAGTTTTAGGCTCCTAAAATAGGCTTTTAAAACAAGTAAATAGGCTTTTAAAACAAGTAAATAGGCTTTTAAAACAAGTAAATAGGCTTTTAAAAGAGAAAATAGGCACTTAAAATATGCTTTAAAATGTGTAAACAGACAGAAAATAGACTTTAAAATACTACAATATGCACTTAAACTGTAATGTGATCTTTTTTACTGTAAGAAACGTGGTATACCTATTCTTAACAGAAATAATTTCAAAATGAAGACAGAATTAAAAATACAGTTATCAAAAACAGTTTTGGATTATATGAAAAATTTACACAGCATGTCCCTTCTTACTACATACCTGCTACTTGTTGTTTTGAACTAATCCTCCCCCATCGGTCAGCATTCCTTTGGCGACATATGTTTGGAAAAATAAAGTTTCTGTGAAGAACCCACCCTCTGCAGTTCTGCTCTTCATTCAGGGATGTCCATTAAATGATTGGAAAAGTAACAGAAGTTGGATTTTATTTTAAATGCACAAAATAGGCATTTTAGGCACTAAAATAGTAAAAATACGCTCCAAAGGTACAAATAGGCATTTTAGGGCACTATGAAACTCTATAAATGTAAATGATTTATCATGTAATGTCAACATATTTACAAATTTTCATGTTATGAAATAAGGAACAAAATAGGCATTTGCCTCAAAAACCCAGGTCTAATGATGAGGTACTAAAGTCTGGCCGTTCTAAGAAGGAAACCTGAAGTAAAGAAAAACCAGTACATCTGTCTCACTCTTGCACAATTACTCGTATTACTTATGAGTGAGACAGACTTGCTGTCTTTTCTTTACTTCAGGTTTCTTTCTTGGCTCGTCTCGGGTATAGGTTTCGAATCCCTTGTAAATTTATTGAAATAATTAAGGGCAAACTCAAGCCATGAGGGCCCAACCAATTAATTTCTCCTAAGCAAGACTCGAACCACCACACGTTAGAGAGAAAAACTTGTCATCAAATTGTCTCGAAGTTGCCCAATGCATGGAGTTTCGTGAGCCTGTTGTAGGCTACATACATAGTAGCTAGGAATAGTTTAGAGTAATATTTCCTCCCAAGCTGATTACACCGGCAAAGGATTTCCTACTGTCGCGGTAATAAGAAGTTACACACAACAGAAGAGAACTTCGAATAACCGAGCTAATCTGAACGGGGTTAAGTCGTGTAATCGAAAGCTCGGATAATGAGATTATTGCTGTTTATTAACTTTTATCACAAAACTGGCAATAATCGGCCGCAAAATGCTACTTACTATGCAAATATGGATTGAAGATTAGACCTGCTGCACACAGAGCTAATCCTGAGTCCATAGTAGCTGTAGGCTAGTTGAATTTAGAATCATGGAAGCTACGGTGCAGTTTGCAGAGTGAACACTTAATTGTTATAAACTTTATTTCGACTTTTTCAAAAAGTCACGTTAAATTTTCTTTTAGAGATCACATTTACGATGTATAACACTGAAATTTCCTAACTGAAGTGTTTGATTTCTCTATATAGCTGCACCTTTCTACAAAAGGTAACTAAATTGGCCGTTATGACTAAGACCCAGAAGTTGAGCCATTAGTATGCAAGTTAGCAGTGCGAAGGATAGCGCAAGCTGCCGCGGCTCTTATATATTAGAGCTGGCATTATCCGAATAAAATTTTATTATGGTTGTACAGGCTCTTGTGTAAAACTCTTTCTTCAGCCCCCAAATCTTGAGATACGGGAATGTGTACTTCACAATGCGCGTAATAATTTTACTAATCAAATATGTAAGATAATCTCTAAACATTCTGTCATCCCATACATGCATTGGGGAGGTGGAGGTTGTGGGAGGGGTAGAGAAATTCAAGGACATAGAGGCACATGAATGCAATAAGAATATGACTTGTAAATATATTCCATAAATTAAAAACCAGAAGTACAATCCAGTTATGATAACTGTAGTCATTTTGGTGAAGCGTAAGCTTAGCGGGAGGATGGGACAACTCTGAGACGGTGAAATATTACTGGCGGTGCAAACAAATCGTATTTAGTCCTACTATTTGTATTGTCGCTATTATCACTGCTGTCGCTATTATCACTGCTGTCGCTATCATCACTGCTGTCGCTAACATCACTGCTGTCACTATCATCACTCCTGTAATTGATTCTTATTATAATTATATATATTCAAGATGTAGATATTTTCATGAAACCACAGAATATTGTTACTGTCAACATTTCATAAGAATATTTTAGGACTCTAACCCGGCTCTCCGTCCCGATGCTCTACCAACTGGGTTAGCCAGAGTTCGATTCACACGCCAGATGGAATCTCTCTCCTATGACTGATTACTCTTCCTGGTCTACCCTATTGAAAATATTTACATCATACACAGCATTGTGAGGAACAATAGTTTATTGATTTTGTGACTGGGTTTCTACTGTTATTGTACAGCAACATTTAAGATGTAGATATGTATTCATTAAACCACAGAAGACACATTCTACCACATCATGTATAAGGATTTCTACATACAACGAAGCAGGAAGAAACTGCTGACGGATTCAATCCTATTCCCACTGGAAGCATACCAGCAAGTTCGATTGTACGTAACGTAATCACTTCGAAATTAAAAAAAATAATCATTAATGTCTATGTAAGTGGGAATTTGAGTATTACAACCTTAAAATAATTACTCTATTTATTTTACTTTATGAGATCATACATTTGTTTGAATAAATTGTGTAATTATATAACATACAGGGTCTGTATTTTAAGTAATGAGAATAAATCCAGAAAACAGAATTTATCATAGATATCGCTAGAAACCTTTAGTAGTCTTCAACGTATGCTCCTTGAGCGTCAACACACTTCTGCAGGCTAGTTTTCCACTCTTCGTACGCTCCCTGAAAGTCAGCAACATGAACAGCTTTCAGAGCATGAGTGCAAGCCGCTTTGACAGCATCCAAGGTTCCGTGGTGGTGTCCTTTGAGGGCATTATTCGCAAGATTGAAGAGACGGGTCAACCAGTGCGACCAGAAATTGCTGCCGATTGGAAGATCCATCTCACCAATGCGCCATGTCACACTTCTTCGTGGTTACATAATACCTGACAAAAACTGGCATCACAACGATTCCCAGCCTCCCTACAGCCCCGACCTTGCCCCTGCAGACTTTTTCCTCTTTCCCAGAGTGAAAAATGCCCTCAAAGGTCACCATCACGGAACCCTGGATGCTGAAAAGCGGCTAGCACGCGTGCTCTGAAGGCTGTTCCAATTGCTGATTTTCAGGGATCGTACGAAGCATGGAAAACTCGCCTGCAAAAGTGTGTTGTTCTTTGAAGACTACTAAAGATTTATAGCGATATCTGTAATAAATTTTGTTTTCTGGATTTATTCTCATTACTTAAAATACAGACCCTGTATGACATAAGTAACCTGTTTTATATGCTGTACCATTAATGAACACACAACGCTAATTTGAGCCAACCGTCCTACTTCCTCAAAATACCTTTTTGCATGCAAGTAATTCATTTTCAATAAAAGTTTTTTCTGTAATCTTTACAGACGGTCGAATTATGTTAAAGGAGAAAAATGTTCTGCGTACGATGTGCAAGACAGTTTCTTTACGCTGAAAATAACTCATAAATCGAAATTATCATACTTTTCCGTATAATGCTTCATTTAGTATCAAACATCATACAGAACATTAAATTGTGGTATATGCGAGCTTTATTATAATCTGCCTTTGTCTACAACAGGAAGAAAAAAGTTGGTATTTTCCCTCTTGAAATAACCATCTATATCGCGCTAGTGTTGCCAATGCAGGTTTGAAATATCCCTGACCGTATCATATGGCGCCAAATCGATTTTTTTTTCTCATGGTGAAACAAAGTAATCCTACTTTACGGTAAGCTTATTTTTTCTGTTGTGCCATTGTTAAAGAATTAATCCCTTCCAAAAGAAAGACTTTGTCAGTCATAAATCATCTCTTTTTTTACTCTGGAATGATAAATTATTTATAGCGCTGGTATGTACAGAAGACCCCAAGTTTTATGGTCTTCATCATTCATGCATATTTCAGCACGGTGGCGTTGGAATTTGTCATTCTTACGAACGCAGAGGTAGGCCTACGCTATGGACATAAGCTCTTGCAAGGAAACTCTTATAATGGAGATGCCAGGTGGGGACTCGGAGAATCTAAGAAACCCCACCTAACACAGCTTCATTACAACCTCTCTTCCTCCCTCAGAAGATAAGAAGAATGGAAGCGAAGCATAAGTTACCTCACCTCCACATTTATTTCAGGCTTGTGTTCGTTATTATGAAAGCTGTCCGTAATTCTATCTCGTTCATTTCCCTATATGAATTATACACAACGTAAGAGACTTAGAAAATTAGGTTTCAAGATACAGGGTATCCGTAAAAGAACTTCACCGTTTTGAAGTTAAATATTTTAATGAAATAAATTAAGGATAATTTTGTACATAGTTTGAAAGGTTATATTGAAAAGTTTCTTTTACTAATAAATGCATTTCAATATGTGCACGATTTGTGGCCCGGTATACATCGACCTCTTGCCACGTCCTGGCCATCATGTCTGGGGTGATGGTTGCCACAGAAGCGATGATCCTTTCCCGTAGATAGTTTACGTCCTAAATCTTCTAAGCACAAACAAGGTTCATTAAGCTGCGTCTCCATTGATATACATTTAACACCAACATGTCAATATTAACAAGTTGATATTGACATGTCTATTGCAATTTCGCGTTTCAATTGACTTGACATGCAAACCCAGCGTGTTGCACTTAACATTTTCAGATGTTAATTTTTTTTCCGGAGAAAATGGACAAAATGTCAAGTTAATTGACTAGTCGGTCGATATCGGCTTTGTTTCGGGAATTTCCGAGAAACAAAAAGCGATCGCCAGCTTAATTGGCTTTGGTTCGGGAATTGCCGTGTACACAAAAAGCAGTTGACAGCTTCCTCAATATTGCCGGCCTCCGTTTTGTATTATGTGAGTATTTAGTAGGCCTATATCAGTGTCCTCAATAGTAAGTTATTGCATCTACTTTTAAAATTATTTTTTATGGCATACTCCATTGTTGAAAAATGTGATAGTTATTTTGAAAAGATAAAGACATCTGTACAAAATTAATATTTAAGAAAGTCATAGACAGTTAACAAGAATATAATAACGAGTATATAAAATTACTCTCATTTTGTAATGTTGGCTGCCCTCTTCATAGGCGTTTTCTTTTTGAATGTTATTTATTATTCATTAATTTCTGTTCGTAACCGCGCCAACACATGTTAACCCATAACATTGTAGTGGAGACAGTTGTTAATTGGCAAACCACTTGACTTGTATACGTCAAGAATTTCATGATAAACATTTAACATATGTTAACTGCAACATGTTGGTGCTAAATGTATATCAATGGAGACGCAGCTTTACATGACTAGAAGAGGTCTAAGGGAGTGAGATTCGGATTTCTAGGAGGACAAGGAATAAGTCCTGCCCTTCCAATATATCGGTTGGTGAATCGGTTATCGATTACTTCCCGCACATTCAAGCTGTAGTGCATTGGAAGACAACTTCATGCAGTGATGACGTTTGTGAAGGAAGTGCACGCCAAGTCACCTTGTGTGACGTCAGGCAAGAGCACTCCCCTCTCGCAATTCTAATGCACCTCTTTTCCCACCTGTTCAATAGTGCCTACGTTTCACAAAGTCCTCGCTGAAGTCTTACACGTGAAGGAAGAGCAACTTTTGTCCTCACCTGCTGTAGTCGGTTGGAGCTCCATCTTGCTGAAAGTAGACAGGTCCTTCTTAATCACCCCAGACATGTTGACCAGGACTTGGCAAGAGGTCAGTTACAGCTTGGATGTATGTCGTGTCACGTGTGGAACACATATTGAAATGCTCTAATTTATGTGTAGAAAACTTAGCTTTGTTTGCAATTTCAAACAACGCTTTGATTATTATATATATAAACAGTCAATTTTGTCAATTAGTTAGTAAATTATTATTAATATTAAATCAATAGTAATAGGCCTATTTTTTCTTTCTTACTTTATCGTAGTTTAACCTTTCCCTTTGAGGATTTAAGCGACCCAAGCCACCCGGGCCTTACAGGGCCACGACCTGTCGGGAGAGGGATTATCTTTGGATCACATACATACTTTTTTGACCAGACAAGGACATGGAGGGCCTCCCGGGATGAGTGATCTGCCCAATGCCGGGGCCACCTCCGAGACAACACGAACACAATAGGACGAGACACACCATTCACACACACACTCCAAACAAGGCGAGGATGGGATGAAGGTGATAATGACGCCCAGATGATATCTGAGACCACAAGGGCCTAAAGTTACCCGACATTTGTCTCACAGGTTAGGAAAACCCCCAGAAAAAACCGCACCTAGGTAACTTGTCCCGACCAGGAATCGAACCCGGGCACGCTGCGTGAGAGTAACGAACGCATCCCCTACGGCACAGTGGTGGACTAGGCCTATTTTGATTTCTGAAATCGTTAAGGAGCGTTTCAGTTTCCAAGCAATGACCAGTCATTTAGTGATGTAATAAACACTTACTGTAGTTAATCATTTTGACAACTGAAAATTGATTTCTCTGAAAGTAACTTTTACTGAAGACTGATGAAAACTGTTTTAATAAATTTTAAAATTACCTAAAAATGACTTATTTTTCAGATCTGAAAAATAACTATTAAATAATTCAGCATACGTTCAACGAATTCCTCGACAATCTGGGTGGCGCAGTTAGTATCGCGCTGGCTTTCTTTGCCCAAGATTACGGGTTCGATCCCGGCCCAGGTCGATGGCATTTATGGGTTCATAAATGTGGCAGTCCCATGTCAGTAGATTTACTGGCATGTAAAAGAACTCCTGCGGGACAAAATTCCGGGACACCGGCGACGGTCAAGTTACAGTACATCCCGGTCGTTAAATAACTATTTACCAACATCAACGAATTTATCAATATTATTACTTACGTTATAGAATTAAATCTACCCTTGGTAAAGATCTCGCACGAAATCTGTGCCGATGAGACCGTTACTCTTTAGAGAGAGACATGCTATTGTGCGAGAGAGAGAGGTAGATTGGCCTTTACAAATAGAAAGGGAGGTACTGTTGTGCGAGAGAGATAGTTAGCAGGCCAATCGACGCTATAGTCCCCACGAAAACGTAATGCAATGACTTAGGCAATCGGCACAGATATCGTGCGGGAACTTTACCAATATATGATGGCAAGCATATTAAATGTAAGAAATTGTTCACTCCTGAAGTTATAAAATGGGTCGTGAACTTCTTGAATTATATAAGTTATCAATACAATTTAATAATGATTTAAACCTTAAGCAACACTATAAAAATAAAGAGAGAGCATCTTTAATAACACAGCCCAACAAAAAAAGAACTTTTTGTTTGGTGCCTCAGATGTTTTACCGGATTTTGGCTATACTTAGTGTGCTTATTCCAAATATGTTAACAGTTTTTTCTTTACCAGCTCTACTTTTATATAGAGTGCTATTAACTTATCTCCTTCGCGAACAAAATCTTTCTTGATAATATGGCTAGTGAAGGTTCTTCACCATACTTTAGACACGTAGGACGAAAACTGTACGAAGTACAGAAAAACTAAAAGCTGGATTATCTTTTGGCCCTCAATTTGACAGCTCATGAGACGTAAACGACCTTACAATATGTGATAATATCAATTTTTTGAAAGACCCATCTTATATTGTTATTGTAAATGTAAATGTTAATGTAATGTTAGTGTGTTGCATTTTTCTTCACATAGGCACATAGCTTAACATAGGCACTGTTTTTTATTTATATCAAACGCAAAATGGTATAATATGCGTAATGGCAATACCATATCTACTAAACTAAAGCTGTAGGGCAAAACTAATGGCACATTTATCAGTGGCCTAAATATACCCAAGAAGGCACCAAACTGGCTGTTGGTCTATGTAATAGGAGTAATAATTGTAAGGTTCGCACTCAGTCATATATGTCCCAGAAAAATATATTTACCATAAAAGTAGAATAATTACCTCACTTCTTTAAATATATTTCCTTTCTTCCTATGTTACCAACTTCAAGATAAGTATTGCACTCATTTAAGGATTGAACTACAAACTCTCCCTTTCTGAGTCAAGTCGTTTACAGTGTTACGAAAGCCATAGGGCTAAGAAAAATCCATTAGATGTCAGCCATCCATTAGCCAATATTAATGGGACACGAAAGCAAGAAAGGTTTCGCCTGTTCCTTCTTTCTTCAATTTTCAGTGTGCTAGGCTATCTAAAAATTTTACCATAAACTTTCTCCTCGTTATATCAGGTATCGTAATCAGTCTTAAGGATTTATAGCGCGTTAGGCCCCTAAAATCTTTTTTATTTACTTTGAAGTAGTTTTAAATTTGAACTGACAAGGCACTGCATATCACGACATGCATGAAGTCTGTATATACATTGATGAATTCAGTGAATGGAATTCCATGATAATATCAAACTTACTTTACTTTAGAGTGTATTAATTATAATTATCTAGTACTTTAGATATTTTAACATATTATATCATAATATATACCCTAACTTACCTCTATGTTTCTGTTCCACGTTTTCTCATATGGGCCTACCGGAACACTTGACAAACACTTAACCCAACGAAATAAAGAAGTTTGAAAACCTCTTTTTACCTCTAAAACCTGCGTCTAGTTTTATTGTAATAGAGGAACGCCATCTTTGCGAAAATAATTTTAAATAATGTAAAACACGTGCCGTCGCTTATACTTCGATATGAAATAATGTAAAACATTCTTTGTGGTCAGTTGTTACAATACTTTCCTGTTTAATCACTGTGGTGGAAGAACTTACACACCAGCCCTAGTTAGTATATTTAACAGAAACGTGTTAGAGTGCAAATACAGAATGAAACAAGGATGCTGAGTGGCTAAGTACATTGCAATTAAAGCTAAATTATTCTTAAAATAGAATTCTGTTGCCCAAAAGCCAGCACTAAACTAAGGAAGTTTAGAAGTTGTAGAGATTGTCAGATGCAACGGACCGAATGACCGACCACCGGCTGTGCAGGTTCCTAATTACTGGAAAACTTGCCAGACATGTGTACAAGTGTTTCTATGGTTTCCTGGATTCATTTAATTTGAAATTCCCCACGCGTTTCTCCTAACCACAGTTCTCTACTTTTCTTACCTGGGCCCTGATTCATAGAATTTTGCATATAGCCTACTAGCATTTTTATCTTAATATTCTGTTTCATGGAAATGTGAGCTAATATCATTAGTAGGGTTCGGATGTTTATGTCCTAAAAAAGTGGAAAATATGACTGCAAATATGACCTTAAAAATGACTAAATATGACCGAAATATCCTAAATATGACCTCATAAAGGAACGAATTTTCTAAAAATAATGTTCCAATTTAAAACGTTTAATGACACTAAATTATTACATCACATTAATTCAATCAGGTAATCACTTTTTAACAATTTTACAGGCTGTTTACAGTTTTACTTGTAAAGAACTTCTAATCTGTTAATGTTTCCACATACCACTGCAAATGTGAACTACAATATTTTTAAAAAGGTGTCTATAGGAAGTTTAGGTAATTGTGCTATTACTTGTTATTGTCCCTTCACATTTCAGTTACAGTAAAGCCAAAATATTCATAACTCTTTTTCTGAAAAAAAAACTTAAGTCAAAAATTTATTGCACCTACTGCATAATTGTTCTCTTTTACCGAATTTATAACTGAAATATGATGTTAAATTACAAATATGCCCGAAATAGGACCAAAATCATGAAAATGACCAAAATATGACTTCTCTAAATTTTGTATTGTTTTAAGTAATTATTTAGTATAAGTTTTTCTCATATATAGAACTGAACCACCCCCGAACACAAGCTCTGCTTCTTCGGGTGGTGTATCAACTTTTTATGTATATTTTTCGTGTAATTTGAAACAATAAATTGTAAATTGTAATTGTAATTGTAATATGATATAAAGAGTAAGTTATATGAGTAGGCTATACTTTGTCGTACAAGGTACGCTGGACGTCGGTCAATGTTTCATTGAAGAATCTGTGCCTTCATCTTCGTCGAAAGTTTTGATCAAGAACACCCGTTCTTAACTTTGTGAATGATGATTTTATACAGACTTCCATAAAAATATATGTGGGCCATGGTGCTGTATATCACAAGGAAATAATCAGCCTGGGTTGCACAGTCTGTATGGCCCTGGCTTTCTGTGCCTAAGGCGATGACAATTATGTAGGCCTATGCATAAATTTGACAGGCACACGTCTGTAGATTTACAGGCATGTAAAAGAACTCCAGCGGGACGCAACTGTCACAAAGCCTGACAATGTGTGCATGAGTCGTGGTACATGGCATGGCTGTAGGAACAAACCTTAAACCTGGAGCTCAAGAGGCCGTAGAGACGAGGAGGGATTGTGTATGCCATCGATGCAATCGTACTGCCATCGCGTGTTTGTAAAGTCACCGGAGAACCATCAGGCTGTTTTTAAACTCAGCGTTGTTTGTGTAATGAAAGTCATCGATTGCCATCAGACTCATCGAACTTTATGTATGATGCTTTTTAGATGACAGACATCCCGGATCAGAGTAGCAGACGACAGTTGCACTGGCATTAAAAAAAAATCATGCGTAAACTAGTGAAGTGCTCTGTGCTATTCATCAGAGCATGAGTCCACCGAAAATGAAAGGGATGAGTTAATTTTGTTTGAAGATAAGGAAATAAGAAAATTCCTCATAAAAATCTAGTTATTAATGTTGGTTTCCAAGCACTTCGAAACTGAATTATCCATTGTTGCCGCTGAGGTTAGGTAAAGTAAAAATGAAGTGTTCCTATTACAGGCCATAGAGGCATAGAGGGTTCAAGGAGTTTGAGGCTCCCAGATTTTAGGCAATCGGAACATGAAGGTGGTAAGGTTGTCAGCCTTACGCACCGGCCGCCTTTGTCCCCAGGATTGCTCCTGGTACTCATTTTAGAGGCTGAGTCCACCCAAGGGCCATAGTGCCACCAGAAGGATTTGGACAATTGAAAAACTCCAGTGACCTTATCGGGGATCGAACCCTCACAGCACCTCAACCACTATTCTACGGCGTACCCCGCTGAGGTTAAGTACTGTACCTAAATATGCGAAGCTTATTATTGAATAAATTAACTTTAATACGCTCAAAACATGAGCTATAAGAATAGTAACACTCGGTTATTAATTCGTGCGTTATAACTTCCCCTTCTTGCATACAACTGCATACTCTTTCCGATATCCACCAACCTGTTCGTAAAGTCAACAGTAATCAGTAACACATCACAGAAATAAATGACATAATCGGCATTAATCACAATTTTCCACCGGTGGATTTACAGATGATGTTAAAAAAGCTCCCATTGGGTGAGCCGACCGGGCTACCATACACGTGCGCTACATCTGCACACTGAAATTGTTCTTCTTGACCCGCTGAGAGAAATGCGCAGTAGCTTGGATTTCTCTATATCGAACTGTTGTTGGCGATAATTCAATAGTACGCCAGACTTCAGGGCAGTCACATCGCGGTAAATACGGTATACGACTATGGTTGTCATGACTGATGAGGTGAATTCAACTCCTACCTCTGAATGCCCTTCTCCTACACGCGTTTCTCCCGTTCCAGGAAGAAAAAATTACTGTATATAGTAGTGGTACAGGAGAGGAAAGGAGTAGTGAGGAGTGGAGCGAAAGTGAAGGTTAATGAGGACATTGTAGATAAAGTTTCAAACTAAGAATTTTATTTATCAACTAACGAAAATTACATACAGCATAATCTCAGTCTGTTTGGCTTGTGACGGGATTTGAACCCGCATTTCTCGAACGTCAGCCCCAGACACTACCACGACAGCCAACTTCCTTGATTAGTGAGTTCATAACCTGTTTAATTAGTTAAATAAGAGAGTGATCATATTATTTATTAATTGAAATATAGTTAATTAATTCGTTAGTTGTTTAATTGGTCAGATAAGAGGGTGATCTCACGACTTATTGGTTGAAATATAGCTGATTAATGAGTTCGTTAGTTTTATTATAGAACAGGACGACCCAACGACTTGTTAGTTGAAATTTAGTTGGTTAGTGAGCTCGTTAGTCATTTATTTGAGTAAATAAGGGGACGACCTGAAGACTTATTAGTTGAAATATAGAAATTCTGCAAAGTCGCATGGTTCACCCAATATAATTATATAGTTTGTCCCACGGTTAATTCAAATTGATGTACGGTATACAATAATCCATTTTGTACTCCTTTCATCAGTAAAAATGTCGTTGATTGAGCAGCAGGCCATTAATTCATCTCCCCCTTCATTTCTTCAACTGAGGTAAATCGACGATTCCCCAACCCATCTTTAAATGGATCAAAAAGTTGGAGCAACTTGGGACTATATGCAGGATGGTCAGCTATCTGGAAACCCAGTTGCACAAGAGTTTTACTGTATGCGGGAGACAGTGCACGAATGACCCGATGCTCAATCACTTTTTATGTGTATAGCCAGAAGCCACTAGAATGCTAAAAGTGTGTTAAAAAGTATGAAAACATTTTTGAAAAATGTTGTTTAAATTCAAATAAACAGATTGTGTGAATATCGTACACTAATTTCTAAATATACATTATTTATGAATAATGTAGGCCTACTTAAATTTAATGCAGTCCATTACAATGGATGGCATAATTGGATGGACAGGGTCCTCGAAAATGTACTGTTTCTCCACTAATTTTGCCTCAAAAATATATTATTAAGTCCACCGCTGTGGCTCAAGGGATGCTTTCGCTCCTCTCACGCAGCGGGCCCGGGTTCGATTCCTGATCGGAACAAGTTACCTAGGTGAGGTTTTTTCGGGGTTTTCCCTCACCTGTGAGACAAATGTCAGGTAACTTTAGGCCCTTGTGGTCCCCGGATATAATCTGGCCGTCACTATAATCTTCATCCCATCCTCGCCTTATTCGGAGTGAATGAGTGAGTCAGTGTGTGAATGGTGTGTCTCGTCCTACGTGTTCGTATTGTCTCGGAGGTAGCCCTGGCATTGGGCTGATCACTCATCCGGGGAGGCCCTCCATGTCCTTGTCTGATCAAAAAAGTATGTCTGTGTTGTGATCCATAGTTCATTCCTCTCCCGACAGGTCGCGGCCCTGTAAGGCCCGGACGGCGTGGGCCGAATAAAGGTCCCTATAAGGGAGAGGTTGTGATCCATAGTTTATTCCTCTCCCGACAGGTCGCGGCACGGCAAGGCCCGGGCAGCGCGGGCCGAATAAAAGTCCCTATAAGGGAGAGGTAAAACTACGAAAGAGAAAAAATTGTATTATTAAAATTTGTCTGTCCTAAACTTCTTGACTACGATTTCCTCTAAATTAATATTTTCCGAATTTAACACACACCGTGTCTGCCAAATTTATAAATATATTTTACTAAGCTACATTAATAGAATGTAAAGATTTCGATCGCATACACTTCCCCATACATAGGATGAATGAATGAATGAATGAATTTTAGCCTTCAGAATCCCTTAAGGGCCATGGCCTCCTGCTGTTGCAGGGAAAAGCCCTCTAGTTTGACTCCCTAGTACAAGACTTAATCATACAAATCCTTTAGTTGAATCGAAGCGTTCTACATCTGCAGATCTAAAACACAGGTCTAGTTTTGGTATCAGATTATTCAATTCCAGTGTTAAAATAATCCTTAATTAATTAATCTGAAGAATTTCAAATTTAAGAAAATACTTAAGTTTATTGTATAAAGATTTTTCCACGTTCGTTTCTTCTTTTAAAAAATCCTTTCCATTATTACTATAAATGACTGTAATTTATTGTGTTTTTATTTAATTTGTTTTTATTTTTATTTATTGTATTTATATCCATTTTGGAACAAACCCCGACCCAGTGGCATGTGATCATTCGGGTGGCGTATTAATTAAAAAGTTAATATGAAAAATTGTAAACACACCTTTCATATATTTTATATTCGTATTGACTTGCCCTCGTATGATTGAGCAGATATATTGTACAGGTAGGAGAAAAAAAAGCGGACCGACTAAAATATCTAAGTTGCCGATATGAGCCTAGCGGCATTCACAGGATAGCAGGGAATGTATTGAAATTTGTTCTAGTGTCGATAAATTGCTTGAATTGATAAATAATTTCACGTAATTTGCATTGCTTGTGAAAACAAACGTTTCCGTTACATCTCTTACATTGATTTACGTATCACAAGGCTCTGAAATCAGCTACAAGAGTCGGTCCGCTTCCCCCCCCCCTACCTTTACATATTGGAATTCGCTAACAAGTTTTTCTTTCTTTCTTTCTTTCTTTCTTTCTCTCTTTCTTTCTTTCTTTCTTTCTTTCTTTCTTTCTTTCTTTCTTTCTTTCTTTCTTTCTTTACCTAAGTTTTTCCTCTCCCTTTTAGGGACATTTAAGCGACCCGTGCCACCCGAGCACTAACAAGTTGGAATTAAAAAAGAACACTCTTTTAGAAGTTTACTAGTTTGGCTTCCTTATCGTCTTTCTATTGTTGGAGTAAACAGTTATTATTAGCTTGAACCATTGGAATAGTACGACAAAATAACGTATTTATTAGCAGCTAAAACAATTCGATTGCTGCGGTAGTGCAACATTATAGGAATTCCGGGAAGTGTTCAGAAAACTGGTAGGAGGTAACACAACTAATTGCCGCTTACATGGCGGTTTTCCTTTACTCCCGACCGCAAATAGGCCTACCTGTTTTCCAGTTCGGATATCGATCTGCTAAATCTAATGCGATGAAGCCATTTGACCACTACAAGCCCTCACATAAATATGGTTACGCCGTAACTAATTTATCTATGTTTGTGAGAAGATGTTATTTATTTATTTATTTGTTTATTTATTTATTTATCAATAAAGACCCTAAAGAGCAACAATGCTCATAACTAGGGTTCGAATATTTATGTCCTAAAAAAGTGGAAAATATGACTGCAAATATGCCTTTAAAAATTGCTAAACATGACCCAAAGAACCTAAATATAACCTAATAAAATAACTTATTTTCAAGAAAATAAATGTTCCAATTTAAAACGTTTAAAGATACTAATTTCTTACATCACATGAATTAATTTCGGTGATTTACAGTTTTACTTGTAATGAACTTCTATTTTTAGAGAATTTTCTCCTGTTTGCTCGCTTATCAGCTCCAAATACTCGTAATATTTTGTAGACCTTGCGTGTCCCTATAAAATATGAACAATTGCATTAATTTTAAAACTTAATTTACTATTAATTTGGCATAACATTAAATTAATGAAATAAATTTCAAATTTAACTTGACCCTGTAGTGCAATCACTGTATAATTGTGCTCTTTTACCGAATTTATAACTGAAATATGACTTTACATTACAAATATGGCCAAAATATGACCAAGACTACAAAAAATACCACAATATGACTTTGTATGCAAAATAAAAACGGTCCGATTAGGATAACAAATGTGCAATTCATGTTTAATTTGTGTTTGCGGTGAGAACGGAGGTCAGGATAAAAATATGACATGTCATAGATATCCGAACCCTACTCATAACTAAGGACAATACATTATAATACACAGGGAATAACAAATATAAATATTTACTAAGAGCTAGAATAAAGTATCCACGGGATTCTTTCCGAGGAAACTGCACTTGAAAAAATGTGGTATCCCAATTCAGTTACCGTTTTATTGTATGGGACTCAGCTTAACTGCTCTGGAACGTGGGGAAAGTAGTGTATTCCAGAGCAGTTACGCTGAGTCCCATACTATACATTCCCTTTAAGGTACTCAATTAGTTGCGCCGTATTATAACAACCCAATCACAGTACAGTACATTCTGAGCTGCATTGAACTATTTGATATAATTAACGACAAGGAAGGGCCCTCGAAAAGAAGCCGTATATATATATATATATATATATATATATATATATATATATATATATATTCAGAAATGCAATAATCAAAACAGATTACTCATATCCTTAAAGGAGGATCTGAAAGGAGGACTTGTGTAATCTGTTTTGATTTCCGCATTTTTCAGTGTATACGGCTGCGTATTTTACATGTACGAACACGTTTTTCTTACAATAATTGTAATTGAAATGTAATAATTAAATTTAAAAGACTAAATATTTGGATTCCCCTTTACCTGAATACACGAATGCCCGGAATGATACAATTACCATAAGAAATTTCTGAATTTATAATTCTGACTAAAATTAATTTAATAAACCTTGTGGATCTTGAGATGAGGGCTCACTCGTTAAAACGTAAGAGCGTTAACTGTGCTAGAATTTAATTTCATTAGGCTGAAATTTAGTGCTATCAAATCGTTGTGTATGGTAGGCAAATCCACTCATTTTTTTCCTCGATATTTCATTCCCTTCAAACTGGTATCAAACTGATTCAAAACAACGAAATATTCAAAGCAACGTGATATGGAGTTTTCAACTATGGTTTTTTTTGCGCTTTCAAAGAAACTCAGTTGTGCTCTTCTCACCCCATAGAAATGCTTGCCACCGTGCTTGCTTACTTATGGCTAGTTGATCGATGAGGATAATCTATACCTTATGTCGGATAGAATGTCCCTTATTTTTCGACTTCAACATTTTTCAGCGCTCACCTTGCAATTTTGTTCGAATGACTCTAAAACACGTTTACACCAAATTTAGTTGTGATTGAAGCATTGTAACTTGCATGAAAATGGAAGAAGAGAAAAGGCAAGGAAAGAACAGTGTGCAGCATCTACGTCTTCTGCTCTATCCTTTTAACCATCTGAAGATTCAAATAAGACTTTTTCAAGTTCAAATGAATCCAACGTTGGTGAGATTTTAGTTTACACTTCTGAGAGTACATGAATGCAGTATGCAACGAGCCTATAATGACATTAATTTAGATAGGAGTATGTTTATGAAACGAGGGAAGCGTGTTTAATAATTTTCATACCAGAATCTTAATTTTCGTTATAGGAAAGTTACATACGACTCTTTTTGTCTGACCACAATTAAATATTGAAGTTGTGAGATTTTGTAGCAAATGAATGCGGCTGACCTCAGCAATCAGCTGTTAGTGATTTCTCGTAGTTCTTGTCTTCTGCAATATATGGCAGCTGATAGCGAAGCTTCTTCTTGGCCATTTTCTTGAAACCAACGGATTTTTACAACAGGAAATGAATTCAGTTTAGTAAAATATTAAAATTAACACGAATAGAATTGATTTTATTTTAAAATGGAGGTTGTTTATTACGCAATTTAATTTGCTGTTGCGGGGTTTTAAGATTTTTTGTTTTTGATAATAATTGATGCCACACTAGTGTTTTAATTAAAATCTGTACTTTAATGGATGTCATTACGTTACTATTTTCTCATGTGTAATAAGCGTAATATAATATGGTCGAACAAAAATTATGTATTAATCTCATCATAGTGCAAACTGAAATGACAGTTGCGTAATTAATAGTTGAAACTTAATGTCAGTTGGACAAGCTTTCCGGAGCGCGTGTGAGTTGTATAATTACTGCGAGCTGGCTGAGAGGAAATGGATCTCGCTTGAAATGCAGTATACTTCAGGAGTGATTAGTTCCGGATTGTAAATTTGAAGTATGTGAAGGTGTGGAAGTGTATGAAGATTACTCGGGCACGTAGACGTAACACCGCATCACATTCTCGACTCTACTGTTTTTATTCCTATTGGGGACTTTCGGAGGACACTCCAACGTAAATGAAAACTGTCCAGAGTTATGACTTGACTAGACCAGGCGAGGTAGATTATTTCTTTAAAAAATCCAAGTGGCCACTTTCTCTACTCGATAATTAGGAGGAATATGGTAGGAATTCATTTCAATTTTAAAGTATCAAAAAGAAAAATATGGGAAAAACAAAAAGTAGCACGAGATAGAGTTTAAAAAGACGAAGGAAATGCGTCTCAAACGATACAAATAGGTTCATAACATTTGGAAGAAAAATAATTGAAAACTGATAAAACTCGCGTTTCATCAACATTTCGCACTGGGGGTGGATATAGGCTATATCCAAATACTGCCTGCGTAGCCCAGCAATGGGGGGATTGCCTTAATCCAACTGTTTCTCTTTTACCGGACAGACAGGTTTGTAAAGAGACATCACTGGATATTTTTCTGGAAAACAGAGGAATAAATCATTAATGAGTGGCTCTAATGGTAAAACTATTCTTTGGAGAACACTTCCTGAGACATATGTTAGGTCTACATCGTACGGAAGTTCGACCTTACTTGCACTTACTGAATTGCACTGCTACGAAAAAGAATGTGATATAGGGAAATTTGTGAAATAGTCAGACCGTATTATTGTAAGAATACTAAATTTTTGCCTATGTTCATAAGGAATCTAGAAGAAAATTACTTCTCCTTTTAATGACAGTGCATTTCGAACTTTGAAGAACAATGGATTTTTTTACTCTAATAGTGGCATCAAATTGGTATTATGAGGTTTTTACATTAGTGAAAAACTACAATATGATGAATCATTCGTTATAGAATCACGAATGGTTAGTTTAAAAATCATAACTGTAAAAGAAAGAATGATGAAATAAGTAAAAAAGTAATTCTGGAGTAAGTTATGATGTAGTCAATAACAATTTTATATTGCATATTATAAATCCGTAAACATGATAAAGACGCTTGTCAACATTCGAAATAATATAACATTCAATATGGAACGCGTGCGCAGTCTGTGCGTCCGAATCAACAAGCTAAATAGGCCTATAGATGGAAGGAATCCCTATGTGAAGTATGGAAGTCATTTTGAACGTGCTAAAAGTTAATGCTGTCTTTCTCTTTACTACGCCCTTTCAACCCTGCTGAAGCAATTTGTTTTTGGTCATCGGGGAAAAGTTAAGAAAGTTTACGCACTTGGAGAGTTGTTTAATTTCATGGTAAGACTGCAAGGAGGGTACTGCGGGCACGTATACCCCTGCCAGATTGCGGCGGACGTGGATTAAGTCAATTATACAGAACAAGACAAACGGCATAGGATACAACAAATCGGAACCATTATTTTCTTGGTTTTTCCTTGTAATCACTTACAGAGCTGTGTGACCAGGATTTCAGCAATGCATGAATGGAGTGACAAAACTTAACTTTACTACAAGGCTATACAAAACGCAGAATAAGAAATATATGGAAGCACTGGAATTAGTGATTTAAGGGGAAACAGGGTTAAGATAGTTCAGGAGTCCCATACAGGCTACTTTTACGTTAAAAACATTCTTAGTATGTTGCTGACTTTCTGACTTTGTGAGAAGTGTTACCTAAAATCAGTATACATTGAATTCGTTATATTACTGTAAAAGTTTTCGAGATTGTATTGTCATGTAACTGAAACAAGAATCAATTAATAGTAATACTGATAGCGGAATGCTACATTAGTTGTGGTCAGTGTTTAAATTACTTTCATATCATATGTTTTTTCACCTCAGAAATACAACTTTCCAAATTCTTGAATCTCGAAATATGTGAAATTTTGTGGAAAAATATTAAAATCGTACCCATTTGAAAATAAAACTATTTTGTGTAGGAATAAAAGCTTTTCATAACATATGCTTGTTAGACATAAACCCCATTTATATCATGTTCATATACTCGGAGCCAGAAAGTTGCAGCGACGATACAGGAATGCCGTAATAAATAAATAAAATAAACAATTATTTTCAAAGAAAATCGTATGATCATTTCTTGGTAAGAATAATTATCTAAAATACGAAATAGGAAAAACATGATCAGTATTCAGTTTTTCGAATGGAAAAAATACCAAACTTTGCTGGGAACTTGGTTAACACAGAGATCAGATATGTCCGTCTGTTTTAAAATCATTCAAAGATTTGGGCGGTACATCTGAAACAAAATGCCGCAAGTCATTCTAATCAAGTTTTCTCCAATACGCATAAGTCTGTGTATTAACTGATTGGCATTCCTTAATCTCGGAACAGTATCTGGGACAAAGATACACTGAGAAGACAATGTGGGCCTTTATAAGGTACTGAAATCTTATAACTCACAGTTGGAAACGATACAATCAGATTGTGTAATTACACTAGTGTCCTTTGAAATCGCTTAATTAGTCTCAGAGAGTTCAACTCTATAACATGGTGGAATTAATTTAATAAACTCAATTAACCAGAGGTCTTGCAAATCTCAACGTTATAACCATAATCTCACTGTAACAAACAGTTTAGTTCAAAATGAACTTTTTCAGGCTAAAGGTACTAGTGTCCTATTTAGATATACTAATGTCTGATTTTCCTGTTTTCTTTTATCTTTTTTGTGAGAAAGTACCGTAAATGAAATTCGATAATGTTTAAATTCTTGAAATTCGACTACTGAAAGCTCCCCAGAAAAGTCTGATCAAGATATGCATAACTGGTTTTTATAATTTTTATAATAAGCTCCTTATGTTTGAGGCTGCCAGAGTTTTAGAGCCTCGGAACCTGAAAATGGTAAGATCGACAGCATTATTTACAAGCTGTCTTTAACACCAGGATTGCTCTTTTTACTAATTTGTGACAAGAGACTAAAGGTTGACGCTCACTTGCCCGAGCAGACCGACCAGACCGACACGGAAAATAATAGTTTGCATGTTTCTTGATGGGTGAACGCTTACCTACCCGGCCAGAAGCACCGTCCTTCCGCGGAAGACGGGAAGCTATTCTTTGGGTCCGATTCGAGCCGAAACTTCCGATGCTTCCGATGGGGTTCGATACTATTCGTATGTTTTCGCTAGCGTTCGGATGACCACCCCTATTCATTTTACTCATTTAACCTTCAAGACTCGAGCTGGTCGCAGCTCGCTACCCTGTCGGTGACACTGGGCACTCAGACTCAAGAAAGCTTCCTTGCTCTAACATGCATTTGTGTGATTCCTGCTTCAGAAATTGGTTATTTACACTAAAAATCTTATGTGAAACACTCACATTACTTCCTTTACCCTTCGTATTAAAGCATAAAGTAAACGGCTTAATTGCAGCAGTTCGCTTTCAGTTGTCTCAGCCTCATGAATGTATTATTCGCGAGGCAAGACTTAAAACTAGAGTTTGAGTAACTTATGTGATGAATGGCTTATAACAACACTTCAATCAATTTAATTTTTAAAATGTTCAAAATAAAGTTGTAGTTTCTAGTATAAGAAGTGTCTCGTGTTACAAAATTTAAACAAAATTGTTAGACCCGTTTCGAGAACAGAAATAAATTGCTCAATCATGTAAAGTGGTAGTAAAAGTAAGAAAAAGTCATCGTCGATCTTCATATCACATCCCCAGAAGATAAAACTCAAAAATAGAATTTTGTTTTTATATGAGTTTTCATTCTCCAGCTGAAGAGTTCTCACAGACTTACAAAGGCGTATTTCTGAAAATTGTATTTTTGAATTGAGGGGATCTACAAATATGTATTATTGTTGAAAACTCAACATTCAATTTCATGGTCGAGCATAATACTTCCTCTATCTACAGTATTTATGGTATGGGTAGAGGAAGTAAATGGATGGAATAGCACAAGCATACGCAAAGCCAAGTCGTACAACAATGATTTTTTAAAAATTCAATTACTGCGAGAGATGTGTTAACGAATCGGAAGTAAGATATTTCAACACTTTAAAACCAAACATTAATATTTATTTGTAACGGTATACCTACTAAGAATAATCCTGGTTACTTTCGCATGTGTTTTAAATAGGACCATTAAAGTAATGCACGTGTACAATACTATTCAATATTATCTTATTACATATTTAATTATTGAATAGGGTATCCATCATACTTCATCACCTCTAATTCATGCAGAGTTTACTTTTGCAGTTAATGTTGGTATAAAATAAAGCTAAATTTTTCAATTTTTATAATATCAGTGTTGCTTACCATTTATTAGATATAACATGCTATATCAATATTATAAACAGAGTGGGCCTACAATGGCCATAATAATATTAATAATGAATTATTAACTAATGTGAAATAGCATAGATAAAACTAAAGGTAAGTCAAGTGATCCCTGTATGGCCCAATCAGAACCATATGGTTTCCAGGAAGTTAAAGCTCCCGGATTGAGACATACCGCACATGAAGGTGACAAGGTTGTCAGCCCTATGCACCGGCCGTTATTTACCCCTAAGAATACTCCTGGTACTCATTTTTGCTAGAGGCTGAGTCGACCTCAGGGCCATAGTGCCACCAGAAGGATTAAGCCAATTGAAAAGTCTCAACGACCTCATCGGGAATCGAACCCGCGGTTTGTAACGCAGTGCCATAACCACTACACCACGGCGTACCCCAGCATAGATGAAAGCTTGAAGAAATTAGTCTTTACGAAAATAATTAATAATCACCTCAATGATAGGAACAATATCATATGAGAGGATGTATTAAAATATTAAAGATGTGGAATGGTTCAATACTATGTAATTTGCAAATTTATATGAAATATTGAAGAAACTGAATCATTGCTGCACCCCACTTAACGACTGGCGCTTGAGTGATTGATGACGGACCAGACAATTCCGCATAGTGAGCGTTGAAACTGCCGCGGAAGACGGACGGCTACTGATTTCTGTTCGGTCTGCTCGGGCAAGTGAGCGACAACCTCACGACCACATTATGAGTGTGCCACCGGAAATTGGAAACCCCATTTACCTCATCGGGTATTGTAGCACAGTTGAACTAGACGGCGTATCCCAGATAGTATAATACCTATCAATATTATATTAATGGGGTACGCCGTAGCGTAGTGGTTGAGGCGCTGCGCTACAAATCAGAACGTCGCGTGTTCGATCCCCGATGAGGTCGTTGGAGTTTTTCAATTGGCCTAATACTTCTGGTGGCATTATGACCCTGGGTTCGACTCAGCCTCTAACAGAAATGAGTACCAGGAGCAATCCTGGGACAAAGGCGGCCGGCGCGTAAGGCCGACAAACTTACCAGCTTCACGTGCCGAATGTCTAAAATCTGGGAGCCTCAATCTCCTGGAATTCTCTGGTCCTGCATGGCCTGTAATAGGGAGCACTTTACTTTACTATTATATTAATAATTATTAATTAATAATTAATTATAGAAAGATGTGATACGTTTAATTGAAGGGGTCGGCGGAAGATAGTGCTAACTCTCTTTTTGTAAAAGTTGAGATTGTTGCACTATTTATAATTTTACTTATTCACTATTTATTCCAATGTTGCAGACTAATTCTGTCAATAAGTTCTGTTAGTAAAATAATACGTACCAAAAAATATAAAAATAAGATTTGCAGATTTGAGCTAACTTTAAAAATGTAATATTTAATGAGGTTTGTATGGGTTAGGCCTATTACTCTCTTCCGCCGAACCCTTCAATTCATCCGAATTATTTGGACCAAATTTGAGAACGAAATTTTAAATTTGTGTGCGGCTTGTATGCAACTTGTCAAATCTTTTCTTGTTTTCAGTCTTATATATGTGATTATTACACAAAAATAGGTTCTTGTGGTTAGTCGAAGTGGTAACAGCCTGTGATAAAGTGTGAAAACGAAACACAAAATTAAATTTGGTTTTATACTATAATATCTCTCAACTTTACTTTAATGATTTGACGAGATAAAATTCAACTTTGTGACCGTTATTCAAAAGTCTCAAAACCTTTCCCAACCACTTAGAAATTTAAATGATCGGGATAAATTGTTTATCGTGACCACAATTCCTTTGTCTGTTTATTTATTTCCTGCTATAACTATACAAGATCGAAAAATGATTAATGCTTAAATCGTTTTTAAGTTCAGTGTATTTGATTGCTTGCGATTAGATTTGATAATGTTACTTTTTTATTTTCAGGTAAGTAACATCTGGTTATTGCATCACACCCAAGCTCTAGGCCTCCAGGAGAACCTCTGTTCACCTCGGTATGTTATTATATGACCTTGCATTTAACTTTAGCATTGTTAGACTCATTGTACTGAGTAGGCCTATACGCAAATGAAATAAAGGTTAAAACAATTTAAAATGGTGGCAACGGATTGTTTTTAAGATTTAATTTCTTTAAAACTCATTTTTTTCATCATTCATATATTTCCTCTCCGCAGATTACTTCCATGCTGATTACTAGGAACTTTGAGGCCTTCATTTGATCCCTGATACCTTTCAGAACTATGTGAGTAGGTATTTACGGAATGGGATGGATTCAGGCTCGAGAGGACAGGTATACTTAATAAACTGTTGCAAATGAGCCGCTATTAACTGAGGAGTAATTCGGCATGCTGATATGCCAATCGGGTTTGCTGTCTTATCAATTTAGACTAAACGTAGTGGTAGGTGTCTTAGTGGTTGAAGGGTAGGCACAACCGTAGGATTTCTTGAACGTATTTATTTTGTTTAACAACCCCTTTGCACGGCTCTTGGTTTTTGAACTGTGTAATATTTTTATTTTACTTAATCTAGTAGAGAATATTTTAGGTTATTTAGTATTACAGTATAGTGCATACTTTTCTCTGGTAGTTCCTTCAAAATTTTAAAGTGCCAATTTATAGATATTGTAATGAAGTTTCGACAGGTGTACGTTACATTTTGGTATACAGTTTATGACAGAACATAACAGTTTTTCTGATAACTGATAATATCATTTTTCTCAGTAAAAGTACATTCTTTGAGAGCTCTTTTATGGTGAATTGTGTAACGTGGGTTGTCATTCTGTTGCATGTTCTAAACAAGAACGGAACTACTAATATAAGCTTTCTTTTGAGTATGGAGGAGAATGTTAGGACCAATTTAAGTTTATGTTATAGCTACATCATAGGCAAGCGTGTTACTTCATACATTTATTAAGTGCCAGTATGGTACTCTATGAGATTGTGTGTGGGGGACGGAAAAATGTCTTTGCGTCTGTATGACTGTCTGTCTGTCTGTCCGTGTGTCTCTACGCGCCATAACTCAAATACACTTTATCGGATTTTCATGAAACTTGGTATACGCATTTATAATGTCATTGGGAAGAACCCTATTGATATTGAACCAAATCGGTTGACCTGTACCGGCGTCAAACCCAATTTAGTGTTTTTATTTAAAAGCGCCATTACTCAAATACGCTTTATCGGATTTTCATGAAACTTGGCATAAACATTTATAATGTCCATGGGAAGACGTCTGTTGATATTGGACCAAATCGCTTGGCCGGTACCGGAATAATGCCCAATTTAGTGCATTTTAATGGTATTATATAACAAAAGGCCCCATAACTCAAATATGCTTTATCGGATTTTCATGAAACTTGGTATAAGCATTTATAACGTCCATGGCAAGTAGCCTATTAATTTGGGACCTAATCGGTTGACCGGTACCAGAGTAACGGCTAATTAAATGTCACATCTTTTTTTAATTTTTGTCTACCGGTATAGTTTGACAATTGACATATGCTTATCAAGCAACTCCGTCAAACTGACTGAGTTGGCCAAATGGTAATGTCTTGGACTCGTGTTCTGAAGGTCCCGGGTTCAAATCCCGGAACCGGCCGATTTGACATGGATTTTCTTAATTTTATTTTTTATTTTTGTGTGAGTGCGCGATTGTCAAGGTATCACAAATCTTTAGTTCTGCTGACGCTGGTCGAATTTAATCTGATTAGAAAAACTTATTTTCTGCATATCATAATTACAATTATCATTGATCCAACAAAAAACATACTGGCACTTTGTTATATCAGATTACCTGATTTTATTAAGTGCCAGTATGGTACTTTATGAGATTTTGTGTGGGGGACGGAAAAATGTCTGTCCGTCTGTCTCTCTGTCAGTCCGCGTGTCTGTACGCGCCATAACTCAAATACGCTTTATCGGATTTTCATGAAACTTGGTATACGCATTTATAATGTCCATGGAAAGAACCCTATTGATATTGAACAAAATCAGTCCAGCGATACCGGCGTCAAACCCAATTTAGTGTTTTTATTTAAAAGTGCCATAACTTAAATACGCTTTATCGGATTTTCATGAAACTTGGCATTAACATTTATAATGTCCATGGGAAGACGTCTGTTGATATTGGACCAAATCGCTTGGCCAGTACCGGAATAATGCCCAATTTAGTGCATTTTAATGGTATTATATAACAAAAGGCCCCATAACTCAAATATGCTTTATCGGATTTTCATGAAACTTGGTATAAGTATTTATGTCGTCCATAGCAAGAAGCCTGTTAATTTGGGACCTAATCGGTTGACCGGTACCAGAGTAACAGCTAATTAAAAGGTCACATGTTTTTTTAATTTTTGTCTACCGGTATAATTTGACAGTTAACACTATTCCTTCACATAGGCTTATCATCAAACATCACTGTCAAACTGACTGAGTTGGTCAAATGGTAACGTCTTGGACTCGTATTCTGGAAGTCCCCGATATTCTGTAGCCGGCCGATTTGACATGGATTTTTTAAATATATTTTTTTATTTTTATGTGAGTGCGCGATTGTGAAGGTATCACAAATCTGTAGTTCTGCTGACGCTGGTCGATTTTAATCTGATTAGAAAAACTTATTTTCTGCATATCATAATTGCAATTATAATTGATTCAACAAAAACATACTGGCACTTTGTTATATCAGTTTACCTGATTTTATTTGTGATTGAAATGAGACATGAGCTTTTCTGGAAACATTAAGACCTAACAGTTTGTTTTCATTACGAAAATGCAGGATTCTCGCCCAGCGGTGAAGTTTAGAGTAGTCTGGTATTGGAGTGGAACTCCCCAAAGCTGCAATCTTGCGTGACTGGCTTACTAAATCCTGGCTCACCAGCATAACGCTGAGTGCAATCGCAACATTGCTTTTATCACTCTACCAGTTTCTTCAAAAAATCGCTAAATTTTACTACAAAGAGAACATAATACTGCACAGATGTTATATGGTGTCATGGTTATTGTAATTATTGTTGAACGAAGAAAAATTACTTGTTGATATAGTCCATCAAACTTGCACCATTTAGAGATATATTACAGTCCCTAGATTCAAGGTACTTGTCAACGGTCAATTCCAATATAGAATAAGTTAAACTTGTAATGAATGACGGTGGTGTACAGGCAGCGTGGCCGTCTCTAGATCCGAAGGTCGCTGTTTCAAATCCGGCCGTGTTGGATAGATGGCGTAAAAATCTTGGGCAAGGAGTCCTCTGGGAGGAATGACATGTAAAATAACTCAAAGCCTAAGTGAGGGCATCTGGACAAAATTCCTCGGCCTTTTTACTTCCAACTAATTCCTTAGTTTTTTTCGAGTTTGTTGTGGCAATGGGCTTACCACTTACCCCTTACCCTTCCACCATTACTCGGAAAATAAACGTAGGGTCACTCATTCGCTCAATGGCAATAGATAATTCCTAAGCAAGCTAAAGGAATATTATCTATTTGATTGTACCCGGAGGTTCATTGCCGCGCTTACCTGGACCAGCCATTGAACCCTATCCTGTGCTAACTCCATCCAATCATCCCTCGCATATCCTACTGCCCTTAAACCTATCCTAATATTGCTCTCCCACCAAAGTCTAGGTCTTCCAGTGATCTTTTCCCTTCAGGTCTCCCTCTGAATATTTTTGAGATGTGTCTTTCCTCCCCCATGCGTGCAATATTTCCTGTCCATTTCATCCTCCGTGATTTAATTACCCTTACTATATCCGGTGACGAGTACTAGTTATGAAGTTTGTCGTTATGCAGTCGACCTAGGTGGCGCAGTTAGTATCGCGCTGGCTCTCTGTGCCCAAGGTTGCGGGTTCGGTCCCGGCCCAGGTTGATGGCATTTATGTGTACATAAATGTGACAGGCCCATGTCAGTAGATTTACTGGCATGTAAAAGAACTCCTGTGAGACAAAACACCGGTGACGGTCACTGGCCTAAGTTGCAGTACATCCCCGCCGTTAAATAACCATATACCAACCAATCGTCGTTATGCAGTTTTCTCCAGCTCCCATTTTCATCTCTTTTAAGACGAAATATTTTCCTAAGCACACTGTTTTCGAATACTCTTAAGATTATGACCTTCCCGGCGAGTAGGCGACTATGTCTCACGTCCATGTAGTACCACCGGCAGGATAATCGTCTTATAAGTTTTTATTTTTAGATTCCTGGACAGAAGACGAGAAAATAAGAGTTTCTGAACTTGGCTACGTAAATTAGTCCTGAAATCTCCGCTCGGAGGTCCTATGCTCCTGGCGAAGCGGAAGGATATATGCACATGTATAATGTTAAGAATCAATTATATACTCATATAATGAATGAAATGTATGCTTACAATTGATATTTCCTAAGAGCAGTTTTGAATGATATTTTTTTTCCTGGTAGTGTACTTTATTTCACTAGGAAGACAAACTGTTTAACGTAGGCCTACTACAATAAATCCCACAATCAGTTAGCTTTCGGCGATAACAAAAGTTAATATGCCAGTTATTATTCATTTTATAGTGCTTTCGAATGCAGTGACGCTTGTGAAAAATTCGAAGTTCTAGCAATCTGCAGACAATAAAGATTTAAAATTGCTAGGTGTTTATCATAACAACGACAACCTTCTTACCAAACGTTAATAGAACTAATTCCCTCCTTTGCGAAGTTTTGATCACAGTGATATATCTCCAATTAAATTTGCTAATAGGAGAATTTTCCAACTTCGAAATGGAACTAGTGAGTATTTACTTCTAGGGCAATAAAGCATGCAACTCACGAAATGAGCTTTATAGCCTACTTCTCAGACAAAGTTATTTGAATTGTTAGTCGATAACTTATAGTTAAGTGTTTGCGGGTGAGTTAAGCTTCTTGTTTCACCGTGCTAGAATGGAACGTGCTGAAGATAAGAGCCATAATGAAGGAATGAAGATGAAAGTGAAGGAGCCATATTTCATTATTAACTGGAAATTCCAGAGAATTGGTTTAAACTGCGAAAGTAGTGCTTACAGAGTTCCTCCAATTCTAAAATTAGGAATATGAGAAGTCCTTGTATTCTGATTTCGTAATAGATTTTTTGTATAGGCTAAGGATTACTGGTGTTATCCATTATCTGTTATTTTCTCGAGTTGTGCTCTCAGCCTATTTTGGTTTGCACGTAGACAGTAAATTGTAAAATATTAATGCCGTCAATTCTGTTAAGTGACAATTCGCCGATTCGAGATGTCACAGGCCACAGCCTATCCCAACAATGCAAATTACAGGATCACGACCGTCATTTCTAAAACATGAAAGTTGACGTAAGTGATGCGGTGAAGTGTAGTGCCAAAATTTCAGGTATCATCAGAAAACAGGCTTATAATATGTGCTGTCATTGGTACAAATGGTATTGTTATTTACTTTAATTCAAGTCAAGACAACCTTGCGTGCAGGCATATGTTAGAATAAGCTGTTTTATCATAGGTAATCCCACGAGAGTTTAATTTATCTGATAAAACTCGTCAACTCTAGTATCAATAGACGTCCTCCCATGTACATTATAAATTGGTATACAAAGTTTCATGAAAATCCAATAAAGCATATTTGAGTTATCGCGACTTTCTCATATATTACCATAACAGACACTAAATTGGGCATTATTCCGGTACCGGCTAACCGATTTGGTCGAATATCAATATGTCAACCGATTAGGTCCAAATTCAATAGAATACTTCTCATTGACGTCATAAATGCGTATACCAAGTTTCATAAAAATCCGATAAAGCGTATTTGAGTTATCGCGCCTTTAAAATAGACACTAAATTGGTTTTTACTCCGGTACCGGTCAACCGATTAGGTCCAAATGCAACAGGTTATTTCTCATGGACGTCATAAATGCGTATACCAAGTTGCATGAAAATCCGATAAAGAGTGTTTGAGTTAAGGCGCCTTTCTAATATATTCTATTAAAATAGTCACTAAATTGGGCATTACTCCGGTACTGGTAAACCTATTTGGTTCAATATCAATAGGATTGTTTCCATGAACGTTATAAATGAGTACACGAAGATTCATTAAAATCCAATGAAGCGTATTTGAGTTATGGCGCTTTTAAATAAAAACACTAAATTGGGTTTTATTCCGGTACCGGAGAACCGATTTCGTTCAATATCAATAGCGTTCTTCCCATGGACATTATAAATGTGTATACCAAGCTTCATGAAAATCCGATAAAGCGTATTTGATTTATGGAGCGTACAGACACACGGACAGACAGACAGACGGACAGACATTTTTCCGTCCGCCACACACAATCTCATAAAGTACCATACTGGCACTTAATAAAAGCACACCAACTGGCTTGCACCGAATCGAAATTGTGTTTTTAATCAATGTACATTTCTATTATTTCCATTTCCAAACATGTTGTATTGTGTAAAATAATTTGTTTTCGTGCTGCTTATGGCAAATGTGACGTATTATTCACTGCACACTGATACTTACGTGTCCAGTAACGATTAGAGTTTTTACCCGATAAAACGGCATCCTCGCGATTCCTTCAAGAATATTGTAAGATAAACGGCCGTGATTGGTCTATATCCGAGGAATTTCTAAACGTTATTGGACTAAATAAAACACGCGGCGTATGAGTGGAATAGTCATAGGTAATACACGAGTGACTTGGAAATCGCCAATAAATTCCCGAGTGAAATGCCACGAGTTTCAAGTTAGCTCTATAACTCGTGAACGAAAGCAAAAATAAAAAATCTGGCTTCGAAATGATCCGGAACTTCCATTTGTGTTCAAAATTTCAGATCTTTGCGTGCCTCGTATTTCGCTGGGCATCTTACACAGATACACAAACACTATCTTTTACATTGTATGCTATCTCCGTTTCATAATATAGTATAGTCACAGGAATAATGCTCCGCTTTATTGCGCGTGTGCATCTGAGTAGTGGTCTGATATTTTGATGTGTGCTGTAGTGAAGCGATCCTTCATCCAGTAAGACGTTCACTGCGCATAGCGTACTACAAGCCTTGCAAAGTAAACAGATACAAAGCTGAGTATGGACGTCTGTCAAGTGGGCATCCGTTGTGGCGTTTCAGGACGAGTAAACACCCCACAACCGGGGCAAATGTGAGTATAAACTCCAAAGTAAAACAATTAACAGCCGAATGTCGTAGTGTCAATCTACAATTCCCACTCCAAATCAAGGAAAATGGTACTTTAAAGAATATGCCATTAAGACAGCTGGAATGAAATATCAATATGTACAAAATAATGTGGAATAAAATGCATTATTATGAGTACCTATAAAATTGCAAAATACAATGCGGCATACCCCTTCATACAGCCTGTTCTTTAAAATTGAACACATCTATACCATATTGAGGAACAACATATTATAATGCCTGTTTCTCTACCATATTATGGAATGGAGGCAGAGGATTTAAATACTTTATTTTCATATGTTTTAATATATTTTTCATAGTGTTTTTGCAAGCCACAAGAACGGGCTTCGAGGCTCACCAGTTGGAAACCCCTGCACAATAGTAACAACGTAACTGTGTGATTACAGGAAGTTTCAGATCAGTGAGTTCGGCCTTTGCTGTAAGACCCGAAATCACAGAGATTCTGCCCATACCGCCCTGATAAAGCGCATAAACCTAGCATTCCTCAGGAAACAAAAATTGTATCAACATTTCAGTCACGTTCTAATTTAATTTTAAAAATGAAATTATTCAGGTCACTTCTCTCATTTCCTGCAGTAGCTTGTATATGTCACGAGCAACAGGACAGCATCTCAAATATTAAACTCTACTGCAGTCTTTCCTAATGGAATTCATTATTACTGTCTTATAAAAATTAATTCAAATGTAGCAATAAATTAACGCTTGTAACTTTAATATTTAATCCTTTGCTGGCAAGCTTTTCTACCTGTCAGAACCTATTGAATATTATTTCTTGCAGTATTGAATAGAATTCTTTCCACTCTCCGCACGGAGCACAAGGGTTCCTAGTGGAAGTTTCATTTACCGAAGGCTAATTTAGTAACACTTATTTTTGTCAATGAATAGGTTGACAGGGGCTATGCCCTTGCCCTATCGGCCATCTAGGAGGAAAATAAGGCTCTACTTGGACGTGGAAAGGTCGGGAGTTTTCTTCAAAACTCTAATTTAAGCTTTAATTCTTTAACGCGCCTAAATATACCACACGGGACCCACAGCTTACAACCTCAACGAAAGGAGTTCGTTTCCAGGATTTTTACATCCTAATAACTCAATTGACCCGGCCGGGTTTGAACCCCTGCAATATCTAATATAAACTAAACTCCGTGGCGCTACATCCCTTGAGGGACTTGGCCTACCACCCGACCGCTGCGTCATCCCCCGTAGGTAGATGGCAGGATTGGGGGGCATGTGGTCAGCATGCCGACACCCACGGCCGTTAATGGTGGTTTTCTTGACCGGAGCCGCTACTTCTCTATCAAGTAGCTCCTCAATTTTGAATCACGAGGCTGAGTGCACCCCTACCAGACCTCTCTACCTCAGAAAAATCCGAGGAGGTACCGGGAATCGAACCCGGGCCGACGGATCTGTAGTCAGCGATGCTAACCACAAGACCACGCCGGCGGACATCAATATCTAATATACTATTGGTATTGCTATGTACTATGTATCTAATGCATTCAGTAGCCTATTATGACCAGGCTTTAAAACTTAGTGCCCGAACCCACAGAGGGAGTTGATTCCGGTTACCAACAACCTGAGTATTGGGGTGGAGGGTGATTGCGTAGGCTGATAAGACAGTCATTGATAGTAGTACCGAGAAGTGAAAGCGCTCGTGGTACGGTGCCTCTCAAATTGGTCAACAGTGTACCTTGTCATTGTGAGTGTTTAAATTTATAATACGTGTTCGGCATGCCGAAAGTAAAGTGTTCTAAAACGCAAACATATATTAAAACATTTGGGAGGGATTATTATACACAAACAGGAGAAAGTATCGTTTTGCATGCTTGTAATGTGAGTTTAGATAATGAGAAGTTATTTTGTGGTCTTCCTATATCTGTATTCCGGTTTGTTTACTATCACGTGAACTAGCATATGGTAGCTAGGGCATACGCCGAGCAAAGTCTGTACAGTACGGTTGCTGTTAACATATTCGATCGGGCACTAAGTTTTAAAGCCTGATTATGACATCGTTTATGTCGGCCTGGGTAAACTGTCAATAAGATATTGGTTTTCTTGTCTCAAGGTTACGCGTTTGGTACAGCCCGAGCCGATGACAGTTTATGTGAGCTTAGATGTAACACCCCATATCTCTCTACGTCTACAGGAAAGTGAGAGAACAAACTTCCTAATCGTCGCCTATTCGTTGGTTTACAACTGTTGTTAAATTAACCAGATCGAACAAAGAAACATTGTAAGTTCTAATACAGTGCGTTTCACTTAAGAGTTGGCCAATCATGCGGGTTTCTGCGTCGCGGCGGCCACAGCTCTAACTCCCGAGCGATCGGGTGAAATGTCTGCAAATAAAGCCACTAACGGTGTAATGATCAGGCTTTAAAACTTAGTGCCCGATCAAATATGTTAACAGCAACCGTACTGTACAGACTTTGCTCGGCGTATGCCCTAGCTACCATATGCTAGTTCACGTGATAGTAAACAAACCGTAATACAGATATAGGAAGACCACAAAATAACTTCTCATTATCTAAACTCACATTACAATCATGCAAAACGATACTTTCTCCTGTTTGTCCCTCCCAAATGTTTCAATATATGTTTGCGTTTTAGAACACTTTACTTTCGGCATGCCGAACACGTATTATAAATTTAAACTCGCACAATGACAAGGTACACTGTTGACCAATTTGAGATGCACCGTACTACGAGAGCATTTACTTCTCGGTACTAATATCAATGACTGTCTTATCAGCCTACGCAATCACCCTCCACCCCCTATACTCAGGTTGTTGGTAACCGGAATCAACTCCCTCTGTGGGTTCGGGCACTAAGTTTTAAAGCCTGGTAATGATTCAGGCTCTCACGATTACAGTTAAAATTACAATGAAAATAACCAAGCACCTCATCACAAGATATATTGGAAATGTCCTCCTCTTGCATCCACACAACAATGGTACCTTTTTAGGAAATTTTCTTTCACGCTCGTAAGTTCAGTTTCCGAGATAAAGTTATTTTTTATCTTGTGATATTGTCTTAAGTTCTTTTAATGTATGGGGGTTTGAACTAGACACTTTATTTTTAAAATTACCCACAATTAAAGTTTGTTTAATATACTATTAAAAAAAATCTCCGTGGCGGTACATCCCTGAAGGGACTTGACCTACCACCCGACCGATGCGTCATCTACTAAAGTCAAATGGCAGAATTGGGGGCATGTGGTCAGCATGCCGGCACCCACGGCCGTTATTGGCGATTTCCGTGACCGAGTAACATTTATCTTTCTTTTTCTTGTGCATATTAAAGCACGGACGGCCATATAGGCCCGTGCGCTGGATTTGTTCTATTGAAAATGTATTTAATCTCCATATAAGAATAAAGATGCACTTCACCATACCATACTTAATCGCCTCCCTGAAGCACTAGGACTATTTTCCATTTTTACACTGTGCACTTTTACAATAGAAAACAATTTATACTAAGAAAGGGTAAATAAAAGGAAAGATGAGCGAGGAAAATAATTGGATATGATTTTAATGAGAGATGTATGAACATGGTAATATTATACTGTATGGCAGAGAATCGAGAGAAAATGACAAATCGGAATATACAATAACGGAAGGCAACACAATGTGAAAAGTACTTTCCACAAACACTTCTTGCTCGGAATTTGGTTACTGCGAATATGAACGTCTTCCATTTCTATCTGCGCAGAAACAATACATGTCTTTCTGCGCATGTTTCTTTCAAACTAGTACCAGTATAAATTTGTCAAAAGCGATTAATATGATGATTATGATTATGATTATGATTATGATTATGATTATTTCACTATATTAACTTTAGGTTTGTCAGAACCGATTGATATCATGATTATGATTTTATTATTAATTTATTGTTATTATTATTATTATTATTATTATTATTATTCTTTTAAGCTTGTACCACAATAGATTTGTCAAAAGTGATTGTAGAAATAATTATTATTCATTGCATGTTTCAAATTTAAGACGAAATTCATGGACACCACACATTTTATTTTACATTAAAGAAATACTGACGTAATAAAAAACAATTACGCTAGTTTATTAGTCATATTTTCTAGAACTTACGGTTAAAAATTGCGTTAAATCTGTAGAACTCATTTAGTTCTGAATATGTAAAAAGTCAATAAATAATAGTATGGAATATGACTTCAAAATTTTCTCAATTAGTAGCTGTCCAATCTTGAGTGTCTTAGCTTGTTCAATTTTTTGTTTAACCTGACCTTCACCTCCCGGGGAGGGGTGAGGGGTGAGGAAAAGAATTGAGAGCGAACACTTTTGGAACACTATTTGAAACATCTATTTTTTTAGAGCAAGATAAATTTCTTCTCACTACCCTGGAACACATAACTCGATCAAGGGCGGAGTGCGGAGACTGTTGTGGTGAGAAGATAGGTGCTTCTTGCACGCCGATACCAGGAACTGCAGACAACCATACTCAAGAAGAAACCAGCCACTTAAAGATGCAGCACAGGAACATGGCAGCTAACAGATGATGTACCATCACCAGGCATGGCCACTACCAGACGACAGGCTACCAATACAGCCAGGAAGAATAAATAGTCCCACGTGGAGGCTATCTTTTCAGACTGCGCTGATAATAGAATTGTTTATTATGAAGGTTGGCGGCTGGACAGAAATCTCAGACTTCGCTTGACTTGTGTCATGTCAGAAAGCAGCTCCAGATAATAACAGCTGATAAGGACGAAGAAGTAACTGATAGTCACAGATAGGAATTCATCACACGGATAACAAAATGGACTGAACATGTAAAGATGGCAATCGTTTACAAAAGAACAGCAAAATGGAATTTATGAGGAGGGAGAAGATTTCATCAGATGGATAGTGTAAGTGCGAAGATCCAACTTCCAGTTTGCCCAACATGCTCTTCTTCTGTTTCCAAACAGCATGTGGCACTGAGTCAACCAAGCTTTGGCACTTCTGCTTCCAGCATATAACCGACAGGTTAAAGGTTTCTGACTATGTTTGGTAATCAGCCAAACAATCCATATGGAGAATACTATTCCAAGGCAGCAACAATCTCAGCATGCTTCCACCAGCAAAATCAATTTTCAGGCTGCTACAGGCTTAACATAGACCAAAAGCAACTCAATTTGCAGGCTGCTATTTGCTTAGCATAGTCCACAGCAACTTAATTTGCAAGCTGCTACAGGCTTAGCATAGTCAGCCAGCAACTCAATTTTCAGGCTGCTACAGGCTTAGCATAGTCTGCATCCATCAGCGAAATCAGATTTCAGGCTGCTACAAGCTTAACATAGTCTAACAGTAACTCAAATTAAAGGCTGCTAACATGCTTAGCATAGTCCACCAGCAACTCAATTTTCAGGCTGCTGACATCCACCACTAAGGATGCTTTTCCATCCCTCACATGGCATGCTCCCACTGAAGGAGATAGCTGCTCTCAACTAGGTTCTCAAGATTCCATGAATACCACATCCGGACGTCTCCAGAGGGATCCCAGGCTTGCTCCAGGACAATGATGGTCAGCTTTTAGGGCACCAGAATGGCGGCGAAAGAGGCGACAGCTCTGTGAGTACACCCCATTGAAATGAATACTAACTGGAATGCCTTCTGAATGAGAGGAAAGTGAGGCTTCTTGTGCGACTAGTCATGTCTGGTCTCGCATGGAAGGAACAAAGTACCTGCACGCGAGAGACCATTAAGTTAGTAGGATCTTCTCGATTTCATTGACTTTTTTTGCCGCGGTAGGAGTAAATCGAGGGCTTGCGTTACGCTCAAAATTGTCACGCAATTAGTGTTACGCTCAAAATTGTCACGCAATTAGTGTTACGCTCAAAATTGTCACGCAATTAGTGTTACGCTCAAAATCGTCACGAAATTAGTAGGGTGTAACGGAACGGACTGCACAGAAAACAATCAACTCAATGATTAGGCTTATCCAAAATTGGAAGAATAAAAAAATTAAAAATTAAAACATTGAAAATCCAAAATTTAAATAATCTAAAAATCCAAAATTAAAAAATTAAAAATCAAAATTTAAAAATTCAAGGATCCAAAATTTAAAAAATCCAAAATTCCAAAATAAAAAATTCAAAGGTCCAAAATTTAAAAATCCAAAATTTAAAAAATAATAAATCCAAAATTTAAAAATCCAAACATCCAAAATTTAAAAAATCTAAACTAAACTCCGTGGCGCTACATCCCCGGAAGGCCTTGGCCTACCACCCGACTGCTGCATCATCTCCCGTAGGCAGATGGCAGGATTGGGGGGCATGTGGTCAGCATGCCGACACCCACGGCCGTTAATGGTGGTTTTCTCGACCGGAGCCGTTACTTCTCTATCAAGTAGCTCCTCAGTTTGGAATCACGAGGCTGAATGCACCCCTACCAGACCTCCCTACCTCAGACAAATCCGAGGAGGTACCGGGAATCGAACCCGGGCCGACGGATCTGTAGTCAGCAACGCTAACCACAAGACCACGCCGGCGGAAAATTTAGAAAATCATAGATAAAAAAATTTAAAATTCCAAAATTAAAAAAATAAAAAATCCAAAATTTTAAAAATAATAAATCCAAAATTAAAAAATCCAAACATCCAATATTAAAAAAAAAAGATCCAAGATTTAAAAATCCAAAATTTAAAAAATAAAATATCCAACATTTAAAAAATAGTAAATAGAAAATTTAAAAATCCAAACATCAAACATTTAAAAAAATCAAAGATCCAAAAATTAAAAAATTTTAATATCCAAAATTTAAAAAATCCAAAAATCTAAGATTTAAAAAATCTATAATTTAAAAATTCAAAATTTAAAAATCTAAAAATCCAAAATAAAAAATCGTAAATCCAAAATTTAAAAAACCGAAATTGAAATTTAAAAAATCCAGAAAATAAAAAATTTAAAGATCTAAAATCTAAAAATCCAATATTAAAAAATCCAAAGTTCCAAAATTTAAAAAAATTAAAAAATTAAAATAATTAAAAAATTAAAAGAATCCAAATACCAAAATTGAAAAAGTCCAAAAACCTGATATTAAAGAGTCCAACAATCCAAAATTGAAAAAGTCCAATAATTCAAAATTGAAAAAAATCAAAAAATTAAAATAAGATTCAGTTCCTTTCGCGTGACGTTCCACGCACACTTTTTTTTGAATGTTAGAACTGTTCATCCTTTCCATTGCAAAAAATAAATCAAGAAATAACCGAGCAAATTATTTAAATTTCCCCCTATACATTTTCCCTGTTGCACATAGCAGCATACTGCTTTAAAAATTAGGCCTATTGTATTCTTTGTAGGCTGATAGAAGTTTATGCAATTAATTACAACGTGTTTCTCATATCAATACACATGAAAAATAAATTAACGTATTTATTTGTGTATCTTTATAAGTGGTAGATGTTTGGATATTTGCGGGGATACTGTGGTAATTCTTTTCAACCAGTAGATAAATATAAAATGAAAAGGGGGAAATTAAACATTTAAATAATTTTCTCGGCTATTTTTTTACTTATTTTTTGCAATAAAAAGGATGAAAAGGTCTAACATTGTTTTAAAATGTCAATGAAATCGAGAAGGTCCTACTAACTTAATGGTCTTTAGCGTGCAGGTGCTTGGCTTCTTCCATGCAAGACCAGACGCAACTAGTCGCACAGACAGGACACACATTTGGCAGAGACTTTACAATGGTAGCAGTCATTCCAGTTAGTATACAGTTCAATGGTACACCCAGCTATGCGAGGCGAACATGACTGACCTCAGCAGCACCAAACATGAAGGGATTATAGGAGCCTCTATAATCATAAAACCTATACAGTATAGGAGCCCAATTAAGTAGAAAACACATTTTAAAGAGATCCTTTGTTTTTTCTTTAATTTTCTTTTTGGGAATTCCCGGATTAATAAGAATGTAATACTTAAAAGACGATAAATTATTTCTTTAAAAAAGGCGCCTCATTATCTTGCATTTACAAGAGAACTTCCGATATCAAGATAATTTGAAAATAGTCTGCACTCATATGTTATAACAACCAATAAGATTACTAAATTTCATTTTTCTTCTTTGAGGGTTGTAGTAATTAAGGAGTTAGTGAATAATATTTCGCCTTATACCCTCAAAATGATATCGATAAACCAAGATCAGCAGTAGCCTCAGATATTTATTTTTAATATACATGTAGTATAATCAATTCTGATTTGTATAAGTTGTATAAGAGTATAACTTTATTATCAACTTTTTTATTTTATCCACTTCTCTCCGTTTCTCTTTCATTATAACAAGCAATAAGATCAATACTTATTACGAATCTATTAATTAAGGTTCCAAAATGAGCTAAGAAAATTTACAAACTCAATCTTAGGAATTAATCCTGTACACTACATGAGTTCCGGCTCTAAGCCTTCCGGATCCAAAGAGTCGAGCCACAAGAAAAATACAATGAGACAGACACTAATCTAGAGCACAATTAATTAAGTCAAATTTATCTAAATCATTATTTATGCAATAAGTGCTCATGCCAAAACATAAATAGGTAAGTATATCCCATTAATTACACCCGAGTTAGGCGATTGACATGGGGAATTTTACTACCTTTTTTTTTAGTTGCCTTCTAAAATCATTTCCTTTTTGCCTAAAGTAGGGCAGTTACGCAACATATGGCCAGGCCTGCGACAATAGTAACATAATCTGAAATCTGGTCGATTATAACGGAGATTTTCTCTAGACCTACCAGCTACTTCAGCCGAAGAAGTAGTTTGTACAGGGAATTTACTTGGTTCTTCGACTGTGAGGGAGTCAGCATATTTAACAGAATTAATACTCGCACTTAATTGGTCCAACTCAGTAAAATTTATAGGCTTATTCTCAAATACAACACTACTTCTAGTAGTAGGCGAGAGACCGTTTAAGATAGTTGCCACTACATCTGATTCTGAAAGTTCCAAAAAGAAAATGCCAGCATATTTAGTTTTAAATTTATTACTTGACAAGCAAACTTTGATTTACCTTTGGTAATCCGGACGGCCGTTTCGAAAACCGCTGATGATGCACTAAAGTAGTGCGAAACGGCCGTCCGGATTACCAAGGTAAATCAAAGTTTGCTTGTCAAGTAATAAATTTAAAACTAAACTTTTGTTAAAGCAATCAAGAATGGACACTCAAACATACAGCCAGCGTTTAATTTGACTAACATACTCAGCTAAACTCAGCTAAACTCTCGCGCTCGGCTTGAACTCTGTAATAATACTTATTTAATAAAGCTGTCTTAGCATGTGATGAAAAGTAGAAATTCAACAAGGAGTGCTGAAATTTGGCTAAGTCAGAAATGTTCAAAACTCCACTGCACTAACACTTCCACAGATGCACCTGCAGATACCTCATCCTTTGAAATAGTAGTTTCGTACAAAGTTGAGTTGAATTCCTCCTAAAGACTTACTTAACATGGGGTGAATAAATTCCATCTCCAAGCCAAGTCTAAGCTTCCTGTAATTTGCTGATATTGTCCGGGCAGTGATAAAACAGTAAGGCACTAATAAATTACACAACACATTCACCACTTAACGGAATATATCACATTTATGCCTAGAGTTGCAAATTGTTGCAGAATACCCAACCACTGAAGCATTGATAGGGATGCAATGTATATGATACGGTCAATGTGAACAATTGGGCATTATAAAAATTTATAAAGTGCCCAATGGGATGTGACAAAATGATAAATTATATAGAAATTAACACATTGCCCGGGCATTATGAATAATGCTGGAAACTGGAAATTGAATAAGCAATTTGAGAGAATTGTTATTCATATTTCTCTACATGCAAAAAAAAGAGGATATTATATTAAAGTAAATAAGTATAAAAAATACGTACGCCTATAAAAAATATATATATATATATATATATATATATATATATATATATATATATATATACATATATACATATACACACAAAATGTCAAATCCAAGAGTTTTATTTAATAGAGCAGCTTCCACTTTGGTGACATTTCGAGTTACATAGGTTAGGTTAGGTTAGGTTAGTTTAGGTTAGTTTAGGTTAGTTTAGGTTAGTTTAGGTTAGGTTAGGTTAGGTTAGGTTAGGTTAGGTTAGGGAGAATTACACCAGACGCACGTTGCCAAATTGCTGTCAATTTATTAAAGTGACCAGAGAAATTGTAGCAGTGTTAATATTGACAGGGTAGTGTAAGAAATTATCCTAGATTGTCGTAAAATTATTAAATTGCCCGATTTTATTGGTCATTATTTATAATGACCAAACATTATGAAAACTCCCCTGAATAATTAGATTGACCGTAACATATACAAGATGTAAATGTTATACAGTGACCATATAGCCATTGTGTGATTCAACAATAAAATGTTATACTCAATGAATTTGAGGGAAAACCCTAAAGAGTGATAATTGCATAAGAACCTAACAGATTTAAAACTTCTGATTTTACATTGGTATAGTAGTGAATACAAAAATATAAACTTTCCCACAATAATTAATCAATTTCATATTTCCAGTGGTATAAATTATAATATTAGAATGTATAGAAATATCCGCCTATATACCACTAACAGGAGGAAGCAAGAAATTAAGCAACGCATTAAAAGCTTTATAAATCTTTTTAAAAACATTGGAATGCAAATTGAAATGCTGTATAATCAATATGCTTTCAATTTTTAGATTACAAGACTGTACATAGCCGATGTGAAACGTTTATTGAGTTATGAATATTGAGAAATAACTGCAACATGAGCAAGTTAGTAGTCAAAGCAAAACATGCTACTATGAGAGGAAACTGAACATAAAATACTGATTACTTTATGTCTCAAGCATAAAAAAGTGAAGTAAAGTGTTCCCTATTACAGGCCATGGAGGCACAAAGGATTCCAGGAGGTTGAGGCTCCCAGATTTTTAAACAATCGGAATTGAAAGTGGTAAGGTGGTCAGCCTTACGCACCTGCCGCCTTTACCCCCAGGATTGCTCCCGGTACTCATTTCTGTTGGAGACTGAGACGACCCCAGGGCCACAGTGCCACCAGAAGGATTAGGCTAATTGAAAAACTCCAATGACCTCATCGGGCAAGCGTAAAAAACTCATTTAATACATCATTTGAGATATCAGTTAAAACAGTTGCTTCCTATATATATGCAAATATCATGTGTTGCATTATATATGTTTTACGACTTATGTATAACATGAATACGTATGTAATTTAAAACTTTCTCACCAAATATTAAATCGTGCATAGAAAGAAAAATAGTGATAAATTCTCTTCTTTGTTCAGGTCTAAAGCAGAAACAAGCTGCAATGTCAAATGTAGTCTAACCCGATAGGGATAAACATATCTTTCGCTCTGAATCTCTATGTAGACCACATACATATTCAGACTAGAAAACTTGGTCACCTCGTCGGAGCTGAATGCTATCATTTATTCTATCGCTTATTTAAAGAAGCGGTCTCCTCATCCTCAAATTGGCTTTCCAGTGAGCGGGTCTGGCAAATGGATTTCAAACATGGCTATTAATCTGCGCAAATTGTAACTCTATATTCCTGTGGAAGACTTTTTATTTGGCATGTTCAGTTTTCAGAGAAAATCCATACGTTAATGCCATATATAAGAGAATCTCTCTTTATTGAAAACTCCACACATTCCACGAGGGCGAAATATCATAGGTTACAGTATAATATAACTAGTGGTAGCCTACTCATTTATCGAGCAACGAAGGACTTCAACCAAAATTAACAATAATACATTTTATTGTAGCGAATAAAAATGGCGGAATCATTAACATCTTACTTAATTAAATTATTCCATTCTTACTAAACATTCTTTATATTTCTCTCCAAAACATTTAGATTCGTTTGCCATTATAGTTTTTATTTTATTTTATTTTTTATTTCAAGTTGAAATGGATCCTAATGAATTCAAGTGTTTCCGATAAGTTACAGACCACGGAAGTTCCAGAGGAAGTTATACTGTTTTATTTTTATCTTTAAATGCTTTGCTATTACTCAGTCTAGTGTTAATAATATCAATGGAATTCTGAGTCGGAGAATTTAATGTTACGCTGGCATGTTGCCATGGTAGATCACTGGTAGTGCAGCGGCACGGAGAGCCGAAGATCCTGGTTCAGTCCCCGGCTATGGCATTTAATTTTTCAGCCAGACTCCACCGTTCCGGTTCCATTATCACAGTAGTAGGCTATTGTAAAAGTCATTAATTTTAAAATTGCGTATATCTATATCTCACTCATACCTCACTAATCGTGTAACATGAACTTTTCTACGTTAGTTTTGTCTAAGCCGTGAGATTTTCCCTTTCCGTTTTTCAATATTTTGTAGCTTTTTTTGTCATTAGCGACTTCCGGCACTCGTTGATAGCATCATATCTATTCCGATTAGTGTCGTTGTAACAAACAGCTAACTGGAGAATTTAAAAAAATCCTATTTTTTAGTTCTTACATAAATAGAAATCGCACACATTTGTTTAATATCCTTATCTAGATAATATCCTGATCTATATTTAGCTCTATTATAACATTTTGTGGCTTGGCTGCCATTTTTATATGATATTTCGTATCTCTTATAAGCATTAAAAATCGTGGAAAAGCCTCCTGAAGGGGTGTAGGGGCAAAGTGGTTGTAGAATGTAAACTCGCTTCGCCCATTGGGGGCTTCGTCCATTGGGGGCTCCGCCGTCAAACCCCCGCTGAGGTTCTCGGAAAAGGTTTTTTAAAAGACCTATGGGAGATAGAGTGTGTGTATTTAATCTGCTGTATTGGCTAAATATTTTGCTTACGTAGCTTTCATAGCCTATCTATGTAAATATTCAATTTAGCATTGCCTTTACGACCGGGAAAATCATAGAAAGACACAAGTAAAATTGCGAGATCATCTACGAGTTATGATTAAAGAATATAAATTGTGAAATTTCTTTAACAGATAGAAGAAAATGTTGTTAGTTGTGGACAAAAATATGTTAATTGGATTTAATTATTATGAACCTGAGACTTCAGAATGCGTGTCCAAGACGTTACTATCTCGACGACCCCGTTAGGTTTACGGAAATAATTATTTCTAAACTTTCAGAGCCCTTCGTGAACACTGTTTGATAATACCGTTGCCATGTGGGAATTTCAAAATAAAAATAAACTTTTTTGAACTGTCCTGTGGTTTACAGGCTAAAAGCTGTATGTGTACCAAATTTCAAGTTTCTAACTCATCTGGAAGTGGGAAAACATTAATATCAGCGAGTGAGAAAGTGAGTGAGTGATTCATGCCCGGTTTCTATAAACTCGCGAAATACCTATGGGTAAATTATACAATGGACAACTTAGTTCCAGAATCACCCACCAGAGCACTAATGGTATAATGAGGAAATCAAAAATAATATATAGCCTATTACCATGCCGGGGATTGAACAGTGGACCTTTTGAACCGTAATCCAGCAAGCTGACAATGAGCTACGGTGAACATTGAGAATAGATCTTGAATAACGGAGATGTAATTGTTTCATCCTATGTTTCCACTACTGCAAGTCAAGACATGGTTTTGCAATATATATTATACTAATTAGTTCGGAATAATATTGTCTTCATATAAATACGGTACTACTATTGTCGAGATCTAATGCGTGAGAGGAAGGCAAAATTAGAAATACGACTCTAGTTTGCAATGTTTGCACACTCAGTGCTACCAAATACCGGCAAATACAGTCATTAGCGACAATGTACGGTACATGAAAATTTCAATAAGAAATATGTATATAAATTCTGCTAAGCCTATCCTATTACAGAGAAACAAAGTCAAAACTACAGATCATCTCAGCACTTCTAAAACTGTATTTTTCAGGTACTGCAATCAGCTGCGCACGTCCACCATATTGATCCTACGAGAGGTTAAATTTTATCCAGCCATCCATGAAAGGATAAATTAACCCAAAGATTTACCCTTGGAGAGATCTAACCCTGGTTTACAGAGAAAAAAAATTCTCTCATTTTCATATTTACCTAGAGGACATTTATCTAGAAACTCGCCATAACTGTGTGTGATCGTTATCTTTAAATTATTTCAGTTCGTAAGAGTTTTCCTTGTGTAAATTCTGCCCATTGGATAATTTACCCATAGGTATTTCGCGAGTTTATAGAAACCGGGCATCAGTCAGTCAGTCAGCCAGCCATGTGGCTTTATTTTAAATCCGATACGGAGATTGATGTTCCCAGTTATATTGTAAGTGACCGCCGGCGTGGTCTTGTGGTCTTGTGGTTAGCGTCGCTGACTACGGATCCGTCGGCCCGGGTTCGATCCTCGGTACCTCCTCGGATTTTTCTGAGGTAGGGAGGTCTGGTAGGGGTGCACTCAGCCTCGTGATTCAAATTATTGAGGAGCTACTTGATAGAGAAGTAGCGGCTCCGGTCATGGAAACCACCATTAACGGCCGTGGTTGTCGGCATACTGACCACATGCCCCCCAATCCTGCCATCTGCCTGTAGGTAGATGAAGCAGCGGTCGGGTGGTAGGCCTTGTCCCTTCGGGGATGTCGCGCCATGGAGTTTTTTTTGTATTGTAAGTATAAGTATTTGAGTTTTGATAATTACAGACAAATGCGAACGAGTAAATGGATGGTTCCTGGTAACTACATTTATGCTGAAAAACCTGGGTTCGATTACCTGCTAAAACAAGAATTAATAAAGTAAATTTCATGGATTGAAAGGCTTACTAAGTCTTACCGTAAGTGTCCAAAAATACCATTATGGTAAAAGTGGGTCGAGCTCTCTATGGTAACTTGGCCTCTGTTATTAACAAGACACGGGGGATGCAGCAGCTGGTTGTAGGCACTTAGTAATCCCCTAAAGTTGCTCGGTCATTAGATATTAACAAATGTATACCTCAAGAGACAAGCCATTTCCCTAAGCCTCGCACTTCCTAATTGGCTTACAGCCCGGTCGAACAATGTTTTAGCGCAAGAACATGCAAAGATTAAGTTCCGGAAGAAATCCGGAAATATCACTCAATTTTACTTTTATTGATACTTTACAGCTATAAGAATGTTGCTTTCAACGTTTCGTCTGGTTAAAGGCCAGGCGTAATAGACAATAATAATTTCCTCTCGTATGAACTCTATAAGAATTCATAATTGTTTTCTACATAGTGGGGACGTGTAACGGGAAACCATGCTTTTAGAAACTGCGCATAAATGTTTAAAATTTAATGTTTATTCAGTTTTGAAACATAAAATTTTCCTGTTTTTATATTATCAAAATTCCAGGTGGGACTAAGTTTTTATGTTGCCTCAATATAAATATTAATGGTTAATATTGCTCCTTTCGTATAAATGCACTGCCTTCAGAATTGTACAGAAGCAGAGGTATAAGATTAATTGCATAACGCTTTGCGTAAAATGTAACGACTTTTATTCAAGTGCTTTGTCATTCATGGAAACCAGCGGTTGCGTAGAAATTTTCCTCATCGATTTCAAACTTAAATCCCACTGATGTTTTCACCTGATGACTGCCTTATTACCTGTGCATAAATTCAGTTCTGAAAGGGTTAATCTGTAAATCCTCAGTCAAGGAGTAGTATTTCATTAAAACTCATTTTCACTAAATTGGTGACTAAGGCCCTTTCATAAATAACCCATTCAATACATTATGAAGCTGCAATCAAAATAATACGAAAATTTAACTTTTACGAGTATGAAAGACAGGCATGTGACAAAACATAGAATTAAATTAAATTGAAAGTTAATAATTTGGAATTTAGAATTTTTCATCACATAAAATATATTGCGTTGTATGTTTACATTCATTATTTGTGGATGTACTGCTTTGTTGCTGAATAAATAATACATAATTATATTCAGTTCTGCATTTTGTTCAGAAATGTTAAGAAATAATAAGAGCGTTCCCGCATTTTATGCACTGATAAACTGTACGAACATTCCTGTCCTTCTGCAGGTTGACTAAATCCGATGTCCCAGATCCAATTTGTTTTTTGAAAACTTTGTATCAAGTAGCATTTCTGGCTGTGCACACAAGAATGCGTTTTATCCAATATACAGCGCCAGCTGTTCTCCGGAAACGAAAATCGATAGCAACTACAATCGACATGGAGGTCGATATGTACGCACTTGATACAAGTAACATTTTTTACGGGATCTTTATCATGATTTCCAGAGCACTTCAGCGTTTATGCCGGTTGTAATAATGGTTATTGTTAATACTGTTGTAAATTCAAAGTCTTAGCATCGTTAATCTTCTTGACTTTATCATTTTATCTTTTTGATTATGTTCGCTGGTCGAGTGAGCGCTGGCAGCGGAAAGAATCAGCTGTACGGAGGAAGAAACCGTGTTTCTACGTCATCCAGGTCACGCGGGGATAGAATGACGCTCATTGGTTGATTTCATGTTTCGGATGGAAAAATAGAAACGTTTCTATTCCGTTGCATGCAAAACAATTGTATGGAAAATATAGGATGAAATTGTGTGACATGGCTGACTGCCATGTCACACGATCCAATATGACCATTTGTATACATCTGGACCAAAAAATGGATCGTGGGACATCGGTTTAACGTTGCCTGCGAGCGTATTTTAATGCAAGCAGAAGAAAGGTTATTGTTGGAATAGATTCCAAAATAGAAGAATAGCGCTGGGAATCCCACGGGAGTTTGCCGGCTTTCCTCTCGTGTCATCGCATTGCGCCTGCTGCAACATGAATGTCGTCGTCTCGTGTTAAAGCACTCGTTTCTAAGCTTAGGATAATAGTCGATGTTTTAATTTTAATTATTCACAAACTTTCATAATCGTACACGATTGTGAATGCTCTTGAGAAGAGCAAGAGCGTAATGCTACAACCAGGGCCTACTTCACACTTCATAAACATTTCCTTAGATAAAAGCACATCCCCATTTATTTTCTGGACCTCAATTAACTTTCATATTTTCACGCCATTGAAAATATTTTTCATCGAAGTTATTTTACAACAAGTGGCTAAGCATTAATGTCGGTTCATATGCTCGCATTAATGTATAGCCGACTGCGGAAAGGATGGGCCAAGTCTTGTTCGTTAGAAAATTAAAGTTCTTTGAAGTGGTTCATACGTGTAAACGAACTTAGGCCTACAGCCATTGCTGTGACGTTTGTTCAGCGACAGAATGTCTCCGCCTTCTGTACCAAAGATCGTGGGTTCGCTTCCCGTAAGTTCGTTGCTAACCAATGTTACGCTAGCTTGAACTTCCTGAGAAAAGCTGAAATAAATAAACGAATTTTATATTCCTTAAAAAAAAGTGCCTTAAGCAATACTAAAAATACCTATTGTTGGGATAAGTAGCCTATCTTGTTCGTTTGGAAGGTTAATGACCAAAACAGCTATTTAACGACTGCTTGCTATTATAAGAAGTTGATGACCACAATACCTTGTTTACAATTAAATATTGACTCTAGTGGTTCTAGTGTTGCTCAACGATATTCTTATTTAATTTTTCAGATAACCTGGTGTATCCAGAAATGATTCTCTATTCGTTTTAATAACAAATATCAGGCTCTTAAAATACAGTTTAATCCAGTGTTTCTCAACATATGATCCGCGGACCAGCGGACCACTGGTGGTCCGCGAAGTTGGTGCAGATGGTCTGCAGACATAATAAAAAAATATAAAGCAAGTGGAAAGTAAAGAAGTAACATTTTTTCACATATTTCGTTATAATGATCTATAATTAATACCCCAAATATTAAGAATATAGGCCTTCTTTTAAAAATGGGATGTAAAATTAGGGGTCCGTAAATTTTTTTTGGACATTTTAGAGGTCCTCGGGTTCAAAAAGGTTGAGAAACGCTGGTTTAATCGTACTATATGCCATTTGTGCACGCATCCGGTGAAAAGACTTACATTCTGTATTCTGTATCTGGAACTTGTAGCTTTTAAGTGCCCAGTCGTTTTCCAGCCAGCTGTACAAAATTTAAGTGAAGTCATTTTCTTTTCAAATAGCAACACATTATTTAATCATGTCCAATGAATTTGGCTCTTTACGAAGAGTTCAAAAATTCAACGAAAAATGATTGTGTTCACATATGTCGGTCACCGCTTGGAACATCTTCTGTGACTCTAAAAGCAGGTACTGTTGTGCCAAAATGCCAGGTTTCGGTTCTGTAATTTGTATGGAGACGGAGTTTTTCTAAATTAAAGTATGGAGTAACATGAAATATTATTCTATGTACTAAAACGGTATAGCTTTTCGCCTTGGAAAATATTATTAAGCCTTGTGTGCTATTAGTGCTGAGCTGAAGTGTTTACACCAACAATAGAAATGGACCCAATGTTTCATTGTATACGAAATTATATCAATAGAGTAATTGTAATAGAGAATGAGCATAAAAGAAATTAAAGACTGTTTATAAGCTACACTAATAATAAGAGCTGCATTCCGATGTCTGCATTCACGTAACTTGATTCTATTTATTATTGATTATGATTGCAGCTGCATAATTTTGTTTAAATTCCCTGATAGTAATTCAATTTTACTCGCAAATTCAAATGCGTATGCTCTAGAAACTTTCGATTAATTTTAATAAAGTAAATGTTGACTCATTCCCTGTGTTTTATTCATGCAAATATTATAAACGAGTAATTTATATTTAAAACAAATGATTAAATTCCTGCTGGATTTACTTTGCTGTTTAAATACAGCGAAATAAATTATTGTGAACGAGGTCTATTTAGCCAGGTTTGTTGTTGCTGTCTGTTACCGTATTGTGGTATATATACAAAACTCAATCCTCATTTGAGGGGGAACCGTAGTGACTCAAGTGATAACATTTTCAATCTCAGAAAAATGTCAAAAGGTGCAGTTACATGTAGTTAAATTTATTAAACTGGTTATGTACAGCCGGCAGCAAAAAGGATGTGCCGACTCTTGTTCATTAGAAACTTCTAGTTTCATTAGAAAGTACTATGGGGCGTTAACAAGTGTAAACTACAGTGTTTTGCAGATGACAAGCCGATTGTTCATTCTCCTGCTTAGATACGCGGTTCAATCAGAGGTGGCGAGACGGAGGGAAGACTCTTCCAGCTAGCGGCGGTTTTTTAGCTCGTACACGTGATTGGCGGTGAAGGAAATGGCTTCTCATTTGAAAAATACTGGTAGCAGTCACTGCTGTGATATTTGTAAACAAAGCATCGTAGATCAAGATTGGTCCATTTTCCCAATATGAATATATTTTATTTCTTTGGCAGTTTTCGTAGTTACTCTTTATGAAACTCCGCAAGAAATTATTTAAGGATTAAAATATGTGATTCTCATTTTAGAATTGTATACATTTTATTTTACTTCCACGATGCATGTGGTTTTCAGAATATTTTATGTTAGCACCTCCGCCCTTAACATTTCATCCATTACTGCAGCTAAGCCACCCGTCGCTTTATTTTCATACATGACCATATCACCTCGTATAACATAATAATTTACGTAATAGAATGAAAAAAATCTGAGACCCCGCTGTCATAAATTATAATTTGTGGGGAATGACCCACATATAAAATATAAAAGTTCTTATCGACACTAAATTACAGTGCTCACCGATTTATGTTTTATTCCATTTACGGCGCATTACAGGAAGGGAAGTTGTATGATAGGTCCGTCTTGATAGCATTTGTGATAATGAGTAAGCTTGTGGATTCAGCCTAACACTGGTAACATTTGATTACGTTTAACAAAACAAGGGGTATGTGTGTTTGATGCACTGTGGTATCAGTTACGTCCAGATGAGGATAATGAAGCAATGCAGTCTGTATCTGTGGACGTTTGAGTGAGGGTTGTTTAGACGTGCATTCATTTGAATAAGAGAATTGCTTTAATCACTGTTTAAGCAGTTGGCAAGCCTTTGTTTATCTCGGGGAATAAATTCCCCCTCAACCTGACCTCTCCCATTCTCCCCCTCGTTCCTAACCTTCCACGTTTGTCTCGCTGTCTGGGTGCCTTGTTCTGGCATCATCTCTTTCTTCCATCACATTCTCTCTTTCTGGAACATGCGCAATTCCGCAACTGCAACTATTTGTCAGAGATGAAACTGATACCAATAGAATGTGGAATACAGTATAGATAATGTTGAAAACCTTCCTTCTCTCTAAGATAAACCTTCTAAATTTTGTGTTTTCTCCCTCACGGAGAATATCTTGGCGTCGGGGATGCGTTCAGGCGCGGGTTCAAATCCTGGTCGGGACAAGTTACCTAGATGGGTTTTTCCGGGATTTTTCCTCACCTGTGAGACAAATGTCGGGTAACTTTAGGCCCTTGTGGTCCCCGGATATCATCTGGCCGTCATTATCATCTTCATCCCATCCTCGCCTTGTTTGGAGTGAGTGTGTGAATGGTGTGTCTCGTCCTATGTGTTCGTGTTGTCTCGGAGGTGGCCTCGGTGTTGGGCTGATCACTCATCCGGGAGGCCCTCCATGTCCTTGTCTGGTCAAAAAAAGTATGTATGTGATCCAAAGATAATCCCTCTCCCGCCCTTTAAATCCCGGGAGGCTTGGGTCGCTTAAACGTCCCTAAAAGGGAGAGGTGAAACTAAGGTGAAGAGAGAGAGATAAGTAGATGTCCGGGATTTATTGCTGAAATAAAAATCCCGACCTTGAGTTATACATATTGTCACTATTTTTGGAGTACTCACAGAATTCAACAAGTAATGAGTAACTAAAATCACGAAAATTAATGTCGGTACTTGTCATTGTAAGCGAAATAGCCCATCGGGAGACAGTCAATAATATATTGTAATATATAGGCCTACATATTTTCGCCATCGGCGATAGTCGCGTTTCATGCGACTTTTCATAACGTGTTTTAGTTTTCGGATTAACCCCTTTGCTACAATATGGTGTTATTTATATTGTATTTATTATTATATGAGTTTGAAAATGCTTCAACATATAAATAATTATACATTATATTAATATCTACTTTTGCTCGCAGCTTACACGTATATGTGTGTGTATTCAATTATTACTTTTTGTAAAATAATGTACTGGTATGAACATGTTTCAGTCCTTGAGAATGCACATAATACAAGTGTACGCAGGTGCGATAAAATGAAAATGATAAAAAAAAATATATATATATTACATTTGGGATGGGTTGAAATTCCACATGCACTTGTACTAGATTGACCACTAATTTATGAGCTATGCCTAAATAGTCGAAACTAAATTTTGCTGTAGGCCTACTTGTGTGTAGCTCATATTTATCGAATTAGTCATAACTCTGTTGGAAACAGAACAGAGTCATTCACATTTGATCAAATTAAAATTACTAAGGCCAGTTGTATAATGATTTAATCAGTGGTTAGCATGCAAAATTAACATCCAGTCTCACTTAACTGTCTCTTTTTGTTATATAAAGATTAATCAAACTTAATTTCATATTAACCAACAGTTAGATATAACTCGTGAATTTTTGGAAGTTAAAACATTAAGTGATGATTTGGAGATTTTAAATACATTTCAAAAAATGGAAAAAAAATATATAAATCCAATTTATAAATTAAGTAAAATGTGAGTTATGAATTATTATTTTCTTATGATTTAGATTCAGTTTGCATTCATTTTGTCTAATGCCATTAGAGTACAGATATGGTAGCTTTGTTGTTGGTTATGGTAGTCCTACATTTCAAAACGTTTGAGTTTCCAGTTTCATGTTCGAAATTGCAATTGTCCAGTTACGAACAATTTAATTTTATGAAACTAGGTCCCGGGATGAATTTGCTTTTGAGATAACGAGATGTGACATACCGATAGTAGAGATTGCTGGGTAAAATAGGACGCCTTCGTTGGCATCAGATTAAGCAGGTGTATAGATAGGGCCTGTAGTGCCTTGTAAAATTGTTTCTCCTCACCCCTCGTTATATGTGCACGGTTGAACCCCATTTGCAACCCCATCACGTCGGCAGATCATGATTGGTTGGTAATGAAAAATTAGTTTGTAATCAATATTCTTGTGTCGGCTTACGCTGTTACGTCACAAGCATATGCATACTAACGCTAATTGCCTCTTCTCATACTTCAACTGAATGAAATACTTCTTGAATGTATCTTTTCCGGAAGTACGTTCGTTCCAGCATTTGATTTTTAGAGTTCCTCTTAGCTTGATTTAGTTTATCGTGCGATTACATAGGCCAAGAAATATACAGGTGTAATATTCGCCCTAAACGTAGTAGACTGTATTATACAGGTGTCCCAGAATTCGCGCATTAATTCTGCGCTATCTTGTTCTATGTTCAGTTCTGATAGCAGGGGCCTGTTTCATGTAAGTTTAATGTAGTACATACTAATGAATCTTGGTATTTGCCAATCTAGTTTACTAATCTATGTTTCATATATCTACTAGAGTAAACAAATAATTACTATAGTAAATTTAATTCTACTATAGTAATTACCAAGATTTTGTTTCAAGAAACTACCATAGTAGCTACTATAGTAATTATTTTTACTAAGGGAAACAGAAATTTACTTTAGTTTTTAACCAGATTAATCTAGAATGTGTTTCATATATTTTAGTGTGGGTATTTGACTTGAGTAAAATGCTAAGGATTTTTACCCAAGTCTATAGTAGGGTAAAATTATTTACTGGGATTGTTTTTAAGTCCAAGTGACAACAAAAAGTAAATTGTACATAATATAAGGCAAAGAATATTTAGGTTAAAGTCGGAATCTGACATAAAAATCTCATCAATTCAATCAGCATTTTAGGTTAATGTTCAATCAATTTCATGTGGTACTAGATACCACTGTTCCAAAGCTGCAATTAATTGTGTTTTAGCATTGAAGCAACAAGAAGCTACAAACACTATTATATTGGTTAAAACATGGAATCCAGTTTCATGCAATTGCTGACATGCATGCGGTTTCTAAAGCCTCTGTTAGCCGTGCTGTTCCAAATATTGATAAACCAATAGGCACCAGCCAAGTATTTTATGTTTCTGACCATGTTTCTTTTGCATGTATCTTTAAAACTGTTTATTTTCGAACATACACCTTGTGTATGGAACTGTTCTATGGGTCATTTATTGCATCTGCAAGAAACTCCAAAGAAGGCTATCAGGATTTTGGAGTTCTCCCAAGAATGGAATATAACCTATATTTATAAAGTTTGGGATCTTAACTTTGATATCAACGTTGATCTTAGACTGTCTAGCTCAAGTTAAGTATTAATAGTTATAAACTGTGTGCAGCAGTTCTTAACTACCCCACATGTGTCTATTCCAACATAAGCTATCATCTATAGGAAGATGGAAATGAACTAAAACGCAGATTCGTTTTAATAATAGCATGAAATTGGTGGTTTCGTCTTCCCAGCGAATTAAAATTATTTCAGGACCTGTATTTATAAGGACAGTCAGATGAACGTTGATATTAAACCCTCTTTACAGTCATGATCTCTTTGATAGCAGAAAAGTTTAATTGGCTAATAGTAGAAATAAATTATGAACTTTTTAAAGCTTTCATTCATTTTACTCTGACATCGCCACGTATTGGCCATTGACCTATTGAGACAATTTTGTGTCATAACTAGACCTGGGATTTTAGGCTCTAAAAAATTAGTTTCAGGCACCTAAAATAGGCTTTTTAAACAAGTAAATAAGCACTTAAAATATGCTTTAAAATGTGTAGATAAACAGAAAATAGACTTTAAAATATACAATATACACTTAAACTGTAACATGGTCTTTTTTTTACTGCAAGAAACGTGGTATACCTATTCTTAACAGAACTAACTGCAAAATTAGGCATCACGAACTATATTCACTTATACAGATGTTCTTTCACTGGTGACTTGACACAGTAGTCATTCCCCCTTAATCCTCCCCCTCCCCCGTCAGTCAGCATTCCTTTAGAGACATTCTCAACATACTTATATCATTGTATTTAGAAAAATAATTACATAATTGGTTAGTTTGTAACCCTTTTTATACCTTGGATGAATACTTCAACTGTAAATAGTGTAATTTAGCTTAAAATATGTGTTATTTGTAACTTAGAACTTAGTAATTTAGCTGTAGTTTTATATTAATTCTATTTTTAGATATGTATTAGAATTTGTCTATTGCTGTAATGGCCTAACGACAGTTAAATTTATTTATTATTATTTATGTTTGGAATAATCATGTTTCTGTGAAAAAACCACTAAAATAGTAAAATAGGCTCTATAGGTCCAAATAGGCATTTTAGGGCACTATAAATCTCTATAAATGTAAGTGATTTATCATGAAACGTCCACATATTTAAAAATGTTCATGTTATTCCATAAGGAACAAAATTGGCATTTGCCTTAAAATCCCAGGTCTATTCATAACAGTAACCATGGCGTCCTGTAATACTGAATGTCAAGCTATAGTTTTTTTCTTTTACCAGACAATATACTAGAGTAAAATATTTACTAAGGTTATGGAAATTATATGAAATTAATTTCCGATGTGTTTGTCATTTTATTATTTATAGGGATGGGTCGATACCAGATTTTATCGATACTCGATACTCGATACCGTCAACATTTCCAGTTTCAATAAATAGATACATTAAAAATTAAAAGTTGAAAGAACTGTGTAATACCAGCTAAATTAAGTGTGCATATTTAATGAGAGAAAATTTAATATCATCAGTAGCCTATAATTATTTTTAAACTCTACATTAAAACTAAAGGTTTGACAGAAAACGAAACAATTAAGAATCTCTTCTGTTTGGATTTTAAAAGACGGAAAGTCTTTATTTATGACTAGACAAAAGTCACAGAGTGGTTTTCTCCATTTCAAGGAGAAATAAAAGTATTTAGGGGAGAGTTGCCTAAGTTGGACCTCCTTCATATTTCGCTATGTGTTAGTAACTTAAACCTTCAAGTTGGCTCTTCTGGTGAGAAATGTTGTCAAGGACGTGTGAACCAACGGTCAGTTGGCTGCAGCCTTTGAAGAAAGAATAACTGCAATTATTGTGTTTTCCTCGTTTGTCTAACAAGAGTCGCGCTACAAATTAAAAGCTATGTGTAGAGTAAGAGTAAGCAAAATAATTACCTACATTATATTTTACAACTGCCTTTCATTAGTTAATAACTACATATCGTAAAACCGGTTTTACATTTTGTGAGTCCTTGTAGCATCATATTTCTTTACATGGCGTCCAGTTGCCGAAGTTGGACCACTGCGTGTTTCCTAATTTGGACCACCATAACTTCCATTGTTCATCTCAGCGTAGAGGCAGATTTGGTATATTTGGTATATCTTACATTTTATATGCAATTTGTTTCTTAGGTTATTCTTTGTTTCTTATTTGAAGCACTTTATCAGCACAAAACAGTTTGCTTCTAATTTACAAATTATAATTAATGGTTTTGTATAATAGGCCCTAACTAACTTACTTTAAATGTCATGTATGCCTAGTAAATTTGTTAAAATACAGGTTCTATAAAATATTACAATTATTTTTTTTTTACTCAGTTTTACCATCGGTCCAACTTAAGTAACCGGTTTCCTAATTCGGACCATTTACCGACTTCTAAATTTTAAATTGTAGGCCTTGGAGATATAAATAAAATAAAATAAAATAATAAAATAAGCCCATTGGCATCCCTTTTGGGCAAGGGCCTCCTACCGATCGTAGGGCTGGCTCTAAGTTTGCTCGCTCGGTGAGCCGGTCCGTGCGAGCTCTTGGAGATATACATCTATACAAAATATAATACTACCAGATGGAAGTGTATAAAGTGTAGATTATTGTACGATATATTTTGTATCAATTAAATACATAATAAAGGCGTGGGGTAACAAAATGTAAAATCGGTCCAACATAGGCATTCTTCCCCTACTATATCTAGTAGACTACTAAAAGCAGAAAGAGATATCGCATTTACTTAAATTGCAGGATTACCAAAGTATCGAAAAAGTACCGAGCGAGTTTTCTGAAGTATCGCTCGATGCAGATACCATGCAAGTATCGAGAGTATCGAGGTATCGAAAGTATCGGGGACCCATCCCTAATTATTTAGTTTGGTTTATCTTACTTTTTTCCAAAGCACAATAAACCAATTTTTGCCTAAGTACATTAGGAATATAGTTTGTTGCTTAATTATTATGCAGATAGTTAAATGGATGAAGGATTTGTTGCAACAAACGATATTACAAAGGTTTTTTTTATAGCTTATATTACAATCACTTATGTCAGCGACGTCCATACTTTTCGCACCGTGTGCACAATTCCGCCGAGTGTACGACTCGGACTCATACACCTACACAGTCAGTATTATCAGTCCCGTGAAGGGATGGGCTACGAAGGACAAAACAATAATTCCACGTCAAAAGTACGTTTTTTGTTATTTTGAAACAGTTTGATACAGCGAACTCGTATTTTTTCTGTAGCAAAAGGATGAAATATCATTGAGCACGTACATACAGAAAGAAATTGACTAAGATACTACTTTTACACAACTACACTAGCAACTACATTAGCACATTTTGAGTAGTATTTATTTATTAATTTACATTAGCACATGTTTGCTAATATACAACAATTTTAATTTAAGTTTTTGGTTTAATTGGTCTTGTATTCGTGAGCCAACAATCGCCTGCAAATCAGGTGCAAATGAACGTGTTACAAATAAGCATAAACAACTTCTCAAATTTTCATCCGAAATGCCTGCTCGCAACCTTGGTTTACTCAGTTTTAATACTGACAAGAATCATTGACATACCTATGTACGGAAGAGTCTGTCTCGCTCGCACATACTCCTCCCGCACTGTCGTTGTCCAATCCATTGCTCACATGTGCTGATTTGCACAGTGTTCATTTCCACATACTCACTCCAGTCCATTTAATACATTGATATGATCGGCCTGGGTGGCAAAGTCAGTATCGCGCTGACTTTCTGTGCCAGAAGCTGAGGTTCTATCAGACCCAGGTCGATGGCATTTATATGTCCGTAAATATGACAGGCCCATGTCTGTAGATTTACAGGCATGAAAAGAAAGAAGAAAGAAAGAAGAAAGAAAAAAAACACCAGCGTGCCAGAATTCCGGCACACCGGCGACGGTCACAGGCCTAAGTTGCAGTACATTCCCGTCGGTAGCTAACCATAAAATCAACCAATCTACATTGATATGATATAGTCTGAAATACGAATCAAATTTACCATGGCCGGAAGCAAATTGTGTTAATATGAAATCCGACATGAATAATTTACTCTTCATAAGACTACAAATATCAGGCAAGAAAAGTGATTAAAATTCAATCGTGAATCTCTTTTGATTTATAATTCTTGTTATCTGTATAGTTGGTATGTTTTTCAATAGGTCCTGCAGATTGGTTTCTCAACGTTTTTGGACAACCACCTGTGCAGGCCAAGATTTGTTTGCGTTTTTCCGACTTGTTCGTTTCTCTCTCAGATCAGTTATCTTTCTACAAAGGTTTGATAACTGCGGAGTAGCGAATACATTTTTCAAAGGTACAGTAATTTTAATAAATCATAGTCTTGGGTCGGGACGCTGTTCAGCGCAAAATGTCCTTTTTCAACGTCCAATTTGCGCAGGCGTTGTGGTATTAACAGTACACGATTTAGCTTCAGGAATGGACCTATTACACAATATAAAGTAACCTGGGCTGGATGTCGAGATATTGCTTCTAATTAGAGTGGCGAAATACTGGAGTAACTTGACCTAAAAATCTGTAGGTCCCGTTTACCGCTGATATCTGGCCGTAAGGAGTTCCAGATGCGGGAAGTGGTTACAGTGAACGAGACGAGTATAGAAATGTCTGATGGCATGGAATTGACAATAGATTATTATTCTTAGATGGTATGTCGCTGTTATGTTGAAGACATGCTTCTTTATTATTATTATTATTATTATTATTATTATTATTATTATTATTATTATTATTATTATTATTATTATTATTATTATTATTGCTGTTAATATTACTATTGTTATTATTATTATTATGGGGAAAACCGAACTTTGCGCCCCATGCGAGTCCCTCACTCCAACTCTCTAACTCCCTCCCCTAGCGGCGGCATTTGAATTACTAGTAGCGACGGTGGCGCCATCTCTTAATGAACTGATGAAACAGAAAAAATAATTTATTTCTTATTTATTCTCTTCTTCTCTTCCTTTCCCGTCTCCTTCCTCTCACCTCCTCTTCAGCCTTCCTACCTATTTGACACCTATTCCTAATAGTAAATTTTGGATCTACCGGGATTCGAACTCGGGACCCCTAGCATTATAGCCAGGAGTCTTAACCAATACACCACGAGTGAATGTTGAGCTATGAAGGAAGCTTTCGTATATTTGAGTTATGATGGGGGGGTTTCATGAGTTTTAACGCAAGAATCGGCTTTTATAATTTTGAGATATTTTGTTAGTTGTGAAAAGAGTAGTATTGGTGCTAGAGGTGTACAAATCTCGATTTTAGCTTGCCCATACCCGCTTGAACGCCAGGCAAGCAAGTTGCCAGCGTCATAGCTAGCGAGCAGGCAGGTTTCTTTAAGCTTGATGGGTAAGGTCAAACCCAACCTAGGCAAGCCAGAATAAGCTTGCGACATTCCTATCAGCTAAACAACTGTAGTTGCTAAGTGTAGGTAATACTTTCTTGCTTTTCTACATGCTGGTAGAAGAAATTCATCATGCAGATAAATAAAAGGTGGATAAAGTATTAAAAATCGTTTTAGTGTCTTAACACATTTATAATTTTTATTATTAGGTAGATTTCGAAGAAAAATCTACATATTGCAATCGATACCATGTCATGACTTTCGAAAAATTCTCTCATATCTTTACGTTTTATGCCTCCCCAAGTACGAAACCACCGCCTGTTCAAAAAAAAAATTGTGATATATATATATATATATCTTTACACGCTAGTGGCCGTAATTTTGAAGATATTTTACCCAAATTTTATTATGTTATTTCTAGGCCCAATAGTTCGGACACGGTCGTTAATGAGCAAAATTAGCCTAAGGGGGTGGTCGGGGGAGGAGGTTGAAATTTTAAAACATTTATATCTCGGCCCCTATGAAGTATAGAGGGAAACTTTGTTTCAATAAATTAGAGTACTCCTTATGGAGTTCACAGTGACACCAACGATTCGGGGGTTTTGGGGGTACGAGTTGGGTTGGGGTGGGAGGATGGAAATTAGATTTTTTTTTAACTACGGCTTGTGGGGTATCGTTGAAAAGCTCTTGATGAGTACTTTACAAATCAATAACTAGTTTCTTGATAGTTCTCATATAAGGCGAGATTTGAACGTTTGAAAAAGTTCTCTTTCCTCTTTTTTGCAGTTATTATTGCAGGTTTGTCATGCCAAGGCTAAAGAAGAAGAGTGCTACGCAGCGACAGTAAATTAAACCAAAAGCACTTCGAAATCTACCTCAGCCTGTAGGCTTGCCTAAAGGGATTTTTGTTATTGTTATTATCGATTTTATGATGTTTTCTCGAAAATGTTTGAAAATTTTTCCTATGCCGGACTAGTACCTTTGTTCATTGATAATTCAAACTCTCCATATTTTAGTTTCTCCTCGGCTTCCTTCAGGGTAAAATTCTCTAAACACATCTGAAGTTCCTCAACTAAGTAACTGCACGACTTACCAGTGCACTGATATACCCAGTTTCATATTCTTTCCGCCAGGCCTTGCAGTTTCCATAGGCCCCGTGAAACCCACCAGGTTTAGAGGAGCTTGTGCCTCATAGCGACAGTATTGCTTATCATCGTAGTAATCTGGCTTGCTCACTTGTCAAGCAAGTTAAAAGCTGTGACTGGTTGCAGAATTTCAAAGGGGCAAGCAAGCTAAAATCAGAATATGTACACCTCTAATTGGTGCAAGGGAATTTTCCTGCGTCAATTAAGCAACATTTTATGTTATATTACGGCATTTTTTATGATTACGAAATATTATGTATGGTACAAGGGTATTTTTTGTATTGTGAAATAGCCTATTTTATTGAAGGGTCGTTTTTATAATTGTGAAATCTTATGTGGAGGTGCAAGGGGTTTTTTATTGTGAAATATTAGGTGACATGTCAATTGCAATTATTCATTACCGGCGTTGAGGTTGAACAGCGGCTACAGGCATGGTGGCATGCACGCGGGAAGCAGCCAGGCGGAGAAGCGGCCAGGCGAGTGGCGAGTGGAAAGGGGAGCAGCATGGGGCGCAAAGTTCCAATATGCCTTATTATGTTCTCTATGACGACACCTGTTTTAACAATAATATTGTCACAATGCTGATTGCCCAGAATTTACGAGAAACGACAGAGCCTGGAAAGGTCGCGGCCCCTATTGGCCGGACGGGAGGCGTGGTTTAGTGAGGCACGGAGCAGCGAGTGGACCGCGCTCCGTGGGGAGAAGGCCTGTAGAAAGGAGCTGCGCGCTAAGGGGTGTGACCGCGCACCGCGCAGGCATTCTAGATTAAACGCGGACAGAGATTTCGAGACATCGGCTCCAGAATATTCGTCGGGACTATATAAGCTCGTCAGCGGACAGCGAGAGTCAGTCAATGAGAGAACAGTCAGTCAGTAACAGTCAGTAACAGTGAGAGAGAGTCAGCGTCAGAGTGTAAACTGAACGGAGAGGACTGATAAGCGCGACCTCAAGTAACTGTGACTTGAGGAGCTGAGGAGCCAGTGACCGGAGGGACTAGTCAACGGAGGAGCTAGCGAACGGAAGACCAAGTCAACGGGGAACTAGTGGCCGGAGGGACTAGCGAACGAAGGAGCTAGTGAACGGAAGAGCTGGTGAGCTGATCTGGACTGGACTGGGACAGTGCTGTGACGTGGAAGTGAGCACCGAACAGAAGAGTGAACTGGAGAACATTCAGGAGTTTTCTGGCTGTATAGATCATTGTTATCGGAAATAAAGGAACCTCCATTCTTCAATTAGAAACTACGTGTTCTGATTTCGAACCCCGACGAGCCCTTGTTGAATATGCTGTCTTTACTTAACTCCACATTCTTGATACATTCCTTGTTCTTGCATACATAAAACTATAATGAAATAAATAAGACACCTTTTCACGAATCTTCCATATCTTCATGGTTTTATTAATAAGAAGCAAAGAATCAAGTTTAGTGGGAATCGAATGTGCTGTACTATAACCTATCAAGGATTTAAAAACATTTGCGGTGCGCGGCGTATGGTAGTTGTTATAGTTATGGTTATAGTTGTTGTAGTAGTAATGGCAGTAGTAATTTATTGTTTACACAGTTCAGTGTTTATAATACATACATGCACAAGTGTAAGGTGAACCAAGTTTTTAACTATAGAAAAAGCGGGAATTAAGAGCAATATAAATTTTCAATGTTGTGAAAGCAATCGTCTGAAAGGAACAATTTTAGAGATCTGATTTCTGAGCTGTGATGTAAGGTGGGCTAGAGTTGGAGCACAACTGATAAGGAGATGAGAAGTGTTATGTGTGTTATTAGAATGATAACCACAATTAATTTTGAAAAGGTTTCTGTGAGATAGGCAAAAAGTGCAGTGTGAAAATGATTCAAGGGAGGGTTATTATCTTATGCTCTTGGAATAACGGCTTTCAAAGCACAAACATTCTGTATATCATATAATGGCTAGCTGCCCCCAAGCAATTAGAAGGTTACATTGTATTCTTGAATATACAAAACTGTAATAACAGGAGTGAAGTGTTTTTATTTCAGTGAGAAAATAGCTTAATGAAGAGATACTAGATAAGTACTTACATGCATTGTCTGTGAACTTTCCAATTAAGATGGCAGTCGACAGTTACCCCTAATAATTTTGAATTTGTTGCATCTTCTGTTCTCATATTCCTGGAAGAAATGTTTGACTACTGCGTTTTTAATGAATCGGGGTTTGAAGTGTACGAATTTAGACTTAGGTGCATTAAGAACTAAGTAATAATAATAACAATAATAATAATAACAATAATAATAATAATAAGATGTTCAAAACCGGGAAATCTTCGGGAAAAAAATTCGCAATTGGAAAATTGACCAAGAACAAAAACCAAAGAAGAAGACTAGAACAACGTGGTCTAAAGAGAGAAAGAAAGCCAACAGTAAAAGAATGAAAGAGATATGGGCACAAAAGAAGGCAAATGCACACCTCTAAGTACTTTGCGTAGTCTTAACGGGCTTATTCGCATATATATATATATATATATATATATATATATATATATATATATATATATATATGTATATATAATAATGACAATAATAATAATAATAAAATAATAATAATGAAAGTAATAATAATGACTTAAGAAACAATAATTTTCATTCATCAGTTGTTGAAATCTAGCATTATTCGCGAAACTGTGACTTATATTATCTACAGAATGAATGAATGAGGTATAACTAGGCAATTTATGGATAATGGTTTATCGGGCTTCCAGCCGGAGGATTTTTACGAGCTTTCGGGAACTATCTCTGCTGCCATTTACCATCTTCTTCGGAGAAATTAGCTAATTGGGAAAAGGTGTGTGTTATATAGGACAGACGAATAAATGCTAGATTCCTCCTATATAACACAGATATTTTCGACTTAGCTCATTTCTGCCAAAAGATGGCAGCGGAGCAAGCCGCTGAAAGCTCGCTAAAAATCCTCCAACTCACCCGGTTGTGAGCCCGAGAAATCATTATCCATTCTCAACTTCTCAAGTCACACATCAGGCAACTTATGTAAAAAAAAAAAAAATAGTTTCAATAGCAAATTTCGAGTTGAGAGGCTAGTTACAAACTCTTCCACCGAACGAAACAGTTATTTAAAAGACCTTGTATTTTTAAGACTACATTTTTATGGTTAGTTATTTATGACACATTTTAGAAACGGTGTTGTTATATGTGAGAAGAATATTCGTTCGGAGTTATTGTGAAAGAAGAATTTCACGTGTAAAAACTATATGGCAGAAGCTGAGTTTACAATAAAATAATAGTCAGAAATAAAAGAAGGAGCCGGCGGAAGATCGTGGAAATGTTTTCTACAGGCAAAGCCTTGCAACTGCACTCTAGGGTGCTGTTCATGTTTTAATCGTGCATAAAAAGCTGAGATGTTTATCCTTTACTTCACAGAGACAACATTCAAGTGCGGTTTCTTAACAACATAACGACCTTAAAGTCAGTTTGCAATGTGTAACCAACTTTTCCTTCTTATTTGTTTTACCACTGTTTCAAAAGCTCCGCCAAACTAGAGCGACAGATACAATAAAATCACTCAATATTTCAAAATTACTCTGGTGTTTTATGACAGGTAAATGTGTGATATAAAGAAACCATACCACTTTGACTACTTCTGCGAACCGTGCAGCGAGTAAAGGACCATATGTATATACCGGGATTCGCAGTTTAGTATTATTTGATTCGATAAAGATTCAACCAAAACCTATCTGTATTCAAATTAGTCCCCCAAAAATATAGTATAATCCCTAGTCCGTAGTTTGGATGTAGTGGTGTAGTGGTTGAGTCACTGAGTTAGAAACCGGAAGGTCGCGGATTCGGTCCCCGATGAGGTCATTGGGACTTTTCAATTGGCCTAATCCTTCTGGTGGCGCTATGACCCTGGGGTCGTGACAGCTTCTAACAGTAACGAGTACCGGGAGCAATCCTGGCTGACCACCTTACCACCATGTGCCGAATGTCTAAAATCTGGGAGTTTCAAACTCTTGGAACCCTTAGGCCTTCACGGCCTGTCTAGGGGACACTTTATTTTACTTATTCCATAGTTTTTGTCGAATTGATTGTAAAACATCCAGTTTTATTGTAGAGTAAACCTGCCAAATATGGGCCCCTATGATATTCGGCGTGATTCGTATTGCCATCTTCAAATTCAAGTCAGATATCCTTCAACACGACTCAAACAGTGTCACGGTGTGTTTAGTCTGTGTGAGAACCTACCGCGAGAGCTCACACAACATCATTTTTAATTTCGTTGGTTTTGAAGTTTTTGCAGCGTTTGACGTCACTCCATATTATTCATCAGAGGTAAGATATATTAATATTTAAGTTAGTATTTCTTAAGAAGCTGTAACTGAGGTATAGAAACATTATGATACATAAAGATTTCAGACTCAAGTTGCTTGTAGAAAAATGGATGACCGCTGTACATTATACCTGCCTTTTATGGGCCAGGGGCCCATATTAGGAAGGTCATCCATTGTAAACCCAAGTAAGTGAAATAGATCCATTCTGACTGTACACAAAATTCAGTCCAAGTGAATTTCATTTGTGAGAAATGCCTGAATGGCTAAAGAAAGCATTAGCAATATTGTGTCTTAATTTTTAATAATTTTTTGTAGGGGCCCATAATAGGACATATACCTTCCTAATATGGGCCCCTCTTACTATTTAAATAATCTATTATATTTGCAATTACTGTGTAACAAAAACTCTTTTTTTGGTCTCATCATCTATAATAAATGCTATTGAATACATTTGGTGCTTTATAAAGTCTTGAAAAAATTATGAACCGGAAATATCAGCAACTTAAAAAAAGGGGCCCATATTTGGCTGGTTTCCTCTACCTGATGAGTTTGGGAATAACGACGTAGTGATTACACTGAACTCCTTAAAATCTTACCTTTCCTAAGAAAATTGCATTGACAGAATAAATAATGTAATTTTCCTTTGAAGGAAGGATATTCCTATTATTATTAAATTAGTGTACTGAATATAAACCTATTTATTTCTACAGTGAGTTTCAAACATGAAGTCACTGGACTTCTATAGCGCATAGCGCTCAGCATTCACCGGGAATCGACGGCCAATCGCAGCGACAATTTTTAGCTCCCTCCGCTACTTCAATATCCCACAGAAGCTACAAGTGAAAGTTTAACCATATGAAAATAAGAATTTCAGTATTTAAGTCACCGATCTTAAAGTAGATGTTGAAAACGATGTCCTATCTGTTCTGCAAGTATCTGACAACGAAGTAAAACATTCTGGAACGATTTGTGCTGCTGTATTTATGATACTTCACAGATTCTCTTCAATCTGTAATAATTCTTTCCGAGTATGCGGGTTATTATATTACTTTTTATTAAGATTTATCTAAGTCCCACCAAATCTGGAGTGCTAGATGGTCATAGTCAGTGATTATTTATTTTCTCGTCGTCAATCATTGTAGGGAGAACAGCCTTTTGAGTGATTTGTCGAGTCGACTGTTGCTCCGTCTTGGTGAACGCAGGCATACTGTCTTTTTTATTCAGTAAGTCCACCGAAAATAGCTTCATTATTTCAGTTACATACGTTTCTTATTCATTATTTCGAAGTGAAATAATGGACATATTAGGCACAAGTGAAAATCCTTATAACCTCATCTAGGATCGAATCGGGTTTGTAGCACAGTGTTTTAACGAATCTGCACAACTACATACCCTCTATTAATTGGTTTATTAGCATATCAATCTCATTTTACCTCCTTTAATGTTGTCTGTTACTAATTTGTTATGTGGCAGTCTTGCAACACAGGGTACTTGTCTACATGTTCATTTAAGTCTTAAACTTTGATAAAATTGCATAAATTCCTCTCCTAAGTCTCTAGTTCATATAAAAGCCCAGCTCATATCGGATTCAACTCGCCAACATCTCGCCGTGATTGTTCATCCTTATTATGTTAAGAAATTAAAATTTTAACTCTCAGCAATCTTTCAACATCCAAGCCGATGTAGGCCTATATTTTACCTCAAGACAATATAATTTTGTGTTTTTGAGACCTTTGGAAGAGGGAAGTCATTAATTTATAAGAGCCTGTAAGAATATAAATTTAAAAAGTACAAGGCAATAAAGGTGCAATGAAATTACGGTTAGTATTGTCATCCTCCGGAAGGGACTATAAACCGTGGTCCCCATGGCGTACATTCACGACGCCTTTAAGAACTTCAAGAACATCCTATAAATACCATGGTATACGCTTGGTGAGCTGTCTAGTCATTGGGCTTACGATTAGAGTTTGTGCATAATAATAAAGATATGAGGTGAGTCACTAGAGCCAACCGTTGCCTATATTGGTCGCATTACCTAAGTTAATGTGTAATCATACTCAAAATCACTCTTCATAATCTTCTCCTCGACAACCTGTCATTGCAATATTTTCCAGAGGTTAGCTTCTTTACATTCAGTTCTTGCCATTGCTATTCGCGTTACCCAAAATACTTCTGGGGCAGTGATTGTTCACATTATGCTTCTTCCTGTAGGCAGCATCAGAGACAGCGAGTGTTTCATTGCCACATTCGAGCTCGGACAATGGAATTATTGCAGCGGTGCAGTGAGGTGTCTAACACTCGCCTGCTCACTGTCCTGCCCAATGTCCTGCCGTAGTGGGCTGAATATAATCGGGGTAAGAGCAGGGCAGTATGTAAACACCTCACTCGTCTTAATCATGCTCCTGCTCTTGCCGCTGTTCTGTTCTCCCTTTGAAAAGGGGGCGGCATAATGTGAACACGCATTGCCTTCGATGCTGCCACAGAAGTATCTTTGGCAGTAAATAGGGCAACGCGAGTAACAACGGCAAGAGCGAATGTTAACGAGACATAAAATTCGACATATCAACTTCATTACATTGACGTAATAAATATACTAAAAATGTTTGCAAGGAATTGGTATTTTTTATTCCACTTTAATTGATGGCTTGATAAAATCAATAACACTTATGTACTTGTGGTGAAGTTGGCCCAATTTAATGTTTTTATTTAATTGCCAACGATTCTATTCCTATTTACTATTATATACAGAGTGTTCAAAAATCCAATGCGAAAATTGCTAGGGATGATTGAGATGCCAGGAAAAAACATGTAGGCCTATTGTTAAAGAACCATTGGTCGGGAACTCTATTGATTGAGTACTGAATATTTACAGGTAATTTGAGACGAGATGAAGTTGTCGGGCGTGGGTGAGAATTAAACGATGTGACCATGATTTACTTTACTTTATTGTAGAAATCAGTGTTCAATTATAATAAATGTTCCAGTGACAATCATGAACCCCATAGCGATGCCGGTAAGGATCTATTAAAGAGCTACTCAAAATGAGTTTCTCACTCATGATTTTATAAGAAAACATTCATAAAGTCTCCTTTATCATCCCTGGCAGTTTGGACATTGCATTTTTGATCACTCTGTATAACTGTTAAGAAACAGTAACTAGATAATTAAAGGATGTCATGGTTGGATCAGATAACCAAAGTTGTACTCTCTTGGCCAAACTTTTCTCTTCCAGGAACATTAGCTTACCACCTGTCACTCTGCCGTTAAAAGGGTTAATTGAAAGAATTGTGTAATTGATATGTATATATTTCCAATATGTAATCCAGAGTGTTTCATGAAACATATAAATATTATTTCTGGGAACCACTCTAGTTCTAATAATAAATAAATTCCTGTTTCATTCATTGTGATGGACATATTAACTGCTATTTTAACGAAGGTACTTTCTTCCCACTCGACCCGCAAATTTAATGAAACCTTTCTGATTATTCTAGTTCCCGGACTGCTGTCATTATTACGGAAGACTGGAACTATTCCCCAATTAAAATTATATTAATTACCAGAGTGAAACCCATAACATAGTAATTACTTTCCCGTATTATAATTCGTACAGCGAAATGAGCAATTCCTCTGGCAAATGCTGAGCTTTTACATGTAGAAGAGCAGGAAATCACCTACACTGTTTTGAAACTTCCAGTGATGTACCTTTATGAAAATAATGCTGTTTACATAATAACAAAAGGGAAGATCTTAAAATGACAATGGTTTGTTTTGGAGTAGACATCATCGCAACTGGTCAACAACTTGCTGTTGTTAACTACTAACTTAAGTAATTGCTATTTATGATACAAATGGTAAAAGAGATTTTATTTTTCGAGTAGGCATGTTTGCTAAACAAGCCCGTAAGGAGCATATTAGAGCCTCGAGCTGCCCTACCACCTACTAATACATATACACATGCACATGCGCAGACAAAGGTGATTGGCTTTCTGGTGTACGGCTGCCAACACAAGAAATGGAGTCGACAATGCCTTTCAACCACTATATATATATATATTCTTCAAAACAATTGATTATTTAAAGGGGAATATACCCGTACGGTGTCGTGCACATCAGCATAGTATTTTTATCTTGTAATATTATCGTGCTCATCGCCACACAGCCAGTTGGGGCTAGGGGTGGACAGCCTCCTTCACCACGACTGCAAGGCAGCACCCCTTAGCTACCGCGGCTAAGGAATCCGGTCGTTGATATCGTAGATAGGTTAAGTCAGGTTAGGTTAGGTTAGGTTAGGTTAGGTTAGGTTAGATTAGATTAGATTTGATTAGATTAGATTAGGTTAGATTAGGTTAGATTAGGTTAGATTAGGTTAGATTAGGTTAGATTAGATTAGATTAGATTAGATTACATTAGATTACATTAGATTACATTAGATACATTGCATTGCATTGCATTGCATTGCATTGCATTAGGTTAGGTTAATTCAAAATCTCATTCAATCGCAGGCAGATACTTTATGAATGATTTCTGAACAATACAATTATAATATTAATTTACACAGTATGTATCTATAATAATAAAAGGAAGTGTCTGTCTTTTTGTCTATCTAGCAGTTACTGTGAACTCCATTGCATTCTATACGATAATGTAATTCCAACTTTGTCTCTATGTCCACCCCTACGAAGGGTGTGGGGCGATGAGCAAGATGATATTGCAAGATAAAAATACTATGCAGATGTGCACGAAAATGCGACTGTGCCGATGTGCACACAACCACTCGTACATTGAATTCTCCCAGAAATGTGATTTCATAATAAAGTCAGCTTTCTGTATGTAGCTTCTTCAGCTCCATGAAAAGTAATTACCTAATATATACAAACTTCTGGAATTTAAATTCTCTCAGGTACACTGTTTTTCTCTTATTTACAGCAAGTAAGCTCATTGAAAACCATTCCCACTTTATCTACATCTTTCACAAGTTTTCTTGCATACTTATTTGAGCGTTTTATAGCATGAAGTAAAATGTTTCGGTAGCCTATTTAGAAGGTCTTGAAAAATAATTTGTAAGCATTCAATAATTTTTATTCTTGCCAAAGAAAATAAAAACATCCTAGTTAAAAATTCTGCTTCAAGTTGTAGCCACTGGAGAAAAATGGAAGAAATGCCGAGTTAAGTTGTATTCTAAGATTTGCATCTTTAAAAACAACTGATCTTCATTCTCAGGATAGTCCATAAATATACAAATATCTTTAAATATGGATTGTGCCTCAGAATAACCGAAAAAAGTTATGAATCACATCGTATTTTAATGCAATAGAATAGCCACTTTAGAACCAACGGTCGAACGTTACAAATATAAATACAACAGGCATTGGAATGATAAGGCTCATCGCTATTTATTTTGTAAATTTTTGTAAGAAAATTTTATAATAATTAGTTTATTAATTATATGTTTAATATTCTATTAATTTGAAGTAATAATGTTAACACTATATAGAGCTACACTTTCCAATCTTACTAAGCTATAATAATTCTTTATTGCAACCAAACTGTTGTATTGTAATGTAAGGTGGAAGATGGAATGATATATGGCAGTCTTACTATAAGCTACTGTCTGTGAGTGAAAGTTCATTGAGATAGAGCAAGAAGTACTTGTAAGGGAAAAAGGAAAGAAGGGTGGTTGGTGGATGGAGTTATTTTGAGTAACTAAACTATCCTTTCTTCCTCGATTATAGCTCCACATTTTACGAAAAATGCATATTTCGAGCTCTTATGCTCCATAAAATCTAAACTGCGAAACCAGTTTCATACCACTACTCATTGAAATAATAAGTTGTGCTATGTCACATCTCATTATTCGTAATGTCTTTCTTCGTTTTCACAGACGTTACCTTGATGGACATGGTGCATTCCAATACTCAGGCGACCTAATTGAAAGTGCGATTTGGTGCAATACACAGCTTATAGTAATATACAATAGTATGGATCAACATAATCATCCATTATGTTAATATTCACGGCTAGTGCTCGCTGGAAAACAGAAATATTTAACTGATCGTAGTGAGGGTAGCAAGAGAGAGTCGGCTTGAAGATTACGTGAAATACCTTACATATTGGATTCTCTCTCTCTCCTCACATACAAACGCTAAGCATTCCCTTCTTCTGCCAGGATATTTGAGTGGCTTGATAAATCCACTGAGTAAGCTTACAGATCTGGTGTCAGTAGAACGTTTTCCTCAGAAATCTGATGTACGATTCCGTCCTTTGCAGTTCTCCCTTTGTAGACATCGTTGGACTCGATTGTCAACGCAAACTTTCTTCCGAGAAAGAAATTCTTAAGATGCTGTGAAATGTCAATATTAACGTTATACTATAACTGGAGGAAAGTGATGGAAGCCTGAAGGAAAGATAGATTTAACACACTGTTTGCATCTTGTACGTTGATACTCCCTAGACATTTTCTAAAGCCGTTATAAAAATAATAATGTAAAAATCAGCGTTTATAATTTCGTATTTTTTTTCTATTTAATACAGATTGGAACCCTAGGACTCCGAGCTTTTTTTTCTTGTCTTATGGACTCCAAATTGGAGGTTCATTGTCTCCATTGGATTAAATGACCCTTAAGTGAAGAAAATGAACATTTTTTGTTTTTTATTTTAAAGTGATTTTGTGACCTTTGGAGCATGTTGCTAATTTACAGTGCGTGTAATTAGTATGTATTATTAACATTAGGAATCCATTTTGTTTTCCGTTTCCCGGACTCCAACTAAATAGATGAAATAACTTTTAAGTGAGAAAAGGGAATAACTAATTATTTTGATATTCCGTTCAAAGCGATATTGTGACCTTTGGAACATGTTGCTCAAATTGTTGTAAGCTCTTGTTCCATTCTTGCTTCTCACATTTGGTTCTGTCATACTCATACTAATATTTTTTGTTCAACCACAATATAATACATGTGACCTACCTGTATTATAATTATGTCCTTTACTATATACATTTTCATTATAACACTGTTCCGTGTTCCACAATAATCGATACCACACCAATCTAGAAACCTTGAGAGCAGCAAATGAAACTGCGTTATGAACAACCTGTATTTAAATAAAATAAATATTCTGTTCGTGTTAATGTTAATATTATACGAATCTCAATTCATTTCGTGTGTGCTTTAATGTGCGTTATTTGACTTTAAGCGTAAAGACAAGCCCTGCGGCCTGCAGGCCATGTGGCCTGCCATCTATCGAAAGAGACGAGAACTACTAAAAACTGTTTTCCCAGAGTTGTTTACGTCATCAATTGTGAGGTATTCTACAAACCCAAAACTTAAATTTATAATCATGTTCGAAATAAACAGCCGTAAGGAACTAACTTGTGATGGTAATTAGGACACATATATGAAATGAAAACATACTCGCAAACAAACAAACAATTGCTTTTATAGGCTCGTTGCATAATGCATTATTATTTATTACAGTCAAATGAATAACGTTAATAACAAAATTAGACAGTTTTCCTGTAAACAATATTATATAAAAGAGGAGATGTGCCCAAGTGAGCATTAAGATCGCGTCACTTGACAAAATTTTGTTCATGCAGTACTCTGACATAGATTTTGTTCTTTTGTCACACTTCAGAATATGATACCTATCGCACTGTTTCTCGCATAGTTCACAAACACAATTTTCACAAGGCTCGTGGTATTTCTTGGTCTTGCATAGTTCATGATGGAAACCATGGACAGCTAATTATATTATGACATGTCTCTGGGGTTGGTTTTCCTTAGTCCAGGATCTGTCCAGCATCACACTTGAGCTGTAGAAGTCTACGTGGATCTCTCGCCGCTTTTCCTCTCTCTCTTCCATCAGCTCATAATTTGGACCGGTTGGTGGTAGTAAGTATTGTAGCCGGATATCTTCTAAGAAGAAGATCTCTCTAGTAAGTTCGTAGACTAGCCGAGATTTGGTATTTGGTATTAAACAGTATTGCAGAGACAGTAAATCAGAGTAGGGTGCCTCTGTAAAAATAATTTCAAACGAACAAGAATAAAATTTTAAAATGTGTGCTCATCGGAGTAGTTGGGTTATTAGTTATTAGGCAACATACACATGGTATGTATGTATGTATGGTTCAGGGGCTGAGCCCTGACGGGCTCGCGCACGTAGGTCACATAGGCGGGTCCATTACATACACATGGTACTGTTCACCTAATAGCCTACACCTGAAATCCATATACTACTCTCGAACTTTAACGCTAAAAATGTCGTTACTCTTACACACAGCGCGCTTTCTGTCACTAGTATTTAAAATGCAATTGAATGATATCCTCGCTCTTCAAGTTGTCCACACTTACAAAAGAAGTGTAGATGCGAGCACATAAACATTGTTGTCCACATAAACACTCAATTTCGAAGTTTACCGATAAGTAAAAGGAAACATAACAGGTTTGATAAAAAAAAATAGTCATGATACAAGTAGCAAAAGAGAGATTTCATTTTTGCGCTTAGGTATTTTTGGGAAATGAGCCCGCAAGGGCGAGTGTAGCAATCCTATGAGAAATAAAATCCTTTTGCGATGTGTATAATACACAAATCTTTTAGTCATCCCATAATATTTATGAAATAATAATAAACATTAGGTTTTCCTAATGAATTATATACCTTGGAGCCATATTGGCGCTCGAGCTGCCTTTCCATCTACTGCCGTAATACACATGCATATTCGCCGGTAAAGGTTATTGACTTGCGGGCGCATGGCTACCAACATAAGGAATGGTGTCGACGACCCCTTTCAACCACCACGTAGGCCGATGACGTTTAATGATATACTGTACAAATATTAGCAACTAAAAGAGTATTTGCCATGTGATTAAAACCAAAGTTGATTGCAATGGATTTTTAACACTAGTGCGGAAGATTGCAAATTTTATTTCCTGTCTCTTGTGTTAGAAGTTTTATTTTTAATTTAATCTGTCTTAAAAGCATTTTCAATTTATTTATAGTAATATTGGATGTTTCTCTTCATGTCAGTGGTTCGATTTTTACATTTATTTTGCTTTTCTGTTATGGCCATAACTGTTACTCGAACGAGTTGGTTACTTTAAGGACGGAGGGGTCAATTTTATCCAGATTTATATAACTGCATATAACATGTTTGTGATTACTGTTATTACATTTATTGCGTGTTTTGCCTGTTTTACTTACCTAACAATGAGTTGCAGTATCAACATATCCCATTGTTGTTGAAGGCATTTACAGGAAATTATTGTTTCTGCTTTGTCGAAGCACGTTCATTTCAGTTGCATGTTTGTCACGTTCAGACGTAAGTCCAGTGACCTATTTTGATAATACAGTGAGTCCCACGCAAGAGTTGGCCAATGACGCGGGTTTCTGCGTCGCGGCTAGCACAGCTCCAACTCCCGAGCGATCGGGTGAAATATCTACGCAAATAATGCCGCGGTCGGTGTAATGATTCAGGTTCTCACATTTACAGTTAAAAATTTACAGTTAAAATTTCAATGAAAATAACCACGTACCTCATCACAAGAGATGTTGGAAATGTTCTCCTCTTGCATCCACACAATACTGGCACCTTTTTAGGAACTTTTCTTTCACGCGCGTAAGTTCAGCTTCCGAGATAGAGTTAATTTCTTTTGTGATATTGTCTTTAAGTTCTTCTTATGTATGGCAAATTGACCTATAGACTTTATTTTTCAAGTTTCCCCATAAATAATATTTACATACTGTTAGAAATACTTAAAGACAATATCACATAGGCCTATCACAAGAGAAATGAACTCTGTCTCGGAAGCTGAACTTATGCGCGTGAAAGAAAATTTCCTAAAAAGGTGTCAGTATTGTGTGGATGCAAAAGGAGAACATTTCCAACATCTCTTGTGATGAGGTACGTGGCTATGTTCATTGTAATGTTAATTGTAAATGTGAGAACCTGAATCATTACACCGATCGCGGCATTATTAGCGTAGATATTTCACCCGATCGCTCGGGAGTTGGAGCTGTGCCCGCCGCGCCGCAGGAACCCGCGTCATTAGCCAACTCTTGCGTGGGACTCACTGTATTATAAACAAATGAGTCCGCCGGCGTGGTCTTGTGGTTAGCGTCGCTGACTACAGATCCGTTGGCCCGGGTTCGATTCCCGGTACCTCCTCGGATTTTTCTGAGGTAGGGATGTCTGGCAGGGGTGCACTCAGCCTCGTGATTCAAAATTGAGGAGCTACTTGATAGAGAAGTAGCGGCTCCGGTCAAGAAAACCACCATTAACGGCCGTGGGTGTCGGCATGCTGACCACATGCCCCCCAATCCTGCCATCTGCCTACGGGAGATGACGCAGCGGTCGGGTGGTAGGCCAAGTCCCTCCAGGGATGTAGCGCCACGGAGTTTAGTTTAGTTTTATAAACAAATGACATTTCAAGACTGTGGAAGATTAATATTTTTTAAGCCGTAACAATCTGAATCCTTCATTCGTAAAGAATAATATGCTGAATTAAATAACACAGTGAAAGCGTTCGAATATTTTATTGTTTTCTGTTTCACAACCTGGTCAACTGTACAAAAGCCAAACATAAATATTCGTCTTTATACAATTTTTATTTTATTTGAGCAACATTTTGCACAGACAGACGAACAGCCAGATACCTTTAAGAATATTAAATTTTTATTCAGAGCACCTCAAAACGTAATAATGCTGAATACTAGCATTGAATTCAATATTTCTACTAATGTAGTACCTATTGTACAGGTAAGACACAGGATTTGCAGCCTGAGTCCCGCCTGCATCGTGATTTCCAGTGTCAGAGTTCGCAGCCAAAGGTCGAAATCTAGCTCGTACAAAGCGGCGATAGGGAGGGCAAATGCTCAAAGAATAAAAAAGTAATAAAAATAGGACACACGTAAACTTACACGAATAAAAAAGGCTGGCGGGTGCGATGCGAAGTAGTACGATGTACGATGTTGTACGCGTGAACCTATCGTTGTCGGTCTTACTCAAATATTTCATTTTTTTTTCGAAAATTTAGCTAGCTTCTTCAATGTCTGTGGACATTCCTTGATGCAGATAAAAATGAAAATGAAAATCATGTTTTTGTGTCAAACGTACAAAGAAGACATGGACTCTGAAATTTGTAATGCAATCAAATATCTGAAATGTCATTACAGCGACCATATCGAGAATCGAAGCCGTGACCATATTGTTGGTAGCGCTGTGCCTTAACTAACTGCGCCACGGGAAACCAATCTGAAGTAGGTGTTGGAAATTCTTATTCATAGGTATCTAACGGCGTATAAATTGTATATGGACAGAAACTAGGAAATCTTAAGTCCCCTTATCTCTGATGTTTGAAAAAATCCCCACATTCCTAAACTAACCAGCTAAAGGGTTGTGCCAAAAAAGGGTTGTGTCTGACAGACAGACACTTTGTCAGAATTTCGTAAACGTTCATGGTCTTTTCATATTCATCCAAAACTCAGGAGTCTATATATTTATGGTGACTATTCCATTCATACGACGCGTACGGTATTTGATATTGATTCAAACATTGTTTAGCAATGCCTCGGATATCGACCAATAACGGCCGTTTATCTTATAATATTCTTGCTACGAACCCGAGGATGCGGTTTTATCTGATAAAACAACTCGTTACTGGAAACATAAGGTATCAAAATGCAGTGATTACTTTGTTACATGCTGCCAGTGAACAGAATTAGAACACATTAATTTATAAACATAACTTGTTTGGAAATTGAAATACTATGGACCTAATAATTGTGAATTGGTTAAAAACACGATTTCGATTCGGTTCAAACCAGTTCGTGTGATTTTATTTTGTTGTTATGGCTTTAGCTTATCTGAATTATATTGTTAACTATTTCTCATACGTAATATTGGTAGCATTGGTTCGATTCATCGAATCTTTATTCATTTAGTACGTCGTGGTATCACAGTTGAAGGAATACTGATCTCATTTTAAATAACAAACTTAAGAAAGTAATTATTATTTATATGACCCGTTACAATTTATTCATGGAATAGTCTTAATACATCCCACACGAGATTACTAATTTCTTCAGATGAATTTACTCCTGCGCCGCAGTCGCGAATCTAAAATTAAACTCATAATCTCTCGTGGGATTATCTATTAAAACTCCATATTTCAGATCAAGGACCAGGGCTTTTGGTTGTCATCCTACTTGTGCTGTAGTTTCTGTAAGTGAAAATAATAAATGCAACGACATCCTTTGATATCTAGCTGAAACTTTTATCGCTGCACCAACGCTCCCTGTTTTAATAAACTAATGGATCAGCTCATATGAAACAGTCTGCCTGGTATTAGATGGCAGGGTTGTTCTGATTTTATCATTCATTTAAAAGTATTCACAAAGCGTGTAGTCCATTAAAACGAACAAAGTAACTTCAAACATGAAAACTAAAATAACTTTGCATTTTCAATGTAAACTGTGACTCACTTGCAGTCCTGGAAACAATTTTTTTTACTATTCATGGTAGATTTTCTTTTTTTTGAATATATTACAATTTCCTTAAAATTAAATGAAATTTTCACGAAAATATAAAAGGAACTAATTACAAAGTGGTTCTAATGTGTGGCATTCGAACCTGTATTGGTAATGAATTTTATTGAGCCATTGATTGCAATCGGCAGTAGACAATATCACACTATAGAAGTATTTACTATAGACAAACCGTTAATTTAAAATACAATATTTTCATTGTAGTAGTCAGACTGCTATAGAAAGGACGTGTGAACAGCCATTCTTTAACTTTTCCTTTAAGCGAGTTAATGTTAAATGATTTAACATTGTCTAATAACTTATTATAAACCTTTTTTTGGCACATATTGCGTTACTATGCTTTGTTAAGCTTAACCTTGCGAAAGGTACTGTCAAGTTGTTTCCTCTTGTAGTGTTATGTCCATGAGTATTATCTATTAACTGATACATGTGAGAATTCACAGTTCATACATATACAAATTATAATTTTGCAGTTAGTATACGCTATTTAACAAACAGTGGCATCCACGGAGTATGTTGGGGAGATTCAGATATCAATTTAATCACGTATTTTTGTAATAACAATATATTGCTGAAATTTGTACTACTACCATAAAATATAAGCCCATAGGAATAAAAACTCTATAAAATAGGCGAAATATACTTGCCTTAAACAAAACTGGGTAACATAGTTTACAGAACATCTAGATAGGTAGGCCTAAATGACTCTGGATAATCTTTTACTTGCGTAATTAATATGTTCTTTACATTGCAACTTAATGTCAATATACATTCCCGCTAGGAATGGGAATTATGGCAATGGGCCTATAATTTACAGGATTGTTTATATTTCCTTTCTTAAATACCGCTACTGTTTTTGACAATTTAATCATTTTAAACATATATTAATACATATAGTGATTGGAAAGTGTACTTACTTATATTTTTTTCATCAAAGAGTTCCTCAAACCATAAATATCTGTATTATTAGATCTTTGGAATTTACTTACTAGTTGCATTATCTAATTTTTAGTCTTAACTGGTTGCTAATGAAATTTTATGTCACTTGGCGTCAAATAGGTGTTGTTTGTATTAATTTGTCTCTTAAGAGCACTTCGTTACGCTCAATTAAATTACCAGCAAAACTATCAGCAATCGTGGTAATAGTGACGGATTACTAAAAATAGTCTGCCGCCGTGGGTGAGTTGGCAGCGTGACTGCCAGCTACCGGGTTCGATTCCCGGCCGGGTCGGGGATTTTACAGAGATGTAAAGTTTCCTTCCTGTGTCGGGACTGGGTGTTGTGTCCTCATTCTCATCCCGCGAAAAGAGCCGGCCACCCTACGCGATATCATCCGGCCTAGTGTCCCTCGGTCGGACCGTGGGTATCCCGCCTACGGCTCGGTCCCAGGGCAAGACCGGTCTCCCGGGCCGAACACTTCATCATCATCATGGTTAAAATAGTCCTTGTGTTATGTATTAAATTGAATTGAACTGAATAGGCGCCCTTAAGGCGGGAGGCGGGGTGGGAACGACCCCTAAGCACCGAAGCCGCAGGCTTTTTGTATCTACCTCCGGGATGGGATGAGTTGCATGCCCACAGGCCGCCACGGACCGCAGATCCCCCCGCAGGCCCCCACGGAGCTCCCCTACATCCAACAAGCCTTATTACCATGCCACGTGTGTGCCACCCCCTTCGGTCCCTCCAACCGGAGAACCGACAGGTTCGCGACACACACCACCAACAACCTCTTGACCACAAGCAGCGGGGAGAACGGGAGAGGCCCCCAAAGGGCGCTGACTGCCAAAGCAGGCCCGATACCGGAAGTGGAAACGGGATGATGATGAAAAGGGGGAAAGGTGAGATGAAGTGGAGAGTGTTGGTGGAGTGGGAAACGGGAGAACCCCGAGAAAAACCCCACCACGAATGACACACCCGCCGGCCCCGAGATTTGAACTCAGGACCATTAGCATGCCAGGCTCACGCGCTATAGAGTTTTAGGTATAGTATATTAGCTACTATTAGCGATACGCCTTAACTAAATGATTTAGCGAACCTGTATTTAACATAAAATATTTAACTGCAATATTTGATTAACGTCCATGTTTTCCCGTTAATTACTAGCTGCCCTTAAATCCAGGAGAAGATGTATTATTTGAGCGCGCCAGCTTTCACGTAACTTCCTTCTAGAGGTTTCAAACAAAAAATGAAAGCAATACAGAGTTGTATATTTTGCACGTATTTTTGTTTTGAAAATTATTTAATAATGTGCAAAAATAATTTGACGAAACTATGTTATTAATCACGGTTCTAGCAGATAGTGGAAAACAACCCAAACGTTTAGTAGACTATCACATCCCACTGAGACAATGAACTACAGTGTAATAATGTGTTTTCGTGTAACTTGTTTCACAGGTTTATAAGGATGTTATTATATGTTTTGCTTTTTACTGAGGAGTCTTCAAAGCATATTTTCTTATGAAAACAAAAAAGTATTTCCTGGTAGTATAATGCGTCAACTTAGTTGTACCCTGACGTAATAATATTAACATTTTGTAAAGCAAACTACTACAAAAAGAGTTTATTCATGTTTAAGAGATGTTCTCATCTTTGTAGGTGACATCATTTAAAGTTGCAAAATTTGAGATACCACATCAACAATTCTTATCATTTAACGTGATCAAATTAGTAATTTTTATCATCCATACTGTTAATTAATTAATTAAATTGTTCACGTTTATGTTATCAGTACTGAAATTGATAAATTCTCTGGAAGTCGTATTAATTATTAATGAGCCGCTAGAAATTTCTGTTACAGTTAAACGAAAATAATTTTTTTCTCGACACTAATTCATGTGGCATTTCTTTCATTCTATGCTTTCTTTGGTCTATTCTGTTAATGTTCTAATTCAAATATTATAGGATTGTTATATTCTGTATTAAATTACTTATATCAAGAAGTATTTAATTTGATTGTGCCTTGCGTGTAACTCTGTTGAAGTAAATTAAATGATTAATTAAATATTTTCTTCTGTAACTATATTACCTCTCCTCTTGCGAGTTTTACAATGAAATATTCGTAGGGGAGGGGACTAATTATTATTATATCACGTCATGACATTAAGGGACTTCCTCACTTCCTTGTTAGCACAGCGCAGAGCGTCCTTCGTAGACAACACAAATCTGAACGGACGACGAAATTGAAATTTGGAACTTTAGGGGGAAATATTAATTCCATTCGACATTCCCTCCACTGATTTACCGGCCTTGAGGATTCAAACTCACGAATTCCTAAATGTGAGTCTTGGCGTTATCGCTTCGGCCGTCTCATTGGTTTAAATAATAATAATAATAATAATAATAATAATAATAATAATTATAATAATAATGAGAATAATAATTTTAATGGTAATGTATATTGATTTAGCATTAATAACGGGAATAATAATAATAACAATTATAATAGTGGCATTAATAAAGGATGGAAAAAGTTGATAGAAGGGTCCATTGCCTTTCTGTGAACACATCAGAAGAATGGAACCAGGCAGATTAGCAAATAAAATCCTCACTTTGCAAGAAGAAAGAAGGACTGAAAAATTCCATGAGCTAGAATGTTCAGAAAGATTTAAGAAAACGTAGAATTAGTAACAAATATATACTAAAATAATAGGGAAGTATTCAGGAAGAAAATTTCAGAGGCAAACATTCAGACGGAAGAGAAACAAAAATGAAGAACAAGAGTATTTTCGGAAGAAGATCGCAGTAGAACAACTGACCTTGAGAAAGTGTAGGAAGTTGTGTTATCGAAGCGCATTGCTGATTCGAGAGTTTAAGAAAGGATAGAATAGGATTTTCGTGGATTCAAAAATATTCTGGTTCTTCAAGAGTGATATACTGTAATGCTGTATGATGTAAAGGTAACGACAGTGCAACCAGGACGCTGTTAGGTACTGCTCATTAATGTGAGACAGACCAGGGAATAGCATAACTTTACATGTTGCTTGTCTACTGTATATTATTATTATTATTATTATTATTATTATTATTATTATTATTATTATTATTATTATTATTATTAATACATCGTGCTTACTACATTTTGTCACCGTACTAGACAACTAGCCTTGCAGTGATACTCATATTTTTTGTGTGTTTTTCCTCTGAAACTTTATTCATCCTAAATTGAATATTATTTTTCAGTAAAATACAGTATCTAGAAAAAAACCTAAGATAAACTCTTCCAGTCATATTGGAATTGGAATGTAATTTTCTTTATACACAATTTTTAATACTGAAAAAAAAAACCATTGTAATAGCCTATACTTTATTCGAACACACTATAATACGCGTATTAAATGATATCCATTACATTACAGATTTTCATTATAACACAGATGTTGTGTCGATTAATTATTAACGAACACGGACGATCTTGAAACCTGGAGAGCAGCAAATGAAACTGCGGAATAAACAGCCTGTATTTAAAATAAAAGCAATTCTGTTCGGGTTAATTTTAATTGAGTTCATTTCGTTTGATTTTAACATGTGTGGTTAGACATTAAAGCGTCAAGAGACGCAACTGAGACCTGCATGTTTTGATGGCTGCCATCTATTGGAAAAAGTCAAGAACTTCTTACAGCTGTTGTCCAGGAGTCGTTTGCTTAATCAGTTACGATATATTCTAAAGACCCAAAACTTGAACATCTAATTATGGTAGAAAAAACAGTGGTATGCAACTTGCCTATCGTGGTAATTAAGATAGTCATATGAATGGTATTTATTAAAATACGTGTACGTTTATGAAACTAGCGAAGCGAATGCGGTGCTGTGCTTCAACTATACATTTAGCAGAGTATTTTTTCCAACTTTAGCATTGCGTCTTCCAGCCCAGATGATGCCTGAAACGTACGACTAGAAAACCCGCATAGCATAATTGTCAAGGTAGAGCAATAGGTGAAAAACGCATGACATGGGGAACCGAGAACGCCTGCAACTTACGACTAGAAAACCCGCATAACATATTTCGTAAGGGTAATACAATAGTCATTGGATCACCAGGGATCGCGTGCAATCTGATGGACCTACCTAATACAATAGTCAATAATCATGCATGGATTGGGGAATCGGGAACGCCTGCAACTTACAAAAATGTAAATTTATTTCTACCAAGTTAATGTATTGTGTGTAATTTAAAATCTGTTCGTGTTTGGCAAAAAGGAAAGGTGTGTCCATAATTTACGTGGCTTGACGGCGTTTTAGAGAAGTATAATTTTATCCCTGGCGATTAAAATTATTTTTATTTCGTAGACCAGTGATATGTATTATCGTCTTTTCTGATTTTGTATGCCTACCTTATGTTCACAGGATAATTATTTCTGTAGTTCAAATTACGCTACTTGTTACTGTTTTTAAAGTTTGTTTGCTTCATGTTTCGAGAGAGTTTAAAGTGGTCATATGTACAGGTAAGAAAGAAAGAAAAAAAAAGCGGACCGACTCTTGTAGCTGATGTCAGAGCCTTGTGATACGTAAATAAATGTAAGAGATGTAATGGAAACGTTTGTTTTCACAAGCAATGCAAATTATGTGAAATTATTTCTCAATTCAAGCAATTTATCGGCTGTAGTATCCTTGTCAATACATTCCCTACTATCCTGTGAATGCCGCTAGGCATGCGCAGTGGCTCTTATCGCCAACTTAGATATTTTAGTCGGTCCGCTTTTTCCCCCTACCTGTACACTAATTTTTTTTTCAAAATCTAACATTTTATCTCTTCTCATAGGAAATTTGAAGTAGTTTAAACAAACCTATTATTTCACATCTAAAAATGCATTATTGCGAGAGTTCAGCCGACACACTTCTCTGCTTGTTAAAGAAATATTCATTTTTTCCCAGTCAAGATATTCAACTATTCTTTTTTTATTATTTCCGCTCATTTTGATGTAGCAGGAAGCTTGTCAAATAGTAGCACCTGTTAGTGCTACTGTAGATTGAAATATAGGCCTACTTTGGGGCTTGTCAACTCAATCCAACGTTTACGTACTTAGCTTAAAATGTTTGCTTGAGATTTACTGAAAAGCAATCTTCTCAGTAGTTTCTGTATTTCAAACAACGATAACTTCTGAAAGTAACTGCAAACTCTCTTTTTTTTTTAAATTAAAGTAAATGCACTTTTACATTTCCCCAAGTACCACGAACTAACACATTAAATGTGTAATAAAAACATTAAAAAATGTAACCAATCTGGATTTGCAGAAGATTAAAAAAGCTAAACCTAGTTTTGAAACTGTTTTCTAACAGATTTGAATAAATATGCGAGGGGATGTTTCTTATATGTTATAGATTGCTTCCGCAAAATTTCATGAAGTTTGGTGAACAAATGTGGGAGAATTCCACAGTATAAATAACAACAAATCAATGAAAAATTTGCATAAAATAATGTTGAAGATACGTTATTTTAAAGTTTATAAAATAAAACAAAAATGTTATATTACTTTACCACAAATAACGACATTTGACACTGTTGGGTGTATATGACCATCTTGATTGATGTATTTTCTTTTTCATTTTATATTTACATTTTCCTCATCTTGTTTTAAAATAAATAAAACTAAAATAGTAAAGTAAATCCCGTGACACTACCATTCCCTGTAGGAACAGAGAATTCCATCCAACCGCTGCGTCATCAACCACCGTCTTGGAACTTCATTAGCAGTTTAAATGATGTGGTAAGCATGCCAACTCCCATGGACATTATTGACGGTTTTGCTGACCAATTTTATTTATTATAATTATATATTATTCTCACGCCTGTCTTTCGTTTTAGGCTATATATAATTTCTTCTCACTCGATCTTATTTACTTTTCTCTTGTGAGTAACAAGTTATTTCTTCTAGTTTTCTTTGCACATGCTTGTAATATTTTAATTTTATTAGCCTTTGATTATGATTTTCGTCCCTATTGAATGTCCTCTCCTTCTGGTATAGAAAAAATTACTCCCACTAGCCTATACCGCTCATATACTATTGCTATGGTATGGTATTTATTGTTCTAAGAAAAGGTTACAAATACACATAATGTGTAGGCACAGGAAAGGGCTACTGAAAAATCATATTAGTCTCATTACCGATCACATTGAATTGTCAAGAAAGGAAAATAAAATACAAATAGGTTACGTTCTCAGTTTCCTTCTCGTCATTATTCCTAGTTTATGTGCCTCTTTTCAGTTCCCGTCAAGTCAAGATTATTCTGTTAAATAGGGAGACGGAACTTATAAAAGAACCTTTCATAATATTTTTTTCCAAACTTCTCCATTATTTATTTCTATCCTTATCATATTGAATTCACCAATAAACAAAGCTGCATTTATATGATTTTCATTAAATAAACAAGCCGCACTACAGAAACATAGCCTATCAACACTATTATTTCCTCACATAGTATTACTTTCATCATAATTATAGTATTAAATACTAAATTAATTTCGTAGGTTCATGTTCCGTCATGAATGTAGATGGGAAAATATTTACAGAAAATAATTAAGGAATATATGGGTGCACATACACGAGCTTGGAGAGTTTCTAGCAGTAAACAGCTTGTACAACAGAAGGACGAGGATTTACAAGGTACGATTCCTAATTCCTGAATCATGCTCCTCTAAATAATATACGAAATAATATATTACGTTTCTCTTATGTTTTAACATAATCGAGAAAAACGAGACAATGTCGATATTATATATTTCCGAGATTCCGTTATAGGCCTACGCTTCACACACATATGTAGCATATATTTTATGACAGGAAGAAATACGGGAATCTTCACAAAAAATACGGAAATTCGTTACAGATGGCTGTTTTCTGGTTGGTTGGTATATGGTTATTTAACGACGGGGATGTACTGCAACTTAGGCCTATGACCGTCGCCGGTGTGCCGGAATTTTGTCCCGCAGGAGTTCTTTTACGTGCCACTAAATCTACTGACATGGACCTGTCACATTTATGGACACATAAATGCCATCGACGTAGGCCGGGATCGAACTCGCAATGTTTTCTGGTTGGATTAGGCATGCTCTACTAACCTTATAAACTTATGCCCGAGTGCACCAACCTCCGTATTCAGAATACTGGTGTAGAGTTGCTTAATTTACTCAGGTCAAGTCATACTTTTGTTGCGCCATGTTCGGTTTCGACTTTTACCGCTGTAAAATGTTTGCCGGCCGTGATGGAGCTGTAAAGTGAGAAAACGACGGTTGCCAAATGAACCTAATTGAACATAATAAATAGCGAGAGACAGCTGGGACCTATTTGAAATATGAACGATGCAACACATCTTTCCAAATACTGTTCAACATCGATTGAATTGGCTTCCTTCTTTACCATCCAGTAGGCGTAACCAATTCATTATCCCAATTGGTACAGTATCGATGGTTTTTTTAATTTAAAGTCATATATACCGAATATAATATTCCATTTTATTCTTAAGATTTTATGCATATTTATTACTGAACAATAAAGCAACAAAGAGGTGAAATATGAAAAATCATTAAGCCTAGGCCTAATTTAAAGCGATTAAAGTGAAGGGCTGCTTTCATCACGATATAGCCTAAGTACCGGTATATACGCTATGTGATCAATTTATCATCCTTATGTACACGAACATAATTATAACAGCCATTTCATGGGTAGGCCTATGTACATGACTTCCACCTAAATTTCCACAAGTCGAACGGGAATTAAAGCGAGGTTATGTGGAACTCCGAACAGAGATTCCGAGGTATATTGGTTGTCTTGGATCACACACGTGTGAGAATCTTAATACATAAATTTTAATTTATTTAAATTTAGAGATTGTTAGAGAGGATTAAATTAACACATAATGAACAGAAATGCTGTAAACATTACATCTTATTACTCCCAAGAGCTGGCAGCCGAACAGGGGAGAGAGAAATGAGCGGCCATGGAAGAAACAACACAAATTGCACCATCTTAACGGCTTCGGGGCAGATTACCGCAATATATCCGAGCTTTAGAAAACTGTGGTAGTGTAGCAATGATGCACAGGTTTTCTTAGAATATCCCGATAATACTTTTGCATTGGTATCGAAACAGCTGAGAAAACCGGAGAACGGTGCACTCGGTTATTAATATTATTTTAATCTGGGAGGCGATCGATACATCGATTACTTGACGGCTTGTACAAGCTGTCGCCGATACCAAGATAAGGTCTTGCATTATAACGTAACTTCCTGATGAATGTCCGTAAGAAATAAAAAGGAAGTAAGGACAAATACGATTCTACTAGCAAATATGATTATTCTCCATGTCTGCGATAAGTAGTTTGGGAAATAAGCAAATAATTCAGTATATTAGATTTTCCACCATGCTACGATGAACGAGAAATGGATGAAAAATCAATAACATAGAAAAAATATAATTACTTACGTACAAGCAAAAGAATCTCTTGTAGCTTCGTCTTCTGTTCGTTTATTTATTCTTCTTTCTTTTTCTCTTTTCTTGTCTCCATTGTTTTCTTTGTTTTCAATTAATTTCTTTTCCTATATTTTTATTATTTAAAAAGTTTAGTTGTCCATCCTCCTGTGATCTTCGTTATATTTCCGTCGTCCGTTCTTTGTAATCTTTCAAATAGTTTTCTTTACAGATTATTAGTGTGCTAATTTGTAACATTTCATTTTCGTAGTATTACTATCATACTGTTCTAGTACTGAGTTACTTTCCTTTTACAGTAGTTTTGCCTATACCTCAACTTCATCTGGCATCGACTTCCTTCATTGTAATCCTTCCTTGCACTATTCATAATTTTATTTACTTTTCAGTCGTACTTCCATTTAATTTTCTTATCTTGTGTAATGTTAATAATTTAACCTGCACATTCCTTGTGTACTTTTACGTTGTTCATTAGCTAGAACTAGCCTGAGCTTCTGTAAGAGTGCGTTTCTGGATATGAAAGAAGAGGATTTTTTGTACATGCATTTCATAAAACACTAATGAAGAGCCGTCATCATGGTGTGTTATACCGCTCGGAATTGCCTCTCTTTTCCTTGAATACGTTAGGGAAATATACACCATGGAGCTTCACGTAAGAACTTCCGCCTTTGCCTTGCCTGCTTTAGATTAATGTAACTAGTTCCACATATAGTACAGAGTTGTAAAAATTAAAATTGAATGTCATGGAATGTTGGAGTAATTTCACAGATAATTCCATTACTATACCATAACAATAATAATAATAATAATAATAATAATAATAATAATAATATAATAATAAATTAGGAGTAAGCCCAATATTATGAGAACTGCTTAATTTTTGCTATGTTACATATAACATATTAGATAAGAGATTCCCAGTGCCGGAAGAATTGAGTAACTATAATTCTCTTAACTCTTTGACTGCCAAAGTGGGGGGGGGGGCTAGGCTCCCCTTTTTTTGTCATTCCGGTTATAACGACCTTTATAATTTTTATTGCAGTTCAGATACTTCGGTAAAAAGAAATAAACAAGATAACCAAATTAAGTATAATAAATGACAGATTAATTGCCCAAATTTATTCAAACTAAAATCATAAAATCTCATAGCCCGTGTTTGGTCTTAAAATGACCGTGAAAAGACGGAACATTCATTATAAATATTATTAACTAGAAAGAAGGCAAAGGTAAAAAGTTTAACAACATCATTTTAAATAACTATTAAAATGAGATTGCAGTGGATAGACAGAGATAGCTGGGAATTTCCCTAGCAGACCTAGCGGGTGCGAGATAATGCAATGCAGTACTCAGGTACAATGTATCGGGAATCTCCCAAGATATAATCAAAGGGTACTGATCCACTTAAGTAATTCTAAGAAGTCGGCTATTGAGTTCAAGCCTTGCTTCTGATGTTGCTACTGATACAACACGCTGTCCGAACCTTCTTAGAAATCCGAGACGCTAAGTTGTGGGTTTTGAGAATAAGGGAAAATCCAATTGATTTCCGTGGGAAACTAACATATTATTATTGGTCGGGAGATTTGCCAATAAGAACTGGTCTATAGTACCACGTGCCGGGATTCACGAATAATAATTAAGAAGAATAGGGGTAAATGTTTGTTCAAGAGAGTTTTCTTTAGGCCTAACGTGGCGATGTAAAATCACTCTACTTCAAGGCCCCGCGCCTATAACAGTCATATTCAACTCTACTTCAAGGCCCCGTGCCTATAGCAGTCAAGTCAATTCTACTTCGGGGACTTGTGTCCACCGTATAAAATCACTCTACTTATCTTTGTGGCTTCGTGCCCACAGAATTAATTGGACTTATAAAATTTTCGCTGTGGAATTAATCGACTTAGAAGGATTCTTACTTTCAATCGCAATTAATCAAAATCATATACGGCAGCAATTGTATCACTAGTAACGATCTACCGAGAACTTGCAACAATATTAATTATTCACAAACAAATTTTGTAATTATTGTCAATGACTGGACTTGTATTTCCAACGTTTTGAATAAACAGAATATTCCTTCAGTGTTCAAAGAAACTGCATTATTATTCAAGCAATAATATTAAGGTGTTCTTCGCTTCCTACCCTGAAGCTAGAGGGAAGTGCTCAACGATCGACTGGCAGACCGGAGGCGAGTTCGACAAATAAAGACAGAAATATTTCAGTATATGCATTATACTGTGGCGCCCAGGCAACACAACATTTCCACCGAACCGCTGTACATGGCTATTTCCCAACGTGAGGCACGAGTGAAGCTGGACATCAAGGATCACCAACTTCAGAAATCATCCCAAAACGGAAGGAAGACACCGCAGAATTTCTAGAACGTCACCCGTAAAGGCACCGCTGGAATTCAAGATCGTGGTACATCAGTTCCGGAGACCGTCGCAGAAAACATCAAAAATCACCAACAGATAAGAACTTAAATATACATAGAGTTTCAGTAAAGTAAACAATTTTATTATCAATAATTTATGAAACAGTAAATATTAATTAAATAAATTAGTAAGCCTGACATCAAATTAATATATTTTTTAAAAGTTTGCAATTTAAGATCAAAGTAAAATTAAACTGAAACTCACTAAGTAAATTAAAGAATAAATTCAAGTAAAATAAAATCTTTTTCCAATTAAAAGAACTCAGGCATATCGAATATTTATTGTGCAAGGGTATAATTATACATGTGATGCATTATATGTTGAACTTCTTAACCAAAGGTAAGGTAGATCGTAAGAGTGTATCAGTACCCTTATAATTTATGTATGTGGCTTAGAAACGGGAAAAAAATTACTAGGAATAAAATTAATATGGAAGGTGGAGAGGGGCACGACTTGCTTAATGGTGAGGAAATAAATAATTGTAGAATGGAGATTAACAATGAGAACAGTGTCGCGACAGGTGACGGGGTTTTGGAGCAGGGAGGTGATAATAGGCAGGAAAATAATGCAACAAATATTCAGCTAACTGAGAGTGAGAGTGTAACTGAACATAGGCCTAGGGAAATGAATCAAACCATAGACCCAAATTCTATTGCATATTTGATAGCTATGATGAGGGAATCAAAGGAAAGTATGAGGGAATCTAATGAAGCTATGATGAAGGAACTAGAAAAATCCAGTAACAATACTAGGGAAAGTATTAAGGGGTTAGAAAAATCAAGTAATGAAACTAGGGAAAGTATTAAGGAACTAGAGAAAAATTCTAAGGAAAATATGAAGGAACTAGAGAAAAATACCGGGGAAAAGATAGAGAAACTGGGAGATAGGATAGACCAATCGGACCAAGAACATAGGCAGAATGTAGATAGGCTTGAGAGGGAGCTTAATAATATAAAAGAGGTCCAATCTAACATATGCAACGAAATCAGGGGAGAACTCTGTAGGGAGCTTAAAGAAAGTGAAAAAGCAATGAGGCAAGAAATTAGTGAAAGTCAAGGGGAAATTAGGTCTGAATTAGAGGCTAATATGGCATCGGTAGATAGGAAAATAGAGATTCAGGGCAAGAAATATGAAGAAAAATTATTCAATGAAAGGAAAATTTTGGAGAAGGAAATACAGAAATCGGAGTCTAGCTTGAAAAAGAATATGGAGACTCAGGTGGGAAAAGTAAAAGTAGGGTTAGGAGATAAAATCTCAGAAGTAAATGACAAGGTAGTGCATTTAGAAAATATATTAGCTGAGAAAATAGGAGAAATCTCTAAAGAAGTAAGCACGGTAGCTAAGGAGGTCGAAAATCATAGGCCTGTCGCGAATAACTGTGCTATAAATTGTAGTGAGGGTATATGTAATGGAATAGGAAATACATATAGGCCTCCTAGTGTTGCAAATGAGTCCTGTAATACAGTACACGAGACGGTAGCCACCAGCATGCCGGTAGTTAGCGATAATAGGATTAATATATGTAACCTAATAGGAAATGAGGTATCACTTCCCAGCTTCAATGAGAGCAACACGAGCCCTCAGAGTTTCTTGAAATCTGTTGAAGAGTATTTTACTTTGCGGTCTATTCCATCTCAGTACAAAATGTTGATCCTCGGTAGAGCCTTAAAAGGAAAAACAAAAGAGTGGTTTGAACTTACAGTACACCCGGAGTGCAACTATGAGGATTTTAAGCAGTTATTCTTAGCAAGATATTGGGGTGAGGCGAAGAGAGCTTTAGCTAGAAATGAGGTCTATAATGGGAGATATTCACCTAGGGGCAACGTCTCTCTATCGGACCATTTCTTAAGAGTTATAGGCCTAATCAAGTTACTAGACCCCGGAATGCCAGAACGAGAGGCCATTCAGCTTGTGACGAGACATTTTCAGCCGGAAATATGTAACCTGCTTATAGTATCATGTCCCCAAACTTATAGCAAGGCTTTGGAGTTATTATCTAGTTTCGAAGTAGGAACTAACAGAGAAGAGCGTAGCGATAATAGGAGACAAAATGGACCGGATAATATGCAAATGAATCAAGATACGAGAGGAGGTCCAAATAATGACAGAGGTAGATGGAACCAAGGACATGCCAACAGAAATGCGGAATCGAACAGAGGACCCCCTAATAATAACTCATATAGAAATAATGGGAACCAAAACTGGAGGGGAAATAATCAAGAGAATAGGCCTCAAGACAGACAAGTAAATAATGTTCGATTTCATGGCAGGATGCAGAACGAAGTAGGAGAACGAATTCCAGAAAACCAGGGGGACATTAACATAGAAGGTGAAAGGAATCAGGCGCATAGCACGGGAAACCACAATGATATTCAGGGAGACATTCGTCACAGAAATGACGAAAGGCATGTAGCGCAAGACAGGCCTTTAAACTACTAGGAGACGCATTTGGAGGTCGAAATGACGTCACACAGACCGAGGGATTAAAAGGATTAAAAAGACCTGATAATGAAAATAAAACACGAGAGAAGGGGTGCGTAGTAGGATGTGCAAATAGAGAGGGTATAACACCCACATATCCGCCATTAATAAGGGTAAAAATAGACCAATTTGAAGTCGATATGTTGGTGGACACTGGCTGTACTTTTTCTCTAATAAACGAAAAATTCTATGAAACGCTGAAAGCAGCAAGAGTGCGCGTTCAGGAATTGAAAGTACATGGCCTATACGCACAAACTGCAATTGGTGCCAAATCCCATAAAATTGAGCATCAGTGTATGTTGCCGTTGGAAATTGAGGGAAAGAAGTTAGAAGTCTACTTTTTGACAATAAAACATTTAGCACATAAATTAATTCTGGGTTGTGATTCTATGACAGATCAACTAATGAGAATAAATTTTGAAGAAAATTGGGTAGAAATGGAATTAGATGAGAAAGAAAAGTTACGTGTACCGTTTTTATCTAATGAGAATATAATTACTAAGGAGTTGGAGTGCCAAAATGAAGATGTATTATTACGCGAGCCTTTCGTGGTGGAATCAGTTGTAGTACAAGAGGGAAATAGTATCGACGAATATAGGCCTATGGGAATTAAACCGGCCGTATTTATATATGAAGGTGATAATGAGGCTGATTGTGACGAAAGTGTCGCAGAGTTACAGGGAATGGAATCTGATATTGTTTGGGAGGACGAAGAATATGATCATTTGTGCATTAAGGGTTCTAATAATTATGTAGATGAAAATGAATGTGAAACGGTACACGCGAATTTTACTAACATTAGTCAGAATGGAAGAAATGAAGAGGAAAATGTTGATATCGAATTAATTCTCAGGGAGAAAGTAGAAGAAATTGATGTGCTGTCAGATGGTCAAAAGTCGACTTTATATAACATGCTATATAAGAACAAATCAGTGTTCAGTTCAACTCCAGGCCTATTTCGGGGTTACCAACACAAATTTAAATTAAAACAAGAAATTCCTGAGCGTCGCTATAAGAGTAGGCCTGTACCAATTTCAATGAGGGATGAAGCCGATAAGCTAATAAAATCCATGCTAGATGCAAATATTATTAGAGTATCGGACTCAAAGTATTTGAATCCGATTTGTTGGGTCGTGAAAGCGAATGGAAAGCTACGTTTAACCCTGGACTCTAGGCATACTAACCTATATATAGAACCAGATCAATTCCGGGCGGAGCCAGTAGAAGATTTACTTGCCAAAATGGGAGACTCAAAATTTTTTAGCAGTATTGATTTGACGTCAAGTTTTTGGCAGATAGAGTTAAGAGAAGAAGACAGACAATATTGCGCATTCAACCATTGTGGTGTTACGTACGAATATTGCCGCTGCGCGTTTGGAGTCAAAACCTCGGGCAGTGCGCTACTGAGAGCGTTGAAAATAATGTTTCCGGATGGGCAAGGCTCCTGTGTGACGTCATTTGTTGACGACTACCTGATTCATACAATAGACTTTGAAGAACACGTGAGACAACTGGATAATGTATTAGGAACATTTCTGAGGTTCGGAATGTCTGTAAACCCGAAGAAAGTCTTTCTTATGAGAAAAGAGGTTAAGTTTCTCGGGTACATTATATCGGAGAATGGCGTAAGGGCTGATCCGGAGAGGATTGAAGCAATAAGGAACATTCCTAGGCCTACTAGCGTAAAGCAAGTTAGAAAGCTATTAGGCATTTTCAACTACCAATCACGCTTTATTCCTGGTTATGCGGAGCTCATTACACCCATCAGAAAGCTCTTGAGTAGCAAATCTAAAAGGTTCAAATGGGGAGATGTGGAAGACAGAGCTTTTATAAGTATAAAAAGGGCTTTCCAGGAATCTATCCTATTAGAACGGCCTAAACAGGACCTACAATACATTCTATACACGGACTCTTCGAGTAATGCAATTGGCTGTGCGCTTATGCAGGAGCATAACGATGGAACTAAGCATATTATAGCTGTGGCCTCCAGGGCCCTTAGCGAGTTGGAATCACATGGATCAGTTACTCTATTAGAGATTTTAGGGGTGTACTTTGGGCTCACAAGATTCAATAGGTACATCTTCAACAGGCATGTTATCGTGTACACAGACCACGTTAGCCTCACTTTCATAAATAAATGCAGATTGAGTAATAGTAAAATAAGCAGAATCATTCACGAAATTAGCCAGTATGACATTGATATAAGGCACGTGCCTGGGAAGGAAAATATTCTGTGTGACTATCTCTCTAGAATGAAGGAGGAAATACCGGAGAACCAGCAATCGTCAAATAGGCCTATCGAAGTGATGCCGGTACGCCTAATAAGGGAACCATCCTTAAAAGCGAACTTTGCGAATATTGTAGAGTTACAGAGACAAGACACAGAAATAGCACGAGTAATTAATGAACTGAGTAGGCCTATTGAAGATGACGCAAATAAGACAAAGCTAAAATACAGGTGCATCGATGATGTAATATATAAATTATGTGGGCAGGACGTCAAGAAATGGCTAATTTATGTGCCCCGAGAAATAGAAACAAACATCATCAGTACAGTCCATACAGTTTTAGGCCACAGTGGAACGGAGAGGGTGATGCTTTATATATCTGCGAGGGTGTACATTAAGAACTTGGGACGGAAAGTAAGAAAATTCATAAGCAGCTGTGATCTATGCCAGAGGGTAAAACCGCTAAATAAGAAGTTTGATCGGCCTCCTTTGACGATCACAAGGGAAGAAAAAGGGAGCTTAATAGCTATAGACTACCATGGACCGATTCCCACTGGGAGATTCGGGATGAAGTATATCTTTATAGTGGTAGACATTTTTTACTCATTTTGTAAAACTCTACCCAGTGACAAGAGCAGACCGTATCCAATGCCTCAGGAAACTTACAGGGGATTTTATTCCGACCTATGGCCCCATCCAAAATCTAATTTCGGACAACGGAGCGCCTTTCACAGGTGAGAGGTTTAAGAACGTGTTAAATAAACATGGAGTGAAGGTATATAAGGTATCAAAATATCATCCCGAGGGGAACCGGAGTGAGCGGGAACTCAGAAATGTGTCACTGTATCTTAGGGCGCTGTGTCACAGGAAGCATTCAGCCTGGGTACCATATTGCCAGAAAATCGAAGATATTCTGAACCACACAGTCAACCCAATAACAGGGATAGAGCCATTTCGATTGATGACTGGGGGTGAGCCTAAAGAACTGGTAAAAGGGATGCCTGAGGCGCTGGATTACGACCAAAATGGCGAGACTATGGAGGAAATTTGTAATCGGGTCGTAGAGAGAATCCGCAAAAAGAACGAAAAAAGGAGAAGCAAAGCAAAGAGGCACAAAACTGTGTGGCTACCTCAGATAGGGGAAGAAATAATGGTAAAAAGGAAGAACTTATCCAGCGCACTAAGAAAGGAGTATGCAAAGATGAATTTATTGTACGACGGACCGTACCAAGTCACCCAAGTTTTTAACGGAATTACAGTAGAGGCATACGACCCGGAAAAAGACAGAATTGTAGGAAGATACAACCTGTCCTTCATTAAACCATACATAAGGGCAGAATAACCGAAATGCATTGTACTGAGTTGGAATAATGTAGGCCTATAACCTGCAATGTATATTTTACGCGGTAAAATAGCTACTGGCATGATAGGTTATCAGTTCCACATAGGTTTAGGATTAGAGGAATGTGTATAAATGAGAGTAAAATATACGTGTGTGTATTGCATTCTTTATAATATAGTGCAAGTGTAGTGAGAACTGCTTGATCGACCTTGTCAAAGTCTCATGGTAAAAGAGTGTTTCTTTGCATTCTTTATAATATAGTGTAGGTGTAGTGAGAACTGCTTGATCGACCTTGTCAAAGTCTCATGGTAAAAGAGTGTTTCTTTGCATTCTTTATAATATAGTGTAGGTGTAGTGAGAACTGCTTGATCGACCTTGTCAAAGTCTCAATATAAAAAAAAGTGTTTTTGTTTTTCTTTATGCATTCAATATATTTTATAAAATTTCAGTGAGAACTGCTTGAGCTTAATTTTCATGGTCTCACGAGGGTATATCGGTAAATTTATGGTGTTTACGTAAAATTTTGTTGTAATGTCTTGGTCGTGCAATAAACCAAGTAATACGTACAAGCAACGTAACACTACAGGAAACCACAAGATGTATGAATGTGATAGGTTCAGAAAACTTGTACATGTGGGACAGGATTTAAGGTGAAGTCTCGTGTCAGGATAGGAATTAAATTACTTATGTATTTGTGTAAGATAGTTGCAACACTGGAGGAAAATAAGGTATAATATTTTGTGGAGAGATGCAGTATATTCAGCCAGTAAGTCAATCATAGGCTATGATGATTCCTGTCTTAATAGACTGGGGCATATATTGCAGTTCAGATACTTCGGTAAAAAGAAATAAACAAGATAACCAAATTAAGTATAATAAATGACAGATTAATTGCCCAAATTTATTCAAACTAAAATCATAAAATCTCATAGCCCGTGTTTGGTCTTAAAATGACCGTGAAAAGACGGAACATTCATTATAAATATTATTAACTAGAAAGAAGGCAAAGGTAAAAAGTTTAACAACATCATTTTAAATAACTATTAAAATGAGATTGCAGTGGATAGACAGAGATAGCTGGGAATTTCCCTAGCAGACCTAGCGGGTGCGAGATAATGCAATGCAGTACTCAGGTACAATGTATCGGGAATCTCCCAAGATATAATCAAAGGGTACTGATCCACTTAAGTAATTCTAAGAAGTCGGCTATTGAGTTCAAGCCTTGCTTCTGATGTTGCTACTGATACAACACGCTGTCCGAACCTTCTTAGAAATCCGAGACGCTAAGTTGTGGGTTTTGAGAATAAGGGAAAATCCAATTGATTTCCGTGGGAAACTAACATATTATTATTGGTCGGGAGATTTGCCAATAAGAACTGGTCTATAGTACCACGTGCCGGGATTCACGAATAATAATTAAGAAGAATAGGGGTAAATGTTTGTTCAAGAGAGTTTTCTTTAGGCCTAACGTGGCGATGTAAAATCACTCTACTTCAAGGCCCCGCGCCTATAACAGTCATATTCAACTCTACTTCAAGGCCCCGTGCCTATAGCAGTCAAGTCAATTCTACTTCGGGGACTTGTGTCCACCGTATAAAATCACTCTACTTATCTTTGTGGCTTCGTGCCCACAGAATTAATTGGACTTATAAAATTTTCGCTGTGGAATTAATCGACTTAGAAGGATTCTTACTTTCAATCGCAATTAATCAAAATCATATACGGCAGCAATTGTATCACTAGTAACGATCTACCGAGAACTTGCAACAATATTAATTATTCACAAACAAATTTTGTAATTATTGTCAATGACTGGACTTGTATTTCCAACGTTTTGAATAAACAGAATATTCCTTCAGTGTTCAAAGAAACTGCATTATTATTCAAGCAATAATATTAAGGTGTTCTTCGCTTCCTACCCTGAAGCTAGAGGGAAGTGCTCAACGATCGACTGGCAGACCGGAGGCGAGTTCGACAAATAAAGACAGAAATATTTCAGTATATGCATTATACTGTGGCGCCCAGGCAACACATCATTTCCACCGAACCGCTGTATTTTTTACTCAGTAAAGCCAACGTACCACGATCGAAATTTTTGGTTGAAAAAGTTGTTTCAAATTGCATTTCTATACATTTTTTTTGACTATGCACACGTGAGTGCTTTTTGGTCAGCTGTTCTCCCGAAACGAAAATCGATAACTAGGCCTACTACAATCGACTTGGCGGTCGATATGCGGTCGACATTTTGTACGGAACCTTTTTTCATAATTTCTATAGTTCCTCAGCGTTTATGACAGGAATTAATTAGACATCATGTTCTTGGGCTCCACTTCATTTTCCTTGAGAAAGGAGCCTAAGATCGGCTCCGAAACGTCGGAATTTATAGAAGAACCCACCTGGTTAGATGATGTCGAATATAAGCTACGAGTCTATCCCTAATTGGAATTGTCGCATATTTTATTTTCATACAGTAGGCTACATTATACAGTTTTCTGGCAATTATACATGAATCAGGTATTACAGAACTCAAATGGAATTAACAGAATAAGATATTAAGTTCACCATTAATTTAACAGCGTGATATTAATGTCTTTGGGAATTGGTATATGCAATTAAAATTCCCCCGAGTCCCACAATTATAACGTCCATTATATTGTCATTTAAAGCGTATAAATTTCCCTTTCATTTAAAGGTTATCATGAGTTTCCGTTTTTCCCAACAGAATTAACTGTTATTGTAAATATCGAGTATCTTCCTATATGGGATACGGACCTAAAATGGACGATATAACTGTGAATGTGTGGACATGATATATCAGTTTTACGCTAACGAAACATTAGATAACGTCAGATATACTTTAGTGATAGACGTTCTTTGTGTTGCCATTTTCACCTGATATATTATTAAAACATTAAAGTGGCATCTTTAAAAATAATTTAGATTATAGGCTGAACTCTAGATAATAAACTTTTTCTTGGGTCCTTTAAATATGCATTCTCTTGATATAGGCCTAATAGTGTATGATGAATATCTAAAATTAAGAGGTATCAGTCACTTAAATAATTTTTGTTCGACCATTGGCTTAGTACATATGGCATAACAGTATCATTATATCCATTATGATACAGAATTTTATTACAACAATTTTGTGGTGTCTATAAATATTTTCGTCCGCCGCCGTGGGTGAGTCGGTAGCGCTCCTGCCTTCCACTCCGGCGGCCCGGGTTCGATTCCCGGCCGGGTTGGGGATTTTTCAGTAGTGAAAAATTTCTTTCCCGGGTTCAGGACTGGGTGTGTGTATGTGTCCTTAGGTTTAAGTAGGTAGGGGACTGGCGCACCCCGGTAACAAATCCGCTGTGAATATCCCCTTACGGGATCCCCAGGGGTCGCTCGCGACCCAGAGGAGTACCTTCCTTCCTATAAATATTTTCACGGAACAATCTACAAGCTTTGAAAGCAGACATTAAAACTGCACAATACACAACCTATATTTAAAAATCAATTCTATTCGTGTTCTTTTTAATATTTTACTGAACTGAGTTCCTTTCGTGTGCATTGATTTTAGGACGAAATGCCAAGAGAAGCACATATGTAGTTCCCTTCACGCCATCACCTATCATATCTCGCAAAAGACGAGAACTAACATCTGATCGCCGAGATAGAGAGTCGTTTGTAATATCAATTCCAAGGTGTTCTAAAAACTCGAAACTTTAGACATTTAATTATGATCGACCAAAAACAGTCGTTTGCAATTTGCCTGTAATGGTAATAAAGACACTTGCATGAAACATAGTCTTCTTGCCAAGTAAGTATTATTTTATTTTTTTTGACGTATTTATTAATTGCTCTGGATTGGTGATACTATTAAATATCTAGGACTTCGAACTTCGTTCTCGCAAATCTATCGATAAACTTGTAATGTTTCGTGGTATTACAGAAAACTTAAACTGTTCAAATATCGCAAATTACACAGAGTATAATTTAAGGTTGACCGCCGGAGTGGTCTTGTGGTTAGCGTCGCTGACTACAGATCCGTCGGCCCGGGTTCGATCCCCGGTACCTCTGAGGTAGGGAGGTCTGGTAGGGGTGCACTCAGCCTCGTGATTCAAACTGAAGATCTACTTGATAGAGAAGTAGCGGCTACGATCATGGAAACCGCCATTAACGGCCGTGGATGTCGGCATGCTGACCAGATGCCTTGTCCCTTCAAGGGATGTTAGCGCCACGGAGTTAAGTTTATAATTTAAGATTCAAGCTTATCAAGCAACCTTTCTTGCTATTTATGACGTCATTCAGTATTCTCTTATGGATATGCTGCATTGTTTCTGTCATTATATTGTAGTTAATGCATAATTTTTTTGAACGGAAGAAGGTTCAAGTTAGCTTCACTGCCAGCTGTAAATGCTATAAAACTTAATATTTTGTGCCATAAGAAAATCTTCCATTTGTAACTATTATCGTCATCTAAGTTATGTCGACATGTGATTCCTTTGTAGTATCAGCTGTAAGTGTAGGCTATTATATTATAGAGGTTTTATGCTTAGGTCTATTGTTATTCTGAAGAGTCTCAGCTGCCTTTTAAGATTTCTGTTATCACAAGTTTTGGATTTGGCTCAGGCAGCTGCCAGTATGTAAGGAAATTATTTGTTTGGTAGTTATAAAACATTTTCTCTTTATAGGTAGGAACAAATTCCGGTTACGGTCGTCAGCCATCTTTATCTTATTTTATAACATTTTCGATATATTGTCGATGACAGAAATAATACTCTTCGACTACAGAGTTGTTTTTGTTTGTTAACCTCCATTTCTAATTTGATTGCCTTTCATGTATGTCATACATTGTAAAGATTTCTGATTTACTGCTTCATTACATTTTATTCCTGTCCATAATTGATTTTTGATTCGAAAGAATACTATCTGTCCACCGCTGTGGCGTAGGGGCTGCGTTCTCTCTTCTCACGCAACGGGTCCGGTTTCGATTCCTGGTCGGACAAGTTACCTAGGCGGGGGTTTTCCTAACCTGTGAGACAAATGTCGGGTAACTTTAGGCCCTTGTGGTCCCCAGATATTATCTGGCCGTCATCCCATCCCATCCTCGCCTTGTTTGGAGTGAGTGTGTGTGAATGGTGTGTCTCGTCCTATGTGTTCTTGTTGTCTCGGAGGTGGCCCCGGAATTGGGCTGATCACTCATCCGGGGAGGCCCTCAATGTCCTTGTCTGGTCAAAAAAGTATGTATGTGATCCAAAGATAATCCCTCTCCCGACAGGTCGCGGCCCTGTAAGGCCCGGGTGGCTTGGGTAGCTTAAATCCTAAAAGGGAGACGTAAAACTAAGATAAAGAACGAAAGAAAGAAAGAAAGAAAGAAAGAAAGAAAGAGAATACTATCATAGGGTAATTCTACCGTTTCGATGTTCTGTAGAAGATTGCGTTTAAACTTAATTGCATTAGCTTGTGGCAAGGTTCATCAAACTTCAGGAAGACTTATCCCATTATTGGTTGGTTTCCCCAACATGCATGTGGAAAGTTTGGAACACGTTCAGAACAGTTAAATCTCTTTAATGACATTTCTGTGGAGACTTGGCAAATACTGAAAAATCTATGAATATTTTACACTAATAAATTTCAAATTCTTTTTTAAGTGACTTTATTGTGTTGTTATTGATTCAGGTAATATTAACGAGATCGTTTCTCCTCTCGTTGCAGGAACAGTTCTATTATCGAATTTGACACATGCAAATTGTGGCGTGAAAGGATTTTATCAAGATTCAGAATATTTTAACTGGTATAAATTATCATAGTGCTTCACGGGGTTGGGAATGAATTAATGAACATTTGAAGTATTCATAGAACTTTTACATTCATATTATCAGGAAATAGATAATAATATTAGTTAACATCATTAGTTTTCTGTTTCATAGGAATGTTGGCTAATATTATTAGTTGACTCCATGTCCCTAAATTATTACTAGTCTAAATGTTACTAATATTACCAGTAAGCTGTTTCATATACTGTAAAGGTAATAACATTTACGCATAATACCGTATTGCGTGTTTTTTCTATTAGTGTATTTGGACTAAAAGTTATTTTTAAATCCATGTGATACAGATTTCGTGACCTGAAAATTGTGAAATAAATCAATGTAATTTCATTAGTCGATTCAGAAAATGTCTACATTTGCCGTCCAAGGAATTTTAGTCATAACAAGATTTTACAATTTCAGATGAGATTTGAGTATATAAGCCTACGGTTATCCAAAATTAGGGTCTGTTAGTTTATTGATTTCTCAGAGCTGATTGTTTTCATTTTTTAATCCACCCACAATAAAAAGCGGGTCATCAAAAATAAACGGAAAAGAAACATACAATTATTGCAGTTCAGATACCTCGGCAAAAGAAATAAGTAAGATAAGCAAATTAAATATAATAAATGACAGATTAATTGCTCAAATCCATTCAAAATAAAATCATAAATTCTCATAGCCCGTGTTTGGTCTTAAAATGACCGTGAAAAGACGGAACATTCATTATAAATATTATTAACTAGAAATAAGGCAAAGGTAAAAAGTTTAACAATATCATTTTAAATGTTTATTAAAATGAGAATGCAATGGTGAGAAATGAATAGACAAGGAAGTCAGGAATTTCCCTTAGCATACCTAACGGGTGCGGGATAAGGCAATGCAGGTAGCCAGGTACGCTGCGACTGCAACTTCCCGTATCCGAACAAAAGGGTATTGATACACTTAGTTATTTTAAGAAGTCGGCTATTATGTTCAGGTCGAAACTTCTGATTTGACTGGTGATACACACGCTAGCCGGGTTTCCCACTTAAACCTTCTTAGAAATCCGATATGCTAAGATGTGGGTTTTGATAATAAGGGAAATCCAGTTGATTTCCGTGGGCGGCTAAAATATTATTATTGGTCGGGAGAATCGCCAATAAGAATAGATCTATAGTACCACGTGCCGGGATTCACGAATGATAATTAAGAAGAGTGGTGGTAAGAGTTTGTCCATCAAAGTTTTCCTTATGCCTACCGTGGCGGAGTAAAATCACTCATCTCTGTGGCCCTGTGCCTACAGTAATAAAACTCACTCTACTTTGAGGCCCTGTGCCTATAGCAGTCAACTCTACTCATCTCTGTGGCCCCCTGCCCACAGTAATTAAATTCACTTCTACCCCGTGGCATTGTGTCCACTGGAATATATCACAGTATTAATTGGACTTATAAGATTTTCGCTGGGGAATTAATCGACTTAGAAGAATTTTTACTTTCAATCGCGAGTAGCTAAAATTGTATACGGCAGCGATTACATCATCAGCGGGAACCTTTTAACAATGTTAATTGTTCTGTAACAAATCTTGTAATTATTGTTAACGACAGTGCTTGTATTTTCAACGTACTAAATAAACTGAAAATTCCTTCAGTGTTCAAAGAAACTGCTTTATTATTCAAGTAATAATATTAAGGTGTTCTTCGCTTCCTACCCTGAAGCTAGAGGGAAGTGTTCGACGATCGACTGACTGCCGGAGGCGGGTTCAACAAACAGAGACAGAAATATTCAGTATATGCAATATACTGTGGCGCCCATCATATACACCATATTAGAACCGCCGTACAATCTAACAATCAATTCGGTTTTCGTCCTAACCTGTCAACAGATGATGCCATTTTTACGGTCACAACGAAAATCATAAATGAATTAGATACTGGAAACAAATGTTTAGGTATATTTTTAGATTTACAAAAAGCATTTGACACTGTAGACCATAATATTCTTCTGACAAAATTACATGCTCTAGGCATTAGAGGAAATGTTTTAAATTTATTTCGGTCGTACTTAAGTAATAGAACTCAGGCTACAAGAATAGATAATGATCTCAGTGATTTCCGGAAAATAAATATCGGTGTACCGCAGGGTACAGTATTGGGTCCCATATTGTTTATAATATACATAAATGAACTACTAAAGATTAATTTGTATACCAGCGGACGAAAGAACCATAGCCATATATACAGACAGCAGAATCACCCTCGATTCCTTAAGGAACGGACGCAACCATAACAATCTCATAGACGACATCAGAAAGAAACTGCGACTACTGCAAAATGACGGCTGGCATGTAAACTTCAGCTGGGTGAAGGCACATGTCGGGAACTATGGGAACGAGATGGCAGACCGACTGGCGAAGCAGGCAGCGAGCAACGCTGACCTACAGATTAGTTACGCAAACATTCCATTAAGTGCAGTAAAGAAACAACTAGCAGCCATCTCTGAGGAAAGATGGAAAGTAGAATGGGAATCTACTACTAAAGGGCTCCATACCAAGTCATTCTTCCATAGCGTCCAAGACAGACTAAAATGCAAACTACGGATGACACCTAACTTGACCACCCTGTTAACCGGACATGGAAGAATCAACAGCTACTTCTACCGCTTCAAAATTAAGGACAGTGCAACGTGCGTGTGTGGAACCGGGGACCAAACAGTTGACCACGTAATATATGTATGTGACAAATTACAAGCTCAAAGAAAGAAGTTGATAGCGTGTGTAAATAATAAAGGTGGAAAGTGGCCAGTTTCGAAGGCCGAACTAGGAGTGAAATACATAAAATACTTAACAACGTTTGCAATCACCATAGACTTAGACTCACTACAATAAGAACAATATAACACGACTAATAATGGTAAACTATAACAAATAGTATCAGGTAAAGAACATTAGCTACCAAATATTATAATTACTAAGGAAAAGAAGTCAAATTAGCATGTAGTATTACTTAACTTAGTAATGGAACATGCTGTATTCTATATAAAAAAAATATATATATAATAGCTCTATTTACTCATATGCTGATGACACCGTTATCATTTTAAGTGGTTCTTCATGGAGTGAAACTTACGAAAATGCCAACAAAGGTATAAATATTGTTAAATCTTGGCTGGATTTTAATTTACTTTCCTTGAATGTTGAGAAAACTACGCTAGTTCCTTTCGTTTTAACAGCTACCGGTATGCAACAATTAAAAGTAAGTAAACATTTAAGTTTAAAAATACACAATTCAGGTTGCTGTATTAAGAGCTGCACTTGTCCCTCCTTAAGTGAATCAAATCAAGTTAAATATATATGCATCATAATTGATCGACATTTAAGATGGGACAAGTACATTGAATATCTATGCAATAGGCTACGTAAAGTCATTTGTAAATTCGTTATTCTCCGTTCATGTTTACCAGCTCATGTTTTACGTACGATTTATTTAGCCCTAATTCATTCTGTTATTCAATATGGCATAATTGGGTGGGGAGGAGTTGCAAAAACGATCCTCAGCCCTTTGCTTTGTCTTCAAAAACGCATCATAAAGATTTGTTTATCTAAGCCTCCTGACTATTCTTCCAAATTATTATTTTCTGAATTTAACGTTTTCACCATAGACCAAATTTACAAGTACGTCATACTGGATTATTTTCATAAACATCGTGACAATTACAAGTCAGAATCTCACGTATATAACACACGAAGGAATCAATTTAATTTATCACTTGAACCAAAAAATGTTACAACTGCTGGAGCTAAGCACTGTTCAAGTTTTGGTCCAAGACTATTAAATTCATTTATTACCAACCATCCTGATCTAAATAGCTTAAACAACAAACAATTTAGGTCTAAAATTAGAAAATTTATATAATTATTACTTCTGTTTTCTACTATTAATGTTATAACATTTTTCATATTAAACTTTAAAATTTGGATAGAACTTAATTTCTTTGTTTTTTACTAAAATTTGAACAAATAAATTGTTACGTATTATTATTGTATTACCTCGTGCCTTTGTATTGTAAATAGAACATGTTCTAACCTTTTATACATAATATTTTGTCATACTTCTCCAAATTATGTATTGTTTTAAGTAATTATTTAGTATAAGTTTTTCTAATATATTGAACTGAACCACCCCCGAACACAAGCTCTGCTTCTTCGGGTGGTGTATCAACTTTTTTACGTATTTTTCGTGTAATTTGGAACAATAAATTGTAATTGTAATTGTAATTGTAATTGTAAAATTGTAATTGTAATATGAAGATACCGATAATAGATTAAAATAGATGTGATGAAATAATTAAGTAAATTATGAGATCCGTTACATTATAAAAGTACATGCAGACCGTGCTGCTTTGAATAACAAGAACAAAACATAAACAACAATCCAGACATAACCTCCAAATCAATCATCTGACTAATGAAATGATAACATTAGTGAAGTGGTTTTATAAGTAATGTACATATCTCTATCAAACAAGGTTTTTTAACTATATATCATATCATGAGTTCTAATATTAGTGCTATGTGTTGCATTCAATTAAGGCTCGTTTGAAAATTTGACTTGAGTCCTGTGTACCATATATTAATTAGGCCTTCATCAATTCTACAATTTTTTAATGAATGTCTTTCACGTTCACTTAATATAAATACTCTTTCATAAACATCACCGCCTTTCTTTCGGTTTTGTGAATGTAAGGAGTTGACGCGTAAAAAGGAATATGGAAGATGAAAGAAAGAAGAAAAAGCAGTTCAAAGCAGAACATTTATACCCTGGAAGGAGAACAACAAAGTATACAGGTAGAATAGAAGCATTATTATTAATTTTGGAGTCTGTTAAATAGAACTAGTGACGTATATTACAGAAGATGAATATAAAAATGGAACCATTTCCATTAGTTCCGTTCTAAGTAAACAATTATCTTCATGTAAAATAAAAGGTAAGTTATGTTAATGCAGTAGCCTACATTTCTTCCAGTCTGTACATCAAATTGCTTTCAGCCAAAATGATCCACTAGTTTTGAAAGGGTAATAGGATTTATGCAAAAGCAGCTTACTAATACAAAGAACTTATCTCTAGTGACTTGAATAGTAGCCTCTTTAACTTCATGGATCTGTACTTAGGCAGCTACTGTCGTAATGAATTAGTAATCCATGTATGCTTATGATGTGGAATTCTCACTTATAGAACACAAAATACTCGTTACTTTGTACATTTGCATATTTACAAGAAACTCTGATAATTATTATGCAAATGTGTCTCACGAACTTATTTTCTGTGTAGAGTTAAGAATTAATCAAAACGTTTTGAAGATAGCTGTTTGTTCAAAATATGTTCCAATCCATTTTCTTTCTGTTAAAAACATGTTCCAATCCATTTTTTTAAACATATATTATTCTATAAGAATGAAAGTTTTAGTACATGCAGTTAATCGCAAAAGTTAACTAAATCGATATAGGCTATTGAAAAATATATTAACACATTATTTTTCAAAACAACATTGTATTATGTTGAATGGTATTAGGGCATTAAAAATAAAATAAAATCCAGGGCCCGCTAAGTGTTGCATATCCCCCAAGATGATTAACCTAACATGAAATTCTGTGCCAATAACATGTCCCATCCTCTCCCCCCCCCTCTCTCTGACTCTTCTCATTAACGCTTTTCTCGGATATATGTCACGGTCTTCTAACGACGGAGATGTACTGTTTTTGTCTTATGACCGTCACCGGTGTGCCAGTATTTTATCCTGTAGGAGTTATTTTACATGCATGCAAATCTACAGACGTAAGACTGTCGCATTTATGCACACATAAATAACATTTACCTGGGCCGAGATGGAACTCGTGACCTTGGGCTCAGAAGATCAGCATTATACTGACCCAGGCAGACACGCTGTTCTCATACAACAGACAGACAGAGAGAGAGAGAGACTTACACGTAGACTTTATGACTGTACGTCTTGTTTATTTTTAACCTAGACATAAAAAATACCACCCACTTATGGTGAAAGTTTGGTATCAAATTGCGTTATCGAAAACATCTTCTAATCTGCGTTCGTCTGAGACACCTAGGACTGGGATGGAATAAATTTCGAACCTTTTAACTCATTTTAATATTTTGAATAAGAAAATTTCCAGGAAACATTAATTGAGAAAATTCAGCAAAGGTCACGACGAGGAATAAAAGTCTTTGGATCAAGGAGAAAGAAGATCCAAAACATTTACAAAGTAGGACCTTCCAAAGTTTTGTGATAAGTTTACCATTAAAGTACATTCCTGGAAAAGTACTAGATTTACCTATAATAGGACCATGTCATTTAATACAAAATATCCTTCATAATATTGCCGTAAATTATAACTAAACGTAAACAGTCTAATCACAATGTGTTACAAATATTTCTTAAGGAATAATTATTTTAAAATACAGTGAATTAAGTTACAGTTTTATAGTTGGAGTTATCTAAGAAGTGTATAAACAAAATAGTTCTTAGTAAATATAATTATACAGTGTTAACAATTATTATTATTATTATTATTTTACGTCACTTGTAGTAAAGATTAATTGTAAATTGTTTCTAAGTGCCTCTATAATTTATTTTCGGAATCAAAGCATGCATTGTATGTAGTTTTAATGTCTAGTGTTCCTGAGTGAGAAAATATCCAGTTTTTTTTTCTCACAAAATATTAAGCATTTTTCTGTAGGCCTATATAGCATACCGTTTCTAAGACGTGGACATTTAAGAAAGGGAAACGTCTATATTACTGACACTGACAAAAACATGATTCATCTTTGCTATAGTCATATAAAAACAAGCGTTGAAGGGAGTATATACTTGCAGTGTTTTAGATCCGATTTTTCATAATTATTGCCTCGAACACTAATAGGCCTAACTATAATAATGTATGTGTCGTATGTGTTGATTTTCTGGAGTGTTCATGTATTAAACCTATAAATAGTAACTTTTGCGTAATTCATGTATCTTGAACCCTGTTAATTTCCCATGCATACATTTCTTTCGTCACCGAAGAGTCCACATAGCAAATTCAGCATATGTTTTGTGGTTGGTGAATTTCGGGTTGTGCTAATTTGTGGAGTTGCGTATTTATCTTGACAGGCCAGCGTATGTTTATGGCAGGATGTGATGTTGACGAGCTGGGCGAATTTATGAATCCTCTACCAAGCGTTGTTTGAGTGTTCATAAAACTACCTCTACACTTCTGACGCTGCATATCATTATAGGCCTATGTATTAGAGGTTATCGTAAAGCAGCAACATACCCATGTACACTTCAGTATCCTTCGATTTATTACATTTGGGTTGTTTTAATGAATAATGGACGTGGTTGGAATTATGATCTCTTGGCATTATTGTGGTGGATTCCCAACCTTGACGTTCCTCAGAAATACAGTCTACCTTCGATATAGTGCCACCATCCGTTCTCTAACATTTAGTGGCATAAAGCGAGGGTGGCACTAAAACTAAATTTAGTTTTTAAAATAAAAACGGCATAATACAGTGCTGTATGAATTTACTGTACTGCATTTTGAAAGAACATTAAATAAAAGGCCAATAGAAAACTTTAGCACAAAATAAAATTCTATACAGTAACTCAATTTATTACATATGTCCAGTGCTACAGTACACAAAGGGGTTGAAAATCACGTGGGTCCATGTAAGTGATTAACTATAACTAAGTAACTGTAGAGTAGTGTTTAGACCTGAATGGACACTGGGCTAAAAGAAGTAAACTTTCGGAATGTCTCATTGTATGAAGGGCTCTTTCTACCTGGTCCACCCTCACGCGGGCTGTCTGAAATAATCTTCGTAACTTTCACGCCGGTTTTAAAGAAATTCTAGAACTGAGAGAAAAATCACTGCAAGCTATATTTTGTAAAAAAGAAAAAAAAAAAATCTTATATTCATCGGCACTAAATGAATTGGCACAGTAACGAGGTTTCTTGTGTATCTTATACGGGAGAAGATCCGTTCACTTGCATTTATTGGCACAGTGCGAGGGTGGCACTGTAAAGAGGGGCATGATATCGAGGGTTGACTTCATGTGCATACATTTGGTTCCAGTCACTGGCATAGAAACTCTTTTCCTGTGAAGATAAAAGGCATGTGATGAGAGGGGATAGGAAACCAGGTGGATTATTGTAGGAATCCCAGTCACAGGTGGTCATTATGACCGCATTGCGCTCTGCCATGCGCCGTCAATTCTCACACAGTATATCATAAACACAGCGCGTATTGTAATCCATTCTTCTGAATGTGAGGTGTACCAGTTAAACATGACTGGAATACACCCAACCTCTTCACAATACACTACACAGTAAAGAGTTCGGTATACCTTAAAGCACTAAAATAAGGATCATACTCAATCTATTTTCCTTTAATGTAAGTTACATTGTTCATATAAAACTGTAAGTTAAATTTAAAAACATAGGTCTATTACAGTAATATCAATTTAAAATTGTTAACATGCAATTAAATTTATGAATTAATTATTCAAAACGGTAGCTACTTGTGACATCGGTATTTAGCGGTTTCCCTCTTTACTGAAACAGTTTTTAACAATTTCATCTTCTGTTTTTTTTCATTCGATTTTAATCCTTAAAGATAGATAAACAAAAATGATCACCACAAAATATTATTTTTTGTAGGTAAAGTATTTAAAGGAGAGGCATCGTTCTGGCCAATTTTGTAGATCATAATGGGTCAACTTGCACAAAATATTTAGTAAAACTCCGATCAGTATTTTTGAAATATCAGGAAATGTTTCATTAAAATATAGTTTGAAAAAAAAGTGTGTTAAACTCATTAATTTAAATTACGCAGGTAGATGATAGCTGCTTAAAGTGGAGTGGAGCATGCTGCGTTTAAATTCATAACTTTAAAAGCAGTGCAGACATTAATATATTTTTATACGAAAAAGAAATAAAAAGGTTCCTGCATAATTTAAAAATTATTTTGAAGAAAAGGCCCTGCAGTAAAATGTTTGTGACACACTTAACGCCGTTAATTTGATATGAAACATCACGCGCTAGTGCAATATAAAGGACCGGGAAAGTAACACGATCTCAACCATGGGTGTAATGCTTACAATATTATGAATTGCATTATGTTCAAGAGTGGATTCGTTTTTTCGAATGCGGAATGCTTTTATTCGTTACTATAAATGACACTTGAAATGTTTCATTGAGATTTAGTTAGTGCCTGTACTAAGATTTATATGATGTTAGTAACATAGTTCATTTCTATTATTATCTGAATTTTAAATATTAGATTAAAATATGTTTCCAACTAAAATGTAGTTTTATGTTTACAATCCAAACAGTCAAATAACATGAAATTCTCATTCTTAAAAGTAGTAATTTTTTTTGTCATTTTTTGAAAAATTTTATTTTACTTATATAAATTCTTCAAACAATTCAAATTAACATTTGAGCCATTGTAACTATGTTATTCCTTTAAGAATTATTGTGTGTAAAGTAGTGGGGTTTGTTTTCTTAGGCACACTCTGGCGTAAATATCTGGCTAGGCCTATGATCATATGACTTCTAATATGAGCCCTTTTCGCCAGAAAGTACATTACAAGCTAGCAGGGATTGATCTGCCTCTGGGTGTTAGTACAAGTATCTAATACATTAAGTGACTCAAGTGTGCTAGTCTTGCTCTCTTTCTATCTTAAATATTTTAAGAATAGGGTTAACAGCGTCATCGTGCCAAATCACTCCATCTCTTCCCTGCTGCTCTGGAGTGCTGTACCAGCAAGTACCGGGCGTTCGTAAAACAAAGTAATTGAATCGGTCATTTTGAAGAGGACAAAAGCAAATTTTACAGAATACACAAATAATTAATTTAATGGGGAATGCATGAACAATGATGATTAAATTTTGTTATTGACCACATACAAGTAATGTATTTCATTCACATAATACTGCTTTGAGAGGCGTGAGGCTCTTCTTAGGGGGCACAACAATTTGAAATTCATATTTTGATTTAGTGTTGTTGCCTTGTCTGTCGACAAGAATTTTTAATCGGTTAACTTTAACCAAACAAATACACAGACACATACCGTAATTAACAAGAATAACAGAACAGTGTGAATTTACATTTTATAATCTTATAAATTGTGACTATAATTTCCCTGTCATATTAAATACTCATATATTATCCTCAACACGTTTATAATAATTTGGAAATCCAAATACGAGATACGAGTGATCTGCGTTGTGCTCTGTCAAACATAAAACCTAACATCTCAGAGCTGGTGAAAGCAAAACAGTGCCAATCATCTCACTAATATTCAGTTTTTAACTCTACATTGGACATTTATGTTTCTACATTTAACTTTTTTATGAACTGTACTGAGACTCAAATAAGATTCACAATAATTAGATATGCATTTCGTGTTTCATATGTGTGTGTGTGACAGCAAAAACATCACAGGAGAAATAAGAATTATAAAAGAGGAGCAGTATTAATTTTATTTTTACAAGTAGGCTATTATAGGGATCTTTTAAACTACAAAAGTACTGACAGTCACGTTTTAGGCCTTCTTCTCCCCATCACTATCAAAGGGGGCGTGAGGCTTTCATGATATTCGAAGGGAGGCATGAGCTGAAAAAGGTTGGGAACCACTGCTCTAGAGCAATACACTAAAATTTGTTTACAGGAGATGCTCTCTTTTTCAAGTGGAATGGATTTTTTAAAAGTTTTTTCACCCCTGTTTTCTTTTTTTAAAAGTTTGTTTTAATTATATTTTGGAAATATAATTTCTTAAACTAAGCTACGACTGTAGCATCTATATTTAAATTAACTTAAAATCCCAAAAAAAGATACTTCATTCCTTTTCCTGAGATAATCAGTAAAATATTTTACAGTACGTTGTATATTACCACTAGCAATGTTCTGTGAACAGTAGACATCCCGACCAAAACAAAAATCTCAGATCTGCTCTTCATATGTTCCAAATTGGAAGAAAATCGAATAAGGCATTTGGCCGTGACAGCGTATTAAACAAATTTACAAACAGACGATTTTTTTAATATCCATAAATGTCGTATAAAAAACTACCTACAACCATTGAAATATCTTTACGCAATAGGAAATTGTTAAATTTAAGTGTCTTTTGAAAAGTTACAATTTTCATATATATTTTTTTTATAGATTTTTGTTTAAATGCTAAATTTCTAAGCAATGACAGGTGCATGCAAAACTTCACTGCAGTATCGTAGAAACTTTTCAGGTTATCATTAAAATTGTTCTGAATAATAAAAGTTCTGGAATTCTTTCAATAAAATAAAAAATAAACGGCTTGTGCCTAGGTTGGCGACACCCACGCCCATTAACGACGTTTTCCGTGATTGAAGTCGCTACTTCTTAATCAAGTAGCTTCTCGGTTTGTCTCACGAGGCTGAAAGCCCCCCATTCCTAACCTTCCTACCTCAGAAAAATCCGAACAGATACCGGGTATCGAACCCGGGTCTGTAGATCGGTAGCCAGCGAGGCCAACCACGAGATCTTGCAGATGGTCAACTTGATACATAATAATAATAATAATAATAATAATGTTTTATTTTGCCTGGCAGAGTTAAGGCCATAGGGCCTTATCTTCCACTCAACCAGGATAAAGACAAAATACATTAAAAGGAATTTACAAAAAACAAATACAATAGATATCATACATAATACAAAATGTTAAAAATAAAATAATAATACAATATTGAAGTACCTATATTAAAACATATGACAAAAATGCGTCCAATAATATGCCGAGAAAACAAATTGAATTAAAGAATTATATTATTATTATTATTATTATTATTATTATTATTATTATTATTATATAATATTATAATGGTAGGGATTTTAAGTTATCGACATTGTATTTGAACAATTCTATCTGAGAGTATAGCAGCACTACAGAACGATCAGTTTGATCGTTACTGATGTGCAACACTGGTAATTTTGTTATTTGATATTTCAATGCGAAGCGCTCTCTATTTTGAATAATAGAGTGTGGGTTCTCTTTCTTCAATTGTATGTAGAGAGGGGTGTCAGTGCATGAATGTGACAATGACTGCAACATAAATTGTTTTAGTGACTACTGTTATGCAAATACGGTTAGAGAGAATTTATTTAAAATCGATAATTATACCGTATCAAGAGAAGGCCATACAATGGGCTGTAAGGTCAATGCAGACCTGAATATTCATGTCCTGCTTTATTGCCGCATTTATCTGGAATTTTGTCTCACCTCCACTATTAATTGTTAAAAGTTCCTGTGAAAACTCCCTGCCCATTAAATATTAATACTTTTGTGATTGTGAATTCGTGAAACAGACGTTGATTGGTGAGGCAATTGTAGCGTGAAGTTTTAGTTGCCAGGTTGTACGCTTGAAAGGATTCATGTCCAAATTCTTCTTTGTTGGACGGTAGACGCGTTTTGTGTTACATAATGTTTGTTAGTAGACTGATTGCTAGTATATACGAGTATAATTTTAATTTAGTATTTTTCTTTTCGGTCCACCGCTGTGGCGCAGGGCACGCGTTCGCTCCTCACGCAGCGGGCCCGGGTTTGAATCCTGGTTGGGATAAGTTACTTAGGTGTGGTTTTTTTCTGGGGGTTTTTCTAGTCCCCGGATATCATCTGGTCGTCATTTTCATCTTCATCCCATCCACACCTTGTTCAGAGTGATGTGTGTATGAATGGCGTGAAAGGAAGTAAATTTTGAACTGTGAAATAGATTTTTGATAAACTTATTGAATTTACTGTATAATGTTCCTGAAGGAACGGCGGGGTGATTCTTTGAGAAATAAATAGTTACAGATGGAATTATCTTCGCAAACAACAATAGACAGTAGAAGCATGGACAGTATTTGAAACTCGAACTGGACATTCCAGCCCTAGCAGATGCGGCAGATAAAAATTAAACTGAAAACTGAAAACTGTTGGAATTTTTATTTGTATGGTGCATTAATTTCCATTGTTTTCGGTTTATTAATAATCATTCAGTATTTGTACAATAAATTATTGGAATTCTAAATTATTTGAATCCCCTGAATTTTATTAGGAATTCCATTGCTTTTATTATTTAATTTTAGAAAGTCAAGTGAAGTTAAAGCATGCAACTCAGAATTTTTATGTAAAATTCTGGTACATTATATAAATAAAATACGATTACTTCACGACTTCTCTAGAAAGGTCTTAGAAGAAGCAAATTTATACAAAAATATAACTTTATTTTGAGCACATTTTTAATTATTTGTTAAATTTTATCCCCAAAAATTTGCGCGGCCCACCAATCCAACTCCTGGGTACAATATTGGCTCTCGGACCTCCTGAAATCTTGAAACCCTGGTCTAAAGCATTTCTTCCATGCTCACAGCATATTAAATATTTTATACTTGACCGCACGCAAATAGATATCGCACATTCAATAGACAATCTGTTAGGATCTTAAAATAGCTTGGTCAGGTGTGTGGGATGTAACTGATTTCTAGAGTAGCCAAATCTTAGGAAGGAAATCAGTAACAATTACAAATACTACTTTCAGAACGGAAGCAAATTTAACTTAAGAGTTATCCTAAAACAAAACACTCTCGGAGCCCTGCACAAATTCTATTTAGTAATTTTTTTCATATTTCTTTCAACTTGACAGAGATCTTCGATGTTGAAGGGTCTCTAAATTCCAATTCTCTCTCTTTCTCTCTCTCTCTTTCTCTCTCTCTCTTTCTCTCTTTCTTTCTCTCTCTTTCTTTCTTTCTCTCTTTCTTTCTTTCTTTCTCTCTTTCTCTCTTTCTTTCTCTCTTTCTCTCTCTCTCTCTCTCTCTCTCTCTCCCTCTCTCTCCCTCTCTCTCTCTCCCTCCCTCCCCCCGTTAAGTTGTTATCGGACAGATAAGCAAATAAACTTAAACATTTATATTATTGTAGTGAAATATTCATACATACCGGACTAAATACACTTGTGCCACTGTACTCATGATGTAAGATAAGGCATATTGAATTGTACGACACGTAATCTAAATAACCATAGACCCTAGTAGCACACACGAAAAGCCTTCACGTTTAGCGATTTCAAGTTTTGCCACTGATGTAGGAAAATGCTACTGGTCTATATGGAATATTAATAATACTATGGACTTTTGTTTAAATTGTATTTTTGAGTTTAAAAAATATTTATACAGTGTGTTTATAAAGTTCCGTTCCATTTTAATGCATTAATTGAAATGTCTTATTTTTCCACTTACACGACGTCAAGATGTTCAGTACTGAGGAAAGAGTTAGTGCTCGATTAAGAAGATTTTGTTAACGAGGAAGTCAGTGTGGCTTTTACTAAATCTTGAAAACTGGGCCCAACTAGGCGAATTTTCGGATACTGGTGAGCAAATTGAAGCGAACAGGAAGCGTCTAGGATGAAGAATGCACAAAAGACATTGCACATCAAGGGAACATATGCAACGAATTCAGGAAACAATTGAACGCAGTCCTCATGCATCCACTCATCGCATAAGTAGAGAGTTGGATGTACGTCATACCACAGTCTGGAAAGCGTTACGTTTCGTACTGAAAAAAGTGTGCTCATCATTTGCAAGTACTTTACAAGCTGGAAGATGAAGATTATGCATCTCGTAAGGCAATGTGTTCTGATTTGTTTGTGACTATTAACAATGAAGGGTTAATGGAACGCATTTTATTCAGCGGTGAAGCAATCTTCCTCGTCTTTGGTAAGATACATCAAAAGAACTGTCGCATATGGGAAGACGAGCAGCCACTTGAATTCACTGAGTGGCAACGACTTACCCCTAAGGTAAACGTGTGGCTAGCCATAACCAGAAAAGAAATCTTCATGTTTGCAGAACCTACAATCACAGGAACGATTTTTCTCGGACATGTTGCAGCAATTTCTTCACCCACAGTTAGTGCAAGATGGCATAGCCGAAACTGTAGACTATATTATATCCCAAGTAAGAATGATCCTGTTCAAAGCAAAGAGAACGCATGTCATCACCGTGATAATGGTAGTTTGTTTATTCTCATTACAACTCACCCGCAGGATCGTCGTGAACAATGAATCCTTTATGTTTTGTTTGCTAATTGATATACTATAATGATGACGATGCCAGTGAGAGTTTATTTCACGTGCAAATGTTGATATTATTGTTGCATGAACTTACGAACACTACTTCTTCACTAGCAAGCCACACCCTGGTAATGGCGCATGCTAATGACATTAACCAATCACGTTTTGTCACATGATGCGAATTTTCCGGGAACTCTCTGTGAGTTCTCCTCCCCTTTGTTTTGAACAGGATCAAACTTACTTGGGATATGCTTACATAATGGGGCACCTCCTCATTTTACGACTGACGATCATGACTACCTTACTGGCAGGTGGATTGGTCACTTTGAAGGTCATAAATTCATAAATAATAGATATGTTTGCATTTCGATGTATGAGAAGAGTGAAGAATAGTACATTATGCAACGAGCCTATAATGACATTTATGAAGGTAAGAGTATGTTTACGAAACGAGCAAGGCGAGTTTTGTATAGTTTTCATACCAGTATCCTATTTACCATTATAGGTAAGTTTCATACGACTGTTTTTGTTCGACCATAATTAAATGTTTGAGAGACGGTTTCCCTTCGCAATCAGCTATTCTCGTAGTTCTTGTCTTCTGCGACAGATGGCTACTGATGGCGTCCGTTCAAGTCGAAAGTTCTCCTTGACCGTTTTCTTGAAACCAATGGAATTTTACAACACGCAGTGCATTCAATTTAGTATAATATTGAAATTGAAACGAACAGAATAGATTTTATATTAAATACAGATTATTCATTAGGCAGTATCATTTGCTGCTCTTAAGGTTTTAAGATCGTTCCGTGTTTGATAGTAATCGATAGCACACGTGTGTTATAATTAAAATCTTTATCGTAATGGCTATCAATAAGATACCGTTACGTCATTATTCATGTATAATAGGCCTGAGCGTGTAATAATATGGTCCAACAGAACATTAATTATTTCATCATTGTCGCTCTTATCTTTCATCGACGTTTTTATCTTGGCTGCAACCTCAGCGTTAATCATTGCTACCATTCTTTTGGTTGCTTCTTTCTTCGTTTATCGTTGCTTCAACATGCACGCGGCCTAATGGTCAAATGGTTCCTAATGCTTTGTCGAGTCCTGGCACTTTCCCTGCTATGACGAAGCGATCAGATGATATGTCTTGTCTTTCGATGAAATATAGCACCATGGATTATGTAAGCACGAAAATATATAGGAAAGGTATAAGAATAAAACAGCGGAATTAACAACAAAGAAGACTGAGGTTAGGAAGTATGAAAGCTCCTAACTGCAGTATCTCATTACGAAGATGAAAGCGCCCCTAGCGGCGATTCTGTATGTGAGAATTTACATAGACTACCACTGTAAATTATTGAAGTATCCGAGAAACTGCATGCAGAGAGCGTTTCTAGCGGTTCTCTTGGAAGTTGAAAAATAATGTAGCGATATACCCATCACGCACCAAAGATCAAAGACTTCGAACCCTTACCACTTAGCACTGGCTGAAAATGCAATATTAAATAAAACATGTATCAAAAAGCTTTTCTCGTTTACAATATAAAGGTTTTTGGATTATTCAGTGTTGTGGTTTTAGTGACTTGCATCGACTCTCTAGACTGCGAAGGAATATATTCGAGATTAATTTCATGGTTGCAGTGAGGATCACTTCACAAGGAGGTTTCGTCTTTCAAAATAATATCAAGAGTTAGCAAGATCTTAAAACGTATTTCTAGAGGTGCATGGTTCGGGTCACGCGGTTATGTTTAAAGTAACCTAGCCTATATGTACACCTTTAGGTATGACATTTTTATTTTTAAGCATAAGGGCTTTTAATTTTTATAAGCTGTATATTAAGACATTTCACAAGAATAACTTTTGTACTTATATATAATTTGTTTATAAAAATTGTTTTCTTGAAAATTTAGACTATAAACTTGAAACATGATTGCTTCAAAACTATGAAAGACAAAAACACAAAATTTTCACTGGTTTGTAGATAAAATAATTCTCTACTGCTGACAGTTTTTTTGTTCACTTAAGATTTTAAATTTTTACGTAGATGTATATAAACTGAAAACTTTTTGTTGTTCTCATCATTATAAACAAAAAACTAGAACAGAGTAGAATACTCGTATAAAAAAATCTCAATGTCAAGCACTAGAGAACCTTTCAAGCTTCAAATCGACACCAAAATCACCTTGATGTGTTAATTTATAGAAGACTTGTGATGTTTGAATTAATTGAACACCAAGCGATTTCCTACTTACGGAAAACTGAAAATAAAATAAAACTAGTATCGAAACCCGTGGAAAACGCTTGTCGGGATAAACATAAAAATACGAAGTTCAAACAGTTCATTCTTAACCCAGCATGGCTCCACTTACTTACTAGTGTATTATTGACAACTAATAGTCAATATGAGATTTTCTAGCAGAGAGGGAAGAATAAAAATACTGAAATTTGATAGATGGCTAAGGGGCATGGTAAAATAATTTTTCTTAGAAAAAAAGGGCTTTATCTAAGGAACTAGCAGCCAGAATTTAAAAATTAATATATGAAATGAGAGAGAAAAGAACTATCTATCTAAATATGTCGTTTTCAAAAAATTCAATTTTTCAGAAATTGTTGGTCTCTTGGGTGCATATACCTTAATATATATTTTATACTTATTTCGTATTTCGATGTGAATAATTTTCTTAAAAAAAAAAAACATCTACACCTATGTTTACTTTGTATTTTAAATACAGACACCTATCGGTGAGTATTAAATATTAATAAGTACAATTATAACTTCAGAACAAATGCCTGAGTCTAACGAACGTAATCTTTATAGTCTTTTGTTCCTGCGGCAATATATTGTCGTAATAATAAGAAATATCGATTATTTTTTATATGTTGCCAGTATTTTAAAATGAGAGATTTTGGATCCTATTCAGACCGAGTCTTTTTTTTAGTTTGAAAAATGACATAAAGATTCGGACCATGACTATAGCTTGAAAAATGCTGCTTCGAATCGCGACCAAGACCACGTTTTAGAAATAGACCCTTCAGAATTGCTAAACAGAATTACATTACTTGCATAAACATTTTGAGTCTTAGGTTTGGTCCTCGAACTGATCACAAGGAGAGAAGAATAAAGACAATTGTGTGTGGTGACGTGGTGAGATGGGGCAAACTGTGCGCGTGAATCTTTCTTCATTAAAATTAATTAGTTATCTTCAGAGGAATGACGTAATTACCTTAATATAGTAGAATTAATTTATGCATTGATTTTCACCTATTTAATCTCGTCGATAATTCAATTCGTCCTCCACTAATCTCTCGTATTACACAACCGAGCTAGTCAGATGTTCAGTATATGGACAAATATAGGCATATCTGAGGGGGCTGCACTTATCCAAACAAACAAAAAGCTACATCTTCAAAATAACCGACCGTTTTATTCACTAACGTTGAGAATATTGGTGCAGATAATACCCAAGCTGTAAGTAAAATTCTCCTAACCTATCAGAGGCCTTCCGTCACTCCAATTTCAACCATAAAACTTGTCTGTAGAAAATAATATGAAAATGTGTCGTTATGATTGGTTTATATTGAAATATTTTTATCACAATCTCCATAAGGTTGCTTTAAGCCCATGCCTGTACAAGTTTTCTTTTTCTTTATATGTCGTACTTATATATTATTTAAGGACCAACTCTTCCACACTTCCTGTGAACTTCCGTATTTTATTGTTATTTTTTGGGATTATTCCTTCTCCCGTATTGATCTCTATATACTTCCGTATTTTTTAAATTGTTCTTTTTCGTTAATATCTCAGTATTGTATATATTTATAACCGCGAAAATAATTTTCAAACTAATATCGATAGTTTTGGTAAATTTTAGGTTTTATGTTAAAAATTCCAGGCTAAAATTGTCACACTGAGAGAATTCTCCCAATGATGAACAATAAATGGGCAGATAAAACAAATAAAAGTATCTTACAGTTCGGCCAAATGGAATAAGAACTATTGATAGTGGTCAATTTTAATTATGATCGTAAAGAGGAAGACAAGAAAAACCAAGCTGCTGCATCATCTGTAGATAATTATAAGTAAGTTTAACGTAAGAAAATCAATAATGTAAAAATGCCCAAATCTCATTTCCATAGAACGAGAGATGTCAAATTTCAAATCTTACATCGATTTGACTCATCTTGGTGTGAATCTACAAGTAAACATTATGTGTCTTCATATCCGGAATCTACTCTGGTGGTCATGTTGGTGAGGAGCTAGTTCTTTTACGTGCCGTAAATCTACGACACTGGCCCCCCAGCTTAAAGTCCCTCCCGGAGGACTTAGTGCCCAGGATTTTTACGTCCTGCAGCCCTATTCTGTAACTTCTCGATTTCGGAATCGGAATCGGAATCTGCGAAGAAACCGATTTTTCAATGTTTTGGTATTCTGTAACTCCATTCCGAATCCGAGCGATCGGAATCATTCCGATAGTAATGGCGGCTGATCGGAATCCTTGCCGAGAGGTCTCTCGCATTCGGTTGGGGATTTCGAAGTCAAATACATAACGAAAGAAAGTAGTTTATGTCGTTGTTTTATTACATTAGTATTATTAATCCATAAGTATAACTAATTAGAATATTTAAAACTTAATAAACTAAAGAAAACATATTAAAATAATATATGTAAAAATGTAGGGTTATGTTTGTCTTCTTTAGCAGAGAACGATTTTACAAATCATACCCAGAAATATTAGTTGTAGTATAAATGTATGTAGCCTACTAATTTTCTTTACCTGTAAGATAATTTATTCGTTAATAACACCGTCAACCCTAATTCACTACCAGTATAATATGTTCTTGCCATAATTATGAACATTAAGTACAGAAAACAAACTACGAATAAAACAAACAGCAGATGATATTGTATTCATTGCTAAAATGTACTGTACATGTACTTAACCTATGCCAACTAAACTCCGAAATAAAGAAAAAAATAATAAAGACCAAGGGTGCCCGAACATTTCATATGAAGGTTCAATAACTGTTTCAATTGTTTATGGCGTGTCATATACTAGCAGTAATTTACGTTTAAAAACTAGACTAATCTCAAAGCAAACATATATAATATTTTTAATCATTTCTGTAATCACTGTTTTTGTTAAATTAAATGCATAACTATAAAAAATACTGTAATAAATAGAACAGACGTAGTACGACAAAAGACTACTTTAGCAAATATTACCCAATAAGAGTCATTTAGTAAATGATTTTAATTAGACATAATATAGTGTACTATGTAGTCAGCTTGTGCAAAAATAGTTAGGAAAATGCATGCGTAATTACCTGGCAATGAGAAGTGTATATTGAAGACTACAAACCACTGATAACTGGATTCTCTCTTGTGGAGACGATATCGCTTGAAATAACACACATCACTATTTTAATGCTTTCACAGAATAATTACAGAACTGTATTCATTGCACTTTCACTGTTCATCCATTATCAAATTTGCACATACTCGATAAAAATTGAATTAGTGACAATATTGCACGGAATTGTACAGCTTCTGTAGACTACAAATGCCAGATCCAATTTAGTGTAGCTGTTCATTGCAAAATTTTAAAACCACAGCAGTAGTCATTTAAGATACGTAGGTTTTATTATATCTTATTTGTAAGGCCCGTCAAAAAAATAAGCGGCCTATTCATATTAAGTTCTTTTAGTACGACTCCATTTTATAAATTGTGTGAGATATTTGAAGTCTCATGAATTTTAGGGTTAGTCAAACCATTTTCATTATGGCGGGAGTGCGATTTCAGACGACAAATCTTCCTAGTTGAGATGACGTCACTTAAAACCCTTGTCTCTCATTGGTGAACGTCACCTGTACGTCACTAATACCTCGGCTACCTTCGGGATTTCGTTTTGAGATACGCAAAACGAGTGGTTGATCTCGATTGGTGTTACAGAATACCAAACAAGCCAACATTTTGATCGACTCGGAATGAGCAGATCCCGATAGCAAACATCTCGAATCGATCGGCAAGCAAAACGAAAAGTTACAGAATACGGCTGCTGAGTAACCCATCGACTGCGGCCGCGACCTTCGGATCTAGAGGCGGGCACGCTACCTCTAGACCACCGTAGCCGACATTCAGACGAACTGAGATAATTTAAGATTGAGTTTAAACTTTTTAAATCTGCTTTGAATCTTCAAATTCGTGTATGTTGAAACATTCAGCAATAAGAATGGGGCAAGGAATTTCTATTTTGTGGTCTAATCAATTTACTAATCAATTTATTATCGATTTATTATTTATTATATCAGTTATTGTATCAAAGATGTTTCTCATAGTCAACTCATACTTCTACTGCAATTTTTTCATGCTTACAGTCGGTTAGGAAAGACACTATTCCACTCAACAGATGCACGCTTACATCTAGTATGTTTATGTGCAAGAAAAAGTGATTTCAGAAACAAAACTAGAGTTAGGCCTTTTTTTCTAATGACCTATTCAATAATTCCAAGGCCATGAATTCCATTTCTACTCGAATATTTTACGGTTTTGGGTTGGTATTGTTCCAGATTATTTGATGTTGTGTTATTTATACCGTTATTCATATTGTTATTTATATTACCTTGATTTTTGTTTCCAAAATGCGTTATTTATTTATTTCTTACGTTATGGTTAATCTATTATTATATATTTTCTGCAAGACCAATAGATAATCTAACGTTCGAAATGATAAACAAGGATTAGTGTTTCATGTTTGTGTCACTATCTATTTTCTCATATATAAAGATTTCTTTTAAAATGCTATTACATTTTCCTTTATTTTAAAGTCATTAATAGGTCTACATAAATAATTATTCCATATTTCAAAGGATTATATTGCAGATGTGGGCAATTGTAGGCCTATTACTCCATTATTAAAGTAAATTTAAAAACCGTCGTAGCGTGAGGATTAATTTTATCAAACAGAGTAAAATTTGTCGTACAGTGTAGAAATATGATGAAAGGTATAATATGTTGAAATATTGCTTAACATTAAGATAAATATGAAGTCTTCAAAAAATAATGCAGGCATGTGAACTCTCATATTTACGCAAATATATATATATTTTTTTTTCAATGGAGTGTGTGGTATTTTACTCAAGGTTTTTCCTTGTCAAAGAAATCTTCACTATTTAGTGCGAAATAAAATATAAAAGATGAAAAATAGACACGGATTTAAAAATAACATTTATTTTTATTGTAAATTTGCATATTTAGAATGTGAAAACCCTTAAATTGTTACTTTATCTTGTTACTTTATAGTTGTAATTGTTACTTTATAGACCTGTTTATTGTTGCTACACGTTATCTCACTGGGTTAAAAATACGGGTTTATCTTAAAATGCAGTCATAATCTTCCTTAGTTCTGTTTGTGTTCTATTCTTTTAATACTTGCTGTTATATGCCGTCAAAATTCTTGCATTACGTTGACTATGTTATAACTGTTCGAAAATTGTCACTAACGATTCATATGAACACAAATAGGCCTAAGGACTGTAAATTTTTCTAATCAGTGTCGTGAGGAAACATTCAATTACAAATACTTTCATATTGGCTTCATATTGTTTAAAAAGTAAAAACAGGCTTTCTCGGCGCTGATTATTAATAATGGTTTCGCAGGCTTTAAGCCGAGTGAAAGGATATACAACATCCAAGCTTTCGGTCGCTGACATCTAATCGGTTTTACAACCAATAAAAACCGTTTATTCCTTTTATTAGATACAATCCAACCTATTCCTACTAATCAAAAAATTTTATTTTACTCAAAATAAGCTTTCCCATCCCTAACACCTTACTCATTTCCCTGAGGAAGGCCGCAGCGATGTCAGCGACCGAAAGCTTGGATGTTGTAGGCCTATATCCCTTTACTCGGTTTATAGCTCGCGAAATCATTATTAATAACTGTTTAAATAGGTTTGCAAACCATACTTTGCCGATGAAGTGGCTACTCGTAATGGAGAAAGACTTACCCGAAATGAGGCTGTGTTTTTCCTTTGAAAAGTAGTAACCTCTGTATGAGAGATCCTGTAGAATCCTTTTTATAAGATACATCATAATATAATTCAAGAGAGCGCTGTTCTCAACCATCAGCTGACTACCTCACAAAGAAAATAACTTCAACCTATTTTAAAATTCCAGTCTCTCATAAGGAATTCATCGTGTTATATTTGCCTTACTGTACAGCATAGTGCAGTACATGGCTGAAAGTGGAGAGTATTTTTGAATTCCCCTATCACACTTAAGTTTATATTATTCGAAACGGTTCAAAGTTTAATAGGACTGATACAATATTTATACCATTAGCGCAGGCCCTGTACTCCTCGCTGATTTTAATGGAATGTGCAAATAAGGGTTATGGGTTGGAGGATGAAGCTAAAAACTGAAAGTAGAGAGTACAGTGGAATATTTGAAGCGTGTTTCCTATAGAATAGCCCGAGTGCCTCTTCGTTAAGCAAGATTGTGTTTCCAAACATAAAGGCAACGGTCATCGTCGATATTGCAAAGAGAGTTGAAAGCTAGATGTATATTAATACATTAAACAACGCATATTTTCATAATCAATAAGTTCCTGAAGGGGGTAGTACAAGCTTACCACCGTCAAAAGCCGGTTTATTGAGGTATTACCATGAGAGGTCCGTATATTATTGAGAGAACCAGGACCTGGAGTTATATTCATTGTCATTATGTAGCGAATACAGAGAATTAAGCATGTAATGAGTAATAGAAACACCACGAAAATGAATAAAAGACATCGCTATATGTGTCATTGTACGCGAGATAGCCTATGGCGAAACAATCGATATATTATAATTAGGGTTCGGATGTTTATGACCTAAAAGGTGGAAAATATAACTGCAAATATGCCCTTAAAAATGACTAAATATGACTAAAAAATCCTAAATATGACCTAATAAAAGAAATGATCTGTAAAAATAGATGTTCCAATTTAAAATTTTTAATTACGTTAAATTATTAGTTATTACATAGCATGAATTCAATCACATTATCACTTTTTAACAATTTTACAGATGATTTACAGTTTTACCGGTACCTGTAATTATCTTCTAGTTTTCAATAATTTGCTCCTGTTTGCTCGCTTCATTCCAAATATTTTGTAGATCTTACATGTCTCTATAAAATATGAACAATTTTATTAATTTTAAAATTAATTTGGCAAAACATTAAATTAATTAAATAAATTTCAAATTTAACTCGGCCGTTTAGTGCATGTACTATATAAATGTGGTCCTTTACCAAATTTATAATTGAAATATGACATTAAATTACAAATATGACCAAAATATGACCAATACCATAAAAATTTCAAAAATATGACTTTATATGCAAAATAAAAACGGTCCGAAAAGGATAACAGTGCAATTCGTGTTTAATTTGTGTTTGCGGCGAGAACGGAGGTCAGGACAAAAATATGACATGTCATGAACATCCGAACCCTAATTATAATATACCGATCCTCGCACTATTGTCGATAGTCGTGCTTCGTGCGTCTTCATCAGCTGTGAGCTGTTGCATATTTTAGTTTAACCTCACAATTAAACAATATCGTGTTATTAATATTGTATTTTTTATGTATTATGCGAGCTTTAAATTGCTTCACCACACATATAATTATATTTCATTTCCATTTCACTGTGTTCAATTATTAATTGCTTAAAGTGTGTTTGATGAGAATGGCTACTGGTATGAAAATGATTTTTTGTGAATTTACTTACAAATAAGTGAACGTAGGTGCAACAAAATGAAAGTCATAAAAATAAAACTGTAAAA